>CM072553.1:17421752-18719205 GCA_036898215.1 Platycarya strobilacea
AGACAGAAGAATTATTAATTTATTTTATAACTTGCACGGGGCAGAGCATACGTTGCTGCTGACTGTAATTATTAATTAAGCTTATGCAAAAAGCATATGCACTTTAAAAACTTGTTCATAAATTTATAGGAAAATGATATACTCACTTCATTTTTTACAATAAATTATATAATACTTTTTACGTGTCAGTTTTACACTTTTTCATTAAATTTTTTAATAAAAGAGCATGCAGACTGATGTTTATGAGTCCCACGTCGTCAGCAACACATATTTCCGTAAGTTTACCAGTTAACTAGATTATCACGTCGTCTCCTAAAATCTTGACGGCTTGGTAAAACTTTTCTCACAATTAAACACACAAACACAGATCTCCACGTGACAAATTTTTTATATTGACACCTCCTCTTCAAACAGTTGTTTTCTACTTTTATCTTCTTTAAAAAATACTAGAGCAACCCTCTTTTCCAAGTCAAAGTACTCAGAACAAGCTTTGAAGCCTTTTGACTCTTACTTTACCAATCATGGCTTTGATTTTCCATCTTGACTTTCTCTTTCTCTTTTACTCTCCTTATGCCCCACTGTGGCCCTTTTAGCCAGAAGCTCGCCACCATGGTGAATCAACAGCCTCTCGTACTCAAATACCACAACGGAGCTCTCCTCAAGAGTAACATCATCGTTAACCTCATATAGTACGACCAATTTATCCCCATCCAACGTTCCATAATCGTTGACTTTATCCAGTCGCTAAACTCGCCACGTGCTCCTCTCCCCTCCATGTCCTCGTGGTGAAAAACGATGGAGAAGTACAAGGGTAGTGCCTCCACCTTCGTCGTCGGGAGACAGATTCTCCATCCGCAATACTCTATTGGGAAATCACTTAAAATGATGCACTTGGTGGCCTTGGCCAACAAGGGCAGCCACCTAAACGCCATTAATGTCGTTCTAACCTCAAAGGATCAAAGGGAAATGATACAGCCACTTCATTTTTTACAACAAATTACACAACACTTTCTTACATGTCAGTTTTACATTTTTCCATTAAATTTTTTAATAAAAGAGCTTGCAAGCGGATGTTTATGGGTCCCACATCGCCGACAACACATATTTCCATAAGTTTACCCCGTTAGTGTTGTAGCTCACTCCGCTGCTTTTGTCTGTCAAGACCTCAGTTGGGTATTATTCCGAGTATACTCCAAAACCGAAAACCCTTGTGCATGCCAATAGGGCCTCCAAAGGAGCTGTAGCCGGGCCTTGGAAGTAACTGTTGTTGAACAGGTTCATAACGGTGCCAGCCAGAAGTGTGGCCAAGTTAATGATTGTCCGATCGACTCCCGTTGGGCACCACCAAAGGTGGGGTACGTGGGCCATAAATCGGCTGGTGAAATGGCCACGTGCACTAACCCGAGCACTAAGTCTCCGAGTTACCAACCCAAATATACGCCGACCAGTCTTTCCATCAAGAGAATGAGTCGAGACGTGAGTCCTACACCTACTCATGCAAAATCCATCGACAGCGACATCCTTTGAGGTTAGAACGACGTTAATGGCATTCAGGTGGTTGCCCTTGTTGGCCAAGGCCACCAAGTGCATCATTTTAAGTGATTTCCTAATAGAGTATTGCGGATGGAGAATCTGTTTCCCGAAGACTAAGGTGGAGGCACCACCCTTGTACTTCTCCGTCGTTTTCCACCATGAGGACACGGAAGGGAAAGGAGCATGTGGCGAGTTCAGAGACTGGATAAAGTCGACGATTATGGAACGTTGGATGGGGGTGAACTAGTCGTACCATATTAGGTTAAAGATGATGTTACCCTTGAGGAGAGCTCCGTTGTGGTATTTGAGTACGAGAGGCTATTGCTCCACCAGAGTGGGGAGCTTTTGGCTAGAAGGGCCACAATGGGGCAGATGGAGTAAAAGAGAAAGAAAATGTCGAGATGGAAAATCAAAGCTGTTGAACCCAAAGTTTCAAGTTTCATGTAAATCTACAAATGGATTTTGATGATAACAAATGAATTCAAAGAATAAAGGAGTCTCAAGCTCAAATTGTCCACACAATATAATCAAGCACATCAAGGAAGCAAGCATGAGCAAGAAAGGAACAAATTCACATTAAAGTCATAGAGTAATATTGTAAATCTCTTGATAAAATTAGAAATTGGATTAAGGCTCCAAATTACTCTCTTTTTCTCATAAAACATCAAATTATTTTTTCCACATATGCAAGACATTTTTAAATGTCTTAGTTTTGAAAATTATGTTTTTCACATGTGCATAACATCATCAAACAAAATAATTTCGAAAATTATATATATACTTATAAAAAAACTTGAATTTATAAGATGATTGATTATCATATTTGACATGTGCATATTTTGTTTAAAAGTCTTGAAGGGAGGTGGTGTATTTTTTTGACAAATGTAAAAGGTAGATGATTTTGTTTGAGAATCTTAAAAGGTGGTTGTGTGTTTTTTTGACAAATGTAAAAGATAGATGATTTGTTTGAAAATCTTAAAAGGTGGTTGTGTGTTTTTTGACATATGCAAAAAGAAAATGTTTTTGTTTGAAAAATAAATCATACTCATTTTGTCATATGAAAACCAAAATATTAGGTTTGAATTCTTTGAAAATGAATGGAGTTGTCTTTGACAAATGCAAAAAGGAAATGCTTTTATTTGAATTTTTTGAAAAGTGAATAGTGTTCTTATTTGACATATGAATTTTTTCAAATTTGAAATTGAAAACTCATTTGCCTATAAATAGCTTACTTGAGTTTTACAAAAATCACAACAAGAGCTTACACATCTATTGCTAAATTTTGCATCATTTCTCAAAACTCCCATTCTCTCTTTTCTAAAGTTTTGAGCCTTAATTATTGTTCTTGTTGAAAGAAATATAGGTTGCACTGTATTGTTTCTATCTCACTCATTGAGGAGTGCACTTTGATAGTCTACCTACTATCAACTCTTGTATTTGTAAAAGGGTGTGTATAACCCTTGTGTGTGTAGAAGGTGTTCTACACGGAGCATAGTTAAATCACCAAGTGTGAGGTGATTGGAAGTGTAGAAGGTGTTCTACACGGGGAATAGTTAAATCACCAAGTGTAAGGTGATCGGAAGTGTAGAGGGTGTTCTACACGGATTCTTTGGAGCGGTACTGCTCAAAGGTGTAATAGGTTTCTATCTCCACCTAAAGGAGATTGAATAGTGGATTTGGGGATCCTCAAGAGGTAGCTTGAGGCGAGGACGTAGGCAGTGGGGCCGAACCTCGTTAACATACTGAGTTTGCTTCTCTCTTACCCTTACTCTTTATATTTATTGTTGTTTCATATTTTGTTTATATTTTATATTATATATTTGATTTATAATTGTTATTTTTTTAAATACAACTCAATTCACCCCCCCTCTTGTGTTAGTCATTTGGGTAACAATTGGTATCAGAATTAGAGCTCTATTATAAGATTAACTATCTTTTGAGTTAAAATCTTATGGCTAACATTGCAGCTTCATTTGGTGAAGGTCAATCTAGCAGTCGGCCTCCACTCTTTTGCGGAGACAATTACTCATTTTGGAAAGTAAAAATGAGAATATTCCTTCAAGCTCAAGGTCGAGAAATCTGGAAATGCATTGTAAATGGACCTTATATCCCAACAAAAGTAGTTGATGGAGTAAAGGTCAAAAAGGAAGAAGAAGAGTTTGATCGTGAAGACGATAGACTTTATACTTTGAATTTAACTGCTATGAATTTATTATATAATGCTCTCAATGGTAATGAATTTAATAGAGTAATGACTTGTGCTACAGCAAAGGAAATTTGGAATAACTTGGAAGTTACTTATGAAAGAACTTCTCAAGTCAAGGAATCAAAAATTTATATTCTTACTCATGAAAATGAAATGTTTAAGATGAATGATGATGAATCTATTTCTACTATGTACACTCGTTTTACTAACATCATAAACAGCTTGACAGCTCTTGGCAAAATTTATTCCAAAGTGGAGATAGTAAGAAAAATTCTCAACTCTCTACCAAAACGTTGGGAGTCAAAAGTGACAGCGATTCTTGAAGCTAGAGACCTCAAGAAGCTCGAAATGAATGAACTCATCGGGTCACTTATCACCCATGAATACACATTGAAAAGAGGAGAAGAAGAAGGAAAGTCAAAGAAGAGCTTGGCACTTAAAGCTGTTCCACATGAAAGTGAAAGTGATGAAAATGAGGAAAATGACGACAAAGATGAAGAAGTTGCGATGATAACAAGAATAATTCAGAAGTTCTTAAAGAAAAATAAAACTCCTCCAAGGAAATCCTTCAAAAAGTTTTCTAAAAAAGATTCAGGTAAAAATGACACTTTAATTTGTTATAAATGCAATAAATCTGGTCATATCAAGTCAGATTGTCCTCTGCTAAAGAAAGATCGAAACAAAGGCAAAAAAAGCAATGAAAACTACATGGGATGATGATTCAAGTAGCTCAGATAGTGAAGCAAGCAATGGAGAATCAGCAAATTTTGGTCTTATGGCTAAAGATGACATTGAGGTAACAAATCTCGATAATATTGAAGATCCTTCATATGAAGAATTGTAAAATGTTTTAGAAGAAGTATATGAGGAATTTGAAAAATTGGGTATCAAGTATACTGTTTTGAAAAAGAAAAATTCTTCTTTAGCAAACGAAATTGATATTTTAAGAAAAGAAAGTATTGTTTTGAAAGATGAAATTTTTGAGTTGAAGAAAAAGAAAACTGATTTAGAAAATATTATTGAAAACTTTACGAATGGAAAAAGAAATTTTGAAAAATTTCTTGGTAGTCAAAGATGTGTTTTTGACAAGGCAGGCTTGGGATATATGCCAAAATAAAAATACAAATCTTATAAAAATTTCTTTGATAATTCTTCTACATCAAAGTCCAATATTCAAAATTCTTTTTATAAAAATAATTTTGTTAAAAAATGATACTATTATAATCACTCAAGTTCTTCATATATGTTACATGCTATTTGCAATTTTTGTAATAGAAATGGTCATAATTATCATGTTTGTCCTATTAGAAGAAAACATACAATGACTATTAGGGCTATATGGGTACCTAAAAACCTTGTTTCTTTTAATACTAATAAATAAAGGACCCAAAGAATTTGGGTACCAAGAATTTTTTTTAATTGTTTTTGTAGGTATGCATGAAATCTTCTACAGGTAAAAGTAAATGGTTTTTAGACAACGGATACTCAAGATACGTGACATGAGACAAAACTAAATTCATTGACTTCACTTCTAAAGAAGAAGGATGCGTGATATTTGGAGACAATTCAAAAATGAAGATCATGGAAATAGAAGGAAATATCATCAAGACCTAGTACAAGATGCAACCAAACAGTAAAAACATATGAAATATCATCCAATAGAACAAATTCTGGGAGAACCTTCACGAGATGTAAGCACTCAATCATCTCTTAGAAATATTTGCAATCATACTGCTTTTCTATCTCAGATTGAACCTAAAAATATTGATGAAGCACCTCTTGATGAATTTTGGATTCTAACTATGCAAGAAGAGCTTAATCAATTTGAAAGAAATGATGTTTGGACACTTATTCCTAGACCCAAAAATCATACTATTATTGGAACAAAATAGGTTTTTAGAAACAAGAAAGATGAGTCCGGAGTCATTACTAGAAATAAGACTCGACTAGTGGCCCAAGGTTTCAGTCAAGAAGAAGAAATCGATTATGATGAGACATATGCACCAGTGGCAAGATTAGAAGCTATTTGAATGCTACTTACATATGATTGTTATAAAGATTTCAAACTTTTTCAAATGAATGTTAAAAGTGTTTTCTTAAATAGTTTTTTTTTATTGAAAAATGTTTTTCAAGAGGAAAGATCGATATAACTCTTTTCATCAAGTATGAATAGAATGATATTCTTTTAATTCAAAATTATGTAGATGATATAATATTTGGTGCTACTAATGAATATGTGTCAAGATTTTGTTAATAATATGCAGGAAGAATTTGAAATGAGCATGATGGGAGAACTTAATTTCTTTCTCGGATTGCAAATCAAGCGAACAAAAAGTGGAACATTTATTAATCAGTCAAAATATATCAAAGAGTTACTCAAAATTTGAGATGGAACGTGCGAAGGTAATTGGAACATCCATGAATCCGACCACTAAATTTGATAAAGATGAAAGCGGTAAGCCAGTTAACTCAAATGTATATCGAGGTATGATTAGTAGTTTATTATATTTGATAACTAGTAGACCTGATATTATGTTTAGTGTATGTTTATGTGCACATTTTCAATCATTTTCAAAACAATCTCATTTGATTGTAGTCAAGCGGATTTTTAGATATTTTGCTAGTACCATTGACTTAGAGTTATGGTATCCTAAACACACTTCTTTCGATCTTATTAATTATTCAGGTACCGATTATACTGGTTGCAAAGATGATCGAAAAAGTTTTAGTAGAACATGTCATTTCTTAGGTCGTGCACTAGTTTCCTGGTTTAGTAAAAAAAAAAACAAAATTCTGTTGCACTATCTACTGCTGGGTAGAATATGTTGTTGCAGGTAGTTGTTGTGCTCAAGTTCTTTACATGAAGCAACAACTTGAGGATTTTAAACTTATGTATAATCACATTCCAATCAAATGTGATAATACAAGTGCTATAAATCCTTCAAAAAAAAAAACCCAATACAACATTCTAGAATTAAGCATATTGAAATAAGATATCATTTTTTTTCGAAATCATGTGCAGAAAGGCGATATAGTACTGGAGTTCACAAACACACATGATCAGTTAGCAGATATATTCACAAAACCCTTATCAGAAGATAGATTATGTATGATTAGAAGAGAAATAGGTATGATGCATGTTATGAATATCTCTTGAAAGATAGATCAGAGTTCATAAAAATAGAGAGATATTTTTTTAAATACTTTTACATAAACTTGAGGTTCTTAGCCTCATGTTTGAGATGCTCATTCTCTTCATACAATATCATGTCATCCCTATCCATGGGAACTGGCAAGCGGAATGAAGAATCCAATAGAGATTTCAACTTTTTATTCTTCTGCCGAAGGATTCCTTCCCTTGTGTGAGACTCTTGAACAATTCGTTGAAGTACAACAATTTGTTCTTTAAGCTTTTCAACCTCATGATTTTTGACTTGTAGCCACTGGGAAAAAGTGACAATAGAGGATGAGTAGCGAGTCCCGAGACTCACCAAGTCGTAGATAGCATCGGAGTCTGGCTTATTAGCCAAACTATTGTTCTCTTGCTGCAACATGGCGCCAATGGTAGCTGCAGAAAGGACATGAGATTGAGATGTAGAATACCTCATGGATGCATCTAGAGGAATGTTAGAAGAATGAGCCATTGAGAAAAGAATTGAAAACTTAAAGCAAGAATTTTGAAGGAATGCAGATAAGTTATAGAGATGAGAATAAGATTTGATGCAAATCGGATGAACTTTAAAACTGATTTTATAGAGATAGCATAAAGAACAAGACAAACTATTGTCTCTTCAAATTTTATTAGTCAAAAAAAATATAAGATATGCTGGACACACATTGTCAAAAGTTTTCTTACTAGAAAAACGGTTCTCTGCTCCTATCATGGCATTGACGGCCTTAGGAGAGAAGATTGATGGTTGATGCGTCAAGGGTTCCTGATTCAAGTCTGGAACATTAGTGGAAGAGAATTGTTCGGCCATTCTATCATTATGAAGAAATAGAATTTAGGTCAAGAAGTGATGTTTTTTTTTTTTGTATCCGATAGGTGAAAATGATTTTCAGAGCCTTCAAACCCGTTTGTCAACAACATCAAGCGATTGATTTAAATCTGCTTTCGCACCGACTGCTAGAGCTAGGCCTCCAACCTTTACAGGTTTTGTCAGATACGCGTGGCTCCGCACCGAATTGCCAGAGTTAGACTTCCAACATTTGCAGGTTTTGTCGGACATGCATGGCTCCGCTCCGCATTGCCAGAGCTAGGCCTGCAGCTTTTGTTGTTTTTGTCAGACAAGAATAATTTTAATTATTCAACTTCAAATCTCTGGAACATCTAATTCGTCAATAACATCAAGCGGATTTAAATCTTCTTCCGCACCGAGATGATAAAATTCGACTTCAACCTTTGCAGGTTTTGTCGGGCACAGATGGTTTCAATTATTCAGCTCTTTACAAAATCTCCTTCCGCACCGAATTACCGAAACTAGGCCTCCAGCCTTTGCAGGTTTTATCGAACACGTGTGACTACACACCGAATTCTCTACAGTCTCTACTAACGCATCGTTTTATTTATCTATTGGTTATTGTAGGAATATATCTTATTGAACTAATTATGATTCCTTTTTAATGATGCCAAAAGGGGGAGAAGTTTTAGACTAGAACATTAACATTGTTTAAATTGCTAAACTTGTTATATATGCTTGGAATTATGTTTATATTTTTGCTTGAAAAACTAACGCACATTCTTAGGGGGAGCTTAAGTATTAATACAGGATTCAGATTCTATCAAGCATTTGTCATCATAAAAAATGGGGAGATTGTTGAACCCAAGATTTCAAGTTTCATATAAATCTACAAATGAATTTTGATGATAACAAATGAATCCAAAGAATAAAGGAGTCTCAAGCTTAAGTTGTCCACACAATATAATCAAGCACATCAAGGAAGCAAGTATGAGCAAGAAGGGAACAAATTCACATTAAAGTCATAGAGTAATGTTGTAAATCTCTTGATAAAATTAGAAATTGGATTAAGGCTCCAAATTACTCTCTTTTTCTCATAAAACATCAAATTATTTTTTCCACATATGCAAGACATTTTTAAATGTCTTAGTTTTGAAAATTATGTTTTTCACATGTGCATAACATCATCAAACAAAATAATTTCGAAAATTATTTATATATATATATATATTTATAAAAAAAAACTTGAATTTATAAGATGATTGATTATCATATTTGATATGTGCATATTTTGTTTGAAAGTCTTGAAGGGAGGTGGTGTATTTTTTTGACAAATGTAAAAGGTAAATGATTTTGTTTGAGAATCTTAAAAGGTGGTTGTGTGTTTTTTTGACAAATGTAAAAAATAGATGATTTATTTGAAAATCTTAAAAGGTGGTTGTGTGTTTTTTTGACATATGCAAAAAGAAGATATTTTTGTTTGAAAAATAAATCTTGCTCATTTTGTCATATATGAAAAGCAAAAGATTAGGTTTGAATTCTTTGAAAAATGAATGGAGTTGTCTTTGACAAATGCAAAAAGGAAATGCTTTTATTTGAATTTTTTGAAAAGTGAATAGTGTTCTTATTTGACATATGAATCTTTTCAAATTTGAAATTGAAAACTCATTTGCCTATAAATAGCTTACTTGAGTTTTGTAAAAATCACAACAAGAGCTTACACATCTATTGCTAAGTTTTGCATCATTTCTTCAAAACTCTCATTCTCTCTTTTCTAAAGTTTTGAGCCTTAATTCTTGTTCTTGTTGAGAGAGATATAGGTTGCACTGTATTGTTTCTATCTCACTCATTGAGGAGTGTACTTTGGTAGTCTACCTACTATCAACTCTTGTATTTGTAAAAGGGTGTGTATAACCCTTGTGTGTGTAGAAGGTGTTCTACACGGAGTATAGTTAAATCACCAAGTGTGAGGTGATTGGAAGTGTAGAAGGTGTTCTACACGGGGAATAGTTAAATCACCAAGTGTAAGGTGATCGGAAGTGTAGAGGGTGTTCTACACGGATTCTTTGGAGCGGTACTGTTAAAAGGTGTAATAGGTTTCTATCTCTACCTAAAGGAGATTGAATAGTGGATTTGGGGATCCTCAAGAGGTAACTTGAGGCGAGGACGTAGGCAGTGGGGCCGAACCTCGTTAACATACTGAGTTTGCTTCTCTCTTACCCTTACTCTTTATATTTATTGTTGTTTCATATTTTGTTTATATTTTATATTATATATTTGATTTATAATTGTTATTTTTTTATATACAACTCAATTCACCCCCCCTCTTGTGTTAGTCATCTGGGCAACAAAAGCCATGATGGGTAAAGTAAGAGTCAAAAGGCTTCGAAGCTCGTCCTAAGTACTTTGACTTAGAAAGGAGGGTTGCTCAAGTTTTTTTTTGAAGAAGATAAAGTAGAAGACAACTGTTTGAAGAGGAGGTGTCAACATCAAAAATTTTTCACGTGGAGATCCGTGTTTGAGCGTTTAATTGAGAGGAAAGTTTTGCCAGGCTGTCAAGGTTCTAGAAGATGACGTGATAATCTAGTTAACGAGATAAACTTACAGAAATATGTGTTGCCGGTGATGTGGGACCCATAAACATCAGTCTGCAAGCTCTTTTATTAAAAACTTTAATGGAAAAATGTAAAACTGACACGTAAGAAGTGTTGTATAATTTGTTGTAAAAAATGAAGTGAGTGTATCATTTCCCTTTCCCAAATTCATATATGCGTGCGCTAACCTCATCTGCCTTTTCTTGATTGATAAAATGAAATGCTCCTTTTATCACAACAACATCTTCCAAGGTACGTCTTTCTTGAAACTGCAGCCACTTACATAGTCCATGACGCCTAGGATATGATAGATGGTATCCTAGTCTCCCACTATGAACTTGGTTGGCACTTTGTTATAACCCTTCCTTTTTTTTTCTTTTATATATATACATTCCTAGGAATAGATTCATTTAGAAATGTATTTATTCTCAAGGAAATTTTAGGAAAGCTATGGTAATTGGGAGGAAGATTTAAACTAGAAACACCTTAAGTAGTCACTGAAATAAGGAGAATTATGATCAAATATATATATATATATATATATTTTTCAGAGAATAAGTTAGAATATTTTAGCTTTCATCTATAGAGTAATTTTATCAAGGAGATTAAGAGGAAAATTTGAGAAATAGGAAGTGGAATGGAAAAACACTTAGATAGCCTAAAAGTGGATTCTTGGATTAGAAGAACATATTTTGGGAAATTTATGATATCTCTCTCATGTGACCTCGTATTTAGGTGATTCAAAATCCTATGGATCACTAAGAGGATTATCTAAAACTTTTATGTTTTGAGATTTTGAATAAACGAAGTGTATCAATGTGTTAACTGGGCTGGAAGTAGACTGATCAGATTTGAGCGTAAACTAAAGCCCAAAAATAAATCAACCCACCGACCTACTTTAAGAGCCTCAATTTGATTGGTTCTCTACATTTTTATCTTCTAGATATATGTGAAAAGGTTTGTATATGGTGGTGGAAGAGTTTCTAGAAGAAAATTCTTTATATAATCAAGGAAGAAGTGGGAACAAAATCTGATTGGAGGAGAACCAACCAAACCAGCCAACTATCTCCTTCATTCTTAACCAATTATCAACCAAGCCTTAAGTGGATTATTCCAAGAGGTCCTAAGGGTGTCAAGTAGGTCTAGAACATGTGGCAAAAGGTGAAAAAAAGAAGTAAAAATCGTGGGAGCCAGCCAAAGGCCAAGTGGCTGGACTGATTTCATCCAAAATATATCCAGATTTTGTTAGATTTTGTTTTATTTTTTTTTTATCTATGTGTTGTAAATTTTTTAACCATTGATCTGAGATAATTTTAACTATGGAAGAAGCTTAGCCATAAGATGAAAACCTTAGGAAATCATGAGATTTAGATGTGATTATAAGGCCTAGTGTCTAGGGGTACAAGTCACCCCATTCAGCCAAAGGGGTTGCCAAGACACCCATACTTTCTCCAGCCCTCAAGCAACTTTTTCCCTCCTATAAATAGACCTTTAAGCTTTCCTTTGCTTCCTTTTAGAGAAGTCACACGAGTTCCTTGAGAGAAAATTAAGAAAAATAGAAGAAATTGCACTCACAATACACACATCAAAAAGAAGTTAAGTGAGAGTCTTTGAGAGAAATGTGATGCAAAATCAATTCAAAACTACTCTTTTAGCCTTGAAAAAAATTTTAATTGTATTTATTAACATACTATTGGTGTGGTATAAGTGGCTTAATTGTTAGATTTATTTTGATACATATTTTATGCTTATTTAAGCCTATGCATCATGTATGAGGTAGCTTAAATTTTTTTTTATTTATGAAGTAATTTTTGTTGTGGAAAAATAATAGGAAAAATTTTAGTAACTTATGAATATGTTTTATGATCATACAATAAGAGGAATATGTGAAAATATGAGACCATGATTTAGAAAAAAATTGATAGAACAATCTTGGTAACTTTCGAATCTCAAGGATGTTGAGTTAATAGATTTACCCTTTTATAGTAAAATAGTCATAACGTTTTAGTAGGAAGTCCAAATTGAGTGATTCAAAAGGCTATGGAAAGCTATGACAGATATATACAATATTTCTATTTTAAGTTTTAAGAGATAAGAATTCTATGAAAGAAGAAATTGAGAATAAGTGACAGAACAAAATAGGAAACACTTGAAAAAGAAAGATTTTCTTCACTTTTAAAATTTCTAGTAAATGTTTTGGAAACATAATATGTTAGGAGGATTTTTAATAATTATTATCTTAAAAAGATAAAATAATAATAATAAAGTTCTATATAGATACAGATAGTTCAAGAAACACTTAAAAATAATTAAATTAGGGAATTATGCAAATTTCTGGGCTTGAGTTGAATATAATAAAAGGAATAATAACTAAGGATAATTTATATAAGATTTCGGTCAGCCCCTAGATTTAATAAAATTTAATAATTTATTTAATTGCATACATATTATTTGCTAAGCTTTGACGTTACGCATTTAAATGATGTATGTGCATGTAAGCTTTTGTGATGTACTTTTCTATGTCATATGCTTTACGAAAATAGAAAGCATGCATGTCACAAGTCTAAGGTTCGATGTATATTACAATTTATCACATATGTATCGTCACAAGAAACGTGTATTTTAAGAGAATACGATAAGAAAAACGTTAAGGAAAAGTGATAAGTTAAGTGTCGTGTTACGACAGGGATGGCGATACGTAACGCTCGGAGGACTGACATGACTAGCGGGGACGGCGATACATAACACTCACTATACTAAGTAATTCTGTGTCAGGACGGGGACGGCGATAGGTAACGCCCAAAAAATTGACACGAGGCTTTTCAGGACGGAGATGGCAATACGTAACACCCGAAAGATTGATGAGCTTATGTATGGCTAACCTGGCACGTCATGCTGAGAAAATTTGGCGGGGATGGCGATACGTAATGCCCGACGAGGTGATGAAATACGTATGACCCACAATGTTACGAAAGATATTACAAGTAATAAGAATTTAAGTATAATAAGAGCGGGTCCATTGGAAATAACAGCCAATCATTTGCTTGTCACTCATACGCATGAGACACATAAGTTAATTCATATGTTATACATTTATCATGATCTTGTCATGTGTTTTATGTTATACTTTATCCATACATTGTTATGTTATAAGTGTACTTACTAAAATTTCTAAAGAAATCTTACTTTTATTTGTTTGTGTCTTTCTAGAAAATTTAATTATTGTACAGGACCATATGGCAGACAAGGGAAATGCCCTTATGTCTCAGGGAGCTCAGAGGCACCCTGATGGGCCCTCTGATTTTTCTTTTTTTGATTTTTTTGACTCCCTTATTATGGATATCTATCATCAGCCGATGGGGATATGGAGACATGATGTATCTGTTTTCTCCGAGGTGCAGAAACATACCGGATGCTGTCTGACATTAGACTTAAATGGATTGTTGTCCGTGTGCAGGGTTTACACAACTCCATATGGGAAATATCTTCATCGAGACTTTTGTATTAGTCTGGATAGGTTTCGTTATGGGAGAGAGTTTCCAGAAGTCAAGAAGAAACTGAGGTGGTTCTAGTGTGGTAGTTTGATAAATATGTATTATTATTAGAAAACTAACAAAACGAAATAGGTTATGTATAATAGTACAATCTGATGTTATAAATGTGAAAATGCGAATATTATAGTTATATTTTACCATGTGATCACTAGTTTATTTGTAAAAGTTTTTATTTAGACCAGTTTTCGTTGTGAGTCTCATTACATACATTAGTAAGATTAGGTGTACGCATCTTAAGATCGATACGTATGGGGTAAGTAGCCTAGTGTTACTTACTCAGACTCTTCAACTTATGTTAAAACCCTTAGCGTAAATTGAGGGCGTCACAGAATGGTATCAGAGCGATTGCAATTATGGGAAAATTCTCATTGTCCTGGGAAAAGATCACATGGTATGAGAATAGGCTTGAATTATCTTAGGGATGAAGTTGAGGTGATATGGGTGAATGATATGGATTTTGGAAGTCTTGAATTACTAATATAAGAAGTGACTCATGGTGGAGTTTATATGTTTTAGGAAGATAAGATGGCGAAGGGTCGACCTCCTTTGAGACGATTGGATGCCCAAACTCAGAATCCTCCTAGAGTTACCTCCCCAAGGATCGATGAGCCAGAGATACAAATCCCACCATTAGAAGGGGGCAGACTATGCCAAACCTCCCTTTGGAAGGAGGACAGGCAATAACTGAAGTTATACGACAAATGACTGAAGTGGTGAGAAATCAAATGGAGCAAAGTCATTGTCCTCAACACAACAAAAATAGGGGAGAAATTCAAGGATGTTCGTATGAAAAATTTTTGGTTTATCGATACCCATATTTTCTGGGAACTGAAGGAGCTCTAAAGGCTGATAAGTGGATTGTAGATTTAGAGCGTATCTTTGAATCAGCGGTTGCACTGAAACTCAGAAGGTGCAGTATGCAGGACATCTGCTGCAAGGAGAAGCCGGTCTATGGTGGGACACGAAAAGGAAGTTATTAAAGTAAGAATTGGGAGAAAATGTAATACCTACTAGGGAAAGATTTAAGAAAGAGTTTGATGATCGATTCTTTCTAGAATAGGTGAAACAACTAAAAACTCAAGAATTTGCTATGTTGGTGCAAGGAAACATGATGGTAGAACAGTACGCAGCAAGATTTATGGAGCAAACAAGATTTGCCCCACACTTAGTAACTACAGAAAAGATGAGGGTACAAAAATTTCAAAAAGGATTACAGCCACATTTACGGGTTCAAGTAGCATGTTTGCGAATAGAAAATTTTCAGGAGTTGGTGAATGTGGCGTCTATAGCTAATGCGGAGCAAAGAAGTCTTGTGAAATAGCCTCAAATTTCTGGAAAAATGAGTTTCCCATCTTCTGCTAGAAGAAATATTGGAAAGAAAAGAAGTTTTCACCCTACGAATAAGGGAAAAATAGTGACAGTCAATGCAAATGTACCAATTTTATTTCCCTTGTGTGCAAAATGTGGACGTCGGCACCGAGGAGAATGTTGAATAAACATTGAAATTTGTTATAAGTGCGGTCAGCCCGGGCACATGATTAGAGATTGTCCTCAAAACGTCCCTAAAGGAGCAGGACCATCAGTAGGAAAAACAAAAGCCCCTGCAAAGGCCAAAGTTTACGCAATCATGCCTGGAGACGTGGATGTAGGAACTGATGAGGCAATCAATGCTGGAGTCATTACTGGTAATTTCCAAATCCTTTCTTTTAATTGGTTTATGTGTGTGAACTCTTTTGAATATGAAATGATAGTAGGATAATTTTTCTAGGTAAGGTTAGATTGAAGGAATATCTGGCCTATGCTTTATTTGACTCTGGAGTGATGAAATATTTTATCTAATATGAATGTGTCCAGAGGAGTAATTTAGAAGTGGAACTTTTAGTGCAAAAAGTTTTGGTAGCAATACCCGATGGTAAGGTAATTGGATGTCACCGAATGGTAGAAGGCTATCCTATAGAAGTTGCAGGTTTACAGCTAGTTGCTAATCTAATAGTATTCCATCTGATGGAATTTGATTTAATTTTAGGCATGGATTGGTTAGCTAAATATTATGCTAAGATTCATTGTCGGAGAAAAGAAATGGTCTTTGATGTGCCAATGAATGAAAGTGTTTATTATAAGGGGGGAGTAATTAACCCTATTTCCTCTATAGCCACTGCCAAACGGATAGAGAAAAGCACTAAAGAAGAAGCAAGGGTATGTTTAGCAATGATGTTGAACTCTATGGAAGAAGTTAAAGGTGTTAAGGGGATTTCGGTTGTGGAAGATTTTTCACAAGTCTTTTCAGACGATTTACCAGGATTACCCCTGACCGGGAAATGGAGTTTACTATTGAATTGGAACCAGCTGCAGCTCCAATTCATAAGGCACCATATAGAATGGCACCTATAGAATTAAAGGAATTGAAAATGCAGAAGAACTCTTGAAGAAATGATTTATTCGACCAAGTTCGTCTCTGTGAGGAGCACTAGTGTTATTTGTGAAAAAAAATGATGGAACAGTGCGAATGTGTATAAATTATCGGGATCTGAATGAAGTCACTATCAAGAATAAATATCCGTTGCCTAGAATAGATGATTCATTGGATCAGTTGAGAGGAGCTTCAGTATTCTCTAAGATAGATCTTAGATTTGGATATCATCAACTGAAGATCAGAGAGCAGGATATACCTAAGACGATATCCTAATTCAGTCTCGAACTGATGAAGAGCATAAGGAACATTTGAGAATTATCTTGGAAACCTTGCAGAAACATCAGCTTTATGCCAAACTCAGTAAGTGTGAGTTTTGGCTACGAAATTAAATTTTTAGGCCATGTAATTTCGAATGGAGAAGTTGCAGTGGACCCAGCTAAGATAGAAGCAGTGATGGATTGGAAACAACCCAAAAATGTTCATGAAGTAAGTAGTTTTCTAGGGTTAGCAGGATATTACAGAAAGTTTGTAGAAGGATTTTCTAAACTTTCTGCACCTTTGACTGCATTGACAAGGAAAAATGTTAAATATGTTTAGAGTGGACAGTTTGAAAGAAGTTTTCAGGAACTTAAAAGAAGATTGACTACGACACCAATTTTGGCCATACCAGAGCCTCACAAGCCATATGTGATATATAGTGATACTTCAAAGATGGGCCTAGAATGTGTACTGATGCAAGAAGGAAAAGTAGTTGCATATGCATCTTGACAACTTAAGAGTCATGAGCAAAATTATCCTACCCATGATTTAGAATTGGCTGCTGTTGTGTTTGCTCTGAAAATTTGGAGTCACTATTTATATGGAGAAAAGAGTGAAATATACATGGACCATAAGAGTTTAAAGTATTTATTCAGTTAAAAGACTTTGAATATGAGACAAAGAAGATGGATGGAAACTATAAGTGACTTTCAGTGTGAAATTAAGTATTATCCTGGCAAAGCTAATGTGGTGGTCAATACTTTAAGTAGAAAAACTCAGATGGAAGAACTGTCAGTGTTAACAGTGATGCGGGAAATTCTCGTAGAAAGACTGTCAAAAGAAATTAGGTTGATGGTAATCTAAGAAATCATTCCCCTAACAGATAAAGAAATTAAAGAAAGGCAACAAAATGATGATAAGTTGAAAAAGGTAAGACAGCAGATAGTAGAAGGAAAGGAGGTATCACATTATCGGATCTTGGAAAATGGAATATTGTGTTATAAAAATAGAAAAGTGATTTCCAATAATGTAGAACTGAAAGAAAAATTGTTAAGAGAAACTCACTGTACACCTTCTACTGCACATCCCGGAAGTGCTAAGATGTATCGAGACTTAAAAGAAAAAGAAAAATTTTGGTAGGAAGGAATTAAGAAGGATGTTGCAACCTTTGTAGCAAAATGTCATGTGAGTCAATTAGTAAAAGCAGAACATCAAAGACCAGCTGAAGAATTGCAACCTCTGCCAATTCCCAAATGGAAATGGGAAGACATATCTATGGATTTTGTAGTCGGGTTGCCAAGAACATCCGCCGGAAAGAATTCAATTTGGGTAATAATTGACCGACTAACGAAGAGTGCTCATTTCCTGCCCATTGCAAACACGGATTCAATGAAAAAGTTAGCATGAATCTATGTGAAGGAAATAGTTCGTCTGCACGGGATTCCAAAGACAATAGTATCGGATCGGGATCCTAGGTTTACATCTCGATTATGGAAGAGTTTACAAAAGATGATGGGTACAAGTCTAAATTTTAGTAGTGCATATCATCCCTAAACAGATGGACAAACAGAAAGAACAATCCAGACTTTAGAAGACATGTTGCGAGCATGTGTCTTAGACTTTGGAAGTGATTGGGAAAGTCTCTTACCCTTAGTTGAATTTGCTTACAATAATAGTTTTCAAGCTACCATTCAGATGGTGCCTTATGAAACATTGTATGGAAGAATATGCAGATCTCCCATATATTGGGATGAAGTTGGTGAAAACAGTGTTTTAGGTCCTGAATACTTCCAATAAGTCAAAGAACAAGTGAAAAAAATCAGAGATAAAATGCAGACCGCATAGAGCAGACAAAAGAGCAATGCAGACAATCGTAGAAGGGTTTTAGACTTCGTTGTAGGTGATTTGGTATACTTGAAAATCTCGCCTATGAAAGGAGTAGTACGTTTTGGAAAAAGAGGAAAATTAAGTCCTCGCTATATTGGACCCTACGAGATATTGGAAAAGGTGGGACCGGTAGCTTATCGTCTTGATCTACCTACCGAATTGCAAGGTGCTCATGATGTTTTTCATGTATCTTCCTCAAAGAAAAGTATAAGTGAAGTACCAACGGCAATAATGGATCCAGGTCAAATCAATTTATGCTCCAATTTGACATATGAAGAATGGCCCATACGGATTGAAGATCAGAAGAACCAAACACTACAGAATCATATCATCTCGTTAGTCAAAGTACTATGGAATAATCCCGCCTTTCAATAATTTACTTGGGAACGTGAGGATATGATGAAAAATAAATACCCTCATTTGTTTGAGAATTAGTTGTAGTAATCTGTGTTTTGTGTGATAATGAACTTATGTGAAATGTTATTCATGTGATGCTTGTTTTCAATCTTCTAGTTAATTGTGGCTTGTCTTTAATCAGGAAAATGACAAAAATAAGAAGGACTGCGAAAATGTCAGTTACTCCTGTAAATCGACTAAGAGAAAGAGTTGAGAAACATTAAAAAAAAAAGCCCATAAAGACAGATTAAGATGGTTGAATAAAAATGAATGGCATAGAACGCATATTATGGATATAGATAAACAGGGAAACCTAATTTGTAGACAGGCTAGACCAGAGGAAGAAAGAAAACCATTTCAAAAATGGAGACAAGCTGAAATAGAAATGTTGAGAAAATATGATAAAGGAAAGCTGTTGTATTAGAAATATCTGCCAAATCCATAGATCGTGATCATCATTGTGAAGAGGGACCGGTTATAATAGAAATAGAAGTAGAAAGACTACTTAAATTGCAAGAGATGAGTGTCAATCTTTACTATGACCCAGACTTGGATGCAATATTTTATTTCTTACAAGATTCACTATCTATAGAAGAAAGAGAACCCCCATCCTCAGATTAGTCTACTGCCACTAGAAATCGAGATAAAAAATTTTATTGTTAAATTTTACTTATTATATTTTAGTGATTTCAAGAACGAAATCTTTATTTCAGAAGGGGACAATGTAATAACCCTTCATTTTTTATTTCTTTTTATATATATATACATCCCTAGGAATATATTCATTTAGAAATGTATTTATTCTTAAGGGAATTTTAGGAAAGCTATAGTAATTGGGAGGAAGATTTAAATTAGAAACACTTTAAGTAGTCATTGAAATAAGAAGAATTATGATCAAATATTTTTTTTTTAGAGAATAAATAAGAATATTTTAGCTTTTATCTATAGAACAAGTCTATAAAAGAGATTAAGAGGAAAATTTGAGACATACGAAGTGGAGTGGAAAAACACTTAGATAGCCTAAAAGTAAATTCTCGGATTAGAAGAACATATTTTAGTAAATTGATGATATCTCTCTCATATGACCTCTTATTTAGGTGATTCAAAATCCTATGGATCATTAAGAGGATTAATGTGTTAATTGGACTAGAAGTTGACTGATCAAATTTGAGCGTAAACTGAAACCTGAAAATAAATCAAACCACCGACCTACTTTAGGAGCCTCAATTTGATTGGTTCTCTACATTTTTATCTTCTAGATATGTGTGAAAAGGCTTGTATATGGTGGTGTAAGAGTTTCTAGAAGAAAACTTTTTATATAATCATGGAAGAAGTGGGAACAAAATCTTATTAAAGAAGAACTAACCAAACCAGCCAACTATCCCTTCCATTCTTAATCAATTGTCAACCAAGCCTTAAGAGGATTCTTCCAATAGGACCTAAGGGTGTCAAGGAGGTCTGGAACATGTGGCAAAAAGAGGTAGATATCGTGGGAACCAACCAAAGGCCAAGTGGCTGGACTGATTTTATCTAAGATATATCCAGATTTTGTTTGATTTTGTTTGATTTTTTTTATCTATGTGTTGTAAATTTTTTAACCATTGATCTAAGATAATTTTAGGTATGGAAGAAGCTTAGCCATAAGATGAAAACCTTAGGAAATCATGAGATTTAGATGTGATTATAAGGCCTAGTGTCTACGGGTACAAGTCACCCCATTCAGCCAAAGGGGTTGCCGAGACACCCCTACTTTCTCCAGCCCTCAAGCAACTTTTTCCCTCCTATAAATAGACCCTTAAGCTTTACATTGCTTCCTTTTAGAGAAGTCACATGAGATCCTTGAGAGAAAACTAAGAAAAATAGAAGAAATTGCACTCACAACACACACACATCAAAAAGAAGTTAAGTGAGAGTCTTAGAGAGAAGTGTGGTGCAAACTCAACTCAAAAATACTCTTTTAGTTTTGAAAAAAATTATAGGTATATTTCTTAACATACTCTTGGTGTGGTATAAGTGGCTTAATTGTAAGATTTATTTTGATGCCTATTTGATGCTTGTTTAAGCCTATGCATCATGTATAAGGTAGCTTAAATGTTTTTGATTTATAAAGAAATTTTTGTTGTGGAAAAATACTAGGAAAAATTTTAGTAACTTATGAATATGTTTTATGATCATATAATAAGAGGAAGATGTGAAAATATGAGGCCATGATTTAGAAAAAAAATTGATAAAACAACCTTGGTAACTTTCGGACCTCAAAGAGGTTGAGTTAACAGATTACCCTCTTATAGTAAAATAGTCATAACGTTTTAGAGGGAAGTCCAAATTGAGTGATTCAAAAGGCTATGGAAATATAAGACAGATATTTACAATATTTGTGTTTTAAGTTTTAAGAGATAAAAATTCTATGAAAGAATAAATTGAGAATAGGTGACAGAACAAAATCAGAAACCCTTGAAAAAGGAAACTTTTCTTCACTTTTAAAATTTCTAGTGAATGTTTTGAATGAGATTTTTAATAAATATGATAATTTTTTGAAACATAATATGTTAGGAGGATTTTTAATAATTATTATCTTAAAAAGATAAAATAATAATAATAAATTTTTTATATAGATATAGATAGTTCAAGAAACACTTAAAAATAAATAAATTAGGGAATTATGCAAATTTGTGGGCTTGAATTGAATATAATAAAAGGAATAATAACTAAGGATAATTTATATAAGATTTCGGTTAGCCCCTAGATTTAATAAAATTAAATAATTTATTTAATTGCATACATATTATTTGCTAAGCTTTGACGTTACGCATTTAAATGATGTATGTGCATGTAAGCTTTTGTGATGTACTTTTCTATATCATATGCTTTATGAAAATAGAAAGCATGCATGTCACAAGTCTAAAGTTGCATGTATATTACAATTTGTCACATATGTATTGTCACAAGACACGACGTGTATTTTAAGAGAATACGATAAGAAAAACGTTAAGGAAAAATGATAAGTTAAGTGTTGTGTCATGACGGGGACGGCGATACATAATGCCTGAAGGATTGACATGACTAGCGGGGATGGCGATACGTAACACCCGCTATACTAAGTAATTTCGTATCAGGATGGGGACAGGGATACGTAATGCCTGAAAGATTGACGTAAGGCTCTTCAGGATGGGGACGACGATACATAACGCCCGAGAGATTGATAAGCTTATATATGGCTAAACTGGCGCATCATGCTGAGAAAATTCGGCGGAGACAGCGATACGTAACGCCCGTCGAGGTGATGAAATACGTATGACCAACAATGTTACGAAAGATATTACAAGTAATAAGAATTTAAGTATAATAAGAGTAGGTCTATAGGAAATAACAGCCAATAATTTGCTTGTCACTCATACACATGAGACACATAAGTTAATTCATATGTTATACATTTATCATGATCTTGTCACGTGTTCTATGTTGTACTTTATCCATATCTTGTTATGTTATAAATGTACTTACTGAGATTTTTAAGGAAATCTCACTTTTATTAGTTTATATCTTTCTGGAAAATTTAATTATTGTACAGGACCATATGGCAAACAAGGAAAAAGCTCATATGTCTCAAGGAGCTCAGAGGTACCTTGATGGGCCTTCTGATTTTTCTTTTTTTGATTTTTTTGACTCCCCTGTTATGAATATCTATAATCGACCGATGGGGATATGGAGACACGATACATCCGCTTTCTCCGAGGAGTAGAAATGTACCTGATGCTGTCTGACATTAGGCTTAGATAGATTGTTGTCCATGTGCGGGGTTTACACAACTCCATATGGGCAATATCGTCATTAGGACTTTTGTATTAGTCTGGATAGGTTTCGTTATGGGAGAGAGTTTCCAGAAGTCAAGAAGGAACCAAAGTAGTTCTAGTGTGGTAGTTGGATAAATAATAGTACAATCTGATGTTATAAATGTTACAATGTGAATATTATGATTATATTTTACCATGTGATCACTAGTTTATTTTTAAAAATTTTTATTTAGACCAGTTTCCGCTGTGAGTCTCATTACATACAATAGTAAGATTAGGAGTACGCATTTTAAAATCGATATGTATGGGGTAAGTAGCCCAGTGTTACTTACTCAAACTCTTCAACTTACATTAAAACCCTTAGCGTAAATTGAGGGCGTCACACACTTTGATTGGAAATCCACTCCATGGCGTTGTCAGCTCCCAGTTTCTGCCATTTAAGACAAAATTTACAGTACCAATTAAATAGATTCTTTGATGTAGATATGTTTTTAGTAAAGAGGATTGTTCCATAAATTAGAGACAGCATGAAAAAAATAAATATATATGATCACCACATAAAAAAAATTAATTTTTTTAATAGTGGACTTCATTTTTTTCTAAAATGATTGTACGCTGCTGCTTACACTACAAGAAATTAGAACTTTTACCAGCAATTTCTTTTTTCGTAATATACGTTCATGGAAAAAAATGACTTATTGAGACCAGAAATACTTGTGACTATAAAATCCTACTTGTTGCCACGAATTTTTTGTGGTAGATAAAAAGTGGTGATAAAAAATAATTTGCCACGAGAAAAGAAACTATTGCCACAATGTTATTTTCGTGAAATGCAAAAGACACCAAAATTATGATATTATCAGTTCAAACTTTTTTTCTCACGAGTTTAACGTCTATGGCCACGAGTCTCAGTTGTCGCAAAAGTAATGAATTAACTGTGGTCCTCTATTCGTGGCTTTTTATTTTTTGCCGCTATCTATTTTCCAAAGTGCCATAAATGAATTTTGCCACAAATACTCTTATATAAAAGAACAAAATCAAAATCCCTAAATTTCGAACAATTTCATCTCTTCTCCTTTGGCCTTTACACTCTCTCGTCTCCTTCTAACCCTAGGCCACATCCATCACAGCCACAACCTAGCCGCCGGCCATTGAGCACAGCGCCACACCACCGCCCCCTCACCGACGACCACCCTTATTTGTGAGTTACGATTTTTTTGTTATTTATTATTTGTGAACTAACTGTCATCTATAGCTACAGTTTCTTTATTATTTGTTGTTTATATATTAACTTAATCTTTGTGCTTTTCTGTGTTTTTTGTGAATTAACTCTGGCATCCAAATCTTTTTTTGCACTGAGATCGTTGTAAGCTGCATATTTTTATAATAGCATTTGTTATTTGTAGGTTGCACTATTTTTGATTCTGCACAATTTTTGAAATTGTGCTGAGATCTATTTTTGGTTCTACACAATTTCTGAAGCCGTGCATACAGTTTTGCTATATTTTGTTTAGTATATGGTTATGCTATTATCCAAGCTTTGTTATATTTTGGTTTTAGTTTATTTTGGAAGGTTGGTGTTAACTGTGAGCAATGCGGTTCTCCTTTATTTATTCATTTAGGAAAAAAGTGTTTTGTTTTATAATCTATGTAATCTTTCGTTAATGAATTTGTGTGAGGTCCACGTAGTACAAGCCCTTGCATTTTGTGACACAGGTACTAGATAAGAACTGTAACCTTTTGAGAACATCTGCTAAGAACTGTTAATGTGTATCTAGATGTTAAAAACATGTTCCTCTTAATTTTTTCAACATGCAATTTTTCAGTTTTTGCTTAATTTTTTAATTCTATTCCATTGTTAATCATGTGCGTCGTTTGCCTTTTTTCTTTAACTTGCCTGTGTCTATGAATAACTTGGTTAATGATTGTGTTGTAGGTTTATATAAAAGCTAAAGGAGATGGGAAAGGTATCAGAGAAGTTCTGTGTTCATCATCTTGAGGTAAATTTTGTTTTTTTCCCTACATTGCCAACAAATGCCAAGTTGGACACAAAAAAGTACCTAAATTAGAGGAATTGAGGTTTGAATGTTGTTGAATGTTGTTTGCTACCTAGAAAGAAATCTTCAAAGAAACATTAGCTTGGCTTTTGTGTGGAGGGATGAAGGCACTTGAAAATTCTGAGATTAGCCATTTGTAAAGCATGATGATGATGTTGGTTTAATAGATAGATTTGTGTAGTCATGATCACTTATTGCTATTACTTATATTAAATTTCTAAGTTGATTGCTTAGAGTAAATGGGTGGGTATAGGGTATGGGCTGATATAATGATGATGCAGTGAGTTGTAAAGCGTGATGATGTTTGGTTTAATAGGTAGATTTGTGTATATTAAATATATGTATTGGGCATGAATAAAAATTGTAAAAATAAATGAGTATTTTGAATGGATTGTTGTTGATTTCATAAAACTTAAATGTATTGTATGGAATGTAGGGTTGTGGTTTTGTGGAGTCATGAATTGTAACTTATAAAGTTTTGTAGTTGTGTGGTGTATTTGTATAATTTGTGTAAGCAGATTACTTTGTTGCAAATTTTCACTAGGAGTTTTTCTTGTGAACATGTTTGCACAATAGAATATTTTTTTTTTAAGTGTAAATTTGGATCTCCAAGGTTTGGATAAATTTATTTTAGTCTATATTAAACTATTTGTTATAATTACTTTTGGTTTAGTTTCATTTTTTTTGTTTGTATTTTTTTTTTCTAAAATCTTTTAGCATTTACCATGAATGGAACTCATGGCAAATAAATATTTCTTTTTTGCATTATTTCCCATAACAAGAATTCTTTCTAAATAAGTATTTTCAAACAGCATTCGTGGCAAATAGTATTAAATACCACGAAAATAATACCTTATGGCATGACTTTTTACCACGAGTATTTATACTTTATCCACGAATGGTCTCGTGAGAAAATGTAGCTTTTCTCACTAGTTGGAAACTTCGTGGAAAAAAATACATTTTGCTGCGAGTTTTATGCCACAAACGTCCCACAGAACGAGTTTGTGGCAAAAAGTTATTTTCCACGAAAATCTTATTTTTAGCTACTACAACCATTCCGAGAGAAAACCCATATTTCTTGTAGTGTCGTAAGTTTGTAACTCTACATGTATGTAGCATTATACATATAAAAATAATCTCGTAAACTTACATGATTTCATTATAATAAAAATAATTTTTACAATCTAACCAACAACGACGTAAAATTACATTAGTTTAAATAGTGAAATTACAATTCATTAGTTAAAATATTTCTCTTTAGTTAAATTAAGGGTCCGGTGAAACCTGTTTGGTTAAATTTGGTGGCATAGTGATCAATATCTTCTTTTGACAACCAAGAAGGCAAGGCATCTGGTGTTGGCAATCCTCTAACTCCCACTTCTTTAGGTATAATCAACGGACTTGGACCAACCGAAAAGAACTTGTGCATTAGTATTGCGGTATCGATACAAGCAAAATCTTTTTCAGCTTCTCCATGTTCCTTCACCACAATTAAAATTAAATCAAAGAGACCAAAAAAAAAAAAAGAAAAACCGAGAAAATGGAGTTAAAATGATAAAACCAAATTAATTTACCTAAAACCTGCACATATAAAAATCATCACCAAACAAAGCCCTGAAGCCATCCAGGTGATCAAACGCCGCGTTCCTAGGAAAAAACGGCACGCTCAGGTTGATCAAAGCTTTGATGCGATCTGGCCTGAACCAACAGAAGTACCAGGCCATCATACACCCCAGTCATGGCCGACCAAGAAGACCTGGTCGATACCAAGCTGGTCGAGAAGGTCGACGAGGTCTCCGACGATGTGGAAAGCTGTGTAAGAGGCAGGGGAGGGTGGGGCATCGCTGTCGCCATAGCCGCGAAGGTCGGGGCCAATGCAGCGATAGCCGTGGGAAGAGAGGTAGAGAAGCTGGTGTCGCCACGAGTACCAGAGCTCAGGAAAGCCATGGAGGAAGAGGACTACTGGGCCTTTCCCTATCGACGCAACGTGCATTTTTATGCCATTTGTGGCGACAGTGGTGTGCTCTATTTTCTCTATTTTTGAAGTCTTCGATATGTTGGATTCTCACTCTGCTCAAGTAAATGCTGGCTTGTTTTCCTTTATATAGTGAACTAGCGTGGCCTTTGCCTGGCTTGCGCTTCTCAGTTCTCATTCCGGTCTAGGGTCCTATTTAGTGCCAAAAAAAAAAAAGAAATAAATTTGACTACGAAGGCGGCCGTAATAATAAGGTTTAGGGCAGGGTTAGAAATGAAAGTTTTCCAAACATTTTGAAATTTTTTTTTTTATTATTATTTATCTATTTTTATTATTATTTATTACTTTTTTATTATTATTTAATATTTTATTATTACTTTTTATTACTATTCACAAATACTCTCAAACATTTTTAACATACAAACGCAACCTTACTCAGTTACCAATTATTTTTAGACCCGTTCATAGTAGTGAATTAAAATAATAAATAAATTTTCATAAAAGTTTATTTGAAATGAGATTAGATATATTTAGATATTAAAATAAATTTAGATATATTTATAGAAATTTTAAAAAAAGTTATGGGTCTATCGTGTAAAGAGGCATTTAGTTAAAAGAATTTGTAGATCTATTATGCTAGATAGAATAATGATTATTTTGGAAGCTAGTTTCAACAAATTTTTTTATAGAGAATAACACAAGAAAGTCATCCAAAATACAGAAAAATACCTCTAATGTTCAATTCAAAATTATCAAGTCAAGTAATAATTGAAAAGCAATCCACAAGCCAGACTATATGTAACATCTTGACTTTAAATTCGAGATTTATTTATTTATTTTATTTTATTTTATTTTATTTATTTATTTGATTATTTTATGTATTATTTCTGCAATTCTCTTATATAGCTTTTTCTTTTGATCGGATTATATGGGTTAATTTGTTGTTTATATTTTAAATGCAGATGTTTATTATAGATATTATTTTGACTATAATTGTTAATATTTTTATAGTTGAAGTAGAGTGTTATTATCATCATCATCATCATTATCAATATTATTATTATTATTATTTTGAAATAGGTTTTAAAATGGAGTTCCATTTAATTAGATTTTTTTCTCCTAACTAACAATTTCATCTATTGTTTTAAATAGTTTAAATCTTGAGGTCAATTCCCTCCATGCACATCTCTTTGTCCCTTAATTTTCTAGGGTTTGTTTTTGGTCGCCTTTATATTTACACGTTAACCTCACAATTACACACAACCCCTCGTGCAACGTATTGATCACTTGAACCCTAGATTAAGCTATCCTTTAGCCACTGTCCAGAACTCTCATGAAACCTCCCCACAACCACATGAATCATCCACGTTAGCACCACCATTACTAGCCCACACAAGCCGTAGCCACTCTCCCCTCGACGAAGATAACCCAATGCTGAGCCCCTTTTCCACGACAGAAACCTCTCAGCATGGCAGTCCCAGCACTGCACAACTACCTAGCCCCTCCTCGTGTGCCACCACTCTCTCATCAGGAACTTAGCCACTATAGAAGCAAAGCCACTTCCTCCTTGGACAGCAAGGGACCAACGTGAATGCAGCTTCTGTTTTATACCACAAAAGAATAGAGATCTAGCCACCAAGTTTTCCACCGAAAAACCTCCACGCATGGTAGCAAGCCAGCGCTTCTCCTCCATGGAAGAGCACGACGCAAACTCTGCCACTATGAGAAGGTCCCATAGTGTTTCTCGGCATGGTGGTCATGCATGGGACCTTCTCATAGTGGCAGAGTTTGCGTCGTTCCCCAACGTAAGCCATTGCAAACCTCCACCACCAAGAATTCCTCCATGCCGAAAACAACTGTAGAATGACCCAAACGCAGGATCCAATATACCCACAACCCATCTCGCCAAAAGCCACCCCAAGAGCCAAGGAAGCTACCGGTCAGTCAATGGCGGAGCCAGTAATTTACTCTAGGGGGGCCAAACAAAACTAGAACAATATACATAAAATATTTTTTGTTCTACTTTTGTACATTTTTTTTACGATATATAATAATTTGATAGGAAGATTTATAATAAAAATAAAATACGTTTAACACAACTTATAAATTAAAAAAGTATTTAATATGTTAAGAATATTATATCATTAAAATAATATAAAGACATTCATACAACTATATTAAATAAAAAAAAATATAGAGTATCTAAAATTATAACTTGTGTTGTTTTAAACAAACAAAATCATCAAGTATTGAATCTAAATCTAAATTTTTAGCTATTTCTCTTTCAATATAGACAACTAAATTATTTGTTAAGAATTAATCTTCAATTTTATTACGGAACCTTGTTTTAACAATCTTCATAGCTAAAAATGTTCGTTCACTGATTGTTGTAGACATTGGAAGAGTCAAAATTAGACGAATCAATCTATGAATAAGATATTACGTCTTTGATTTCTCTGTCTTTACCAATTTTTGACATAAATCTGCAATGGATCTCAAGTCTTGAAATTTAAGATTGTTAAGCACATCAACTTCAAAATGCTTCAATTAAAATCTTAAATTGATTTTCTCATTCCCAGAAAAATCAAGAGGATAATACTCTTCCGCAAGACAACATATATCATCAATATTAAAGGATTTATACCCATCATTTGGACCATGAGCAGAACTAAGAGTTAAAAGTTTGTCATTCCTTCACCAAACCTATTGTCAAGCTCTTGCATTTGAAAATCTATAGTAGCATTAAATATTTCAAAATGATAATGATGCTTTATAGTAATGTGATCTCGTTTATGACGACCACAACCTTGTACATAATAAGAGCTCAATTCTGGAATGTTAATATCAAATTTCTTGAAAAAATAGACAACATTCTCAAGTAGATTTTTCCAACCTTCATTTCTCAACTTTTGACTGAATCCTTTTGTATTATAAACCATATTCATGGCATTCAAAATATCTTGAGATTTTTGCTACAAAACTTGACAAAGAACATTAGTAATACCCATGACTTCCTTCATTAAATGTAAAATAAATATGAATTGGAATGAGGTAATCATTTTATAAGCAGCATTCGCATCTCTACATTGAGAGTAAGTGGATCCTTCTTTTATTATGATTTCAAGCACTGAGCAAGTGGCATCAAACATTTGTAGTAGATTGCAAATAGAATAAAAATGAGAACCCCAATGAGAATCACGAGCTCGTTTGATAGTGCCAATTTAGTTTGCTCCTTTTCCACTTTCAAGTTCATCAATGGCTATCATATGTGCAATATGTGTTGCCTAAGCAATTTGTAATTCATCATAACATTTACATGAAGCACCCACCACATTGATAATAAAGTTTAAATTTGAGAAAAACTTATTAACAAAAAGCACCTCTCTAGATATAGCAACTAATGCTAACTGTAATCGGTGAGCAAAATAATGAATATAATATGCATATGGGCAATCTTTAAAAAATAATACTTGCAATCTATTCCATTCACCATACATTACTAGTACAATCATATCCTTGCCCACGAATGTTTTGAATATTAAGACAATGACGAGAAAAAACTGCAGATATTTCATTATTTAAAGTCAATGCCGATTTATCTTTAACATGTACAAGATCAAAAAATTATTCTTGTATAAAACCATTATTATCAACAAATCTCAAGATTATAGTCATTTGCTCTTTTTTAGACTCATCTCGTACCTCATCAACAATAATGTAAAATAGAGAATTCCCAACATCTTTGCGAATTTTATTTCTCGCTTTCTTTGCAAGAACTTCCAAAATTTCTTTTTGAATTTGGGGTGAAGTATACTTTGAGGATTTAGGAGCATTTCCCAAAACAATTTTTCCAACATTGTCATTATATGAAGCCAAGAGTTTAAGTATCGCCAAGAAATTACTTCAATTTTTTGAATCAAGGATTTCATCATGACCTTTGAAGGCACATCCTTGAAATGCAAGCTATCGAACAATATCTATAGATGTTTTTACTCAGAGTCGATTGTTGAGAATTTGTTCGAAACTTTGTACATTCATTACTTTATCAATATGTTGTGATTGTTTTAATAAATCCTCACAAAATTTTACAGCATTATTGTGATAAGAACAAAGATCATCTCCAATATGATTCAAAAAGGCACAATGTTTTCAATCATTAATCTTCTTCCAATTTCTAAATCTTATGCCAGTAAATACATCTCATCTAGAATGTTAAGATGCTTTCATTGTAAAAAGATAACATGTAAACAATATGCAATATCTTTTGATGGAGAATACTCAAACCAAGATCCAAATTGTACAAATCATGAATCTTGAAAGAGATAAGGATGCTTTTCAGAATCAGAAAATGGATATTTTAAAAGACGTATTTGATATAGACCCATTTTTAAATAAGCTATTTTTATTTCATCACGCTGATTGATTGGATAATTTCATATAGGAGGACGTAATCTTGGAACTCGTTGTAATTAAGATATATCAATATCTTTAAAATCAAGTGTTGGCGATGTAAAATGAATTTCTTCATTTTCCAAAATTGGAGAGTTAAGATCAATATTTTCTTTAGGTTCGATTGTTTGAACTTTAGAAGAAATTTCTGGAATATCGACTTCTTTTCTTTTGTAGAATGAGTCAATAATTTTTAATCTAGACATCATTTATGAACCTAAATTTAAAATCAAATTGAAAAATATAAAATAAAATTAGATAAATTTTATAGATATTCTGAAAATAAAGTCTCAAAAATAAAAGCCAAACAATTTAAAATTGAAAATTAAACAATTTATTAATACCTACAATGCTATGAAAAACAACTTAAATCAGTACATATTTAAATCCATACACATAATATATAATATATGTAATATTCAAATATATCTATACTATCAATATAAAATTTTTATAAAGAAAAAAGACATACCTGCGGGCCGCGTCCAGAGAGGTAAAAAATGAATTGGAGGGGCTATCGGTTACTTGTTGTCTGTAAATGATTAATTAACAAAAAAAAAAAAATAATATTAGTTTAGTAAATAGAAAAAAAAAAAAAGAAATCAATAGTCTACTAAATAAATTAAAAAAAAAAAACTAATGACTAATGAGAGGCAAAAAAAAAAGGTTGGCCAATTCTCGAAACTTCAAACATGGCACCAGGCCTTGTTCTACTAAATAGAAAACATGTTAAAAATTTAAATGGACCCATTTTTCTTAATTTTAACGTCTACAATCTCTTAAATGAAAAATAGATTACTTTACTAAATAAATAAACCAGCAGCCAGCGGGACTGCGAGTAGTTGAGAAAAAAAAGCCTAGATAAATAAATTAGTGTTCCGTGAGCCCACTCGGTCCAGAAGCATTTCACATGATCTGGAACTTCATCTTTCAAAAAGGCAAAATAGCATCCCGCAGAGAGAGAATGGAAGAGAGGAAGATGCAACAAAGCGGGGGAGAAGGCTATCTAAGACTTCAGTCAGTGAGAACGCCGAGATGATTATTTGAGCAACGATGATGCGAGCACGCCGAGCAGTCTATCGTGAGAAGATGAAGAATAAAGGAGGTAAGGTAATAAGCCTGTTTGTTTGCTGTTTCTTTTTGTTATTTCGATGCTTTGGAGAACAAATGCGAAGTACAAAATGTGATACGTTGGGAATGGGATGTGATGAGCTGTGCCCGGTGCCGTGTGCGAAAGAAATGGCAGCAAGAAACTGTAGTCTGTAAGACGAAATGGCAGGTTGCCATAAGCCATATCTTGCCGATTGAGATGATTTGAAAGATGGAAAGAGGTTAGAAATCATTCCGGATATAGTTAGAAATCATCTTCTTCTTTTTTTTTTTTTTTTTTTTTTTTATATAAGATTAAATTTTATAGAGGGATTAAAATTATTGATAAAGGAGAGGCCGAGACATTATGAATTAATAATATTATTTTGTCAAATCATATAAAATTAACATATAAAACCCCCCCCATGTGGCTCCGCCACTGCGGTCAGTTCTCTGCAACAGCCACAGAAGCACCGTCCCGCATCCCCCTATCCGTTGCAGCTCTGGAACCCACCACCACACATGGGAGCTTCCGCCACCTTTTAACTCAGCCTAGCACCGTCGTGCATAGCCCTCCACTATGAGTTACCCTTACGTCGCATGGCTTCTCTGCTTTGTATTTTTTGGTTCGTACCATTTCTGCAAGCTTATATTTATATTCTCATTTTAAGTGCCTATATTCTCATTTTAAATTATTTTAATCAGACTTCCAATGAGCCGCTCATCTAATTTTATAATGTCAATCATGCCCTTTTAACCCTTTTAGCCGTGTGCCTTTATTTATCTTGCAAAATTTTTGTAACTTAGATGAGTCATGGGCCTTAAGCCCAATTCGATCTAGCGTTTTTTATTTCACGCTTAGTCTTCATAAATAAACTGTTCAGTGTGATTCTATCATTTCAAAAACTATTTTGGATCTTCCTAATAAAGGATTTAAAAAAATATTTTTAACCTATTATTATTTTAATTAATATTCTAATAATCTATCTTAACTGATTTAAATAGATTATTAAATTATAATTTGAACCAGAATATTTCAAAATGTATTATGAACTTTAAATCAAAATATTTTATAGTAATCTTTGTATAATTTAATATTTATTATATTATCCCTATATACAATTTTAAGTATCTAGAATAGTGCGAAAAACTTTTTCTAGAAACATTAGTGACGATCTAAATTTCATATAGGTAATAAGTTAATAATGAGAATTTAGAAAGCAGCATATGTGATAAATGAATTTGATTACAAAATTAAGATTCTCACATTAGCTTATATTATTAGTAGAGTCAGTTCTTTGATAATTTTTCATATACCCCTTATATAATTAATTCAACATTACGTCTAGATTCAACGAGTATAATTATCATATTAGTATATATGATATGTATCTCATGTTGCATAAGTCTCATAAGTTAAGTTAAGTCCAAGTATAAGATTATGTTAGATTAGAAAACAATTAATCAGTTATTCAGTCAAGCAGTTTAATAGATCAGTTAATTCAGATGATCATTCAGGTGCATGATACCAATGCATATTAGATCAGGGTGGATGTACAAGACACGAACCTAAGCATCGTCTACTATAGTATGCTAGAGTACTATCAGCGGCTCTCCTTGCTGTAGCGGGACGTGGGGCCGGAACACAACCTTGTACATAGGGTTAAGTATGTTGGCCAATTAGTTCAGCTAAATCAGTTTGGCTAAATCAGTTCAGTTCAACCAATTCAGTTAAAACAGTTAGTAAGTTTAGTCAGATTACTCAGTTAATTTAGGTCAGTTAGTTTAAGTCAGTTAGTAATTAAATTAGATAATTCAGTCATACATAATATGAGCATTAGTATATACAATCATATTTTCAGTTTTCAACATAAATTTTATGAAAATTTCTTATAGTATTATCTTACATTGTGATAGATTTTTTACTGAGTCATCTACTCATTTTAGTTTATTTCCTGTTTTTAAAACTATCTAGGTGAGGAAGATAATCAGTGCGAGCAGGTAGACCAAGATAGATTGAGCAGTTATTTGAATTTTTAGCATTTATAGAAATAAGTGTCTTTATGACACAAGTTTACTTTCATTTATCTCAGTTAACCTTTTTGAAAAACATTTTATTAGAATCTCATTTCTATGAACTAAATGTTATTTTATTATTAAGCTAAGAATCTTGTACTGAATTAAAGTTTTAGAAAATTTTAAATGGCATTCCTTAGCCTACGAGAATGGAGTGTTACACTATATAGCCAAAATTATCTCATACAGGATTTTATTAAAATTTGAAAAATCTCAATGATCATGTCAAAATCAAATACGAAATAAAATTAGTAATTTGTCAAAAATTTGATCCAAATCGAAATCAAAATCATTTCTTAAATGAAAAATGAAATATTAACAAATAAGGAAAAGAAATACTAAATTGGTGGATTCAGAAGGAAAAATAGTATATTTTGACCTTGAAAAAGAATCACACCAAGTGTAGCTTTGTGGCTGCGACATGTGCGTCAAAAATAGCTTTCTGAATTGGAATTTTATACGTGATTCTGATATCCATAATTAAAGTTGTAGCCAATATATTAAAACGTATCAAAAACTGTTCCATTTAAGAAAAAAACGACTACCAGCCGTCTTTGTGCTTATTTGCTCTCTCAAGACATCTCAGTGCTATCAACATGTTGTTTGATAGCTCAACATTACCTGATTTGGATCCTGCATTAGTTTCACTTGAAATGAGTTTAATAGTTTGAAAATTGAGTATATAGATGTTACACTCAATTTAAAATTAAACTGGACAAAATTAATCTTAATATAGTCTAATGACCAAAAGCATGCTAGGCCATAAATAATAAAAGTGTTTCATTTTATATATTATCATAATAACTTTTTAAAATTTTTTTAGATAAAACAAAATAAATAATTTAATTATTTTAAATTTTATAATAATTCAATTTTTATTTCAATTTCTCTCCTTTTAATTAACTTATAAAGCAGCACCTTAATTTTGAACTCCCAACTCAGCCTAAAGACGAACGAGGTGCCAAATTCGTATTAACTCTATTTCTTTTATACAATTTTTTTATTTTTGTCTTCATATGAGATGGGGCCTAGTTTTCTACCGAGTTCTATCACTGGGCACGTTTTTTTATTGACTAAATTCTGCAGCCTTGGGACAATTCATTTCTTATTCAGATTACTTGATGGTTTTTATGACTTCCTTTGGCCTTGCCCACGAGGCGATTATTCTTTTATTGTCCATATTATTGACAGCCGGGTGTTCTCTCGCGCGTAAGCAAGACTTGTCAAGTGCGGCCTCTTTTGAACGTTGTCTCGACAATATGTTTGGTTTATTTTTATAAATAAGATAAAATAAGATGTAATAAAAACCGATTTAAACAAAACCAGATCGCTATATATATATATATATTAATCAAGCGTATGCAGAAAGCTAATTAACATAAGAAAATAACACCATTGTTGATTTGTACGTTCAGTACGCTGCACAATCAACAGTACATGCTTATTTTATTTGTTGGCTCGATCCATTATAGATGACCGATGGAAACTAAACGGTAAACACCCTCCTCATACTCCTCCACCTGAAAACACTTTCTCGTACTTTCAGAATTTCTTGATAAATTCATATATGTGTTCGCTAACCTCGTCTGCCTTTTCTTGATTGATAAAATGGAATGCTCCTTTTATCACAACCACGTCTTCCAAACCCGGCACGTCTTTCTTGAAACCGCCGCCGCTTACATAGTCCTTGACGCCTGGGATATTATAGACGGTATCCTGGTCTCCCACTATGAACTTGGTTGGCACTTTGATTGGAAATCCAGTCCATGGCGCTGTCAGCTCCCAGTTTCTGCCATTTAAGACAAAAGTTTACAGTCCCAATTAAATAGATTCTTTGATGGAGATATGTTTTTAGTTAAGAGGATTGTTCTAGTCACAAATTAGAGACTGCATCAAAACAAAATCTAACTTTCTTAATGGTGAATTCTATTTTTTTCTTAAAATAATTGTATGTCACGTAGATGACTTTATGTAATCTATTAGATTTATTAATTTATAATAAAAATAACTTTTACAATATAACGAACAACGTAAATATTTATTTATTTATTGGAAGCTATACTTGTTGATGATAGTTTAATTTTAGTTTGTTTGGTCCATGTAAATATAATGGACCCCCCAAAGTCTATTATTTTAGGAATATATTTGAATCTTCAATACATCATGTTTATTTTACTTCTCATTAATAGATATAGTCTTAAAAGAATCGACACAAAGATGCTAGAAACAGCTTACTGGTGGAGAGCTCGATAATAGTTCAAGGCTCCGGTGAAACCTGTTTGGTTAAATTTGGTGGCATAGTGATCAATATCTTCTTTTGACAACCAAGAAGGCAAGGCATCTGGTGTTGGCAATCCTTTAACTCCTACTTCTTTAGGTATAATCAAAGGACTTGGACCAACCGAAAAGAACTTGTGCATTAGTATTGCGGTATCTATACAAGCAAAATCTTTTTCAGCTTCTCCATGTTCCTTCACCACAATTAAAACTAAATCAAAGAGACAAAAATTACCCAGAAAATGGAGTTAAAATGATAAAACCAAATTAATTTACCTGAAACCTGCACATATAAAAATCATCACCAAACAAAGCCCTGAAGCCATCCACTTGATCAAACGCCGGGTTCCTAGGAAAAAAAGGCACGCTCAGGTTGATCAAAGCTTTGATGCGATCTGGCCTGAACCAACAGAAGTACCAGGCCATCATAGCACCCCAGTCATGGCCGACCAAGAAGACCTGGTCGAGACCAAGCTGGTCGAGAAGGTCGACGAGGTCTCCGACGATGTGGAAAGCTGTGTAAGAGGCAGGGGAGGGTGGGGCATCGCTGTCGCCATAGCCGCGAAGGTCGGGGGCAATGCAGCGATAGCCGTGGGAAGAGAGATAGAGAAGCTGGTGTCGCCACGAGTACCAGAGCTCAGGAAAGCCATGGAGGAAGAGGACTACTGGGCCTTTCCCTATCGACGCAACGTGCATTTTTATGCCATTTGTGGTGACAGTGGTGTGCTCTATTTTCTCCATTTTTTAAGTCTTCGATATGTTAAGACTCTCACTCTGCTTAAGTAAATGCTAGCTTGTTTTCATATATATAGCGAACTAGTGTGGCCTTTGCCTGGCTTGCGCTTCTTAGTTCTCATTCGTGTCTAGGGTCTTATTTAGAGCCGAAAAAAAAAAAAAAATTGACTTCAAAGGCGGCCGTAGTGTAGTGATACGGTATACTCAGTTCGCAATCCTTGACTCGCTCATAATAGTGAATTAAAATGGTGAATTAATTTTTATAAAGCTCTGATGACATAAATTTAGATATACTTAAATATTAAAATAAATTTAGATATATTTATAAAAATTTTAAAAATTGATAAGTTTATAGTGTAAAGAAGTGTTTAGTTAAATAAAATTGTGAACTCTTGATACTAGATAGAATAATGATTATTTTGTAGACTAATTTTAATAGATTATTTATATAAAAAATACAAGAAATTCATCTAAAATATAGAAAAACATCTATGATGTTCAATTCAAAATTATCAAGTCATGTAATAATTAAAAATCAGTCTACAAGTCAGACTATATAGTCAAAATCGTCTGATACAGGATTTTACCAAAATTAAAAAAATTCCAATGAACATGCTAAAATCAAATATGAAATAAAATTAGTAATTTGTCAAAAATCTAACTCAAATCAAAATCAAAATCACTTCTTAAACGACAAACAAAATATTAACAAATAAGGAAAAAAAAATATACTAAAATGGTGGATTCGGAAGAAAAAATAGTATATTTTGACCTTGAAAAAAATCACACCAAGCGAAACTTGGTAGCTACGATATGTGCGCCAAAAAATTTTTTACGAATTGAAATTTTATACGCAATTTTGATACTCATAACTAAAGTTGTGACCAACATATTAAAACATACCAAAAACTATTCCAATTAAGAAAAAGAGTACAACTACCAGCCGTCTTTATGCTGATCTGTCCTCTCAGAGTATCTCAGTGCTATCAACGTATTGTCTGATAGCTCAGCATCATCTGACTTGAATCCTGTATTAGTCTTACTTGAGATGGGTTTGGTAATTTAAAAATAAGTATTTAGATGTCAAACTCAATTTAAAATTAAATTGAACAAAATTAATCTCAATACAGTCTAACGACCAAAAGCATGCCAGGCCGTAAATAATAAAAGTATTTTATTTTATATATTATCATTATAATTTGTTTAAATTTTTTTTAGACAAAACATAATAAATAATTTAATTATTTTAAATTTTATAATAATAATAAATTATTATTAAAATATAATATTTTATTCAATTTTTTCAATTTCTCTCATTTTAATTAACTTATAAAGCAGCGCCTTAATTTTGAACTCCCAACTCAGCCTAAAGACGAACGAGGTGCCAAATTTTTTTTATTTTTGTCTTCATATGAGATGGGGCCTATTAACTTTATTTCTTTTATACAATTTTTTATTTTTGTCTTCATATGAGATGGGGCCTATTTTTCTACCAAGTTCTATCACTAGGCAAGTTTTTTATTGACTAAATTTAAGCAGCCTTGGGACAATTCATTTCTTATTCAGATTAATTGATGGCTTTTATGACTTCCTTCGGCCTTCCTCACGAGGCGAATATTCTTTTATTGTCCATATTATTGACCGCCGGGTGTTCTCGCGCGCGTAAGCAAGACTTGTCAGGTGCTGCCTCTTTTGAACGTTGTCTCGACCATATGTTTGGTTTCTTTTTATAAATAAGATAAAATAAGATATAATAAAAATTAAAAATTAAATAAAATATTATTTTAATATTAATTTTAAATTTAGATTTCAAAAAGTTATTTCAAAGTTAAAAAAAGTAAATTATTTAGTTTATTTTATATCAAAATTTGAAAAAATAAAATAGAATTAAATAATATGAAATTATTTAAAAAAACAAACTTTCAAGAATCAAGTTAGTTCATTGTTGTAAAGTTTAGATAACTGTACTATCAATTATTTTTAATAAAATTATTTTTAGTAAAAATAAGACATAAATAATTTTTAAGTGCAAATAATTGATCACAAAAATCTAATTTTCTTGAAATTAGAGTTGGATAATAAGAGGTTTTAATAATATGGTGAGCTATAATGAGTTAAGATAAAAATTTAAAAGTTAAATTAAAGATTTCTTAAAATATAATTTTATAATATTATTTGTATTTTAAAATTTTAAAAATATTGAATTATTTATTTATTTTATTTTAAATTTTAAATTTGAATAAATTAACTTATTTATTATTATTATTATTTTACGAATGTAGTAATTAACTGAGAAGTTGTGAAATAATTATAAAAGGATGTAAAATATTTTGCAGTTCTATCGTAATTAAATAATAAAAGCCATTACATATGTTATAAATAATAAAAGTCATTATATGTGTTGCGTTGGAAACATGATGTCACCTCGTTCTATTTTATCTTATCTTATTATATCTAATTATTTTCTTTTGTCAAATATCATTCAAATAAAAATCATTTAAAACTAATAATTACAATTTTTTCAATCTAATAATTTCATATTAAATTTTTTCTCTTTTATTTATCAAAAGTCACGTACTCAACTCAAACTATGAGCTTATAACTATTCACTAGGGTAAAAACAAAACAAAAAACCAGTTCGAACCGACCTGGACTGATGAGTCTGAACTAGACTGGTTTCCCTTAGTTTCAAAATTGGCCCGTTCTAGTCGGCTGCAATTTTACGCCTTTTAGGATCTGACCAGTTCGTTAGATTATTTATTTCGAATTAATCTTTTAATCTAATATGTAATATTCTATTTTTATAGCCATTTTTATAACATATTTTTTTAAATAACATATTTTTTTATAAAATAGATTTTAATAAATAGTAATAGATTTTTAATAAAACATATTTATTTAAGGCAGTTTTTTTATAAACAAACTTTTTATATCAAGTTTATATTTTATTAAAACTAAAAATGGGACAAAATTGGACTGAAATCGATAAAATCAGAAGTATGAATAATTTAGGAAAATATATAAATTGTACGAAATCAGTTCTTGAAAATTCAAAACCAGTACATGTTGAAATTATTATGTGAATACAGTAATCTGAATAAATAAATGCGACTTTGAGGCGTGTAGAACACTATTTTTAAGGTGATAATTGCCCCCAGTCGGAAGAATTTGCTATTGGGTTACAAGCAATTCACCTCCAGGATATAACAAAGTCATCAACTGTAGATAGCAATTCTAAAGTTTTCTCTTCAGAGTTTCTCTGTAAAATTGTGTAAGTGACTAAAATATGGAAGAATAAAATTACTGAAATTTGTGGGTCTCTTTCCCTATTTGTAGAGAATGAAGTAGTACTAAGTGAAAGATCACAACTTTTAATTTGTGTCTTTGGCCTAAGTATCATATCTTTTCGGCCAAGTATTGTGCCTTTTCGGCTCAATCATCGGGTCTCTTCGGACCAACTATCGTGACTCTTCGGACCAATCATCGTACCTTTTCAAACCACCATGGTGTCTTTTCGGACCAACCATAGTGTCTTTTCAGACCAACCATCGCGCATTTTCGGTCCAATCATTGTGTCTCTTTAATATAGTATTTAAAGAAATAAATAATAACCCACATTCATTAAATTCATATATTTAATATCACAATCTATAGAATTAAATATAACAATCCCTCACTTAGATTGTAATATTAAATTTTTTTGTCAAATAATGATATCTTCATACATACAAGAATGTATCTCTCAACTTAAACTTTCAATTTGTGTAAGTATCTCAAATTCCTAACAAAATTAATGGTGGCCTAGGCTTAATCCAAGACTTTTTACGTTAATAACGAAAATACCATACACATTTAGTTAGATAACTCACCAATTATTTGCACTAATTTACGTGCTCCATCTTGACATTCATGAACATTTACAAAAGTAAATCTTAAATTTTTGGTAGAAGTTGTTCCCACCTCTTATGTTAACATAGATAAAGTTCCTTTTGTATCTGTATTACTTCAGACACTTATTCAACTATTGAATTTTAATAAGAATATAATACTCATCCTACATTTAGCATAACAGTCAACACTAACCATCCTGAAAGGGTTTCTTGCATTAAATTAAATCTCAGTGTTATCACAGTCACATAACTGTAATTTGTTATTACCCATTAAACCTTAGACTATTTATTAATTGTATAAGGTTGGGTTCTTATTACAGGTGACATTTTAATAAAAAGGTTTCAAACTCATTCCACTAGATGTACCATTCACAAAATCTCAAGAGTCCTTTTGTGAAAGGATCTACCAGGTTTTTACTTGATCGAACCTATACAATAGTAATAATACCATCACTAATTAATTGTTTGACAAATTCATGTCTCAAGCTAATATGTCTAGATTTCCATTATAGACTTTACTATGAGCCCTAGACAAAGTATCTTCACTATCACAATGCAAAGAAATGGCTGACATCAGTTATAGCCACAACTTTACGTCAAATAAAAAATTCTTTAACCATTCTACCTCTTTGCATATTGCTGCAAAGGCTATAAATTCATATTTCATTGTAAAATATGATATACATGTTTGTTTCTTAGAAGTCTATGAAACAGCTCTACTACCAAGGGTGAAAACCCAATTAGACATAGTCTTATTATCACTTGCACTAGTAATCCAACTAGAATCACAATATCCTTCTAGTACAATAGGAAAATTAGTATAATACAGTCCTAACGAACTAGTTCTTTTCAGGTACCTAAAGACTCTATTAATTGTTTTCCAATGCTCTGTATTAGGATTACCCGTATATCTAGAAAGTTTACATACTGCAAAGAAAATATCTGGACTAGTGCAATGCATTACATACATTAAAGTACCAATTGCACTAGTATATTCTAACTGAGCAACTACTTTTCCAGCATTCTCAATTAATTTAAATGAAGATTCATATGGGGTATTTGGTTCTTTAATTCCTAAATGTTGAAATTTTAGAAGCATTTTCTCAACATAATGTAATTGACATAAAGCGTAACCCCCACTATATTTCTTTACTTTGACACCTAAAATAGTGTCAACTTCATTAAAATCCTTCATTTTAAACTTTGAAGATAAGTACTTATTAGTTTCAGATATTCCTTCCATATTTGTTCCAAATATAAGAAAGTCATCCACATAAAGACATATTATAACACCATAGCTATCCGTGAATTTAGAGTAAATATATTTATCAGCATTATTATGCCCAAATCCACGATATAATATTACTAAATCAAATTTTTCATGCCATTGCTTTGGTGCTTGTTTTAATCCATACAATGACTTAATTAATTTGCAAACTTTCTTTTGTTTCTTCTTGTATCTGCATTTACGCTTAAAGTGTTTCTTCTTTCCACAATTGTAACAAGTTTTTGTTTTCTTAAACTTGTCACCATTGTTAAAAAAATTATTATATTTTCTCTTATTTCCTCCAAAATTACCTTGAAACTTATTTTTCTCATCAACAAAATTCATCTTAGAGCCATTTTGAGAAAATAATTTCTTATCACAAAGTCGAGTTTCCTCTTCAATTCATAAATATTTTTGAATCTGCTCTAAAGTAAAATCTTTTGTTGTATGCATAAGTTTCTTCCTATAATTATTCCAACTTAGCGGAAGTTTGGTAATAATAGCCCTAACTTGCAAAGTTTTAGAAACTTCCACATTTAGATCTCGAAATTTATTTACTAAAACTTGCAATTCATGGACTTGATCCATCAATGAATTATTATCATTCATCGTCAATTCAAAATATTTTATAATTATAAATTTAACTGTATCTTACTTTTCAGTTTTATACTTGAATTACAATGCCTCCTAACTCTCTTTTGGTGACTTGATTGATGTAAACAAGTCATATAGACGATCAGAAAGTGTATTTAGAATATGTCCTCTACATACCAGTTCATCTTCTTTGCCTTTTTTGCATTCAACCCTTATTTGATCATTATCATCAGGTTTGGATTCTGGAAATATCGACAAATTTGAATCCAAAACATATGCAATCTTCAATGTAGTAAGAATGAACATCAACTTGTCTTTCCAACGAGTAAAATTTGTTCCATCAAACTTATCTAGTTTGACAAAGTCTTGATTCATCATCTTGAAAGTCGCTATATCAGATTTTGATCCCATTACGATTATCACCTTAAAATTGTTGAAATTATTATGCGGATATAGTAATCTGAATAAATAAATACGACTTTGAGACATGTAGAACACTATCTTTAAGGTGATAATTGCCCCCATTCAAAAGAGTTTGCTATCGGATTATAAGCACTTCACCTCCAGGATACAACAAAATCACGAACTGTAGATAGTAATTTTGAAGTTTTCCCTTCAGAATTTCTCTACAAAATTGTGTAAGTGACTAAAAGATGAAAGAATGAAATGAATGAAATTTATGGGTCTCATCTCCTATTTATAGCGAATGAAGTTGTACCAAGTGAAAGATCACAACTTTTAATTTGTGTTTTTGGTCTAAGCATCATGTCTTTTTGGCCAAGTATTATGCTTCTTCGGCTCAAGCATCGTGTCTCTTCGGACTAACCACCATGACTCTTTGGATCAATCATCGTGCATTTTTAGACCAACTATCGTATCTTTTCGGACCAATCATTATGTCTTTTTGGACTAACCATCACGCCTTTTTGATCCAACCATTGTGTCATTTCGGACCAACCATTGTATATTTTTAGACCAACTATTGTGCCTCTTCAAGATAATATTTATAGAAATAAATAATAACTCACATTCATTAAATTCATATATTTAATATCACAATCTTTAACAAATTATCTTATTATAGAATTCTTAAAATTTCATCTCATCTTATTTTTTGACCTTCCCCTAAATAAAAGTGATGACGTTGGCCAAGTTGCATGTTTTGTTTTTAATTATGGGTGCCGTTCAGTTTTAATTTTATTATCCTTAGCGATCAATGTCTCTAAAGTGACATATTGAATTGGATTTCAGATCAGCCATTTGAAGTATGACACACTAATTGATATCGTTAAAAACATTAAAATTTAATTTCTTATATATATATATATTCATTATAAAATATCGAATTTAAAACATCCTCAGTGCGCTAATTACGACCCTACTCCTTCGTGTAGGAGTATTTTAGTAGGACTTTTGAAAATCTCAGCATGTAGCTTGGCAAGAAAATCCCTGAAGATATATTGACGGCCAATGGCAACAACAATTCCATCGGTTTCGCTCGCCTGTGGATGAATTTCTTTGCCCACCCAAGAATACGAGCCCTTGTGAAGGTATTTTGAAGGTATGGTTGAAAGAATACGTCTGTTTGTAGGAGATTTAAGAGTGATTTACGTGTCACACCCTTTTAATATATATTATATATATCTATTTATTTTAATAATTTTATATTTATATTAAAACTCTAGATAATTAAAAATAAAGATACTACTCATTTAAAAGTCAAAAGTTACATTCTTTATGGAAGGAAATAACTCTTAGTAGAAATGGGTCTTGGTCTATCTATAAATAGGACCTGTAATTCTCCATCAGTCACATTCTTCAATGTAAAGAGAGATAGACGGAAAATCTTTCTCCAACACTCTCCATATTTCAATTTGTGAGGGTTCATAATCAAGAAGCAATTGATTCTTGCGCATGCTTGATCAACAATGGTCAGACGTAAATGTTCTAACGATTCTTTTATTATAGAATATTCTTCCAAATTCTTTCAATAGTGGTATCAGAGCAATCTCTTGCCGTGTTCTTTAGTATGAATTTCGATTATTATGTACATTGTTGGTTGGTAAAATGCATGTTTGTATATATGAATTTGTTTCAATCTGTGAATCCTTGTAAGGTTTCATTTCTGTGATTTTATAAGAAAAATACAAGAATATGCATATGTAGAAAAACACAGGTTGAAAATACATTCCTGTTCGTCTTAAATTTGCATATACGAACTTTTACGGGATTGAAGAATTGATTCTCAATCGATTTGAATTTCGTTGTATAAATCGCTTCAATATTGTAAATTAAATTCATTATGAGAAAATGCCGTTTCATGATTTCTCCTGTTTTGTATAAAAAAAAAAAATCAAGAGAAAGATGAAGATGAAGCGGTTTATATAATGAAATTCAAAAATGATGAAGCGTTTTGTCGTTTGTTTGAAAAGTGGTTTTCCCTTTAATTGATATGAGAGAAAAAGTTTTCAGAGGGAGCAGTCGGAGGTTAGGGATGACTCCGAATTTTTGCGTTGCTGGAGACTCCAACGATAATCACGTCTTCTCGTTAAAACGCTTGATTTGTTTTTAAATATAATAATAATAAAAAAAAACCATGTGAAGGAAAATATGCTCAAACATTCCACTTCGGAATTTAAAAAAGGCTTCATAAAAGTAGATGTCTGCTTCTACTTTGTACAGACCGTAATAAATGGTTCAGAAATCAGTTTTATTGCATTGATGATTATATATAGATATTGAAGTCTCAGTTTGATTAAAATATATATATATATACGGTTTGGTTAATATATATATTACTTTTGGTTTGTTTAATATATATATATTTTTTCGGTTTCCATTTGTGCCATTCTTGAGTATCTGATGATATAATATCATATAGATGAATATATTATTATGTTGTCATGGTTTTATTTATTTATTTGTGATGCCATATTAGAATAAATATTATTATAGATTGAGAATGGCCACAACATCTCAAAACATAATAATATTTCGATATATTTGATTGTATGATTTTGTAATGACATTTTTTAATTGCAATTAAATCATCATAATAATTATTTGGCTCTATAGAGAGGTAATTATTATAAAAGATGATGATTTAATTGGAATAAGATAGTGAAAATATATTAGTGAAAAGAGATTTCTTATATCCATAGGTGTGAAATTTCTTTTTCTTAGATATTCATATACCACTAGTCTTATTATAAATAAATACATATAAGCAAGTCTTATGCATGTTGCAATCTTTACCCATAAGGAGATTTAGATTTGCTTTTTGAATTAGAAATTGGTCAATTCAAATTATAGTTATTGTTTGTTTTAAAGCATTAATATATGTTTTCGACTATATTATTGCTGTTACTATACTTTCTGTTTTAAATAGTGAATATTCTCATATTCCAATTTTGAATAGGGATAATTTTTCGAACTGTAAAGAAAAAGTTCTTTTGACATTGGGGTATATAGATTTGGACTTGGCATTTCGTGTGGATGAATTACCTATACCCACTGATTCAAGTTCATTGGTAGATAAAACTATTTATGAAAAGTAGGAGCGGTCTAACCGATTAAATCTAATGCTCATTAAGTCACATGTGAGTAAGAGCATTGGAGGTTCAATCCCAAACTATGACAAAGTTAAGGACTACATAAAGGCTATTGATGAACAATTTGTTAGTTCTGATAAAGCATTGGCTTGTACCCTAATGAACAAATTATCAGTTATGAAACATGGCAAATCTAGAAGCGTGAGTGAGCACATAATGGAAATGAAAGATATTGCAGCCCAACTTAAGTGTTTAGAGATTGAGATCTCAAAGTCATTCCTTATCCATTTCATACTCAACTCTCTTCCTACAGAATATGAACCACTCAAAATTTCATATAACACACATAAGGAAAAGTGGAAATGAACTTTTAACTATATGCGTACAAGAAGAAGAGAGATTGAAACATGAAAATATTGAGAGTGCTCATTTTGTCACTCAAAAGAAGGGACAATGGAAGAAAGGCAAAAGTGTCAATAAGTGGAAGAAGGATGAGAAAGCGACATTCAAATGCTATAAAGACAATGATACATGCTTCTTCTGCAAAAAGAAAGGGCACAAAAAGAAAGATTGTATAAAATATAAAGCATGACTTGAGAAGAAAGGTAATCTCAATTTTCTTATATGTTATGAGTCCAATTTTGTAAACTCTCATAATAATACATGGTGGATTGATTCGGGTACTTACATTCATGTTGTCAACATCATGTAGGGAAACCGATAGGAAGTGAAGAAGACATCTACTCAGGAAATAGGATACGTTCGCACGTCGAGGATGTAGGAACTTTTAGACTTATTTTAAATAATGCTTATATTTTGGATCTTGAAAACACATTTCATGTACCTTCTTTTTCTAAAAACTTGGTCTCTATATCTAGATATAAAGGTAACATGACACAAATTTTTTTTTATTCCAAAGCTTTGAAATGAAAGATTTAGGTGAATCTTTTTATGTTTTAAGCATAGAGATTCATCGAGATAGGTCTAAAAGGATTTTAGGACTTTCTCATAAAACCTACATTGAAAAGTTATTGGAAAAATTCAGAATGAATGGAATGTACACCCAATGTAGTACCTATATTAAAGGGTGATAAATTCAGTTTAAATTAATATCCAAAAAATGCTTTGGAAAAAAAAGAAGTAGAAAACATTCCATATGCATCTGCAGTTGGTAGTTTAATGTATGCACATATTTGTATAAGACTTGATATTGCATATGTTGTGGGAATGTTGGGAAAATACCAAAGCAATCTTGGAATATAACATTGGAAGGCTGCTAAAAAGGTTATGAGATATTTACAAGGAACCAAGAATTACATACTTACTTATAAGCATGTTGATTGTCTAGAAGTGGTTGGATATTCAGACTCAGATTTTGCTGGTTGACAACACTCCAGAAAGTCCACTTTAGGTTACGTCTTCATGTTGGCTGGAAGTGCCATATCATGGAATAGCACCAAACAGACAATCATTGCATCATCTACTATGGAGGTAGAATTTATAGCATGTTTTGAAGCAACTTCACAGGCCAAATGGTTGAGGAGTTTTATCATAGGACTTCGAGTTGTGGATTCAATATCTAAACCTTTAAGAGTTTACTGTGATAATATGACATCAGTTTTCTTTTCAAAGAATAACAAGAGTAGGAGCAAAAGTAAACATATCGACATAAAGTTTCTTGTTGTCAGAGAAAGAGTTAAGGATCAAGAAGTCTCAATAGAGCATACAAGTACGTCATTTATGATTAAGACCCCATGACAAAAGGGCTCTCAATAAAAATGTTTTTGAAATATGTAGAGAGCATGGGATTGATGGGCTCATTTTATGGTCGATTTGTGCAATGTATACAGTACTTGTTGTCAATAATAATATTTTTATTTGTGCACATAAAGTATTTACTCCCATTTTATAAGTGTAGACCTAAAATGATTTATAGAAAGTCATTCATAAAGAGATGTACCACATATGAAAAATTATTTAGAGAGATTAATACAATGTAATATATGGAAGGAAATGTTGATATAATAACATAATTAATCGCCATGATTCATATATTATATCTTTCTTCTAAAGATTAAGATTTGAGTAGGTTTATATATAGCCATATTCAGTTTTGGTTACCCAAATGATTTTAAATAATTGCCACGTAAGTCGAGTGAGAGAATGAAAGAATACGTTTTTTTGTTGGAGACTTAAGGGTGGCTTATGTGTCACACCTTTTTAATATATTTTATATATATTTATTTATTTTAATAGTTTTATATTTATATTAAAACTTTGGGTAATTAAAAATAAAGATACTACTCATTTAAGAGTCAAAAGTCACATTCTTTAATAGAAGGAAACAATTCTTAGTGGAAATGAGTCTTGGTCTATTTATAAATAGGGTATGTGATTCTCCATTAGTCACATCCATCAACGTAAAGAGAAATAGACTAAAAATTCTTCTTCAATACTCTCCATATTTCAATCTGTGAGGGTTCATAATCAAGAAGTAATTGATTCTTGCGCATACTTGATCAACAATGACCAAAAAAAATATTGTAACGATTCTTTTATTATAAAATGTTCTCCCAAATTCTTTCAATAATTTTTTATTTTCAAATTTAAAATAAGGAAAACCAACCACATGCCTTTGTAGTTTGTATGCCCGTCCTAGTACTAGTGTTATATGAAGGGAGAGATCATGACAGATACTTTATAATAATTATCTTTGAATTTGGTGGTGCTCAACCATCTAGAATGCAATAATAGCTGTCCTATATATATAGCGGGTTAATCTTAAATTTTTTCTCAAGCAACTCGTCAGATTTTGATTGAACTATCTCTTCATATAAGAATATTTTATTTCTTAGTTCTCTCCCAGTTACATGTTTTCCTTTAATCAACTATTTTATTTTCAACCTCCTCTAACTAGGTGTAAAAGAATAAGAAACCCGATTGATCAAACGGACACTGGGTTCGGTTAGGTTTACAATTGGTTCGGTGCGATACTCATTTTTATATTTTAAAAACCGATTTAAACAAAACCAGATCGCTATATATATATTAATTAAGCGTATGCAGAAAGCTAATTAACATAAGAAAATAAAGCCATTGTTGATTTGTACGTTCAGTACGCTGCACAATCAACAGTACATGCTTATTTTATTTGTTGGCTCGATCCATTATAGATGACCGATGGAAACTAAACGGTAAACACCCTCCTCATACTCCTCCACCTGAAAACACTTTCTCGCACTTTCAGAATTTCTTGATAAATTCATATATGTGTGCGCTAACCTCGTCTGCCTTTTCTTGATTGATAAAATGGAATGCTCCTTTTATCACAACCACGTCTTCCAAACCCGGCACGTCTTTCTTGAAACCGCCGCCGCTTACATAGTCCTTGACGCCTGGGATATGATAGACGGTATCCTGGTCTCCCACTATGAACTTGGTTGGCACTTTGATTGGAAATCCAGTCCATGGCGCTGTCAGCTCCCAGTTTCTGCCATTTAAGACAAAGTTTAGAGTCCCAATTAAATAGATTTTTTTATGGAACTATGTTTTAATTTAAGAGGATTTTTCAAGTCACAAATTAGAGACTGCATGCAAACAGCAAAAAGAGACTGCATGATAAAAGCAAAAAGTGAATATATATAGCCATCACATGCAAAAATTGAACTTTTTTAATAGTAGGTTCTAATTTTTTTTAAATTAATTATAAACGTAGTATTATTCTTTTTATAATATGACAGAATAGTGTAAAAAATTATATTTATTGGAAGCTAATGATAGTTTAATTTTTAGTTTGTTTGGTCCATGTAAATATAATGGACCCCCGGCCCAAAATATATTCTTAATTTAGGAATATATTTGAACCTTCAATACTTAATGTTTATTTTACTTTGCATTAATAGATATAGTCTTAAAAGAATTGACACAAAGATGCTAGAAACAGCTTACTGGTGGAGAGCTCGATAATAGTTCAAGGCTCCGGTGAAACCCGTTTGGTTAAATTTGGTGGCATAGTGATCAATATCTTCTTTTGACAACCACGAAGGCAAAGCATCTGGTGTTGGCAATCCTTTAACTCCCACTTCTTTAGGTATAATCAGAGGACTTGGACCGACCGAAAAGAATTTGTGCATTAGTGTTGCGGTATCGATACAAGCAAAATCTTTTTCAGCTTCTCCATGTTCCTGCACCACAATTAAAACTAAATCAAAGAGACTAAAATTACCCAGAAAATGGAGTTAAAATGATAAAACCAAATTAATTTACCTGAAACCTGCAAATATAAAAATCATCACCAAACAAAGCCCTGAAGCCATCCACATGATCAAACGCCGGGTTCCTAGGAAAAAACGGCACGCTCAGGTTGATCAAAGCTTTGATGCGATCTGGCCTGAACCAACAGAAGTACCAGGCCATCATAGCACCCCAGTCATGGCCGACCAAGAAGACCTGGTCGATACCAAGCTGGTCGAGAAGATCGACGAGGTCTCCGACAATGTGGAAAGCTGTGTAAGAGGCAGAGGAGGGTGGGGCGTCGCTGTCGCCATAGCCGCGAAGGTCGGGGGCAATACAGCGATAGCCGTGGGAAGAGAGGTAGAGAAGCTGGTGTCGCCACGAGTACCAGAGCTCAGGAAAGCCATGGAGGAAGAGGACTACTGGGCCTTTCCCTATCGACGCAACGTGCATTTTTATGCCATTTGTGGCGACAGTGGTGTGCTCTATTTTCTCCATTTTTGAAGTCTTCGATATGTTACTCTCACTCTGCAGTCTGCTCAAGTAAATGCTAGCTTATGTTCCTTTATATAGTGAACTAGTCTAGCCTTTGCCTGGCTTGCGCTTCTCTGTTCTCATTCCTGTCTAGTGTCTTATTTAGTGCGAAAAATATAAAAGAAACAAATTTTACCACAAAGGCGGCCGTAATAATAAGGTTTACTCAGATCCCAATCCTTTTAAATAAATTTGGATATATATATTTTTTTTAAAGTATAATTTTTTTTTTAAAAGTATAAATTTAACTTATAAAAAGATATTTGGTAAAAAACATTTGTAGATCCCTGATGTCAGATAGAATAGTAAATTTTTTTGCATGTTAGTTCTAACAAATTATTCATAGGATAGAACATATGAAATTTACCTAAAATACATAGAAACACTTCTGATATTCAATTTAAAATTATCATATCAAGTAATATTTGAAAATCAGTCCACAAACTAGACTATATAACCAAAATCATTTGATACAGGATTTTACCAAAATTAAAAAAATTTCAATAATTATGCCAAAATCAAATACGAAATAAAATTACTAATCTGCCTCAAATCTAATTCAAATCGGGATTAAAATCACTTCTTAAATGACAAATGAAATATTAATAAATAAGGAAAATAAATACTAAAATGGTGAATTCGGAAGGGAAAATAATAGATTTTAGCCTTGAAAAAGATCACACAAAGCGTAGCGGGTGGTTATGACGTGTGTGTCAAAAATAGTTTTTCGAATTAGGATCTTATAAGCAGTTTCAATACCCATAGCAAAATTTATAACCAAAATATTGAAATGCACTAAAAACTATTTCAATTAAGAAAAAAAATTCTAACTACCAGCTGCCCTTTCAAGGTATCTCAGTGTCATCAACGTGCTATCTAATAGTTCAGTATCATCTAATTCAAATATGTCATCATTCTCACTTAAGATGAGTTTAATAATTTGAAAATTGAATATTTAGATATTAAATTCAATTTAAAATTAGATTGAATAAAATTAATCTCAATATAATCTAAAGACCAAAAGCATGCGGGGCCTTAAATAATAAAAGTGTTTTATTTTATATTATCATTATAATTTTTTTAGAATTTTTTTAAAAATATAATAACTAATTTAATTATTTTAATTTTAAAATAATAATATTAGTATTAAAAGATAATATTTTTTTATTTTAATTTATCTCATTTTAATTAACTTATAAAGCAGCATCTTAATTTTCAACTCCCAACTCAGCCTACAGACGAACGGGGTGCCAAATTCGTATTAACTCTATTTCTTTTGTACAATTTTTTATTTTTGTCTTCATATGAGATGGGGCCTAGTTTTCTAGCAAGTTCTATTACCAGTCAAGTTTTTTTATTGTAAATTAAGCAGCCTTGGGTCAATTCATTTCTTATTCAGATTAATTGATGGCTTTTATGACTTCCTTCGCCCTTGCCCACGAGGCGATTATTCTTTTATTGTCCATATTATTGACCACTGGGTGTTCTCGCGCGCGTAAGCAAGACTTGTCTAGTGCTGCCTCTTTTGAACGTTGTCTCGACAATATCTTTTTTTGTTTTCATAAATAAGATAAAATAAGATTTAATAAAAATTAAATATTAAAAAAATATATTTTAATATTAATTTTATATTTAGATTTAAAAAAGTTATTTTAAAATTTAAAAAAGTTATATTATTTATTTTATTTTATATAAAAATTTAAAAAAATAATAAAATAAAATAAAATAAAATAAAATGAGATTATTTAAAAAAGCAAATCAGGCCATTCCAAGAATCAAGTTTGTTCATTGTTGTAAAGTGTAGATAACTGTACGACCAATTATTTTTAATAAAATAATTATTTTTAATAAAAATAAATCGTAAATAATTTTTAAACACAAATGATTGAGCACAAAACTTTAATTTTCCTGTAATTAGAGTTGAATAATAACTGGTTTTAATAATAAATTGAGTTAAGATAAATTGAAATAAAAATTAAAAGTTTAATAAAATATTTATTAAAATATATATTGTGTTGAAAACATATCTCATCTCATTCTATTTCATTTCATCTTATTTTATTTGGTATTATCTTATCAAACATCATTTAAATATAAAAATCTTCAAACTAATAATTACAATTTTTTCTATCTAATAGTTTTTACTCAATTTTTTCTCTTTTATTTCTCACAAGTCACATACTCAACTCAAACTATGAGCTTATAACTATTCACTATACAGATTTTTTTATAAACAGATTTTTTTATATCAAATTTAAATTTTATTAAAACTAAAAATGGGACAGAAATAAATAAAATTAGAAGTACTGGCAGTTTATGAGGATATATAAATTATGCGAAATCAATTTTTGAAAATATAAAATTGGTGCATACCGATTCAGTTTTAATTTCTTTTTTTAAAAAAAAAAAAAAAAAAAAAACCAAATCAAACTAACCAGTTACACTCTTATTATTTACAAACCATCTTATTATAAAATTCACAAAATTTCATCTCATCTTATTTTCCAACCATCCCCTAAATAAAGGTGATGACGTTGGAAAGGAAAAATCTCCGCACGCTTGTTGAAACATGTGGGTGTGGCATAATAGTCATGCACTTGGTCGTTAGTCCAAACATGTGGGTGTGGCAAGTCGCATGTTTTGTTTTTAATAATGGGTACCGTTTCAGTTTTAATTTTATTATCCCTAGCGATCAATGTCTCTAAAGTGACATATTGAATTGGATTTGATCAGATCAGCCATTTGAAGTATGACACACTAATTGATATCGTTAAAAACAATAAAATTCAATTTCTTATATATATTCATAATTTATATGGTCGTAATTAGCGTACTGTGGATGGTTTAAATTCGCTCTTTTATTTTAGTAGCAGTATTTTAGTAGGACTTTTGGAAATCTCAGCATGTAGCTTGGCAAGAAAATCTTGAAGATATATTGACCAATGGCAACAACAACACCGTCAGTTTCGCTCGCCTGTTGTTGAATTTCTTTGCCCACCCTAGAATACGAGCTACCCTTGTGACGGTATTGTGAAGGTATCATTTTTTATTTTCAAATTTAAAATAAGGAAACCAACCACATGATGCCTTTGTAGTTTGTATGCCCCTCCTAGTACTAGTGTTATATGAAGAGAGAGATCACTGATACTTTATAATAATTATCTTTGAATTTGGTTGGGCTTAACCATCTAGAAGGCAATAATAGGCTAATAGCCGTCATATAATATATGTTAAATTACTAATAAATATAATATGAAATTTTAATTTTAATATTCAAGTCTATTAATTTCATAAAAATTATAAAATCAATATAACATTTTATGTAAGTTAGAAACTACTTTGAGTTTTTCTCTCTCCCTAATATCCATCTCTACTTGCGATTCTTCCTCGTGAAAATTTTCTTTTTCAACATTTTTAAATTCTAAAACAATAATAATATTAAAAAAATAATATCTTAATAATATTCCTCTCAAATCATCTCATCTTATCCCTCAATCCAAATGAGACCTTAATATTTTATACCTATGACTATTTCAATCATAAACCTATTTTATTTATTTCAAAAATAGATTATTTATAAGAAACTAATGAATAACAACGAACTTATTTTTTATTAAAAAAATGAATGAGTGGATAGTATCATGTGCATATATAATTAAAAGCTAAGTGATGAGCTCAATTTATAAATGAATGAATGGATCGAATCATATATAATTTATAGAGAAGTGATAAGCTCAATTTTAAAGTTGTAATTGAATATATATTTCATAATGCTCCAAAAATAATCGAAGCTTACAGGTGGATAGCTCGATAATAGTTCAATCCTCCAGTGAAACCTGTCTGCTGAAATTTGGAGGCATAATAATTAATATCTTCTTCTGACAACCAAGAAGGCAATGCATCTAGTGTTGGGTTTCCTCTAAATCCCACTGCTTTAGGTATGAGCGGAGGATTTGGACCGAGTGAAAAGAGCTTCTTCATTAGTCGTGCAGTATCGACAGAAGCAAAATCTTCTTCAGCTTCTCCTGCATGTTGTTGGGATCGGCGGAAGCTCACAAATAATATGGAGACCAGAATATAACGTGGTTCGGCCAATTTAGCCTACATCCACACATAAAAAAGAAAATTTCACTAATAACAAGTGAAATACAGAGAATATTTAGGGAGGAGATCACACCCTCTCAACTCGCCTCTCACTTCTCTCAGAGCTCAACGAGCTCTCTCTTCTCTCCTTACATCTCTCATTCACGCCACCCATTTGTTTCAACTCTCGTTTCATGTATTTATAGGCAAACAAATAAGTGTGAACGTGTAGTGGAATTCTGGCAGAGATTCCGGCGCCTCAATCCAGCTCCTTCCGTTCGGCGCCTACCATTTTAGAAGCCTCCAGCTTCTTATTCCAGCAATCTCCCCCTCAACACTAAATGGAGGATGTTCTGACATCTTTTAATTCAAGGTATCTATTCAAACTATGTCTTCGCATAGCTCTTGTGAGATTACCTTTGTTAGCATGTCGTCAAATTCTCTTTCTCATGGATCTTCACAAGCTTCAATAGGTACTGATCCATCACCTCATATATCCAATGATAGCGAATCACATTGTGACCCAAGTCAAAAGCTCTTTTGACTTTCACAATACACTTTGTACTCCTTGGTTGAACCATGTCTCTTGGAGAAACCGCTTTAATCACAACATCTCTTCCGTTGTGAATAAAGACACACATGCCTACAGTCTGTACTGTCTTAATACAGCTCTCCTTGTAAATGTGTAAATGAATCTTGATGTAGATCTTCCATCAAGATCACCAGCCGTATCAGCTTAACCCATGTTCCTGCATCACAATTTAGTTAATTTCGCACAACTAACATTGATCGATGTTAAACATTGTCAAAGTGAATCAAAGAGACAAAAATTACCCAGAAATTGTTGTTAAAATTATGATAAATTACCAAATTAATTTTGATAAAACACGAATTTCCATGATCAATCAAGAACAAAGTAAGAAATTGAGAAAGAGGGGGTAGAAGTCTCAAGAAGAAGCCGAAGAAAAAGAAACTCTGTTCTCATTACTTGGTAAAGTAACTTCACTGTTTACATGCATTTATATGACTTTGTTTAGCAAATATATATTAATGACATGACGTGTATGTGTTTTAATACAAGTAAGAGAATATTTTATACAACTAATAAATTTACCTGAAACCAGCACATATAAAAATCATTACCGAACAGATAAAGCATCGTGTCTGAAAAAAGCTACAATGCTGGAAAGAGAATACGTTGTCCCAAGGGGGGAAAGAAGTACTTATTAAAACAGTAGCCATGGCAGTCCCGACTTACTTTATGAGTTGCTTTTTACTCGCCAAAAATTTGTGTCATGATTTGGAGAGTATGATGGCAAAATTGTGGTAGGGGCAGCTAGATAATGAGAGGAAAATCTACTGGAAAAGTTGGTCGAATATGTGTGCTCTTAAAGAGAAAGGGGGAATGGGCTTTAGAAATTTACATGATTTTAATTCGGCCCTTCTAGCAAAGCAAGGGTGGAGAGCCTTGAATGTTGAGGAGTCTCTCCTTCACAAGGTCTTCAAAGTACGATACTCTTCAACCTCAAGCTTCTTAGAAGCAAAGCTGGGAGGAAACCCGTCTTACAGTTGGAGCCAGGGGCGGATCCATGTTGATGCTTGGGGGCAGTACTCCAAACTTTTTCAAAAATTTACCTCTAATATAAATATATATAATTTATATATATAAAATTAAAATTCTCTCTTAATTTTTTTTAAAAATTACCCCCCTCAATTTTTTATTAAAATTATTTCTCTAAATCTTTATATACATCTATTTATATTTTAACTTTTATCTTCATTTAAACTCAAATTTTAACTTATGTAATCTTGCAGTTATTCTAACAGTCTAATTTTAGCAAAAAAATTCGATTATAAATTTATATGATTGTAACATTAATTGATTATACTCACTTATTTAATTTTACTCTAGCTTGTATGATTGTGAGATATAGTTTGTTAAAAATTTAATAGCGTTATATTATTACTTATTAGAAAGTTCTCAAATTTAGTTTTGATTTATAAAATTTTTTTAAATTATAGAAAAATATGAGCAAGTACTTAAGAACAATTGATTTTTTTTTAAAAGACGTAGACAATTCGAAAACTAATATATGTTTAGAGAGTTCGGTAACAACAGAGTATAATACTTCTATCATTGATGACCATCCTTTTAAAATTTACATGCACTGTATACTTTATCGATCGCCCCCCCCAAACATAAAATTATGGTTCTGCCCCTGCTTGGAGGGGCATATCGGAAGCTGGCTTTATCTTACAAAAAGGGTGCAAGTGGAGGATCGGAGCTGGATCCAAGGTACGAATATGGAAGGACTTATGGATTCCAGGAGTGGACTCAGCTTTAGAGATCTCTATTCCTGGTAATCAGTTTTTTTTTTTTTGGGAAGCGCGGGGGGGGGGGGGGGGGGGGGGGAGAGCTCTCTTTGATCAAAATATTGCTGATAAAGTGAGTAGAATTCCTGTGAATCCAGGGTCACAACCTGATAAATTAATATTGTTTGGGGGGGGGGGGGGGTGGGGAGGATAGAAGAGGACTCTTCTCAGTAAAATCAGCTTATAGATGGTTGCAGGTACAGAAGACACAGGCTGGGGAGTTCTCGGAAGCTTCCTTGCATAGAAAATTATGGAAGGCCATCTGGAATTTGCGGTTGCAACATAGGGTCAAGATATTTGCATGGAGATGTTTACTTGATTGCTTGCCCACTCGGATTAATTTACAGAAGAAGTTAACTGTTGAGGATGAATGCTGCATGTGTCTGTCATATCCCGAGACTATTAACCATGTGTTACTGAACTATCCTAGCCTTGAAGGCATTTGGCACACTTATCTTCCTCTAATGATGAGTGTGGATTGCTGTCAAACTTTCTTTAATGTGGTGATGCAGGTATATAATCTGGGAGGATCGGCAGCTCTGCAACTTTCTTTACCATGGCCTCAACCATTTGGTTTAGAAGAAACAAAAAGATACATGATGATTATGTCCTGAACGTGGATTACAGCGTCCAGCATGCACTAGAGGGGCTTAAAATGTTTGGAGAGGTGCAGGGGATCCCCACAAAGGACCTGAGAACCTTCTATCGATGGAAACCTCCACCAGCGGCATTCCTAAAGCTGAACATAGATGGTGCAACGTTTAGTTACATTCAAAAGACCGGGATATGAGCTATATTGAGGAATGATCAAGGTAATGTACTCATGGCGGCCAGTAAAGGAGAAGGGGACCTAGAATACCCGGAAGTGATTGACTTTTTGGCTGTTCTACGTGGCCTTCAGCTTGTGGCTCACATAGGTATCACTCATCTCATTTGTGGAATCAGACTGTATGTTTGTGGTTGATGTCCTAACTGATGAGCCTTCAAGTTTTTCCCCTTGGGAGTCTATTATCCGGGAGATTAGGCTTTTACTTAGCTCCTTTATTGTGGTTACAGTGTGTCATGTCTATCGGGAGGGAAATGAGGGAGCTCATTGTTTAGTTAAAAACGGTTGGGATTTTGAAAGCATTCAACTGTGGTGGGGTGGGTATCTAGACGGTATCTCTCTAGATATTTGGCTTGATAGGTGTCTGTAGCTTGCTTTATTAATGAAATGTTTGGTTATAAAAAAAAAATCATCACCGAGCAAAGCCCTGAAGCCATCCACCTGATCAAACGCCGGGTTCCTGGGAAAAAATGGCACGCTCAGGTTGGTCAAAGCTTTGATTCGATCTGGCCTGAACCAAAAAAAAGTACCAGCCTAGTATGGCTCCCAGTCTTGGCCGACCAAGAAGACCTGCTTGACACCAAGCTGGTTGAGAAGGGCGACAAGGTCTCCCACGATGTGGAAAGCTGTGTAAAACGCAGGGGAGGGTCGAGAGCGATGCAGCGATAGCCGTGGGAAGAGATGTAGAGAAGCTGGTGTCACCATGAGTACCAGAGCTCATGGAAGCTGTTGGGAATAAACTGATAAAACAAACAACAAAGATAAGAAATCAAAAACAGCGGTAGCAACTAAGAGAAGTAAAACAATAAAGACAACACAGAATACTAGATTTAAGTAGTTCAGCTCAACTGAGTTTACATCTACTGTAGGGTTGATTTCAAAACTTCACTATAATTAAATGGAGTACAGAGAGAGAGAATCAATAGATTATTACAAAAGAAATAACTCACTTCACGTGTATACACTCAATCCTCACGTGTTTACACTCAATCACTCAAGAAATGGACAATAAATGAAGATTTGAGGATGCTCTATTCATCGGGGGCGAAAACAGGGGCGGGAGTTCGTTGTCTGCTTCGCACGAAATGAAGCCCGTGATATTTATATTTATGCGATCTTGTTCGAGCGAAAGTTAATCTCACTCGAGCGAACACTTCTAGGTCAGACTCGCTCGAGCTGGACGTCGAGCAAGAGTCTCGCAAAGTTTCTGCTTGAGTCTCGCTCGAGTTGGATGTCGAGCGAGAGTCGTACGAACTCTCAGGTTGAACTTCGCTCGAGCTAGATGTCGAGCGAAGGTTGAGCGAATTCTCGGGTTGGACTCTCGCAACTAGAATTCAAGCCATCTCTTAATAAATCTCCATATTGGCTTGAATTGTCACAAGCCTCACAAAAATAAACCACTTGTTACCAAAAGAAATCAACCCCATCAAAATCCCCTAAGGGACCTGAAAACCCCAAACTCCAATCAAGTTCAGACAGAGTTTGAATTTGTGTACTGCAACTGACTTTGTCACCATGTTTGCTAAATTCTCTATAGTAGCAATCTTCTGAATGCCCACTATACCATCTGCAACTACTTTTCTAAGGAAATGATACCTGACATTAAGGTGCTTTGTCATCTCATAATACATTTGATTTTTGGTCAAATGTATTGCACTCTGACTGTCACAAAATATTGTCATCCCTTCTTGCTGAAGACCCAAGTCACTGATCAGGCCCTTTACCCAAATGGCTTCCTTAACAGCCTCAGTTGCAGCCATGTATTCTGCCTCCGTTGTTGATAAAACAACAGTTGATTGAAGCGTTGCTTTCCAACTAATAGCAGAATCGCATAAAGTGAAAACATAACCTATCAATGATCTTCTTTGATCTAAATCTCCAGCATAATCAGAATTAACAAATCTAACAACATTAAAGATGAACATTTCTATCAAATATCAAGCCAACATGTGAGGTTCCCTTCAAGTACCTCAGAATCCATTCAACGGCCTACTAGTAAGCTCTACCAGGTTTAGCCATGTATCTGCTAACTACGCTCACTACCTGTGAAATTTTGGGATTGGTACAAACCATAGCATACATAATGCTACCAATAGCTCTTGAGTAAGGAAAGTTTGCCATGGACTGTTCCTCCTTATCTGTTTGGGGGATGGGGAAGCTGAAAGTCTAAAATGCAATGCCAACGGCGTACTTACAGGTTTGGAGTTAGACATTCCAAACCTATCAAAAACCTTATCAATGTACTTTCTCTGGGACAAGTACAGCTTTCCAGCTTTCCTATCCCTGTGAATTTCCATTCCCAAAATTTTTCTAGTAGCACCTAAATCTTTCATATTAAACTCATTTTTAAGTTGAGTTTTCATCAAATCAACATCAACCATGCTTTTAGCAGCTACAAACATGTCATTAACGTATAGTAATAAGTGAATGAAAGATTTATCAGGCAATTGTTTATGATATACACAACAATCATAACTACTCCTCAAATAACCATGATCAATCATAAACAAATCAAAACGCTTATACCATTGCCTAGGCGACTACTTCAGACCATACAAAGACTTCTTTAGTTTGCATACTCGGTCCTCTTTGCCTTCAATAATGAATCCTTCTGGCTGACGCATATAGATAGTCTCTTCAAGCTCGTCATATAGAAAAGTTGCGTTCACATCAAGCTGCTGAAACTCCAGGTCATACAAAGCCGTCATGGCTAGTAAAATTTTGATTGAACTGTGTTTTATAACTGGAGAGAACACTTCATTGAAGTCGATCCCCTCTCTCTGACTGTAGCCCTTAGCAACTAGGCGTGCTTTTTATCTTGCATCTGTCTTAGACTAGATTCCCTCTTTTATCTTAAAGACTCATTTGCAGCCAACAACTTTAGTCTTCGTTGGTAACTTGACCAAATCCCATGTTTGGTTCTTGTGAAGAGACTCAATTTCTTTAATCATAGCTGAGCACCACTGAGTAACTGGAAGGCCCTTGCCCAACAATTTCTTTTGCTATAGCGAGTGCATACATAACCATGTCTACTTGAGCATTTATCTGAGGTGGTTTGATCTGCCTCCTCTGTCTACCGGTAGCTATACTGTACTAATCATCAACCTGTGCTTCAGTCTCAGACTTAGAGTCATACTCATCAGCTATAGCATGATCCTGAGATTCAGGTGGTGTCCTCTATAGAGCTTGTTGTAGCTCCACCTTCTTCCTTGTAGACATAGTAATCTCCTTTCTCGGATTAAACAGTCATTTTTCAACAAAAACAACATCTTTGCTAATCACGAATTTGGATGACTTGGGATCAGTACACCACAACCTATATCCCTTTACCCTAGTAGCATATCCCATAAATATACATTTCTTTGCCCTAAGTTCTAGCTTACCATTATTAACATGAAAGTAAGCAGGACAACCAAAAATTTTTAAATTTGAATAATCACTAGGTGCATTAGACCATACCTGATTAGGTGTCTTTAAACTAATAGTTGTGGTTAGAGAGTGGTTCACCAGAAAGCAGGCTGTGTTGACTACTTTTGCCCAAAAGTCCTTAGACAGGCCGGCATTTGAGAGCATACTGCGTGCTCGTTCTAACAGAGTTCGGTTCATTTGTTCAACTATCCCATTTTGTTGTGGAGTGTGCCTAATTGTACGATGTCTGACAATCCCTTCATTCTTGCAGAACTCATCAAATTCACTGCTACAAAATTCCATTCCATTGTTAGTCCGAAGCCATTTAATCTTCTTGCCGGTTTGGTTCTCAATCAGAACTTTCCACTACTTTAAATTCTTGAAGATATCACTTTTCTGCTTCAGAAAGTAAACCCACACCTTCCGTGAGTAATCATCAATGAGAGTAAGCAAGTAATTTGCTCCACCTTTCGATGGAACTGAGGATGGACCCCAAAGGTCTGAATGAATGTAGTCCACTGTACCTTTAGTTTTGTGGACACCTGTAGCAAAATGGACCATGCTTTGTTTTCCAAACACCCAATGCTCGCACAAATCAAATTTACCAATATTCTTGCCTCCTAACAACCGCTACTTACTAAGGATAGAAATCCCCTTTTCACTCATATGACCCAGTTTCATATGCCATAAATGAGTGACATCTAACTCTACCTCATTAGATACTGACACTGCAGTTTCACCACTGACAGTACTGCCTTGGAGGAAATAGAGACCATTTGTCTGATCTCCCTTCATAACAACCATGGAGCCTTTGCTGACTTTCAGTACTCTACCTTATCCCGTGTACTTAAAACCCAAAGAATCGAGAGCACCCAAGGAGATAAGATTCTTTTTTAAGTCTGGAATGTGCCAGACATTAGACCATGTCCTAACTATCCCATCAAACATCTTTATCTTCACTGAGCCAATTCTTGCAATTTTACAAGTCGTGTCGTTTTCCAACAAAATAGAACTACTGTTGACTAGTTCACAAGTCATGAACTAGTCCTTTTTGGGACACATGTGAAAAGTGCAAGCTGAGTCTATGACCCACTTGTCACTAAACTGATTGCTCGAATCACTAATTGCCAAGACCACATCCGAGCCATCAGAATCATTAGTAACACTGACGGCATTAGAGGAACTCGTGGATTCCTCCTTCTTCTTCAGTTTTGTACACTCACTCTTATAATGTCCAAAATTCTGGTAGTAATAACACTTGATGTTTTTCTTGTTGGACTTAGACTTCGATTTCCCTAGAGACTTCCCTCTGCCCTTCTCTGAACCCTTATCATTGGATCTTCCTCTGTTGGATGAGTCTTTGACAATCAAACCACTCGCTTGAGTTTCACCACCCTTATCACTGTACCTATTCCTCAACTCCTTCTAGTTCAAAGTTGACTTCACATCTGCTAAAGAGATGGTATCTCTTCCATATAACATAGAATTTACAAAATTCTCAAATGATGCAGGTAATTAACACAAAACAATTAAAACTTGATCTTCATCATCAAGCTTGATGTCAACATTTCTAAGATCCATAACAATCTTGTTAGACTCATATACATGTTTAGTAATAGACGAACCCTCATTCATCTTGAGTGTATATAACCGTTGTTTCAAATACAACCAGTTAGTAAGAGATTTCTTAATGTACAAGCTCCCAAGCTTGTTCTAGAGATTCTCAGCAGTCTTTTCCTCAATTACCTCTCTTAATACTCCATCAGCTAATGACAATAAAATAATGATATGTACCTTCTCTTCATCGTCCTTAGACAATACAAGAGAATCAATAGACCTTTTCTCAAGAACTTTGAATAACCCCTGCTAGTGCAATAAAGCTTTCATCTTTAAGCGTCACAGACTGAAACTGTTCTATCTGTCAAATTTCTCTACTTCAAATATTGCTGTGGCCATCCCATCAGTCCTTCACAGAGCTAGATAGCTCTGATACCGGTTTGTTGGGAATAAACCAATAAACAATAAAGATAAGAAATAAAATGTAGAGGTAGTAACTAAGAGAAGTAAAACAATAAAGACAACACAGAACACAAAATTTAAATGGTTCAGTTCAATTGAGCTTACATTCACTGTAAGGTTGGTTTCAAATCTTCACTATAGTCAAATGGAGTACAAAGAGAGAGAATCAATAGATTCTTACAAGAGAAATCACTCACCTCATGTGTATACACTTAATCACTCAAGAAATAGATAAGAAAGGAAGATTTGAGAATTCTCTATTCGTCGGGGGCGAAAACAGGGGTGGGAGTTCGTCGTCTGTTTCGCATGAAATGAAGCCCGCGATATTTATATTTGTGCGATCTTGCTCGAGCGAAAGTTATTCTCGCTCGAGCGAACACTTCTAGGTCAGACTCGCTCGAGCTAGACGTCGAACGAGGGTCTCGCGAAATCTCTGCCTGAGTCTCACTCGAGCTAGATGTCGATCGAGAGTCGAGCGAACTCTCGGGTTGAACTTCACTCAAGTTGGACATCGAGCGAAGGTCGAGCGAACTCTCGAATTGAACTCTCGCTCAAGCGGGATGTCGAGCGAGAGTCGAACGAATATATTAGGCAGACCAGAATTCAAGCCATCTCTCAATAGAAGTCGTGGAGGAAGAGGACCACTGGGCCTTTCCCTATTGACGCCACGTGCATGTTTTTATCATTTGTGGCGACAATTGTGTGCTCTATTTTCTCCATTTTTGAAGTCTATGATATCTCAGACTCTCACTCTGCTCAAGTTATTGCTAGTTTGCTAGTTTTTGTTCCTTTATAATAATCTATGAAAAGTACTCTAGCTATTAATAGATTATATAAAAATAATTTTATAAATTAATATAATTTAATATGATGCATTAAATTATAAAATGTTTTTATTATAATATAAATTTAATAAATTAGATAAAATTATATTAGTTTGTAAATTATTTTTTATATAATTATTTTTTTAATAGATGCAATAGTACTACTATATGAACAATTGTTGTGACTTTTGACTGACTTGCGCTTCTCAATTATCTTCTTTTGGTTTGCAAAAAAAAGGCAAACAAAGTTGACTTCAAAGGCGCCCTAAAAATAAGGTTTATTCAGTTTTCAATCCTTTTAATTTTCAACTCTCAGCTCAACCTAAAGACGTACGAGGTGCCTAATTTGTACTAGCTCTATTTCTATATATTTTTTTATACTTTTTCAAGTTTTGTAGTAAGTTCTATTGATACTAGTCAAGTTTTTAATTGGGTAAAGTTGCCTTTGGACAATTCATTTTCTATTTAGATTACTGGGGTTTATGACTTCACACTACAATAAATTTGATCTTTTTGTATTAACATTTTCTTAAAGCATACCATGGTAGAAAAAACAGTACTGTTGATCACTCAAAGGATGTTCGTGAAAAACGAATCAAGTTGTTGCAATGAGATTACATCGAACGATCGAAAATTTGCCGACTCCCAACTTTATTAGATGTTGCGGCAAAAATGTATGGTCGCAAAAAGTTTAAAGATAAATAGTAGATTGTTTTTCTCAAAGGGCGCATAGTGTATGTTACAATTATTCTCAACTCTTTATTTATTTTTTGTTTATTGACTCATAGAAGAGGAGTAGTATATTTGTTTCAAGACTTTGTACTAACTTGTTATGCAAGAATATCGCTAACTAGTTATCCAACATTAAAATCACTTGCTTAGTGCTCATCCATTGACATTAACTGAACTAGTTATCTTGTTTTCATCTGTCAAACAGATAAAATGCAAATATTTTTGAAGATATCCACCATTAATTTTCCGGAACTCCAAGGTGAGGGTCTATATAAAGCTATTAAGGCCGTTGGAGAAAATTTGATATTCTATTTTAGAGGGAAAAGATGAAAATGAATTACTTTGTGCCAATGGGGACATGGGTATTTATAGGCTTGTAAGTTCCCACAATAATGATTCTTTTGTACTTGAACTTGCGGCAATTTTTTTTTTTTTTTTTTTTTTTTTTTTTTTTTTTCTGAAAATGACTATTTTCCACAGTAAAAGTTCTTCGTAAATAGAGATTTTCAACAAATTCATTAGCCGGAATAGCATTTGCCACGCATTTATTTGGTTGGAAATATCTTTTTTTTCCATGATTTTTTGTCAAAGGCCATCATAGTTCTTATGTTTAAACAATTTTTTTTCATGCGATTTATCTTGTGGGAAAGTGTAGGCCGTATATTCCACGAGTTGAAATTTTGGTGGACAATTTTTTTTTTCTCACCAAATCTCCCAACGATCAAAATTTGACATAAAAGAATTTTTCCCACAAAAGTGATGACTTTTGCCACCACAATTCCTTGTGGGAAGTGAGGAGGTATGTCATGTTTTTATCTTCTATAGGTAATTAATGAGTTGGAGCCTGACGAAGGAGGTCGACAAGGAAGATGAAATGTCATGGTTGGTGCTGGTTATGTTCTGCACGGAGGAAGAAGATGGAGGACAGTTAGGGATAAGGTTTACACCCAGTTGGACCACGTTGAAGAAGCAACAGTGACTCGTAGAGATTCGGGAAGTAGGTATATTTCTACATATTATATGCGTCTGTGTCTGCATTAAATATGCATAAAAATATTACACTAAAAGAAAACAAACTATTTTCAGTGATTTTAAAATTACTGCAAAAAAATCGCTACGGAAAATTCATATTTGTAGCAATTTCATTTCTGTGGCTGGCTTTTAACAATGAGTTGATAAAGTGGCTTAAATCTGAGTTTTTGCAACAATTACAAAAAAATTAGTGACAATTTACGTCGTTACAATTAGAAAAATAATGTTGCGTCGGTGGTGCTTACATTGCAATAAGCTCTAGGGCGTGAAAACATTTGGCCATTATGTACCCTCCTCTGATATTTCCCTCCTTCACCATCCCAATGGAGTCCCGATTTCCACACCCATAGATTTTCCTTCTTCGCTATGTTCACCTACCTGCAAATCCACCCACCCTAACTTGTTAAACCACATATTTTCATTTATTTGATTTCTCCTTCCGCCGAACTCTAAAATAGGAGCAGCAAAGAGCTCCAAAAATCTTCCAACATTACCCCTCGATCTCCATCAAGTAGAATCCCAACTTCCCTTTCCATTTTCGATTAACCTAGTTGCAAATCCACTAGAAATCCATAGATTCGACCACAGATTCGTGGTTGGTTGCTACACAACTGGAAACCATCCAGATCCGACCCCCTTTCACCTTTCTCCATTGGATTTTCCATCGGCAAAAGGCGACAACTCATGTATGTCACAACTCATGTAGTTGCTCATTGAAACCTGCAAACTACATCTTTTACTCTTTCCAACTACTTTGACTTACTTTAGTTGGGATGTATTTTCTTAGGGAATATCTTTTTTCCACTGTGGTGATGAGATTCTTAGCTCAAAATCTCTTGATTGTGATTCATACAACTCTGGTGATTGTTCAGCAGGTCCACTATGATTGCCATGCTCAACTTCTTTTTTAATAGTAATTGTTATCCAAGATCATAGGACAATATTTGTTTCTTATTGACTCTTGAATGGGCATTTGATATTCTTCATGATAACAAACAATAGACGTCATAACTTGGGATCTTTATGTGATCATTATGAAATGTTCCTTTATCTTTGGTAATGGTTCTGGATTCGATTCCAAAATTAATATGTTTCAAATTTGATGATGGTTTTTCCATGCTTTTTAGGCTTTACTTCATTTACAGTTTTAAGAATTGAGGTGTTAGCCTTCCTCCAAAGGAGAAGAATGAAAAGAACTAGCTACTGTAAGCAGTCACTTATGTTTAATCATTGTTTGATATTGTATTTATTACATTTTAGTGCTAATTATTAAATGAAAACATATATAATGAATTTAATTGAGGGCACGGTTTTTGTAACTTTCAACAGTGCCCATTTAATAAAGAAATTAGTATTCTGAATTTTTGATGCAGAGAGTTATTGTTAATAGTTTATCAGATATTATTCTTTCCTCTTTAATATCTAATATGATATTTATTGTTAATCTTGAATTTTTTTCCATTTTTAGATTAAACCTAGATTAGCAGATCCATCCTGCAAGCCTTAGTGGGGTCACATTCTTACTACCATGGACAATTTTTTAAACTTGTTGTGCATAAGACACTCTTCACCACTTTTCCAATTGAGGACAACAAATGCTATCCAGGTGATATGTCATATCTTTTTTAGGAAAAGGCTTTGTTTCATCAAAGCAATGAATGTTTATCAGGTGATATGTCATATCTTTTACTGCAAATGATTTTCATTGGGCTGCTTTATGAATATACTATAGTTGCATAGTTTGTTGCATATATGATACCAGTATAAGCTATTGGCTAATTAAATTGTCTAAATTTAATGATCTAATGAAAGTCCTATATTTTTTTAGTGTTGTTAAGAATCTGCTTTGTAACCACCCCATACATGAGTTTTGATCTTAAGAAATCTTGCCACAAGTCTCACTTGGCATTTTACCCTACTTTTTCTCAACCCTAATAATCATAAAAAAGAATTTTTTATCCTTTCAAGGAAATCACCAGGTAAAAGGAATTTTTTATCCTTTCATCTTCATGTATATATTTTTTAAAGTTTTTTGGCTACTATAAACCTTGTCTTCTTTGGCCTTTTGTTGCCTTCTTCTCCTAGATAAGAGAAGATGTTAAACCTGGCATCTATGTTGAAAATCTCAAAAAGGAATCTGTACGTACAATGAAGGATGTGACTCAACTCTTGATAAAGGTTTTCTCTTTAATATACTTCTCATACTTTAGGCATAGCATGAATATTTATTTTAATGTGGCCCTCATAATCTTTTATACTTTTTTATGAGTAATTGTTTCTTTTCTTCTTCAAATTTTTTCTTTGTAGACTATTTCATTAAAAATCAAAACTGTAGAAATGGCAATCTTAAACATAGTTTCTATTTCTAAATAAACCCAAAAGAGGGTGTAAACAAAATGCATTAATTGAAAATCACGGTGGTGTTTGTCTTTTGGGCCTGTGATGTAGTTTTGAAAGATTGACCACTGCATTTTAGCACCCTAAATTACATATAATTGAAAAGGGGGACATAATGACCTAAAGAAAATTCTACCTGCGGGCAGCCTTGCGCAACAATCACACACCGAAGCTGACCTGGAAAGCAGCGAGATTGAATGAAACGATGCATGTTAAAAACGTGACTTGGTAAAATAAACTTCCATTTTCTCATTCCCTCTCACTCTCACCCATTCCCCATAGCCGAACTTCCCCTTTTTCTTTTCCAATCGACTGAAACACGTCCCGAACTCCCGTAGCATCCCCTTATCTTTGAATTAAAACCTGAAAATCTACCAATCCAAAAAATGAAAAGCATGATCTAATACCATAATTAGGGATTTTGTATTTGACTTTCATATTTCTATTGTTGTTATGTTTCTTTTCCCCTTTTGGATTTTTTTTTTGAAATAAATATTAGTTCCTTGTTGAATGATTTGGGTTATACTTTACTTATACAAGAAGAAGAAAGAACGTGAACAGAGGAGGTATGGTGGGTTTGGTGTTGATAGGGGATTTTGGAATGGTGGGCTTCTTATTATAACTGCTATTCCAAAACTACGAACAAGAACAGTGAAATAAGATTGCAAATTTGAGAATGCTAGAAATGTTTTCATGAACATGTGGTTGGCATATTGGAAAGGAGCACTGGGTTAGAGAATCAATGGCATATTGCAAACACAACAAAAGTTTCGTGAGTGATGGAGGGAGGGATGACTTTCTAGAACTATTAGGAAGTGAGGTTGTTTTCATGGTTAACTTTTTGAAGTTATTTTCTTAAGTTTTCAGTTTTATTTTTTTAATGACTTTCTGGATCAATTATTTCTCAGACTTGATTTTGTTGCTGCTGTGGTGGATAACAAAAGAGAGTACCCGAATGCTTGGGTATGCATGAGAGAGAAGTCTGGCATGGGGTTGGGAGGTACAAAGTTGGCTTTTTACTTTCTTCTTTTCTTTTCTTTTTTCAATAAAACAATGTGCCTCGTGATTTGTAGTTGGTTGCACAAATTGGTGCGCTAAATGCTTGTATATGGCATGTCCCATGACCTAACTTAGAGATTTGAATCATGCAATTGGAGGTTCTTTTCCAAATTTAGGTAAGGCTCACATTAAGTGCATGCCTTGTATCCAGACTCTTTCCTTATGTTGAGGTGATGCATAAGGCTAGCCACTAGCAAGATTAACATAAAAAAAATATGATTTTTACTTAAATATGAAAGTTTTTAAGTTAACAGTTCCTACATTTTTCAATTTATTCCATTTAATCTGAAGGATTAATCTCTATGTGACTTCCTCATTTTCAACCCTTTGAATTTGATACAATGGGTTATATTTTAAAAATCAACTTGTATTATGGATTGATTATACTTAGGCATCATATTTACAAGCACTGAATAAATTATGCAGGGGATATCAAATAGGAGGACAGGCGCAACAAGTATAAATGCTGAGAGTTCTCATTCGGATATTGTATTCACTTGTGTTGTTGAATCCAAATGCAAGGTAATAGTATCTACTATTGAGATGATTGGGTACTTAATTGCTATTTATAATATTCTATGAAATACATTAAATGTGGTTAGGATATTCTATTAGAAGCATTTAATAAATATTTTACAAAGAAAAACCACTAGATTAATTTTGCCAAGTAAACTAATATTTTGTGAAGCTTTTTACGCTAGCTTTTTATAGAGAACTTGCTTATTAGAAATGCAACAAAAATGTCTATATTATATGTTTGGTGTTAGCGTTCTTGATATTTGTTGTTGGTTAAAATCATGTGAAACTCTTTTAGATCTTTTAGTAGGTGATTGCATGTCCATGTAGTTCTTGGTTATTAAACAAGTCTGCCCGAAATGGGAGTTTTTGGTGTCAATGTGATCAATGCATATTCTTGGCTTCAATATTGTCAAATCAAAAGTGTACCTCAAGGTACCTAGTGTTTGCATTCTTAAGACATGAAGTGTGAAAAAGGTAATTTATGAGAATATAAAATGCCATGTTTTCCTCTCTTAATATTTAATATTTTATTCTTATTTGATGCCTAAATTTACTCATTATTCTTATATTTTAAGTTAGGATTCAAATAGAGGCATTAGGAGCAAATGAAGATAATTGTAGAATTTTAGATAGTTTTGACGTATCTTCGTAATATGGGCATAACTCTCCCATCCAATCTTCGATTGAGCTGATTCAAGATAATATAGAACCCCATGAGAAAGATATATAACTTTATGTTTTATGTTTTGAAAGATATCGGCTCAATCCAAGACGAAATTGACCATGAAGTAGACGCACCTGCACTTGAAGCTCCTGAATATTCTTTAGCCACATTTCTAGCCAATTGCTTCAAATTCACATGTCATCACAACATTTTCTAGCAAGCACCCCTGCACCAACTTGAAAATTTAATAATCAACTCACATGCAAGATTAGGTGCACTCAAGCTTCTTCAAGACAAATTGTTTGAACACAAGATACAAAGTCATACAAGGCAACTAATGAAGAAGAAGTAAAATTGAACACTCAACTTACAAACGACTTGGATTAAAAATGACACATGGTAAAGCAACTTGAAATTGTGATAATTTTGTCATAACAACTTGAATGATGGATGCTTATAAATAGAAGGGAAGGCTGTGTGTTCTAAATATGATATTTTGGGTGCTTAGTGAGCCATTGTGTTAGCTTGAAAGAAAAACCAAATATTTCCTTTCTCTTCTTTTTCTTTTGATTGATATTTTTATTATAATTTTGAGTGGCTAAACTTTTGTAATTGGTCAAAGGAAACGAAAGTCTCGAAATTTATATAGCTGTGAGGTCTAATTTGTTCTTATTATTCAATTTATGCTTTGAGTATCAAATGTTCTTCTATGCATATTTTCATGATTATTTCGTTTAATTACTAGAATGCCTGCTAGTTTATTATTCATTGTACTCTATTGCTAGATTAGATATCAAATCCGTAATTGTTTGATCTCTCTAATCTGTGAAATAATTAAGTTTTAATGATTTGCTGCGTCAGAAATTATTAGAACTTAAGAAGAATGTTCGACTAAATTAAATGCAACCGCTTGTATTTGTATTTTTTAGTTTAATTGATTTCTTTAATTCTTAAAGCTGCTACTAGATTAAATCCTTAGCGCTTATATTGAGTTGTTTAGTAATTAGGATTAATTAGAACGGTTGATTTCTAATTAATTACAACTAAGGAGAGGTAAGAAAATGGTTCTAACGGTGAATATTTAAAGTATTAATGATTTATATTACATCAATGATTAGTTATAAAATTTCGATGATGGACGTTGACTTCGACCAATGCATGTTCCTTTGATTGATATTTTGAAATTAAATTGCTCTGTAGTTATTTGTATTTCCTTTGAAGTTATTTTTGTTACAATCAAAAACCTCATCTTCCTTGCTTAATAGTATAAAAATAAGTTAATCATTCTCTGTAGGATCAACCCTTACTTACACTACTACATATATTTTTTGAGAGTACAAGATTTTATTTGGGTGCCTGTGACAGCACGCCAGTAATGGCTAAAAGTATCAGGTTACAAACATTTTTAATAAGTAAACTTATTCCTTAGAAAAGTTCTAGAGATAATTAGATACATCTTGCAAAAATAAAATGTTATCTATTTGATGCATTGGAATATCTATATTGAAGTGAGATTGTGCTTAATGGATATCTTTCAGCTTTATTTGCATCAAGTTACTCATATGTTTCTCTACTGAAGCATTTCGTTCCAATAATGCTATCTTTTCTTCTTGCTCTTGGCTATCTTCTTGTTCATGACCAAGTATGTTTCAGTTATACATAATATGCATAGTGTCTGTGCAGGCAATTTGTTCAATGTGTTCGGTGCATGAAAATCTTATCACCTTTAGAGGTTAAGAAGATGAGTGAATAGGCAATGAAACTTCAAAACAATCCTGCAATGCAAGGGGTCTAAGTGAGAGCATGCTAGACATTAACTTGACTGCAATCATCCTTGAGATTACGTGAGTCTGGTTGTGCTTCCTTTTTGTTGTCTTTGATGATGTTGTTATGATATATGCAGTCACCTCTGAATGGTGGAATAAGGCTATGTTGTGTTTGAGTTACGATAGGATGAAACATTGAATATAATGTGTTGGGATGTAATGGTTAAAAAGAAAATATCTTATCTTTTTAATCTTTTTGTTTAGTATATTTATAATGTTTTGTAATAAAGTTGTGTGTGTTTCAGGCTATATAGCCTAAAACAAATACCATTGGAATTGAATGGTTAGAAAACCATACAATTGGCAATTAGGCTAGTATATTTTTTAAAAGAGTATTTGTGGCAAATTCTATTTGCCGCTAATACTCTTTTCAAAACCGCCCATTAAATCGACGCGCTTTCAAAAAATGTTGGAAACAAAAATTACCAGCGATAGAAAGTCGCAGTAATTATGTTTTGAAAACCAAAATCTCAATTCCAATGTTGTTAGAAAACGTTGAAAATAGTCTTTAGCGGTGAAAATTGGTTGCCACGATAGTGTTTTGAAGACATAAAACTTATTACCAGCGACGCCCATATTCTCTGGGAAAAGTTATTTTCAATGAATGTATAACTATTAGTGACGGTCTTGAAATCGTTGGAAGAAGTCTTTCACAATGATTATTAACTGAATTATAGTGCCTTTTTATGGCAATATTTTTGACTAATTGCAACGAAAAATATTGCCAGTAAAGATCAACTTCTTGAGGCGGTTTTTGACTAGTTTAGAAGTGAAGGAATAATACTAGCGAATTTGCAACGAGGAAAAAATCGCCAAAAAAAGTCATTGATGGCGATTTTGCCACTTTTCTAGTGAAAAGTTTCATTGCAAAAAGTCCTATTTCTTGTAGTGTGAGAGAATCGTTGATGCTTATCAATTTCATTAATTAATTGAAAAGACAACTAGTTTCTTTGCCTTTCCCACTTTTGTGCAATTTGCATGTGCCTTGATGATTCAAAAGCTCAAAGACAATCTTTATGTAAGTACTTGTCGATCTTTTTTGTTAATCTGCAAGATGATATAATGTTGTCATGTGATTGAAGAAATTGTCAAGAAACTGTGCAATAATAAAATCTATATATGACAAGTTAATGATTGATGAAGTATGTGGGATTGTTTGATCAAATAAATGAAAAATATTAGGAGCTAATTGAGAGTCTCACAGATCCAAAGTGGAAGGAATGATAAAATTAGGAAAAACAGTTATATGAATCTTTCAAATTGAATGATTACAAATTTACAATGCACCTTTGATGGCTGCTATATACACACTTGAAGTTACAGCTCGATATAGATGGAGAAAAAATAACAAACTCTAACAAACAAAATGACATGTCACATAATAAATTTACACAAGTGCCAAATAATTGAATCTTCGAGAATAATATCTACTAGAACTTTAACACTCCCTCAAGGATTATATATGTTTAATAGTCTCATCTTGGAAACTAGAGCTTCAAATTGCTGCTAGCCCAAAGCCGTAATAAATATGTCTGCCAGCTACATGTTGCTCTTGACACGTAGCATTTTGATCAATCTAGCTTGGAACTTCTGTCTCACTATATGAAAATCAATGTGAGTATGTTTTTTTCTCTTGAACTCATGGAAAACAAGATTAGAAGCTATAGGTAATGCCACCTAATTATCACAGAATAATAGTCCTAGATGTGAATGAGGAACATGTAAATCTTTGAGCAATTGAACCAGCCACGTTAATTCAAAAATTATTGATGCCATGTGATGTGAACCCATAGGATTGAAAATCCTCTGAACCCACGAACAAATTAAAATCTACCCAAGAAAGCCAAGACTCGAGTCAAAATGGTCTAGACCCATTAAAAACTTGTTTCAAAAATCTAGATTGCAGAGAGAACGCCACAAAGAATTTGCCTTTGATTAGTTCTTAGTTCATTTAAGAACAAGTAGAGAAAATAAGAATTCTCTCTAAAAAAATAATATTCACGTTCATAATTTCTAGAAAAATAAAGAGGCATGTGTTTTAATATCCCCTAATAAAACCCTAGGGCCTAAAAAAGCGTAGATCACTTAAAGACATAGGCTGAACACTTTTAAGTCCAAAACTCCAAAACTACACTCCTATAACCAATAAAAGAAGTCTAATTAATGAATTCAATAAGGTCAAATGCCCACAACTACAGAAATATAAAAATAGGCCCACATGCCTATGCTTATTGAAATAAAATTCTTTACTAAACTACTAGGTTATGTCATCCCCTTTTGTAGCTTGTATCACATGGATTAAAGCTGGTTTTTCTTCTTTCAAGCTCATCTTGAATGTTAGGGTGTTGCTCGATGAATTTGCGAACTCAATCCAAGTCTCTTAAATTAGCCCATTAAGTGTTTATTTGATTTTCTTGGATCTTTCTTTTGTAATAGGCCCAACTGGAACATGCAATGGATTCTTTGATGGTGCTTGATTAGTCTCATCATTCCCTCTCTCTTCAAAAGGATTTGATCTTGAATCGTCACCTACATCAAAAAGAGAAAGATCAGAAATATTAAATGTAGCACTACTGTTATACTCACCTAGAAGATCCAACTTGCATGCATTATTATTAATCCTTTCAAGGACTTGAAATGGACCATCCCCTCTAGGAGATAGTTTGGACCATCTATGGGCTGGAAATCTTTCGTTTCTCATATGCACCCAAACCCAATCATCCAGTTCAAAGATGACTTGTCTACAGCCTTTGTTGTCTTTGGTCGCATATTGCTCATTTTTCTTCTCTATGTGTTGTCGTACACTTTCATGGAGTTTCTTTACCATCTCAACCTTGTTTTGACCATTCAAACTAGCCATTTCATTAACCGATAAAGGCAACAAATTCAAAGGAGTTAGTTGATTAAAACCATAAACAATTTCAAATGATGAAAAATCAGTAGTGGAATAAACACTCTGATTATATGAAAACTCAATGAATGGAAAACAATCCTCCCAATTTTTCAGATTCTTTTGAATTATAGTATGCAATATAGATAAATTTATATCCACTACCTTGATTTGTCCATCTGTTTGGGAGTGACAAGAAGTCGAAAACAACAATTTAGTTTCAACTTTCCCCACAAGACTTTCCAAAAATAGTTAAGGAACTTAACATCACGATACAATACTCCTAGGAAAACTATGGAGCCGCACTATCTCTTTAAAGAACAAGTTAGTGATGTGAGTTGCATCATCGGTTTTTGACAATATATGAAATGTGTCATCTTAGAAAACCTATCAATAATCACAAAAATTGAATATCTACCATTCCTTAACCTACCTAAAACGAAGTCCATAGAAATATCTACCCAAGGTGTACTGGGTACGGGCAAATGAGTGTATAATCTATGTGGTAAGACTCTAGATTTGGCTGGCCTGCACATAATACATTTAGCACAAACTCTCTACATCACGTTTCATCTTTGGCCAAAAAAACTGTTCATGCAACACGTCTAAAGTCTTCCTTACACCAAAATGATCCATCAAACCACCTCCATGTGCTTCACGCACAAGCTACTCATGCATATAGTTATTAGGCACACAAAATCTATTATCTCGAAACAAGTACCCATCTAGTCTATAGAACTTACCAAATGCTGCATATTCACGCGCTCCATACATATTAGCAAATTCATCATCATTAGCATATAATTTCTTAACATATTCAAATCCCAATAACTTTGCATTTAAGGTGGAGACAAGGGCATACATTCCCGATAATGCATCAGCTATAATATTTTCCTTACCTTGTTTGTATTTGATTACATTAGGGAAGGTCTCAATGAATTTCACCTACTTGGCATGCCTTCTATTCAACTTATCTTGTCCTTTCAAGTGCTTCAAGGACTCATGGTCAGTATGTATGAAAAATTCTTTTGGCCAAAGGTAATGTTGCTAAGTCTCTAATGCTCTCACCAATGCATAAAGCTCATTGTCATATATTGGGTACTTCAAAGCTGCCCCATTTAGCTTTTCAATAAAATAGGCTATTGGCCACTTCTCCTAAATCAAAACAGCTCTAATACCTATTCCTGAAGCATCACACTCAATCTCAAAAGTTTTAGAAAAATCAGGTAATGCTAATAAAGGAGGACCATATAAGCTTTCCTTAATCTCATGAAATGCATGATCTTACTCACTACACCATTTAAAACACAAGGGTTTTTTAACAATTTCAGTGAGTGGTGTGGCTAGTGTATTGAAATCTTTGACAAATCGCCAATAAAAACTAGCCAAATCATGAAAACTTCTTACCTCCATAATTGACTTAGGTGTGGGCCATTCTTTGATAGCCTTCACATTTTTCTCATCCACCTTAATTCCTTTTGCGTTAACAACATAACCAAGAAGCACAACTATTTCCATACAAAAGAAACATTTCTTTAAATTGGCATATAGTTTTTCTTTTGTCAAAATATCAAGCATGCGATGCAAATGATCAATATGCTCATCCAAGCTCTTGCTATACACCAAAATGTCATCAAAATAGACCACAACAAATCTTCTTATAAATGCATGCAATGCATGATTCATTAACCTCATGAATGTACTTGGTGCATTAGTTAGACCAAAATGCATTATCAACTACTCATACAATCCATCTTTAGTTTTAAATGCAGTTTTCCACTCATCTCCATCTTTCATCCTAATTTGATGATATCCATTTTTCAAATCAATTTTTATGCAAATATATGACCTATACAATTCATCCAATATATAATCTAATCTAGGAATGGGATGTTTATAATGTACTATAATGTTGTTTGATAGTCCTGCAATTAACACGCATTCTCCACGTTCCATCCTTCTTAGGCAAAAGTAGCACCAGTATCGTGCACGAACTCATGCTCTCTCTCACGTGTCCTTTTGTTATCAACTCATCAACTTGCCTTTGAAGCTCCTTTGTTTTCTCTAGATTACTCCTATAGGCTGGTCAGTTTGGAAAAATAGCTTTAGGTACATAATCAATTTGATGCTCCATACCTCTAATGGGCTGCAACCCACTTGGCATCTACTCTGGAAATACATTCTCGAATTCCTACAACAAAGAAACAGACAAACTTGAAAGAGATTGGCTCATGTCATGAAGATTAGAATAAGATTCTTTATAAACAAGCACGATCTAAATTCTGCCTTTACAAAGCTCCTAGACACATCTGATCATTTCTTGGATCTCCAAGAAAAATGTAAAAACCAGTAACATTTTTCCTAGTATTCACACACCTAGCTTATTATGCATCTGCAAAACCCTTCAAGTGCAGCTTTGATTTAGAGGATATAAATAGACCTTATCCAAGAGTCCCTTTAATGTATTGCAGCATCCTATTTGCTGCTGCAAGATGTGTATGCTTGGGTTTATCCATGAATTGAGGGAGAACTTGCATTGCAGATGAGATATATGGTTTACTAATGGTAAGGTATATCAATCGGCCAATTAACCATCTGTATATTTTTGGATCATCCAACAAATTCCCTTCTGTTCTACTATATTTTAAATTCTACTCCATGGGAAAATTCTGCACTTTACTCCCAAACATCCCACTGTCCAAGAATTTATTAATACAAATTTTCGTTGATTGAGTGTGATGCCATTAGCTGACCTAGCTATATCATTCCCTAGAAAATATTTTAAGGGCCCTAAGTCTTTTAATTTGAACTTTCTGTCAATTTAAGCTCCTCAAGTACACTCATGTCATTAGATGTTATTAAGATGTCATCTACATATACAAACAAGGTTATAAATGATGAACTGGCAATTGTAGGGAAGACTGAATAAACTGCAGCACATTGAGTGAAACCATGAGTGACTAAAGTCGCTGAAAATTTGCTAAATAATTGTCTCTAGGCTTGTTTAATGCCATAAAGAGACTTGAGCAGCTTACACACTTGTTGATGCTCCCCTTGTTTAGCGAAACCTAGCAGCAAACTCATTTAAACTACCTCATAAAGCTCACCATGCAAAAATGCATTATTAACATCTAATTGATGAGATGCCAATTGAAAATGGAAGCAAGTGTCAAAATTGTCCTAATAGTGACCATTTTAGCAACAGGTAACAAAACTTCATAACAATCAAATACCTCTTGTACCTCTCAATAGACCCATCAAACTTGAGTTTAACTTTGTAAATCCATCAACACCCATATGAGATTTACGAGCAGGTAGAATGGGGAGTTGCCAAGCCTGATTAGCGTTTAGGACTACTATCTCAGCTTCCATAGCCTCTTTCCAATGGGGGTAATACACAACCTCATGAAAGGATTTAGGTTTAGATATGCTAGATAAGTTTAAAATAAAAGCACTATGAGGAGATGAAAGTTGATGATAAGATAAAGTAGAAGCTAAGGGATGGGGAAGGCTGGAGTGAGGTCTAAGAAGGAAGGAGCTTGTGAAAAAAAAAAAGAAGCCAGAAATCCTTCTACTTCTTATAGAGGTATGAGTAAGCCTAACAAAAAATACAAGAGGAGAATTAGGGGATTCAATGTTTGAAGCATCAAGAGATCAAGGTAAAGTGACAATAGGAGATACCATAGCAAGATCATAAGGAATAAAGATAGTGGTTAGTGGGGGTGGTAAAACAAGAGTGAGAAAAGGAAAAAAAGGCTCTTGGAAGACTACATCCCTAGACACAAAAACAATTTTACTAGCAAGATCAAAAAGTTTATAACCCTTTGTGGCATAAAGATAGACAATGAGAACGCATTGTTTAACACGAGGGGAGAATTTGTGTCTATGGCTAAAGGAGTGGTAGCATAGCAAAAGCACCAAAAGCCCATAAATGACTAAAAGAGGGACTGTGTTTACAAAGGGCAACATATGGTGAGATGCCACCTATAATAAGAGAAGGGGTCCTATTTATAAGATATGTGGCAGTCATAATATAGTCATCGCAAGAAGAAAGTGGGACACCAGATTGAAATTTAAGAGACCTAGCAATGTTTAAAAGTGGAATTCAACATGGAGATGAGTTGCTGTGAGTAGCAATGTTTGAAGAGGAGATGCATGCAATACTTCAGATGATGTGAGAAATGGCTAAATTGGCAGACTGAGTAACACGACCTGTGAGCTTCGCAAAAGTGGAATTCAACATGGAGATGAGTTGCTGGTACTGCTCTATGGTGAAGAGCATATCAGAGGCTGCCATAGGTGGAGTATAATTAGGATCAAACAAGAAGTCTTAGGGAGTAGAAGCAAAACCTGAGGTAATAGTGACAGAAGCTGCAGATGCCTTGTTCTTGAACTTGAAACTTGGGGGGCAGCCATGAAACTTGTAGCAACGCTCAACAGTGTGACCCAAGAAGCCACAACGGCACTGCCTTTCTTCTTGGTGAACTAGGGGAAAAATTAGTTAATGGTTGGTAGAGGCAACATGAACAGAATATGGGCCCAGATAGCTGCAAAGGACTCATTTAGAGGTGTAAGAAAAAAATCAAGAAATCGGAAAATCGGTCTGAACTAGTGGAATCAGTCTAATTTTGGACCAGTCCAGAATCCATTCTTGTAATGTCAAAACCAGTCAGTATTGACCTAGTTCCGATTCTAAACTGTGAGATCCCAGGTTTTTGTACATATTTATATATAGCTTTATTTTATCACTAACTGTTTTAATTTACCTTAATAATTATATTAATGGTTTATCTTATTCATTTTTATTTCGGGTTACATTGTTTTAGTTATTATTGATATTGGTTATGTGTGATATTTCTAATTTTATTGTTTTTAGTTATTTTATTTATTGTCAGTTCTATAATTTCAATGGCTATCATTATTATTTTAGTTTTACTATAGCTTCATTTGTTGTGTTCTTTTATTTAATGAGAATTTTATTTTCATTTGGGTCTTTTGGGATTTGATACCTCTACTTTAGCTTATTAAAGTTTTTGGGGTCTTATTATTTTACCCTATTTTGTATTATGATATTTTAATTTAATTTCTTGAATCTTTTTCTTATTTTCTATTTTGGAGTTTGGGTCCTTTTCGAATTGGATTTTATTTCATGTTATTCATTTTATTGATTCCTTTATTTAAAATAATTATATTATTGGATCTCTTATTTTAAGTGTATTATTAATATTAGAGCTATTAATTCGTATTTTTATCTTTTAATTTATTTATATGTTTAAATAGTAAGTTAATTTATTTTCATTTATTATCTTATTGTGATGCATTTATTTTAATGCTTTAATTTAATCTCTTTATTTTATTATGTTAGTATTTAATTCAATGAGTTGTATTTTATTTTACTTAATTGTAATTTTCGGATGGCTGGTTTGTGTTTGTTTGTTGTTGGGGTAGTGTTTTATTGGACCTCTTTTGTGTCTCGGGCGAATTTAGAAGGAAATGGACCCGGATCAAGCCCAGCCCGTGAGCAGGCCCAGCCCAGCCTTCTTCCCTATACGGCGTCGTTTTTACTCCTGGACAAAGTGAACCTTAACTACTACTTCTTTTCTTCTTCTTTTCCCCTCCCAGGCGCCGTTCGATACCACCTCTTCTTCTTCTTCTTCTTCTTATTTTCTTCTCTTTTTTTTTTTTTTTTTTGTATCCCTTGGGTTTCTCTTATTTCGGTGTGAATCGTGATCTCCACTCTGCAGCCGCCCCTTTCATTTCTTCCTTCTCCTTCTTTCTTCTTCCTTTTCATTTTTATTTCCCCTGGTTTTTCTCCAACTGCAGACCCGTGAACTTCAGCCCCAAAGTCATTGTTTCCACCACCCTTTTTAGCCATGCGTCTACCATTTCATAGCTTGTAATCTCGCCGGCCTTATACGTGAGTTTTGGCCCCATTTCCTCAGGCCACGTGCCCAGCTTCCTCTCTAAACCACGGGCTACTCTGGTTTTTCTTTCCATTGTTTTTCATCTGCAAGAAGGCTCGGCATGTAAAATCCACACCGACACCCTTGTTTCCTCTATAAAGTCCGAACGTTCAACATCTCTTTTTGATCCTTTCTGCTTATCATCTTATACTTGAGTTAGCCATCTTCAAAACCCCATTGAGTCCAAATATTGTAGTGGTCCTTTTGTTGGAAAATTTCTCGCCGTAAGTTCACCGTTTTATCCCACTTACGATACCCTTCGGTTAGCCTTTACCTATTTTAATTGATTAATTTATATATTAATTTTATTTATGATCAAGTGTTTAATTTAGTTAAATAATAATGACATTTTATTTATTTATATTTAAGTGTTTAAATTATATTATTCATAATATTTATGATTATTCTCAAAGTTGTTTTATATACGTCATTTTATTCGCGTTAATTGTTTTATTTAATTTGTTAATGATATTTATTGTTTTATTTATGTTGTTTTATTATCGTTAATGCGATGGACGAGTTTAGTGGTGTGTTCGTTGATTGAGGCACGGAGTTGCGTTTCGATTTTTTCACGATATTCCAAAATTTATACCGAACGTGTAGTAAGTAGCAGCCGTGTGTCTACTTATCAAAAAAAAAAAGTAGCAACCATGTGTCTGATTTATGTTTGATTATTTATTTATGAAATAACCCTTTTTAGCAGCTTGAAGTGTTAATTAATTATTTAATATCATTAATAAACCTGGAAGTAGGTTGGTTGATCCCGATGCCAGTATATGGAGGATGGGATCACTCCGTAGTTAGAAATTGTTGGGCTTAAATTTGTTTGTGAAAATTTTTTGGTTGAATTTATAATTATTGGAATGGATATTTTATTCGTTTTATGTTGTTATGTCATCCAATATTTATTTATCATTTATATGAATTATTTCTTGGTTGCTTGGTTGTATATTATTGGGTGGACGGTGAGGTGTTCTGAGGTGGTGTCATCGGGAGGTTTCGGTTTGGTTTGGTGTCATTGGTGGGTGCATGTGTATCATGACCCCAAGCCGAGATGAAACATTATTTCGGTAGAACTCCTCTAGTCACTCAAGAGTGGAATATGCTGATGTAACGTCCCTTGGGTTGTTGCTGGGCAACAACGAAATCGGACAAGATGGTAGCACTCTCGTGCCAACTCAATGGCTCCTCTCCTGGTACGAGTTAGGGGATGCTCGACCATGATACATGCTGAGCGCAGTTAGCTAGGTTTCGCCCGTTCTGAAGTCACACGTACGATCATTACTCATAGTGTAGCGAAGAGAATCAGGGTGTATGGATGGTTCCTAAGGAAGACCATGGTATACATGTGTTAATAAAATGAAAATGTGTGACACGCCATAAACAAGATTTTTTGTGAGCTAGTATATTGTGGTCCTTTCTGGGAAAGAACGGTTGTGGATGCGTTCCTATCTAAGAAATGACGGTCCGTCGATGATGACCTTTCTGGGAAAGGACGGTTAGTAAGTTTGCGTTCCTTTCTAGGAAAAGAAGTGGTGTGTTGTGTACCCTTTTTGAGAAAGGGCAATTGAGTGTTTAGTGGACTTCCTTTTTGGGAAAGGAAGTTATTGAATGGTTTTAATTTATTCCTTGAGATATTTGTGCATATTATTGATTGGATTTATTGTTTGTGTGTTGATTGCTATGTAATGAGATTTGCGTCTTACCGGTGTATCGGGTCCACCTACGATTCCGTTTTATAAAATCATAATTTTTGATATAGAGGATGAAGATGAGCCAAAGGGGTAGGCTCCACCCGGAGGAGTAAATCGGTGTGATGTGAAGGGAGGGATTTTAATCCCGAATATTATTGATGTCTTTATCTTTCTTATTATTTGGGATGACTTCATAATCTCCATTTGGAGAATTATGATTCTGACTGATTTGTATGTTTTTTAATTTTTTGGCAATAAAAAGAATGACCGTTTCTTTATTTTCTGTTACGGATATTTTATTTGTATATATATTGCATAATTCACACACTCTTGAGTACTAAGTGATGAATGATTAACACATGTGACGATCATCCGGGTGTCACTAGTCCCTATAAATCCTAGGGGGAGTCATGGGCGTTATATAAACGTTTTAGGACTGGACCAGAATGGACTAGACTAGTTCGATAAAACATATATTTTAAATTAGTTTTCTAATATTACATAAAATATTTTTTATATTATATAATATATATATATATAATATTATAAATTATAATTATATATAAGATAATTTTATATATTATAATTTATAACATAAAAGTTTAATCTTAAACATTAAGATTTAATTGATTATATGCTTGAAACATAAAAGATATATATATTAATAACATTTTATCATAAGAACCACTTAAATTGAAAAAAGATTATTGAAAAATCAAATAAAATAACTGGTCAAAATCGGATGAAAAACGGTAAAATCGGAAGTATCGATTTAGAGAGATAACAGATGCATAATCGATTTTGAAATTGTAAAATTGGTACATACCAATTCAGTCTTAAATTTTATTTAAAACTGGATCAGTTGTACTCCTAGACTCATTAAGGCCAACAAGGTTTTGTACGACATATTCAAAATGTTGAGCGGGCATAACTTCCTTTGGGGCACCAAATGAGTAAATAGGTAGAGGCTTATAGTTGATGAACTTATCCCACAAGCCTTTGAGAAAAGTATAGTATGTAAAAACAGAAAGGGAACCCTGAGATAAGCCAAAAACTTGCCATTGGTGTTGGATGATGTGCAAGCCATTAGCTTAAGAGGATTCCCCAAGTGTTGATAATGAATTTTAGAAGTTATTAATTATCATTTTATCAGTAAGATGGTAATGAATATGTCTATGTTACTAGGAGAAAATTGTCCAAAAACTGGCTTTCTCTCCATTATTTTTTTTCGACAATTAGAAGAAAAACACACATTACGTAAGGTATAATTAAAATACAATAAAAAATAAATTATTCACATATTTTAAAATTTATTTAATAAAATTAACACTGTTTATATACTCATTAGTGCGAGTAATAATATAGACATCAATGAAAAAAAAAAACTTCCAGGATCATCATGTTTCTAACAAATGTATATTAGAAAAGATAATATTAGTAGTTAAATAAAAGAATATCAGAAATATAATTGAACTCTTATAAGTTATTAATTATCATTTTATTAACAAGACGGTAATTAGAGAAGATTACAACATTTGCTCCAATAGTCTAACTTTATCTTCTAGAAAGGGAACTACACAACCTCTTTTAAAGTTTCAAACTTCTTGACGTGGTCATGACATCATCTCTTGTGATATTAAAATGGTATAGCCATCAACTCGCTCATAGTTCTTAAATCATCGTTACGGTTAAAATCAAGGTCAACCTCATGAAAAGAATTGAATTATGTCAAAAATATGATATATTCATTTAGGTAAAAACAAATGTACTATCAAAATAAACTCATCAGCACACGACTTCGAACGTGCTTCTTAACCGCACCATAAACATTTTACAATGATTGCACATAAAATGAAACATAAGCTCGGACTAATTTGCCAATATAGGAAAAAAAAAAACGCTACTGCATTATCACCCACTCTCCCAATGGAGTTATTAGGAATAGTGACCTTATTTTTTCGTATATTCTATTTTGCTCAACAGAAATACCACAACTGCGATGAGAGGATGCATAAAATAATATAATAGTATAATTATATTATATAGTTATTTAGAATATTAAAATATAATTAATTATTAACGACATTTCCTTGCTAGTAAGTGTTGACCGTTTGTCTGTCTCTTGCATGTTAACTTCTTCAAGAGAGGATTCCTCTGGTGGAGAGTCCTCAAGGGGTTCAGACTTGGCAAGCGAGGCATCCTTGAAAATGATTAATGTGATACCCCATATGAAAAGGAATGGTAGATGGTGTATAGAATCCCACATTGCTTGGGAATGAGAAGTTCTTACTCTTTATAAAGTTTCAATAGGGCTCTGATTGTATCATTGACTAGTCCTTTTGGAGTATGGGCCATGTGGTTTGGGTCTTTCATTGGGACGTTAGAAATGGTATAGAGCCTATCTCAACCAGAAATGTGGGACTTGAGCCGTGCCACCCATAATGGACAGATCTAACGAGGACGTTGGGCATTTAAGAGGGGTAGATTGTGATATCCCATATGAGAATGATAAGGTAAGTGGTGTATGGGATCCCATATTGCTTGTGAAGGAGAAGTTCTAACTCTTTATAAGGTTCCAATGGAGCTCCAATTGTATTAATGACAAGTCCTTTTAGAGTATAGATCATGTGGTTTGGACCTTTCATTGAGGTGTTACAATTAATAATAAAGAAAATTAATTAGAAGAAATTATGAAAAATATAATATTGTATAGACACCTATATGAATAAAATGGTTAATACTTTTATTCGATATCTTCAGATATATTTTCCATGCCTGGTTTATAATTTTTTTCAATAATATCTTCGTCATTATTATCAACCTCTTTTTTGTCCTTGTTATCTACTTCCTCCCAGGATTCTTCTTCTCACTCTACCTCTTTTTCTTCTTCACTTACTTCAATTGAATGATCATTTAATAGGATGGGTCGAGATGGATGGGTGGGACATCATCTCTACATATGAGGAGTAACTCGAGTGCACCGAGTTCAACAAACAAGTTAATACCCTCCATATCTTCTTGATAGGCCTATACAATTGGAGTGTCATTTTCATATCTACTATCATCTCTACTATTCATATATATTTTGAAAATAAATTTTTTTACGACTTGTCAAGTTATCTCACTACTATCTTCATCAATGTCTTTCATTGGATCAATCAAGTAATAGAGTTGGGTAGCTTAACAAGTCAATACAAATAGATCATTTTCGTACCATTTAGATACAATATTTACACTCATAAAATGATTATTCCTATGTTTTAAAACCTGACTACTGCCTAGATATTGCCAATCACATTTAAAGACATGTTACAGGCTCACCCACGTATGACACCATAATAGTCAATATCATTTGTTCTATGACTCCCATCGACCAACACAGCATAGTTATGTGTCTTTCTATTACGTTCATAGTCCAAAGTATGAAATCTATAATCTAGAATCATGCATGCAGTGTATTAAATTGCTCTATTTGAGGGATGATGTAGCAATGCGTGCAGTTCAAGAGAAACTAATCTGGGATCACAAGGACGTTTTCCAAAATCCAACAATTTAAATAGTATATACTTATTAAAAGTTACCAAGAATTAAAAGTTCAAAAATCTAACATATATGTAATTTTGGTTCATATACGCTCAAACCATCTGGGAAGCTCCTTTATATTCTTTGCACCTTTTGTCCTAAATTTGTCCGTGTTCTCACGATACATAAGTGCAAAAGAATATTATTTTGAGCACAAAAGTTATAGTTAAGTTTTTTTTAACTATAATTATTTGAAGCATGCAACAACATACCTAAGATAGTCATCAATCTCCCGACAACTATTCAACACATACCATCAAACTTTATTGAACTCTCCATCAAATAAATCGTAATCCATTTGTGCATCCAAAAGTCGTACATTTTGGAAAAACATTGATAACTCAAAATAATGTTGCCTTTATTTAGAACTATAAATGTCAAATAAAAGATTTGGAAGTTAAATATGAAAAAATCTTGAGGCTAGATGGGTTTGAAATTAGTTTTCATACTGGCTAATTATCAACTACCACATAGGCATCACAAAAACAAGTAAATTAGACTTGCATATACCTAATTCTCTCATTTCTCTCCCTCCTCTCTCCATTTGCACTCAATCGACCACAAAAAGATAAGATGGTGAAGGAAGGCCAACGAACTCTCCCTCTCCTTCTTTCACTCCCTCTCCCTCTCCTATCTACACTCAATCGACAAAAGATCCAAACTACACTTGTTTGAAGACGAGAGAGATAAATAAAGAAAATAGAAAAAGAATGAAAATTTTAGGTTCCCCTCTAACCAAAGTGTTGAATCCAAATTTTCAAATTTTGTATTTACGTATAGATTTTGATGATAACAAATGAACTCAAATCTCAAACTCAAATTGTCTACACAATGGAGCTAAGCTCATCAACAAATTAAGCATGAGAAAAAAATAGAACAAATCTATAAATAAAACTCATCAAATAATTTTGTATATTTCTTGATAAAATTTGAAATTGCATTAAGACTCAAAATTAATTTTTTCTTATAAAGTATCAAATTGCATTTTTTATATATGCATGATATCATTAAAAATTATAATTTTCACATATGCATGATATTATTAAAAGCCTTAATTTCGAAAATTATATTTTTCATATGTGCATGAAATCATTAAAAACTTTAATTTTACAAATTGTATTTTTTACATATGCATGACATCATTAAAAATTTAAATTCTGAAAATTTGTAAGTTGATTGATTGTCATATTTGACATGTGCATGTTTTATTTGAAATTTCTATTGATGCACTTTTGACAAATGTAAAAGGTAGTTGATTTAGTTTGAAAATCTTGAAAAGTGGCTGGTACTCTTTTGACATGCAAAAAAATAATAATTTGGTTTGAAAAATAAATCAGGCTCATTTTATCATATGTGAAATGTAAAAAATTATGTTTCAATATTTTGAAAAATGAATGAAATTGTTTTTGACAATTGCAAAAATTAGATATTTTTATTTGAAAATTTTGAAAAGTGAATTATGCTCCTGTTTAACATGTGAATCTTTTCAAATTTAAAAATGAATACTCATTTGCCTATAAATAACTTATTTAAGACTTGAAAATTCATAACAAGAGCTTACATATCAATTATTAAGTTTTGTATCATTCATTCAAAACCCTCACTCTTTCTTCGTTAAGCATTAAACCTTAATTTTTGTTCAATTTGAAAGAAATACAGGTTGCGTTGTATTATTCTTATTCCACTCATTGAAGAGTGTATTCTAATAATCTACCCACTATCAGATCTTATATCAGTAAGAAGTTACATAACCCTTGTGTGTGTACAAGGTGTTTTACATAAATAATAGTTGAATTACCAAGTGTGAGATAATTATAAGTGTAGAGGGTATTCTGCATGGATTCTTTGTGATAGTGTTGCTCAAAGGTGTAATAGATTTATTTTTTCACTTGAAGAAGATTGAATAGTGAATTTGAGAATCTTTAAGGAATGGCTTGAGGAAAGGACGTAAGTAGTATGGCTGAATTTCGTTAAAATATTAAGTTTGCTTTTTATTACCCTTATTCTTTATATTTCCTCTTACTTCATATTTTGTTTATATTTTATATTATGTATCTAGTTTATAAGTTTTAATTTTTTAATATAACTCAATCCATCCCTTTTTGTGTTAGTCATCTGGGTAACAATTGGTATCAGAATAATGGTTCTATTATAAGATTAATTATCTATTAAGTTAAGATCATATGATTAACAATATAGCGACATTTGCTAAAGGTCAATCTAGTAGTCGGCCTTTTCTATTTCTTGAATCTCAAGGTTAGAAAATTTGGAAATGTATTGTAAATGAGTCTTATATCCCAATAAATATTATTGATAGAGTAAAGGTCAAAAAGGAAGAGGAAGAGTTTGATTGTGAAAATGATAGACTAATACAGTAAATGTAATTATTATGAATTTTCTATATAATGCGCTTAATGACAATGAATTTAACAGAATAATGATTTGAAGTCAACAAAAAAAAATCTGAGATAATTTGGAAGTAACTTATGAAAGAATTTTACAAGTTAAAGAATCAAAAATTTATATTCTTACCTATGAATATGAAATGTTTAAAATGAATGATGATGAATCTATTGCTTTTATGTATAATCGTTTTATTAACATTATAAATAACTTGACAGTTCTTGGTAAGGTTTATTCTAGTTATTCTCAACTCTCTCGCAAAATGTTGAGAATCAAAAGTGACGGTGATTCTTGAAGTTAGAGATCTTAAAAAACGAAATAAATGAACTTATCGGATCACTTACTACCCATGAGTACGCATTGAAAAGAGGAGAAGAAGTCAAGAAAAATAAGAGTTTCACACTCAAAGTTGTTTATCATAAAAGTGAAAGCGATAACAAAAATGAAGAAATTGCAATGATCATGAGAAAATTTAAGAGATTCTTAAAGAAAAATAAGTTCCTCCAAGAAAATATTTCAAAAATTTTTTCAACAAAAATACAGGTAAAAACGACTTCTTAATTTGTTATAAATGCAAAAAGTCAAGACATATCAAAACAGATTTTCCCCTGCTAAATAAAAATCAATACAAAAATAAGAAAATAATGAAAGTTACATGAGATGATAATTCGACTAGTTCAAACAGTGCTGCAAGTAATAAAGAATCTGCAAATCTTTGTCTTATTGTTAAATATGATCTTATGGTAACAAATTTTTAAAATATTGAAAATCTTTCTTATGAAAAATTGCAAAATGATCTCGCTATCAATGTCTTGGCCTAAAAAAAATACTTAGCCTACATGAGTATTCTAACTCGTCTTTTTTCATTATTATTCTTATAATGATTGATTCTTATCTTCTTATCTGAATTATATCTTTTTCAAAAATGGAATCATATTCAAATAACATCAAATAACACACAAATATAATTGAATCGATTTGTATTTATAGAAGAAGGAATCGAGAAGAAAGTATCAGCAACAACTGGTTTTATTATGAGACAGCTCATGATGTTCATATCGATCTATTATGCACCCTGCATCTAGCATTAGGTAGATCTCATACAATAACTGTACTAGCTCTACCAAAACAATATTTCCTAAGTCCTTCATGGCATTTGTTTTTCTGAAAGACTGTGGGAGAGTAAAGTGGAAAGACTTCCCAAACTGGTGAGAAAGATTGAGAAATTTGTTCCTCTCATTTTCTAAAGCTGCTAAGCAAGTGCCCTCTAACTGATATCACATTTAAGCCAATGCCATATATTGCCTATCGCCTAGTTTGAAGGGAAGGGCACTGAGGAAAGCCTCTCTATCAGATGACAATGTTTGCAAAAGATCCCACACAGATATCTGTGCAAGACAACCAACCCAATGGTTCGAGAATAAGACCAGAGGATAAATATCTTGTCAAAGACATATGCTCAACTCAACCAGAAAGCTACTGCGTTTCTCGGCAGACAAATAGGTAGAGAGATGTATATAAGAAATATGAGAAATTAGGTATCAAATATATTGTTTTGAAAAAGAAAGATTCTTCCTTAATAAATTAAATTGATGTTTTAAGAAAAGAAATATTGTTTCGAAAGATGAAAAATCACGAGTTGAAAAAAAAATGTTTGATTTAGAAAAGATTATTAAAATCTTTAAAAATGGAAAAAGAAACTTTGAAAAAGTTATTGGTTGTCAAAGATGTGTTTTTGATAAGGTAGATTTGGGATACATACCAAAATAAAAATAGAAACTCTATAATATGTTTTGGATAAATCTACTAAACCAAAGTCCAAAGTCCAATTTTCAAAATTCTTTTTATAAAGATATTTTTCTCAAAGAATATATTATTATAATCGCTCAAGTTCTTCAAATATGTCACATGTTATTTGTAATTTTTGTAATATAAATGATCATAATTATTATGTTTGTCCTATTAGAAGAAAATATAAGATGACTATTAGGGTCATATGGATACCAAATAATCTTGTTTATTTTAATATTAATAAATGAAGGACACAAAGAACTTGGGTACCAAGAAAAATTATTTCAACAGTTTTTGTAGGTATGAATAAAGTTCTTCATAGGTAAAAGTAAATAGTTTTTAGATAGTGGATGTTCAAGACACATGACAGGAGACAAAATTAAGTTTACTGACCTCACATTTAAAGAAAAAAGATATGTGACATTTGGAGACAAATTAAAAGGAAAGATCATGGGAATATGCAAAGTTGGTAATGAGTCTTCTCTCATAATTGAAAATATTCTATTTGTTGAAAGTTTAAAGCATAATCTCTTGAGTATAAGTCAATTATATGGTAAAATATTTACAGTTACTTTAAAAAAAGATAAGTGTATTATTTTGAATAATCATAATTGCAATGTTTGTTTTATTACTTTCAGAAATAATAATGTTTATACAATCGAATTTGAAAAAATTGCCATACAAGATACTATTTGTTTATCAGCTGAAAATGAGACTTGTTGGCTACGATATAGAAGGTTAGGTCATGCCAATATGAAACTTATTTCCAAATTTTCAAAAAATGATATTGTGAGAGGTTTACCAAAGGCGAATTTTTTTAAAAACAAAATTTGTAATTCATGTCAATTTGGTAAACAAACAAAAACCTTTTTTTCAAAACCAAGAAATATATTTTCACTACTAGACCATTGCAACTAATACACATGGATTTTTTTTTTTTTTTTACCAAATAGAGTTACAAGTTTAGGAGAAAAATATTATGTATTTGTTATTGTTTATGATTTCTCTAGATATACTTGGGTCATTTTTTTTACTTATAAAGATGAGGCACATAATGTCTTTACCAAGTTATCTAAGAGAATTCAAAATGAAATGACTATACTATTTTAAACATCCGAAGTGATGGGGGAAAGAATTTGTCAATAAAGATATTAAAATTTTTTGTGATAAAATTGATTTTATGCATAACTTCTCTACTCCTCGAACTCCTCAACAAAATGGGATAGTGGGGAGGAAGAATAAATCTTTTCAAAAAATATAAAAATTTAATGTTTAATGAGAATAATTTACCTAGTTATTTTTTGGTCGAAACGGTAAGTATTGCATGTTATATTATAAATAGGATTATGTTAAGTTTTAAATTAAATACAATCTCTTATGAGTTTTGGAATGAGAAAAAACCCAATATTGATTATTTTCATGTTTTTATATGCAAATGTTTTATTCTTAATGACAGGAATAATTTAGAAAAATTTGATACAACATCTGATAAATGTATCTTTCTTTGATATTCTACAAATATTAAAATTTATATAATATTTAATAAAAAAATTTTGACTGTGCAAGAATCTATGCATGTAGTATTTGATGAATCTAACTCTCTGCTCTCCAAGAAATTTATTGATGAAGAAATAGAAGGTACAAATAATGTAAATAGTCTCAATCTCAACAAAGAGAACGCAATAAAAGAAGTCCAATATGGAGACATTATGAAAGATCATCAAGATTCAGTACAAGATATAACCAAACAATGAAAACATGTAAAAGATCGTCCGGTGAAACAAATTTTAGGAGAACCTTCACGAGGTGTAAGTACTCGATCATCTCTTAGAAATATTTGTAATCATACGGCTTTTCTATCTCTAATTGAACCCATAAATTTTGATGAAACACTTTTTGATGAATTGTAGATTCTAACTATGCAAGAAAAGCTAAATCAATTTGAAACAAATGATGTTTGGGCACTTATTCGTAGACCCAAAAATCATAGTATTATTAGAATAAAATGAGTTTTTTAAAATAAGAAAGATGAGTTCGGAGTCATCACTAGAAACAAAGCTCGACTTGTAGTCCAATGTTTCAATCAAGAAAAAGGAATCGATTACAATGAGACATATGCACCGGTCACAAGATTAGAAACTATTTGAATGCTACTTGCATATGCTTGTTATAAATATTACTAGCTTTTTCAAATGGATGTTAAAAGTTCTTTTTTAAATAGTTTTATAAATAAAGAGGTACATATTGAACAACCTTCAGATCTTAAAAATCATATTTTTTCAAATCATATTTTCAAGCTCATAAAAGTATTATATGGATTTAAACAAACTCCTAGAGCTTAGTATAAGAGACTTAATGGTTTTTTTATTGAAAAATATTTTTCAAGAGCAAAAATCGATACAACCATTTTCATTAAACATGAATAAAATGATATTCTTCTATGTCAAATTTATGTAAATGATATAATATTTGGTGTTACTAATAAAAAATGTGTCAAGATTTTCCTAAGAGTATGCAAGAAAAATTTGAAATGAGCATGATGGGAAAACTTAATTTCTTTCTTGGATTGAAAATTAAGCTAGCAAAAAGTGAAATATTCATTAATTAGTTAAAATATATCAAAAAATTACTCAAAAAATTTAAGATGGAAGGTGCGAAAGAAATTAGGACATTAATGAGTCCAACTTCCAAATTTGATAAAAATGAAAGCGATAAGCCAATTGACTCAAATGTATATCAATGTATGATTAGTAGTCTATCATATTTGACAGCCAGTAGACCAGATATTTTTTTCAGTATATGTTTATGTGCATGCTTTCAATCATCTCCAAAAAAATCTCATTTGATTGCAGTCAAGTGCATTAGTAGATAACTTGTCAGCACAATTGACCTAGGATTATGGTATCCTATGCACACTTCTTTCAATTTTATCAGCTATTCAAATGCAGATTATGCTGGTTACAAAGTTGATAAGAAAATACTAGTAGAACATGTTATTTCTTAGGTTATGCACTTGTTTTATAGTTTAGTAAAAAGTAAAATTATGTTGTATTATCAACTGCTAAGGCAGAGTATGTTGCTGCAAGTAGTTATTGTGCTCAAGTTCTTTATATGAACTAACAACTTGAGGATTTTAAACTTATGTACAATCACATTCTAATCAAATGTGATAACACAAGTGCTATAAATCTTTCAAAGAACCCAATATAACATTCTAGGACTAAGCATATTGAAATTAGATATCATTTTCTTAGAAATCATATACAGAAGGATGATATTGTACTAGAATTCAAAAGCACACATGATCAGTTGACAGGCATTTTCACAAAACCCCTGTCAGAAGATATGCATGATTAGAAGAGAAATATAAATAATGCATGCCATGAATATCTGTTAAATATTTTTATTCCATCATCTCAAATGACTTACAAAAACTTAAGACTTTTAGCCTCATCACTCAAATGCATTTGTTCTTCAGGGATCAACATGCTATCCTTATCTAAAGGAATAGATAGTCGAAATGAAGAGGCAAACAAAGATTTTAAATCTTTATTTTGTTGCTTTAAGTCTACTATTTTTCTATTAAACTCGTGAACAAGTCGTTGAAGTATATCGATCTTTTCATTTAGTTTTTCAATCTCGTGAGTTTTGGACTGCAACTGAGCGGAAAATGAGACAATGGATGATGACTATCAAGTTTCAAGACTCACAAGTTCATATATGACATCATGTTTTGACTAATAGCCAGATCATTTTCGTATTACATCATGGCACCTACTACAGATGCAGAAATAATTTAGGACTGAAGTAAAAAATACCTCATATTTTGATCACGAGAAATACTGAAAGAAAATTGATGAGCCATTGAAAATTTATAGAATAAAAATGCAGATGAATTGCAGAGATGAGAAGAAGATTTAATGCATATTAGATAAAGTTAATAACTACTCTTATAGAGATAGAAATAAGTACAAGATAAACTATCGTTTCTTCAAATCTTACTTAGTCAAGCTTAAGAGATATGCTGGATGCATATTGTCAAAAGTTATTTAGCTAAGCCAGCAAAATTAATTACATTTGTTCCTATTTTTCTCGTAAACACTGAAACGCTACTATTATCTGTTGCTGTTGATTTTGTATTTAAGTTCTTTCTTGTTCTAACTCCTCTATTCGTAGTTTCAGAACACGAGCTAATTTCTTCAGCTCTTTATTTTCTTATCTTAACTTTTTATTCTTTCTTTCCTTAATTGCAAGTTTTTCACGCAATTTAGATGTTTAACTATTATGCCGATCAACCTCACTCACCCTCACCAATAACCTCCGAAACATAGTTGTAACAGCTGCAACATATTGAGCACTAAGAGTTTTTGATCCTGCAACAATTTCAAAATCAGTCCTGCTAAAAAAATGCATCTCTATTTTTATCATGGTATTGACAGCCTCAGGAGACAATATGACTGGTTGAGGTGTAAAAAGTTCTTGATTCAAATCAGGAAAATTACCGGGAGAAATTTTCTCAGTCATTCTATCGTTTTGGATAAACAGAAACTTGATTAATGAACAATGTGAGATTTTTTTTGTAAGTATCCGATGGTTAAAAATGATCATTTAAATAGAAATTGAAAGCTTTCAAATCTCTGCAAGATCTCTTTTGTCAACAACATCGAGCGAATTTGAATCTCCTTCCGCACTGAGTCGATAAAGTTAGGCATCAAGCCTTTGCAACTTTTGTCAGACATGAGTGGCTCCAATTATTCAGTTCTCTACAGTTCCTACTAACACATCGTTTTATTTGTTTAATGATGCCACTTATGATTCCTTTTTAATGACGCCAAAAAGGAGAGAAGTTTTAGACGTAGACAAGAATATTAACATGTTATCTTCAATGCTTTATTTAGATAGAAATCACATTTCAATTCTTAACGTTGTTATATATGCTGAAATCATGTTTGTTTCTTACTGAAAAAATTAACGCATATTCTCAGGGGGAGCTTCAATATTACTACAGGTTTCAAAATTTTACTAAGTATTTGTCATCAACAAAAAGGAGGAGATTGTTGAACTAAATGTTTCAAGTTTCATATCTACGTATAGATTTTGATAATAACAAATGAATTCAAGTCTCAAACTCAAATTGTCTATGCAATGGAGTCAAGCATATCAATAAATTAAGTATGAGCAAGAAAGAGAACAAAATAAATAGAGTAATTTTGTACGTCTCTTGATAAAATTTGAAATTAGATTAAAGTTCAAAATTAATATTTTCTCATAAAGCATCAAATTGCATTTTTCACATCTACATAACATTATTAAAAGCAGCTTTAATTATGAAAATTAGAATTTTTACATGTGCATGACATCATTAAAAGTTTTAATTTTGAAAACTGTATTTTTCACATATGCATGACATCATTAAAAATTTGAATTTTGTAAGATGATTGATTGTCATCTTCGACATGTGCATGTTTTGTTTATAATTTTGATTGATGTCCTGTTGACAAATGTAAAAAAAAGATGATTTGGTTTGAAAAATAAATCATGTTCATTTTATCATATGTGAAAAGTAAAAGATTAGATTTGAATATTTTAAAAAATAAATGAAGTTGTATTTGACAATTGAAAAAATGAGATATTTTTAATTGAAAATTTTAAAAAGTGAATAGTGCTCATTTTTGGCGTGTGAATATTTTCAAATTTGAAAATGAAGACTCATATGCCTATAAATAGCTCACTTCAATTTTGAAAATTCATAACAAGAGCTTACACATCAATTACTAAGTTTTGCATCATTCATTCAAAATCTTAACTCTCTCTATCCACTATCAACTCTTGTATCAGTGAGAGGGTGCACAACCCTTATGTGTGTAGAAGATGTTCTACACAGGGAATAATTGAATTGCCAGATGTGAGCTGATTGTAAGTGTAAAGGGTGTATTGTATGGGTTTTTTATAGCGGTATTGCTCAAAATTGTATTAGGTTTCTATTCTCACCTGAAAAAAATTGAATACTGAATTTTAGAATTCTCAAGGAATAGCTTAAGGAGAGGACGTAAGTAGTGGGGCTGAACCTCATTAAAATACCGAGTTTACTTCTTCTTATCCTTACTTTTTATATTTTTTGTTGCTTCATATTTTATTTATATTTTATATTGTGTATTTGATTTATAAGTATTAATTTTTTAATATAACTCAATTCACCTTCTCTTGTATTAATCATTTGGTCAACGGAAAGTTTGTCAAACAAAAGCATTCCTTTTCATTGCCTCTGTTTCTTCACACACCACCAGATCTAGCGCTTTTAAACTTCTCTCCAGCACCTGTTAGTTGCATGGTTAGCTGCCTCTTGTTTTTTTTTTTGTGTTTTTGGAGGGTCGCCATTATGAAATCTAGGGGGTTTGTGATCTATTTTACGAAATAAGAAAGAAAAGAACGGAGAGTAAAACGAAAAAGAAAAAACTAGGAGAGGGTAAGCAGTTTCAGCTAGGAATGATTGGGCATTGATTATGTTAGTAGTTTCATCAGTGTCCATAGTGATCTGCAACAAGGCTTTAATCAGCTCATTGGTTTCCATTTTGGTATGTTTACATTTTGTTAGCTCTTTATTGATTGAGTGTAGGTGGGGGAGGGAAAGGAAGAGAAAAAAGGAGAGGGAGAAATTGTTTTCTTCAAAGCCATATTTTTTTGGAGCTTTTGTCAATGGAGTGCAGATGGCGAGGAGATGGAGAGAAAGAAGTGAGGATCGGATTTGTGCAAGGTCAGTTCATTTGTTTTTAGAATGCCTACGTGGCACTTGATGATTGGCCGGTACATCCATTCGGCTTGTACCGCCTCTCTTAAGATATATATGATCATTTCCAAATTATATATATATATATATATATATATATTTATGGGAAGGCCTGTTGTCCAGATGGGTGCAAAACTCCCTTTTGCACCCAACCAATTAGACAACGCCACAAATGTAGTTCCAACAAAAATGGTATGAGCTCACACGTATTGAATCCCACTTGAAATGGAGACCTCATATCCCTTTCTCGGTGAAACCTAGACCTGCTTCTTGCTGATTAGGGAAAAGAAAGTAAAACAAATATAGAAAAGATTCTGCGAATGATGACACCTCTTCATGTGACAAGAACTTTGAGGGTCGCTCTGACGAAGCACTCCCAAAAATAGAAGCAAGATTTTTAGACAAGGTTATACTAATTCAAATCCATTGACAAAAAAGAACGGAGGTGGTGTTGTGAAAATAATAGGCGAAATAAAGAAGCTTCATCTATCTATTGTCAATAGTAGCATCTTGACATTTGGGAATTCCACACTTTAAATAAGTGTAATCACTCAGGTAATTTCAGTTTCAAATTTCGATTTTTTCATTATAAGGTCAAAATATACAAGCATTCAGGGATTTTTTTTAAAATAGAAAAAACACTCTTATTTGCAAACCTAATCAACAAGAATCATTTTTTTTTTCCTATTTTTTCTCGGTTTAAGATTTTTACTAAGATTAAGCAATAGACTCGTGTTGTGTTCTCGAATTCTCATCCAATTCTAAAATTTTTGCAACTCATGTGTACCTTAAAATGAGGAACTATTCATTTGAGGAAATCGGGGTTAGGCTAAAAATCTGTATCGAAAATGGAAACAAACTCGTAGTCTTTAACATAGCTACAGTTCATTGGGTGTTGAACCCAAGGTTTCAAGTTTCATGTAAATCTACAAATGGATTTTGATGATAACAAATGAATCCAAAAAATAAAAGAGTCTCAAGTTCAAGTTGTCCACACAATATAATCAAGCACATCAAGGAAGCAAGCATGAAAAAGAAGGGAACAAGTTCACATTAAAATCATAGAGTGATGTTGTAAATCTCTTAAAAATTCAAAATTAGGATTAAAGCTCAAAATTAATATTTTATCATAAAGCATTAAAATACATTTTCCACATGTGCATGATATTTTGAAAATTAAATTTGAAAATTTTGAAAGATGATTGATTGTCATCTTTCACATGTGCATGACATAATTAAAGGTTTGAACTTTGAAAATTTTGAAAGATGATTGATTGTTATTTTTCATATGTGCATGACATGATTAAAGGTTTGAATTTTGAAAATATTAAGATAATTGATTGTCATCTTTCACATGTGCATGACATGATTAAATGTTTGAACTTTGAAAATATTAAGATGATTGATTGTCATCTTTCACATGTGCATGTTTTATTTGAATATTTTCAAAAGTGGTGGATGCTTTTCTTGACTTATACAAACGGTAGATGTCTTTATTTGAAAATTTTGAAAAGTAAAGTGTGCTCCTTTTGTCATATGCAAAAAGTAAAAGATTATGTTTGAAATTTTTTAAAAGTAAAGTGTGCTCCTTTTGTCATATGCAAAAAGTAAAAATATTAAATTTGAAATTTTTGAAAAATAAATGATGATGTTTTTTATATGGGAATCTTTTCAAATTTGAAATTGAAAAATCATTTGCCTATAAATAGCTCACTTGAGTTTTACAAAATTCACAACAAGAGCTTACACATCTATTGCTAAGTTTTGCATCATTTCTTCAAAGCTCTCATTCTCTCTTTTCTAAATTTTGAGCCTTAATTCTTGTTCTTGTTGAGAGAGATATAGGTTGCACTGTATTATTTCTATCTCACTCATTGAGGAGTGTACTTTGATAGTCTACTTACTATCAACTCTTGTATTTGTAAAAAGGTGTGTATAACCCTTGTGTGTGTAGAATGTGTTCTACACGGGAAATAGTTAAATTACCAAGTGTGAGGTGATTGGAAGTGTAGAAGGTGTTCTACACGGGGAAAAGTTAAATCACCAAGTGTAAGGTGATTGGAAGTGTAGAGGGTGTTCTACACGGATTCTTTGGAGCGGTGCTGCTCAAAGGTATAATAGGTTTCTATCTCCACCTAAAGGAGATTGAATAGTAGATTTGGGGATCCTCAAGAGGTAGCTTGAGGCGAGGACGTAGGCAGTGGGGCCGAACTTCGTTAACATACTGAGTTTGCTTCTCTCTTACCTTTACTCTTTATATTTATTATTGTTTCATATTTTGTTTATATTTTATATTATATATTTGATTTATAATTGTTAATTTCTTAAATACAACTCAATTCACCCCCTCTTGTGTTAGTCATCTGGGTAACAATTGGTATCAGAGCTAGAGTTCTATTATAAGATTAGCTATCTTTTGAGTTAAGATCTTATGGCTAACATTGCAGCTTCATTTGGTGAAGGTCAATCCAGCAGTCGGCCTCCACTCTTTTGTGGAGACAATTACTCATTCTGGAAAGTTAGAATGAGAATATTCCTTCAGGCTCAAGGTCGAGAAATCTGGAAATGCATTGTAAATGGACCTTAGATTCCAACAAAAGTGATTGATGGAGTAAAGGTCAAAAAGGAAGAAGAAGAGTTTGATCATGAAGACGATAGACTTTATACTTTGAATTTAACTGCTATGAATTTATTATATAATGCTCTCAATGGTAATGAATTTAATAGAGTAATGACTTGTGCTACAGCAAAGGAAATTTGAGATAACTTGGAAGTTACTTATGAAGGAACTTCTCAAGTCAAGGAATCAAAAATTTATATTCTTACTCATGAATATGAAATGTTTAAGATGAATGATGATGAATCTATTTCTAGTATGTATACTTGTTTTACTAACATCATAAACAGCTTGACAGCTCTTGGCAAAATTTATTCCAAAGTGGAGATAGTAAGAAAAATTCTCAACTCTCTACCAAAACGTTGGGAATCAAAAGTGACAGCGATTCTTGAAGGTAGAGACCTCAAGAAGCTCGAAGTAAATGAACTCATCGGGTCACTTATCACCCATGAGTACACATTGAAAAGAGGAGAAGAAGAAGGAAAGTAAAAGAAGAGTTTGGCACTTAAAGCTGTTCCACATGAAAGTGAAAGTGATGAAGATGAGGAAAATGACGACAAAGATGAAGAAGTTGCGATGATAACAAGAAGAATTCAGAGGTTCTTAAAGAAAAATAAAACTCCTCCAAGGAAATCTTTCAAAAAGTTTTCCAAGAAAGATTCAGGTAAAAATGACACTTTAATTTGTTATAAATGCAATAAACCTGGTCATATCAAGTCAGATTGTCCTCTGCTAAAGAAAGATCGAAACAAAGGCAAAAAAGTAATGAAAGTTACATGGGATGATGATTCAAGTAGCTCAGATAGTGAAACAAGCAATGGAGAATCAGCAAATTTTTGTCTTATGGCTAAAGATGACATTGAGGTAACAAATCTTGATAATATTGAAGATCCTTCATATGAAAAATTGTAAAATGTTTTAGAAGAGGTATATAAGGAATTTGAAAAATTGGGTATCAAGTATACTGTTTTGAAAAAGAAAAATTCTTCTTTAACAAACGAAATTGATATTTTAAGAAAAGAAAGTATTGTTTTGAAAGATAAAAATTTTGAGTTGAAGAAAAAGAAAACTGATTTAGAAAATATTATTGAAAAATTTACGAATGGAAAAAAAAAATTTGAAAAACTTCTTGGTAGTCAAATATGTGTTTTTGATAAGGCAGGCTTGGGATATATGCCAAAACAAAAATACAAACCTTATAAAAACTTCTTTGATAATCCTTCTAAATCAAAATCCAATATTTAAAATTATTTTCATAAAAATAATTTTGTTAAAAAAGGATACTATTATAATCACTCAAGTTCTTCATATATGTCACATGCTATTTGCAATTTTTGTAATAGAAATGGTCATAATTATTTTGCTTGTCCTATTAGAAGAAAACATACAATGACTATTAGGACCATATGTGTACCTAAAAATCATATTTCTTCTAATACAAATAAATAAAGGACCCAAAGAACTTGGGTACCAAGAAAAATCATTTTAATTGTTTTTATAGGTGTGCATGACGTCTTCCACGAACAAAAATAAATGGTTTTTAGATAGTGGATGTTCAAGACACATGACGGGAGACAAGACTAAGTTCTTTGATCTTAGATCTAAAGAAGAAGGACACGTGACATTTGGAGACAACTCGAAAGGGAAGATCGTGAGAATAGGTAAAATTGGTAATGAGTCTTCTCTTATAATTGAAGATGTTCTACTTGTTGAAGGTTTAAAACATAATCTTTTAAGCATAAATCAATTATGTGATAAAGGATTTACAGTTACTTTCAAAATGGATATGTGCATTATATTGAATGATTATGATTGTAATATTTGTTTTATTGCTTTTAGAAGTAACAATATTTATACAATTGATTTTGAAGAAATTACCTCACAAGATGCGATTTGTTTTTCAGCTCAAAATGAAACTAATTGGTTATGGCATAGAAGACTAGGTCATGCCAATATGGAATTTATTTCCAAACTTTCAAAAAATGATCTTGTGAGAGGTTTACCAAAGGTAAAGTTTCTTAAAGACAAAATTTGTGATGCATGCCAATTTGGTAAACAAACAAAAACTTCTTTTAAAATCAAGAAACATATTTCCACTACTAGACCACTGCAACTGATACACATGGATCTTTTTGGACCAAATAGAGTTGCAAGTTTAGGAGGAAAATATTATACATTTGTTGTTGTTGATGACTTCTCTAGATATACTTAGGTCATCTTTCTTACTCATAAAGATGAGGCACATAATGCTTTTACCAAGTTATGAAAGAGAATTCAAAATGAAAAGGGTTATACTATTTCAAGTATCCGAAGTGATAGGGGAAAAGAGTTTGTTAATAAAAATATTGAAACATTTTGTGATGAAAATGGTTTTGTGCATAATTTTTCTGCTCCTCGAACTCCTCAACAAAATGGGATAGTAGAAAGGAAAAATAGATCTCTTCAAGAGATGGTAAGAACAATGCTCAATGAGAACAACTTGCCTAATTATTTTTGGGCTGAAGCGGTAAGTACTGCATGTTATGTTATAAATAGAGTTATGCTAAGGTCTAAATTAGATAAAACCCCCTATGAGCTTTGGAATGAGAAAAAACCCAACATTTGTTACTTTCATGTATTTGGATGCAAATGTTTTATTTTAAATGACAGAGATAATTTAGGCAAGTTTGATGCAAAATCTGATGAAGGTATCTTTCTCGGGTATTCTACTAATAGTAAAGCTTATAGAGTATTCAATAAAAAGACTTTGACTGTACAAGAATCTATGCATGTAGTATTTGATGAATCTAATTCTCTACTCTCCAAGAAATCTATTGATGAAGAAACAGGAGGTATAAATAATACGGAAAGTCTCAATCTCAACGAAGAGAACACAATAGAGGAAGTCCAACATGGAGATATCAGGAAAGATCATCAAAATTTAATACAAGATGCAACCAAACAGTGGAAATTTGTGAAAGATCATCCAGTGGAACAAATTCTGGGGGAACCTTCACGAGGTGTAAACACTTGATCATCTCTTAGAAATATTTGCAATCATAATGCTTTTCTATCTCAGATTGAAGCTAAAAATATTGATGAAGCACTTCTTGATGAATCTTGGTATCTAGCTATGCAAGAAGAGCTTAATCAATTTGAAAGAAATGATGTTTGGACACTTGTTCCTAGACCAAAAAATCATACTATTATTGGAACAAAATGGGTTTTTAAAAATAAGAAAGATGAGTCCGGAGTCATTACTAGAAATAAGGCTCGACTTGTAGCCCAATGTTTCAATCAAGAAGAAGGAGTCGATTATGATGAGACATATGCACCAGTCGCAAGATTAGAAGCTATTCGAATGCTACTTGCATATACTTGTTATAAAGATTTCAAACTTTTTCAAATGGATGTTAAAAGTGCTTTCTTAAACGGTTTTATAAATGAAAAGGTATATGTTGAGCAACCTCTAGGTTTTGAAAATCATATTTCTTCAAATCATGTTTTCAAACTCACAAAAGCACTATATGGACTCAAACAAGCTCCTAGAGCGTGGTACGAGAGACTTAGTGGTTTCTTGATTAAAAAAGGCTTTTCAAGAGGAAAAATTGATACAACTCTTTTCATTAAATACGAAAATGATGATATTCTTTTGATTCAGATTTATGTTGATGATATAATATTCGGTGCTACTAATGAAAATATGTGCCAAGTTTTTGCTAAGACTATGCAGGAAAAATTTGAAATGAGCATGATGGGAGAGCTTACATTCTTTCTCGGATTGCAAATTAAGCAAGCAAAAAGTGGGACATTCATCAATCAATCGAAATATATTAAGGAATTGCTGAAGAAATTTGGGATGGAAGGTGCTAAGGAAACTGGAACACCAATGAGTCCATCCACTAAACTTGATAAAGATGAAACCGGTAAACTAGTTGACTCGAAGGTATATCGAGGTATGATTGGTAGCTTATTATATTTAACAGTCAGTAGACCAGATATTATGTTTAGTATGTGCTTATGTGCACGCTTTCAATCATCTCTAAAAGAATCACATTTAATTGCAGTTAAGCGCATTCTTAGATATCTTAGTGGTACAATTAACTTAGAGTTATGGTACCCTAAGCACACATCTTTCGATCTAATCAGCTACACAGATGCAGATTATGCTAACTGTAAAATAGATCGAAAAAGCACTAGTAGAGCATGTCACTTCTTAGGTCGTGCACTAGTTTCTTGGTTTAGTAAAAAACAAAATTCTGTTGCACTATCTACTGCTGAGGCAGAATATGTTGCTGCGGGTAGTTGTTGTGCTCAAGTTCTTTACATGAAGCAACAACTTGACGATTTTAAATTTATGTACAATCACATTCCAATCAAATGTGATAATACAAGTGATATAAATCTTTCAAAGAATCCAAACATATTGAAATTAGATATCATTTTCTTAGAGATCATGTGCAAAAGGGCGATATTGTATTAGAATTCACTAGTACACATGATCAATTGGCAGACATTTTCACAAAACCCCTACCAGAAGATAGACTATGCATGATTAGAAGAGAAATAGGAATGATGCATGCCATGGATATTTGCTAGATACTTTTATTTCATTATCTTAAATGACCTACAGAAACTTGAGACGTTTAGCCTCATCATTCAAATGCATTTGCTCCTCATAAATCATAATGCCATCCTTGTCTAAAGGATTAGGCAATCGAAATGAAGAGGTGAGCAAGGATTTCAAATCCTTATTCTGTTGCTTTAACTCTACTATTTTTTTGTTTGACTCATAAACAAGTCGTTGAAGTACAGATACAGTCTCGTTAAACTTCTCAATTTCGCGAGTTTTGGACTGCAACCGAGCAGAAAACGCGACGATAGATGATGAGTATCGAGTTCCGAGACCCACAAACTCGTAAATGGCGTCATGATCTGATTTATTAGCTAAATCAGTCTCTTGTTGCTTCATGGCACCCACGACAGATGCAGAAATAGATTGAGACTGAGGTGAAAGATACCTCAAATCTTGATCAAGAGAAGTACTGAAGGGAAATCTACGAGCCATTGAAAAATTGTAGAATGAGAATGCAAGCAAATTGCAAAGATGAGAAGAAAGCTTGATGCGAAATAGATAAAACTAAGGATTGCTCTTATAGAAACGGAAATAAGAACAAGACAAGCTTACAAATCATGATAATATCTCACTTTTCAGCAACATCAAGCGGATCAAATCTCTGCACCGAATTGCCAGAGCTACGCCTCCAGCCTTTGCAGGTTTTGTCGGGCACGGGTGGTTTCAATTATTCAGCTCTTTACAAAATCTCCTTCCGCACCGAATTACCGAAACTAAGCCTCCAGCCTTTACAGGTTTTGTCGAACACGTGTGGTTACGCACCGAATTCTCTACAGTCTCTACTAACGCAGCGTTTTATTTATCTATTGGTTATTGTAGGAATATATCTTATTGATCTAATTATGATTCATTTTTAACGATGCCAAAAGGGGGAGAAGTTTTAGACTAGAACATTAACATTGTTTAAATTGCTAAACTTGTTATATATACTTGGAATTATATTTATATTTTTGCTTGAAAAACTAACGCACATTCTCAGGGGGAACTTAAGTATTAATACAGGTTTCAAGTTCTATCAAGCATTTGTCATCATCAAAAAGGGGGAGATTGTTGAACCCAAGGTTTCAAGTTTCATGTAAATCTACAAATGGATTTTGATGATAACAAATGAATCCAAAGAATAAAGGAGTCTCCAGCTCAAGTTGTCCACACAATATAATCAAGCACATCAAGGAAGCAAGCATGAGAAAGAACGGAACAAGTTCACATTAAAATCATAGAGTAATGTTGTAAATCTCTTAATAAATTCAAAATTAGGATTAAGGCTCAAAATTAATATTTTATCATAAAGCATTAAAATACATTTTCCACATGTGCATGATATTTTGAAAATTAAATTTGAAAATTTTGAAAGATGATTGATTGTCATCTTTCACATGTGCATGACATGATTAAAGGTTTGAACTTTGAAAATTTTGAAAGATGATTGATTGTCATCTTTCACATGTGCATGACATGATTAAATGTTTGAATTTTGAAAATATTAAGATAATTGATTGTCATATTTCGCATGTGCATGACATGATTAAATGTTTGAACTTTGAAAATATTAGGATGATTGATTGTCATCTTTCACATGTGCATGTTTTATTTGAATATTTTCAAAAGTGGTGGATGCTTTTCTTGACTTATGCAAAAGGTAGATGTCTTTATTTGAAAATTTTGAAAAGTAAAGTGTGCTCCTTTTGTCATATGCAAAAAGTAAAAGATTATATTTGAAATTTTTTAAAAGTAAAGTGTGCTCCTTTTGTCATATACAAAAAGTAAAAATATTAGATTTGAAATTTTTGAAAAGTAAATGATGATGTTTTTTATATGGGAATCTTTTCAAATTTCAAATTGAAAAATCATTTGCCTATAGATAGCTCACTTGAGTTTTGCAAAATTCACAACAAGAGCTTACACATCTATTGCTAAGTTTTGCATCATTTTTTCAAAGCTCTCATTCTCTCTTTTCTAAAGTTTTGAGCCTTAATTCTTGTTCTTGTTGAGAGAGATATAGGTTGCGCTGTATTGTTTCTATCTCACTCATTGAGGAGTGTACTTTGATAGTCTACCTACTATCAACTCTTATATTTGTAAAAGGATGTGTATAACCCTTGTGTGTGTAGAAAGTGTTCTACACGGGAAATAGTTAAATCACCAAGTGTGAGGTGATTGGAAGTGTAGAAGGTGTTCTACACGGGGAAAAGTTAAATCACCAAGTGTAAGGTGATTGGAAGTGTAGAGGGTGTTCTACACGGATTCTTTGGAGCGGTGCTACTCAAAGGTATAATAGGTTTCTATCTCCACCTAAAGGAGATTGAATAGTGGATTTGGGGATCCTCAAGAGGTAGCTTGAGGCGAGGACGTAGGCAGTGGGGCCGAACCTCGTTAACATACTGAGTTTGCTTCTCTCTTACCTTTACTCTTTATATTTATTATTGTTTCATATTTTGTTTATATTTTATATTATATATTTGATTTATAATTGTTAATTTCTTAAATACAATTCAATTCACCCCCCCTCTTGTGTTAGTCATCTGGGTAATATTGGGGACTTGAGATTTCGAGTCGACAGAAACGAAGGGTAGGTTCTTCAACAGCAGTTGGGATTGATCTCCTCGTCGGGTTCAATTGAGGGAAGAAGCATGTCTAGGTTTGATCAGGAGAAGAAGATGTGGTCTTTGTTTCAAGTAAGATTCAATGTGGACGAGCTCATCCCATTTTTACCCTAACTACATATGTGGCATTGTTTGATTGGTTGGGTGCAAAAATGAGTTTTGCACCCATCCAAACATCAGACTCTTTCTCTCTCTCTCTCTCTCTCTATATATATATATATCATCATGCAATTGGTAGTTTTGTACGTGAAACATCACTATTAAGGGTGTGCATTCGAGCGGTTATTTTTCTAGATTTGGTTAAAACTCTAGAAAATCGGATCATCCGGGCGTATAACCACCCGGATTAGCCCTAGGCGGATCTATGATAACTATAACCCGTCCAGACCCCGTTACAGATCTAGTTATTATATTGGTTATCTACAATCAAGATTCATGATTCAAGACCCCCTCTCTCTCTCTCTCTCTCACAAAAACCCTAGCATCCTCAAATAAGATCTATCATTGCTGGTGACTCAGGGACCTTTGCTCAATCCACAAGTTCTCAATCTTCAGCAGCGTTTCTAGGTTTGACTCGAGGTTTCCTTCTCTCTCTCTCTCTCTCTCTCTCTCTCTCTCTCTCTCTCTCTCTCTCTCTCTCTCTCTCTCTCTCTCTCTCTCTCTCTCTCTCTCGATTTGGTTCGTTCATGTTTGCTTAATTAGAATACTAGGGTGAATGGGTTTTGAATACCATGGAATTTGGGTTTACGTTTTTTGTTTAAAGGTTTTAGAGCAACAGTCATCCGAAGATTTTTTCTAAGGTTCCGGACCTGGGTTTACTCACTCTCTCTTTCTCTATATCATGTACTGAAATAGTCATTTGAGGAATTTCTTTGAAGGTCAAAGATCTAGGTTTACTCACTCTCTCTTTCTTTGTATCATGTACTTGTTTATTTTAGTTCCTTTTTTTCATTCAGAGGGAGGACAATTTTTCAAGATAGAAATCGAGGCAGAGAAAAAGAGATTGCCTTGGTTTCAAAGGAAGATTGTGTGACTTTTACAGAGATAGAGAGACTCAAGGTTGGCTTTCAGAGACGGAGAGATTTCTTCTATAGTGGTTGGCTACTAGTTGACAATATTTGATTCATTTTGATTACTAAAAAACTCTGTTTTCTTCTTGTACTCTTGAATCTTCAGGATCAATAAAAATGAACTTGATTTCTCAGGATTTTTGGAATAGTTTATTCATTTTGTTTTCTGGCATTCCAAATTTAAATAATCCATCATTGTCTTTTGAGTTAATATAAGTTCTAGAGGGTGAGAGGGATTGGGTATAATTTGAAACCTTTTAACTTTTTCCAAGTTTTCTATAAATAAATTTTGGACTCGGCTCCGTGGAGTAAAACAAACTTCTTAAATGTGAAACGTTGAATTTTACAGAATCTCACAACATTAGATGTGCAGCCAAACAACCTTCTAAAACCTGTCATCTCTCTGTGTGTGAGAACATTGAGAAGATTGCATCACTTCTATTTCGAATTTTTACATATTTTTCTTTTCTCTTTATGTATTTTGCTATTTTGATGTTATTTTCTTGTAGGGTGTTCTAGAGGCAAGCAGAATGTTAATATGGAGCAGAGAATGGTCCAAAAAATATTACACTATGTTATTTATTTTGTATTGTTATGTATTAATTTAATTAATTGTATTGTAATTTTTTTTTGTTCTTTGTAAATTAATGTTTTGATATAACAACAATATTACCTTGTTCTTTTTTATTTTGTTCTTTAATTTATTTTTTTATAAAAATCTTTTAAAAAGTGTATAAATGAGTTTTTTTTAAATACAGACAATTTAAATATGATATCAGTATTTTAAAAAAAAATTGCTATAAAAACATTTTTTTAAGTTATATACAATTTTTAAAAGTTATTTTAATTCTAGGTTATAAAATAGTATTAAAAATCGGGATTTAAATCCAGTTAAAACAAGGATATATATTCAGGTTTAGAGAAAAATAAAATTAAAAAATCCAGATATTCAATTACAATATAGATATCTAAATTTAATCCGGTTATTTGTCTGGATTGAATCCGGATTCATCCGGACAAATAACCACCGAAATTTTTGAAATTTAATTCAAATCTGATTATGGTCAAATATTCGAATTTGAATGAAACACTCCTAAACAACTATAGCACTTTTCTTATAAAATTATATTTATAAGTTGACACGAAAAAGTTGACAGAAGACATTATTAAATTATTTTATAACTTGCACGTGGCAGAGCTTACGTTGCTGTTGACTGTAATCAAGCATATGCAAAAAGCTAATTAACATAAGAAAATAACACCATTGTTGATTTGTAGGTTCAGTACGCTGCACAATCAACACTACATGCTTATTTTATTTGTAGATGACCGAAGGAAACTAAACGGTAAACACTAATTTCTCGCGCACTCAGAACTTGTTGATAAATTCATATATGTGTGCGTTAACCTCATCTGCCTTTTCTTGATTGATAAAATGTAATGCTCCTTTTATCACAACCACGTCTTCCAAACCCGGCACGTCTTTCTCGAAACCGCCTCCGCTTACATAGTCCTTGACACCTGGGATATTGTAGATTATATCCTGGTCTCCCACTATCAACTTGGTTGGCACTTTGATTGGAAATCCAGTCCATGGCGCTGTCAGTTCCCAGTTTCTGCCATTTAAGAAAGTTTACGGTCCCAATCAAATAGATTCTTTGATGGAACTATGTTTTTAGTTAAGAGAATTGTTATAGTCACATATTAGAGATTATTTAAAAGTAATTTTAAAAATTAATCTAATTTTATGTGATTTATTAAATTTATTTTATAATAAAAATAATTTTATAAAATAACGAACCACAAAATTATACATGATATTATTTTATATAATTTATTTATAGTTCAATATTTCTTTAGTTAAATATATTGGAAGCCATAATTATTGAGAGTTAAGCTTGTTTGGTCCATGTAAATATAATGGACCCCCGGCCCAAAATGTATTCTTAATTTAGGAATATATTTGAACCTTCAATACTTAATGTTTATTTTACTTTGCATTAATAGATATACTCTTAAAAAAATCGACACAAAGATGCTAGAAACAGCTTACTGGTGGAGAGCTCGATAATAGTTCAATCCTCCGGTGAAACCTGTCTGCTTAAATTTCATGGCATAATAATTAATATCTTCTTCTGACAACCAAGAAGGCAAGGCATCTGGTGTTGGCAATCCTCTGACTCCCACTTCTTTAGGTATAATCAAAGGACTTGGACCAAACATTGAAAAGAACTTCTTCATTAGTATTGCGGTATCGACACAAGCAAAATCTTCTTCAGCTTCTCCATGTTCCTACACCCCAATTAAAACTAAATCGAAGAGACAAAAATTACCCAGAAAATGGAGTTAAAATGATAAAACCAAATTAATTTACCTGAAACCTGCACATATAAAAATCATCACCAAACAAAGCCCTGAAGCCATCCAAAAAGCCTAACGCCGGGTTCCTAGGAAAAAACGGCACGCTCAGGTTGATCAAAGCTTTGATGCGATCTGGCCTGAACCAACAGAAGTACCAGGCCATCATAGCACCCCAGTCATGGCCGACCAAGAAGACCTGGTCGATACCAAGTTGGTCGAGAAGGTCGACGAGGTCTCCGACGATGTGGAAAGCTGTGTAAGAGGCAGGGGAGGGTGGGGCCTCGCTGTCGCCATAGCCACGAAGGTCGGGGGCAATGCAGCGATAGCCTTGGGAGGAGAGGTAGAGAAGCTGGTGTCGCCATGAGTACCAGAGCTCAGGAAAGCCGTGGAGGAAGAGGACTACTGGGCCTTTCCCTATCGACGCCACGTGCATTTTTATGCCATTTGTAGCGACAGTGGTGTGCTCTATTTTCTCCATTTTTGAAGCCTTCTATATGTTACTCTCACTCTGCTCAAGTAAATGCAAGTTCATGTTCCTTTATATAGTGAACTAGTGGATCTTAAGTGCGAAAATAATATATATAGTAACCAATTTATTATTTGACAACAAGGCGGCCGTAATAGTAAGGTTTACTCAGTTCTCAAACCATTTTAGACCCCGTTTATAGTAGTGAATTAATTTTTATGAAGTTGAGATGATTTTAGATATATTTAGATATTAAAATAAATAAATATATTTATAGAAATTTAAAAAAAATTATAGGTCTAACATGTAAAGAGATATTTAGTTGAAAAAATTTATGGATCCCTAAAGCCGAACAAAATAACGATTATTTTGTAGGCTAGTTCCAATAAATTATTCATAGAAAATAATACAAGAAATTCACCTAAAATATAGAGAATCACCTCTAATGTTCAATTCAAAATTATCAAATTAAGTAATATTCAAAAATCAGTCCATAAACTGAACTATATAGTCAAAATCGTCTGATACGAAATTTTACCAAAATTAGAAAATTTTGATAATCATACCAAAATCAAATACGGAATAAAATTAGTAATCTATCAAAAATCTGACCCAAATCGAGATCAAAATCACTTTCTAAATAACAAATGAAATATTAATAAATAAGAAAAATAAATACTAAAATTTTGAATTCGAAAAGAAAAATAGTAGATTTTGATCTTGAAAATGATCTCGCCGAATGTAGCTTGGTGGCTAGGATGCGTGCGCCGAAAAAACCTTTCTGAATTAGGGTCTTATACATAATTCTGATACCTACAGTCATAACTAAAATAATAAAACGAACCAAAAACTTATCCAATTAGAAAATAGAGTACGACTATCAGTTGTCCTTGCCCTGATCTATCCTCTTAATATATCTCAACGCCATCAACGTATTGTCTGACAGTTCAGCATCATTTGACCTAGATCCTGTATCAATCCCATTTGAGATAAGTAATTTAGTAGTTTAAGAGTTGAATATTTAGATATTAGACTCAATTTAAAATTAAACTGAACAAAGTTAATCTTAGTACAATCTAATGGCCAAAAGCATGCGGGGTCTTAAATAATAAAAGTGTTTTATTTTATATTATTATTATAATTTTAAATTTTTTTTCACAAAATATAATAAATAATTTAATTATTCTAAATTTTAAAATAATATTATTATTAAAAATAATATTTTATTTAACTTTTATTTCAATTCATTTTATTTTAATTAACTTATAAAACAACACCTTAATTTTCAACTCCCAACTCTGCCTAAAGATGTACTAGATGCTAAATTCGTATTAACTCTTTTTCTTTTATACAATTTTTTCACTTTTATTTTCATATGAGATGGGTCCTAGTTTTTTTTATACATTTTTTTTTGTTTTTGCTCTGAAATTTCTAGCAAATTTTAATTACTAGTCAAGTTTTTTTTATTGGTAAGCAGCCTTTGGACAATTCGTTTCTTTGAACATTTTTTTTTTCATATTATTGACCGACGGCTGTTATCGCGCGTGTAATCATGACTTGATTAGGATCGTGGTCATGTGCTGTGCCGCCTCTCTTGAACGTTGTCTGGACAATATGCTTGATTTGTTTTTAGAAATAAACATTAAACAAAATATGATAAAAGTTAAAAATTGAATAAAATATTATTTTAATATTAATTTAATGTTGATATTTAAAAAAAATTATTTTGAAATTAAAAAAAAATTATTTATTTTATTTTATATAAAAATTAAAAAAATTATAATAATAAAACTAAAATAAGATGTGGTTATTTAAAAAAACAAACCAAACAATTCTAAGAATCATGTTTGTTCATTGTTGTAAAGTGTTGATACTTGTATGACCAATTATTTTCAATAAAATAATTATTTTTAATTAAAATAGGTCGTAAATATTTTTAATCACAAATAATTAATCACAAAAGTTCAATTTTCTTATAATTAGAGTTGGTTAATAAGAGGTTTTAATAATGAGTTGAATTAGGATGAGTTAAAATAAAAATTAAAAGTTAAATACAAGATTTATTATAATATTATTTTATAATATTATTTATATTTTAATTTTTTTAAAAATAAATTCTTTATTATATTTTAGTTAAAAATTTAAATTTGAATGAATTGACTTATTTATTATTATTATTTTACGATTGTAGTAATTAACTGATCAAAAGTTGCGAAATAATTATAAAAAAATGGCAATATATTTTTCGGTTCTATCGTAATTAATAATAAAAGCCATTATATATGTTGAGTTGAAAATATACCTCATTTCATTTTATTTCATTTCATCTTATTCTTTCTAATAATTTCTTTTCCAAACATCATTCAAGAATAAAAAAATTCAAACTAATCATTATAATTTTTTTAATCTAATAATATTAAAAAATAATATTTTAATCTTATAAAAAAATTTATTCAATTTTTTTCTCTTATTTCTCAAAAGTCACGTACTCAACTCAAACTATCAGCTTATAACTATTCACTAGGGTGGAAGAAAAAACAAAACAAAAAATTGGTTGGGACAAACCCAGACCGGTGATTAATTTGGACTAGACCGATTTCGCCCTTAGTTTCAAAACCGGTTTGTTCTAGTCGGTTCCATTTTTATGCTTTTTAAGATCAAACCGGTTCGTTATATGATTTATTTCAAATTAATCTTTTAATCTAATATATGATATTTTTATAAATAACAGTTTTTGTTTTATAGCTATTTTTTATAACATATTTTTTAAAATAGCATATATATTTTTATTAAGTAGATTTTAGTAAATAGTAATAGATTTTAGTAAAGAATAATAGATTTTTAAGGTAGTTTTTTTATATCTAATTTATATTTTATTAGAACTAAATTAATATGGATAGTGAAATCGATAAAATAAGAAATACACACAATTTAGGAGGATATATAAATTATGCAAAATCAATTTTAAAAAATATAAAATTGATAATGCACACTAATTTAACCTTAATTTTTTTATAAAATTTTATTTCATCTCGTGTTCAAAAGTGATTACGTTCGAAGGAAAAAATCTCCGCGCGCTTGTCGAAATATCTCGGCAATAGTCATGTACTTGGTCGTTAGTCCAAATATGTGGGTCCATGTGGGTAGCGATCAAAATCGCTAAAGTGACGTATTGAATTGGATTTCAGATCAGCCATTTGAAGTATGACACTAATTGATATCGTTAAAAACAATAAAATTTAATTTCTTATATGTATTCATAATAAAAGAACGAATTTAAACCATCCTCAGTACACTAATTACGACCCTACTCCTTTATGTAAAAGTATTTTAGTAGGACTTTTGGACAACTCAACATGTAGCTTGGCAAGAAAATCGAAGATATATTGACCAATGGCAACAACAATTCCATCGGTTTGGCTCGCCCGTTGATGAATTTCTTTGCCCACCCTGGAATACCATGATTATTGTGAAGGTATCATTTTTTATTTTCAAATTTAAAACAGGGAAAACCAAGCACATGTTGCCTTTCTAGTTTGTATGCCCCTCCAAGTACAAGTGTTATATGATGAGAGAGATCACTGATACTTTATAATAATTATCTTTGAATTCGCTTGGGCTTAACCGTCTAGAACGCAATCATAGCCGTCATACATAGCGGGTTAATCTTAAATATTTTCTTAAAGAACTTGTCAGATTTGGATTGAACTATTTCTTCTTATAAGAATATTTTATTTTTTATTTCTCTCCCAGTTACTTATTTCCCTTCGTAGGAATCAACTATTTTCTTCCCAATCTCCTCTAACTAGGTGTAAAAGAATAAAAAAGAATAAGAAAACCAGTTGACCAATCGGATGGGTGGATTCCGTTGAGATGTGACTTAAATTGAGTTCAATCAAATGCATCTTCAGTGTGCTCGCTCGACTCTCACTTGAGCAGTAGCTCGAACAAGACTCAACCCGTAAGGTCGCTCGACCCTCGCTCGACATCCAGCTCGAGCGAGGCATCAAACAGAGAGTTCGTTTGACCCTCGCTCGATATCTAGCTCAAACAAAATTCCAGATAGGGACTTCACTCGACATCCTGCTCAAACGAGAGTCAATCCTAGATATTCGCTCAAACCTCACTTGATGCTCACTTCGAGTTATGTTTTTTATACTAAGATTGATGCCGTTTGGAATAGTGTTTCACTTGAGCGAGAGTAGTTTCGCTCAAGCGAGATATGACTTATAAGAGCAGAACGCGGCTCATATGGAATTAAGAACGTGAGGAACTCAAAATATTTATTTAAGATTTCTAGATAGAGCATTTTTAAGGTTGAGAGTATGTGAGAGAGAGTTTTGCAACTTATAAGTGAGATTGAGTGATTTAGTGTAAGAATCATCTGATTCAATCTATGTACTCCATCTTTGTTCTATAGTGGATTCATTGAGATCGACCCAATAGTGGACGTAAGCTTGTGTTAAGTCGAACCACTTCAAATCTTGGTGTCCAGAGTGTTCTGTGTGATTGTCGTCTTTTCTTTTGTTGCATTTTCGCTACACTACTTCCTATTTGTTGTTTGTTAACCTACCAATTCCCAACTAACTGTTATCAGATATTTGAGTTTTGTGAAAATCTGAAGGGATGGCCACATCAAGATTTGAAGTCGAGAGATTCAACGGACAGAACAATTTCAGTTTATGGCGCATCAAGATGAAGGCTCTATTACGACAGACGAGTCTATTCAATGTTCCAGAAGAGGTGACTGGTGAGTCTCCTGCACCGTCAAATGAGGAATAAATGGCTCACAACACTATTCTATTGTTACTATCAGATGCAGTTTTGAAGGAAGTTGCTGAGGAGAAGATCGTTGTTGGTCTTTGGGACAAGCCGGAGAGTTTGTACATGAAGAAACCTCTCACTAACCGGTTGTTTTTTAAAAAACGGTTATACATTCTCAAAATGATGGAAGTTACTTTTATTTCTGCACATCTAAATAAATTTAATAAGATTATTATGGATCTGAAGAATGTAGACATTAAGCTTGAAAAGGAAGATCAAGCATTAATTTTTTTGTGTTTATTACCTATTTCATTTGATAATTTTGTAAACTTAATGTTATATGGTAGATATATAATCTCCTTGGTAGATGTTAAGTCTGCTTTGAATTCTAAGAAATTGAAAACAAAATTTGGAGGATTAGGCATTGACGATCAAGCTGATGGCTTGTTTGTGAAAGGTTCCTCTGGTAATAGATCCGAGGAGAGATGTTGAGGAAAGAGTAGGGGTAGTTCCAGTAGCTCTAAATCCAACAAGAAAAATGTTAAGTATTACTACTGCCATAAGTTTGGTCATTACAAAAGTGAGTGTCCTAGACTGAAGAGTTTGGAGAATGAAGAAAGTTCCTCCAATGTAGTTAGCATTAAAGATCAGTCTAACTACTCTGATATAGTCCTAATAGTCGGCAGCCCTAGTAGTTGTTTTGGTAATAAGTGGATCTTAGATTCAGCTTGTACATTCCATATGTGTTCCAAGATAAATTGGTTCACTAACTATGAATCAGTTAACAATGATTCCATTTTGTTTGGAAACGATATGGTCGGTGATAATGTTGGGATTGATTCAGTCAAGATTGAGATGTATGATGGAACCGTAAGAACTTTACCTAACGTTCGGCACATTCCGTTTTTGTGTAAGAATCTCATATCTTTGGGCAGTCTTGATTCCATTGGTTATCAGTATTTAGCTGAAGGTGGAGTCTTTCGAGTCTACAATGGCTCTTTGATGGTGATGACATGGAAGAAGACAGATGATCTTTACTTCCTTGAGGACAATATGGTAATTGGTGGAGTATCCTCACATGCTCCAGATTTAGATATCACTCGCATGCAGCACATGTGAGTGTGTCAGACAGGTGTGGTCAGTATAAGTCGGCATCTTTTACTTGGTATAATAAGGAGAAAGTAATCTTAATTTTTTGTTTGCATTGTGTTCTTGAAAAATAGTGTAGAATCAAGTTTTCTGCAGTTGTTTATTTCTGATTGGGATACATCTTGTATAAAGTCGTTCTTTGTTATACTTGTATTTGTTTTATGACCATTTGAGAAAGAGTTTGGTTTTGTTTTTTTGTTTTTTTGTGATGTATTTGATGTGTTCAAACACTTGAGAAGACTAGTGATCTACAGACAAGAAGGTAAAGCGTTACTCAGACCATACAATTGGGTTTCACTCTAGTAGCTAAATAAAATGAGGTGGGCTCGTGTATCAGAGTCCACAGTTTTCTTTAAGTTTGCGAGGTTGTTTACATATTGTGTGTGAAGCGGACAACACAGCTTGCTATTAGGTGAACTTTCTTTTTCTACAACTTGTTATCAGTTGTTTCCACAAGGAAGGAGATTAGAGTTATAGTAAGAAGGTAGAGTTGTTGAGAGAGTTTCACAACAGAGTACAGGTGGTACTCTAGATTATACTTTTGTGATTAAGTATGATTTTAACTTTATTTATTGGCATTGGTGCACAATAAGAGCAGGTCTACAGTTGGTAGATAGAGGAAACAGTTTGGCGACCTTTGGGATATGCTCATGCAGGTTTTGTTGGGTTCTTACTTTGGAAGAGATTATTTGTTAGTTGTTTTCATTTGTATTCAGAAGCCGTCGTTCAAGGAAATAGTCTGTATAGTGGTGCATTGTCATTTGTGTGAAGATGTTGGTTCTTCATTAGGACCAAGCTGATAATTTGTTCAAGTCGTCTATGGTGTTGAAGACATTTGTGTGAAAAGTGAGTTCTTCAAAGATAAACTTTGTGTTTCAGTTGGGTATTCCCTTTTATGATATGATTGAGGGATTTGTGGGTCTTTTGTAAAGAATGGATTTTGTGAGTCTTGTGACAATTCAAGTCAAAGTAGAGATTTATTGAGATGTGGTTTGAATTGAGTTCAATCAAGTGCATCTTCAGTGTGCTCACTCGAATCTCGCTCCAGCTGCCGCTCGAGCGAGACTCAACCTGTAAGGTCGCTCAACCCTCGCTTGACGTTCAGCTCGAGCAAGCCAACAAAGAGAGTTCGCTTGACCCTCGCTCGACATCCAACTCAAGCAAGATTCCAGACAGAGACTTCGCTTGACATTCTACTCAAGCGAGAGTCAACCTTAGACATTCGCTCCAGTCTCGTTTGATACTCGGTTCAAGCTAATGTTCTTTGTACTAGGGTTGGCGCCGTTAAGAATAGTGTTTTGCTCATTTGGAATAGTAGTCTCACTCGAGCAAGATATGGCTTATTAGAGCAGAACACGACTCATTTTGAATTAAGAACGTGAGAAACTCAAAATATTTGTTTAATATTTCCCTAGAGAGCATTTGTAAGGTTGAGAGTGTGTAAGAGAGAGCTTTGCAACTTGTAAGTGAGATTGAGTGATTTAGTGTAAGAATCATCTGATTCAATCTCTGTACTCCATCTTTGTTCTATAGTGGATTCATTGAGACTGACCCAACAGTGGACGTAAACTTGTGTTAAGCCAAACAACTTCAAATCTTGGTGTCTAGAGTGTTGTTCTGTGTGATTGTCGTTTTTTCTTTTGTTGCATGTCCGCTGCACTACTTCCTATCTGTTGTTGGTTAACGGGCCCATTCCCAATAGGTTTGGTTAGGTTTAGAGCATTCTCATTGGAATAAACATTTGCATTCTTTAAAAAGTACAAATTTGCACACATATCAAAATTTTTTGTCTTATTTGATTAAAAATTAGGAGAATAAAGTGGGAGAAGGGAATAAAAGTACTTTTTGTCTTTAAAAGTAAATAGTAATCCTTCAAAAATTTTCAAAGCAAATTTGTACTTTTTGAAGAATGCAAATACATAATCCAATAAGAATGCTCCTATAATTGGTCTAGTGTGATACTAATTTTTATATTTTAAAAATCGATTTAAAAAAAACCAGACCGATAAATATTAATTAATTTTAATATTATATTACATATATTATAAGTTAAATTACTAATTAATATAATATGAAATTCTAATCTTAATATTCAAGTCTATTAATTCATAAAAAATTATAAAATTAATATGACATTTTATGTAAGTTAGAAACTACTTTGAGTTTTTCTCTCTTTCTAATATCCATCTTTACTGTGATTTCTGGCCACCCCCCCCTCCCAAAATTTTCTTTCTCTTCCCAGGAGGAGGGGGCTAGCCACCTCCCCTCCCTAGCATCTGTAGAAGCTGATTTACAAGTCTAGGGGGAGCTTTGCCATTTCGATTGGTGCGGCCTCTGCCATGCGCGTGGCTAATGTGCAAGTGCCTTTTGGAGGGGCTTGGAAGGTCATGTGCAGCCCCATGAGTTTTAGAGGCACCAGATTCATTGGATCTATCAAACCAATCAATATTTTCGGTGGTGCGTGTAACGCATGCGCCGTCACCGTTTACGACTGCTACCCTTTATTTTTGATTTCCTAAATCATGATCTTCATCAAGGGATCGTGAAACGCCAAAAATTACTCAAAGGCAACAAGTGACAGTGCACCTAACACCACTACCACTTCCAGCAATAGTTCTATCGACTCTAATGGTGGAATCAGTGTTCACTTTCTAGCGAACACCTCACTTCCTTATTCTTATAAGACGTCGTCCTTTTGTAAGACAATGGTGGAGACTAAGAAATTAGTTTCAAATAAACCCATTTTCCACTACTTTTGCACTGTTATTTATTATTTTGGGGCGTTTGTTGAAAAACTCTACCCCTCTTCATGTATCATTTCTAGTTTAATGAAATTACTTCTGTAATAGCTCAAATTTTCTACGGTAAATTATTTTATGGAAATTACTTTAAGGAAATATATTTAATGTATTTATTTTTTAGTAAATTAGAGTGGAGATTTAATTGAGGAATATGAGATAACACTTGGTATTGAGAATTATGCATTCTCGGATTAATCTATCGAGTATTAGTGAAATGGGCATAAGTTATTCATATGAAGTCCAAATGAGGTGATTCTAAATGGTATATAATCTTGAGAGATATATCTAAAACTTTTATGTTTTAAGTTTTCCAAGATTCAGAAGGGATCAATAATTTATTTGGGAAGAAAGTGGGCAGCTCTGGAATGGGCTTAAATGGAACCCGAGTTGGATGAATTGAACTAATTTGAGGCATGTAACTAATTAGGCAATTGGTTTTGAGATTTTCTAGGATTAGTATATGTGTAGGTATAGTTGGAAATGGATGGAAAGTTGATTTGGAACCTAATTGATTAGTTAGTGTGATGGAAACACAAGGGGAGCCAAAATCTAGTTGATAGGTGACTAAGTGGGTCAGATTTGACTCTACCCTAACTAAACTAAGAAGTGGCCTTCTAGAACTTGTTAAATGGAGACTTAAGGGAGTTAGGAAGTAACCAAATGAGTGTAAAAATCTAGAGAGGGGCGTGTGACACAAGGAGAGGGCTGGAGATGAGAGGTGCATGCATGGTTAGGTGAAATGCCACCTCACCTCTTATCCCTTTAGCTCACTCCTCAGCCATGGATCAAAATTGGCAACAAAATATCTCAAATGTGAAATCTTGGATGACTAATCCAGTTGCAAAGCCTAGGATTTGGGAGGCTTAAGTCTCATCATAAGATATGCTTAGATGGACACCTCATCATCCATGCAAACAGACAACTAAGGGCACCTTAGGGTTTTTCCCTCTTCTCCCCCTCATGTTGGTCGACCACCACCCTATAAATAGAGCCTTGAGAGATTTCTATGCTCCTTTAGAAGGAGAGAACACATTCCCTTTGGAAGATACTTTAGAAAAACCCTCCCAAAACCCTTAAAGATTTCCTTTGTGAGCTAAGTGATTGAGTTTGGAGAAAAGCTTGCAAGAAGTTGGTTGGATCCATTCTCTTGAACTTTGAAGAATTTTTAAGTCTATATTCTAGCTTAACTTAAGCATGAAAATGGTTTATTGAAGTGATTGAACTATGTTTACTAGTATTGAACTCTTAAGAACATGATTAAGTAATAAAGTGACATATGAGTAAGGTTGGATTTAAATTGTCTTGTAAAAATATTCAATAAAATTTTAAGAACTTAGATTTAAGTTTTTAAGAAGCCAAATATAGATCTAAGTTTTTAAGAAGTCAAATATAGTATAGTAAAAGGATTGGCATGTTTTGAGTAGAAAAATCCTAGAGCCGTGATCTCGCTCGACCCTCGCTTGACCTGTGGGTCGAGCGAAGGCAAAATATGACCCCTTACTAAAATATCGCTTGATACTCCGCTCGAGTGAGTTCCAACCCGTGACTTTGCTTGATGATCACTCGACACCTGCTCGAGCGAGATGCCCTGTTTTACTTAGACTCAGGGTTTCCTGGAATAAAATCGGTGTTCCAAATAGAAAGGGTTATAAGTATGAATAAGAAAGGAACTACTAAAAAGAAAATGTTGTATAAGAATGTGTTAGTCACGTCGTGACGGGAACGGCGAGACGTAACGCCCGGATGACTGATGTGCCGACAGGGAAGGCGATACGTAACACCTGTCGTGTTATAAGAGTGTGTGATCTTCACGGGGACGGCGATACGTAACGCCTGTGAGACTAATCTGAATAGCGGAGACGGCGATACGTAACATCTGCAATGATATATGTATATGTTTTGTATCAAGACGGAGACGGCGAGACGTAACCCCTAGAAGGTTGACACGAGACTCATCACAACGGGGACGGCGAGACGTAACGCCCGGATAATTGATGAGTATATGTGATGGAGACGGCGATAGGTAACGCCCATCAGTGATAAGAAATAATAAGAACTTTAAAAAAAAGTATAATTTCGTATAAGATTATGTATTCGGTTGAGTTAAGAAAAGTACCAGTTAGTCAGTGGTCTTATGATGTATACCTTAGGGTAATTTTTCCTAATCATTCAATGGTGATAATATCATGGTTGCTTTTTATCTGTTTGTTTTAAGCTGCTTATGTACTTACTGAGATTTCAAAGAAAATCTCACTCTTTTGTGGTTTTATATTTTTTGGGCATATCAATTATATACAGGATTCTATGACCAGTAAGGGGAAAGCCCTGATGAAGCAGGAGACTCTGGAGAGTTCTGAGAGAGTCTCCGACTACAGTCCTTAAATGGATATTTCTTTTGTTTTCTTCGGACCTCCTATCAGTAATCAACCTACAGGAGTTTGAAACCTTTATGCATCCACTTTTACTGAGGAGAGGCGACGCACCGGATGCTGTTTAACATTAGAACTAGATGGCTCGTTGTCCATGTGTGGAGTTTATGTGACTACATAGGGACAACTGCTCCAGCGAGACTTTAGTGTTAGTATGGATAGATTTCGCTGTGGGAGAGAATTCCCTGAGGTCAAGAAAGAAAAGGAGTGAGGTGAATGAGAGTCTTTTGGAAGAATGTAATATATTTTGTTGCTAACTTGCGACCATTTGGGTCTTGTATATGTAAAAAAGTACAATATTAAGTTATTAATTAATGATGTGAATGTTGTGAGTATATTTTCCATGTGATCTTTAGAAAGTTTTATATCTAAAACTAGATCCACTGCAAATTACATGATATATGCATTTTATTCTTGTTAAGTACAAGGGTGAGTAGCCAAATGTTATTTATCCAGACACCTTAATTTGCGTTAAATCTCAAACGTAAATTGGGGGCGTCACAACTTCCTTAAAAGAAAAAGTTAGAAACTACTTATACTAGTACAATTACACAATAATTATATTATCTTAATCTTATGATTCGAGTTTATTGATCATTGTAATAACTTAGACACTACTTATACTATATTAGTACGAGTGAATATTAATGAATTAGGTATTGTTAATAGTGAATACTAAATTTAATTTAATTATTTTTTATAAAAGAACGCTTTCATTAAAAATGTATAAATGATTACAAGAGATCTTATCAACCCAAATACAATGGCAATAGTCTCTAGAACCGAATCCCCCCATACAATCATATCTTCCACAATCCAAGCCATTCTAGCCAATTTATGAGTTACATTATTGCATAATCGACTAACATGCCTACACATACATTCATCAAAATTAGATATCATATTACAAATCTTAGAAAGTAGGTTTCCTAATCTTGATGAAGTTGCCTCCTGGTTGCTTTGTTGTAACTCATCTACCACCATCTTACAACAGATTCCACCACAAGTTTTGGAATTCCAGATTGTAAAGTAAATTGAAGCCCCCTAAGAACTGCCACTAACTCTATAGCTTCTGGGTCCTTTATATGTTCTTGAATCTTTGACATCGCAAAAATGACCTCCCCACTCAAATCTCTATGCACAGCCCCTATCCCTACTTTCATTTGATCATAGAACAATGCACCATCCACATTTAGTTTGAAAAGACCATTTGTAGGTGGATTCTAGCAGCACAATATTTTATCCTTCATCTTGCTTTTCTAGCTTGTAAGCTTGCTGTAACTTGATAATATTGAGAAAGCTTGGTTAGCAGCCTGCTTCAGGGTCAAGCAAACATCTTCATGAATCTTCTTGTTTCTCCTATACCAGAAACTCCATGCTGTAAAAAAACAATTATGTAACTCTTCTTTTGAACACGTAGGAAGCAGATGATAAATTAGATCAAGAAAATCCAGGGCCCTAGGAATGTTAAAAATATGAGGGAGAACTTCTTTCCATAACTCTACCAATTGAGGACAGTAGACAATAGCATGTCCCACATCCTCAATCTGGTCAAAACACATTCTACACTTCAGGTTAATGTCCACTTTCCTCTTAAGGAAATTTGAGCAAGTTGGTAAGCAATCCCTTGCATAATTTCCATGCAAAGGTTTTGACCTTGGGTGGTAGTTTCATTTGCCAAAGAATTTTCCATTCTTTAAAAAAATTTCAGCTATTATTGGATTGAAGAGAGCCCTTATTTTTTGAACATCCCACCAATTTGTTTCCAAATTAATGAATGTATTAACCGTTTCATAGCAAACATCTTGTGGCACCTCGATCCCAGATTCCAGCAGCAAACTCTTTTGCCCAGGTATCCACGGGTCATACCATATCCTCGTGGATTTTCCCATCCCCTATTTGTCTCAGACAACCCTGTTGTAGAAGGGTTTTAGTCTCCCATATACATTTCCAAGCAAAAGATGGATTAAAATAAAGTCTTGACTCCATAAAATCAGAATTGGGGAAGTGTTTTACTTTATAAATTTTATAAAACAAAGACTCCCTTTAAGTAAGTAGCTGCCACCCCTGTTTCACAAGAATAGCTTGATTAAAGAGTTTACGATCTTTAAAACCAAGTTCTCCTTGAAATTTTGACTGACAAATCTTACTCTAGCTTATCCAGTGTATCTTCTTTTTATTTTTTGTTCTCCCCCACCAAAACTGTGCCATCATACTTTCTATCTCTTTGAACAAATGATTAGGAAGTTTGAAGCATCCCATTGCATACGTAGGTATAGCTAGTGCCACAGCTTTTAAGAAAACTTATTTACCACCTTGGGAGAGTTGTTTCTCTTTCCAGCATTAAAGTTTCTTCCATAATTGATTTAATATATGAGAATGCAGCGGCCTTTTTTCTTCCAACCATAAGGGAAAGTCCCAAATACTTATCATATTGCAGGATGCCACTGCCGCCCCTCTCCCCCCCCCCCCCCCCCCAAAAAAAAAACAATGGCTGTCTGATCTCCTCTTTCACATGATCATCTACATTTTTGCTAAAGACCATACTTGTCTTTCCCATATTCCATTGCTGCCCAGAAGCCAATTATGGTCTAATATCTTTGAAAAAATTTAAGTTGGTTACGAAATGCAAGCTTGCTTTTAACTATTGTGAGGCTATAATATCTTTAGGAATAATATAGTCTGGTTATGAAATTTCCACATTTAAATTAGGGGGTTATCATATCAGCCATATGTGCATTCTTTCAGTTTTTTTATTTTTTTCCATTTCTAGTAGAGTAGCATCCAGGCTTGAGTACAGGATACCTATATAAATTTTGTGATAGAGAGTATATATATGAATAAGATACCTAATAAATCCTAACTTATAGGAAACGAAGTAGCTATAGAAATTATTAAACGAATTCTTGCACCTGTATAGGTTACCACAGTGCAAATAATATCACCATAAATGATAAACAGTAGAATTAGTTTTATAGAATGTAGAGAAAAAAACAATTGAAATTTGTGTGTATTGAAGTAACTTTCCTATGAAACTCATATGCATGATTCATATCTAATCATGTTTAATATTATGCCTCTCATGGTGCAGAGCATGCCATAAAATATTAAGTCTGTATTAGTTTCATTAATTAATAATTACTTTTCATATAAAAAAAATACGGTAATAATAATTACTTCTTGGCCATGTGTTTTAGGATCGAAAATTAAAAATTGAAAATTGAAAACAAATAAAATAAGCTGGTATAGTTACAGGTACATAAATACATAAATTTTGAATATAAGACATCATCAATTTGGCTTGTATTGGATATCATCATATCATAGGGGTGGTGTATCATCTGGCTTTTCAAGAAAAAGCAAATATAGGTAGGGCTGTAAAAAGACTGAACTGGATTGGTGGATCAGACCGGACCGAACCAAATGGAGTTCGGTCTGATCCGGTCCAATTTTTTTATGAACCGAAAATTTCTGGTCCAGTCTAGGGGGAGAACATTTTTCCCCCTGGACCGGACCAGATTGAATACGTACATATTTTATATATATATATGTATATATAAGTAATAATATATATATATTAATATTAATATTAATATAGATTAAGAGTGATAGTATAACATATTAATATATAATATATATTTTTATAATATTAACATATTATAATTTATAATAATTATAGTATAAAAGTATAAGTTATAATATATATATGTAGAGTATAAGTAATAACTTATAAGTAATAAGTGCATTATTATTATTTAATATATTATTACTAATTTATTACTATTCACTAACATATAAATTTATAATATACTAATGTAAATTATGTAATAGTGTTATTAGTCATAGTTAACTAACCTATGATGTATCACTAAATCACTATTAACTAATTAATAATTACTCTTTATATGATTATATGTAGCAATTATAAATATTAATTATTAATGTTATTTTTAACTATATATAAATTATGATAAATGATTATTAATATCATTGATTAATTGATATGATTTATGAGGATTAAATTAACTAATCAACCTATGAGCCATATATAATATAGAATATTAGTTCTAATTTATAGTATAAGTATTAAGTCTATAGACTATAAGTTATAACTATATATTTTGTTTAATATTTAGATAAAATTAGAAATTGACAATTGGCAAAGATAATTATTTTTTATGAAAGTAGTACTAGTATATATTTAATAATTTATAAATTTAGGCTAAAAATATATATTTAATTATTGCAAGATTTTGGATCAAATTTAACCCATTAAATCATATGGGGTACCCCTGGACCAGACCGGTATGGACCGAATCCTATTTGGTCCGGTTCAGGGTGAGAAAATTTTTGGACCGAATAAAACCAGTCCACATTTTTCCCAGATCGAACCGGACCGGACAAGATTATTTACACCCCTAACCATAGTCGGCCTTGTGAGGCTTTAATTTTCATATATAGCTTTTATGAGATCTGCAGGGGTATATGTGAACAGAACATATCCTATATGTTCTACAGGGTTATATGCTCGCACCAAACATCTGAGCTTAAGAGTGATTAAAACAATAGAGACTTAATATTGTAATTATGAAAAAACATGTATTAAAACACTAATTACTGAAATATACATATTAATAAGAGCATATTTGATCTGAGCATATATGAAATCTTCATATCCTAAGCTACACAACTATATGTCGGCCTCTATTCCACCATTTCGAAGTGACTCCACTAGTTTGAAGTGATCACAGGGGCAATTATATATTTATACTAATACATGTTTTGATCCATCAAGATTCAAAACATTCACTGTTCTGTTTAAAAGCTACATGCATATATGTATCAACTGATTGAAACCCATTTTTAACATATTGTAATATACAAACATGGTTGCCAATTCGTGAAGAAAGCAAGAAACAAATACTGGAACAACCTTAGAAAAAGGCAATGAGTCAATGACTATGAACATAGAGTTTATATGATCTATATATAAAAGAATAAATATTAAATGGGATAAAATTACAGAATGATATGAGATCAAATAGTAATTTCACGGATAGTCTAAAGTAAACAGCAACATGATTTGGGCAGGGCAGACTTTCTTTTGTATATATGTTGTTTCTTTGGGCAATAACTATAGATTTTAATGGGCTTGAGTTTAATGATTTCCCAATATCCATTTATTCTGTTCAACAAAAACTAACCCCATATTCTATTGTGCCTATTCTACCATGCATGTTTTGCAAAATAGATGGTTCATTAGTGAGTTTAACCTCAATGCTTCCATCTAGAAACATGCATTGCATTCTATTTAAACATGCATTGAATTTGGTTAACCTGTAAAAATATCCATAAGACTATCTAAACTATCTAACCAAGTTGACACTTGGTAATTGACCTAGAATTTTTGTTTGCCTTAGGCAAAAGATACATTTTTGGAAACAAACTCCAGGTAGAGTTGGTTAATGTTGCTTTTCAGTCTTATTGTGAGATTACTTGGTCTCGTTTTCTTTACTTCTTCACCTTCCGCATGTTATCTCTTCTAAAGGGTCAAAGATATGGCTTGGCATTGTGCCTAACTAAGTCAACTACCAAGTGTCTAAAACTATCTAACCATCATAGCAAACCAGGTAGAACTCAGATATCTTCAAAGCGTTTGTTTCAAGCCTAAAAACACTCCTAATCCTATGTCGTAGGATAAACTACTCTTGGCTATTTATTTTCCTTATGACGTAGGGCATGGTATGGCTGTCATACACTTGCTTTTACTCTAATGAAACTTTTTTTTTTTTTAGCTGGAGATAAATGTTTTATGCCATTATGTGCCTCAGTTTCTCATCCACTTGGTTAAAACTTTCTAATTTCACATTCTTGGAGTGTAATAATTTCCATCTATGTATCTTTATGAATCAATGTCTTTGTGTGCAATATCTTAGATTTACGTGTATTTTTACACATTATTTTATTCTTGTTATTGATTATTTTAATTTATTTTAATAATATTATTAGTCGTGTTTTATTTGCTTAATATATTTATTTGATCTATTGATTAGTTAATATTAGTTTTATGTTGTTCTTATAATTAAATATTGAGTTACATTGTTTTTCTTATTAATTTTAATGTGAGGTAATTATTTTAATAATTGGAATTAAATTCCTTTATTTTATTATGTGATTTTATTTAATGTGCTTTCTTAATAATAATTAGTGTTCTATAATTAAATTGTTCTTTAAATTAAATTGGTTTATTGTTGGGTTTTAAATATTTTATTTATATTAAATTGTAGTATTATCAGTCAGCTTTTATTTAGTTTATTGTGTTTTTCTAGTTGGACTCCTTTTTTCTTTCTTTTTCCTTTTTCTCTCTTTTTCTTTTCTTTTTCTTTTCTTTTTCTTTTTCTTTTCTTTTTTCTCCTTTCTTCCCCTGCATTTCCCCCTAGCCCGCCCGACTTCTTCCTCCCCCCCCCCTGTTTGGCCGTTTGGCCTTAGACAGCCCAGCCTTCCACCACCGCCCCTGCCCTTCACCGCCCACGCCTTCATCACCCTTACCCTCCGACGATCTCTCCTGCACCGGTGGTGCACCTCCGGCAATCCCCTAACCGACGTGTGAGCATCAAACCAGAAATGGGTGGGTTTGCTTTTCTTCCATTTTTCGGTGCCACCACTGGCCGCCTTGGCTCACCACTAGACTCTCCACCCTCCAGCGAGCATAACCCAACCTCCGGCACCACCCACGGCAGCCTAAATGCCCCAACCCAAAATACACGGGTTTGCCACCCTAACGCCGCCGTCCGGCCACTGTAGGCCTCACTATCGTCACCAAAAGACTCCCCTTGCTTAGCTAACCAACCCCCTAGCTCAGCTTCCCCATCTGTGGCCTCACCTTCCCTATACGACCCCAAACCCGAAAATGGGTTTTCACCCATTTTGGAGTCTGATCCACCACCTTTCGGTGGTTGTGCCGTCACACCACCACCTTCCGGTGGTTGTGCCGTCACACTACTACCTTCATGAGATTCCCCATCTTTCAAAGAATATCTCCCTAATTTTGGTGTCAAACCGTGCACTCTAGCCTAACGTACAAGTGGTCGTTACGAGCGTTGCGGAGGGACGTCTGCTCAAGGATTTCCGCTTTTAACCGCTGTAAGTATTTTTCAAATAAACTTGAAGATTTAAATATATTTTTAGTATAAACAAATATTGTGTTTGGTCATTATTGAAAATTATCAGTTGTTGGCTATTTGATGCATGATCATCTGTATTGTGTATTTACGCTCATATTCATGTGTTGAAAATGAAAACTTGGTTTTCATGTGTTTATGGTTTCGGATACGTGTGTATCACGACCCCAAGCTGGGATTGGGAATTATTCTGGTGGAGCTCCTCTAGTCACTCGAGAGCGGAATATACGGAGTGATGTCCCTTGGGTCGTCGCCAAGCGACAACAGGATCGGATGTGATGGTAACGCTCTCATGCTGACTCCGTGGCTCCTCTGCTGGCGGGAGCTAGGGGATGTCTGGTCATGGTACGTGCTGGGCACAGTTAGCTGGGATCGCCTGTTCCGAAATCACATGCGTGGTCGTTACCTTCGATGTGATGATGAAAGCCAGGATGTGCAGATGGTCCCTACAGGAGATCATGGGTTAATAAAACGGATGTTTAGGCCATTTTCTAAAAAAATGGCTGGTTATATTTATTGATTTTACGTGGACCATTTTCTGAGAAAATGGTTGTGGTTTTAACGGGTTTATGGACATCATTTTCTGGAAAAATGATGGATGATTTTATTGAAGTTTTATTTGGGCCAAATTGGGATTTTGGCATATGTGGTTATTTATTTATTTTGAGAAATATGATTTTAAGCTTCATGCATATGGTGTCCTGTTCATGCGTAGTGCTGTTACATATATGTATTTATTATCTTGAATTTGTTTGGGTTATACTTACTTGCGATGTCATTTTTGACGTCGTAGTTTTTAAATGCAGATTTTGAAGAGGTTGTGCCTGAGAAGATAGCTCCACCGTTGATATGCTATTATTATAAATTGTTATATTGAGAAATTATTTTTTCCTTTTTATAAATATGTATTTTTATAATTTATCTTTCGGATGACTGTATTAAATCTCCTGTTGGAGAATTTATGTTAAACTGGTATGTAAAATATTTCTAAAATTTCTGGTACTTAGTTATTGATTTCTAATATCCACTGCTTTTATTTATACATATCACGTGTTCACACACTTAGCACTTGACGTTGGGGGTGTGTGACCCGTATTGTCAATATCCAGATGCCTCGATTTCCATGTTTATTTTAAGAAAAATTTGGGGGCGTCACATTGTGTGTCTATATTATAATATTTTTGTACCTCTCTCTTTGATTGAGAAACTAATATAAATTTTGCTATCTTTTGAAGACTTCTTATTATGTTGTTAGTCATAACCACAGGATAACCTAATCCTATAGATTGCTTTATCTATGGCTGAATTTAAATTAGAACTCATAACATCAAGTTTTTATCAAAGTTGTTGTATGGACTGTACCCACCAATCTCAAGAAGCGAAATCTACCAATAGAATACTTCTCACTTATTGAAACTGTAGAGAAATCTAAACTAAATGTAATTAAGAAATGGGTAAATAAATTCTCTCAAGAAACTATCACATTTAACTCACTCGTCCCCACAGTGTCTGGGTTGTTTTCTTCCAGTCATTTTGTTTTTTAATTTTTTTCATTGTTATTTTAGCATCTCTTTGTTTCCTGATGTGATGGAAACCACCAGGCTATGCATGTATAACTGGTTATATGTGGGGATGTTTTCATTGACATGTTTCATTTCAAGACCACATATGGAATTTTAAAAAAAAACAACAAAATAAGACCACAAATGGCAAAACATGTCAGCAGAGCCCCTTAAAAGTGCAAATCATCCTATTTTACACTTTAATGTTTTCCTTGTATAACAATATTTCAAACGGTCATATGCCTATCATCGGAAGACTTTCTAAAACTAACCCCATATACCATTGTGCCTAACGACTTCCTTTAACTTACTTTCTGAGTGAAGTCTATCCTATAGATTGCTTGATCTATGGCTGAATTTAAGTTGGAACTTATAACATCTAGTTTTTATCAAAGCTGTTATTTAGATTGTACCCACCAATTCAATCTCAATCAATTATAAGATTTAATTGATTGTACCCACCAATTCAAGGTAACTCAATCTCAAACTGAATAAGATTTAATTGGATTCAATACCTGGGTTCATGACACAAAATTTACATAAGTTAAAAATGGATCCTAATTGAAATTTTGGTGTTAGTTTTCCTGAAATCTATTCTAGTACATCTAGAATTTCATAAAAATATTAATTATTTACTATATTAGGACTCAAATTCCTAATTTATAGCTGATCAAATTTTTAAAGTAAGTCAACAGAATACCACCAACTTATTGAAATCGTAGAAAAATCTAGACTTAATGTAATTAAGAAATTGGTAAAGAATTTCCATGAAAAACTATCACTTGTCCCCACGAACTCTTATTCACGGAAGACAACATAGTATTGAAACTCACAATAGAGTCCTAGTTGGTTTTCATACGTCCTGATAACGTGCAGCAATGTGTTTTGTGCTTCCAAACCAAATTTGAATTTTTAAAACAACTATCATGAACCACGAACTAGAGAACTTTCATGAAAGATACAAAACCACTTCTAAGAAAAAAAAAACATATGAAACAAATTAAATGATTTATATAGTAATGAAACATAAATGAAAGAGCAATATAAGAAGAATAATACAGCAATTGACTGTTTCTTAACAGTTTTGGAACAAATCGACAAAAGTAAATTCAGGCCTTTGCACGAATTTGAGGATTTCTATTCTTGAAATATGTTCGCAAGTAATTGATTTTGAGAGAGAGAGAGAGAGAGAGAATGAGCAGGGAAGAAAGTGAGATAGATAAATAATTTTTTGAAATATATATCGTTTTAAGTGAGCGGTTTTATTTTTTCAACCGTTCCTGGTTAAATCGGTACCATCTCGAAAGAAAATGAAATTTGATTCTAAACATTTTTTTTCTATTCAGTTATTTTACCAAGCAATTGTTGCCCACTTAGTTAACCGGTTGGATGATGTGCACTCGCTCTCTCACACACGGCTTCACCACCTCCAGAACATGTTTCCATCTTTTCCAAAGCACAACAGATAATTGTCTTTCAAGCCTTCCAAGCGCTGCAAAGCAAGTCTTCCAAGTGCCTTACAACCCCCTTCCAACCGCTGCTACTCACATCTTCCAAGCCCCGATCGACACACCCATTTCCATTAAAACCCTTTTATCAAATGAAAGCCCAAATCTCCATAGAAATACCTAAAAATAATTCAAACAATCAGTTTTCTTATAAATAGTTGTCGCAGATCCAACAGCAAATGAGTTTGGTACTAAGGAACCCCTATCACTCTTACGTTTCTTCCCCTTTAAGGGAAACTCGGCAAAGTCAACGACACCGGACTTGGAGGGCTACTACCGGCCTCTGCTCCACCATTTGCGATAAAAAAGGGGGAAGAATCGAAACTCAACAATCTCCCGTGCCCAACTCTTTTTCTTTCCAAACAGAGTCATTACTAACTGGAAACTCAACATGAAACGCACTCGGCAACCCGCGTTCACATTGACCCAGAAACTGACTCTCATTTACTACCGTTTCGACTCCTTCAATGGTTTTGGGTGTAACGATGAGTTCTATGTCTGAAACGGGTTGTATGTCTGAAGTAATGTCGACAATCTCGAAGGTGTGTTTGCACAGAGAGTGAATACGAATGTGGTTGAATACGTGTCAAATGGTAAGTGATTGAATACGTGTGTAGCGGTACATAATGTCATATCCGAATTATGCGGTATGTTTGCCATGTTGGATGTATTGATTCAGCTTTTATATAGAAAAATAAATATACCTCATACGCTAAGTTACTAATTAATATAACATGAAATTCTAACCTTAATATTCAAGTCTATTAATTTTATAATTTAATTTTATAAAAATTATAAAATTAATATAACAATTTATGTAAGTTAGAAACTACTTGGACTAGTGTAGTTACACAAGAATTATATTAATTTAATCTTATAATTAAAGTCTATTAATCTTTCTAATAACTAAGACACTACTATTTAAGTACAAGTGAACATTTATGAATTAGGTAATTGTTAATAATAAATACTAAATTTAACAATTCAGTGTTGAATTGGTCCGTATCTATTATTTTATTTTAAAAAATGTTAATTATATTCCGGTTTGGCTCTAAAAAAATTTCAAAACTGGATTGAACTGTACTAATTATACCCCTACGTACATCTAACTCTTTATCATATTACGATTATGTTATTTTGTTTTCACCAGTCACTCATTTATTCTATTTCATTTGGTTTATTTTGTCATTTTGGTCGTGAAGGAATTAGAAGCTGCAAACGCGTTATTCGAGAATCTTTTTTCTTTTTTCTTTTTTTCCTGATATCGTTAATTGAGAATATTGAAAGAGCTTTAGAATGTTACAAGTTTAATGGTAATTAGAAAGAGATATTTAAACTGAATGGAAAAGAAGTTTTGAAAAAGTAAGATTACTTAATACAGAAAAATGAATAGAGAAACCAATTTATAATATATTGTAAGAATAATTAGCTAAAATAAATCCATAATTTTTTCGTTAGTCATTTTATTAAAAAATAAATAAAAAATTATTAGTATGGCTCTAACAATCAGCCACATTTTCCTGTCACTTGTTGGATGTCCAATGAGAGTTAAACCAATCTATCATTGGCTTGTACGACATCATTATGTACAGCTATAATTTTGTCCTCTAATTTGACATCAATGATATCAAGCTTTTGAGATAATAGATTAATTTGCTCTAAGACTTGAAGAAGAGAGACGGTTGGCTCAGGAGGTGAGGAGATTCACTCAAGAAGTGAGGAGACAGACTCGGTGGGTGGAGGCCACTTCTTAGTAGCACTAATAATAACAACTTTAGATTTGACTACAGTTTAAACATAAATAGGTCCAATCATTTTTTGTGTTAACTCATTTGATAAAAGGACTTTGGCTTTCATAGCCAACTTTGTACTCAAGCTGCCGAACGGAAACTTTTGCTCATTTTCAACATGAGATCGATGAATGGCATCAACAACATGACTGGGGAAGTCAATGGATAACTCTCTGGCCAAAGCATACATAAAATAGGCTCTCTCAAGTGTCATATCAATATGGCGACTAATAGGTGATAAGTTGGTGAGCGCTATCTATGCCTGGAGCCTAAACTTGGGGACTATGTGATGCAAAGGCAACCTCTGAGTTCTGGTAATCCATTTAGGTCCATCTGGACCAACAAACAAATTTCTCATGGCTACTTTTTAGGGGACTCCCATGCCTGTGACTGGATATTGTGGTGACTTCACCTCAAACAAATCAGATAGTTCTCTAATAATGGTGGGAGATACCTCAACTTGAGTGCCCCAAACAGTAAATGTGATGTTATGATCATCTAAACTGAAGTGTGTAGTATTTGAGTAGAATCCCTTAACCACTTCAACATATTGGGTAGGAGTTGAATGAGAAAGTTTTTCCCATCTTCTTCTTTCCATGAAAATATTTTGGATGAGTTGAAAATCATCCATGGGAAAATCATTCAAGATAACTTCAAGTCTCTTGGAGAATGTAATTATGCAGGCACTCTCAACTTCAACTGATATGAATCTTTCAAAAACAGCCTCTGATTATGCAAGCCCACATGGAGTAGAAGGAGCTGAAGTTTCTCCAAGTTTTTTTTTTAATCTCAATGGAGAGTTTCTCTTCACTTGAAAAAGTATTTTAAAACCACTGGTGTAGATAGCTTCTTCCTCTTTGCACGTTCTCTGAACCTCATTTGAGTTCTCACATCAACACAATTAGAGAAAACAAGTTAAAAAGTCAGTTTACATGCATTTATGAGAAACACATAAGTGAATATTAGTTCTCGGTATTGATCATGTTTCACTCACAAACCTCACACATATGTAATCTTGCTATATTGGTCAAATAACCACAGAAAATTAGAGGAAAATGAGCAATGTGGGTTGATTTAGACAAAACATCAAACATATGGTGTGCATCCGTGAGAACTCGAAAGCAAGAACATCACAACCCATCAAAATCGTGCCCTTATACATGAGTATTTTAAACCCAGATGAACATATGCGTAACCAACTACTCAATCAATTTGAAAGTCAAGCCCAACTCCACATTTTAAAAATCGACAACCCAAACTTCATATATGCACTTTGTAGAGCCCTAGTGTTCGAGAGATGGAGAAAATGGTTTAGAGAAACATAAAATTATACCTTGTTGGAGACTCTATGAGTGACAAGACTTTGATCCGAGTGGTTCGCCCAACATGATTTAGTGAAATGTGATAGATTTTGGCAAGCTAGGGGACTTGATGAGTGGTGCCATGTGTTGTGCGGGTTTTCTTTCTGAGTAGTGCTAGGGGCAACTGGGGTTGCGTACCCCCCATGTAACTGGGTGCTACTTTTGATAAAAAAAATTTATTTTTTCAACTTTCTTTCTCTTCATTATGTTCTTCTCCCTTTCTCTTCGTTATGTTCTTCTCCCTTTTTCCGTAGTTGATTGCAGTCCTGGTAGGATTTTTTGTGGCTTCCACCATGGCACAATCCTCGGCACCGTCTCTTGTGAAGACTCCGCCGTTGAGTGCTCCGTTCCCAACCATAGTCACCTCTCTATCATCACCTTTTCCTGTTCTTCATTTCCTTTCTCTAAAATCAGAAACCAAGTAGAAAATGACCTGCTTTCTTTTCAAGTCTTCCTTAAAAGCTGGGTAACTTGAATTACCATGTGGAGGAATCAACATTGCAAAAGTTACAGAGACCAAAACTCTCAAAAAGAGAAAAAAAAATATATTTAAAAAAAAAAAAAACTTTTTCCCTCCCGGATACATAGACGTCACTCATTTCTAAGCTCCTGGATTTGGAAATGGTTCGCTTTGTAGGACAAGAGCCCAAGAGCGTGAGATGTAGAAGAGCTACTGGATTGAGCATTCGACAGATTTGGCCGTCGATTGAGGCTATGATGCTCGAGTCCAAAGCCTCTGATCTTGATTAAATCCATCTCTTCCCTCTTTTTGATTTTTACTGTATTGACTAAATCTGTATTTGGACGTATCCCTTGAATATCTTTTTTGTGTCTGTGCTTCTGTTGTTTTATGAGGGGCGCATGGTGGAAGATCGGCAGCTTCTGGACCCAGTGTTGCATTTATTTTGTACTTCCCATAGACTGAACATGATATTTATTAGCAAAACCCAAGATAAGTATGCACCATAGATTGTTTGTAGAGGAAGAGAATGAGAGGGAGACTATCGTGTTTGGATGTAGAGAAAATTAAAGAAATTCATGAAGAATGGGTAGAAGGAAAGTATACCTAGGAGAATATGCTCCCTCCCATGCACAAATAAGAAACTCAAAAAGAGCTTTTTTTTTCATCTTTTCTATAATATTCTCAATAAAAAATCAAATACTAACAACACAAAAACCAAAAAAAGGCAGTGCCGCAAATAATTATAAAAATAAAATCGAATTGTGAAACAATAAAAAAAACCAGAAAAATAGGGAAGAAGAAGAATACAAAACATGCAACTACTGAAGATAATAGCTTTATCAGTTGCTGGTCTACGAGAGCTCTAATCCCAAAACTAAAAGGGAGAGAAGGGGAAAATGTAGAAGTTTCTGGAGAGATCAAAGCGCAGAAGGTGAAAATGCATTTGCTTTTTGTCTTTTCATTATTTTTTAATAATATCGGCTGAGTTGATGCCACGCTAGGGATGAAATCCCGGTTGTCTCTAGTATTTTCCTTTCTTTAAGGGATGAGGATGCATGTTGTGACTTTAGTCACTTGTGTGACTAGTGTCATGCCATGCATGTGCCTAATAAGTAGGGTCCGACCGAATCCCATGTGATTTGCAGCCCTCGCCGCCATTGGCAGGACTGGGTCCGAAATGGGTTTAAGGCCGCCAGAGATCGCCGAGGCTCGCCGTCGCAGGGGTGAGGTCGCCGGCTCCCTCCGATCCCGATGGGATGGGCAGTGTCACCCACCGCCTCCGGCGGTGGCAGGGGTTAGGTGAGGTTGAATTTACCTTAAAAATTCATTTTCATTTTATTTTTTTATTGTGTTTTTTATTATATTTTTTATTACATTTTTTTCATTTTTTCATTTTATTGTATTTTTTATTATGTTTTCTAAATTTTCTTTTTTTTTTGTATTTTTTATTATATTTTTTTAATATTTTTTATTGTATTTTTGTAGGAGATTAGGGGGCTGCAAAGACGCTGGGGTGCAGCCCGACTGCACCCCAGCGTCACCCTTTTTTCTTTCTTCCTCCTCCTTCACCTTTTTTTTTTATTAGTAGAGTATGGCAAGTTTCAACCTACAAGAAAATCAAAAGGGCTAAGGATCTGAAGACTAGTTCTCACAAATTATTCAACAGACCTTCACATCCTTTGCAATTTAGGGAAGTAGAAAAAGGTTTCCCGAAATCATTTGTTGCCATGAAAGATAGTTTTACCGCAACTTCCAGAGCTTAGAATAAATTACCCAGCAGATTAGGTAGCAAACATTGCTTAAAAGCTAAGAGTTTGAGCAAAATGGGCGTAGAGTTTGTGGATCAAAGCTCCTAGGCCAAGTAGCGATCTACAAGCTCCTGAAATGAAGATTCCAGTGAGAAGATTCTAGCATACAATCTCTTGAAATGAAGTCTCATGCAGTTGTTGAAGAGGAAGGGGGAGAGAGAGAGAGAGAGGATTACGTTTCTCAGATCGTGGCATAGGGGTGAAGTTGAAGGTGAAATAGGGTTATCGATAATGGGTAATACCCACTTCTGACTTTAGCGTAAATGAGTCAGGTAATCAGGTCGGGTAATTTGGAAAAACGAGTCGATTTCGAAACATCGGCTATTTTGTGTAACCCGACTAATAAACTTAATGTCACTCACTTAGAGCACCATTTTAGTGTCCCACTGGGACTTACCTACAACACTTAAAATTTAAAGAACCGGAAACACTACTTCCAAAATTTATGCATCAAAAGTAGTTGCAACTCAACAATGAAAAAAACTTTCTCATTTTATTTTTATTTTTATGGGCCAAACAAAAAAAAGTAAAATAAATCAAATATCGTACATCCTCTTGATTGCAACAATCAAGGGCAGACCTGTGTAGTGCATTGGGAGGGCTACTGCCCCCCAAAACTTTTTAAAGCTTGACTTTAGTATATATATTATTACAACAGCCCCCCCCTAATCTTGACATTTCAGCCCCCAAGTCTGTAATCATAAGTCCAAAAGGTTCCAAAAGTGTGGAGAGCAGCCCGTTACCTATAAATTCTAAGTTCAAACCAATAGTCCAAGCCATGAACCAAACGCAACACATGAGCCCCTACACACATAAATCACTTATCAAATTGCAAGGCTGAAGGCTACACTCAACACAGGTAGAACTAGACTACAACTACTTTTAGTTGTACTCCTTTTATACCGTTGCAGCCTTCTTGCGTGTTTGTTGGCCCTGCGGCCTGCCCTTGTTTGTTGCCGACTTATCATATACTTACACTCTGTGATCTGTCGTTTAATGTAAACTTGTAGTGTTAAGGTTTCAACTTTATCTTTCTAAACTTTAAGTGCAGTCTGTGGCTCTGCCAAATCTATGTATTGAAACCTTATTCATCTCAGACTTAAGTTTCTAGACTTGTGAGTTGCCGGTTGCTTAACTTGTTGCCTGTCGGTCTTTACTCTTTAGACTTTGCCCATCATTCTAACTTCTAAGTTCTAAGCTATTGTAACATCATTGACTCTCACGATTCTAAACTATTATTGTTGTTACTTGTTTTCTAAATTTCTAAGCTTCTGAGTTTTGAGTCTCACGGTTCAGTAGGTTAACCCATTACCCACGTTTATTGCTGCTTGCGAGTTGTTGTGGCGCTACCTGCTGGTTTGTTGCTACTTGCTAGTTTGGGTTCCCTTGTGAGTTGTGAGTTGTCCTTGGATGACTAGGTCCTATTACCGACATCGATGGGTTCAGGCAGACCTGCAGAGGCATCGCCGCATCAGGCAGCTTGCGACTTTAATCTCCGATTCTCTAGGACCAGGTTCTATTGTTCTCATCTTTGATCTCTCGTCTCTATCTCTCAATAAATATATATTTGTGTAATTGTTGCCACTTGCCTATGCTACTTACTTGATTATAAATTATTTATATATATATATATATAAATAATAGATTTAGGCTTTAGACTAGCAAATCAATATATATAGAAAAATATATAACTTTATATAATATAGATTTGTGTTGCTATCAGCTATGCATATATTATAATTTATATATATCATATATATAATATATATGAGGTCTTATAGCTATAGATATATATATATATATATATAGATTTGTGTTGCTCGTATTGTGCATATAATATATATGTATAGTATAGCTTCAAGAAAATTAAAATTTATATCATATAGATTTGTAGATTTGTGTATTCTATTAGGCATTCCTCAAATTTATTTTTGATTTATAAGCTTTTCTTAGAGTTTAAAAAAATATGAGCAAATAAAAAACAATTGATTTTTTTTTAAACGAGCCAGAGAGTAATATAGATATACATTTAGAAGACTCTGTAACGACGGAACATGATACTTCTATAAATGGTGAGCGTCCCTCTAAAACTTCAAGAATACAATCTGAAGAAATGGATGATACTAGTTTGGAATGTGACACCTCTATTATTAATGAACGTCCTTCTAAAATTTCAAGAATGTAACCTGAAGAGATGGATGCTACCTATTTGGAATGTAATCCAGGATTACGTCCGCAAATATGGGAATTTTATTACTAATATACAAGATGAGATACAACGTGCTTATTTTAAAGTTGGTCCATATCAACCTAAACTTTGAAAATATCCATTTTCAAGAATAGGTAATCAATGTCGTCGATTCCAATTTTCTTGGTTTCAAATATATTTTAATTGATTAAAATACTCACCTTCGAAGAATGCTATATTTTGTTTTCAAAGCTACCTTTTTGCTAAAAAATCAACAGGCCGTCCAAGATCAGATGCATTTACTAATAAAGGTTTTGACAATTGGAAAAAAAGTGAATGATGAAATGAATTGTCCTTTAATAAGACATGTTGTGAAATGTTGTGAGGATCTAATAAATCATTCAACACATATTGACAAGTTAGTTAAAAAACAAGTATCACAAGAGATGAAGAATAATTGATTGCGGCTCAAAACTTTAATAGATAGTATTCGATGGTTGACATTCCAAGCATGTGCATTTATAGGTCATGATGAAAGCTCTGAATCAAAAAATCAAGATAACTTTATTGAATTGATAAAGTTTATGGTAAATTATAATTATCAAGTTAAAGGAATTGTCTTAGAAAATGCTCCACAGAATGCCAAATATACATCACCCAAAATTCATAAGGAAATTTTGCATATATTTATAAATAAAGTGCAAAATGTAATTCGCGAAAAAATTGGAGATGCCAAATTTTGTATTCTTTTTGACAAAGGTCGAGATGAGTCTAAAAGAGAATATATGGCTATCATTTTGAGATTTGTTGATAAAAATGGTTTTATTAGAGAACGATTTTTTTCATATTGTGCATGTCAAGGATACTATAGTACTAACTCTAAAAAATGATATATGTGCTCTTCTTTCTTGTTACAAACTTCAAGTTGAGAATATTCGCGGTCAGGGATATGATGGAGAAAGTAATATGCGTAGTGAATGGAATGGACTACAAGCTTTATTTTTCAAAGATTGTCCATATGCATATTATGTACATTGTTAGGCTTATAAACTACAATTAGCTTTAGTTGCAGCCTCTAGAGAAGCCAAACATGTTCATCGGTTCTTTGTCCATTTGACATTTATTATCAATATTGTTGTTGGTTCTTCTAAACATAATGATGAATTACAAGCTGCTCAAACTGCTGAAATTGAAAGTTTGATTACTTTCAATGAGATTGAGACTGGAAGAGAGGTTAATCAAATTGGTACACTACAAAGAGCTAGAGATACTAGATGGGGATCTCATTTCAATCAATTTGTAGCTTGATGAGGATGTTTGGTGCTATTTGCATAGTTATAAATACTATCTCAAATAAGGGATCAATTTATTCTCAATGTGGTGATGCTGAAGCGGCTTATATGATATTGATATCTTTTGAATTTATTTTGATATTACATATGATGAAAAAAATAATGGGAATCACTAATGCACTTTGTCAATCTTTGCAACAAAATTTTCAAGATATTGTGAATGCCATGAGTCTAGTTTCAACTACAAAAGTATTCATTCAGAAGTTAAAAGATGATGGATGAGGGTTTTTGCTTATTGATGTTAGATATTTGTGAAAAAAACCAAATTGATATTCCTAATATGAATGACCAATATACTCGAGGAAAATCTCGTCGTTAAGTTGAAAAGACAACAATGGAATATCATTTTATGATTGATATATTTATTGCTACAATAGACTTCCAGTTGCAAGAATTAAACAATAGATTTAATAACCAAACAATGAAACTTCTTATTCGTAGTTCTGCTTTAAACCCTAAAGGTTCATACAAATAATTTAATATTGATGACATATGCAAATTGGCTGAAAAGTTTTATCCACAAGATTTTACTGGGCAAGAAAAATTCCTTTTTGAGAATTCAATTGTAGCACTATGAGCTTGATATCCTGAAACATCCAGATTTTCAAGGTATGTCTATATTATTTGAGTTATGTAGAGGACTAATAATTTCAAAAAAGTCAAAAATTTATTATTTAATTGACAGGTTAATTCATCTAATTTTAACTCTTCCAGGTTTTACTGCTACTACTGAACGGATATTTTCTGCAATGAACTTGTAAAACCTATATTGAAAATTCGAATGGAAGATGAGTTTCTTGCAGATTATTTGCTAATTTATATTGAAAAGTCAAGTAGCCAAGAGTTTCATTTCAGAGATAATAATGGAAGAATTTTATTCCATGAAAGATTGTCGTTGAACTTAACTTGAAGAGAAAATTCTAACTTGATCGCCTCTCAATCACTAAATCCTGGTTCCGCCTCTGGCAACAATCATAATGGATGTTCACTCCTCATAGAATCATCATTATCAAAGTTCATATGAGTGTGTGAGTTAGTAAACTTATGTAAGGTAGCAACTCTTTGTACTTTACCTTTATTTTTCAATGAGTTTTTTTATTTATGTTTTTCATGAGTATTTTCTTCTTGAAAATGCCCCCAAGAGTTTGCCACATACCTCAAAAGTCAAGTTATACTAGGACCTACATACATGAGTGCCTCCTCCATACACACTTGCACAGCCCTTATTATGCCCATTTTTATTACTCATTTTTTTTACAATTATTAGAGCAGTGATTTTTTCTAATAAATTGGTTAGTACCTACGTACTCATATGTATCATCAAAATTGTCTACTAATTCCCTTGAACAAATTATTTAGTTCTCAATAGTGTGATTATTTAATCAGTCAAATACTTGAAATAAAATAATAAACTTGCATAATAAAATGATTGTTTACGAAGATAGACCTTTTAAAAAATCCCTCAAAGGTAAAATCTTACAGGACAGCCAAACCCAGAAGAGACAATTTTATTATTTGAAAATCCAATTACAAGTTCTCAATTACAAAACATTTGCTAATTAACTCTCCTACTTATTCAGAAAAACGATCGTTTGTCTTCTAACTCGATAGAAGCTAGAACCTCTAACGATCTTCAAAGATTAAATTTTCTCCTAGAACCTCCAGTTTGCTAAAATCCAATCAACGATTCTCTCAATGTTGAGCGTGATCACACTCACAAGTGTATAAAAATACAATTAAATTTCTTTAGTGATTTTTTTTTTCACACGACACATGAAATATCTGTTGAAATGTTCTCCGGCTGAAAACCCTAACTAGGGTTATTAAATGAGTTTCTTTAAATAAGCAGTCTAAAAAGAGTTTTGGTCAAGATAACATTTTGCCAATAGATTGAGTCTATTGCAAAATCCTCTCTTGGCAGTTTGCTGACATTTTGCGATAATAGTTCTCTGGAGCACTTGATTTTCTTCAAGTTTTATTCTGGATAAGTGCATATTCAAATTTTGCCACAACATATTTAAATGACTTTTATGACATCAAGATGGACTAATACTATTATGAATAAATCCAATAAATATTTTACATTCATCCAAAATTCGAACTATAAGATAAGATAAAATCTCATCATAGAGTTTTCTAATCTATTCAAATACATCAATCTAATCAGCTAAGCATTGCAAACAACTGTTGCATTTCCATATATCTATACACTAGTTATAGGCACAAACGTGCACCCAGTTGTATAAATTATTTTTATAAATAACATCTATATACAGTAAATAATCAAATCTTTTAAAATAAAAATAAAAAATTATCATTGGAAATCTTAGAATGTTATTTTATTTTTTATTTTTGTTTAAGAAAGAAATAGTAATATATTTGGTAGGCAACCAAATGTAGTAAAAGTTAAATATGGAATGAATATATCAGAACTGATTTTTCTTCTGAATTGGAGACTGTAAAAAGGTAAAAATGGTTAACCGCTTGAACTATAAAATGTAAAGGAAGAAACCAATTTCATTAATGTAAAGAGAAAAAAAAAACAGGTTACTTATCTTAAATAGTATTGCATGTATGCCAAGCACAAGATCTTCTATTAATTTAACATATGGGCCTTGAAAGTTGTATATAGAAGATGATGGATGCAGAGGATGTTTTATCAAAAGATAATAGAAAAAAACTCATACCACATTTTTGATATTTGTTTTTTAAATTTGTATGATTTAAATATGGTTGAAAAATATTTGACATTTTTTAATTTGGACTTGACACAATTCTAAGATTAAATTAAAAATAATAGAAAACATTTATTTAAAATATGAAGCTGTTATAATATATTTATTTTTGAATTTATAATCTAACTATATTATAACATATAAGACGTTAATTCCTCCTCTTAAAACCTTTATAAACAAGTACTATTAATTTAGAAGAAAAAGATAGTGTGCATATTTTGTAATTATGTTTTTAGATGGATTAATTTTTAAAATATCTAATATGTAAATATAAAATCCAGACGTAAACATATTTCTCATTCTTTTTTCTCTCTTCCACTTTCCCCTTCTTCCCCTCTGCCGAGAACCTTCACTCTCAAATTTGTTCTTCACTCTCCTGCTGCTTCATCTCTCTCATGTCTCATATCTCTTTGTCTCTCTCTCTCTTCTGTCCTCTCTATTTCGCTGCATACAAAGAGCGAGGTTGATCACCTGGAAGATGGGTATAGATGAGGCCTTTTTGACCTGTGATTTTCTATTTGGAAGGAACTCATGTTAGAATGAATAAAACAAAATAAGGCCTTTTTTCTAACAGTGTCTCATAGAAGGACGTCATCGGAAAGTAAAACACGAGAGAGACAAAATCGTAACAACAGCCTGCCACAAAGGGGCATAAATGAAACTAAGAGTCAAGCAAAAAATACCATCCACTCCTGTTGATTTAAGATAGGGACTTTTTAGGCCGGTTTTAGGTTGATGTTGAACTGTTCAGATAAATTGATTTTTATTTTTATAAATAGTAGTAAATTGAAATTACTTATTAATTTTTTTAAATATAGTGTCCTAATTTTTATGAATTGAAAGGACTCATGGAAGATTGAATTTAAATATATGTAGATGTTAATTTAAATTTAGATATATTTATAAAAATTTGAAAAAAGTTATGAGTATAACATGTAAAGAGGTGTTGAGTTAAAAACGATTATGGATCTTACTTGAGATGAATTTAGTAATTTAAAAGTTAGGTATTTGAATGTTAGATTCCTTTTAAAATTATATTGAATTGAATTAATTTCTATACAATTCAACAAGCAAAGAGAACTTTAAATAATAAAAGTGTTTAATTTTATATTATAGTTATAAATTTTTTTAAAATCTCGACACAAAAATATATAATAAATAATTTAACTTTTTAAAATTCCATATAATAATAATAATATTAAAAAATAATATTTTATTTAATTTTCAACTTTCATTTCAATTTATCTCTTCTTAAATCACTTATCAAATTGCACCTTAATTTCAACTCCTAGCTCACCCTATTATGGTTGTTGTCCCTCATCTCATTAATTGTTGTCCGGGAATGCAAGAAAGATGTACGAGGTGCCAAATTTGTATTAACTCCATATTTTTTATACATCTTTTTATCTTTCATATAAGATGGGGGCCTAGTTTTCTAGCAAGTTCTATTACTGGTCAAAATTTTTTTTTCCCAATAAGGAGACTTTTATTCATTCCAATTGAGAAAATGATTACAAACATTGATCAAGCCAAATAACTTGAGAAATGAAGTCTGGAATACAGTCCTACCACATTTGAGTACTCTTAACTTGCTAAGCATTATACGCAAGAAGATGGGCAGCCCTATTCCCTTCCCTATAAACATGATTAAAGGAACAAGACACAAAACTACCCATAATGCATTTAACTTCGGCAAAAAGAGCCCTGAGTAGTGAATCTCCCATATTATTTTGTTGAAGAGATTGGATAAGTTGTAGACAATCACTTCCCATGATAATATGAGAAATCCCTATAGTAGAATAGAGATGCATCCCTCGAAAAATAGCCAAAAGTTCAATTGCTTCCAAATGCTCCATTTCGTTTTCTGGTCTACTAGCTGCCATAATTACTTTGCCACTCGAGTCCCTTAGAATTGCACCTACTCCTGCTGGTTGCATGTCCTCAAATAGAGCCCCATCCGTATTTAACTTGACCATGGAATCAGGTGGAGGTTTCCAGCCATAGTGTGATCGTAACTGTAGCCTATTCTTCATCCTTATAGCTTTGTAAATCTGCAATAAACTGAGGGCATGATTTATAACATGTTTAGGAAGCAAAGTGACCTATTCAAACTCCCTCTTATTTCTTCTAAACCAGAAAGAGTATGCTAAACAGAAAAGGAGATCCAATTTTTTAGCTTTGTTGTCTTCTATAAGTTGCAAGGCTCTATCAAAGACCTTTAAGTGTGTGCTACTTGACAAGAAAGAGAAAAATCCAAGCCATTCATCATTAATCTGTGGGCAAGAAATTAAAGCATGGTTTGTATCTTCCATAGCTAGAGAGCAAAAGGAACACAAGCCATAATTTAACACATTTTCCTTCATTAGATTATCTTTTGTCGGTAATACTTCCTTGCACACTTGCCACACAAAAACTCTCACTTTATTAGGGACTTGCATCTTCAAAAGAAGTTTCCATAATCTGTTTTGCCGACTCATGTTGAAGGATTCCGCACTTGAATCCTTCCCATAAGAGCAAATGAATTTATAACAACTTTTCACTGTGTATAGCCTTGATCTTTCAAACTTCAAAATTCTTTTGTCAACAGCTGAACCCGTATATGTTATCACCTTTAAAATATTAGCAACAGTTCTTAGATTGAAGAGAGCTCAGATTCTCTATGTGTCCTACTAGCCAGTATTTTCATCGATGATAGAAGCAACAACAATAGAGCTATCTTGGCCATTAAGTCTGTCTTCTTGCATCAGTAACCCTTGATCAGGCAACCTTGGATCTATCCAACCTTGGATCTATCCACAAATTAGCTACTGTCCATCATCAATACATCATCTACAACCCTCTTTCATCCATTTTTTTGCCTCTCATATATTATGTCAAGTGTAAAATGGATAAAAACCCAAATTTGAATCAAGGAAACTAGATTTTGAGAAGTATCTAGCCTTAAGCAGATTGTGAAGAACTAAGGAATCATCTTGGAGAATTCTCCAACCTTGCTCGACAAGAAGAGCAAGATTAAAATTTTAAGGTTTCAAAATCTCATTCCGCCTTTTGACTTGGGTTCACACATCTTTTTCCAACTAACCCAATGAATTATTTTTTTCCTCATTCCTTTGCCCATACCAAAATTTGACCATTAGGCTTTCTAAATCAGCACATAATTTTGAGGGGAGGAGGAAACAACTCATGCAAAAGGTTGGGGTCGATAATGCCACCACTTCCAGTAAAATTTCCTTACCACCTTGAGAGAAAACTCTTTCCAATCTTGGAGTTTTTTCTACACTCATTGCTTGATTGAAAGGAAGGCTCTAAATTTTGATCATCCCACTAAAGGAGGGAGACCAAGATACTTCTCATATTGTTGAATCTCATTATTACTCCATAAAGATTTTATCCCCTCCTCTAACTCCCTCCCAACGTTTCTATTAAAAATCATGACGGTTTTATCCTTATTTGTTTTTTGACTTCGAGACATTCTCAAAATGTTCTAGTATCTCTTGGACTCTTTTATTCTCCTCAATATTGGCTTTACAAAAAATTACTCTATCATTGGCAAAGAAAAGATGGTTCATGACTGGTGCACCCCTGCATGTTTTCAACCTCGGGATCTCTCTTCTAGCGGCTATTTGGTTTAGTAGGGCATTAAGATCTTCTGAGCACAAAAGAAATAAAGAAGGGGATAGAGGGTCCCCTTTTCTTATAGGCCCCCTTGGTTCTCCATTAATAAGCACGGAGAAGGAGACTAACTGAACACAAAACATGACCAACTGAAGAAATGAATTTTGAAAACCCATGACTTCCATTACAATTTATAAAAAATTCAATTCCACATGGTCAGAGGCCCTATTCATGTCTAATTTAATAAACATAAAACCTTGCTTGCCTTTCTTCTTATGCTTTAGATAGTGAATCGTTTCATAAGCAATATGAATGTTGTCAGTTATTACATGATCTGGCCCAAATGCACTTTGCGAGGCATTAATTATATGAGGCAAGATAGATTTCAATATATTCGTGATAATCTTGGTAATGAGTTTATATGATACATTACATAGGCTAATGGGCCTATAATCAGCAACATTCACTAGGGCATTTTTCTATGTAATAAGAGTAATAAAAGTATGGTTTAATGTGGTAGGGAACACACCTGAATTGAGAGCTTGTAAGGTAGCTTCTGTCACTGCCTTACTACATACATGCTGATTTTTTTTTTTTAAACATGGAGAAAATTTGTCGAGCTAGTCCACTCTGCACTTCAGAAGCTGTATAGACCTTAAATAAATTTGCATTCATATCACTAGTGATTCAGCCAGCTAGGGAGGAGAGTAAATATGTGGAGCCACTTGAATTTGAGCTGGTAAACATGTCATTGAAATAGTTAAGGGTAACTCTATCTTTGTGAACCCTATTCTGCCACTCTCCTTGTGTATTCTGAATCCTTCCCAAATTATTCTTCTTTCTTTTCATTGAAGTTTTCATGTGGAAATATTTTGAGTTGAAGTCCTGGTCCTTAAGCTACAAAACTTTTGAGTGTTGTCTCCACATTAATTCATCCATTTCAAGCCATAATTGCACTTCATCACAGGCCTTTTTGTGATCATCGCCACGCTTTCCAATGGGGCCTCGGGCATTTAGCTGCTCCATATGTTTCTTGGCCAAGTTTAATTTCTTTTGAACATTCCCTAAAGAGGACATCTTCATTGATCAAGTTGGGCTCCACACTTTTTTATAGTAGCCAAAGCATTTTGAATTTCCTCCCCATTATCACTTCTCCTCCAAGCAAACTTAATGATATTTTCACAACCTACCTCTTCTATCCACATTTCTTCAAACCTAAAAAGTTTCTTTGACCTGCCTGAATCACAATAGCTCTTAGACTGAACCTAGACTAGAACATGATCGAAATAAGTTGTTAAGCCATGATCTACAGTTGCATTAGGGAACCTTTCCCCCCATTGGAAATTACATAAAGCTTGGTCTAATTGTTCACAAATAAGATGAGGCATTTCTCTACAATTGCTCCATGTATATTTATTCCCTCTATATTTGAGTTCCAAAAGTGACCAAGAGTTCAGCACATTTCGAAAAAAATCCAATTGGCCCTCGGGTCTGGATCTCCTTCCCTACATTTCAGAGTGGTGAAGGATTTCATTGAAATCCCTTTAACCAGCCATTCTTCCCGGTTATTTTTGGATGTGAACTGAAGCAAATTCCAAATTCTCATTCTGGAATTTACTTAAGAGAAACCATAAAATCCCATTAGATACTAGCAATCTCCTACCCCATCTTCTACTTTAGAGTCAACATGATTCAAAGAGTAATTTAACACTATAAGATTCACTTCCTTTGCCCATAGCAACGCTAAACCTCCTCTATGGCCATTACAATCATCTACTAAGCAATTAGTAAAACCTAATTTAAACTTACAAACCTGTAATTCTTGAGCAGTAAACGTTGTCTCTTGAAGGAACAAGATCTCGGGAGCTTCTCTCCGAACCAAGTCACAGAGGGTTCAAATACCTCATGGGTTCCCAAGCCCACTAGCATTCCACGATAGGAGTTTCATGGGCGTTGATGGTGCTGATCAACAACCACCACTGATATCAAATTCTTGGGGTCGAATCCATCAGGCACCATAGGAAGGAGACCCTCTGAATCCCTAATTTGCGACGTCTAACCATCCTCATCAACCACCCATCCTGACTTTTTGTAGCTCTTCTATTGCCATCCCTGCCTCTTCCAGCCACCTTCGGAGCATAAACCCATCTAAACCCTCACTTTAAATGATTTTATTTCCCCTAAATCTAGTAATTTGCCCTTTCGTTTGATCGATTTCTCCCCAAATGCTGTTTAGAGGTAGCTAGGAGAGTTAATGTTTGGAGATAGACGAAAGCCTTCTCCACTTCCTGCTTCTTGAATCTTTAGGCCTTGTTTGAGCAAGTGGGCCGATCTTGACCACATCTGTATTAGGCCCAAGTACAATAAAAGGCATCTATGTCTCAGAGGAGGGCATGATATTCTAGCCCATCCATTTGATCTGGCTTGTATTGCATCAATTGAGCGCTTGAGATTCCTACATAAGTCTTATCCAGCCCCTGCTTTTGTAGATCTTGGGTAACTGGTGAAAATTGCCTATAACGATCCTCTGTAGCTTCTTGATCTCCCTCCCCCAATTCCGTAAAAACAAGGCCTATTTGCTTGGCATTAATGACGGCTTTTCTCTTGGATGATGCCTCAACAATATGACTTGTTTTCACTTTCGCAGTCTCCAAAGTTTCCACCATCGTTGGACCTTTAGATAACGAGCCTCGATCAACTTGCTTGGACTAGAATTTGATCTCCCAAGTACGTCCATCTCAGAACTGGCCACCATAGGTGTTGGCACACAACCAATCACCATATGGGAGTGTCTTCTATTCTACTCCATCATTTTGACCCTTCCACTATTGATATTCTTTCTCCCCATGCCCCAAGTAACCACATTGGTAGTAAAAGTTTGGGAGTTTCTCGTAAGATAAACGAACCCACACAGCATTTCCATTTCCCATCGCGAACATGGTTCCCCGTAGTATAGGAGATGAAATGTTAATAGACATGAACGCATAGGAGCTCTCCAAGAGCCAATTCTCCTTTCTCTAAATCCACCTCCTCCAGTTTTCCTATATTTCAACCAATGCAAGTGATTACGCCCAAAGAATAACGCGGTCGTTTGCAGTATAGCTTTGGGGTGTCGATTCCACAGGGAGATGGATTGAGAAATTGAAGAACAGTAACGAAATTAACAAAAAGATTTAGATGAGTGCGAAAAGTAAAGCATCGGGAATCCTTTGTATATAATTGATATTTTAATTATTTTCGATTCATTAATAACTCAATTGAAAATTCTATGTCCAAATTTTCAATCGGAAAATAAAACATTAATAACCAGATTTAAATCAAATGTAATCTTTTGAAAAATCATTCGTCACAATATAAGAACAGGAATTGTTATCGATATTAAAGAAATTCAACGTCGACAATATACTCGTAGAGCAATATTGCAGCAGAGAATTAAATTAAAATAAATAACCAATTGAACCAAACATAATCAAAGGATTATTGCATTTAATAGAAAAAGCATGACTGAATCTATAAATGAAATAAATTCTAAGATTATTTGGTGACGAAAACATTTATAATAAATTTCGAATGACTAAACAAAAGAGTTTAATATTTGAAGAACACATATATGAATCAAAAACAAATACAAATACCATCATATATACAAATTCATCCCTAGCTCTACTAGAAAATTAGTTACACATATTGAAAATATGCAACAAAAATTCTCTAAGGGATAATATGGAAGAGCCAACCATTATTTTCTTCTCTCTTCTTTGGTTTTTCTTTTCTTTTCTCAAGCTCTCAAAAACAATGTATCTTCCAAGGCATCCAAGCACACTAAGTATGGTCTTAGAACACACACCCCTCCCTTCTATTTATAAGCATCCTTCATGCAAGTTGTCATGACAAAATCATCACAATTTCAACTTGTTTTGCCATGTGCCATTCTTGAATCCAAGTGATTTGTGAGTTGTCATTTTGATCATTTGTTTTCCCACTATGCATGAGCTGGATTTTGCTTGTAGGTTGAGTGTTTCAATTTTGCTTCTCTATCTATTAGTTGTCTTGTATGACTTAATATCTTGTGGTCAAATAATTTGTCTTGAAGAAACTTGAGTGCACTTCATCTTGTATTTGGATTTGATGCAAGTGGCTGAAAAATATCCAGGAACGTCAAGTGCAGGTGCGTCCACTTGATGGTCGATTTTGTCTTAGATTGAGTGGATATCTCTTCAAACATAAAACATAAAAGTTATAGATATTTCTCTTTCGGTTCTAGATCATCTTGAATCAGCTCAATCAGAGATTGGATGAGAGAGTTATGCCCATATTACGAAAAGATGTCAGAACTGTCTAAAATTCCGCAATTATCTTCATTTGCTCCTAATGCCTCTATTTGTGTCGTAAATCAAAATATAAAAATAATGATTATATTTAGGCATCAAATAAGAATAAAGTATTAAACATTAATAGAGGAAAATATGACATTTTATATTCTAATCAATATATTAAATCATGCTTATATCTATCTCAAGATAAATGACCATTAATTTTAATAACATGAGTTATATCCATTGTTTTCTCATTTCTTTTAGTATTTAAATAGAGTATTTAGAGTGCATTTTTTTGCACTCATCACACCCCCCAACTTACTCATTGCTAGTCCCTAGCAATTTTCATGCAAAATAATGAGAAAGACCAAAGAAAATCACACATAGGGGCCATCAAGACACATTTTTCAAATTTACATATCAAAACAATCTTAGAAATTCAATAACCCTTTCACAAGTAATTCAAATATAGCAATCCACAGAGTGTGTATGTGTTCCAAACTATTTTTATCAAATCAGAGGTTTCGACACATGCAACATTAGAATATCTTAAGTAAAAAGGTTCAACTCCATAACTCACGGGTATAGAAGTGTTTCATGTATGGGTTCTCTCTATGGAGTTGACAAAAGTGTATATTTACTCTCATGGAAATTTAGCCAATTATATATAAGTAACAAGTAAACATTGATCTTATGATAGGAATACTAACAAATGAGATTTCCACCATTCTTTCCACAAGGATACTTAGGATCGGAAAAATCAACACAAAGGGTTGTAATGTGGTTTAGGGTTGGGGTTCATAAGAAGAAAAGGTGAAGAGGTTTCAAAAACTTCCAAGTATACACAAAAGGGAATCTGTTAAATTTTTCAGTAGACTATACTTTCCTTTTGATGTACTTTTCAATTTTTTAGATTTTTGACTAAGTACACTTTTCCATCTTCTTTTGCCACTGGTGTCTTCGCAATTTGATGAAATCTTTCATGAATAATTTGATGGACACATCTAGCACCATGCCATTTTTGTCATGTTTTTTTTTTATGATAATTTCACACCTAGTACACACTTGGAAGTAAAATGGTAGGAAAATATAGTATATAAGCTATACTCCAATGTGGAGAGGTATGGATGATGTAGATATGAAAAGAAAAGGCCATATGTGTATATTGGCTCAAAATTGGCTGCTAGGAATCTATGATGAAAAGGCTCAGCTTGAAAGGCTCAAACGTTAATCCTAAGTTGACTTTCGTCATATCCCAAGTATATCCACCATCTTACCACAAACCATATAATGATATTCTCAAAAGAAGTGTCAAATTCAACAGATCAATGGATACTTATCACAATTTCTGTATTTGTAAGCTCTCAATTCTCACAAAATTCACATGAATACTTGAGCAAAATAATTCTTTAGTTACATGTGTCAAATCACCATATTACCACAAAGTTTGGAGAAGTGCATAAATGGCTCTGTGGATGTTTTAGCAAAATGATTTAAAATGGGTTTGTTGAATTCACCAAGATGGTTATGAATGAGCATGAGTATCATGTGTGAAAAGATGCCTGTGTGAAAAAATTTAGCAATTTTTTTATATATTGATTGAAATATGCCACAGAGTTTAAATAACAGATTTGTATTCCCACCCCCCAACTTAAATGAAACATTGTCCTCAATGTTTAAGAATCAGAATTGAATAACTAAGCAGGGTAGAATACACCTGATGTGGGATGTGGGTGGCTTGCTTGGCATCAAAGATGGTATTTGTCAAAATAAAATTAACCTGTAACAAAATAAAGTAAACAATAAACAAAAATAAAATGAACGAAAATAAAATAAAAGAAAAACATACCTGGAGATGGTCAAGATTGATATACTGGGTCCATAAGTGGAATGTCTTCCACTTCTGGAATTTGTCTATCAATTAAGATTTTGAGGCGTTGACCATTTACTTTGAAGATACATCCATCTTTTGGATTTTCTATTTCTACCGCCCCATTTGTGAGAACATTTTTTACTATAAAAGGGCCGGTCCATCTAGATCGAAGTTTTCCTGGATGCTTATGGAGTCTTGAATCATATAAAAATACTCGATCATTAGGCTTAAATGTTCTTCTCAAAATATTTTTATCATGAAATACTTTCATTTTAGCCTTATAGATCTTGGAGTTTTCATAAGCATCATTTCTCAATTCTTCTAATTCCGTCAATTGGAATTTTCTAAATTTTCCTGCTTTTTCCAAGTCAAAATTGAAATGTTTAATGGCCCAATATGCTCGATGCTCGAGCTCCACGGGCAAATGACAAGGTTTTCCAAAAACAAGTCTATAAGGTGACATGCCTAAGGGAGTTTTGAAAGCTGTACGGTAAGCCCAAAGCGCATCGATTAGTCTCAAAAACCAATCTTTCCGATCCGGGTTGACCGTTTTTTCTAAAATTTGTTTAATTTCCCTATTAGCAAGTTCAACCTGTCCACTTGTCTGAGGGTGATATGCAGTAGAAAGCTTATGTATCACCCCATATCTTTTCATTAAAGCTTCAAAAGAACGGTTGCAAAAATGCGTACCTCGGTCACTAATGATAGCACGTGGGGTACCAAATCGAGATAATACATTTTCTTTGAGAAACTTAATTACCGTCCTGTTATCATTGGTCCTGCAAGGTGCTGCCTCTACCCATTTTGACACATAATCTACTGCCACAATAATATATAAATATCCAAAAGAAGGAGGAAATGGTCCCATAAAATCAATGCCCCAACAGTCAAAAATTTCAATTACCAAAATTGGGTTTAAGGGCATCATATTACGACGGGTCATAGCTCCTAACTTTTGACATCTTTCGCATGAGCGACAATAGATATTTGTATCTTTAAATAAGGTGGGCCAATAAAATCCACACTGCAGGATTTTTGCAGCGGTTTTCTTCATTGAAAAGTGGCCACCACAAGCTTGGGAATGACAAAATTCCAAAACGCTTGTAATCTCTTCATCAGGGATGCAACGCCTTAAAATTTGATCAGGGCAGTATTTGAAAAGGTAAGGGTCATCCCAGTAGAATTTTCGTACCTCAATCATGAATTTCCTTTTGTCTTGGGTGCTAAAATCCTTTGGTATTTCACCTGCAGCTAAATAGTTCACAATATGAGCAAACCATGGTAGAGAAGTAATAGAAAGTAAATGCTCATCGGGAAAATCATCTTTGATTGGTATGTGGTCAGAAGTGTCCTCGAATGTGAGTCTAGAAAGATGGTCTGCCACTACGTTCTCCACTCCTTTCTTGTTTTTGATGGTGATGTCAAATTCCTGCAAAAGCAAAATCCATCGTATTAATCGTGCCTTAGCATCCTTCTTTGTAAAAAGGTACTTAAGGGCTGCATGATCTGTAAAGATAATGATAGGAGAACTAATCAAATAAGCGCGGAATTTATCCAAAGCAAATACTACAGCTAACAACTCTTTTTCAGTGGTGGAGTAATTCATTTGTGCATTATTTAGAGTTCGACTAGCATAGTAAATGACAAAAGGTTTCCCTTCTCTTCGTTGTCCAAGAACAGCACCTACAGCAAAATCACTAGCATCACACATAATTTCAAAAGGTAAATTCCAATCAGGTGGTTGCATTATGGGTGCTGAAGTAAGCTTGCCAATTAATGTTTTGAAAGCCTCTTGACAGGCTTGTGTCCATTCAAATGGGGCATCCTTAGCTAGGAGGTTACATAGTAGTCTAGATATGGCAGAAAAATTCTGTATGAATCTCCTATAAAAACCTGCATGACCAAGAAATGATCTTATATCCTTGATTGTTCTAGGGGTAGGTAATTTAGAGATTAATTCAACTTTTGATTGATCAACCTCCATTCCTTTGGAAGAAATAATATGCCCTAAAACAATACCTGAAGGTACCATAAAGTGACATTTTTCCCAATTTAAAACCAATTCTTTTTCTTCACAACGAGTCAGTACTCTTTCTAAACTCATTAAACATGCATCAAAAGAAGATCCAAAAACAGTCAAGTCATCCATAAAAACTTCCATGCACTTTTCAACCATATCACTAAAAATACTCATCATGCAACGTTGAAAAGTAGCTAGAGCATTACACAGTCCAAATGGCATTCTGCGGAAAGCATAAGTACCGAAAGGACAAGTAAAAGTAGTTTTATCCTGATCTTCTAATGCAATTTCAATTTGATAATAACCAGAATAACCATCCAGAAAGCAATAAAAAGGATGACCAGCCACCCGCTCAAGAATTTGATCAATAAAAGGAAGCAGAAAATGGTCTTTTCGTGTGGCGGCATATAATTTTCTGTAATCAATGCACATCTGCCAACTAGTCACCAGTTTTGTAGGAACTAACTCTCCAAAGTCATTTTTTATCACAGTTACTCCTGACTTTTTAGGAACAACCTGCGTAGGACTTACCCATTTACTATCAGCAATAGGATATATCATTCCTGCATCTAATAGTTTCAATACTTCATTTTTCACAACTTCTTTCATTGTGGGATTAAGTCTATGCTGGGGGTCTCTTCGAGGATTAGTTCCTTCCTCTAAATTTATTTTATGAGTACAGATTAGGGGACTAATGCCTTTTATATCAGCAATACTCCATCCTAGGGTTGATTTATATTTGCATAAAATCTGAATTAATTTCTCACCTTGGGACTCAGATAATTCAGATGAAATAATAACAGGAAAAGTATCACCTGGACCAAGGAAAACATGCTTTAAACCCTTAGGTAGGGATTTTAATTCAACTTTAGAGGTTTCCCTACTTGAAGGAATCTGTCTTTCTCTTTTTTCAGGCAACTTCTCAAACTTTGGTTGCCATGCCTGTGTGCTATAATCATTAGTTCTGTCAAAAATAGCACAAATGTCAAATACATCAGATGAATCACTTATAGGATTAAATTCAGAATTAACAATAAATTATTCAAGGGGATCTGAGTCATGAGTTGTAAGAACATCCCTCTCTATAAGTGAGTCAATCATGTATGTCTGATGACACTCGACACCCTCTTCTGGCTGTTTTGCAATATGAAAAATATTTACCTCAAGAGTCATATTGCCAAAAGAGAGTTTCATCAATCCATTTCTGCAATTGATAAGAGCATTAGAAGTAGCAAGAAAAGGTCTACCTAAAATTAATGGAATTTTAGAGGTGGTTTCTACAGCAGAACTAGTGTCTAGAATTAAGAAATCAACAGGATAGTAAAATTTGTCAACTTGAATTAAAACATCCTCTACCACACCCCGTGGTGCTCTGACTGAACGATCAGCCAATTGCAATACCACAGAAGTTGGTTTGATTTCTCCCAATCCTAATTGCAAATAAATAGAATATGGCATCAAATTTACACTAGCCCCTAAATCTAGCAAGGCCTGTCCAAGCTCATGATTGCCAATATTACATGTGATGGTTGGACATCCAGGATCCTTGTACTTAGGGGGAATCCGCTGTTCAATTAGAGCACTAACTTGCTCTGTCAATAATGCAGTCTTCTTCACATAATGCTTCCTTTTAACTGTACACAAATCTTTGAGAATTTTTGCATAAGTAGGAACTTGTTTAATTACATGCAAAAGAGGAAGATTAATTTTTACCTGTCTAAGATTTTCCAAAATATCATTGTTATGATCTAGAGTTTGTTTGCTTGACTTTAATGCTTGAGGAAAAGGTACCTTACCAGGATTTTTTGTTACCGCAAGTTCCTCAGGTTTTGTTACCTCAAGTTCTTTGGGAAGCTCAGGACTGCTGCTATCTTGATCTTTCTCTACATCCTTTTTTTTGTCTATTATTGGATCACGTAGAGACTTACCACTTCGTGTCACAATGGCGTTTACATCCTTCAGATCTCCTTGTGCCATATGTTGACCATGAGGTACAGATTGAGTTTGGGAAGGAAACTTACCTTTCTCATTCATAGTCAATGAACTCATTATTTTAGACACCTGGCTCTTGATTTCCTTATTTTCTTCGACAACCTGCATAATCAAAGATTCAAATTTTTTATTAGTCTTACCCTGTATTTCAATAAAAGTATGCAAAGTATCTTCTAAAGAATTTCTAGAAGATTGAGGTGCATGGGATGGTGCAGGATATGATCTAGAGAGTTGTGCAGGCTGCTGGTTTTCAGACTTCCAGCTGAAGTTGGGATGATTACGCCATCCTGGGTTATAGGTTTCAAAGTAAGGTATGAAGGGCTTTTTGTACATACCTAGAGCATTACTTTGTTCCTCATACATACCATTCATGTTAGTATGTGTAGGACACTCTTGGGAATGATGATCTATCCCACCACAGACAACACATGGCCCAAAAGATTCTTCATGATTAGCCGTGTGTGTTGGTTTTGAGTTTTTATTTTTCAATAACTCTAATTCTCTGGTGAGCATTTCAACCTTAGCCTTAAGGTTATCCTCCTCCCTTAGATGGTAAATACCACCACTCAAGTTTCCTGTAGGTCGTGACCTGTTTGTGCTATCAGTAGCACTAGGTCCAGTCCAAGTATGAGCTTTTTCAGCAAGCTCATTGAGGTACTCTATGGCCTCATCGGGATTTTTCTGTAAAAATTCTCCATTGCACATCATTTCCACGAATTGACGTTCCCTGGGCGTAAGGCCTTCATAGAAATAACTCACTAAGCGCCAATTCTCATATCCATGGTGGGGACACATACTCAGTAATTCTTTAAATCTTTCCCAAGACTGGTACAAAGTCTCACTATCCTTTTGTGCAAAGGTAGAGATTTGTCTTTTTAAAGCATTAGTCTTATGTTGGGGAAAGTATTTATTGAAAAATACTTGAGTCATCTCACTCCATGTTCCAATAGACAGTGGTCTTAGTGAGTACAACCAACTCTTAGCTTTATCTTTCAAAGAAAAAGGAAAGAACTTTAGCCTTACCGTTTCGTCAGTGGGATTTTGACTGTGAAATGTTGCAACTACTTCCTCAAATTCCCTAATATGAACATAGGGGTTTTCATTTTCTAGACCATGGAAAGTCGGAAGTAATTGTATCATTCCCGTTTTAAAATCTACATGACGAACATTAGGTGAGAACATAATACAGGATGGTGTGGCTGTTCGTGCGGGATGAAGATAATCTTGGAGGGTTCTAACAGGTTGGTCCACGTGTTCACTCATCGCGTCAGAATTGGAAGAATTATCAAACAAGCGATTAGAAAAATTAGATTCTGAATCTAATTCTAGCACGGGTCTACTAGCAAACCGTCTAAAAGCGTCTCTGTACCTGCGCATGCAAAGTAAAGAAAAGTGTAATACTGAAAAAAAAAAATTACGAAAAGAAAACTAAAATAAAATAAAGATGCAGAAAGCTAAAAAGAAAATGAACGAAACTACCGCTCTCTCTTTTTTTTTTTTTTAAAAAACTACTAAAAAAAACTACAAATTCTTTTACCGTCTCCCCGGCAACGGAGCCAAAATTTGATTACGCCCAAAGAATAACGCGGTCGTTTGCAGTATAGCTTTGGAGTGTCGATTCCACAGGGAGATGGATTGAGAAATTGAAGAACAGTAACGAAATTAACAAAAAGATTTAGATGAGTGCGAAAAGTAAAGCATCGGGAATCCTTTGTATATAATTGGTATTTTAATTATTTTCGATTCATTAATAACTCAATTGAAAATTCTATGTCCAAATTTTCAATCGGAAAATAAAACATTAATAACCAGATTTAAATCAAATGTAATCTTTTGAAAAATCATTCGTCACAATATAAGAACAGGAATTGTTATCGATATTAAAGAAATTCAACGTCGACAATATACTCGTAGAGCAATATTGCAGCAGAGAATTAAATTAAAATAGATAACCAATTGAACCAAACATAATCAAAGGATTATTGCATTTAATAGAAAAAGCATGACTGAATCTATAAATGAAATAAATTCTAAGATTATTTGGTGACGAAAACATTTATAATAAATTTCGAATGACTAAACAAAAGAGTTTAATATTTGAAGAACACATATATGAATCAAAAACAAATACAAATACCATCATATATACAAATTCATCCCTAACTCTACTAGAAAATTAGTTACACATATTGAAAATATGCAACAAAAATTCTCTAAGGGATAATATGGAAGAGCCAACCATTATTTTCTTCTCTCTTCTTTGGTTTTTCTTTTCTTTTCTCAAGTTTTCAAAAACAATGTATCTTCCAAGGCATCCAAGCACACTAAGCATGGTCTTAGAATACACACCCCTCCCTTCTATTTATAAGCATCCTTCATGCAAGTTGTCATGACAAAATCATCACAATTTCAACTTGTTTTGCCATGTGCCATTCTTGAATCCAAGTGATTTGTGAGTTGTCATTTTGATCATTTGTTTTCCCACTATGCATGAGCTGGATTTTACTTGTAGGTTGAGTGTTTCAATTTTGCTTCTCTATCTATTAGTTGTCTTGTATGACTTAATATCTTGTGGTCAAATAATTTGTCTTGAAGAAACTTGAGTGCACTTCATCTTGTATTTGGATTTGATGCAAGTGGCTGAAAAATATCCAGGAACGTCAAGTGCAGGTGTGTCCACTTGATGGTCGATTTTGTCTTAGATTGAGTGGATATCGCTTCAAACATAAAACATAAAAGTTATAGATATTTCTCTTGCGGTTCTAGATCATCTTGAATCAGCTCAATCAGAGATTGGATGAGAGAGTTATGCCCATATTACGAAAAGATGTTAGAACTGTCTAAAATTCCGCAATTATCTTCATTTGCTCCTAATGCCTCTATTTGTGTCCTAAATCAAAATATAAGAATAATGATTATATTTAGGCATCAAATAAGAATAAAGTATTAAACATTAATAGAGGAAAATATGGCATTTTATATTCTAATCAATATATTAAATCATGCTTATATCTATCTCAAGATAAATGACCATTAATTTTAATAACATGAGTTATATCCATTGTTTTCTCATTTCTTTTAGTATTTAAATAGAGTATTTAGAGTGCATTTTTTTGCACTCATCAGCAAGTGCCCATGACATCATTCCTGGCCCTTAAAGGAAGGTCATGGATGCAAACCTAAAAGGTGGCTTCATGCACACGTATGTTATTGACTTGTTTTCTTCCATCAATTTCTTGAATTAGAACCATATGTTTGTCGAAGGCCCAGGGACCTTCTCTAACCACTTGATACTTATCTCTCATGTCATCAAACTCCACCATCGTTAGGGAATGTTTCAGTTCACGAAAATGAATTCCTTGCAGAGGGCACCATTGTTAAGGGCATCTGTGTATCCCTAAATAATAAGGCCCGCTTGACTATCACCTCCTTGTAATGATCGATCACGTCTCGCTAATTTGGTTGGTTTAGACCATTTTCTAGCTTTCTTGAGTTTTTATGGCTATGGGATTATGGTGTTTATGGATGGATTTAGTAAGGTAATGAGATATGGTGGTTTAAGTGGTTAATTTTGATGGAAAAGGTTCATGAGAATGGCCTTTGGGTAGGCTTAGGTGTTGGGATCTTTTTGGTAAGGTATAAGGTCTATAAGGCGTAATGGGGCTAAGGTTTAAGTGGAGGGTAAAAGGGATTTCAGAATTAGTACGATGGGTCTAGAGTTTTGTGTTTTGGATGGGATTAGGATATAAGAAGGTTGTCTTACGATGGGTATGGTCACTTCCTATGATTAAGATTCCTAACTTATAGGAGTCCTATTAGGAATATGTTTTGGTTGTGGGAAAGGTCTCTAGTATTTGGATGTAAGATGGTTTGGTCTTGTATGAGTTTGGATTGGATTGAGAGTTTGTATTAGAATAGGATGGAAGGATGAGGTGTTTGGATTGGGTAAGGATTATGAGTTGAAGTTGGAATATAATTGGGGAATAGGATGTTGGAGTTGGTTAAGGATTAGGAGTTGGAGTTGGGTTAGGTTTTGGATTAGGGTTTCCAAAGTGAAGAAAACCCTAAGGCTAAGCTATGGATTTCGGCCAAAGGGTGTTTGGAGGGATGGATAGTGCTTTCTAGGGTATTCTATGGGTGATTTTCGAATTTATGGGTTGATGGAAAAGTTGGATGTGTTTGGTGAGAGAGAAAGTGAAAGAAATATGAAGAACACGAAAATATGAACAAGTAAAAGTAATTGACTCAAAGAAGTGAAAGAAAACCTGTACTCATAAGATTGAAAGACAAATTAGAAAGATACTTGACATACTCCATGGCTTGCTGCTGGTGGGCTTGGAGGCCTACTACTAACCTCACTGGGCAGTAGGGCATGTCGCTAACCTTACTGGTTGTCAAGGCAAAGGCTATGGGGCTATCGAAGGCTGTCCCTAATAATGTCAAGTCATGGCTCGTGGGGCTTTCTGAGCATGTCAAGGCATGGTTTTTGGGTTTGTCCGGAGTTGTCAAGCCATGTTGCCTGACTTGTTTCTGGATGGCTTTGAAGGGGTTCTAACAACCATGTACAACGCATGGTAACCTTGAAGGCCTCCAGTTTATTGTGCTTCTCAATAAAAAGGGACATAATTAGCCCCTTCCCTTCATACAAAGAAATATCCTCTAGTAAATCATCTTCAACAACCACTTCATCTTCTTCATGCACAGTCAACGATAAATATTGATACAATGACTCTTAAATCCTCTGCCATCTGCTGAGAGAAGAAGTGAAAACTAGCCCCCACAGTGCCCTAAATTGCCCTAGAGCCTGAGAGGAAAACCACTAGTCAAGTTTTTTATTGATTAAATTAAGCTTTTGAACAATTAATTTCTTACCTATTACCATATATAAAAAGTTAAGTTTCAACTTCCATGTGACATTCATATCGTAATACTCAAAAATTCTATCCTTTAAACATCTCCACCTTTCATTCCATAACTGCGATACTTTCTTTTTTATTTTAACTCAATCAATCTCTTGCCCATTTATCTAAGTAAGGTTTATTAGCGGCGAAAGTGTTAATGGAGAACGGATTGGAAAACCTAGTGATTCTAGAGGCTTTAGACTAAATCAGAGGGAGGGTTCGAAAGGAGGATTTCAGTGGCATATCAATGGTGATCGGAGCTAGCTGGATTGCCAGAGTTGGTGGCAAAGAGTCCAACCCATTTGGGAGCTGTTGGAGTTTAAGGAAATAGGAATAAAAGGGGAAGAGATGAAGTCTAGAAAACAAAGAAATAATCTGGAAAACAGAGAGCACTTATCTCTTATTACATTCCAAGGAAATCTGTTCACACGGGTATATATATAAGTCTAGACACTTGTGACTCTTCAGCTTCCATTACATTGTAATCAAACAAACATTATCTCATACATTTACTTGAAACACAGCAAAATAATAAATATTGTATTCAAACAAGATAAGCACATTAATTTCAATAGGAGCTCACCAATAATTCTAGCCTAGGCACTTGCTTCTGGGACTATAGCAACACGCTTTACAACATCTATGACCACAGGTATTCGTATCCGAATACAATACCTTTCTCTCTTTAACAACTTTTAATTTGGCTATTTTGAGCCGTAGTGACAATACCTTTCTCTCTCTAACAGCTTTTGATTTGGCTATTTTGCGCCGTAGTGACATTGCTGCTTTACGACATTTCATTTTTTATTCTGAATCTCACACATGATAAAATCCACTTAGAACACATTATATTGAATGACGATGGTTTTGAACTACTTTATCGTGTTGGGTATATTTTGTCATTGAGTTATTTGTGAGATTGCATTTGTATTTGAACTATATAAATTATTTGCCGATTTGTGAAGGTAGACTAGACATTTGGGCTGTCTAGGATTTCTTCAAAAATAAAAATATATTTGAACCATTATATCTTGCTTGGTTTGTTTTCAAAGAAGAGATAAGATGAGATGAGATAAAAGTTAAAAAAAGAATAAAATATTGTTGTAATATATTTTTTTAATATTAATTTTATTTTGAAATTTGAAAAAGTGGTTTTAGAATTTGAAAAAGTTAAATTGTTTATTATATTTTATATGAGGATTTGAAAAAGTGTAATGATGAGTTTGAGAAAAATTTGGAGTTTTTGATTTTGTCTCCCAAAGCAAACAATGCCTTAGTTTTCAAGAAGAGCATCAAGAAAAACCCAAAAGGGACCTAGAAGTAGGGCTACAAACGAACAGAGCTGCTTCTGAACAATTTGAGTTCGACTCATAAAAACTCGATTCGAACTCGATTTATTTAATAAATGAGTTGTTCATGAACACTAATATTGGTTCGAATATTAAACAAATTAAACTTGTTTAATCTCGAGTCAACTCAGTTTGTGTTTGTGAACAAAATTCGTATAAGCTCGTCTTGACTCGTTTTAGGTTCGTAACAATACTCCTAATATTTCTATAACATATATGTACTCTTGTATATATTATTACATATATTCTTTTATTATATATATTTTATATGTTATATATATATTATCTTTAATACTTTGTATAAATAATATATTTTATTACTTTATATAGAAGTAACCAACTTTGTTTCTTTACAATAATAATGTATTAAGTTCACAAAAAAATTATTGAGTCAAATATTTATAAAAAGTAAGAAACTCGAGTAATTACTCAACTCAGTTCGGCTCGGTTTGTGCGGATCGTTAGAGAGTAGAAACAAATATCGATAAATAACTAACTTGGCTCGAACTCATCTTTGATCGGCTTGAATTCGACTCGACTCGGCAAACTCTCAGTTCAACTCGAACTCGAGTTATTTGAGTTCAGCTCGACCTGATTCGGCTTGGACTCGTTTTTGATCGGATCGTTTGCGGCTCTACCTAGAAGTAACGGATATATATTTTCCGTTTCGTATCACCTTCGTCTTCTTCATATTGGCACGAGCCCAAGCCTCAACCCAAGTGGAGTTCCCGCACTCCACTTCAAGATACTAGTTTTATTACTTTTCTAGTATATGTGGATGATATAGTTATTGCTAGCAATGACACAATCTGTCAACACTTACAAAGACTTTCTTGATCAGAACTTCAAACTTAAGGATCTTGGGTCTTTGAATTACTTTTTGAGCTTGGAAGGTGCTAGACACAACACTAGTATTTCATTTCTCAGAGAATATATGCCTTAGGAATTTTATTAGATACTGACTTCTTAGGTTCCAAACTTGTTAAAACTCCCATGGAACAACATCTTAAACTCTCTCGGGTTGATGGCCCTCTTCTAGAATATCCTAAAGCATATAGAACATTGGTGGGCAGACTTCATCTTTCCATCACAAGGCCTGATATCATCTTTGCAGTCCATACTTTAAGTCAGTTTATGGACTCTCCTCAACAACCTCACATGCATGCTGCTCAAAGAATTTTGCAGTACATTAAGTATTCACCTTGACAATGTTTGTTCTTCTATACTAGTTCCAATCTTCATTTGACTGCCTTCACTTGCTCGAATTTGACACCAGAAAATTCATCACAGATTTTTGTGTTTTCCTTGGCACATCTCTCATCTCATGAAAATCCAAGAAGCAGTTTGCAGTCTCCAGGTCTTTAGCTCAATCAGAATATTGCGCCATGACCAATACAGTTTGTGAAATAGTGTGGCTCATCTCCTTACTTCATGACTTACAAGTATCTCATCCCCAAGCTGCTGCTCTATATTATGACAACAAGGCTACCATTCACATTGCTACTAACTGTGTTTTTCGTAAACGTACAAAGCACATAGAGATAGATTGTCATTTTATTCATGACAAGTATCAAGTTGGCGTTGTGAAGCCCTTTCATGTTTCTTCTCATCATCAACTAGCTCATGACTGCTTTATTAAACCACTAGGATTTCCTCTGTTCTCTTCCTTGGTCTCCAAGCTTGAAGGGGGTATTAGAGATAGCTTAGTTTAGCTTTACTTTAGTTTAAGCTTTGCTCCATTTTAGTCTTTACTTCATTTACTTTAGTTCAAGTTTAGTTCTGTTAGGTTGATTAGTTACGAATTTAAACTTTATTTTTTCCCGCTTCTATGCTTGTATATAAAGCACATTCTACTTCCTGTAAAGTTAAATTGAGAAATACAATTCGAAGCTCTCTATTTTTTTCTTAGCTCAAGTCTCAATAACTTGTAAACATCTATAGTGACTAAAACCTGTAAACACAGCTAATGGTCTTAACTCTTCATCATTGCCATATGTAGCATCAAAAGTTATTACATTGTCGAAATATCTTTCATGAATAATCATCCTTCCATCAGCCTCGCCATATAATTAGTTACTTATGCTATGTTTCTACAATTGTACTGCAAAATAAGATGGATTTTCACCCTGTGTTGCTTGTGGTTGTGACTCTCAAAACTAAATAATGTGTCAGTTTCAAAATTATGTAGTTTGGTATTTCATATTTGGGTGTTGGTAGTTGCTGTCTGTTTTATAGGTGGGTGAGATAATAGTTGTTTGGTTCAGCTTGGAAAATTTGTTTGTGACTGATGCATACCATATATTTTTCTGGTTCAGTTATGTGTTATATTTCCAAGGCATATATATATTTTTTATTTCTATCTTTTCGTGGCTTTATGTAATTTTTCTTAACTGTAAAATCAATGTTTTCTTTACCTTATAATTGCAAAATGCTTCAAGTAACAAATACCTTAGAATGACTATTTTGAGTGGATATCGATTGTTAATACTCTTTGGTGTCCTATTATGCATTAGCATTAGTACTTATGCTCCTTTCGTACAGACTGTCCATCTCAACAGGTATGACTTATTTCGATTCATACCTTTCTCCTTCATTAATTGTTTGTAATGTAAAATTCTTTGCTACCAGTTATTACAATGTTCACTAAATAATTTTGCATTGTATGAATTATTTGCGTATTTTATGTTTCTAATACTTGTCTGTTTCTATTTGCCTATATTACAAAAAAATATCTTGAATTTCCATGTTGGGATTTTTTTTTAACTATTCAACATGGAAAACACTAATCGTGATGGTAAATAGTTGCTGTTTGTTTTATAGTTGGGATATATTTGTTGACAAGTTTTATGCGGACACTGTTGACGGTACATTAAAGGTAAGGAGGATCACAGGTAGAGACCATACAATGCCTATTCACTGGTCTAATGAGCCAAACTAATATGGGTTGGGACCCAGATGCAAAGACGGTAGTGGTGAGCGACGAGAGCTAGGAAAATGCTTTAAGTGTAACGATACTTGAACCCTTGTATAGGTAGTACCCCATCTTACTATCATTAGTGAAAACTTCACTTCCTCCTAATCCTCTAAGAGCCTAAAAGGGAAAAAGTCAAGATAAACATACATGTTTCAACTAACCTAAGTTTCTTGTCAATATAAGTACCTTTTTTTTACTTAATTTGTTTTTGACATGTATGTTTATGAAAATGTTCGGTAAAATCGAAATGGAGGAAAATTTGAAACTCGAGGTGCTACAACTATGAGATGTTGTGCATTATGTTCAGCTCTTCTGTTGCATACAAACCTTGCATCACTTGTCAATGCAACTATCTCGGATAGTGACAAGGAATGGCAGCTTGACGCAGAGATGCGACGACAGGGCCCTAAATTGGCCAATTGACAGGGATCCCACATTGATATTAATGACATGGATGTGTTGATGGGGATGGGAACACCTAGAGTCAGTGCATCAATACATTCATCGTGTCGACGTTAGAAGGCAGGGGCAACCAAGGCAGGTGAATGAAGACATGTTATGAAATCACCCGAGTTTTTCTTGAATAGAAAATATTACGGATTCAAGAAATTAAAGAACACTTTACAAATAGAGCAAGAATATGACAAGAAAATGAAGCAGCAACCAAGAATCAAATAATATAAAGCAGAAAAATAAGAAATAACACCAGAATTACGTGATTCGACCCTAACGGTCTACATCTATGGTAGGAACGACCTCAGTGTTTTTATTGATCATCAATCTTCACAGAGAAGCCTCAGATCTATACAATTTCTCCTACTCAAATCAGTGATTAAATCCACTGATTTTCTCACACAGATCAAACCTTAGGCAAACCCTAGGAGAACTCTCAAACTCGCCTCTCTCTCAGTCTCGGATTTCAACAGAACATAAAATGGATCGAATTAGGGCAACAGTTCCCATCTTAAGCATATATATATATACAAGATCAGATGACAACACGTGTCTTAAATCAAGCGGCTACTTGAAGCAGCGGAATCCAGCTAGCGGCATCACGAGGTCAGCACATAACTCATTTGCTAAAACTCGAATATATTTGCCATCACAGGTGTCACCAAGCCAGCCATTGGATCATTACAAAATAGAAGATTAATTAAATGAATGACACAATCGGTAATAGCAATTACAAATCTCCACCTTGGCAATCATTTATTATATATTACCAAGATTATATCAAAACTCATCATTGGTTGTTCCTGCACCTGTCCCTCTATTAGGGACTGTTACCCAGATGACTAACACAAGAGGGGGGGTGAATTGAGTTGTATTTAAGAAATTAACAATTATAAATCAAATATATAATATAAAATATAAATAAAATATGAAACAATAATAAATATAAAGAGTAAGGGTAAGAGAGAAGCAAACTCAGTATGTTAACGAGGTTCGGCCCCACTGCCTACGTCCTCGCCTCAAGTTACCTCTTGAGGATCCCCAAATCCACTATTCAATCTCCTTTAGGTGGAGATAGAAACCTTTTACACCTTTGAGCAGCACCGCTCCAAAGAATCCGTGTAGAACACCCTCTACACTTCCAATCACCTTACACTTGGTGATTTAACTTTTCCCCGTGTAGAACACCTTCTACACTTCCAATCACCTCACACTTGGTGATTTAACTTTTCCCCGTGTAGAACACCTTCTACACACACAAGGGTTATACACACCCTTTTACAAATACAATAGTTGATAGTAGGTAGACTATCAAAGTACACTCCTCAATGAGTGAGATAGAAACAATACAGCGCAACCTATATCTCTCTCAACAAGAACAAGAATTAAGGCTCAAAACTTTAGAAAAGAGAGAATGAGAGCTTTGAAGAAATGATGCAAAACTTAGCAATAGATGTGTAAGCTCTTGTTGTGAATTTTGCAAAACTCAAGTGAGCTATTTATAGGCAAATGAGTTTTCAATTTCAAATTTGAAAAGATTCCCATGTCAAAATCATCATCATTCACTTTTCAAAAATTTCAAATCTAATATTTTTACTTTTTGCATGTGACAAAAGGAGCACAATTTACTTTTCAAAAATTTCAAACATAATCTTTTACTTTTTGCATATGACAAAAGGAGCACACTTTACTTTTCAAAATTTTCAAATAAAGACATTTACCTTTTGCATAAGTCAAGAAAAGCATCAACCACTTTTGAAAATATTCAAATAAAACATGCACATGTGAAAGATGACAATCAATCATCTTAATATTTTCAAAATTCAAACTTTTAATCATGTCATGCACATGTGAAAGATGACAATCAATCATCTTTCAAAATTTTCAAATTTAATTTTCAAAATATTCATGCATATGTGAAAAATGTATTTTAATGCTTTATGATAAAATATTAATTTTGAGCCTTAATCCTAATTTCAAATTTTTTAAGAGATTTACAAAATTACTCTATGATTTTAATGTGAACTTATTCCCTTCTTGCTCATACTTGCTTCCTTGATGTGCTTGATTCTATTGTGTGGATAACTTGAGCTTGAGACTCCTTTATTCTTTGAATTCATTTGTTATCATCAAAATCCATGTGTAGATTTACATGAACCTTGAAACCTTGAGTTCAACAATCTCCCCCTTTTTGATGATGACAAATACTTGATAGAACTTGAAACCTGTATGAATACTTAAGCTCCCCCTGAGAATGTGCGTTAGTTTTTCAAGCAAAAATATAAATATAATTCCAAGCATATATAACAAGTTTAGCAATTTAAACAATGTTAATGTTCTAGTCTAAAACTTCTCCCCCTTTTGGCATCATTAAAAAGGAATCATAATTAGATCAATAAGATATATTCCTGCAATAACCAATAGATAAATAAAACGCTGCATTAGTAGAGACTGTAGAGAATTCGGTGCGTAGCCACACGTGTTCGACAAAACTTGCAAAGGCTGAAGGCCTAGTTCCGGTAATTCGGTGCGGAAGGAGATTTTGTAAAGAGCTGAATAATTGAAACCACCCGTGCCCGACAAAACCTGCAAAGGCTGGAGGCGTAGCTCTGGCAATTCGGTGCAGAGATTTGATCCGCTTGATCTTGCTGAAAAATGAGATATTATCATGATTTGTAAGTTTGTCTTGTTCTTATTTCCGTTTCTATAAGAGCAATCATTAGCTTTATCTATTTCGCATCAAGATTTCTTCTCATATTTGCAATTTGCTTCATTCTCATTCTACAATTTTTCAATGGCTCGTAGAATTCCCTTCAGTGCTTCTCTTGATCAAGATTTGAGGTATCCTTCACCTCAGTCTCAATCTATTTATGCATCTGTCGTGGGCGCCATGAAGCAACAAGAGACTGATTTAGCTAATAAATCAGATCATGATGCCATTTACGAGCTTGTGGGTCTCGGAACTCGATACTCATCATCTATCATTGCGTTTTCTGCTCGATTGCAGTCTAAGACTCGCGAAATTGAGAAGCTTAACGAGACTGTATCTATACTTCAACGACTTGTTTATGAGTCAAACAAAAAAATAGTAAAATTAAAGCAACAGAATAAGGATTTGAAATCCTTGCTTACCTCTTCATTTCGATTGCCTAATCCTTTAGACAAGGATGGCATGATGATTTATGAGGAGCAAATGCATTTGAATGATGAGGCTAAACGTCTCAAGTTTTTGTAGGTCATTTAAGATAATGAAATAAAAGTATCTAGCAGATATCCATGGCATGCATCATTCCTATTTCTCTTCTAATCATGCATAGTCTATCTTCTGGTAGGGGTTTTGTGAAAATGTCTGCCAATTGATCATGTGTACTAGTGAATTCTAATACAATATCGCCCTTTTGCACATGATCTCTAAGAAAATGATATCTAATTTCAATATGTTTGGTTCGAGAATGTTGTATTGGATTCTTTGAAAGATTTATAGCACTTGTATTATCACATTTGATTGGAATGTGATTGTACATAAGTTTAAAATCCTCAAGTTGTTGCTTCATGTAAAGAACTTGAGCACAACAACTACCCGCAGCAACATATTCTGCCTCAGCAGTAGATAGTGCAACAGAATTTTATTTTTTACTAAACCAAGAAACTAGTGCACGACCTAAGAAGTGACATGCTCCACTAGTGCTTTTTCGATCTATTTTACAGCCAGCATAATCTGCATCTGTGTAGCTGATTAGATCGAAAGATGTGTGCTTAGGGTACCATAACCCTAAGTTAATTGTACCACTAAGATATCTAAGAATGCGCTTAACTACAATTAAATGTGATTCTTTTGGAGATGATTGAAAGCGTGCACATAAGCACACACTAAACATAATATCTGGTCTACTGGCTGTCAAATATAATAAGCTACCGATCATACCTCGATATACCTTCGAGTCAACTGATTTACCGGTTTCATCTTTATCAAGTTTAGTGGATGGACTCCTTGGTGTTCCAGTTTCCTTAGCACCTTCCATCCCAAATTTCTTCAGCAATTCCTTAATATATTTCGATTGATTGATGAATGTCCCACTTTTTGCTTGCTTAATTTGTAATCCGAGAAAGAATGTAAGCTCTCCCATCATGTTCATTTCAAATTCTTCCTGCATAGTCTTAGCAAAAACTTGGCACATATTTTCATTAGTAGCACCGAATATTATATCATCAACATAAATCTGAATCAAAAGAATATCATCATTTTCGTATTTAATGAAAAGAGTTGTATCAATTTTTCCTCTTGAAAAGCCTTTTTTAATCAAGAAACCACTAAGTCTCTCGTACCACGCTCTAGGAGCTTGTTTGATTCCATATAGTGCTTTTGTGAGTTTGAAAACATGATTTGGAGAAATATGATTTTCAAAACCTAGAGGTTGCTCAACATATACCTCTTCATTTATAAAACCGTTTAAGAAAGCACTTTTAACATCCATTTGAAAAAGTTTGAAATCTTTATAACAAGCATATGCAAGTAGCATTCGAATAGCTTCTAATCTTGCGACTGGTGCATATGTCTCATCATAATCGATTCCTTCTTCTTGATTGAAACCTTGGGCTACAAGTCGAGCCTTATTTCTAGTAATGACTCCGGACTCATCTTTCTTGTTTCTAAAAACCCATTTTGTTCCAATAATAGTATGATTTTTTTGTCTAGGAACTAGTGTCCAAACATCATTTCTTTCAAATTGATTAAGCTCTTCTTGCATAGCTAGAATCCAAGATTCATCAAGAAGTGATTCATCAATATTTTTAGGTTCAATCTGAGATAGAAAAGAAGTATGATTGCAAATATTTCTAAGAGATGATCGAGTGCTTACACCTCGTGAAGGTTCCCCCAGAATTTGTTCCACTGGATGATCTTTCACAAATTTCCACTGTTTGGTTGCATCTTGTATTAAATTTTGATGATCTTTCCTGATATCTCCATGTTGGACTTCCTCTATTGTGTTCTCTTTGTTGAGATTGAGACTTTCCGTATTATTTATACCTCCTGTTTCTTCATCAATAGATTTCTTGGAGAGTAGAGAATTAGATTCATCAAATACTACATGCATAGATTCTTGTACAGTCAAAGTCTTTTTATTGAATACTCTATAAGCTTTACTATTAGTAGAATACCCGAGAAAGATACCTTCATCAGATTTTGCATCAAACTTTCCTAAATTATCTCTGTCATTTAGAATAAAACATTTGCATCCAAATACATGAAAGTAACAAATGTTGGGCTTTTTCTCATTCCAAAGCTCATACGGGTTTTATCTAATTTAGACCTTAGCATAACTCTATTTATAATATAGCATGCAGTACTTACCGCTTCAGCCCAAAAATAACTAGGCAAGTTGTTCTCATTGAGCATTGTTCTTGCCATCTCTTGAAGAGATCTATTTTTCCTTTCTACTACCCCATTTTGTTGAGGAGTTCGAGGAGCAGAAAAATTATGCACAAAACCATTTTCATCACAAAATGTTTCAATATTTTTATTAACAAACTCTTTTCCCCTATCACTTCGAATACTTGAAATAGTATAACCCTTTTCATTTTGAATTCTCTTGCATAACTTGGTAAAAGCATTATGTGCCTCATCTTTATGAGTAAGAAAGATGACCCAAGTATATCTAGAGAAGTCATCAACAACAACAAATGCATAATATTTTCCTCCTAAACTTGCAACTCTATTTGGTCCAAAAAGATCCATGTGTATCAATTGCAGTGGTCTAGTAGTGGAAATATGTTTCTTGATTTTAAAAGAAGTTTTTGTTTGTTTACCAAATTGGCATGCATCACAAATTTTGTCTTTAAGAAAATTTACCTTTGGTAAACCTCTCACAAAATCATTTTTTGAAAGTTTGGAAATAAGTTCCATATTGGCATGACCTAGTCTTCTATGCCATAACCAATTAGTTTCATTTTGAGCTGAAAAACAAATCGCATCTTGTGAGGTAATTTCTTCAAAATCAATTGTATAAATATTGTTACTTCTAAAAGAAATAAAACAAATATTACAATCATAATCATTCGATATAATGCACTTATCCATTTTGAAAGTAACTGTAAATCCTTTATCACATAATTGACTTATGCTTAAAAGATTATGTTTTAAACCTTCAACAAGTAGAACATCTTCAATTATAAGAGAAGACTCATTACCAATTTTACCTATTCCCACGATCTTCCCTTTCGAGTTGTCTCCAAATGTCACGTGTCCTTCTTCTTTAGATCTAAGATCAAAGAACTTAGTCTTGTCTCCTGTCATGTGTCTTGAACATCCACTATCTAAAAACCATTTATTTTTGTTCGTGGAAGACGTCATGCACACCTATAAAAACAATTAAAATGATTTTTCTTGGCACCCAAGTTCTTTGGGTCCTTTATTTATTAGTATTAGAAGAAATAAGATTTTTAGGTACCCATATGGTCCTAATAGTCATTGTATGTTTTCTTCTAATAGGACAAGCAAAATAATTATGACCATTTCTATTACAAAATTTGCAAATAGCATGTGACATATATGAAGAACTTGAGTGATTATAATAGTATCCTTTTTTAACAAAATTATTTTTATGAAAAGAATTTTGAATATTTGATTTTGATTTAGAAGGATTATCAAAGAAGTTTTTATAAGGTTTGTATTTTTGTTTTGGCATATATCCCAAGCCTGCCTTATCAAAAACACATATTTGGCTACCAAGAAATTTTTCAAAATTTCTTTTTCCATTCGTAAATTTTTCAATAATATTTTCTAAATCAGTTTTCTTTTTCTTCAACTCAAAATTTTCATCTTTCAAAACAATACTTTCTTTTCTTAAAATATCAATTTCGTTTGTTAAAGAAGAATTTTTCTTTTTCAAAACAGTATACTTGATACCCAATTTTTCAAATTCCTCATATACCTCTTCTAAAACATTTTGCAATTCTTCATATGAAGGATCTTCAATATTATCAAGATTTGTTACCTCAATGTCATCTTTAGCCATAAGATAAAGATTTGCTGATTCTCCATTGCTTGCTTCACTATCTGAGCTACTTGAATCATCATCCCATGTAGCTTTCATTGCTTTTTTGCCTTTGTTTCGATCTTTCTTTAGCAGAGGACAATCTGACTTGATATGACCAGGTTTATTGCATTTATAATAAATTAAAGTGTCATTTTTACCTGAATCTTTCTTGGAAAACTTTTTGAAAGATTTCCTTGGAGGAGTTTTATTTTTCTTTAAGAACCTCTGAATTCTTCTTGTTATCATCGCAATTTCTTCATCTTTGTCGTCATTTTCTTCATCTTCATCACTTTCACTTTCATGTGGAACAGCTTTAAGTGCCAAGCTCTTCTTTGACTTTCCTTCTTCTTTTCCTCTTTTCAATGTGTACTCATGGGTGATAAGTGACCCGATGAGTTCATTTACTTCGAGCTTCTTGAGGTCTCTAGTTTCAAGAATCGCTGTCACTTTTGATTCCCAACGTTTTGGTAGAGAGTTGAGAATTTTTCTTACTATCTCCACTTTGGAATAAACTTTGCCAAAAACTGTCAAGCTGTTTATGATGTTAGTAAAACGAGTGTACATACTAGAAATAGATTCATCATCATTCATCTTAAACATTTCATATTCATGAGTAAGAATATAAATTTTTGATTCCTTGACTTGAGAAGTTCCTTCATAAGTAACTTCCAAGTTATCCCAAATTTCCTTTGCTGTAGCACAAGTCATTACTCTATTAAATTCATTACCATTGAGAGCATTATATAATAAATTCATAGCAGTTAAATTCAAAGTATAAAGTCTATCGTCTTCACGATCAAACTCTTCTTCTTCCTTTTTGACCTTTATTCCATCAATCACTTTTGTTGAAATATAAGGTCCATTTATAATGCATTTCCAGATTTCTCGACCTTGAGCCTGAAGGAATATTCTCATTCTAACTTTCCAGAATGAGTAATTGTCTCCACAAAAGAGTGGAGGTCGACTGCTGGATTGACCTTCACCAAATGAAGATGCAATGTTAGACATAAGATCTTAACTCAAAAGATAGTTAATCTTATAATAGAGCTCTAGCTCTGATACCAATTGTTACCCAGATGACTAACACAAGAGGGGGGGTGAATTGAGTTGTATTTAAGAAATTAATAATTATAAATCAAATATATAATATAAAATATAAACAAAATATGAAACAATAATAAATATAAAGAGTAAGGGTAAGAGAGGAGCAAACTCAGTATGTTAACGAGGTTCGGCCCCACTGCCTACGTTCTCGCCTCAAGCTACCTCTTGAGGATCCCCAAATCCACTATTCAATCTCCTTTAGGTGGAGATAGAAACCTTTTACACCTTTGAGCAGCACCGCTCCAAAGAATCCGTGTAGAACACCCTCTACACTTCCAATCACCTTACACTTGGTGATTTAACTTTTCCCCGTGTAGAACACCTTCTACACTTCCAATCACCTCACACTTGGTGATTTAACTTTTCCCCGTGTAGAACACCTTCTACACACACAAGGGTTATACACACCCTTTTACAAATACAATAGTTGATAGTAGGTAGACTATCAAAGTACACTCCTCAATGAGTGAGATAGAAACAATACAGCGCAACCTATATCTCTCTCAACAAGAACAAGAATTAAGGCTCAAAACTTTAGAAAAGAGAGAATGAGAGCTTTGAAGAAATGATGCAAAACTTAGCAATAGATGTGTAAGCTCTTGTTGTGAATTTTGCAAAACTCAAGTGAGCTATTTATAGGCAAATGAGTTTTCAATTTCAAATTTGAAAAGATTCCCATGTCAAAATCATCATCATTCACTTTTCAAAAATTTCAAATCTAATATTTTTACTTTTTGCATGTGACAAAAGGAGCACACTTTACTTTTCAAAATTTTCAAATAAAGACATCTACCTTTTGCATAAGTCAAGAAAAGCATCAACCACTTTTGAAAATATTCAAATAAAACATGCACATGTGAAAGATGACAATCAATCATCTTAATATTTTCAAAGTTCAAACTTTTAATCATGTCATGCACATGTGAAAGATGACAATCAATCATCTTTCAAAATTTTCAAATTTAATTTTCAAAATATTCATGCATATGTGAAAAATGTATTTTAATGCTTTATGATAAAATATTAATTTTGAGCCTTAATCCTAATTTCAAATTTTTTAAGAGATTTACAAAATTACTCTATGATTTTAATGTGAACTTATTCCCTTCTTGCTCATACTTGCTTCCTTGATGTGCTTGATTCTATTGTGTGGATAACTTGAGTTTGAGACTCCTTTATTCTTTGAATTCATTTGTTATCATCAAAATCCATGTGTAGATTTACATGAACCTTGAAACCTTGAGTTCAACAGGGACAGTCCCCAGTCTCTATGCACACTAAGTCCAAGCAATGCTTGAACTTAGCCCAAGAGAGTGATTTAGTCATCATATCTGAGGGATTATCCTCAGTTGAGACCTTCTCCACACCCACTACCTTTGATTCTATAACATCTCTAATGAAATGAAGTCTTATATCAATATGCTTAGACCTTTCATGGTAAACTTGATTTTTGGCTAAGTAAAGTGCACTTTGGTTATCACAGTGTACAGAAATGTTACCTTCAAAAATACTTATCTCATTTGCAATGCCTTTTTATCATATGGCCTCTTTTATGGCTTCAGTCAATGCTATATATTCAGCCTCTGTTGTGGACAGAGCCACAACTGACTGAAGGTGTGACTTCCAACTAACTGCTCCCCCAAAGGCGGTAAACACACATCTAGTTAAGGACTTTCTAGTGTCTATGTTTCCAACAAAATCAAAGTCTACAAACCTAGCTAACTCTCCAACTTTTTCAACATTTTTTCCAAAACTGAGTTCTAGTTAGTAGTACCAGACAGATACCTAAGTACCCATTTAATGGCTTGCCAGTGGGATTTTCCTGGATTCCCCATAAATCTACTAACTACACTCACTGCATAGGTCAGATATGGTCTAGTACAGACCATAGCATACATTATACTTCCCACCATACTAGCATAGGGAATCTTTTGCATAAAACTAATATCAGAATCTGTTTTAGTAGCCTGATGTATTGAAAGTTTGAAATGTTGACCTAAATGTGTGATTACAGATTTTACATGTTCCATACCAAATCTTTTAAGAACTTTATAAATGTAATTTTTCTGGGACAGATATAAAAGTCTGGAATCTCTGTCCCTTACAATTTCCATTCCTAATATTTTCTTAGCAGGGTCCAGTTCTTTCATCTCAAACTCAGATTTTAACATGCATTTAATTTCATCAATTAGAGTAGTGTCTTTACAAGCTAACAACATGTCATCTACATACAATAAGAGATAAACAATAATTCCTTTTTCCTCCTTGTAATATAGAACTATCATAGCAACTTCTTTTAAAATTATTATTAATCATGTAAGTATCAAACCTTTTATACCACTACCTAGGTGATTGTTTAAGGCCATATAAAGATTTCTTTAAAAGACACACATGATTATTATTGATTTCATCAATGAAACCCTCAGGAGGCTACATATAAATTTCTTCTTCAAGTTCTCCATGAAGAAAAGCGGTCTTAACATCTAATTGTTCTAAATGCAAGTTTTCAAAGGCTGTGTAGGCTAACAGTAACCTGATTGAGCTGTGTTTAACTGCAGGTGAGAAAATTTCATTAAAATCAATTCCCTCTCTTTGTGTAAAGTCTTTGGCTACAAGACTAGCCTTATACCTGGTCTGTTCTATTCCTGGTATGCTATCCTTTTTCTTGAAGATCCACTTGGATCCTACTAATCTGGTTCCTGGAGGTCTAGGTACCAGAACCCAAGTTTTATTCTTATTAAAGGATTACATCTCCTCTTGCATGGCTAATAGCCATTTAGAGGAGTCCTTACTAGCCACTGCCTCCTTATAAGACCTTGGTTCTTAGTAGACCACCTCATTTGTCACTGTCAAGGCAAAAGCTGTAAGCTCAGCCTATCTAAATCTTTGAGGAGGTTTAATGACCCTCCTCTTTCAGACTTCAGCCAGATTCCAAGAATTGGCTCCACCTTGACTTAGGTCCCCTGAGATTTGTTCCTCAGGGTTACTATCTCTCTGTGTTTCTGGCTCTGTTTGGGTGTTAATATGCTCCACCTCAACCTGTGATTCCTCTAAGGACTGGTCATCATTTTGATTTGATTTCTCTTCATGTATCCGAGCCATTTGTGACTCAATAAAGGTCACATCTCTGCTCACTATACACTTATACCTTCCAGGTCCATTTACCCAAAACTTATATCCCTTAACTCCTTCAGGATAACCTATAAAGATGCACTTTATTGCCCTAGGTTCCAATTTATCAGTCTTTGAATGTGCATAGGCAACACATCCAAAAACCTTTAGATAGTCATAGCTAGGAGGTTTCCCAGTTCACAGCTCCTGTGGGGTTTTAAACCCCATAGCAGAGGAGGGGCACCTATTAATTAAGGGTACAGCAGTAGTAGCAGCTTCTGTCCAAAAGGTTTTGGGCAGTCCTGAATTAGACAGCATACACCTAACTCTTTCTAGGATGGTTCTGTTAATTCTTTCAACTAAACCATTTTGTTGGGGTGTTTCCCTCACAGTTTTGTGTCTTAGAATTCCTTCCTCTTGACAGAACAGGTTAAACTCATTTGACAGAAATTCTAAACCATTATCTGTCCTCAGAATCTTAAGCTTTCTGCCTACTTGGTTTTCAACAAGAGATTTCCACTCTTTGAATTTACCAAAAGTGTCACTCTTGTTTTTGAGGATGTATATCCAGACCTTTCTAGAGTAATCATCTACTAAGGAGAGGAAATAACTTCCTCCACTATGTGAATTTACTCTTGCAGGTCCCCAGAGATCAGAGTGGACATAGTCCAGGGCTTGTTTAGTGTTATGGATTGCAGACCTAAAACTGACCCGCTTTGCCTTTCCATAGTACAAACTTCACAGAAGGGCAAATTTTCTAGGTTCTGTTTACACAACAATCCCTATTTCTGTAATTCTGCAAGCCCCCTTTGACTTACATGTCCCAACCTTCTATACCATAACACAGATTCATTTTATATAGTGCTCTGTATAGGGGATGCTTCCCCAACAACAGTTTTTCCAAGTAGGGTATACAATCCATTTTTAATAACCCATTTCATTATCACTAAGGAACCTTTAGTGACCCTAAGAACCCCTACCTTAGATTTAAAGGTGTAGCCTGATTGATCAAGCATACCAAGAGAAATTAAATTTCTCTTTAACTCAGGTATAAACCTGACCTCCTCTAACAATCTCTCAATACCATCATGCATCTTGAGTCTAACTGGCCCTAAACCCATGATTCTGCAGGACTTATTATTTCAGGGGTCATCTTGAGAGTATACAGTTTGGTTTTTTTGTGTAGTCTGTTAGCTAGGAATTTTGTCATGTACAATTTTTCTAGTTTCAGCCAGATACCCGCAGCCGTGTCCTCACTAACCACCTCTCTCAAGACTTTATCCCCTAGAGACAGGATTAGGGCACTATGGGTTTTCTGGAGGATATCCTTGTGGATAGCCTCCTTGTCTTCCTCTTTTGCGGAAAAGCCCTTCTTCCTTTCCCCAAGGAGGGCATCCTGTAGTCCATGTTGGACTAGGAGTGCCCTCATCTTGATTCTCCATAACCCGAAGTCATTTTCTCCCGTAAATTTTTCTATGTCAAACCTCATGATCCCCATAAACCTAGGCTCTGATACCACTTGTTATGAAATCACCCGAGTTTCTCTTGAATAGAAAATATTACGGATTCAAGAAATTAAATACCACTTTACAAATAGAGCAAGAATATGATAAGAAAATGAAGCAGGAAACAAGAATCAAAGAATATAAAGCAGAAAAATAAGAAATAACACCAGGATTACATGGTTCGACCCTAGCGGTCTACATCCACGATAGGAACGGCCTCAGTGCTTTTATTGATCATCAACCTTTACAGAGAAGCCTCTTTATAGATCTATACAATTCCTCGTACTCAAATTAGTGATTAAACCTACTGATTTTCTCACACAGATCAAACCCTAGGCAAACTCTAGGAGAACTCTCAAAATCGCCTCTCTCTCAATCTCGGAGTTCAACAGAACATAAAATGGATCAAATTAGGGCAACAGTTCCCATATTAAGCATATATATATAGACAAGATCAGATGACAACACGTGTCTTAAATCGAGCGGCTACTTGAAGCAGTGGAATCCAACTAGCGGCATCACGAGGTCAGCACATGACTCATTTGCCAAAAACCGAATACATTTGCCATCACAGGTGTCACCAAGCCAGCCATTGGATCATTACAAAATAGAAGATTAATTAAATGAATGACACAACTGGTAATAGCAATTACAAGACATATTAACTGCCATGACAATAGTGCAATGGAAGCGCTATGAGGATGGAGTTAATACATCCTCAAGAAAGTGCAACAAAGGCTCGAGCCCCCTAGTCAGTGATGGGGGTTACGATCCGCTCAGTCATTGTATCACATTACTGCAAGAGATTTCCCTTCCAATATTGCCCCTAACGTATTCCACCATGCAGTCAATCTATTACATGATGCTTCTTATGCAACGAGCCTTCTTGGCAATGGATGACGTGCACCGAAAAAACTGGGGTTTGGTATTGTTAAGCCGGAGTAGAAGACCCTATTTTTATAATTAGTTTCTAATAGTTTCTTTCTTTGCTAAATTCATTGTTTTCTCTAACTATCATCTATGACTGTCTAAGTATTTTTATGGTTTGTGGTTCTTCCTAAAAATAACCTCCCAAGTGCAGAAGGGTTTGATTGTAGCTTGTGAGGAGTCCCAGGTCGATTCATGGGGACTAAGGCAGATGATTTAACTAGTCTATTAAAAGTAAACAAAAATTGAAAGTGGAATATAGTGAGCCCAAATGTGCCCTCGGATTTTTTCAATGATTAAGGTATAAAACCTTAATCCTTGTGAGATGTTAATGCTAATAAAAATGTGAGAAGAAAATCAAACTTAGAACTATTTGGTTTTGCTTTCCTGTCCGAGATAGAATTTTAATAAAATCAACTTGTATGCTGGAAAATTCAAAACTGAACTATATTGGATGAAATGAAGATGCGAATGACAATTTTTTTGGAAATAACTTTCAGAAAAAGGAATCCTAAACCTTGGGCAACATCTCCTAATGAACCTTCAAGTAGGATTTTCTCAACTCAATTTCTCTCAATCATGCTTCCAGTCATGGTTGCACAACGTATGATAGATGCTATTGAAGAACAATAAAATATGTAAGAAAGTTCTAAAAGACTTCACCACAATTCTTTAGTAGTTTTAGAACATGAATTCAAGTTCTCTCTCTCTTAAGCACCTATTGAGCTTTTCATCAACAATAGATCAAAATAGATTCAAGAAACTCCAATTTTTGCTTAACTCGGAAAGGAATGAAACTTTAGAAATTGAACAATCAACCCACAAGAGAGTTGGAAACCTTGATAGAGAAACAATAATCGATTGTTACCTTTGGTTTAGGATTTTTGTAAACTACTCATGCAACATAATAAATACCCAAATCTTCCTCGGAAAAATAACATTCAGATTCTATTTTTCAAAAAAACCAAAGCAATAAAATCTTTTCCCTAGCTGAAATTCCTCGGTCTATTTCTCGTCGAAACCAGTACACCCTTCTCTTCCTTCTTTTTCCATTTTATCCCTCCTTCCATTGAGATGCCCAACAGGTCCAACTAATTCCCCTCCAATTCGCTACTGTTGCCCGATCTCTCCAATTTCATACGATTGTTACCTACAAAATCTGAGAGATGGATGAGAGTAGGGTATTAGATGCAGAGGAAGTGCAGTGAACATTCGAGTGCCTAAGTGTCGTGTGATGGCTTTTAGTGGGTTTGAAAGCAAGATTGACCTTTTTACCCCTTTGCTCACTTTGTTTTACTAAAACAATCCTAATGAAAATTTAATGTGTAATCGAGCACTTAACATGATTTTTCAGATCAAAACTATTGAAATTAATGCTCAATTACTACATTTTTCTCATTTTATCAACTTGTTGGGTGCAGAACTTTCTCCATGACATGCATATTAATTTATGAGATACATTGTAAAAATATATTTTCTTGATAAATATATATTTTTTCTTTGAAGAGAAAAATTGTAATCCATTAATTAATAACGGACATTAAAAATGAACTTGAAACATACATTATAAATTAATTTAATGACGATCTATAACTTTTCAGTATACTAAAAGTGACTAAAATTTTCTATTCCTAACTGCAAAACTCTCTAAAATACCGTCTGAGAGTTGGCCCAAACTATATTATAAGACAAAATGACAACTAACCAAACAAACAAAACCAAACTCCACTTCCGTACTAAGACGGATTAGGAAACAAATTCTAAGGAACATAAGTCCTAGAGACTATATATGTTTTGGTTTTTATTAAAACTAAGTAACAAACAGGAAATAAAACTAAATTGGAAAAATCAGATCCTAATGATCCCGTTTTCAACCTAAGAGGAATTTAAACGGACAACATAAGGGATTGCTGCTGTCAAGTAGCGCATGGAAGCCATGCGCCGCCTCTGGAGGATTGAGGAAGAGACGGACACTGGACGCTGGTGCCCTAGATCCTACAGCCTCGCGCGTGGCTATCCTCTGATGGTGGCACACGAAGAGCAACCTTCCATTGTGAGAGGCGCCTGTGAAGCACGCGCCTCTTCGATCGGCGCGATTCTGTCACGGCTAGTAGATTGGTGTCCTAGGAGGACATCAGCGGGGCATGTGTGGAGTCCAACACGGCGGAAGCCATCACTCCTGTCAACCTCGAAAACACAATAAACACCTCCCAACAACTGCAGTTTCTGCAAAAACAAACCAAAAACACAAACCAACAAAGGAAAAAAAAAAGAAATGGAGGAGTAGGAGGCGAGGGGGGGACACGAGAAAGGCAGTTATAAAACAAAGAAGAAGAGAAACGAAGAGGGGAGGAAAGGTGGAAATAAAAATAGAAAGAAATGAATAGAGAATGGAGAGAAAATGAAGATGATGATGGAGAAAGGGAATGAAAGGGGAGGAGGTGTAGGCATAGCTCCCCCCACCCAAGCGCCGCCATTGGTGTTGAAAGACCTAGGGTTTTCTCTCAATGCAAGAGAAATCTCAGCGAGAGATTCTCGAGATCTGAAGAAAGAGTTTTTGGCAATTATATGTATTTGGATGGGATAATGATGTGTTGTTGTAGGCAACCAAAAATAAAACCTATACTCCAAAGTATATATATATATATATATATGTAGTAGTGCGAGTAAAGATCGTTCCGATAGAAAGTGCCTAGCCTAATTTTATGCTACTTGAACAAGGATATAGGGTTTTGAATATAACGAAAATAATTTCAAGAAAAATAAAAATAACTAATGAACAATTCAATTTAAAATATCGAAATCAAACAAAAGAACAAATCTTGGTCTAAGTCAACATCTACCATCGAAATTTTATAACTAATAATCGATGCAAATATATATCAATTAACACTTTGAATACTCACCGTTGGAACTATTTTCCTATCTCTTCTGAGTCGTAATTAATTAAAAAATAAGCGATCTGATTAACCTTAACTACTAAACAACCCAAGACAAGTGCTAAGGATTTAATCTAGTAACAGTTTTAGGAATTAGAGAAATCGATGAAACTAAATAACACAAACACAAGCGGTTGCATTTAATTTAGTTGAGTGTTTGTTTTAAGATCTAATAATTTCTGATATAGCAAATCATTAAATCTTAATTGTTTCACAGATTAGAAAGATCAAACAATTATGAATTTGATGTCTAATCTAGTAATAGATTGCAATGAATAATACACTAGTAGACATCCTAACAATTAAACAAGATAATCATAAAAATTGGTACAGAAGAACATCTAATGCTCAAATAATAAATTGAACAATAAAAACAAATTAGATCTCACAGTTTTATTGATTTTGAGATTTTCATTTTCTTAGATTAAGTATAAAAGTTTAGCCACGCAAGATTATAATAAAAATTGAAAAGAAAAGATGAAAAGAGAGAAGAGAGGGGGCAATGGTTTTTGTGTGCGTGAAGTCTCGCAAACGGCGCTGGCTTCCCAAATGTATATGTTGTGTAATGTGCCGCTGCTCTTAATTCAAAAGAAGTGTCGTGCCCTATTATGCATGCCAAGTCTAAATTGTGGTCAAATGGCTTAAATGGATTTAACCACAAGTAGAGTGCTAGTGGAATTCACGTGGCCGGACCTGAGTTTTTAATTGAAGTTAATCCAAAAAGCCCAATTCAAGTGCACAAGTGCGGCACGTTTGTTTGTGGGTCCAATTCATGAATTAAGGGAAGTGGCCTGATGGTGAAGAGGCCAAACGAAATATGTGTCCAATCCGTGCGGCTTTGATCTTTTAAAATTTGGCCCAGTGACAGTCACGTGCGTTGATTTCGAGTCCAATTTCGATCTTTATGCGGTCACTATTTCTCAAAATTCAAAACATAAAAGTTGTATAGCTTTGTCTTGGCATTCCATGAAATTTCGAATTATCTCAATCGGAACTTGGATGAGAGAGTTATGTTTAAATTACGAAGTAATGTCGGAACTGTCCAAAATAGCCCGATTAACTTCATTTTATACTTGATGCTTTTATTTGTATTCTAAATTAAAATATAAGAATAATTAGTATATTTAAGTATTAAATAATTATAAAAAATTAAACATTAAAAGATAAAAATATAACATTTTACATTTTGGTCAAATAACATGCAAAATTATATATATGTTTTTTGTGGACATATATAATGTTGGAATTATATCGGCAATATTTCTAACGTTTTTGGGACACCAGACCCAATGAACATGCTAGAGTACGGATGATGATATTTGGTTAGTGAGAGTCCATCAATGGACGCGAATGCCAATGTAGGAGAGATCTTATCTGATGACGGTACGAGTTCTAGGAGTAATGAGTTCGTGCACGACGCAATCGAGCTCATCCCTTATTAGGATCCGGCCAACATCTCGACCGGGATTTCATCTTAGAATGTCCCAACACAATATCGGCATGCGGGCACTTTTGAATGAACATCTATAAATTTGTAAGAATTTATTCTGAATGGTGGTTGAGGTATTTTGCACATTGTGCTCGTTGCTACAAAACAATCGCTTTCTAAGGAATGATAGGTGTGGGGTGACTATTGGGGACCAATTAGCCATCTTTTATCTTCTGGTGGTGCATGGACAAGGACAATACGTTATGAGCAAGCAGTTTCAACATTCCAGTGAAACTGTATTCTGACATGTAAGGAGAGTGATTCAGGCCCTATGCGCGCTTGGGACACATATTATCGTCCCTACACACATTATTGGTGTGCATCGACCCTACATCTCAGGCGACCACCGAAATTATCCCTTGTTTGCGGCAACATTATCATCGTACTCTCATAACGTAGTAACTTGATCCATGTACTTTGATAAAATTATTTAGTCCGCGTCAACTTGCATTAATTATGTAATTACCTAGTTATTCGTTTGCAGCAATGCCTTGGTACATTGGATGGTACCAGGACAAATGTTGTATCTCCTGATGTACGTGAGACATTTCATAATTGGTATAACTACAAAATAAAATGAGTATTTATGACTAATTAATTATAACTAACAAAATTATTTATAGCAAAAGTTGTATTATTTTTACCGTAAATAGTTATGTTAATTACAATTAATTAATCATAAATACCTATTTTTTTTTATAGTGATGGGCAAGTTGCTACAAACGTCTTGTGTGTATGTGATTTCAATATGAAAGTCACATTTGTTTACATAGGGTGAGAGGGAACATCGCATAATACTCACGTATTCCTCCATGCATTGACTCGAGGGGAAAGCCAATTTCCATGGCGGACCGATGGTAAACCTCTAGTATTATTTCATTATTTATAAGCAATTGTATATATATATATATATTTCTAAAAATGGATTGGTAAATAACCGACTTGGTTGAAATGGGTTAGCAAGTTATTATTATGTGGTGCATTTAGCGTTTCCATACACTATGGGATTTATACCCCCCATATTTTAGATAAAAGTAATGAGTATCATATGATCGTTATAGATAGCATAAATTGAAGGGGTATAAGGACTTTTCCTTATTATCGGCATTTATCAATTGTAATATAATTGAACGGACATTTGGCGATTTTGAATGAACAGTTTAAAGTTTTAGGGGTAATGCCTGGAGATTCAATTGGGCGGCAAAGGCTACTCGTGATAGCATGTTGTACGTACCTTGCATAATTTTATCAAAATGACGACTCTAAACGACTGGTTGTTTAAGTCAGGAAACAACATGTAGCTCAATCTAAATGATCGTGCGGTTGGTGACGCTGCAGAATCATCACATCATCCGGACATGAGCACCAAATTAGCCCAAGATATGCCTATAATGAGGGATGGGATTGCCATACCTATTTGGGCAGATAGGGTGAATATTGAATCTTATTTTCCAAGTGGGCACCATGTAATTTTATTCTCACTGTAAGGGTGTATTGTTATTATTGAAGTTTATAAATATTTATCAAGTACGATACGAATTTCTCAGCGCTCTTTGAATTTTGGTATTTTATCAACTTTATTGGTTATACGAATTAAATAGGTTTTTTCAACATCCAATATAATACTGTATATGCAAGGAGCTCAGATATGTATTTTTTCCATTAGAAATAAATGATAATTTTTTGTTAATAATGCGAAGATCCGATTTTCTTTCTTTCTTTTTTTTTTTTTTTTTGGCGACCCACCCATAATTGTTAATATTGATCCATTTGAAATAAAGGGCTCGGACTACAATAACGAATACATTTATAATTTCTGATCCATAATTAGAATTAGATATATTATAATATAGAATTCGGTTTTTGAAAATTATTGATTAATCTAAATTCAGAAATGATTTGCTATTAATTATATTATTTTAATGATTTTTTGGTTTCCTAGTAGTTAACATAAAAGTTTATATAAGAGGAATACTTGGGTTGGTCTGGCCGACTCTCCCATAAAAAGTAGCCCGCCGTCTTTTGTGGTGGTGGGTAATACCGTTCATGCCATCGGGACCAGTAGGCTTTGGCGACCTCACTCCTGTGATAGCGACCTTCAACGACCTTCTACATTCTCCCGGCAGCTTTAATTCCAAAATGGGTCTGTTATCCACCGCCAGAGACGGTGGCTCCGTTTGGTTGAGAACCGAATCTCCCTTAAAATCATCCTCATTTTATTTTTTATTGTATTTTTTTTATTATGTTTTCTTCATTTTATTTTTTATTATATTTTTTATTATAATTTTTAAGATTTTTTTTATTGTGTTAATCATCAAAAGTAGCTGGCCTGCTTTTGATGCTAGGGCAGCCAGGCCAACTCCCAATATCACTCTTATATAAATAATATTTCATCATTACAAATATTCTCCAATAATTTGTGGGAGTCACAACTATTAAATTTCTCGAAAAGTTAACACTTTTTTATCTCATTTTTAAATTTAGACATATAAAATTTTAAATTATCTCATTTTATTTTAATTCATTTGTACTCAATAATTTTAATATTATTTACAAATTATATTAAATCATCTTATTTTATCTTATTTTACCCTTCAAATTATGAAAATGGTCAAGTACAATAACAATATATTTGGAAGTCCTTTATTTTGCACTCTGCAGTCTGCATGCCATTCTCATTACTTGATGTGGGCTTACAATTTTTAGGGCCGCTTCTAAACAACCCATCTGGTCTTCTCATAAAACCAATCCTCCAATCCAAATGCAACACGTCAGCATTTGTGAAAAGAACATCATAGATCAAAACAAGGAAGATAAAAAAAAAAATGGAGAATTCAACGACCACCAAAAACTTCACACAAAAACCAGCAAACGCAGCTCCACGCAAAAACCGACGACCACTTGATAGTACTTTTCCCAGAAAATTAGAAGTAAAACTGCAGATTGATTTGCCGGAGTTAATCCTAGGAAATTTTGAAGTGCTGCCAACTGTTGCGTCTTGGCCTCTTTGAGCTCGATTTCAGCTTTGCCTAGCAATGTACCGCACTCAGATCCTCTTTCTTTTATCTCCAAATAGTTGTACTATAAATCTTCTCTTTCCTTCCCATCAATAATTTGCGCCAGTAAACAAAAACGTCTGAAGCTTTGTAAAAGGTTTGATTGCGCTTCAACAGTGATACAAACGGAGAGAGAAACTTAGAGGGAGATTTTTCTTTTTTCTACGAAATAAAGGCTTTCTTGGTTGCTAGGCTCTCGGTAGAATAGGAAGAAAGGGATTTCGGTTTAGGGGGAATGGAGTCTGGTGTGGTGAGATGTATGGTAATGGCAGTAACATGTTGACTTGTGGCATTATGATCGGAGGGCTGGTCTTATGAGATAACCAGACGGGTTGGTTATTAGATATTTCCTACATTTTTACCCTTATTTAAAACTCCTCATTTTCTTCCCTAGAAGCAATAATTTAGAAGCAAAACTAATATGTAAATCAATAGAGAAGAAGGCTTCAAAGAAAGCTTTTTAGAGAGAGAACCTCTTCTTTCTTAGAAAAATCTCTCTCTTCAAGTGTAATCGCTAAATAGGAAGGTGGAGCTGTGACTCTTACCATCATTTCCTTTTCCTTTCTATTTTTGCAATGTATATACATTTTTATAGTAGTTTTTCTCTACTCCCCTTCACCGGCTCGATTTTGTTTAGATCTGCTGTTCTCCAACCACAATTCGCCTACACATGCCCCACCATCCCATCCTATAGTCGTTGATCTATTAGGATAGAGCAGAGTCGCACCAAAAAGTTCAGCGCATGGTCTTTACGCGCCGTCACACCTTGATGCCTCCGACCGCTACATGCGTCATACCAAAAAATTCCTCACATTGAGATCTTCCATATTCGGCCCATCCCGTCCCCATTCCACCTATATGTGGCCGTTACGTGGCATTACAGGCTCATGCAAAGGTAAACAATCGCAGAAAGGAAAATTCCCCACTCGATGCCATGTTTTCCACCATGTTATTATTTTTCCTAACTGGTAATCTAAAAAAAAATGGACCAATGCTCTCTCCCAAAATACCTCACGACAACAAATTACAATGCATCCATTATTTTCATCGCTTCTAGCAAGACTTTCACTGTCACCAATGGTGATTTCATAGTTCAAATACTTTTGCAAACTGCTTATTTCCATATTTTATGGTGTCCTCTTTGTAGGAGATGGGTGAGGATTAAGAAAGTAGTCCCAAAAACCGCTTTGTTTTCTTCTTTTTCTTCACTACTTTGCACTATTGTTATTGTTCTGGTGCATTTTTTAAGCAATCACACCCCCTCCTCATGTATTACATTTTCTACTTTGAATGAAGTTTACTAACTTGCTTAAAAAGAAGTAAATCGATAGAGATAATGTCAGCAACTTTGGGACATCCCTATCGAAGCCATTGCTACCGGCATGTGAAAAAACGATGACAAAATAAGAAAAAGCAACTACAAGTAAATAAATAATCAATTATATGATATATAATTAATGTGATTCAGTAGCATGCCTGCATTATAAAGTTGTAAAGAATCTTATTGTATTGAGGAATTATAAAATATATTTTGCGATGAAGTTTTACTATTCAAAACACTCAATACAAACTAAACACTCAATATTTATAGGCAGAAAGCCTAATTCTCACTTTTCTATGTTATTCCCATGAGCAGAGTATTGACGGAGACTCAAGTAATTCTCTATTTGAAATTTGCTTAAGCCACCTATCGAGCGAATATAGAGCAGACTTTCTGCCCAATGCTTTTTCTTACCTCAAATATTGCCAAAAACTAATGTAATTAGTTAAAAAAAATATTGTGAAAAGTTTAAAACAAAAGTAAAAACATAGTAAATCAAACCAAAAAATAAAAATAAGAAATCAACAAAAATATTGAATATTTTTAAAAAATACAAAAAATGAGAGAAAAAATAAAAGTATTTTTCCTCCTAAAAATCAATAACAGAAGGAAAGAAACTTAGAAATTTGTTTGTTTTTTTTAAAAAAAGATTAAGTGTATATGAATCCTTTAAGTGCTCTTGGGCCAGATGGCTTTCAGCTGGGTTCTATCAAGATCATTGGAATACAATAAGAATACAAGTGACAAAGGATCTGTAGGAAATCCTGAAATCTAGTTTTGGTATTGAGTTGTTCAATGACACTTTTATCTCCTTGATACCTAAGAAAAAGAAAGCCAACTTGGTCACTAAGTACAAGCCAATAAGTCTCTACAATGTTTCCTACAAAATTGTTTCCAAAGTCTTAGCTAAGCGATTGAATCTCTTACTGCTAGAGCTGATAGCCCCCACTCAAAATGCATTTATTTTCAGAAGACTCATTTATGATACTATCATAGTTGCCTATAAAGCTCTCCATTCCATGCAAACTCGAATGAAAGATTAAAAAAAAAAGTTTTATGCTCTTTAAATTAGACATGAGCAATACTTATGATAGAGTAGAATAGTCATTTTTAAAAGCTATTTTGAGAAATTTTGGTTTTGATAGATTTTGGATCTCTCTTATCATGAAATGTGTTAGCTTAGTGAACTATTCTCTATTTATCAATGGTATTCCTCAAGAGAAGTTCAAACCTAATAAAGGAATTAGACAAGAGGATCCTTTATCCCATTATCTTTTCAACCTTTATTCGGAAACACTTACTTATATATTAAACTATGCTGAAAAAAAAAGCTTGATCTCAAGTATACCTATGAAAAAAAAGGGCTTGATCTCAAGTATACCTATTGCAAGGAGAGCTATAAATAATCTCTTTTTTATAAATGATAGTCTCAAATTTTGTAAGGCTAACATCTTTAAATGGAGGAGGATGATCAGTTGCTCAAACTTTATGAATTGGCTTAGGGTGAAAGGTTGACAGTTGCATGCACGTGTCATTTGGTTGGTCCAGCCACCTCATTTTCTTTATGAAATAAATTTCTTAATCGTAACCATTTCTATTAAATTGATTAGGTTTTTATATAATTTATACAATTTTCTATTATTTTTAGCTATGTTGTGACCTACTTAGTGATGCGATATTTACATCAGAGTTTTGTTATATAATCTAATGAATAAAAAAATTCATTTAAAAACACTAGAAAAATCTTTAAAAAAATCTATAAAAAGAAAACAATGTAATGAACGATCGATTGGAGGGACGACTGCCATGCCGTCTCACCATCAAAATTATGTGAATAACCCCATCACTATTATTTTAAATCTTGCATAGTGACTTGCATAGTGATTTACATAGTAATTTACATAATAATTTCAAGACCTATAAATATAGGTTTCAGTTGTTATGAAATTAATAAGAAAATATATAAAACGAAGAAAGTTTCAGTTCTTGAGAGTTCTTAAGAGTTTCTTTTATATTTCTCTCTTGCAATAGTAATAGTTTCATTTTTAGTTTTATAACACGTTATCAGTACGAAGTTCTACCGATACTGAAACTAGTGGTCTTCTACTTCAAGTAAGTTTTTCAATACATTATTTGCAGTCTTCAAGATAAATATTAAATGTAATATTGCTGAATATTACTTGATAAAATTCTACTTTTATTTTCATGATTATGTGAATATATTTCTTAAATCCACAGATTTATTATTATTGATATTTCTGGAAAAAGTTATTTATCCAGGATCCTTGATGAGATTCATTTAGATATGATGATGAACTTAGGAGATACAATCATAGAAGAAAATCATATGTTCCTGAAGGACCGTGCTATGTATTTCAAAGTGAAAAATTATCTTACTGTGTGAAGTGAATTAAGAGAGAGATATTAGCACCAGAAGATATAATCCTCTCAAAAGATCATTATAACTTATTGCATCTGAAGTTGCAAGATTTTAAGAGTGGTATTGAATATTCTGCACTCTTTAAAATCAGTTCAATATTAAAATTATGCAATGAGAAGGTCACTGATGATGATATTTAAAAGAAGACATATATTATTTTTCATAACTCGAATGTGATCCTGAAGTAGCAGTATCGAAAGTGAAAGTTCAATAAATATTCTAAACTTTTATTTTGTCTTCCAGTAATTGAGCTAAATAACGAGTTTTTGTTAATAAATCACTAGTTACGTCCTATTAATGATATTGAATTTATATCATTCCCAAAAGTGAACGGTGCATCCTTTCAAAAGAATCAATGGCATGGACGTGGTAGCAAAACTATAGAAGTGTTGGTTCCAAAATCGACAACACTAAAAATGATAAAAATATATCATATCACCAGAAGTGATCCAACTCAGAAAAGGGTAAAGACTCTCAAAATAATTTTTCATAGAAAGATAAAGATATTTGTCATAGATATTGTATGACTGAATATTGGTCACGTATATGTTGTACGACCAAACACTTGATTTACTTATACTGAGCTTTTACATATTATAGTAAAGCTTTTTAATATTTCATTATGTTTTGAAATAATGAAAAGTCGGTGCCTGAAGTACGACAATAAATTACTTTGGATAATAAAACTCTATTTAAATTTGATTCTCTTATAAATGAATGTGAAACAGAAATTCAGAGGATTACTTATTTGCAAAGCGTTGCAAATCAGTTACAGAATGTATTTACTGACACTAAAAGTATTGTAAAATCATATATTACTACTGTTAATGCTTAAGCAAGAATTGAAGTACCTGAAGGAAGAGTTATTAAAACAGCAATAGATGAGTCTAAAATACGCCTGAAACGTTGAAGACCTATTAGTGCAAAAGAGAAAAAAAAAATCGATGCTCCTGAAGAGATCATACTTTTTGTATAAAATATAATCTTCTTGAAGAGGAAACTCCTGAAAAATATAAATTCTGAAGAGTACAACTCCTGAAGAGAAAACTCTTAAGGAATACAAACCTCCTGAAGATGAACCTCCTATAGTGGTATTTCATGAAATGTTTTCCCCTGGATAGGAACAATGAGATCTCAATATATTTCATGAGTACTGAAAAATTTATGGATAGAAATAAAACTGTTGTCGACAGCATATATGATAACACTTGACATTACCAGAAGTAATGAAAAAAGCGAGCCAAGAATTGTTGAAAAATATCGACGTAGAAATGATTGGCCAAAATGAAAAACAGCTATTGAAACTGAATTAAAATTGCCAGCAAAACTAGAGGTATTTGGACCTGTTGTCCAAAAAGCAAAGGGTGTAATACCTATAATATAGAAGTGAGTATTTATACGAAAGTGTAACGAGAAATGAAATTGTGCGGTACAATTTGTCGCACAAGGTTTCCTACAAAAACCCGATAGTAGTTATGAGAAAACATATTTTCTTGTTATGAATGCAATCACATTCATATTTTTAATCGATTTGGTTATTATAAATTGATTAGATATGCAGTTGATGAATGTGGTCATTGCATATTAATAAGGATCATTAGATCATTACATATATAAAGATATACGATAACTTGAAGCATCTAATCCAAGTATATTTAGGAGTATGTACTTTATAAAATTTCAAAGATCTTTATATGGGTTAAAACAATCCGAACGCATGTGGTATAATTAAATCAACGAGTATCTATTGAAAAAAAGATTTGAGAATAATCCTATATGCCCGTGTGTTTTATTAGAACCCGGATTTGTCATTATTACAGTTTACGTTGATAATTTATCTTGTTAGAACTTTTGAAGAGATCACAAGGGTTGCTATAAATTCAAGGAATGCATTTGAAAAGGAAAGATCTTACTATTCAATTGATAGATGAGTTACAAAAATTTGAAACTTCTAGCCTCATCTCTCAAATGCATTTGTTATTCATAAAGCAACATGTCATCCTTATTTAAAGGATTAGGCAATCGAAATAAAGAGGTAAATAAGGATTTTAAATCCTTATTCTCTTACTTTAAGTCTGCAATTTTTCTGTCTCACTCCTGAACGAATCGTTGAAGTACGAAAACTTTTTCGTTAAGTTCCTCAATCTCACGATTTTTGGATTGTAATCGGTTGGAAAACCCGACAATAGAGGAGGAGTATCGGGTGTCGAGAGTCACCAACTCATAAACAGCTTCACAATCTGACTTATTAGCCAGATCATTCGCTTCCTGCAACATAGCACCTGCAGAAAATGCAGGAACAACTTGTAATTGAGGTAAATGATACCTCATATGTTGATCGTGAGAAATATTGAAAAGAAATTGATGAGCCATTGAGAATTTCTAGAATAAGAATGCAAATATAGTTGAATTATAGATATGAGAAGAACATTTGATGCAAACTATATGAAGCTAAAGACGGTTCTTATAAAAATGGAAATAAGAATAAGACAAACCATCATCTCTTCAAATCTCACTGTACATGATATGCTGGATGCATAATTTCAAAAGCCAGCGAGATTAATTACAGCTATCTCTATTTTCTTGTAAACGCTGAACCTCTAACGTTAGCTACAATTGTTGACTTTATATTTGAGCTCTCTCGTTCTAGCTCTTCTACTCGTATTTTCAGGTAACGAGAATACCAGTCTACAAATTTCTTTAGTTCCTTATTTTTTTGTCTTAAATTTTTATTTTTTCTATCTTTAGTTGCAAGCGTTTGATGCAACTCAGATATTTGATTTTTAAGATAATCAACCCTACTCGTTCTTGCTAGTAGCCTCTGAGACATGGTTGTAAGAGAGGCAGCATATTGAGCACTGAGAATTCTTGACGTTGCAACAATTTCAAGATCAGATTTACTAGAAAGATATATCTCTGCTCCTATCCTGGCATTTACAGCTTCAAGAGAAAATATGAGTGGTTGAGGTTTAAAAGGTTCTTGGTTTAAATCTTGGATATTAGAATTTCTATCAGACATAATATCGTTCTGAATGAACAACAACTGAATTTATGAAGAATGTGAGATCTTTTTGCTGAAGTAAACCAATGGTAAAACTGGTTATATTTAAATAACAACTCAAAACCTTCAAATCTCTTTAAGATCTCGTTTGTTAACAACGTCAAACGGATTTGATTTTCTGTCGAACTGGTAATATTAGACCTCAAGCTTTTAAAACTTTTATCATACATGGATGGTTTCCAATACTATTAGCACCGTATATAAAAAAGTTCTCCCTAAGAACGCCGAATGAGGGGGAGAAAATTTTAGATGAAAATATTATCACATTCTCTCTAATGCATTATTTAGATGGAAATCGTGTTTGAATTCTTAACTTGTTATATATACTGAAGTCATATTTGTTTATTACTTGAAAAATTAACGCATATTCTCAGGGGGAGTTTAAGTATTACTGCAGGTTTCAGATTTCTATTAAGTCTGTCAAGCGCCTTATATGTGGGGTTCTTTCTACTTTGTCGGACACATTTTAAACCCATAAGGCCTTGAAGTGCCAAAGAGGACAATATCGGATGGGAATATGGAACTGCATGTATCTGTCAAATCTTCAAATCACTCATAAATTATTATAATTCATGAAATAAGTAGAGAGTGTATTTGGCTGAGATTAATAACTCAACATATCCAAGAAACGTGTGGTTTTTCATGATCAATAATAGCCTAATAATTTTATATGAAGATAATACTGCTTGTATCACTCAAATCAGAGAAAGATATATCAAATGTGACAAAACCAAATATATTTCATCTAAATTGTTTTATACTCATGAACTCCAAGAGAAAGGTGAAATTGATGTCAAGCAGATACGATCAAATAATAATCTGACAGATTTATTCACGAAGGCATTACCAACTGCAACATTCAAGAAGATTGTGTAGAATATTAGAATGCGAAAACTCAAAAATCTATCGTCATGCACTTTTCAAGAAGAATAAATGTCATGAAGATTTGCGCTGATTGTACTCTTTTTCCTTCGCTGAGGTTTTGTCCTATTGGATTTTTCTTTGTAAGGTTTTAATGAGACAATCTTAAAGCACTTGTGAATACATAAAAATACTGTACTTTTTTTTCCTTCGCCATTAATTTTTCTTCTCACTGAATTTTTCTTTGACAAGATTTTAACGAGACAGATTTTTTATAGATAGTTATTTAATGAGGAGTGTAATGAACGATCGTTTGGAGGGACGGCTGTCGCCTCCTATCTCACTATCAAAATTATGTAAACGATTTCACTACTATTATTTTAAATCTTGCATAGTGACTTGTATAATAATTTCAATGCCTATAAATATGAGTTTCAGTTGTTATGAAATTTATAAGAAAATATATAAAACGGAAAAATTTTTAAATTTTAAAAATTTTTAATTTTTTTTTTTATATTTTTCTCTTATAACAACAATAATTTTACTTTTTAATTTTATAACAAACAAAAAAAATTATTTGTCGGCCATTCGACTGATTTTTGAATGACATCATAACTCCGCTCAACATAAAATCAGAGGAGCCCTCAACTTGAAAAGGTAAAAGAAAAACGTTTGGAAAAGAATCTGTCGGATATACTGAACAATCAAACTCAAAGAGTCAACACCAACGAGCAACTTTTGTCTTTCATGGCTTGGTGAGAGAAAACCTATGTTTTTTTAATTTTTTATATTTTCCCTCTAGGCTATAATTAATAAATACATAGGTAGGATCTTATCACTTTCTCTCTTCAAACACCAACATCAAGAACAAGAGCTGGAGCTGGAGTATTTCGGAGTGGAAAGATGGAGAAGATACAGCACACAACAGTACGCACAAATGGCATCAACATGCACATAGCATCTATAGGTAACGGCCCAGTCGTTCTCTTCCTCCACGGATTCCCTGAGCTTTGGTATTCATGGCGCCACCAACTCCTGTCCCTTTCCTCTCTCGGCTACCGCTGCATAGCCCCCGATCTTCGCGGGTTCGGCGACACCGACGCGCCGTCTTCTCCCACTTCATACACCCCGTTCCAAATTATCGGCGACCTCGTCGGCCTCCTCGACCATTTGGGTATCGATCAGGTCTTCTTGGTCGGCCATGACTGGGGAGCTGTGATGGCCTGGTACTTCTGCTTGTTCAGGCCAGACCGGATCAAGGCCTTGGTCAACATGAGCGTGGCGTTTCGTCCTAGGAGCCCATCAAGGAAACCTGTGGAGAGCTTTAGGGCTTTGTTTGGCGATGATTACTATATTTGCAGGTTTCAGGTGATTGAATAGATGATTAGTGATTTAATTTATTTGATTATATTGGTGATTATATTAGTAATTGGAACTGTTATAGCTTATGTATTTCTATTGTTGACAAAAGGTATCTGCTTGGTTTGGGATTGGATTAAAGGATAATTTATCTCTTATGTCAGTAACATTTATGATCAATTAATTGGTTGTTTCTCCTGTCCGGTAGCAATAGAATGTTAGAGACAGTTGTATTAATTCTCTTAGTAGGGCAGTTGATGGATTTGGTCGGTTTTTCTGCATGTTCTGCTCGTATTTATAACCCTTTTTTTTTTATAATTAATGCTCGTATTTATTGCTATTACTAGTATTATTATTATTACTTATTGATTGCAGTTATGAGCTATATTGGGATTAGCCATTTTTATGCAGATGTCTTTCATGGATTCTTTAGTTTTTCAATAGCATGTCGTTCTGATTGGGACTTCAAAAGGTATTGTTTACTTTAATCTGAATTCTCAGATTCCTATTTGGGAGACTTCTTGAGTAGTTTACTTGTGTAATTTGGCAAAATTCCTGCATTCGTAGTAGAATATCTATCATTTGTTACTCACCCTGTACACTTAAATTACTAGAACCTTCTGCAAGTTTGAAATATCTGCCAGTCATTCTCTTTTGTTCATAGCTATAAACATAGTATGGCATTCTTGTGATGGATCTTTAGTATGAACTTTCTTCAATCTCCTTAGATGCTTAATCTGGTCTGCTTACAAACACTGTTCTTTTGTTATTTGTACACAGTAACCAATATACTGGCAAAAAACTTGCAGATATATGAAAAACTTGTTATTTTGGAGCAAATAAGATCCCAACTTTGTTGGGGTTAGGGATCCTTAGGGATCCCTGTCTGAGCTTTTGTCTGTTACATGTCAGTCTCTCAATTGCATCCGTGTCTTTAATTTATGGTAATTTGATCTTTCTTGCTCTTTCTTTGGGTATAATCAAGTCCATATGGGTGGTAGGGAATATATAGCCTGGCAAGATGTGCTTAACACATAACAAAAATGCTGATGCTTAAATACCCCTTTCTTAAATTATTTGGATGAAGTTTCTTGGACTAGTCTTTAATCAATGAGTCACACCTGTTGTATTCGATCTAATATGGATGGGGTGTCATGATACATTTATGGGTTACTAAAGGAATACAATTCTTTCTGAATCATTTAGGGAGTATCCTGTGTCATGAAGGTTAAATTTTGATGTTCTAAGATACTTTCCAAATCATTGAGTGATCAATATCATAATCAGTTTTGAGCTGTGGTGTAGGAACCGGGGGAGATTGAAGAAGAATTTTGTCAGGCAGGAACTGCAAGAATAATAAAGGCATTTCTTACATCTCGCAGTTCACGTCCTCCTTGTATGCCCAAAGGACGATTAGCAGCTTCCCCTGATACTCCAATTCCCTTGCCACCTTGGTTATCAGAAGAAGATGTCAATTATTTTGCCAGCAAATTTGAAAGTAAGAGCTTCGTTGGAGGGCTAAACTATTATCGAGCTTTGGATCTGTATGTTTCTCTTACTTCTTAATTTGAATTGAAATGAGTGTATTGATACACGGCCGAGAATACGAGTAAAAAAATCATCTCTTACAACTCCTACTTGCATGTCAATTGTCAAAGTTTTCAATGTTCTCCAACAAATTTTGTGATTTTCTGTACAGAACTATTTATGACTGAAAAATAGAGAACCAAGCTCACATATAACTCGAAATCATAACAAAGTTATCAGGAGATGACTTTGTTTTCAGTAGCAAACCTTGTGTTTTGTTTGGGATAGAGGCTAAAAACATATTTTTGTTATGGTTGGCAGAACCTGGGAGCTCACAGCACCATGGACCAGAGTACAAGTGAAAGTGCCAGTTAAGTTTATTGTGGGTGACCTTGACATCACCTATTGCATCCCTGGCGTCAAGGATTATATACACAATGGTGGTTTCAAGAGAGATGTGCCATTCTTGCAAGAAGTAGTTGTCATGGAAGATACAGCTCACTTTATAAACCAAGAAAAGCCAGAGGAGATCAGCACACACATATACGACTTTATCAAGAAGTTCTGATTTTCCATTTCCAACATCAGCATCCCAAATTTCTGTATCCCTTATGTGCTCCAGTTGCCTCTTTATTGTCTCTTTCGGAGGATTTCATTCACAAAATGCTCTGTTTTGTACCTTTTGCGTTTGGTGGTCCCCATCCAAAATAACTGAAAGTTCAATGATTTAGAGACCATTGCGACTGTTGAACATTGTTAACATGCTCTGTTTTTGTTGTTGTTCTCTAAATTCATGCGCCTGCTGGATTGGAATCCACAACTTCTGATCTACCTCATCTATCCTGTGGCACACAGTCATCGGCCGAAAAAGAGGGATGGAGATGGATCATTATTCGGATTCTCCAACATTAAAATGTCCAGTATGAATTAAAACATTAAATACCACGTGTCCATCTCTTTTTGGATTTCGGAAAAGTTAATATTCCAAACAAGAATTTGTAAAAATCGTACTTCAATTATGATATGTTGAGGCTTGGATTAAAAGAATGGGGCTTTCGATAAAGTTGCTTAGGTCTTAACCAATAGAGTGCCAGAGAGCACTCCATGCTATAATCTAATAACAGATGTGAGTCTTTCACTCATTTTCATTGAAGATGTCTATTTTGATTTTCAACATCTTAGCATCACATAATGTGTTTGAAGTTCAACAAAGCAAGTTGCAACTGACCCTTGTCATAGAATCATTTACTCAAATCATATTGAAAGAAAACTTTCCTACTTATGAAAGCATTTTCAACAGGCTTAGGAAACTTTAATTGCATTAAAACCTTGCTATATATATGTGTGTGTTATGTTTTATGGACAATGTAGCCTTGTTATATCTCCACTGGCTTAGGTATGCATTTTTTAAGGAGGGGATCCATGGGTTTACGTTCGAGAAGTGTAAGACTTCTAAAGAGGTGTTATAAAATAAAATTCATAAGCTGACATGGCTAGATTTACTTACATGTTGAGGAGTTGACGGATTGCAGTTAGATTCTACAATGAAAATCATTTATAGATGGCCGTATAAATTTTTTAGACAACATTAAATACTTGATAAATGTTATCGAACCATACTTACGTGTTTATCTCTATTATACTCTAGAGCTCTAAAATTTAATTAAGAACAATAGGAAATCTCTAGCCTTGCACCATGTACCATCTTAAGTTGTTTGAATAGTTAGGACTGCATCCACGTTGAGTCTACACTAGATGACCATTATTTGGAAGTGCAATTTCTTGTACCTGTTCGTGAATTAATAGTAATATGTAGTAATGTACACTATACTAAACAGTAAACGCTTGAGCAGAATTAGAAACCTTATTTAGGTTTCTAATTCTAGTTTTCCGTCTCTTTCAAAGCGCCTTTTGTTTCATCAAAACTCATACAATTAAGATTCTTATTATTAATTAATTTTCCACAACTTTCAATATTTAGATATTCTAATTTGATTTTGTTGAAGACGTGCCAAGCCTTTTAAGAGTAGTACGCGTGGTGGGAAGATGGACACATATGAGTTGAAGTCTTAGCCGTGTAAATGTGTAATGGTTTAATGGAAGTTTTCTAAATTCTGTAATGGCTATTTTGTAATTAGAGCTGTGGCAACCTTTTAATTGATGCATATGTATATAATGCAAGTTGCCTTCGTGTATTGCAGCAGATGAATAATCAGTTCACCAATTCTTCGTTCGCGATTGAGAGAAACAAAAGAGGCCGAAACCCTAATGTTTTGCCAAGATTTTAAGGGGCACAATGGTGATGCTTCGTAGAGAATACGGGGGAGCTGAAACTATAGTCTTGTGCCACAAAGATGAAGGTTTGTAAGCGATTGTAAACTCTCTTTTCGGTGCATTCTTCAATAATAAAAATTTATAAATTGCTCTTATTATATATGTAGACTACTAGGATCGAACCATATAATTTCTTGTGTTGATTTCTCTTTTATTTTTTTGTTCTTGCATTATTGTTGATCTTGCACGATCTCTTCTTGTTACTGTTTTATATATTTGATTATCGATCCAATATTGCTACTGCACAAACGGTAATCTTGTTTGTGAGTATTTGTCATTGAGAGGTCTAAATCACAACAAGTGATATCATGAGCTTAGGTTTGATAGGGATTGCCATATTCGACATTGACAAGTTTGATGGCAAGAATGACTTTGGGCTATGGAGGACTAAGATGAAAGCCCTCCTTACTCAACAGAAACTCCAAAAAGCTCTTTTTGAAAAAAATAAGATGGAAACTGTTGAAATACAAGATAGAGGGGAAATCTTGTGTAAAACTACAAGCGCAATCATCATCTCTCTTAGTGACAAAGTTCTGAGGGAGGTAGCCAACGAAAACATCGCTATTGGAATCTGGCTGAAATTAGAGAGCCACATGACAAAATCTCTGGCGAACTGACTGCACAAGAAAACAAAGCTCTACACATTCGAGACATCCTCAAGTATATCTATTGCTGACCATCTCGATTCTTTTAAGCAAAATATTTTAGATTAGGCTAATATTGATGATGAAGATCAAGCAATTTTATCGTTGAGTTCTCTAGATAATTCTTATGCTAATTTGAAAGTGACCATGATGTATAGGAGGAAAACACTAAGTTTAGATGAGATTCAGGCCATGTTACACTCCAGGGAATTACAAGCCATATCTGAAATAAAATCTGAAGCTGAGGAGGGCTTGACTGTGAGGGGGAGAGTTGAGAAAAGAGGTCAATAGGGGAAGAACAATAAACATAATGTGAGGTACAAGTCTAAGTCTAAAGGGAAGCAATTAAAATGCTATCCATGTCACAAAGAGAGGCATTTGAAAAGAGATTGCCCTAATAAAAAGTCTAATACGGGAAATGGGTCCAAGGAGGAGGGAGATGCCTCGATTGTGAGTGATGGAAATGAGAGTGCCGAGATTTTAAATATGTCCAAGGTTGATTGAGGAAAAGGATGGATCTTTGACTTAGAATGTTCTTTTCACATGTGTCCTAATAAAACATGGTTTGAAACTTTCACTATTTTAGATGGGAGGTTTGTGATGCTTGACAGTAATAAGTCTTGTAAAATCTAGGGTATAGGTTTGGTAAGACTAAGGCTCCATAATAGTATTGAAAAACTCTTACCTGAGGTTAGATACATACCTGAATTAGAAAGGAACTAATCTCACTAGATGTGTTAGACCAATTTGGGTACACTTTTAAATCTAAATTTGGATCTTTCAGAGTTGCTAAGGGTTCACTTATTGTGATGAAAGGAGTCATTAAAAATGGCTTATATACCCGCATTGATAAAACTATCATAAGGGAGGTTTCTTCTATCCTAGAAAAGGGTTATCCTTTGCCACAAAAGGTTAGGTTATGTGAGTCATAAGGGCCCTTTGCAACTCCAAAAACAAGGGCTGCTAGGTGAGAAATAACTGAAAATTTTACCATTTTGTAAGATTGCATTCTTGAGAAAGCAAAACGGGCAAGTTTTAAAACAATCACTCACACTACAAAAAAAACCCTAGACTATGTGCATTTGGACCTAACGGGGCCATCTAGGGTTAATTCACATGGAGGGAGAAGTTATTTCCTCTTTGTTATTGATGATTATTTCATAAAAGTGTGACTGTACATTCTTAAAAATAAGAGTGACACTTTTGAGAAATTAAAGGAATGGAAAAAATTGGTAGAAAATAAAGTAGGAAGGAAGGTTAAGAAATTAAGAATTTATAATGGACTTGAGTATATCTCAAATGAATTTAATCGATTTTGTCAAAAGGAATGTATGGCTAGGCATAAAATAGTAAGGGAAACCCTTGAAGAAAATTATTTAGTCAAGAGGATGAATAGGATCATATCGGAGAGGTTAGATGCTTATTGTTAAACTCAAGACTTTCTAAGTCTTTTTGGCTAAAGCTGCCACAACTGCAGTCCATTTAATCAACAAGAGTCTTTCTTCAGCCATAGGGTTTAAGATTCATCAAGAAATGTGGACTTTAAAGCTTTCTAACTATGACTACTTGAGGGTGTTTGTGTGTGTTGCTTATGTTCACACCTGAACTGACAAACTAGAACCAAGGGCTATAAAATGTATCTTTATGGGATACCCTAAGGGAGTAAAAGGGTACAAGTTATGGATTGATAAGCCAAGCATACAAAATTTATCATTAGTAGAGATGTGATCTTTAATGAACATGAAACAACTTAGGTAAAAAATAAAAGACTTGAACCCACTCAGAATACTAATCCAGAGAGGTTACATCTTGAGGTGGAACAACCTGATAATAATTCAGAGAAATTAGAACATTAGGATGCTGAGACTTAAACTTTCACTTTACGTGATGAGGACCAATGTAAAGTTAGTTCATACAACTTGGTCAATGATAGACAAAAGAGGTTTATAAGATATGGTCAAGCTGAGCTGACTGCTTATGCTTTGGCCATAGTAAATAAAGTTGTAGAAATGGATCCTAGATCCTACAAGGAAGCCATGAAAAGTATTGAGTCTCATAAATAGAAACAAACCATGGATGAGGAAATGGATTCTTTGAGTAGGAATTATACTTGGTAAATGGTTGTTTAGCTTGAAAAGGCTAAGCTAGTAAGGTCTAAATGGATCTACAAAAGGAATGAGGGCATACCAGGTGTTAAGGATCCTAGGTACAAGGTTAGGCTAGTAGTAAAGGGGTTCACTCAAAGGAAAGAGATATATTTTAATGAAATTTTTTCACCTGTTGCTAAACACAGTTCAATAAGTTTAATTTTATCCTATACTGCTTATGAAGACTTACACTTAGAGCAATTAGATGTAAAAACAACTTTCTTGCACGGTGAACTAGATGAGACTATTTACATGCAACCCCCTGAGAGTTATGTAAATGAGTCAACATTGATCATGTTTGTTTACTTAAAAAATTATTTTATAGAGTCAAACAATCTCCAAGGCAATAGTAGACTCTCATATGTTGGATAATGAGTTTAAAAGGAGGCATTATTATAGTTGTGTATACTTTAAGCATTCAGATGAGCATATGATCTACCTACTTTCATATGTAGTTGACATGCTCAATGCAAGTAAGGATGCAAATCTAATTGAGCAAGTCAAATGTGTACTGAAAACAAAATTTGAGATGAAGGAGCTTGGGCCAACTAAGATGGTATTAAGTATGGAAATAGTTAGAGACAAGAAAAGAAAACTTCTCTATCTATTTTAGAAAAACTATATCACCAAGTTTCTCAATAAGTTTGGTATGTCTAATTTAAAACCTGTCAGTACACCATAGGATAACATTCAAAACTGTTTATAAATCAAGCCCCTAAAACTGATGAGGACATTAGATTCATGCAATGTATACCCCATCCAAGCATGGTGAGAATCATTGTGTATGCTATGGTGTGCTCTAGACCTGACTTAATCTATGTTGTTAGCATGGTGAGTAGGTTTATGAGTAACCCTGGAACCCACATTGGCATGCTATGAAGTGTGTATTACAATATTTAATTGGAACAATGTCTAGGTTTGAGATTTGGAGAGGATGTGCAACATGGAGTGAGTTAGAGGGTTTTGTTGATATTGACTATGTTGCTAATTCAGATACCAGATGTTATTGTTTGGGAATGTATTTACAACATTTGGAGGGGCTATAAGTTGAAAGACTAATTTATAATCTGTAGTTGCTTTATCAACAACTGAAACTATATATGTTACTATGACATAAGCAATTAAGAGGCTATTGTTAAATGATTTTTCACATGAGTTAGGCATATTTAAAGGGGTTATCACAATTCATTGTGATAGCCAAAGTACTAGATATCTTGCCAAAAATCAAGTGTAATATCAAAAGTCTAAACACATAAACATTCAACTTCATTTTGTGAGGAATGTAATAGGAATTGGAGAGGTCAATGTAAAAATGGTTCTAACTGAGGAAAACCCCTCAGATATGATGACAAAATCTATACCAATCATCAAGTGTAGGTATTGCCTGAATTTTATAAACATGAGAAGCTGCTAGAATTTGGGTTACTTTATAGGAACAATTTTGAGGAAGAAGAAGATCAATTTATTAGGATAAAAGACTTGACAAGGTGGAGATTTTTTGAAGATGTGCCAAACCTTTTAAAAGTACACGTGGTGGAAGCTAGATATATATGAGTTGAAGTCTTAGCCGTGTAAATGTGTAATGGTTTAATGACAGTTTTGTAAATTCCATAATGGCTATTTTGTAATTAGAGTTGTGGCAAACTTGTAATTTATGTATATGTGTCATAACCCGAATTTTTAAATATCTATTTAATTTTCATATGTGGCATGATCGTTGAAAGTTGATCAAATAAGTAATAAGTATAATAAATAAAAGATTTATAAATGTATGTTGGAAGGTTAGGAGTAGAATTGAGTACAATGGTGGCTTGTTTTATGTGAAAAAAATGCCTAACCCAAGATCTTGCTCGATTCTTGCTTGATGTTTGGCTCGAGCGAGATTCAGGCCGAGATTTGGCTCAGCTCTTACTTGATGTCTGGCTCGAGTGGATACATGGAGAGACTTTACGTATTTTGATAGAACGGCCATAACTTACTCATTTTATATTGGATTTGAGTGATTCAAGAGGCTATGAAAAGATAAGAGGAATATCTAAAACCTTTATGTTTTGAGTTTTAAGAGATATGAATTTAAGAAAATACTAAATTGAGATTGAAGTGAAAGATCTGGATTGAACATAGATAAGCATTGACTTTGAAGTTGACTAAGGACTTTGGATTAGATTAAGTCTTTGGATTATTTTCTCAATTATCCTAAGATCTTAAAAAGTGTGTAGAAATATGTCAAATGAGAAGATTTTATTCAGAAAATTTCTTGTGAAATAAGAAGGATCATCTATCAAATACTTGGCGTGCCCGGATTGGTGTTCTCGGACCGACTTGTCAATATTTAGTGGGAAAATTATAACTTGGTAATATAAGCTCCAAATGAAGTGATTTTAGTTCTTATAGAACCTTAAGAAGTAGATCTATAACTTTTATGTTTTGGATTTTTGAAAATAAGGAACGTATCAAGGACTAAATCTGGTGTGAAGTGGACGGCCCTGGGTTGAGTTCAATTGGTAACCGACTTAGATGAATTGTCCTCTATTCGACTATGTGAAGAAAACTGTGATTGGATATCAATTTTCTTGAGGTCTTGACATGTGTAGGAGTATATGTCATGAGGAGATGAAGTGATCTAGAAGCTCTAGTTGGCCCAAAGACATGAAACAAACATGAGAGGCAGAAATCTACCTCAATCTATCCAAGTCTAATTAAGTGAGTTACAAACCAAAGTTATCCCAACCAAATCTCGAAATGGTCTTCTAGAACATGTCAAGTGGTGTCTTAGAAAATGTAACATGTGATAAAATTGGATAGGAGAGGGGTTGGAATGGCTTGGTTCATGCATGGTTAGGTGAGTGTCACCTCATGCCTTATCTTATTAGCTCCCTTCTCAACCATTGATCAATTTTGGCTGACTAAAGTGACTTAATATTAGCCATTGGATATTAATATTTGCTGAAAAATCTAAAATTTTGGAAGATTAGATCTAATCATTTGATTTGGAGGCAAGACACCTCATCCTCCAAAGCCCTTGGGTAATTGGTAGCCTTTAGCTATCTCTTCTTCTCCTTTTCTTCTAAGGGGTTGACCTCACTACTATAAATAGGTGTTGGAGATTTTCCTAACTCCCTTTGGAGAGGGTAGCATACGCCCAAGTGGAGAGAAAGTAAAAGAAGAATCATTTTCAAACCTTTGAACCTCCAAACATCACCTAAGTGAGCTAAAGTGAGTGACCTTAAGGGAAATATTGCAAGAACTTGGTTCTATTATCAATTCAAGTTTTGGAGAAACTTGTAAGTATACAATTTAACCTAATCTTGACATAGAATGAGTAAATTGATAATTAAATCATGTTTGTTGTTGATTGGAGCTTAAACCTTACTTATATGATGTAAGTGAAATCTATTGTGTTTTGAATGAGTTTTTGTTATGGTAAAATGCTAAGAAAATTATAAGAACATAGATTTATGTTTTAATAAGTAAAAATAAGATTTATGTGAAAAGATTGTATGTTTTAGATTGAAAAACCCTATAAGCCGTGATCTCGCTTGACCCTCGCTCGACCTATGGATCAAGCGAAGAGCAACCAGAACTCTTCGCTAGAAGGTCGCTCGATGTTTGGCTCGAGCTAAATGCAACCCAAGACTTCGCTCGATATCTTGCTCGAGTGAGAGGCAACCCGAGATTTCGCTTGATGCTTACTTGATACCTTGCTCGAGTGAGATACTTTGTTTGATTAAATTCATGACTTTTCCTTGGATCAAAGTTGATGATTCAATAAAGAAGAATTATATGTGTAATATAAGTGTATGATATATGTTATATTGGAGGTGCATACAGCATGAGATTTAAGAGCATGAGATTTAAGAGTATATGCATCGTCCATTCTGTGGTAGGTTTTAAGAAAATGGGCATGGCATGTATTTAAGAGAATAAGTATAAGAAAGGAACAACTAAGAATAAGACTATAGATAAGTTAGTCACGTCGTGACGGAGACGGCGATACGTAACACCCGAACGACTGATGAGAATATGGATATGGCCCAACCAGGGGTAACAATATTGGATATGACCTAACCACGGGTAATAATAGTGGTATGGCCCAATTGCGGGTAATAATAGTGGATATAAGTAAAAACTTATAAGAACAAGAACTTGAAGATAAGAGATAAGTAAGACCCGATAGGGACGGCGATACGAAACGCATGTCAAGGATACACAATAAGTAAGATCCCAATGGGAATGACGATACGTAACGCCCATCGAGTATCAAAAATAAGTAAAACCCACAAAATTAAAAAATAAGATGAAAGTATAAGTTTTAAGTATATAATAGTGGGTCCAAATAAAATCTAAGTTGGTATGGGAAGAATGGTCAATGACATGTATAAGTCCCATAAAACATTTTCATAAATTATATATCTGTGATCATTACTATGTATGATAATGTCTTATGTAACCTATGCCTTATTTCGTTAAATGTATATTTACTGAGAATTTTTGTAAATCTCACTATTTTAAATTTTATATATCATTCCTTATGGAATGATAGATGTTGTGTAAGATTAAACAAATTGCAATGAGATTCAGACGGTATAGGAGATTCTGAGGTACCCTGAGGGTCCTACAGAATACTCCACTCCGATTGAAATAATCTCATGTAAGTGATCAAGTGGAATAGTAAGATTTCTGAATGATGGTGGGATACGATATTATATTTTAAGAAAATTAACTGGGTTATGTAAGTTTTGGTTATACTATGTTTTTGTAAATGTGAATTATGAAGGTTATAGTTATACTATGCCATGTGATCTATTTATGCAAGAATTAGATCTCTTTGCATAATTGGAGAATTACCTCATTCCACTGTGTTTCGCATTGCATTTAATTAGTAAACTTAAATGCATGCATGCTATTCTTTATATTTATGTAGGATGAGTAGTCTTGTATTACTTGTCTGAATGCTTCGATTTACGTTTTAATCGAGACAAAAAATTGAGACGTTACAATATGTATATAAGGCAAGTTGCCTTCGTGTATTGAAGTAGACAAAGAATCAGTTTACCAATTCTTCATTCGTAATTGAGAGAAACAAAAGGGGCTTGAAACCTTAATGTGTTGCCGAGATGTTAAGGGGCACAATGGTGATGCTTGGTTAGAGAGAATACATGGGAGCTGAAACCATGGTCTTGTGCCATGAAAATAGAGGTTTGTAAGTGATTGTAAATTCTATTTTTGATGCATTCTTCAATAATAAAGATTTACAAACTGTTCTTATTATGAATGAAGATCAATAAAATCGAACCACGTAATCTCTTGTTTTGATTTCTCTTTTACTTTTCTGTTCTTGCGTTATTGTTGATCTTGCACGATTTCCTGTTGTTTCGGTTTTATATACTTGATTATCAATCCAATATTGCCACTGGACATACGGTAATCTCGTTTGTGAGTATTTGTCATTAAGAATTAGGAATCACAACAGAATTAATTAAGTGTAGAACGCAATCAAACAATAAAATATTTATGGGCTTTTACTGTATCCCCATCCCCAAGAGTGGACATCAATTATTCTAAGAAAAAGTTGTGTACTCATGTGACTCAAAGCATCTCTCAATCTAGTTTCATTGTTCAATATTTTGTACGGATTAGAGAGAATACTGGTCTAGACTCTAGTACTATATTGTCGTATATTTTATGGTCCCATTTATTAAAAAACCTTTGGCTGATATTTGTTTTTTCAATTCGAGAACCTTATAGTTATCAACCCAACTTGTTATACAGCTAAGAAGATGCAAGTCCATTTGCTACAGAAACTGTCACTCTAATTTGTTGGCGATTTCTTTTTACCCTCTACCTTTGAGTTTTTTTCCCATGTCTCTTTGGCTGTCAATATTTGAGGTTACATAATAAGATGAGATAAAACTAAAAACGAAATAAAAATTTATTTGCATATAAATTTTATTTTAGAATTTAAAAAAGTTAATTTATTTATTATAATTTATATAAAAATTTAAAAAAATTATAATAATTAGATACATCTCATATACCAAATCAAACCAGGTAGTGTACCTCCTAGTGAAAATTGTACTTAAAAAAAAATATTTTAAAAATATTTTAAATATTTTTAAAAAATAAATAAAATAAATAAAATATTAAAATATTAATAATATTTACTTCCTTTATTATTAAATAAAAAAATATAAAATTATTAAATTAAGAGGAGAATAAGAGGAGAAACTCGGAATAGTATCATTTTCCATACTAGAACAATGCCTGGGGCCTGTCGCACCAGGCTGTGCCGTCAGTTAGTTGGATTGTTTATGAGTCTAGGCTGTAGCCCCAATTGACAAAACAAATTAGTTTAAATATGGAAGAGAAATTGATAGAAACATATAGCGCGAGGGAAAAATGAAAATGACTTTAGAAAGCGACAGAAAATGCTATTAAATTATTATATAAAATTATTATTTATCTAAAAATAAGTTGATACAAAAAGGTTAATTTTATTTTATATATATTTTAATATTCAATCTCAAGTACTGTAAGCTAGACTCTTTTTAATGAACTGGACTCAACATATAAAATTTTAATTAAATAGATAGAATATAGAGTTAAAATTTAAATTTAGAATTTTTTTAATATCATATAAAATTATTACTTATCATAAAAAATATCTTAAAAAATTCAAACTGATAAAAAAAATAAATTTTATTTATATCTATAAATAGGAAATTAAGAAGTTTGACACCCAATGGATTACAGGCTTGGATCCGACTCTTGTAACTTGTTGAAACAGGAACGTCAGTTGTGGGATGTGTCCCAATCCACAACCTCGCCCAATAATTACCAAAGTTGTCCACTGTCTGAATTCAAATTATAGAACCCGAAGAATGTCTCAACTGTTGGATGGATCTAGTATTATAGGATTAAGTGTGTAATTGCTCCAATTTGATGTGGTTTTAAATAGAATTTAAAATCAAATTTATATACATCAATTTTGTATTTTTAAGAATCGATACCACACTAATTATGGTCTTAAATGGATATTTCTAGTTTTACTAATTCAATTCAATGTTCTAGTTTTTAATATATTAAATATTTAATATCATATATAAATATTACTGATATATTAATAATATTAATATATTAGTTATACTATGTTTTTTTATATTATATTAGTAATGCTGTTGGTATAATACTTTTGCTATATATTAGTGATAATATTGATAATATAAGTAGAGGATATTTGGATCCCATAGTAGCCTAACCCACGAAAGAAAGCCCGCAGTCATGACTATGTGAAAATCAACCCCTGGATTGGTGATAAACATTTATAGTTGGAATAACTACCTTAGATAAGATAATTCCTACAAAATAGGAGCATTTAAATAATGATAACTCCAAGAATATAAGAGTCATCCATCTAGGAATCATAGATGTTCTATAACACTGAATCACAACCATATTCTACAACCAACGGATCACTCTATAAGTAGCCCCTGAAAGGTAACGAAATGACATCTCACTTTTACATATATTCACTCTCATATACTTTGCTAACTTTGAAATCAGAGTGTCCATAGATAGTCAGTGCTGCTACCTTATTTACTGCAGGTTAACCATGTGGTCAATTACGTTGGTATAAAACATATCCTTTACAGTAGCGCCATCTGCAAGATATTAATAGACTTCAACGTGATTTTCACATGCCAACTATTCGATTACACTCAAATTGCGACCTTAAATCAAGTATGACAGATGTAGAAGCAAGATTGGTGGAGGCCAAGGAGGAGAGGCTGAAACAGGTGATGGAAATCGTCGAGCAACTACAAAAAGAGAATGAAGATATGAAGCAACAAAAGGACAATCCTCTCCTCTTTGAAACGGATAGGCTGAGGGAGACGTGTACAACGTAGGAGGAGTGAACAACAACAAGCTAGAAAAGAAAATGCTTCTTGATAAGCAGTGCAACTTGGTTGACAAATATGAAGAAATGGCAAAAAAGATGGAGGTATCTCCTCCTTGGAGCAACTGCTGACTCGCACAGATCCTCCCAATATTGAGGAGGTCATGGCCATACCTCTACATGATGCGTCCAAGGACCCCGTTAACCATCTCGAGAATTTCAAGTTGCATATAATCCTTCAAGGCTTCCTTGGATAAGTGGCATGTCATGCTTTCCAGCTAACTTTGAAAGGAATAGCAAGAGGGTGGTTTGGGATGTTGTGTCGTGAATCTACTAGTAGTTTTCAAAAAGTTGGTGAAGTAATCTTTTATGCAATTCATGGCGAGTAGGAGGCTCTGAAGGCCAACCGCATATTTACTCACCATGAAACAAAGAGAGCGGGAGAGTTTAAAGGCTTACCTTAAGCATTTCAACAATGAAAGACTCATCACGGCCGCTCTCCCTCGGAATCTGGCCTCAGAGCCCTTTTATGCAGAGATAGCCAAGAGGATACCCTCCACCTCTTGAGTATTTATGGATCGAGCAGAAAATTTTGGCAATGCAGAAGACATGTTGCAAGCTCTTAGAACTGAGGAAAGATGAGCCAAAATTCGAGCATAAGAGCCAGAGTAGCTCTAAAGACAAAGATAAATGTACACTTAGGCAGAATTATCAAGATGATAGAAGTGAATGGTACATCAATCAATAGGATCAAGGGTATCGCCTGATCCATAACAACCACAACTTCAGGGGAGCAGCCAAATGTCTAACGAAGAAGGCTGCTTCCCAAGTAAGAACTAATGCTATTGCAGGTATCACCAAATAATCTCCCATTGAACTAAAGATTGTTTTTTAGACAAGTGGATCAATGAGATGAAAAATAGTGGAAAGTTGGAAAAAATGTTAGCAGACTATATTAAACTGCAATGGAAAGAGGGATGTTAGCAAAAATGGAAGAGAAGTAGGAGCCCCAAGCACCAGAAACCAGAAAGGGAAAGAAGAAACCACTCTCCCTACCTGAGGTGAGACCGGGAGCAAGTCCTATTTGATGTTGGTACACTAGCACATGGCTTTGTAGGGGCGGCACAACGTCATCCAGAAGAAGAGCCCATGTCCGCAAGGCCAGATACAATGAGATACACACAACGGATAGGACACACAAATATTCTAAGTTAGGGATGGCCCCAAATATTTTATTTGTGGATGAGGATTGTGAGGGAATCTTGTACCCCCACGATGACATGTTGGCAGTTACATTGTTAATTGCCAACTATACAACTAGACGAGTTTTAGTTGACGACATCTCAACGAGTTTTAACCTAGGTTACATCCATCATGTACTCCACTAAAAGATTAGCCCATGAGCGCCATCACACTTCTAGTAACTTTAGGTCAAGGCAACCACACAACGACAACAATGACAAACTTTCTTATAGTAAAGGCTCTTTCTTCCTATAATGCTATATTTGGGAGGCCTATCCTCGATGACTTGAAGGTGGTAACCTCCATTTATCACCTCAGGAAAAAATTCCCAGTAGAAGCAGAGGCTGGTGAAGTTTGGGGCGAGCAGATACTGGCACGAGAGTGTTATGTCTAGAGTTGAATGCAGGGACTCCTACGGTCTGTTCGACGAGCACAATGAGTGAACCCCCACTATACGACCCAAGCACAAAAGAACATCGCTAAACTTGAATTGCAACATTGTTTATTTTCTCAAATATTTTTTTTTAATTTCTTCTCATCTTATCTAATTATTATAATTTTCTTAAATTTCTATATAAAATAAAATAAACTTTTCAAATCTCAAAATAAAATTAAAATTAAAAAAATATTTAATAATATCTTATTTCAACTTATTTCATCTCATCTACAAAAACAAACGAAGTTAAAAATGAATTTATAGCATTGATGAATCTTAAGAGCACTTGTAGCTAAACTTTGGCAAATGTTTTACCAGAATCGGTAATTACAGTTAATTAATAACAAGATTGATGGTAATTTTTAATTTGAGTTGATATGTACTAACAAGTTTCCATTAGAAGATCTAGCCATCACGATATTAATGTGAAGGAGGTGGACCAAGAAATGGTCGATCATAAAATGGATACAAGTCAAAGTCGTATTGAAAAAAGTGGTTATTTTATAATTAGTCAGAGTAAAAGTTATGAATTTGAGTCTTGATCGACTCTGTACTTCACTAAATCAATTAAGTATTATGCATGTTTGCACCCAATTCCCAATTATTAAGGGATCAGTAATGTTATATATCACATTTACATTTAAAATTAATTTTGGTATATAAGATATGAGATTTTTATAATTATTAAATGATCTTTCATTGGATATGATCTTATGAAAAGGTTTTTGTAAACCACCGTAAATTATCTTGGTGGTAGGCTTTGTATTTATAAAGGTGTTCTCATATACACGTGCCGATAAGGTATAAAGCGAAAAAATAAAATACAAATCAATTCAAATATTATATACACATGCGTTTCCTATAATCAAGGAATTTGATCTTTGGAGTAAATCTCTTCAGCTTGATTTTTAGAAGATCGAGATCTTTCTGTAATGACAATATCTTTTATAATTATGATAAATGAACAGCATTTTATATTGTGAAATGAAAGTTAGATAGTAATGTTTTGTTATAGTTTTCCTTTTTTCTAGTTTTCTTTTTTTTAAGGGAGAGACTGATCATCTACACATGCGGAAGAATTATAAGATAAATATAAATAATTAAATTTATCTTTTCACATCAATTTAAACTTTGAAACAAATAATTAATTTTATGAACCATACATGTGATTTAGTTTTTATTTTTTAATTTTTTTTCTAAACTGTGAATTGAGTTCAGTTGTTTACAAATCGATCTATAAATGTTACACCATTTGACAATGTGAAGTAAGGACTTGTTTGGATATAGAGGTGAGATGAAATTATACTCTTATATCATCTCATTTTAAATAACAATTTTATTACTATCCATAAATCATTTCAACTAATCACATCTCATCTCATTAAACCTTGGTGGAGCTTGCTGTGGTCATGGCCTGGAAACTATGGAAGCGAAGGATTGCATTGGTCTTCAATAAGGTCTTTATTAGTCCTGGGTCTTTAATGCAACGAATCTCTCCGAAAACTGAAGATATTAACATGTCCTATAGGTCAAGCGAAGATCTAGTAGCTCCTGCATTTATTTAGCAACATCAATGGTGTCCCTCTCCTACTAATTTCTATGAGATTAATTGGAATTCTGCTGTGGATAAACAAAGGTACAAAGTTGACGTTGGTGTCATTATTCGTGATTGTGAGGGCCTAGTGATTGCTACTATGAGAATGAGTAGATCATTATTCCCAGACCCTTATCTGGCAGAAGTCTTTGGAGCTTTACAATCGGTTTCACTTGCCAAAGATATTGGTCTCTCGCATATTGTTCTGGAGGAAGATGCTCTTAGTGTCATAAATGACCTAAAATCCTCCAAAGACAATTGGGATCAATCCGGCCTTCTTCTTGAGGAGACCAGAGTTCTTTTTAACTATTTTTAATCTTGGTCTGTTTCTCATGTTTCTAGAAATTTTAACAACTTGGCTCATTGTCTTGTCAAGAATGGACTCATCTGTGATGATGTCCTATTGATTTGGAGGAAATTTCTTCATATATTGCTGCTTTGTTATAAGCGTTGATTGAATGAAATGTTCATTTCAAAAAAGAAAAAAGAAAAAATCTCATTAAGCCTTAAATTACTCATTAGAAGCATGTGCGTTACTCTAGGTCAGGGGTTGTCCACGTGTCTGAGGCACCTCAGGTGCTATAACATATAATAATGTTATTATATTTATTTTATTTGATATTTATTTTTGACCTCTTATATATTTTATTTTTATTTATTTAATAATTAAAGAAGTGATTATTAATATATTAATATTTTTTAAAAATATTTTAAAATTATAAAAAAATAAAAAAATAAAAAGTTTTAGCTAAAACAGTATTAACCACTGGGGGCATAGTAGTACTGCCAATATATATATATATATATATATAGGTAAAGTTAACACAGTTTCGAAGTACTGTCTCTGAGTTACTGTATTGTTTTTCTCTTTTGGGTCGAACTGAGTACAAATTAAGGTGAACCTAACGGTCAAAGACAGGTACCGTGACTATTAGGTTGGGTTGCAGCTGGAAGATTTTGAGATGATTACTATTGTTTGCATCCTGCGCATGGTCAAAAAGAGTTTTTGGAAGGACTTTCTTGTACTTAGAACACAGAAATGGACCACACAGCGCAATTTGGGCGTCAATTCATTCATGTACATGAAGTGATGAGATAGAATATATATGATCAAGTTCAACAGATCGGCCATATATATAATATACATAATATATATAGATAGAGACAAGTGATATTTAGTTACATATATAGAGAGAGAGACAAGTGATATATATAATTGTAAATATCTAAATGTCTTATAATTTTAATTTTAGAAAATGAGTAATACGAGATTTATGTATGTGAGAAAGAATTAAATTTTAATAGTAGAATACTCTTTTATAAAATGATTATGCAGTACTTATATATTTTATAATTATATTTAATATTATTCATATATATATATATGTATATATATATATAATAGAGAGAGAGAGAGAGAGAGAGAGAGAGAGAGAGAGGGGTTGATAATTATTTGATTCCTTTCCCAACAGCGACCTTTGCTATTTGTTGCATTTGTACTCTTTTGTAAGGTACTCTACTTTTCAAAGTTTGGGATTAAACTCATGACCCACACTCTGCAATACCATGCAAGTTGCAGCAGCAACTTGTGTTAGTTGCATTTTCCCTTACCCCCGAAATGAGTTCTCAGTTATCCCATAAATCTAGCTAGAGAATATAAACATGAACCAAGAGATCAATATAAGATCGATCACGTGATATCAGAGTACAGCGAGGTATTAGTAGTGAAGGATACATATGATGACTTCAATCTCTAGAAATTATGATTTGCCTCGCCATAATTTACAATTAGACTTAATAGAGTACCGGTTAAAGACAAATACATCTCTTGAAAAATTTATAACATGACAGGAAGGAAAAGTAAGAAAATTATACAATATGTTAAGTCCAAAATTAAAGAAGATCAGTAATTCTATATGAGTACATAATCGTTGCCTAATTGTTTTAAAAAATAGTGAAATTCATTATTAAAAAAGTAATATTTTTCTTATGTGAAACTCATATTTTATTTACTTTTTCTTTTAAAATAATTATGCGACAATATCTTAATTTATCGTTGTATATATATTTTTCATAGAAAGAAACCAAATATTACTATTTCGATGGCCAGCCAGTTTTGCATTAAAAGCTATTAAAAGTGGATAAATTACTTCTTAATTTATTATCCAATCATGACCATGTATATGCAGTACTTAGTTGCCTCCCATTCGTAAACACCACCAAACGGTAGAACCGGAATGAACGAGATTAATTAATATAAAAATGAACGAGATTAATTAATATAAAATTAATATATTCTGTTCTGGTTATCTAGAGGATGTCAAAATATGTTAACAGGTCATATTCGTATCGTGTCGAAATATGTACATTATGCTTATAAAATGATCAACACAAACATTACCCATTAAGAGTTCGTATCAAAAATCTCAACCCTAACACACTTTAAGATATCGTGTTAACACGACATGACCTGTCAAGTAGGTACAATTAATTTGTACGCCCTAACCCGACCCGACCCGACCCACCCCGCCCCGTTTCAAAATGCAAATCCGTTAGTGACCCATTTAGAGTTTGAATGTATTACTTCGATTGTGCATGGTTTGACATATATGTACTAATAAACTTAATTAAACTAATGACTAAAAATTAATTGAATTTTCCAGTGGGTCTAGTAATTTATACAAATATTAAATTTAAAAATAATAGTTATAAAATCACAATCCAACAAGTAATACAGTACAAAATATTGTAAATAGTTAAATACATCGCAAATAAACATATTAATATTACAATTTCAAATTACAAATATGATAAAAATAAAAATCTAAATAAATTTAGAACTTGCAGGTGGAGTGTCGTCATTATCCTTATTGATATTCAATCCCATTACATCTCCTGCTAACTCATCCAAATCAAGATCTTTTCTTTTTCTATTAAAAAAAAGTATCAGTAATGCACAAAATATAAAACCTCTACGAATTCACAAAGCAAAAAATCAACTAATAGATTGTAATACTAATAGATTAATATAAGTTAATAAACAACCCAGTAAATAAACAGTCCAATAAATTGTAATAAGTTAATAAAGAGAATGAAGAAACCATTCAAACTGCCAGCCTAATAAATAAGTTAATAATAAGTTAATAAAAGGAATGAAGAACAAGTTAATATAATGCTAGCCTAGTAAATAAGCAGCCCAGTCTATGCCAATAGTGAAATATAATGCAACAAATCTTAGTAGCCAAAAGTACGGCATAGTTTTCCATCAACATTTTCATAAAAATAATCAGAAAAACAAATGGCACTGAGGGAGTTTTATCTTCTGCATGGTTCAGCATAAAAATTATCAACATTTTTAATCATTTTAATTATCTAGCTCTCTCTACAATTGAATGAGCCATAAGGGAACACTAGTCCAAGAAACATCCCTAGAAACTATACAAACTATGGTCCTGATTTTGAGTTATAAAACCAGTCCTAAAACAGTCATCTAACAACAAACAACAAGAAGAAACAACATAGGGGTCATAAGTCATAACCCAAAAATTATGCAAAATATAAAAATTGTACAAACTGTAATCCTGATTCTGAATCATCAAAATACAATTAAAATTTAAAATGAAAACAAGAAATTTTAGCACTTCATTATGCAGATTACAAAGTGACCATTAACTAAGTCAATATATATAAGTCAACTCCTTTCAAAGGCTACTTCAAGAGAAATCTAATAAATATTAGTCAATTAGAAGTTCATGATGAAGTACTAAAACTCAAATAAATCCAATAAATATAAATCCTTCAAAAAATCATGATGTATTGAAGAAGGACCTATGGGTACTCTTTGTAATTACTTTACAAATGAATGAAAATAAGACATAACATAGATATAGAAAGTAAAAATGGAAGGATGGAATTTCACAGTCAAAGACTCAAAATCTGTTTTCCACTCCTGCCCTATATATTTAACATTTCACCCAACCCTAACTCTAACAAAGTTACAAAACCAGTCCTGGAACAGCAAACTGGCACACACACACAGAAGGGAAAACGTCGAAGATGAAGCTAGCAAAATCGGTCTTACAAAACTAAACCTACATTTATACCCTAACCAAATAAAAGCTACAAAACCAGTCCTAGAAGAGCAAGTTACAAAATCAATAAATAAAAAACCTAATCCTTTGTGTGGATGGGTGAGTCGGCGAAGATGAATATGAAGAAGCTGGGAGAACACCTCTGCATGCGAAGACGAAGAAGGGAGAACGCTGAATGAACCACTGAATTGCGTCGCTGTGAGGGTTGTCAATAATCGAGAGGGCGGCGTAAGGATGAGAGAGAACAAGACACAAGCCACAAATCCTAGATTGTGATTCGTAAGAGACTAGAGAAGGGGAAAGGCAAATTAGACCAGAGGCCCAGAGTGGGGAGGCAGAGTGTAAAATCAATTTCGAGAGTAAGAGTATAAGACTTTAGGGTTTCTTAAATTTAACTTAAGGGTATAAATGTAAATTTGTTTCTTAACAGGTCTTAACGATTTGTAACTCTACCCGTTACGGCTAAACCCTACCCCGCTTTTATCGTATCATGTTCGTATTAGGTTAATGGACCGTTTCACATATTACCACCTCTAATCTTTATCCGCTAGAAGCCATAACCTTTAAAGTGGAACATTCATTGCGAGTACTCTCGATCTCCATTTTCGTAAGAGTAGTTAGATAGGTCCAAATTGATGAAATATAGTATTGAATTTATATGCAACATGATTGAGACATTTCTCAATAAAATAATGATAGATTTATCACTATTTTATTATCATTTTATTATTTATAATATATTTATTTTTTTTGTATTTTCTTTCAAATATATTTTTAGCATCTTTAATCATTAAAAAATTTAAAAAACATATAATTTTACTAATAGTGACTTCCTAATTAACTATTAAGTAAAAGAAAATTTTAAAAAATATTAAAAATAATAATAGAAGAGTGATAAAATATGTAAGATTATCATTATTCTTTTAAATAACGTTAACGAGTGTTGTTAAATAACATTAACAGCCAAGTCTCTTCTTAGAATTTAGGAAAGGCCAATTATCAATAAATTAGGATTCTTTCAAGTAAAACAGGTGTATAACAAAAAATATTAAATCTATAAAAAGTACTGTTATAAAAATAAATTTATAACATTATATATTATATTAATCCATATCATTTATAATTTTAATGTCTCTTTATAAAATAAAATAACTGTAGTATGTCCTCTGATTGTAAATTATTAAATGAGATTATATAATTTCATCATATAATAAGAGTATTATGTATATTCAAAACTATGTAATAATTGTTAATAAATGTCAGTGTGTAAAGCACACCAGATATGTTAACGAGTCAATGACTATCGACGCAACAGACTCGATATAAGCATATACACGATTATGCCACGTCATTCAAATAAAAAGTACGTGGTTTTGCGGCTTGCCAAATCAGATCCAGGACTAGGATTAGATATATACTACTAAATAGGGAAATTTACATGTAATGAATCCCGCCAAAAGCTCTAGAGAAGCAAAACCCGGAACCTGTTTTCTGCAGCACATAGCATAGGAACCTTCCTCTGCCCTTTCCACCAGCCCCCGTAAGTGATAAAACCACCTAATTTCCGTCCCCCAAACTCCCATACTTCTCTCTCTCTCTCTCTCTCTCTCTCTCTCTCTCTCTCTCTCATGGAGGATGCCCCAAGCTATGCTCTCAATGGGAAGATTATGGTATGCTCAGTGATCATTCTCTTCCTTGTGGTACTCATCATGGTCTGCTATCACAGCTACTCCCAATGCTGCTTCGACACTGACGACAGCAGCCACCGTCGGCGTCGTGCCGCCCGCGCCCGCTCTTCTCTCCACCCATTAGATTATCCCTTTACTACCAACGTCACGGCCACTTCTGCTCAGGCCCTCGACCCTTCCATCCTCAACGCACTCCCGACTTTCATCTACTCCACCAAAGCCCACGACTCTCCTCTGAACTGCGCCGTATGCTTATTCGAGTTCGAAGACGATGACAAAGGCCGAGTCTTGCCCAAATGTCAACATACTTTTCACGTCAAGTGCATCGATACGTGGTTCCAGTCTGTTTCTAATTGCCCACTCTGCAGAGCCCCTGTTCAGACAGATATTTCCATGTTGAAGCCAGATATTTCGACCGAAACAGAGAACTCGCCCGCTAGTCCAGCAACAGATCAACTGGTTCAGGCCGAAAGGTGTTGCCCGGGTTTTTCACAGCCGCCGAATCCGGGGCCATCGGATTTCCATGAGAAGCCATTCGACCTAGTGGGCGTGGTCGTGGAAGTGCCTAGGTTGTGAGGGTTGGATGAGATAGGCTCGGGCTCACCGTAGGGAGACGGGTTCAATGTTCGGGTAATCGAGTTCTATCTTCGGAGAGGATTTGGAGGATATGATGGAATATGCTCTGATGATGCGCATGAATCGGAATTGAACCCGAGGCAACAAGAAATGGGAGTCTGTTTCGTGTTAGCATAGGCTCTGTATCAGAACAGGTGGAGTTTATCCGTGGTAAATGTATGCACAGTTTGATCTGGGCTTCTGGTTTGAGCTTTTCCTCACTGATCTTGTGGGATCATGTACATGCAGAACTTCTTATTCAATACGGTTTTCCTTTAATTTCTTATTTTCTTTACAAGGCACTTTGGCATGCACTTTATTGTAATTAGTTAATATATCCTAATTTTGAAGTGATAGAAGAGGTAGAGTTTTGGAGTTTGACTCCACCAAGATGTTATCTTTTTGTTGAAGTGGCAGATATAATCATGCATCACGGGTGATGCTAATTTAATATATATATATATATATGTATCTATGTATCTATGTATCTATGTATACGTACGTACGTATACTAGAGATAGGGCTATCAACAAGCAAATGTATTTGATAAGCCACTTGGATCGATTCGATCATATCATATATACAAAATCATCATGATCAATTATCATATAATATTATTCGTATAAAGTTCGGCTTGATCAACTCACCCATATATGTACATCTAGATAAATTATATAAAAATGTTTTCAAAAAATTAAAATTCATTTATGAAAATTGTAAACAAAAATGTTACGAAATATAATATTAATAATCTATTTTATTAAAATTAAACAATTCGTAGATAAGCTCGAACTTAATGAATGAGTTATTCTTGATCATAAAATATATATAATTCAATGATAAACTCTAACTTGCACGACTTCTGGTACTCAAATAAAATTGAATATATAATTTTTATTCAAATAAAAATAGAATAAAGAATTTTTTAGTCATTCACTACTTGACCACCCACGAATATAGAGATGAATAAAACAAAAAAAAAAAAAAAAGGTGTAGACCATAAAAAATGGCTGCTACTATTATTGCATCAAAGTATCAAACCCCACGAGTCAATAAAGACATCCATAACGCAGTTTAGGTTCTCTGTTAGCCAATGCCCTTTTTCTTGCCAGGAATGATTCCGTCTGATCTTTACTATAAATTTATTTATTTATTTTTTCGTTTGGCTTGCAGACGCATGAAGACTGAAGAGCCTGGAATAAATTAGGTTACCATCCTCAACTACATCAACAACCCAATATCCAAGTTGAATAAAATCGAAACAAATTAAAAAAAATAGTAATAATTTAATTAATATGAAAATAGTACTTGTGCAAAAACTGTATATATAATATATATAATGACGATATATATTTTTGCAGAAGTTAAGAATAGGGTCGAGAAATTCTAAGCTGTTAATTAGGTTGAAATCGAGCTACATCATGTGTGTAACGCATGCATGTTGGTGTGTAATGCGTGTATTTACCAAAAACATACTATATTTATCCCCAAAAATGCAGGAACAGGATACATGAGTTGATGCCATGCAGTTTAGTAACGAACAGACCGCGTACGTAACATTATTAGTCAAAACAAATTAGCTCGATCGGCTCTCCATTTTTTTCTGCGCCAAACTTCAGAATCTCCATTCAAATCAAATCAACCCTCTGGCCTTTCCCATATAAACCCCATAATCAAGTTCTATTCCCACCACCATTCCGACTTAACCCTAATTAATATCATTTGCAGCAAATTAGAGAATTTTCATCATCATCATGAAACCCATTACAGCTTTTTTCTTGCTATCCGCCCTAATCTTTGCCTTCGTGCCCCACCAAATTGCTGCAATCACTACTTCCGATCTCGTAGAACGTGCCTGCATGCGCTCAGTTCACAGGGATTTTTGTATCGATAGCCTTAACTCGCAATTAGAAAGCAAAGATGCCGACCTGAGCGGCTTAGCTTCCATTGGAGTCAAGCTCGCTCACGAAAACGCTACCAAAATATTGGATGAACTGCATTCGTCGGGCAACGACACGGGCGCAGAGCCTTCCATTCAGCAGGGCGTAGAAGAATGCAAGGATTATTACTTGGATGCGGTCGAGCAGCTCGAGAACTCCATTACTGCTCTCTCCCAGAAGGCCTACAACGACGTGAACACTTGGCTTAAGGTAGCGGTGACTGATGCCGATTCATGCGAAGCTGCATTCCAGGGACAGAAGTCTGAGATGTCACACAAGAATAGGCTCTTTCGCCAGTTATCTAACAATGCCCTGACCGTCGTTAGAGCCTTGGCTAATGATCACAATTAGTGAGTAATAATATTATTGCATGAATGCATGTGGTCATCATGTCTTAATATGGATTTTAATGCTTGAACCTATTTAATTACTCAAATCTTAAATTTCTTTAGCATTATACTTTCTTTGCATAGCTGAGATATTGTATCAAAATTCTGACTGTTTATTTACTTACAGTTAATGTATGGAGAAGTGAGTAATCTTCTTATAAGGATCAAGAGAAATGCCTGAGATGTTTCCCCAGCCGGATATAGTTATGGTTTGAAGTTGTAACGGGAATTTTAATGTCCTTTTTTTTTTGTGTGTGTGTAACTCAGTGTCTCGATCAATGTCTGTCTTAATTAATGCGAAAGAAAATGAAAAAAAAAAGAGGATGATATACGAATTTCGTCAATTTTCTTGCGTTTTTCTATTTATGGTCTCTTGTGCAGACGGATGCGTCCAATCAGGAACTGGACAATCCATTATTTCTGCGAAGCGTATGGCTGGGTAGCTGAATTTGACTTGAACCCGTCTATAGCATGTCATTACAGAAAGCTAATTATAATAGCATCAATATTTAGCACATGATTGTATATAATTGAGTTAATCTCGTGCATATCACCTTTTATATATTAATTTTAAACTATTAATTGTTGCAAATGTCACAAGTTATGAATAAGAATATATCAAACACATCGAAGATCAAAAGGTACGGACGACCATTAATCAAACCTAAAAGTTGTTTTTGTTGAGCAGAGGGGTTGGGGGCTTCAGGAGGCGGGATAACTTGGAGAAGCCTAGAGGAAAGGAGGAGAGTGAGAGAGAGGCATCATGGGGGGTTGTATTTGGCAAGTGATGGTCGTCGTTGAGGTGGTAGTAGCGCGACGCTGCACTCAATGGCTGGCGGCTAGGCTGTGGCCTAGGGTATAAATGGAAGACTCGAATACAAAGGAAGGTAGATGAAAGTTTGAAATTTAGGATTCGACAAATTAGAAATATTGAGGGAGGGAAGTCTGATTTCATGCTTTTATATAATTGGCTTTTGCGACGAAACCTAGTTGTGGCAATTATGAAAAGAGGTTGCCGCAAAAAATAAAAAGCAATAGAAATAAGGTTTTGTTAATTAACTACTTTTGTGGCAATTGAGACTTGTAGCAAAAAAAGTTTAACTTATAGGAAAAAAAAATTTCTAGTTAACATCATAATGTCGGTCTCTTTTGTATTCCACGAAATTAATCTTGTGACAATAGTTTCTTTTCTCATGGCAATTGACTTTTTCTCACCACTTTTTATCTCCCACAAAACGTTTGTGACAACAACTAGAGTTTTATATCCACCAAAACCTTTTGTATCAATAAGTCACTTTTTGTCACGAACGTATATCGTGGAAAAAAAATTGGTGGCAAAAGTCTCAATTTCTTGTAGTTATGTCCTAATAACTGAGTGTATTGCCTTAATTAATTAATACTCTCCATTCACTACAAGTGAATGGATTTTTTTAGACAAATTATTTTGTTTCAAACAGTCGATTTTTCATCTCAAAATGTCTTTAGAGGCAAAAAATTTTGTCTCAAAAAGCCTATCTCAAAAAGTTTTTAAGGATGAAAATTAAATTTCGTCTCTAAAATTGATTTTTAGAAACGAAATCTCACTTGCCCGTCCAGATCTGTTCGGACAGGTTTTTTTATTTGAGACAAAAAAAAATTCGTCTTAGAAACCTAGTTGAACTAAGATTTCAGCTGTCCGAACTGACACTCACCCTTCGAACGAACAAATATTTGGTTTGAACAGATTGACTTATCCGAACGAGGTAAGCGTCTGAATGGATATTCTATGTTCGAACGAATAAATTTATTGAAATTAATTTTGTTCAAACGGACTATTTTTGGTTTGGACAAATTTTTAAATCGTAATGTACCGCTCGAACGTATTTTTTCTGTTCGAATGGTACTATTACAAAGGTTGACATTTAATTAAAAAAGGCATTAATATTAGAATAAAAACGTAATTTGTATATCAAATTTGTTCAAATATTGTTATTAAATAGAATAGTAAATATACAATTACTAAAAAAAAAAAAATTAAGATTCTGGTGGTGGCATAGCGTTTTGGGATATCCTCTACCATTCTTCAAACATTGCTGTAGTCCTCAACTCCAGTCTTTCTTTTATTCTTGTATCTAACCTTATTGCTTTATTTAATCTGATCAGCAACTCTTATTTCTTGGATCTCAATCATTCTATCTCAAGTTGTGCTGCCCCTAACTCCTTATTCTTGTTTTTATTAGATCTAGAAGAGAATGATGAGCTAGAGAATGATTTCACACAACACCCTAAGCCCCTCAAATATCTAGAATGTGATCCAAAAACTTCAGATAGAATCCGAGCATCGTTGACAGATGATTCATTGAATGGATCTGCAACAACGTCGTTCAGAGAATTCATCCTTTCCTACAAAAAAAAAAATTAAAGTTGGTATAATTAATATTAAAGTTCGTATAAATAATAAGAATATTGTATTAGACTTGACTTAATATACTTAAACTTACATAATTTGCCTTAGTTTCGAGACTGGTTCGAATACTATCACGATCTTTATATACTTTAGCATATAAATAGGTAAGATCAAAGTCACCAGAACTTTTAACTTGCTGCAAAATAAAAACTATATTAGAACTTGAATGAGAAAAGTGTATATGTTAATATGAGACTGCAACTAGTAGTACTGGCTATTTTTTTATATAAATGATGAAAAAATTGAGAATTCACATAATGGTGTATCTTTAAATTTGATTTATTTACTTTGTTTACAACACTCTATTGCTAAAAAAAAATAGATTATAAGTTCCAAATTCTAATACATTCATCAGTTTCTATTAAAAAAATGCGATATTACCTTATAAGCAGGATCTTTAAATAGATCACAAACTTCCTCCCACAAGGCTGGTACCTCTGCAGCAGTGCTGAACTTTTCAAAATGTGCATGGCACCGATCTTTGTACCTCTGAAATGCACCCGACATCAATTCTTCAACTGCTTTTCGATGCTCTCGCAGACTAAAATCGAGATCAACTCATCATTGAAAAAAATTGTAAGTAATTAGTATAAATACAATTAGTTTTAAATTTAATTTATACTTAGTTTCTTGGGATGTAGCACATTACCATGCAACAATTTTTTATGTAATCTTTCACATCTTCGAGAACGCTAACCCAATAAGCTGCTAACATTGGATCATAAGTGCGAGTGAGGGTACCAACATAAGTAGAAAACTATGCTTGTAAATCATTGTACCCACTGGTGTGACCCTCTAATATATCAACTTTAATTTTACCTATTTTTCTAACTTTCTTTATGCAAACACCATCGTAATGCCTCGCCTTCGACACTGGCATACAACTAAATTTACAACAATTAGAACATATGTATATAATTTGGTAAATATATATTAACTCATATATTAAATACCATAATTTGACAAAACACCTGGCATTGGGTCTGGTGATGTTGGCCCATTATTACTAGCTAGTGAATAACGTGCAGGAGAGTTGATAATGGGTAGGGATGAGGATGGTGCACAAACTGCTTTGCGTTTGAGAGACATATTTATTTAAAATTTTAATGAATTAAATTATCACCAAATAAATGTTGTGGATATTTATAAAATTTATACTTACACAAATATTTTAATTTATTCACTATCAGTTTTGCTGGACTAGTCCCCTCAATCATTTATAAAATTTATACACAAATATTTATAAAATTTACACAAATACTTACACAAACATATCAGAATATTTTAATTTATTCTCACTAGACACATAAATAGATTCATGGTCTTTTGACATTCCACCCTCAATCATTTCTAGTGCAACGTATTCCCTACGGAGTGAGACCATGTCATATTGACTTAGGTTAACAAATAGATTTATCCCTGATTCGTTTTCTTGATATGTTTATTCATTTGTCAAACCATCAAATTCTTCATGTGGTTTGCCTGCCTCTAGAATATAATTATATATATTTCTTGGTGCAAACTTCTCCATCACTCGCCATAGATTCTCGTATTACGGATCATCTAAATAAAAAATTTGATTCACTTGGCAGGCGAGAATGAAAGGATCGTCCTCATACCAGGTCTGGGGTGTATTCACACAGACAAAATTTTCATCTTTATGTACTCCCAACCTAGGGTTTGAAACAGCCCACCAAGTATATCTAAACAACCAAGTAATATAACCTCTCACATACTTTAACCCTATAATATCTTCTACAACTCGGTAGAAATCAATGTTATCCTCCTCATGCCTCCCTTCGACTGCAACCCCACAATTCTGAGTTTTCCTATATCATTCTCTATCACTTATATGAAATCTATATCTACATATGAAACGTCTCAAATATTGGATAACCCTCTTGCCCGGACCACATGCCGATGCATAAAGTTCTGGTAAGATCTCCTTAGAATTTTCAGCATGTTTTGATAAAACCTACATCAATAAATATATTTAGTATAATATTAAATATCAATAGAATCTATATTAAGTTTTTAATAATATCGTATGTTCAAACCATGATGCATATTACTCTTCATGCTTCTTTTGTACATCAACTACACCACTAGAGCTAAGTAATAGTAAAGGTTCAATGGGTATTTACATGTGAAATATTAATTTCTATAAAAATACTTACCTCAAGTATTTGATTGATACGTAAATTTATTACTAACCTTAAGTAGTGCTCAATTTCTGCACAGTTATTCAAGACATGCCATTGAGTTCTATCAAAATCTCGTCCGCAAAAGTCATAGCCCTCTTGTGCGCCCATTGGACGTACAATTTAAGAAAATACAGAAAATGGTGATGAGGCACCCATTTGTTCAGCTTTATAATTTCGATCCGATCTCGTAAATCTGGTAACAGCCTTATAAAAATATAATAAATAGAAAGTGTGTCATTTGTTATCAATGTAGGACTCTGCAAATCAAACATTCTGGACGAGCCTTATTTCCCACATTTCGCTTTAATTTTCCTAAAAACCATTCAATAAGATACATCCATCTATATTGAACTGGGCCAGTAACTAAAACCTTAAGAGGTAGGTGAACAGCAAAATGAACCATTACATCAAAGAAGGAAGGCATGTACAAACCCTCTAGTTTACACAATATCACTACGATGTCGGCTCCATTTTTAATAATGCGCCAACTTGTTACGTCCTATTACAAATGGCTCTGAAAAATGCCCCTAACTCTGTGAGAGCTATACAAACATCTCGAGTAAATTTTGCATGCACACCAACAGTCAACAAATGTTGTAAAAATACATGACAGTTGTGACTTTAAGACAAGTTATCTTCTAGTCATGTGTTCGTACACATTTTGACGTATTCAAACCATACCCATCAGGTAATTTGATTGACAAGAATCAGTCACAAAATTTCTTTCTCTCATCACTTGATAGTATATATACCATCCAAGAGGCATGTAGGATCGAGACCCATTATCTTGTAAATGCAATTCCAGTCTTATTCCTAACTCTTTTAAATTAGTATGGAAGTTAATTGTATCTTTTATCTTCCCTTCTATTGATATTAGAGTGCCCAAAATGTTTTCATAAATATTTTTTTCAATGTGCATGACATCTAGATTATGACGAAGTGTCAACATAAACCAGTATGACAATTCGAAGAAAATACTTTTTTTTGTCTAACTCAATTCTACTGCATCTCGTTTCCTCTTTCATGCTCGTGCGTCATTCCCAAATATATTTTCTAGAACCTCGAGTAGTTGTACAAGAATATCATTGCCAGATAGTGTTAGTGATGATGACTTTCGCTCAGTCTTCCCATCAAATATTGCTCTGTTCGAACGTCATTTATGATTATTAGATAAATATCGACGATGGCCCGTGAAATATAACTTTCTTCCATTTGTTAACCACTGAGACTGTGTATCTTTGTTGCAAACAAGACAAACTAATTTACCTTTTGTGCTTTATCCAGACAAGTTATCGTATGTTGAAAAAATTATTTATTGTCCAAAAGACCACGACATGCATCTTGAATTCCTATGACAAGGCCGCATCATACGTAGTCATACCTAATTCCCACAACTCTTTCAACTATGCTATCAGTGGTTGTAGATATACATCTATGTCGTTTTTTGGTGACCTTGGCTCTGGGATTAATAGAGCCATCATAAAATAAAGGTCCTTCATACACGTCCAAGGTAGCAAATTATAAGGCATTAGTATCACATGCCGATACTATGAGAAATGTTCATATTACCGAATGGATTAAAACCATTAGTTGTTATCTCGAGACATATGTTCCGAGGCTCTTCGACAAACCATAAATACTCCCCATCAAACTTTTTTCATTGTAAGGAATCTGCCAAATGCAAGAGGAATTGATCAATTTGAACTCTTTTTACATTATGCCAAGTCATATCCTTCACAGTCACTCGAGAAGTAAACAACCGTTAAAGTCGAGGGATCAACAAAAAATATCTCAACACTTTATTTGGTACATTACACTTATTTGATGTCCATCTTGAGTCGTGGCACAATGGACATGAATCAAATTCTACATATTGTTCCCAAAAGAGTACACAGTCATTCTTATAAGCGTAGATAATATTATAATCAAATCTCAATCTCCGCTTCAATTTCTTCGCCTCATAAAAGTTACGAGGCACTACGCTATATTGTGGTAGAACCTCTTTAAATAACTCAAGTAGCATGTCAATGACTTTTGCAGAAATCCGATATATTAACTTGATATGTAATAATCTCACTGTGAATGACAACTTGTTATGGCAGGTACACCCCTCATACAGTTGTCCTTGTGCATTCTCCCACAGTCTTGCAAAATTCTCGTTTTCCTCAAAAGATTATGAGGATGTTCCTTCTCCATCTCGAACCCCAAACATGCCTACACCAATATCACCTAACATCTTGGTCATATCCTCTCCATTATCATCACTATCATCAGAAATTGTCATTTTTGTATCGTCGATATCGATCTCAGCACCAATTTCCTCCATCCGATTGGAATGACTCTCAAATCTAACTCCTGTAGGAAATAGTTCGCCATGTAGAATTCAGTGCGAGTATTTAGGTTCTATCCCATTAACAAACAAATGGGACTTTACTACTACCATATTTAAATAACTCAAGTTCTTGCATTTCTTACACAGACATCTTATAAAATTCTGACTGTCAGCAATATCTTTCACAAACTCTATAAAAAATTTCATTCGTCGTGCATACTCCTTATAGTCTAGCCCAAGTCTATCTCTCAATAGCATTCAACTTTTGTCCATTGTATTTTCGTTACACATCCATTGTCTATTAAAAAAATCTAATTCATTTAAAAACTATCATCAATAATACTGTAATTGATATTCTCATAGCACTACGTTGATAAGGTAGTTGATCATATCCCATTCGAAAAACTATCATCTATATCACATATATACTCTATCTAAAACTCTAATGTTAGTAAAATTTTGACAGCATTTTTCTACAATTTTCCAAGTATGCTAGCCGTAATACTGCACATCCAGAGAATCTAAGAAGATGCACACCAAAATTTTATAACTTAATATAAGAGCACTGACTAAATATATTTGCCATATAGATTATAGAAACCCAAACTATCCATCTTGGACAATTCAAGAGTTGTACCTAATCATTCTTTAAGAAAATAATTGGCCACAACTCTCGAATGGGTCTAACGTTCAATGTAACATTAAATTAAATCTAACATCCAACTATAATAGTACAATAAGCCACAATATTAATAATAACAAACAATATTATTAACAAATAATATATATTCATAACTTCATAACAATGGTATTCTGTCTACACGAGTTCCATTCGAATGTAAATTTTCACGTCCGGACGGGCCTCACCTTCGTTCAAATGTGAACAGAACCAGAACTAATACCAGAAGCAACAAATGTCCAAATAAACAAATCATGCTCAAAATAGGTCATATAATAAAATCTCCAAATTTTGACATCAGTATGCAAACTCTATATAAAATCATCCCAAAATATCAAAACAAATCTCTAATCTCTAAACCTTAACAATTATAAAACTAACATCAACTTTTGCACTTCCAACTTCAAATTCAATTCAACAACATTGCCCACAATCAAAAATCATAAGATGAGAAAATCCCCAACCACTTTTAATCTTAAGAAATATACAAAAAAAAAATGTTGAGAAATAAAATTGACCTATTCTCTCTCAAGAATGTTAAGTCTCTCACACCAAGAATCCTCATATAGTACATAGTCCTTCTCTGCCTCCCTCTCAATCCCCCTGTCTCAAAAATAGTTCAGTCCCGCATGAAAATGAACTGAAGAATCAAAAGTTTAAATCATTGAAGTTTTGTTCTAAAGTGAAATTTCTTCATTCGAATGAGAAAATTTCAAATTGCTGCTTTATTTTTCCGTGAGGAATTTAAACTTTTGGTGTTGGAACATAAGATTTTACTGTTCGGATACATTATTCTAAGCATATTCTGAGTATTTATAGTTTGAAAGAGTGAGAGGCCATTAGGACGTATGACTATCCTTGAATGCTAGTGTGAAAATTTTCATCCAAATTATTCACACAAACTACGAGATAAAATACGTTTGAACACTTCTAGATTACGGTTTGAACGGATACTTAATGTTAATATACTAAATAATATAAAAAAAATATTATATCATTATTATAATAGGCATGTACTAAGTAATGTAATATATTAGTAATATTATATCATCTTATAGAGTTATACTAGTATTATAATACCAATATACTAGATAACATTCAATTATTATTGTATATGTATATACAATGGTATTACTGATACTATTCTAAATAATATATATTATAACTTATATGTACTGAACAACAAGTGATGAAACTACTAATATACTAAGTAATCTAAGTAATATGTACTTAGTTAGTATAAAATAAGTATTACTTGTAAATAGTATAATACTTATATTCTAACTAATCTATACTAGTATATACAAGTACTTGATATGCAAAGTTAAAGTACTTGATATATACCTATTATATATAACACTATCATCTTAGTGTTATGTATAGTATTTGTATATTATAAAGACCAATTTTAATATTTTTTTTACTAAATATTTTATAATACTATTAGTGTCGCATGGTACATAGTAATATCGTCAAAACTAGTCGAATTGATAGTGGATTGCTTAAACCCCAAACTCTCATATCTCTGTTTGAACAGATACCCCTTCCGTCCAAACATATAACGTTACCATTCGAACTCTTATAAACACCGTTTGGGTGCTACTCGTTCGAACAGCCACTTGTTCATCCGAACGAGTGTCAGGGTATATAATACCCAGCCCACGCCTTTTGCATCGAACAAGAGATTCCAAAAGTCACTACTATTTGAATAGGAATCGCCCTATAATTCGTCGAGATCATCATCTACAGTGAAATATATAAAGTATGGTCCCTCTAACGCCTTCTATTTGTTGAAAATGGGTTATGAACACCCATTTTTATAAAGGTCGGATTTCAAATAGAATTTGACACACTTTTCGTAGTTTTTGTATTTTTTTTTCCTAATATTCATTATTTCGAACATTTAGGAATGATGCTAGGGTTGATTTGGTCTAAATAAATTTGATTTTTGTAGATAAAAAGTAATGGCCGAGTCAACTCGGTCATTTCTCTTCGTAGGAGTTTTCGTTCGAACGAGAATAAACCTCGTCTGGATGAGATGTAGGAGATGACTTATCTCGTTCAAATGGGTATCTTACTTGTTCGGACAAGTTATTTCCCATCCGAACGAGTAAGTGCCGAACAGAACAATTTGATATACGTTTTGGTTTTATTTAGGTATTTTGAGTTTGATAAAAACCTGTCTAACTTCTTTCACCGCTTGTTTGTTAATAGTATACTAATGACAGACAAAGGTCGAAAGCGTGGGAGGGATCAGATGATTGGGAGTAGCAGCACAACTCCACTTGCCTCCACTCTCATCCCTCCCACTGCTCCCACTACTCCTATCTGCAGGTCTGCTCTAGTAGAGCAGACTATTACCTTGGATGACTTCAAGAAGCATTCAGGAAGCTGGAGTGAGAGGGGCACACCATCCACCAGATTTTCATGGAGCATGGATAGAATCCAATATGCACGCAAGAGGGGATCGCATCACCTTCTCTCCTCGGATGAGAGGAACACACCATCCACCAGTTCTATCGTGCATTGGGAGAGTAGCCTAAAGATATCCACCATTATGTGCTGATAGTGCGAGGAGTCAGCATCACCTTCTCTCCTCGGGTGATTATAGAGTATTTGGATATCCCCTACGTGTTGGACTGATATCTTCATCCATCCACAGCAACAGCGTTTAGATCTGCTAAGGCGAACATGGAGGCCAGATCCTCATTGCCCTTGGCATCATGGAGTGCCGATGAGTTGGTTGTTGGCTCAGATGCTAATAACGATGAGGAGTACGCACTTGATGATGGTCTCACAGACAAGCAGGTACGTAAGTTACTGCGACATCCCAAGGCTCTTGTATATGATGGCGGGAAGGTCATCAACCAGGTCGATTACACTACATTCTTCAGAATGCTGAATTTGATAGTCGAGTGCCATGTGGACCCGAGGAAGTACAAGCCAGATTTTGGGATGGACCAGGCACGACTTCTGGTGTGGATTGCGAGGGGGGACCTGATCGATTTGCGCTGTCTAGTTTCTACCACATTAGACATGAGTCACGATATAGGAGTAGAGGTAGTCTACCATTTGGATTGATGATATCTGACCTCCTATTTCGAACTAGAGTTACAAAACAGGTGGGTGAGAAAAAAGAACTTCAGATGGGGGCTCTCAACAAGATATCTATCACAAGAGCAAGGGGCACCTCTATGCGAGAACTCTAGAGTTGGCTGATGCTACTACTAGTACTGCTACCGAGCCTGCAGGATTTACACTAGAGCAATTGAAAGCAGTGATGAAGCATGTAGACGAGTGTATGGTGGAGAGAGTGGCGACCCGCGTGGTAGCAAAGGTTGAGGACCATATCATGAGAAAGATAGATGATGTAGAAACACAGATCAAATCTTTGCAGAAAGATATAGATTTGATACCGAAGTAGTAGGAGTATTTTTATGTAGTATTTACTTTAAGTGTTGTATCGAACAATATTATATATTTTGGGATGTAATTAATATGTTTTATATTTTTAGTGTTCATAACAATCTTTATTTCTTATTTTTCTCATTTTACTTACCACTCATGATAATAAAATAAATAACATTTAAAAAATAATTACATAAAATTAAATTGTGCATTTATAAATATTTTAAATGCTCCATAAATCATAATATGTAATAGAAACACAATTTTTATATTTTGAAAATGGTAAAATGAAATTAATATAAAACAAATATATACACAAATTAATGGTGATGAATAATTAAAATCTAATTTCCAACCTGTTTTTCGTCCAAACAATATATTTCTTATCCGGACAGATGCAAGTTTCTCGACACGTTTCCATTGAAATATATGCCATTCAGATAAATAATTATCCGTTTGAACGGATTTTTATTTTTTGAGACGATTTGTTTCGTCACCAAATGTTTTGTTAGGACGGATTTTTGTCCGTCCGAATGAATTTTGTAACTCATCCAATTTGTTGGGTTAAAATTTAAAATCTATCTCTAAAAGTCACTTTTAGGGATGAAATTTATTTTGTCCCTAACAAATTTCGTCCCTAAAACTAAGGTCTAGTTTGTTTTCAGAAATGAGATAAAATAAAAGTTAAAAATAAAATAAAATATTATTGTAATATATTTTTTTAATATTAGTTTTGTTTTGGAGTTTGAAAAAGTAGTTTTAAAATTTGAAAAGAGTTTGAAATTTTTAATTTTGTCTCTTAACGCAAACAAGGCCTAAAATTTCTTGTAGTGATTCTTTACATATTTCAACAACCCATATAATATCTATATCTATATATATATATGTTAAGAGGTCTATTTGTTTTTTAGCAAGTAAATTCATTAAATTAGAAATATGATACATGAAGAGGGACTGGGGTTCCCTAACAATCACTCTAAATTTAAAAAAAAAAAAATAGAGCGAAGGAGGTGGAAAAAAGGAAAAAAAATAAATTTATTTAGAATCAATTTCGTGGACCTTACTCTTGTCCTAAGAAGACGGCATCTTATAAAAAAATAGAATTAAATTGTTTGTAATGAAACTACCACTGATGATAGTGGAACATCGGCTAAAAAGGATAAAGATGACGGGTGCAATGTTAAGACGTCTAATTAGTTGCCCTTAAAACTTAATATAGCAATAGCTGCCCTTAAAATTTTCTAATTAGTTGCCCGTCCCTAGAGTCAACTTACAAGTAGAAGTTTTCTTGAAACATTTTTAGCTTGTATTGTTGGGTGGGAGTGAAAATGGTGGTTCAATTCAGCCTTTTCATAAGCCTGCATTCATATGGTGGTCGACGGGTAGCAGGCTTGGGCTAGGGACTTTGCCATTAGGGAGTCACGATCCTATTAATTGTTATACTGTTCAGGTAAGGCCTTTTCGAAGGCTAGGTGTTGAGCCTTTCAAGCCAATTTGCCTTATACACACACACACACATATATATATATATATATATATATATACTAGATAAAAAATAACGTAATACGTTAATTTAATTTAATTTTTAATAAAAGTTTAATAATTATTCATAATTAAGTAGATGATAAATAATTATACGTTTTCATATATTATAAAAAAAATTAATAAAAGCAATAAGATAGTATCATAAATAAACATAACATATAATTTTATCAAACTTGTTTAAAATAATTTTGATTAAAATTTTAATAAAAAATTAGTTCAAGATATGATATTTTTTTAATTCCAATATAATAATTTAACATTTGTATTATTTTGTACGACTTCAAAATAAAGGACATTAAAATATCTATATTTTTTTAGTTATGTTAGTACTTTTAAGAAATAATATGAGTTTTTTGAAAAAATAAATTATATAATTGATAATTTATATAAGAATGTTATATTATAATTTATAATTTATAATTTATATATATTTATTTAATCATATATATTTCAATTAAATATCAAACATATAATATTAATTATATTTATTGCTTATTATTACCAATTTAATATAATTATAATAAATTATATATACCGTATATTAACTATATATACCATATATATAGTTAATTTAATAATTAATACATTTATTTTAAAATTATAAATTATTTTTTAAAAAATTAAATTATTAATCATATGATAAGAATAAAATTTTTATGAATAAAAATATACTCTCTAATGTATAAATTGTTATGAATGATTTATTTCTATATATATTATTATATTTATATATTCTATACTATTATTGTGTCATTCTATATTATTATTATTATTCTATATTTATTTTACATAAAATAAAATTAAAAAACATGTCCTAAATAAGAATTTTAAAATAAAAATTTCTAGCATTATTTATGGGTTTAATGAATTGTGCTTAAAGTATTAAGTAGTATTAAATAGATGTTAAATGAGTTTTAAATAAAAAGCTTACTATTGTAGAAAGTTGAAGAGGTGAAATTAATTTTAATGCCAATAACATTATTTCAGTGAATAAATTTAATAAATTGTGTTTAAAGCGGTAATTCTCATTAGATGCAGTATTAATTTTAACAAAAATTGATGAAAGTGTTAACTTTAATGGAGAAACAAGAATTTTCGTTAAAACAAAAATTTTTGTTAGATAGCCAATTTTCGATATATATATATATATATATATATATCCAAGGGACGTTTGCCTAGTTGGTAAAAAATAATATTTTAGCTGAAAACAAACAAATAAAGCAACAATTAATAAGCACTAAGCTCGTTAGAAAAGACATATGGTCTAATGAAAATATATAAAACACATTTCCCACAAATTGTCTTTGCTTCAAGTTAGAATCAGATGTTTCCAAATTTGAGCCGTTAAATTAAAAAAACGACACAAGCTTTAGAAGGAATACATCAACCAAGCCCAAACTATCAAAGGCACATTTTGAACAATTGACTATCTTTCATATAAAATTATTTTCTTCCATGAGAAATTTTCAAGAATATATAGGAAAATGGGTTTATAAGTAGGCATGGTATGGGGATTTTAACACACCCCACTTAAGTTATGTGTCCCCTAACAATGTATTTCACTATATTTTGATGGAAGGCAAGTGTACGAGCCAGAAAGGAAAATGGCTAATATCCACAGGACGTACCAAATGTTCTTGAACAAGTTCTACTGCTATGACTGGTGGGGAAGCTAATACTTGAGACTGCAACCCGACCACTGTTTCCTACATTCGCCCTCATTAGAGGCAGTGCATTGATCCTGGCTCTCAAACACCAAAAGCTCCAACAAAAGCTTGTAATGTTCTATAATCAAGTGACCAATAAGTAAAAGCTTGAATTTTGCAACACTAATCATTAGAACGTGTCCTTTCATGAAAATAATAAATAAGAACCAAATTCATCTTCCCAAAAAGAAATGAAATAAAAACTGTATTTCTCTAAATCAATTGAAGTTACTTTTTTATTTTTGAATTCTCCACCTCTCTCAAGAGGCATCTTTCTACATAAGTTGCAAACATGACCATATTCAGAGCCTTCCTTTCAGCTGTAGCAGTATCATATAATCCAAACCAATCACAAAAAGAGAAAATGAACATCAAGACAAATGTTTGCACTCTAAATCAAGAAATAATAGTTTCTGCCAATCCTTCAAAATATTACAAGGCAAGGATTCAATTAAAAGCCTTCTGTCTGAGCTAATCAGAAATAAAAATGATGGGAGGAAAAACCATAGGACGCAGGGTTATTTCTATATAGTAGCACAGACAAGTGAAAATATATCAACAAATGGTTATCAGGAGGATTCAATAAGCTGACATCAAAACCTTAGCAAGGGGAAAGACAAAACCATCAAAACCTTAGCAAGAGAATAAATGTACCTAGTACATCCCAGTAAATACGTTTTTTACTACCATCCTATTTTGAACTCAATTGAAGCAGAAAATGTACCTACCATCCCAATAAATGTATCTATTCCAAAACCTGCTCAGATCATACTAATCAAAACAAGGAAGCAGAAAATTACAATTCACTTGAACCTCTTCATTAATTTAGTGATAAGCAACAAGATTTTCCTAGTAAGTGAAAAAGGAAAATCCAAGTATCATGAGATGTGTAAAATAGAAAAAGATAAAGATAAAATCGTGGAAACTAATACCATTAAAATCTATGGAAGCAGCTCAAAGGAGGAAAGTGTTGAGAAAGAAAGTATTCAACTCAATTCTCAAGGCCTTTACCACTTAAGCCAATTTCTAGGGGTTCACCTTTGCGATTACATTGGGACTTCTATCTCTATCACCTCCCATCAAGACCCAAACTTAAGTGGCGTGCAAGTAAACGGAAGAGGCCTTCCAGTTTGCTGTGAGGGAAAAAATAAGAGTAAGAAAACTCAGTTCTCAAGGCCTTAACCACTTAAGCCAATCCCTAGGAGTTCACCTTTGCGATTACATTGGGACTTCTATCTCTATCACCTCCCATCAAGACCCAAAGTTAAGTGGCGTGCAAGTAAACAGAAGAGGCCTTCCAGTTTGTTGTGAGGGAGAAAATAAGGGTAAGAAAGAAGATCTATCACAAAGAAGGTATAAAGAAATGAGAAGTTCACAAACACACATATATGGAAGACAAAAATTCTTTGAGGCATTGCTGAGTCAATGTAAGTAATGAGGTACAACTTTCCAACGGGACCACTCCATAATGTTCAAGCCTGAGATAATATAATGAATAGGAGTGTCACCTATAAAAAAATGAACAAGTGCAGCTATGTTTAAATGACTTTATAGAAAAATGGAACATGCAGTATGTAACAATTCTTAGCTTCTCGTAGCTTACCAGCCCTGGCTTAACAAGCGTAGCTTTGTAGTGCCTAAGCTCGTGTGTTTGCCAAATTGAAGTTATCTCTTACCTACAAAAGATAGATTGAATCTATTACTCGCATGCCATATCCAAGGTTTGTCCCTTATCAATAACCTTATCCCAATAAACCAAGACGACTTTCATTTATTACAGAGATAAGATAAGGAATACCAGCTAAAGCACCTCTCACCATTTAGGAATGCCTCTTAAAAATCTATTAAATGTGTGCTTTCTGTTTTTTGTGTCCACCAAATCTTGCTTCCAATGATGCCAGTAACTAAGGCTTGTTGAAAAGATGCTTTAATAGTTACACCCGTTCACCCCATTCTGGAATAGAGCAAAATATTTTCATATTACTTCCATGGCTCCTGCCTACTTGCAAGAAAGGGAAAATCATACCTTTTTTCTTGAAGTGGCAAAAAGAGAATTTCTTCAAGCAAATATAGCCATAAAGAAATCGAAGAAAGTGTTTCTACCAAAGGTGCTCAAGAGATACGCTAGAGAAGCATCTCTCAGCTCAACTATCCCCCCATATGGATCACTGAACATGTTGATAAGAAGCTACGCGATTTGATACACAAAAGCATTGACCATAAATGTATCAAGAAGTGATCTCATATCATAGTGTGGTTGCCTTATAGTTCAAGGTTCCGGTATGTGTTCTCAAAGGATTTAACATCGAAGCCATGGTGGTTCTAATGTTTTGACTACACTTGAAGATTATTTCTGTTTTAGATGGAGTAGGGAAATCACTTTTGGGTACTTAAAACAAATCCATTTTCATCATGAATGTGAGACTATTGCTACCATTTTGTAGGTCTATGCGCAAATTTCAAGCCACTCTCTGTTGGACCGTTGTAATCTAGTCTGAAATAGGGGAAAAGATGAAAAATAGTCTCATACCTTTAATTTTCATTATGCATTTCTTGATTTCTTGTGCACAGGCATTGCAATGCATGTGAAGCTTTAGCACCACTGTGACAATCTGAGGCTGTATCAAACAATTACATAATGAACCCAGAGGCCTCAAACGAATCAGCAAATAATAAAAAAATTTGTTTCCTCGGAAAAAATAAAAGAAAAAAAAACTCTTCATTCTTCTTGCTTGGAAGGCTCTTTCTCCTGAGGCTTCTTCTCTTCCTTGGCCCTTGGATTGCGGATCGGAAAGATAAGATCTATCTGCCTCTCTCCACTCCAGAAACTTCAATGGATCGGATTTATCACCCTTCACCACCACCTTCGAAGTCTTGCAACCGGTTATCACATCTTCGACCCCTGACCCAAGCACACGCATACACGAGAAGAAATTCCAATATTTAGCCAAAAGACTCGAAAAACAAACGAACAAATAAAGAAAGCTGTTTCTTAGAGTGGATAAAAGAAACAAAAAAATCCCCTAACCTTCGAAGCCGTTGAGATAGTGTCAAACCTTGCGTGTACAGCCTTCGCATTGCATGTAGACTCTGAGCATGATTTCCTAAGGAGTTGGTGGCTTAGATTTGTCTTTTCCTTCCTTGGATTAATTTCCTTCATCCGCTTTCTTTTGAGCCGCAGGCTTCTCGAACGTTTTTTCCGATTCTTTCTTCTCCTCCTCTGGCTTTTTCTCCACTATTTTCTCCTCCGATTTCTTTTCCAATGCATCATACTCTCAACGCACAGGCAACAAGAACCAAGAAAGAGAACCGGGAAATACACTACGCAAGGAAAGGTTTTTCTTCGTCTTCGACCTCACATCTGAAATCCTATCATCAATGGATAAAGAAGCAGGATCGAGGACTCTGACCTCCATCCCTCCCATCAATCGGCCAAAACATCCTCTCATCCTAACAATGTTATACCACGAAACTATAGAACGAACCGGATACATAGAAGCCAACGAAAAAGCAAATTTGGCAATGTAAAAAACAGAGCTCGTAATCGGTAATAACATTCATGCCCCGTTTGGACTTGGAGATAAAGGTTAAACGTGACGAGTTTAATTTATATTTTAATATTATTATTATTTTAAGATTTGAAAAATATGTATTAAAATTTAAAAAATATATATTGAAATTGAAAAAGGTATATAAAAATTTATATTTTATATAAAAAATTATAAAAGTGTAATAATGAAATAAAGATGAGTTACGATAAGTTGAGAAGAGTTTTCAGTACAAACCGAGCCTCAAACACGAAAGGGTATAAGCGAAACATGAATATTAAACAATTAAAATTGTTCATTACTATTCATATGAGATAGAAACTTTTTAAGTATACTAGTTAAGAATGCAACGTGCAATACACGTTTGTTTAGTTAAAAAAGAAATCATAAGAAAAAATATATGATATGTTAGACAATAAAAAATTTATGTGTACTTATATAATAACATGATATAAAAAAAAGATATATTCATAGTTATATGAAAAGTTCGTATTAGACATGTCTTCATATATGATGTGTAATATTTTATTGAAATAGACGATATAAATTTTTAATTAAATGTAAGTTTTAATTGATCTAGATTGCCTAAAATATTAAACAAAAAAAGGGTAATATTGGAAGTGGAAAACTCCGAATTTATTGTTCATTATTGTTTATGTGTACACACTTATATTATAGTAATTGTTATGAACGAACGTCGGCAGCCGCCCCCCTGTCCCACCACTAAAAATTATGTGAATGACCCCACCACTATTATTTTAAAATCTGCATAGTGACTTGTATAGTAACTTGTATAGTAATTTCAACGCCTATAAATATGGGTTTTAGTGGTAATGAAATTCATAAGAAAATATAGAGAGAAAAAAAAAGTTTCAGTTCTTAAAAATTTCTTTTCTCTTACAATAGTAGTAGTTTTCTTTTTAGTTTTATAACACGTTATCAGCACGAGGTTCTACCGATACTGAAGCTAGTGGTCTTCTACTTCAAGTAAGTTTTTCAATATATTATTTGCAGTCCTTGAGATAAATATTAAAGGTAATATTTCTGAATATTACTTAATAAAATTTTATTTTTATTCTCATGATAATGTGAATATATTTATTAAATTCACAGATTTATTTTTGTAATATAATGTCAAATATTGAGATTTATTACTATTGACATTTCTGAAAAATGTTATTTATCCAGATCCTTGATAAGATCTATTTGGATATGATGATGAACTTGAAAGATACAATCATAGAAGAAAACCATGTGTCCCTGAAGGACCGTGCTGTGTATCTCATGATGAAAAATTATCTTACTGTGTGAAATAAATTAAGAGAGTGATATAAGCACCAGAAGATATAATCCTCTCAAAAGATCATTATGATTTATTGTACCTGAAGTTGCAAGATTTTAAGAGTGGTATTGAATATTCTGCACTCTTTAAAATCAGCTCAATATTAAAATTATACAATGAAAATATCACTGATGATGACATATAAAATAAGACATTATTTTTCATACCTCAATGTGCTCCTGCAGTAACAATATCGAGAGTGAAAGTTCAACAAATATTCTGAACTTTTGTTTTGTCTTCCAGTGATTGAGCTAAATAATGAGTTTTTGTTACACCAGTTACGTCCTATTAATGATATCGAATTTACACAATTTCCAGAAGTGAACGGGAACTAAGGGCGTAGACGTGGTAGAAAAATTATAGAAGTGTTGGTCCCAAAAGCGACAACACTAAAGATGATAAAAATATATCGTATCACCAGAAGTGATCAAACTCAGAGAAGAGTAAAGGCCCTCAAAATAATTCTTCATAAAAAGATGAAGATATTTGTCATAGATATAATATGACTAAACAGTAGTCACGTACCTGTTGTACGGCCAAGCACTTGATTTACTTATACTAAGTTTTTATATATAAGCTTATTAATATTTCATCATGTTTTGAAATAATGAAATATCGGTGCCTGAAGCACGACAAGAAATTACTTGGGATAATAAAGCCCTGTTTAAATTTGATCCTCTTACAAATAAATGTGAACCAGAAGTTCAGAGGATTATTTATCTGCAAAGTATTTCAAATCAATTACATGATGTATTTACTGACATTAAAGGTGTTGTAAAATTATATATTACTGCTGTTAATGCTTAAGCAAGAATTGAAGTCCCTGAAGGACGAGTTGTTAAAACAGCAATAAATGAGTCTAAGATACACTTGAAGCGTTGAAGACCTATTGGTGTACAAGAAAAATAAAAATCGGTGCTCATGAAGAGACCGTATTTTCTGTATAAAATATAATCCTCTTGAAGAGTGTAACTCCTGAAGAGTATAACTCCTGAAGAGAAAACTCCTGAAGAGTATAAACCTCCTGAAGAGGAACCTCCTGTAGAGGTGTTTCATGAAATGTTTTCCCCTAGAGAGGAACAATGAGATCTCAATACATTTCATGAGTACTGGAAAATTTATGGATAGAAATAAAACTGTTGTCGACAATATATATGATAACACTTAATATTACCAGAAGTAATGAAAAAAGTAAGCCAAAAATCGTCGAAAAATGTCGACGTAGAAATGATTGGCCAAAATGGAAAGTAGTTATTAAAACTGAATTAAACTCGCTAGTGAAGCGAGATGCATTTGGACCTGTTGTCCAAACACCAAAAGATGTAATATTTGTCAGATATAAATGAGTATTTATACGAAAGCATAATGCGAAATGAAATTGTGCGGTATAATTTGTCGCACAAGATTTCCTGTAGAAACCCAAGAGCAATTATGAGGAAACATATTTCCTTGTTATGAATACAATTACATTCATATTTTTAATTGATTTGGTTATTACAAAAGGATTAGATATGCAGTTAATGAATGTGGTCACTGCATATTTATAAGGATCATTAGATTATTACATATATAAATATTTACGATACTTGAAGCATCTAATCCAAGTACATTTAGGAGTATGTACTTTATAAAGTTTCAAAGATTTTTATATGGGTTAAAGCAATCCGGACGCATGTGGTATAATTGAATCAACAAGTATCTATTGAAAGAAGGATTTAAGAATAATCCTATATGTCCATGTGTTTTATCAAAATTCGGATTTGCCATTATTGCAGTTTACGTTGATGATTTACCTTATTAGAACTCTTGAAAAGATTACAAGGGTTGCTATAAATTCAAGGAATGCATTTGAAAAGAAAAGATCTTATTATTCAATTCATAGATGAGTTACAAGAATTTGAGACTTCTAGCCTCATCTTTCAAATGCATTTGCTTTTCATAAAGAAACATACCATCCTTATCTAAAGGATTAGGCAATCGAAATGAAGAGGCAAGTAAGGATTTTAAATCCTTATTTTCTTGCTTTAAGTTGCAATTTTTCTGTCAGACTCTTGAACGAGTCGTTGAAGTACAAAAACCTTCTCATTAAGCTCCTCAATCTCACGATTTTTGGATTGTAATCAGTTGGAAAATCCAACAATAGAGGAGGAGTATCGGGTGCCGAGAGTCACCAGCTCATAAACAGCTTCACGATCTGACTTATTAGCCAGATCATTTGCTTGCTGCAACATTGCACCTGCGGAAGATGCATGATCAACTTGTAATTGAGGTGAATGATACCTCATATGTTGATTGTGAAAAATAGTAAAAGGAAATTGATTAGCCATTGGAAATTTGTAGAATAAGAATACAAATACAGATGAATTATAGATATGAGAAGAAAATTTGATGCATACTAAATGAAGCTAAAGACGGTTCTTATAGAAATGGAAATAAGAACAAGACAAACCATCATCTCTTCAAATCTCACTTTACAAGATATGCTGGATGCATAATTTCAAAAGCCAGCGAGATTAATTACAGCTATCCCTATTTTCTTGTAAACGCTGAACCTCATTCCAGCTCTTCTACTCGTGTTTTCAGGTCACGAGAATACCAGTCTACAAGTTTCTTCAGCTCATTGTTTTCTTGTTTTAAATCTTTATTTTTTCTATCTTTAGTTGCAAGCGTTTGATGCAACTCAGATATTTGATTTTTAAGATGATCAACCTCACTCGTTCTCGCCAATAGCCTCTGTGACATGGTTGTAAGAGAAGCAGCATATTGAGCACTGAGGGTTCTTGATGCTGCAACAATTTCAGGATCAGATTTACTAGATAGATATATCTCTGCTCCTATTATAGTGTTTACAGCCTCAGGAGAAAATATAAGTGGTTGAGGTATAAAAAGTTTATGGTTTAAATCTGGGACATTAGAATTTATATCACACATAATATCGTTCTGGATGAACAACAACTGAATCTATGAGGAATGCGAAATCTTTTTGCTGGAGTAAACCAATGGTAAAATTGGTTATATTTAAACAACAACCCGAAACCTTCAAATCTCTTCAAGATCTCGTTTGTCCACAATGTCAAGCGGATTTTATTTTCCGCCGAACCGATAATATTAAATCTCAAAACTTTTACAGCTTTTATCATACATAGATGGTTTCCAATGTTATTTCCGCCATATATAAACAAGTTCTTCCTAATAACGCCAAATGAGGGGGAGAAAATTTTAGATGAAAATATTATCATACTCTCTCTAATGCATATTTAGTTGGAAATCGTGTTTGAATTCTTAACTTGTTATATATACTGAAATCATATTTGCTTGTTACTTGAAATACTAACGCATATTATTAGGGGGAGTTTAAGTATTACTGCAGGTATCAGATTTCTATTAAGTTTGTCAATCAGATATTATTTTTCATCTTCACTCAGAAATTATTGCAATTCATGAAACAAGTCGAGAGTATATTTGGCTGAGATCAATGACTCAATAATTTTATACGAATATAATGCTGCTTGTATCACTCAAATCAAAGGAGGATATATCAAATATACGATCAAGTGATAATCTGGCAGATTTATTCACGAAGACATCACCAACTGCGACATTCAAGAAAATTGTGTAGAATATTAAAATGTGAAAACTCAAAAACTATTGTCATGCACTTTCCAGGAGAGTAAAAGTCCTGAAGACTTGTGCTGATTGTACTCTTTTTCCTTCGCTAAGGTTTTATCCCATTGGGTTTTCCTTTGCAAGGTTTTAAGGAGGCAATCTTAAAATACTTGTGGATACATAAATAGACTGTACTCTTTTTCTTTCGCCATTGGTTTTTCTTCCCACTGGGTTTTTCCTTGGCAAGGTTTTAACGAGGCAGATTCTTTATGGGTGGTCATTCAAGGGGGAGTGTTATGAACGAACGTCGGCAGCCGCCCTCCTGTCCCACCACTAAAAATTATATGAATGACCCCACCACTATTATTTTAAAATCTGTATAGTGACTTGTATAGTAAATTGCATAGTAATTTCAACGCCTATAAATATGGGCTTCAGTTGTAATGAAATTCATAAGAAAATATAGAGAGAGAAAGAAAGTTTCAATTCTTAAGAGTTTCTTTTCTCTTGTAATAGTAGTAGTTTTCTTTTTAGTTTTATAACAGTAATAAGATATATATATATTATATATACTGTTACATGCTAAGGCACGTATGCAGTATGCTCAAGTTAAAGTAATATATTTTACTAATATAAAAATATAAAAAATATAAAATCATTATGTAAAAATGTAATTTGAAAAATTAAATTGGTGGTGCGGGACTTCAAACTATTCTTATACTTATTACAACAGTTGATTAGAAAAGATTTTACTATTTACTATATTATTATCTTATGTTCATTTATATTAATTCATTTACTCGATGTGACTGAATATTTATTTTAAAATCTCTGTATTCCTTTATATAAAATTAAAGTTAATTTAGTAATAAAATAATACTTTACTTATAATTAAACAGTAATTACTAAGGCACGTATGTGGCATGCTCAAGTTAAAGTAATATATTTTAGTAACATAAAAGCTTAAAAAAAATTGTAAAATTGTTATGTAAAAATGTATTTTGAAAATTAAATTGGTAGTGTGGAACTTCAGACTATTTTTATGCTTATTGCAACTGTCGATTAGAAAACATTTTACTATATACTATATTATTATCTTATAGCCATTTATATTAATTAATTTACTCGATGTGACTCAATATTTATTTTAAAATTTATGTGTTCTTTTATATAAAATTAAAGTTAATTTAATAATAACTTTAATAAATTTAGGAAGATAACTTTAATAAATTTAGTATTTGTGAAAACATAATTATTTAGAGACTTATAACGAAGCTGCAGTAAACATTCCGAAGTAAAGCACTATTAATGAGCAAAAACGTAATAACACAAATTTTAAAAGAGATACCAGCAAGCTGTAAGGGTCTTAAGGGCATTGTTGTAATGTCGTTAAAATATGTATAACTTAAAAGCGATTCTATTAATTGTGCAGCCGCCGTTCATTGCATATGTTTATATGAAAATGCTTATCGAAAAAGAAAACAACAGACATCAACGTGGGAGAAGGAACGCCGCGCGAGTTGGGTTGAGGTAGTGCATGCAAGGAGTAAGCGTTGTGAGAAGAAGTTAGGCTGTGGTGGTTCATTTTCTACAGATTCAAATTGATATAATTTTGTTTTCTTTTTAACTCGTTCTATTTCCGCTTTTTGTTATTCTTTCGTTATAGATCTATACAGATCTTCACATATTTAAAGAGATCTTGTTCAAATTTTAGCGTTCTTGAGATTTTTTTTTTATTCCCTTGTAGACAAATGAATAAATCTTGTTCATTTCTTAGAGATCTAAATATATCTTGATGTTTTTGATTTTCTTAATAGAAAATCGGCGCGAGATAAAATAGAAAGTAATTTTGTGATAGAGGTTGGGCAAATTTGAAACACAATTACGTGATAAAGGGGGAGCAGAACTTGGAACCAAAAATCGAAACAAAATTTCGGCGGCATTTCGGGGTAAGGGGGGGACAAAACGAAAAGCAAAATTCGAAAAATATTCACTATTTATCGGATAGAGACTTATATATATATATACTAGTTAAATTTAACCTGCAAAGCACGGATGTCTAGTTTAAAAATGAGATTATTTTTAACAAATAATATGATTTTTAGAAAAAGTAAATTTCGATCAATAATATAAATGGACAAGCTGGGTTGCGGTCAGGCTGCACCCCAACGTCTTTAAAGGACGGCCTTTCCCCATCCCTAAATTCTTATAATTATTATAAAAACACAATAAAAAATATTAAAAAATATAAAAATGTTTCTTATTTCTCAAAAAAATGTTTCTTGTTTCTTCTTTTGAAAAGTATAGGAAGTCTACATCACATTCATTTAAATAATTTTTAAAGAATTAAAATATTTAATCATATAATAAAAATAAATTTTTATGAATGAAATTAAATCATCTGTATCATTTAAATTAACATCTCTAAAAATTTGTTTTTTATTAAAATTATTAAATTTTTTTATAATTTTTTAAATAAATAATTCAAAATTTATTATATAATTTAACACAAAGTGGCTCAAAAAGATGCACGACTTGGCTTCGACACTTTTTTGGGGTTTATACAATTTAACAGAGAGTGAAAAACAGTAGAAATTGAAACTATTCAACTGCCTAGACGTTAAACCAACGTAATAATTGAAAACAAATGCTATAATAAATGTGCAGAAGTGTATAGACGGAAAACGTCAAAAAAAATACTGTTTACAAACGGTAAACAGTATTTTTTGTTTACAAACGTCAAAAAATAATATTTTTTGTTAAACCAATAATTTCCGTTAGACAGGCTCTTTACATCTAGAAAGAGATATGCTAGTGGTGGGGCACGTTTTCTTAGTTGAAAAAAATATTATTTTATTAATAAACAAAATGTGATTGGAAATACATAATAATTATATTCTATTCGTATACTACGTAAAAAAGAAATATATCAAAACAGATTATAGCTTCATATAAGTCTAGTTAAAAAAAAAGCAACACATAGCAATGTAAATATAATTTTAATTAAGAGTAACATATAACATGCCAATCATTTATGAGGAGGATAAATCATTTGGATAATATATTATTACGTTCTCACATTAATGTATAAATCATTTATTATTAGTTCTATGAGGAGGATGAACATGCAACATGTTAACAGATACTATCCAATTTCTTGCGTCAGTCACATATTAGCTTGAAGCTTTTGCTTTTCTGTAAAGCACGGGTGCAAGCAATTAAATATCTAATTTTACATTGGGTAAGTTTAAATTCCTTACAACTTCGGAAAAAATGAATAAATACATCAATGAAAGAAAGCCTTTTCTATAAAAAGAACACCGAGAATCCTACCTCAGCTATCAACTTCAATTATAGTATCTACCAGTCGCCACATTACATTTGGCAGCTCTGTGAATTTCTTCCACTCGTCACACTCTTTTTTCTAGAATCGATGTAAAATATTTACAAAAGAGGGGGCTGGACAGCAGCCGGGCTGCTGCAATAGCCCCTCACAGGAGCAGTAATTTTACTGTTTATATAAACAGTAATTTAAGATGTTGCAACAGTCGGACCGTTACCAATATTTTTTCTTTACAAAATTTACATTTACCCAGTTGCATTGATAGAATAATGACAAAAACTCCATAAAACTAAACCAAAAATGAACCAAATAACCAATATTTACATTTTTTTTATTCTTTTATTCTTTTTTTTATTCACCATAGCTGCAAATTGGCTCTAGATTGTTTTGCAAACAAAAGCAAACAATAAAAATGCAAGCATACAGAACCAAGAACCATGATCACCAAAGAAAAATTCCAAACTCCTTAGCTATATTAAATCTGGAAGAAGTTTGTCATGATTAATGACAAAGAAATGAGGAAAGATTATTGCAGACATCATAGCCTTGGGGGTAAATTAAAATGTACCTGCAACAAAGAGAAAAAAGCTAAGATCAAATTTAAAATGTTAATTATTCTAATATAATTAACAGACTGAATCTGAGCATTAAAGGAAAAGGCAACTAAACCAAGAGCATTAAAGGCTTTAAATATCTTAAGAGAGGAGCTCCCTTGCAAACTATAACTTACTGTATTTTTGTCAATCTTTTCTCTTAAAATCATGACATGGAAAAATAAAAGTTAAAAACATAAATTGGAGATGAAGTTGTGGAAGGGAGAGACGGATTCAAGTCATAAAAGTACATAGGAAGAGAGCAAGCAAAGAGAAGTATCACAAAGCTTACCATTATAAATTATCACACCAATGGTTGTAGCAGCAAACCTAACTGTGCTAAAAGTGCACAATGATTTTACCCATCTCAATGAGTGGATGTCAGGAAGTGATCGACAATATGATCATATATACACATTTTCTTGTGATTGAAGATTACCTGTTCAAATAACCCTTTAGGCAGAAAAGTAAAAAATCTGTGCTTCGTCGTTGACATAGAATTCCCCTGGCAAAAATCATACCATAAGAATCAAAACCAAAAAAAAACACATTGCAACTAGATGCATGCAAAACATGTATATCATAGCATCAATAGAGGTGTAGGAATTCCTAATTGCTAGAACATTACAAACACTCAAGAAAATCATCCATGTAAATAATGAACACTAAAAGAAATACAACTGATCATATATAAAAAATAAGAATCACTGTTTAGATGCAAACCTCATAAAACTGTTGTGTTGTGTCTTGGGATTCAAACTTGTAGAAAACTGTTGTGTTGTCTACCAAAGAAGTTGTGTATGTTGTTGTATTAGAAGCTGCATAGGAAGTGATTTGGTTATAGAGCTTTTGGCTGGAGAAGCTAGCTAAGAAGAATGAGAAGAACACTCTTTATAGCGGCAATCATAGTGCCATAAGGACAACATTTCATTTTAGAATCAAGTATATTCAGACCAGGTATCATTTTACATGGTCTCTTCTATATGCTGGTCAGTTAATACTTGAGAAGACTTGTGGAAGTAGAAACTTTGCGAATATGTTGACTAAGGATGTTATGCTTTAGAAATTAAAGTTGTGTGCAGCTTTACTTGGTCTTCTAGTTTGAGGACAAGAGCTATAACCTACAAAGGTGGCAAACTTAGTTCTGGATGAAGGTGGTTGCATCAAAATGATCTCCAAGTGGGAGAATTGCTGGATGTGGAGCCTGATTTAATATTTGAGCACGCGATGTTTGCACGACATATTGCTCATGCTCTATGTATTCAGTGACAAAAAAATCAACATACTCATGAAACATTCAATTTCCATAAATTAAAGCTTCCTTTGATCAATATATCCGCTTAAATAGTAATTTCAGGATTAATTTGAGCTATATGAATATAAAATCAAGGATCCCATGCGATCTTTGAATGATAAAAAAATCTATGACATTTTTTAAAATTGATGATAGGAACGATAATGGAAAAAGTAAAACAAATGGTAGAATCAATTACACATTACAAGTCTTACGTGGTTCGGCAATGTGTACGTGTTTATAAGGCTACAAATGATTTTATTTCACATGATTATAAGCACGTGTGCTTGCTATAGAAAAATAATAATATAACTAGCTAGGCCTATTGCAGCGAAGAAAAATGAGTAATTGTGATGAATTATTGAGGTGAAGATGAATATTTACAGCAAAAATACTTATTTTGACAGAGAATACTCATTTTGATAGAAAATAACTGGCCACAGATTAACAATTTTCTTGTAGTGTATACTCAATGAGTCCGGTTGGACCAAGAGTTATATTAAGTAATACAATTTGCCGTGGGAACATCCCAAGCATCACTAAATAACCACAAAAAATGGCAACAAAATCCTTGTAGGTATAGGTTGGGTCATCAAACTAGGCCACCGCATGCATATCCAATTACTACGTACACTATCCAAGCACTACAATATTTAATACTAGAACAGGTCTTTTGGGATAAAAATAATCCGTTTGCACATATGTATATCATTCGGATGAATTAGTTAAATTAATAGTTCAAACGTTATTGTAAGGAACAATATTATTTGTTTCTATTCCAACAGATTTGTTACCATTTGAACGATATATTACTATTCGAACGGAAGATCACTTTTAGGGATGATTCATTTCAACCCTAAATATTATCGTTCGAATGAAAGATTATTGTTCGAACCGTATTTACAATTTTGATTGTTTTTAAAATAAAATTTAGATTGCATCAAGCGACATTTAGGGATAAAAGGAATTTTGTCCCAAAAAAATCTCATCACTAAAAATCAAAATTATTGTAGTCAAACTCCACTTGAGGCCAAACAATTAAGAGTAAAGATGTAATAAGGAAAAAAAAGGTAATATTTAAACAGAGGATAGAAATATCTTGAGAAAGAGATATTATATCATCATGTGTTAGGAAGCATATTGAGTTTGCGGTTTTTTTTTTAAAATAAAAAAGACTTTAGTTAAGATTTAATTAATCTCAATATTAATTGATGTGAACAAATTTTAGGCTTTTACTGGCCATATTCAATATTCTGTCTACATGATTATATATATGGGAAAACCTGGGGTCGGTCCTCACAAAATCAGCTCCCGAAGCCACCGACCACCATGATAGGGACCTTGGTCTTGTCCCAATCACCTAAGTGGTCATCTTTATTTTTTTGTTCCCTCCAACGATCGAGTTGGACTCCAATGCTTAGTAAGAGTTAGGTGAATGAGGGAAAGGGTTAAGTGAGACTAGGGTTTAGTGGAATTCAAGGTTAAGTGTTTGGGCTAATGGCTAGGTTTTGGGCAATGGGGTGCACGGCAAAGGGGAATTGATGGGCACGACTATGGTGACTTGGTTTGGCCGTGTGGTGTGTTGCTAGGGCTTGGAATGGCCGAATATGGCTTAAGGCAACACTAGGGTTTTCGACCAAGGTGGTTACGGTTAGGTTGTTAGGGTTTTGAGTTGTTTTGGATAAGTCCTAAAACATAGGAATATGGCTTATAGGATGATGAGGTGGGCGATAATGTGGCTAGGATATGTTGGCCAAGTATGGATGATGTGAATGGAAGATTTGATTGGATTAATGCTTTAAGTAATGACCAATCAATTGAGGGAATGATGAGGTGTCTAGGTGATGTGGCAATTCAAGGTTGTTGATGTAAAATTTAGTAGTTGGCAATTTTCTAGTGAAAAACCTAATATAATTGAGTTGTAACTAATGGTGGACAAAGTAAACATGAAGATGATCAAGATGGCTCGAGAAAAACAGAACACAGTGATCTCGCTTGACAGTCGCTCAACATAGCGCTCGAGCAAAGTCCAGGCAGAGACTTCGCTCGACACTCGCTCGACATGGCGCTCGAGCGAAGTCCAGGCAGAGACTTCGCTCGACACTCGCTCGATATCCCGCTCGAGCGAAATTCATCTTAAACGAATTTCTCTAGGGTTTGAGCGCCGTTTGAGGAGAGGGCTTATAAATACATCCTTAAGTCTTCTGCTGCAGTGTTGAGAAACATAGAGGAAAAGCCAAGGAGCCCCATTTCATCCCTTGAGAGAAACATCTCCATTGTTTCAAAGATCATTCTCTTGGATTATATTTCTCCCCTACAACACACATTCATAATTTTAATGAGTCCATTGGAGTGGACGTGTTCATCAAGCTGGAAGAGTTCTTCAAGGTGCTTGGATGAAAAAATCAAGGTGTTCGTGTGAGAAGCTATAGAAAGGTCAGAGTTCCGGCACTACATGCGTGTAGAGATCGAGTGGGTCACTCGTGGTGTTGCAAGACAAGTTTAGATGCTACTGTTGGTTTGTAAGTGTTTCTAAATTAGTTGTAACAAACTAAAATTTCTATAGTGGATTAGAGGTGGTGTCTTACACTCGGAGTGGTTTTAGATTTTGAAGAGATTCTTCAAATGAGTTTCCACTTTGTAACCAAAATCTGTGTATTGATTTCTCCTTTGATTGCTTGTGTTTGTTGATTAATTTTTTAAACTGCTATCGTTTTTTTTAAACACATATTCACCCCCTATAGGTGTGTAAGGTAATTAGCTACCGCTTTTTCAATTGGTATCAGAGCAGGTACACTTCGTTAGGATTAATTTCCTGAGTGTGATCCTGCTTTGGTGGTCAAAATGGATAGGTCTCAATCCCTCTCATCACCACCATATTTTGATGGTAGCAACTATGCTTATTGGAAAGTTCGAATGAGAGCGTTTCTTAAGTCTATAGATGAACGTGTGTGGGTGTCCTTGATAAGAGGATGGAAAGATCCCGTCACCATTGTTGATGGGGTAGAAGTTTCCACAGATGTGGACAACTACTCAAAGGATGAGTTGAGTGAAATTAACTGGAATAGTAAAGGCCTAAATGCAATTTTTATGGCCGTGTCCCAGGAGGAGTTCAAATGAATCTCCATGTGTAATACAAGCAAAGAGGCATGGGACATTCTTGAGATCACTCAGGAGGGAACTAGGGCTATAAAAAATTCTAAACTCCAAATCCTTACCACCAGCTTTGAGGAAATTAGAATGAAGGAGGATGAAACATTTGATGTTTTTTATGCAAGATTGAATGACATTAACTCTCGGTTCAACTTGGGAGACAAAATCCCAAAAAATAGAGTTGTAAGAAAAGTTCTCAGATCTCTTCTTGAGAGATTTCGTCCCAAGGTTACTGCAATTGAGCAAAGTAAAGACTTGGATGTCATGAAAATAGAAGAGCTGATGGGTTCCCTGCAAACTTATGAACATACTCTGCCATTGGATAGGAAGAGCAAGTCCATTGCTCTTAATACAATTCAAGAGGACTCAAATGTGTCATTCGATGAATTAGCAATGAGTGACAGAGAAATAGCATTTTATGCTAAGAAGTTCAGAAAAATGTTTGTAGCAAAAAGGCACAGGAGCCAAAGACCAGAGAAGAAGAAGTTTGAGAGATATATTGAGGGGTCAAGTTCAGAGAATAAGGAAAGAGCCTCCAACAATTACATTAGGCCTAACAAGGACAAGACACAAGTATAGTGTCATGAATGTCATGGATTTGGTCACATTCGCTTGGAGTGTGCAAATTATAAAAAGACCAAAGAAAAGGCAAAGATTGCCTCTCTAAGTGAAAGTGAGTCTGAATCGAGTGACTCATCTGGCAACTCCACTCCCAAAAGGAATCTCAACTACATGGCTTTTACATCTTCCGTTGGAGACATAGATCAGTGCAGTGAACAAGCTTCTGATGATTGTAACATACCGGAAGATGAGTCCGAGTGTGAAGATCAACTGCAAGAAATCTATGAAAAACTTTACAAGGAGTGCGTGAAATTGAGAAAAGTCACAAAGCACAGACTGAAAAGATAAATCAGTGCAAACAAGAAAATGATGAGCTCCAAGGCAAACTGAATGAAGCTTATATCTTGACTGACCAATTGCGAAAGAAAAGTGAGGCTTTGGAAGATGCTAAGGAAAATGAATTAACCCAGCTAAAGGGAAGATTGCAAGCCTTTTCCACTGGAAAACAAAATCTGGACAAAATTCTAACTCTTGGAAAGCCCTCAGGAGACAAGAGTGGAATAGGATATGTTGGAGGAAAGTTTGAAGTGGGTACGAGCTCGAAAACTCCTCAAAACAGCATGGTGAAAAATCACTCACTAGCAAAGGGAAAGAAAGTTATACATGCACAAAAGTTTGTTTCATCTCAAGAGAAACAAATAGCTCACAACACGAGACCCGTGTGTCATCATTGTGGGAAGTTGGGTCATGTGAAAACAAATTGCTTGAAATTTAAAAGACTCACCAGAAAAGCTCTTAAGGATGACTTGCCTTTCAGGAAACAACAAACTCACAAAGAATATCTCATTTGTCATAATTGTGGCAAGTATGGTCACATTCGGCCTAATTGCTATAAGCTCAAGAAGCGCCCTGTGAGAAATAAAAGGAGACAACCAAAAGGAGATCATATAAATCTGTGGGATCAAGTCATGGTTCTCACTAGACAAAATGCTCGTCTAAATGCTAAGATAGACAACCTGACAAGTACCCAGAAGACTGTGCAAGTCAACTCTCCAAAAATCAAAAGAGTGTGGGTCAAGAAGGAGGAAAGAGACACATGTCACATTGCTCACATTGCCTTGAAAACCCAGAACAATTCACTGTAGTATCTTGATAGTGAGTGTTCTCGACACATGTCCGGTGATAAAACTCTTTTTAAGACAATTGAAGAGTATAAATGTGGGACAGTGACATTTGGAGATGGTGGAAAAGCGAACATAATTGGGAAAGGTGAAATTAACATTACTGGACTACCGGCATTGAGAGAAGTTCTATATGTTGATGGATTAAAAGCAAATCTTCTTAGCATAAGCCAAATGTGTGATAATGGTGCCGAAGTTCGGTTCTCAAAAGATATGTGTGTTGTTTCTGATAACAATGGACAATACTTGATGCAAGGAACCAGGACCTCTGACAATTGCTATGGTATCGCTCCCACTTCACAGTACAGCTGCAATAGTACTAAAAGTGAGGCCACTACTCTCTGGCATCAAAGACTTGAGCATGTGAATCACAAAAATTTGTCAAAGATTGCTAAGAAAGAAATGGTGATTGGATTGTCCAAACTTGGGAAAGTGGAGACATCTGTTTGTGGATCATGTCAAGTGGGAAAACAAGTTTGAGCAGCCCACAAGAACACAACAGATATCCTGACCAAAAGACCCTTAGAGTTGTTACACATTGATCTTATGGGACCCTCTAGGACTGAAAGTCTGGGGGGAAAGAAATACATACTGGTGGTGGTAGATGATTTCACCAGATACTCTTGGGTAGAATTTTTTAGGAAAAATGGCGAGGTTTCAAATGTGATAAGGAACTTATGTAAGAAGCTTCAAAATGAACAAGGGAACCCTATTGTCAGAATCAGGAGTGACCATGGACGAGAATTTGATAACTCAAGTTTAGAGAAATTCTGTGATGAAGAAGGCATTCGTCAAGAATTCTCTGCTCCCATTACTCCACAGCAAAATGGAGTTGTTGAAAGAAAAAATCGAGTTATCCAAGAAATGGCTCGAGTTATGATGCATACCAAAATGTTTCTGCTCATTTTTGGGGTGAAGCTGTGAACACAGCATGTCACATTGTGAATAGAGTCTACCCTCGACCCAACACTTCTCAGACACCATATGAGCTGTGGAAAGAAAAGAAGCCAAATGTGAAGTACTTCAGGATGTTCGGGAGTAAGTGTTACATTTTGAGAGATAGGGAAAATCTGGGTAAGTTTGACCCAAAGAGTGATGAGGGAATATTCCTTGGTTATTCCAGAAACAGTCGTGCTTACAGATGTTACAATCTACGCACCCAAATTGTCATGGAATCCATCAATGTGGTTATAGATGATACTCCTAAAGAGGAGTTGAATCAAAATCTAATTGATACACCAAGTGGAACTGAAGAGAACTCTAGTGAACTTAATGAAGATCAAGAGACCTCATCAGCTGAAAAAGTTCATACTCACAAGGAGCCATCTTCGAGAGTGAAGCTAAACCATCCTCAAGATAACATAATTGGGAATGTAAATGAAGGGATGAGGTTGAGGAAGAAAGTGATAAGTCAACTAGCTCACTCATGTTACATCTCTCAGATTGAACCAAAAAGGGTGGAAGAAGCCCTAAAGGATGAGAATTGGACAAATGCCATGCATGAAGAAATTAATCAATTTGTGAGAAATGATGTGTGGTACCTGGTCCCATGACCTGAAATGCACAATGTTGTAGGTACAAAATGGATCTTCAAGAACAAATCTGATGAAAATGGAATGATTATACGGAATAAGGCAAGATTGGTGGCATAAGGTTATGCCCAAATGGAAGGAATTGACTTTGATGAGACATTTGCACCGGTGGCAAGGCTTGAGTCAATCCGAATACTATTAAGTATTGCTTGCCACAAACTCTATCAAATGGATGTAAAGAGTGCCTTCCTAAATGGAATCCTTCAGGAAGAAGTGTATGTCGAGCAACCAAAAGGTTTCGAGGATCCAAAATATCCTAATCATGTCTACAGGTTGAAGAAAGCCCTGTATGGGTTGAAACAAGCTCCCAGAGCCTGGTATGAGAGGCTAACTTCGTATCTTTTGAAGCACAAGTTTCTACGAGGAAGTGTTGATAGGACACTTTTTATCCGGAAAGTGGGTGAAGAGATAATTGTAGCTCAAATCTATGTGGATGATATTGTGTTTGGATCATCCATTGATGACCTAGCTCTCGAGTTTGCAAGAAGAAATGAAGAATGAATTTGAGATGAGTATGGTGGGTGAGCTAACTTTTTTCTTGGGACTCCAAGTAAAACAGCTAGATGAAGGGTTGTTCATATCCCAGTCAAAATATGCAAAGGACCTGCTGAAAAAATTTGGATTAGATGGGAGTAACCATGCTAGAACTCCCATGAGCACAAGTGTAAAACTTAGTGCTGATGTGTCAGGAAAGGGGGTTGAACAATCTCTGTACAGAAGCATGATTGGGAGTCTACTGTATCTCACTGCTAGTAGACCTAACATTGCCTTTAGTGTTGGCGTTTGTGCTAGATTCCAAGCAAACCCCAAAGAATCTCACCTTGTGGCTATAAAACGCATACTTCGCTATGTGAATGCTACAGTGAATTATGGAATTTGGTACTCCAGAGAGTCTAACACTGAGCTTGCAGGCTACTCTGATACTGATTGGGCTGGAAATGCAGATGATAGAAAGAGCACTTCAGGTGGATGTTTTTATATGGGAACAATTTTTGTTGCTTGGATGAGTAAGAAACAAAACTCCATTTCCTTGTCTACAGCTGAGGCTGAATACATTGCTGTTGAGAGTTGTTGTACTTAATTGCTGTGGATGAAACAAATGATTCGTGATTATGGCATTACTCAAGGTGTGATGAGCATCTATTGTGATAATACTAGTGCCATCAACATCTCTAAAAATCCTGTCCAACACTCTAGGACCAAGCATATTGACATTAGGCATCATCTCATTCGGGAACTTGTGGAAACACATGTAATTACTCTTGAGTACATTCCCACCGAACATCAATTAGCCGATCTTTTTACCAAATCATTAGATGGTCTTCGTTTTAAGTGTATTAGAAAGGCTATTGGTATTTGTGCCTTAACACAAGAGATATAACATGCATTTCATACATTGCATGCATATCATTTTTTTTTTATCTTTTACCTTGTTGTTTCTTTCCTGTTTTTATTCTCTTCTTTGTCTTTCCTCTGACTCACTTGTCCTTCTTTAGATGTGATGCATGGCCTTACTACTAGACAATACACTTTCAAGCATGTGTCTTGTGAAAATTGTATCATAGGCTTATGTTGCAAAGGTGTAAAATGTGTGTCACTTTTAATATGCGTTTGTGCCGCACACACTGCACGCCTAGCTCAATCTCTTGACATTTGACCTTATGTGAGACTTTGGGGAGGCAATCAAAAGTGTAAGGGAGCCCTACGAGTGTTCAGAATTGACCTCGGGCTAGATGACCTGTGTAAGAACTTTTGTTTCTCGAAAAGAAAGAAAATAAAGAGGCTCTATCGTTGTATTAAATTTATAAAAAAAAAAAAAGGGGCCACAATACAAATCCTGAATCTGGTTCTATTAGACACAAGAAATTAGGTCCTAGCAGCATTGGGTTTGACTTTCTGCACTTTGAAGGGTCTCCCAAGCACCTATAGTTTCTTGTTTAGCCAAACCCCACTCACACCTCTCGGTTAGAATTTCTTGATTGAGCAAGGGCACTGCCTAAACACGCATATTCATATTAATTGTGACATACAGTATTTATACTTACGTGGTATTTAGAATATGATATTATTTTACATTTGCTATGCTATGGATCGTTTTAAATTGTCCCCACTGAAGTTTGAAATCACTACTATGAATATCACTTTGAAACGGGGCAAAAATGGAATCTCGCTCGATGTCTCGCTCGACCATAAAATTTCGCTCGAGCAAAAAATCCCTATATCCCGCTCTGCATCGCGCGATAAGCCAAAAATGACATATTTCAGTTTCTAAACAGTTCTCTCACATTTCCCTCCTCCCAAACACTCAATCCACGCCATGCTCTCTCCATTTTAAGCAAGAAAAAGCATCCCATTCACGGTAAGCTTTCTTCTCTCCATTTCTTCTTCCATTTATTTCCATATCTCATTCCACTCATAAGAAAAATGTTGGGTTGTGATAGTTTCAGATTCTCTTGTATTTAAGAAATCTGGTGGGTAATTCTGGGTATGGATGATCCTATGAGAGTGCTGTTGTATCTAGGGAGGGATGAGATTATTGATTGGGTGTTAAACCCATGATTGCACAGCATGCACACTACCTGTTCGATGAAATGCCTCAATGAAAAATTGTTCTCCACTTTGTCTCTCCTTTGGTGCATTGATCTTTTAGACAAAATGTAGGTCTCATTCATAGTCTGCACACCTTGTTGAGAACATTGTTGGGTCACATGTTAGGCATTTTAGGCATATCAGGCATTTTAGGCATATTAGACATCCATATGCAACACCACATCATGTCATATATGCCTCACTGTCTGTGCTTGGTCCGTCTACAGCTGCCATGGCATCCCGGCGTGTTCGTCCTCGCACTGCCTCATCCGCCTCTCGGACTTACTTTCACAGTCCCCAAGTCAAGGAACTCTACACACAGAATTTTTCTCATCGCTCCCTTCTTGTGGAACGTGAAGTTATTCTCGGTGAGTTTCGGGATACCTATCCTATCGTCCCTCAGATCTTTGAGTCGCGCCAGTGGCATGCTTTAACCACTAGTCATCCCGCTCCCTCGGTGGAGTTGGTCAGGGAGTTTTACTCGAACATGCATGACATCTCAGAGGGATCTTTTCAAGTGGATATCCGGAATATCACTTTCCGGGTGACTCCCGATCTTGTGGCAAATTTACTAGGGGTACCACGAGTAAATAATCTAGTTTACCCCTATCTCCATATCCCAGCCCCTAGCAGACCTGATTTGGGTCGTTTTCTCACCAGGTCTCCTATGACTTGGACTGGGATTCCTCCTCTAGCGACCAAGTCGTTTCCCCATACATACCAAATTGTGAGTCAGATTGTTTTGACCAACATATACCCTACTGGTCATTTAGTGACATTGGTCCGGATCGTGCCCTTCTTCTACATGCCTTGCTCACTGATGTCACTATTGATTTGGGCAGTCTTCTCTGTCGGGTCATGATAGAGGCCCATATGTCATCAAATTTTGAACTGGTCTTCCTCTTGCCTGTCTCATTACGAGGATAGCCTTGTCTCAGTCTGTGTCCATCACTTCCCAGGAACTTAGAGTGAGTCTTAAGACACCAATTGGACGGAAGACCATGTAGCTAAGTCAGGCGCATCTTCCTAATGTTGAACCCGCTCCTGCATATTCTACCCAGAGCGGACCTATTCCTCACGCTCCTGAGTCCAGCTCGGGTCCTTCCAGCTCGGGTCTGATGCCACCAGCTACAGAACCAACCAGGCAGACCCTATTGGACTTTCTGATTAGCATTCAGCAGTCCGTGACCAGCATGGATACCCGCATTGATAACCGACTTAACAGCCTTGAGACTCGGGTTACTCAATTGGATACTCATATCAATGCTCGGTTTGACACACTTGACACTCAGGTGATTGAGCTTGGCAATCAAGTTCAGCATCTTCTTGCTGAGGAGGAAGAGACTGATGAAGATTGAGACCCCTTACCATTTGTGACAAAAAGGGGGAGTGATCTTAGGGGGAGTAGCTAGATTTAGGGGGAGATAAGCTACTTTGTAGGGGGAGTACCTAGTAGTTTGATGTTTTAGTTTTGCTATGTGATTAAACTCTTGATGTATTCTGTGTTGAACTAATTGCTATTGAAGGTTTAGTATTAAATTTTTGTGGCAAAATTTTTTTTACGTTTGAGTTCATTTGTTAAATTCCTTGCAAGTGTTTTCTTTTGGTACGTTTACATGTTTGTTAAGTGTGCAGATACTTCACTTGCCAAGACTAAACCTACATGTGGAAGTCTTGTTGTTTGTATGTGATCGGATTAGGTCCAATGTATAGGTTAGAGGTTTTGTCACATAAATGCCAAAGGGGGAGATTGTTGATGTAAAATTTAGTAGTTGGCAATTTTCTAGTGAAAAACCTAATATAATTGAGTTGTAACTAATGGTGGACAGAGTAAACATGAAGATGATCAAGATGGCTCGAGAAAAACAGAACACAGTGATCTCGCTCGATAGTCGCTCAACATAGCGCTCGAGCGAAGTCTAGATAGAGACTTCGCTCGACACTCGCTCGACATGTCGCTCGAGCGAAGTCCAGGCAGAGACTTCGCTCGAGACTCGCTCGACATGGCGCTCAAGCGAAGTCCAGGCAGAGACTTCGCTCGACACTCGCTCGATATCCCGCTCGAGTGAAATTCATCTTAAACGAATTTCTCTAAGGTTTGAGCGCCGTTTGAGGAGAGGGCTTATAAATACATCCTTAAGTCTTCTGCTACAGTGTTGAGAAAAATAGAGGAAAAGCCAAGGAGCCCCATTTCATCCCTTGAGAGAAACATCTCCATTGTTTCAAAGATCATTCTCTTGGATTATATTTCTCCCCCACAACACACATTCATAATTTTAGTGAGTCCATTGGAGTGGACGTGTTCATCAAGCTGGAAGAGTTCTTCAAGGTGCTTGGATGAAGAAATCAAGGTGTTCGTGTGAGAAGCTATAGAAAGGTCGGAGTTCTGGCACTACATGCGTGTAGAGATCGAGTGGGTCACTCGTGGTGTTGCAAGACAAGTTTAGATGCTACTGTTGGTTTGTAAGTGTTTCTAAATTAGTTGTAACAAACTAAAATTTCTATAGTGGATTAGAGGTGGTGTCTTACACCCGGAGTGGTTTTAGATTTTGAAGAGATTCTTCAAATGAGTTTCCACTTCGTAACCAAAATCTGTGTGTTGATTTCTCCTTTGATTGCTTGTGTTTGTTGATTAATTTTTTAAACTACTATCGTTTTTGTTAAACACTTATTCACCCCCTATAGGTGTGTAAGGTAATTAGCTACCGTTTTTTCAAAGGTTTCGGCTAGGGCATAGATGGCATGGCCGAATAAGACTATTTAGGAAAGTGGATTTGGTTTGAATTGAAAAGATTTTGAATTCAAATGGAATTGAGTGGCCGGTTGGTGGGAGTTAGGGTTGGTCGAAATTGGCTATGTATATAAAGGGAATTATGGCTTAGATTGAGAGAAAATAGGAAAGAATGAGAGTGGTAGGTGGCCAGCTAGGGTAAGGGGCGAAATTGTCAAAGGTGTGGCTAGGGTTTCATGGCTTCTACCGTGTGATGGGATTAGGGTTTTAGAGGGCTTTGCCATGGGCTGCTTAAGGCAATAGAAACACTCAAATGATTAAGTGATCAATCAAATGAAGATTGATCGCTGAACAATGCAAGAACACGCCAACTCCCTTCAAGACTCCAAGGTTTCGGCAATACACTTGTCCTCCAACACTCCTCACTTCTTCAATCACTCATACTCACACTCACACTCAACTCTCTTGAGCAATTTGAAACTCACAAGTGGTGTGGTTTTCGAAATCCTCTAGGGAACACACGTACAAATTCTAAAATCCACAAGTGGTGTGGATTTGGCCTCACCAACACAGACTCACTCAACAATCCAACAAATTCTCAAGAACACAAGAACATAAAATCAAACTCAACAAGAACACACCAAACCCGAAACACTATTTCTGAATAACCTCAATACTTTTATAAATAAACTGAAAAACAAAAGGATAGATGTGGATCACCGATTCACGAATTGCACGGATGATCCTCTTCCAAAGGGATTCACGAATTGCACCCTTAGGAAGCCCAAGTGCCAATCACTGAATCCAAACCACAATGAGTGGCCAGCCTAGCTCTTTCTCAAGAGCAAAGTCTAAATGTAAATTGTCTAAAGATAATGAAAATAAAACATAGAAATCCTATTTAAAGTGTCTTACAACTTGAAAACCTCCAATAGGTCCCTTATTAAAAAGAACTAATTATTAAAATAACCAATGTAATTAAATAATAAAATGACATAAAAATAAAGTGATAGTGGCGCCAATGCATGTGGTGGTCGTGGGGTACATGTGCTCCATGGTGGGCTAGTGTGATGCTACCTCCACGGTCAGACTTGTCTCGTGCTGTCTAGCTGCATGGTGTCTGGTGGTGTGCAGGGCATGGCGCTGTGTGGGACCAACTGATGGTGCTCATGGCAGTGTGCCATGCATGGTCCCGGTAGTAGGTACAGGATCAAGCCACGTCGCTCTAAGGTGGCCCAGTCAAGTTGCTTGGGCGGTGGTCTTGCATAGTACAGGCTGGGCGCCGGGGATGATGAGCATGCATGGCCCAAGCTAGTGGTCTGGGCGCTGGCTGCATGGTACGGGCTGGGCCTGCGCGCTAGATGGCATGCCAGGTATGCATGCCACTGGCCTGTTTTGTGATTCAGGGGCTGGTACTGCAAGCTGGATAGCATGCATGGTGTGCATGCCACTAGCCTGCTCTGCAAGGCACAGGCTATGCGCACGTAGGGCTATGCGCATGCACTGTACATGGCCAGTAGCCTCATTGGGTGCTTGCTGTGTGTCAAGGCTTGAGTCAAGGCCTGCCTGCAGGCTGACCAGGGAACTATAATGGCTCTCCAAGGCCTGAGCCAGGGCCTGACCCTGGGCAACTCTCCTACGGGTTTTGACATTTCCCTTCCCTTGTAGTACATCCTTGCCCTCAAGGATCAAATGAGGATACCTCGTCACCATGTTATCATAGTCCTACCAGGAGGTCTCCTCCGCCTTTGGCAACCCTTGCGGGGAAATCAATACCTGCCATACTTTTCTCCTACGTCTCCCCCTTGTTACTACCCGGTACTCAAGTACCTCTCAGGGTTGTAACAACATCCTTCCTTCTTCATCGAATTTAGGAAGGTCATGGACTATCAAGCTTGGATCCCCGATCATTTTCTTCAACAGAGTTACGTGAAACACAGGGTGTAGCTTTACTGATGGTGGTAGCTCTAATCTGTAGGCCACGTCTCCTAGCCTTTCCAATACCTTGAAAGGCCCATAATACCTCTTGGAAAGCTTCAGACTCATTTTCTTCCTTAAGGTCTTCTGGCCAAATGGTTGTAGCTTCAAGTAGACATAGTCACCGACCTTAAACTCTACAACTCTTCTGCCCTGATCATAATACTTCTTCATCTTCTCTTGAACTCCTTTTTGACCTTAGCTAGGATCTCATCTCTGGTCATAAATTCCTGCTCAACTTCATTGTTTCTAGCCGTCCCCTGCTTATAGGTCATTAGCATGGGTGGTGACCTCCCATAAACTATCTTAAATGGGCTCCTCTACGTGGATACATGGAGGGTAGTGTTATACCAGTATTCGACTCAGGCTAGGTACTCTCCCCATCTCGTTTGTTCTTCATGGTAATTACACCTTTGATACTGCTCTAGTGTCTTGTTAACCACCTCTATCTACCCATCTGTTTGCGGGTGGTAAGAAGAACTGGCCATCAACTTGCTTCTTTGCAACTCGAATAATTCCTTCCAAAAGGTGCTCATGAACACCCTGTCTCTGTCTGATACAATGGTATTGAGGAATCCGTGTAGCTTTACAACGTTGTCCCCAAAAGCTTTAGCTACACTCTTAGTTGAATACGGATGTCTGAGTGGAATGAAATGGGCATATTTGCTTAAACGGTCAACCACTACAAAGATCACATCATGTCCTTCACTGATCGGCAATCCCTCTATGAAATCCATTGGCAAATTTTCCCAAATTTTGTTTGGAATGGCCAATGGTTGCATCAATCCGGCTGGTGGTCGGGTGTCATACTTGACCTTCTGGTAGATGTCACACTCAGCTACTCTTGTCTTTATTGCTTTCTTGAGGCCTTCCCAATAGAAAAAATTCTTCAATCTGACGTAGGTTCTCAACCAACCTGAATGTCCCCCTTATTTGCAACTGTGAAAATGATCTAGGATTTTCCCTCTCAAATTCGGCACATCTGGAACATACATATAGCTGTTGTAGTAGATCAACCCTTCTCTCACCTTGTAGTTTACTACTCCGCTACCTTGAGCCTCAACAAGCTCAATGATCTCTAAGGCGTGGGCATCTATGCGTGTGACATCTCTAATCTTCTCTCATATCCTCCACTCGGCTCCACTCAGAGCCATAATGCTAGAATCATCTTCATCATACACGATCCACATCAAAGGGGTGCCTTCCACTACTAGGGCCGAACATGTCTTCAAATCCTTGGATGGCAATGCTGTCCACATGTATTTTTTAGCTTCCATCTTGAACTCCATGGTCATCTTCTCATAATAATTGATCACTCTCCCAACACTTTTGAACCATGCATTGTCAAGCACTATGTCAAGGTCGGCAAGTGCTAAGACATGCAAATCAACTGTCAATTTTACTCCTTGAACATTCATCTTGGCATCTTTCACAATGGCTTCACACTTGAGCTTGTCACCATTGGCTACCTTCACTTCAAATGGTTGAATGAGGTTCAGCCTTAGTCCAATTTTGTGCATCAAGTTTGTGTTGATGAAATTGTGAGTAGACCCACTATCCACCAACAAGGAAACCTCATTCTTCCCTATCATGCCATGACCCTCATGGAAGTGGGTGTTGAGACCCTAGACATGGCATTAAGTGAGATTTCGACTTTCTCATCTTCTTCCTCATTTTTGGCCTCTTCCACTTCTTCATCATAGTTTGTAACTTTTTCAAATGCATCTTCATCAATCATCACAAATGCTTTGGCCTCACTACACTTGTGCTCACGATCCCATTTCTCACCACATTTGAAACAAAGGCCTTTATTAATCCTCTCTTGGACCTCTTTCCTTGATAATCTTCTCACTTCATTGGGCTTCAGCTTTGAAGTCCCTTCATTGCTCTCATTACCCTTCCAAGGTGATTTGGTTTGCAAAGGTGTGATGGTTTTGCTCTCCACATCCTTGGTTAGGTATTTTTCCATGGAGAAACTTTTTTCATAAATTCCGGCCATCCTCATGGCCTCTTGAATTCTTGTGAGCTGCCTTAGCTTCACTTTTTTAGTCAACCATAACTTCAATCCATACACAAAAGTCCCAACAAATGCCTTCTCGGGTCAATCCTGAACCATGGTTTGGAGTTGTTGAATTCTTCTACATACGTCTTCACTTTGCCTTTTTGCTTGAGTTTAGCAAGTTGGCCATGATGGTTGATGGTGGGTGAAGGGCCAAATTGAAGAAGAAACGCCCTCTCAAAGGCTGTCCATCCAAGTTTTCTTTTATTCTTGTCATATTGATCCCGGCTCCATCTCCACTACTTACTCGCCTTGCCATCAAGATAATAAATAGCAAGCGGTTAACACCATCTCATTCCTATAGACATCATATATGTGAAAAAATGGTCTATTTTGTCCAATCACTCATATGGATCCCTTCCACTAAATCTTGAGAATTCCACCTTAGGTCTTCGAGGTGCTCGGCATAAGCCCGATTTCCCCCTCTTTCACTCCCATAGTCATCTCGGTGTCTCCTCCCTTCTTGGCCTCTTTCTTCATGTTGATGGTGCCCTATTGATGCTTGGTCATTTTGTACATTTGCCCCACCTTGATTCACTTCTTGTTCGGCCATATTGTGCTCTACATAGTAGGGTATGTCCCGCCTCTCATTTTGAGGTGGTTCATACTTAGGTGGCTCTATCCTCACACCTTGAGGTTTTCTCAAGTTGCTAGGACTTTTTGGTCGATCACCACCATCTCGTAGCCATCTTTCCATTACAACATTGGCATTCTCCACACGACCTCCTTGTCGGTACACGCATCTTAGAGGATCACGCATGTTCTCATACACGCTAGGGTCGGTGTCCTCCACATAGTACTCATCATTATGTCTCACGGCTTCTTTCCTTGCAAACCTCTCATGGTTTGCATTAGCCTCCCTTTACAAGACTTCAATACTCCTTTGGTTTTCTAGAGCCTCACGTGTTTGATTATTTATTGCCATGACTAAATTGGCAATGTTCGTATTGATTTCATCAAAGGACTTGTTCATCTTCTCGGTTTGTCCCTCTAGAGCTTCAAGTCGATCCTGGTTAGAACTATCATGACCTTTGTTGCTAGGTCCTACACGGCTCATGCTTGCTCACTGACTTGCAATTGGCTTGGACTCAGTGTTGCAATCACAATCACGGTTTGGGGAAACTTGGGTGTTCGGCAATGGTGTGGTAGGCTTAGGAGCTTGTTCAGCTACTCAAGTCCAACTTTGAGTTGCCTACCTTCTAGAATGGACAACCCCTCTTGCACACTTCCGACCTTGGGTCCTCTACCTTTTAATGGTAGCCAACCCCTTCAAGAACCAACCGGTTCTCTTCTTCAACCCCCAAACTTCTTTCAACAAATTCAACAGATAATGTGCAAGAAAAGTACAACGTCGAAACAAATTCACAAAGGTTCAAGTTAACGCGTCGTTTACCTCGTGGAAAAGTGAAAACTTCTCACAAAATTATCAAGCAAGAGTCTCTGGATGAGACTCTTAATGAAAGCATCAGTTTAGGACTGATAGGGATCTCGGTCTTGTCCCGATCATCTAATGGGTCCTCTTTGTTTTGTTATTCCCTCCAACAATCGAGTTAGACTCCAATGCTTGGTAAGGATTAGATGAATGAGGGAAATGGTTAAGTGAGGTTAGGGTTTAGTAGAGTTCAAGGTCAAATGTTTGGGCTAACGACTAGGTTTTGTGCAATGGGGTGCATGGCAAAGAGGAATTGATGGGCACGGCTATGGTGACTTGGTTTGGCCGTGTGATGTGTTGCTAGGGCTTAGAATGGCCGAATATGGCTTAGGGCAACATTAGGGTTTTCGGCCAAGGTGGTTAGGGTTAGGTTGCTAGGGTTTTGAGTTGTTTTGGATAAGTCCTAAAAAATAGGAATATGGCTTATAGGATGATGAGGTGGGCGGCAATGTGGCTAGGGTATGTTGGCCGAGTATGGATGATGTGGATGGAGGATTTGATTGGATCAATGCTTTATGTAATGACCAATTGATTGAGGGAATGATGAGGTGTCTAGGTTATGTGGCAATTTAGGGTTTCAGCTAGGGCATAGATGGCATGGCCGAATGAGACTATTTAGGAAAGTGGATTTGGTTTGAATTGAAAAGGTTTTGAATTCAAAAAGAATTAAGTGGCTGGTTGGTGGGAGCTAGGGTTGGTCGAAACTGGATATGTATGGAAAGAGATTTATGGCTTAGATTGAGATAAAATCGGAAAGGATGAGAGTGGTAGGTGGCCGGCTAGGGTAAGGGGTGAAATTGTTAAAGGAGTGGCCAGAGTTTCATGGCTTATGCCGTGTGATGGGATTAGGGTTTTAGGGGACTTTGCCATGGGCTGCTTTAGGCAATAAAAACACTCAAATGATTAAGTGATCAATCAAATGAAGATTGATCACTCAACAATGCAAGAACACGCTAACTCCCTTCAAGACTCCAAGGTTTCGGCAATACACTTCTCCTCCAACACTCCTCAATCACTCACACTTACACTCAACTCTCTTGAGCAATCCAAAGCTCACAAGCGGTGTGGGTTTCAAAATCCTCTAGGGAACACACATACAAGTTCTCAAATCTACAAATGATGTCGATTTAACCTCACCAACATAGACTCACTCAACAATCAAACAAATTCTCAAGAACACATGAACATAAAATCAAACTCAGCAAGAACACACCAAACCCGAAACACTATTTCTGAATAACCTCAATACTTTTATAAATAAATTGAAAAACAAAAGGATAGATATAGATCTGCAATTCACGAATTGTACAGACGATCTTCTTCCAAAGGGATTCACGAATTGCACCCTTAGGAAGCCCAAGTGTCAAGCACCAAATCCAAAACACAATGAGTGGCAGGCCTAACTCTTTCTTAAGAGCAAAGTCTAAATGTAAATTGTCCAAAAATAATGAAAATGAAACCTAGAAATCCTATTTAAAGTGTATTACAACTTGGAAACCCCTAATAGGTTCCTTATTAAAAAGAACTAATTACTAAAATAACCAATGCAATTAAATAATAAAATGACATAAAAATAGAGTGATAGCGGCGCCAATGCATGTGGTGGCCGTGGGGTGCATGTGCTCCATGGTGGGCTAGTGTGATGCTACGTCCACGGTCAGGCTTGTCTCGTGCTGTCTGGCTGCATGACATTTGGTAGTGCACTGGGCATGGCGCTGTGTGGGGCCAATTGATTGGTGCTTATGGCAGTGTGCCATGTATGATCCCAGTAGTAGGCACAAGGTAAAGCCATATCGCTCTGAGGTGGCCCAGTCAGGTTGCTTGGGCAGTAGTCCTACATGGCCCGAGATGGGTGCCGAGCTGATGAGCATGCACGGCCCAAGCTAGTAGTCTGGGCACTGACTGCATGGCGCGGGCTATGACTGCGCGCTGGATGGCATGCTAGGTGTGCATGCCACTAGCCTGCTCTGTAAGGTGTGGGCTGGTGCCGCACGTTGGATGACATGCATGGTGTGCATGCCACTAGCCTGCTCTGCAAGGTACGAGCTGGTGCCGCGCGTTGGATGGCGTGCCTATGAAGACACGCCACTAACCTCACTGGGTGGTGTTGCTGTGCGCTGTGATGTATGCATGGTGGGGTGCAGATGCACACGCACGCGTGAGCGCAAGTGGATGCGCTGTGGGGCGCGCCTATGCGCATGCATTGTGCGTGGCCAGTAGCCTCGCTGGGTGTCTGCTGCGTGTCAAGGCCTTGGCCAGGGCCTACTTGCAGGCTAACCAGGGAATTGTCCTGACCTGAGTTAGGGCCTGACCCTAGGCAACTCTCCTAGTGGTTCTGACACATCGGTGGCGTCACCACCCATACCATCGGAACCGGCTTCCTTCAGCGACCTCACCACTGCGACGGCGACCCCCAGCGACCTCCCACTTTCTCCTGACAGCCTTAAACCCGAAATGAGTTCTGAGGTCGCCAGAGATCGCCGTCCCGATGGCATGGGCAGTGTCGCTCACGGTGGTCGGCGGAGGCTCAGTTCGGCTGAAGGCCGAATGCTCCGTTCGGCTGAGAGCCGGATGCTCCAATGAAATCATCTTTATTTTATTTTTATTGTATTTTTATTTTTTTTATGTGTGTTTTCTTCATTTTATTTTTTTATTATATTTTTTATTGTATTTTTTAAAATTTTTTATTGGGCATTTTGTAGGAGCTGTTTTTATGGGATCGGTGATCCCCAGGGTCTCCCTATATATATATATATATATATATATATAGCATGCATTATAATATGAGAAGATATTCCATTGTACTTCTGGCCACTTGATTTTATATTTACTTGAGAAGTTAGTCGTGGCATATGCGTGCTTGGCCTATTAATTGTTCGTGAGATAAAGTCCAATATATATATCTTTGTATATATAAACTAATAAAATAAAAGGAAAGGGGGACAATTAATAAAATTTAAACGTGCAAACCCGATCGAACCAAGATTTTAACTTGGTTGGAGCCAAATAAATTGAGCTAGAAGCCAAAGTTGACAAATTTATTATAACACGCTATATATATAAGGCTGGCCACCGTCTAACTCGCAGCTACATAGAATTTAATGTAATTTCGTATGGTACTTCAAATCAATCTGCATGCACTAGCAGGCCGCTGGCCCCGCTGGCCTATAGGGCGTTATGGCCGCAACACATGACCACCCTTCTTATTTCTTTGCTTGGTTAAAAGTTAAAACAATAGTTTAATAACACAAAACGAACGTACAACGATCACATTAAGCCCTCGGTGTAAGGCACTCCTGTTTGAGCCAGCCAATCACCAGCCTGCAGTAAGAAGGAAGACACAGTAAAGGTAGCAGCATCAGCGGCGTTGATCACATGGTAACCATCCCATGTCACTCTATTCGTAGTGTCTGCTCCAGCTCCCGTATTATTATACTCCGCATAATACAACGTGCTCAATGCAAAGGTTCCACTCCATTCATGCCAGCCAAGAGGATTTATCAAACTGTCCATGAAAGATTGCATGAAAACCGTCCTAGAGTACGCCTTCCATGGCCTCCCTAGGTATGTTTGAGTAGTACCACTACTTGCAGCCAAATCATCGGCTGCTTTAATTGTAGCATTTTGGATTGAAGTGCCTGTGTTTTGATTTGGGTCTGTTCTACCTTGAGCAGTGATGGCATTAAATTGTCCTGACAATGGAAGTCGAGGATAGATGTTGCAGTTTTGGAGAACAACTGCAGCATTTCCAAATATGAAATCAACCGTCCCGTAGATATCACATTCCCTGTAGAATTGTCTTAAAGAATGTGTGTACAATGTGTCCTGATACCCTTCAAAGCTGCAGCTATAAAATGTTGAATTATCTGCTCCACTTCGCAGTGCAACTGCCTGGTGATTGGCTGCCCCAGCAGTGTTGCGGAAAGTTATATTCACGGCCACGAACCCTGGTGCAACCACAGCTGCAATATTGATGTGAAACTGGGTCAGCTCATGCTCAAAATAGTTAATATATATCTGTTAAATATTTAAGAAAAATACTTTAAACATAAAAAAATTATATAACAATAAATCTATAAATTGATGTATCTTGATGTAATATATTAAATAATACAATTATTTTTATTATAAAATAAATCTAATTAAAAAATCTTATAAAATTATACCAGTTATTAGTTTAGTTTGTATAATCTCTTTTAAAATGTAAGGGATGTTATATATTCCTTACCAAATGTTGCGGAATTGAATGTCGTGTAATTATCGGCAACGCTTCGGTTTCCTGTGATAATAGTCTGGTTGATGCCATCTCCAATCATCAATAAATACCTCTTGCCCTTCGGAATGGACACATACTCATCTTGGTAAACACCGGCCGTAACATAAATCAAAAAGTATCCATCAGAAGCGTCAAGGTTGCTTGGAGCAGCAGTTACGGCTGCGGTAATGTTGGTGAAATTTCCGCTTCCATCCTTATTCACTACCACAATGTCATAAACGGTAAGAGCATCCTCGTCACTTGTCTGAAGAAGTTTTCTTCCTCTCGCTGATTCATAAATTGCTCGTTTCTCATTCGACATCTTAAATGGTAAACGCCCGTTTCTGAACGTAAGATGTTTGCTTTTCGGCCTCGAGCTTGTCTTCTGCATAGGAATCCAACCATTGCTGAACAAGGCCAGAGAAACGGCATGTAGCTTAGTGTCATTCACGAGTAGCCCTGAAAGACCATTCTTTACGCTTGAATCTGAGGCCGTGGTTTCTAAGCCATCCAAACAAGTTTGCTCATTGGTTAAAACTGCACTCAGCATGGTTTGAACATCTTCCACTTCGGAGCTAGGGAGAGCAACACTAGTTTTATTGACAGATTGATAGGAAGATTGAAGGGAATCGATGTTTAAATCAGCGAGCAGCTGACAATCTTGAAGTGCACGTACTGTGGCTATGGACAAAGAGGATCTTTGTTGAAGATACGTATTCACAGTGTTTGAAAAATTACGTGCTTCTAATAATGATTTTAAAATCACAGATCGACCAAAGTCGAAGACAGTGGCATTGCGGTTAGGGAGCACAGTTTTGCAATAAGAAGGATCTTGGGTGGATTTGCAAATGGTTTCGCGTGAGGAAGCAACAGTCAGATCAGAGCTAGCTGCAAAAGAAGACTGCAGGGTGGCAATTAACAATAAGGGAAGGAGAATTAAAAGTACTGAAAATGTTTTGGGATAGAAAAGATTGAATGCCATAGTTGTATTGGGGAGAGTTCGATGAATGTATTTTGTTGAAGAAGTTCTTTGGACTTTATATTTATAGGAGTGGGGGGAGACTTTAAAACAAGCTCGGTGATATGGTCGTCGGATGGGGGAATGCATGTCTTAAGGGGATTGTTTTTCTGAAAGTCAACTTGTTGGGTGGTAGTGGAATTTGTTTTCATTTTTTTTCCCGGTTTCTATGCTGAGTATACATGATGTTAAATATATATATATATATATACACACACACATAGTATGTATATTTTTTCATTATGTTGCTTAATGTTGATGTAATAATATTGGTCGACATGGCCGGGAACGTGCGATTAGGTACATCCTTGATCTCAAGTATAAGGAATAAAATCGTCCCAGAGAAAACGTCTGATCTATATTGTATGTATCTTAATTTGGGATATAATTCATGATTGTCTGATCAAAATCAACAGTAGTTAATTCTTCTCTTTGTTAAGTTAATTTGGTGGAAAATTCTTGATTCGCCATTTTATGATTTGCTAAAGTTCCATTGATCCGCGCAATTACTTTAATTTCTTTTTGAGGCTTTACCAAACTATTAAACTTTTTTCATATATTACATCGTCACTTGACACTCGGGAAAGTAAAAAGAAAAACAAGCAAATTCTTTTTAAAAAGTGGGAGTTTTTTTTTTTGAAGAGGAAACATTTCATTCATTACTAAATGGGCATTACATACTAACTTGGAATACAAGTTAGCAATCAACATTTTAGTTATCCAGTACAAGACTGACCATTTCTAGCGCTAATTCTATGCAAGATAGAGTTCCAAACAATCCAACACCAAGCAACCAAAACCCCATAGGGGGACAAACTCTAAGGACCGTGAAGGAAAACAACACTCCAAATCCTAGAGACTAGCTATTTTTTGTATTTCTCACAAAACCAACAAACAGAAACTAAATAAACTGGGAAAACCAACAATGGTTTTCAACCTTAGGGAACAAAAACTCGACCCTTCAGGAACCCACACTAGACTGTGGCGCATCGCTACTTGGCGCAGGACGAGAAAGATAAGGACCGGACCGCTAGAAAACCCTGGCTTCTCCGCTCATGTGCGTGGATGCGGAACCCTCTAGTGAAGGTGCACAGATGGTCGTCTGTGAAGGGTGCGTGTATAACACACGCCGCTTTGATCTTCACGCTTTTAAAGCGTTTGAGAGATCACCACCTTGGGAGGAGAACGGCAGCATGCGTGCGGAGTCCAAGCCGACAGATGCCTACCCAGTCGACAAATGTCACCCCTGCCCCGACTCAGTTCCTACAAAAACCAACAACAAACCAAAAACCAAACTAAAAGGAAAAACAAAGGGAAGAAAGGACTGGAAGGAGGATAAGAGGAGGGAAACGCCTGGGGAGACCAAATAGGGGAGGGAAAGAGGAAGGCGGGATGGAGAAATCCCCAAAAAAGTAGAAAAACGGAGAAAAAACGGAGGAGAGATAAGGAGGATGGAGAAATGGAAGGAAAGAAGAAAAGTGGGAGAAAAGGGAAGGGGGAGGGAGGTGGAGGCGCTGCTCTCATCCCCTCCCCCCGGGCGGTGCCATGAAGAAGAGAAAATCCTAGGGAGAGTAGAGAGAGAGAGAGCAGCCCGAGCGGTTCTGCAAGACCATATCAACTCTCAACTTTAGTGAAATCACTTTAAAAAACGTGGGAGTTTTGACTTTAGAAAAATATATTACTACAAATTAAAAGAATGATGCTTCCGCAAGCTATTCCTTTGACTCTTTATAATATGTACTGTTTCCACTAGTTTTGAAAATCTTAAATAAACAGTGACGGCAAGAAAAAATATTTATATGTAATCAGTCATTGGCGATAAAAATTATTATTATTTTACTAAAATAAATCTAATTCTATCATAAATAATTAATACTAAATAATCATATAATTTCTTGTAGGAAGTACTTATCGGGTGACAAGACTGTATGTGTGTATAATTATATATATATATATATCATATAGGGATATTGTAAAAGAAATGGTACTTATTATACATGAATGGGGTTTGCAAAATTATAAAAAAAAAAGGATATTAATGAGGTTAATTGGTTGTTACGAGTAATTAAAAATATTGTAAAAAAATATTTGGTCTTGATACATGTGTTGGGGAAATGTACCAATCAAGTTGGTGAAAGGGGAATTAGTCCTTTAACAGGCTGGATGTGTTTGACTAATTTGTGATCTGTACCAGTTATCAGATATATATATATATATATATATATATATATATATATGAAGCTCAATCCATCCTTAATGGAAGAATGAGACAACTCAGACAAGTATTATGCATGATATGGCACAAAGCCATTGACAGTACTGTATATATATATATATATATATATGCATTCATCGTATATAATCGATCGGTCCATTGCCAACTAACTAAAAAATATAAACATGAATTATTTAGGTTCGGTCAAACTCATGGAGCAAATAAATAAAATCATTCGTTTTTATTTTTTATAGTTTTAGAAAGGAAAACTATATCCCGTCTGAGGCAGGTAACAAATAATTAATATAGGTAATGAAAACGTTCTATATATTCACGTAGGTCCAAGCTAGGGCTGTTCGTCCAAATTTTAGACCGAATATTCGAGTATACCTAGCTCGAACCTTGAATTTTAAGTCTGGGCCATTATGAACTAGAAAAATGATAAATATAGTAACAGATTTATAAGCGACGTATAGTAATTTTGAAAAAAAAAATGAATATATATGAGACTCATATGACGTTTCCAAATTTACGTTTGGGAATTTGCGTAAACTAGAGCATCGAGACATGTAACATTATGTTACATAGCCCTCGTTCATGTCTAAAATAATGTGCATGCACATAACTTATTAGTAGTATAAAATATATATCGTAGTGAAATAAAGTTAATTCTAAATAATCGGCAAAGAAATTTAAATCTTTATGAATTTCAAATGGTAAGTTATAGTAAACCCATAACTTTATAAAACATAAAGCATAATGTACCAAATTCTTAACAGTACACATTATCGTTTTAAAACTCAAAAGGACTAATACACAACTATCCCTCTTCACCTTTAGGAGTACCTCAAAATTTCTCTAAGTAAACTGGGTTTTGTATTAAACCATTTATTCATGCACTAACGTCTATAATTCTGTACGAAATGATAAGTAAAATTAAAAGAGTGAAATTTTTAGAAAATCTCAGTAAGTACACAGATAACATAACAAAAACATCGTTAATATATAGACAGATAAATAAATGCATACACCATGACAATGAGACTCATGAGATGAGTTATGCATGATACACTTTTAGTAAAAATTATCATGTTTTCATCAAAAGACTTTCTTTGACATCTAAACAAAACTTTTTGTATGAATGTCATGTCCTTTCGAAAAACTCTTAACATTACATATCTTTGTTCATATTCTTGTTATTCTTGAAATGGCAGCAGATCGAATCACCTTCACTGTTATTTTTTTAACCACAACGGCAGATAAAATCACCTTCATCATTGGGTTTCCTTTGTTAATGTCAGTCATCCGACAGATTGAATTGCTTTCACCGTCCTGACACGATATTTTCTTAATCACGACGATAGATTAAAACGCCTTCACCGTCGTAGCATGACAGCAGATTGTAAAGCCTTCACCGCCAGCTTTTTTGATTACGTCAATCATGCGACAGATCGAATTGCCTTCATCGCCATGACATAACTTCTCATCTTTCAACGACAAATCGAAACGTCTTTACCAATGGCATGTCAGTCATCCGGCAGATCGAGACGCCTTCATTATCGTGACATGACTTTTCATTTTTCTTATTCTTGTTCTTATTTTCTTTGTAAAGCCATGATAACTCAAATCATGAGACTTTTCACAAAAATGCATGCAAACTTTGACTTTCTCATGCATAATACATGATTCATGTGTGGTATAATGCATGCATTTACCAAATCATAACATCCACATGTTAAATATGTGCTTATAAATCATGAACATTCTATTAAAGAGGAAAACAAAATAAATAAATCCTAACCTTAAAATGGTCTAGGCTGAGAGCTCTAACAAGTTTTATAAAATTATTTTCCGCAATTCCTCTTCATCATATACTCTTCCTTTCAACTAATCACATATCTTTAACTATTCATCAAATTCAAAGGGTATACTTTCCTATTTTCTTTAAAAAGTCTAATTTATAGTCATGTGATTCATAAGGAAACAAAACTTAGAATTTTTTAGTAAAATTTCTCTATGACCAAGAACCCTATTCCTTGAGATTTCAATTCCTAGTCTTTAAACATATCATCATGCCATAACTTGAAACCTTATTCCATAATTCTCCACTTTCTTCCTTGATTTCTTTTCTTAAACTTTTTATCACATATCTCTAAAATATTATTTGAACCAAATCTTAAGTTATCACCTTAGATAAGCATAAAGAGATTAAAACCTAAACACTCGTAAATCAAATACTAATATAAAATATTCTTAGACTACTTATCAACCACTAATAATAAAGATATTCTTCAAACAACCAAATAACATAGTAGAACACTAATAACAAATTCACCAAGTATATATATAAAAATGCCTTGAAAAACCCTTGAAGATTTGTTTTACAATAGATTTAGCAATGGAGATTTTGTAAGGAAGGTTTGTCTTGAAAAACCCTTGGAAGGGCACACACAAAGATACCTTGAAGAGAGGTTTTTGGAGGTGAGTGAGTGAAATAGGGATAGAGAGAGTTTGGAGATTGGTTTGACCGAAAGTTTGGAGATGAGAGGGAGAGAGTTTCATGCACCTTGGTCGATACCCTCAAGAGAACAAAATCTAAAAAAAATGTGAAAGAACACTTCAAGGGTGCTTAGCCTTGCCATGTGTCCCTTTAGGTTGTAGAGTACTCATTCATCTTCACCTAGGCTTAGTAGGCAAGAGACATGACCAAAGGCTTATCTTGTAAAAAAGTAGACATATGGAAAAATGACAAAGCTAGATACACATCACTTCCATAGTTGTGCATTACATATAAGATAAGACAAAATTGGGATTCGGCTACCCCATTCCTATTTGATTTTATCTGAAATTCACCATGGATATAAGATCATTGGTTGCCACTCATCCTAGCACTTGTTAAGAAAACATGATTATTGCACAGAAATCCCAAATTGCACATGGATAAATCGACTCCCTTTCCCCCAATTCATCCAAACCAAATGCTATTTAAGGAGGGAATATTCTTAACTTTTTTCCACTAAAACTCCTATGCAAAACTACCCAACTCTAATTTCCATAAAATATCTCCTTGTATTTTCAAAAATCATATTTTCTTGTCATGCAAATGTCATCCTAAACTTAAAGCAATCGTGCTTATTTTGACAAGATCTAATTTCTTATCTAATCTAATTTTGAAACAAACATGGAAGAGAGAAAGCAAAAGGTATATGGCTCTTGTCACTTCCTAACCAATCCTAAATTTGCAAGGAATAAAGTTTCATGACTTGTTTGCATATCATCTTGTGCCACTAGTTCAATATTTTCCTCCATTTTCATTATTCTCTCTCAAATAAGAAGACAAACATTACTTTTACCTAACTCTTAGTTCTAGGTTGGTCTAACTTGAGCCAAGTGTCGCTTAGGGTCTTAGAGCTCTCATGCCATTCTTAAGCTTAGGTAGCATGACATGACAAAATGTTTATCCAAATTCTTGTAAATTCTTAGAAGATATGACAAAAACTTCAATCGGCTACTCAACCTCCCTTCCTTCTTTCTTAGTCGAAAATCAACAAAGACAAATCCATGTTTGTCTTCAAATAACCACTTGCCATGTGTCCAATTCCTTGTCAACGAAATAAACTAAAATAGAGTAACAAAAAGGCAATAGCTTAAGTCGGTCATCTCCCACAAATAGTCAAATCGGATGCTTCCAAATGGGGTGAGAATATTCTCCAAATTCCTTACTTGTTTGACTTAAACCCTCATGCTATTGGCTTTCTAATTCAACTTTCTTTGCTTAAGTTTCTTGAAAATACCCAAGTCACATGTTTTCTTTGTGTAGAAAATGACAAAAATCTAAGTTAGTTCTCCTTCCAAACCGTAGTCATCTTTTTGCAACAAAACAAGTTTCTTTCTCTTTGTGCCAAGTGTCTCAATTGATTCTTCAAACACATACACGCGCATGCGCGCACATATATATCCAAAAAATTCTAAAGAATTACTAAAATAATTCTAAAGAAACATAACCATACTAAGCATAAAAAAATAAAAAGGAAAAATAAAAATTCGAGTTATCACAACTCACATGAAAAAAAGTTAACTTTTTAAACAGTGTACTCCACTTTTTTTCAAAGTGATTGCACGTTGCTTGCAACTCTACGACTATATATACCTTTACTCTTATGAGCCAGACTAGAACTCCTGATAAATCTAAATTTAGGAACTACACACCACAACATACTTTTTCTTTTGAGGCGACAAAAATCATCAGATAAAGCCTTTTAATCGTCGCTAAAAAGTATTACCAGTGATTCTATAGTGCCACGTGTTTGATGCTATAAAAAAGCTGCTTATACTTTCTTCCAATGAAACATGAAAATCGCTGCAAAAAATTGAATATTTACGGCAAATATATTCGCCCATAGAAGATATTGTGTGTCGCAAATGAGGTAACCAAGTCTGCATAAAATTGTTGGGAGAAAATATTACCGGCGCCACATAATCGCCGCTATAAAAATCATAATTGCCGCAAAAGTATTTTCAAACTGCCCTATAATTTCCTTTGCGGCGACTAAGATCGTTGTAATTGTAATATTTTTGGCGGTTTTTTAATCGCTGTAAAAAATTGATGGAATGAAACATATACTTTTGGGGAATTATAAAATCGCCAAAAAAGTTGTTTTTAACGTTTTTACCCAATAGTCAAATGAATTAATTTTTTTCCATATTTTCTGTATATATCTAAGTCTAATTAAGCTTGCCCATAAATTCACTCACTTCTCTTTATTTTTAATTTTAATTTTTTTTGGAGAATAAAGAGTTTCTGTCGAAACCTTTCTCACACTCACAAGTTAAAGCAAACTGTGCTAAATTATGAATAATTACTTTACTTTCCATCCATTTTGTCATCAACAACCTGCTTCATCACATCACTCTCAAATACAAGCCTTTCAAATCATAGCTTAACATGTAGTTTCAATGTCAAAGCTCAATTTCCCTCAAAATCTCTTACAATTATTACAAACTTCACCTCATGCATCCATTGCAACCTTTAATACCATATATAAGCTTTTGCTTGTAATCCTCTGCAGATACACCATCGATGTTATGGTCTGGTTGATTAAACTTTATTTCAATCTCTTGGAGATAAATCGAGCAAAATGTCAAACACTCTTTGTGGATGTAGGCTTCTTCTATTGAACTTTCTGGATGGGCTTTATTTTTAACATACTGCTTGAACTTGCCTAGGTATCTCTCGAACAAAAACATCCACCTATATTGAACTGGACCTTCGAATATGGCCTCACGGGGTAAATGGACAGTTAGATGGACCATAACATCAAAAAATGATGGAGGAAATATCATCTCCAATTTGTACAGGATGGTGACAATATCTGCTTGAACTTGGGAAAGGCGATTCACATCTAGTGTTCGGGCGCACAACTCCTTGAAGAATTTGCTAAGTTCAGTCAAAACCAATGCAATATCACTCCGTAAGAGCCCCCATGCGGCAAGAGGCATTAGTCTTTGCATGAAAAGATGATAGTCATGGCTTTTGAGCCCAGATATTTTGCAATCGTGTACAAATACACAATGCGTGATATTGGGGCGAACCCATCTGGGAATTTCACCTCAACGAGCCACTCACAGAATTATTCCTTTTGCCTCTATGAAATGTGTATAAGGCAGGCGACATTGTAATAGTTTCACTTACACGCTTTAGGTGTAATTCTTTTCTAAAGTCCAGGAGCTCCAAGTCACGATGGAAATTTATACTAGCATTTGTTTTGCTAGGAATGTTCATTAAAGTAATCAATATGTTATCAGAAATATTCTTCTTCATATGCATGACATCTAGATTATGTCGAAATCACATTAATGTTGACCAATAAGGTAGGTTGAAGAATATGCTTTTCTCTGTCCAGCTCAGCTCAACTCTTCTATAGTGCGTTTTCTCTTCCTATCAGACTTACCAAATCGAATATCTCCAAGCATTTGTAGTTGAGTTAAAAGTTCGGCTCCCTTGACAAAGGATGGTGGCATGCGATGATCTTCTCTATCATTGAACAATTCCTTTCTAGATTGCCAATTGTGATTTGTCGGTAAGAAACGTCGATGTCCCATATAATACTGTTTTTTGCCAAACTTTAACCAAGTGGAATCAGTGCTGGCATTGCATGAGGGACAACCCAATTTCTCTTTTGTTGACCAACTAGGTAGATTTCCATACGTAGGAAAGTCATTGATTGTTCACAATAATGCGGCATGCACGTTGAACATTTCCTTAATGGAAGCATCATAGGTGGGTACCCCATGTTTTCACAATTTAAGCAACTCATCAATCAACTACTGCAAATAAATATCAATATCATTTCCTGGTGATTTAAGATTAGGGACAATAGGGGATGTCATGAAGAACTGGTCTTTCATGCATAACCACGACGGCAAGTTGTACGAAACTAGAATCACTAGCCATATGTTGTATGGTTTAGCAAGATTATTGAAGGGATTGAAGCCATCGCTTACCAAACCAAGCCTAACATTGTGGGCATCCCATGCAAACCAACCATGAGCTTTATCAAATGTCTTCCAGGACTCTGAGTCACGAGGATGTCTCATTAGATAACTCTCCTTGGGATCCCACTGCTCCTTATGCCATCTCATATCATCTGATATCTTGTCTGATACAAATAGATGCTACATTTGTGGTTTCAAAGGAAAATGTCGAAGCACTTTCTGTGGGAGCAATCATGACCTGTGTGCATTTCGCATCCGCCGTGAAGCATTGCATATAGGACACTCATTAAGGTTGGCCTTGTCTTTCTAGAATAAGATGCATTGTTGGGGCATGCATGAATTTTCTGATAGTTGAAACCCAAATCTCACTCCAATGACCAAGCCTTTTGGTATGATTGTGACAATGTTGCATTAGGAAAGACAGAACGTAGAGGTTTAAGAACATATTGAAAGACTTGATTGACCACCCACCGAATGTCTTGATGTGTAACAACTTCACAACAAATGATAAGTTTTGATAATTTTGTACATCCGGCAAACAAAGGACGACACATATCCTCTAGTAGTTAGTCAAAAGTTGAGTTTAGGGAGGGTTGTGGCATTAATGGCTCCGTGGGTAAAGTCATGTTGTCTTCAAGAGCAGCTCCGTATGTACTTTCCCATATATCATCTAACATATCTTCCATGCCATCAATGAACCCGTCTTCAACTCCAATATCTCCAATATCATCACGATTTGGACCATTGTCAATGGGGAGTAGTGTTTTTTCCTCTCCATGAAATATCTACTGGGTGTTGTTTGGATTTATTCGCTTTATGTACAGGTGGGCTCCACTTCAAATATTGACAAGTGAAGATTATTTAAGCATCTACGTCAGGGACATCGAATGCAATCACTTCTCGAGGAATGGTTTCGGGCCATGGTAGAAAATTCCTAATACTTTCAGCGTATGCAGGTGACCCAAGCCTATCACTCAAGTTCATCTAGTTTTTGTTCATCTAAAAAGAAGAATGCATAGAGATGAGTAAATTATAGAACTTCAATTTAGGTAGACGGAGTACGAGTCACGCATGGAGACAAAAATATTTTGCAAATAAAGTGGATAATTCACGTATAAATGGAAAACTAAGGCGCAAGAATGTGGCGCATGAAGGAAGGAGGGGGAATCCTATTTTTCCTATTTTTTTAAAAACTAGGAAGGAGGGGGAAATTACCAAGTACTATGATAAATAAGAAGCTAAAATTATAATCTTTTTTCCACATATGGAAACTGTGATACATCGAATTTGTTTTCAGCATTTTGAATGCTTAAAACATGTACAATGGTAAAAAGATTTGTCAAGTTTACCTCCTTGTATAAATGCAATGACAAGTGGTAACTTAGAAATTGGCTTGGAGAAGGCTGCTCTACCACAAGAATCATCTAGATATCCTTGTGGAAGCAAATATATAAACGTGTCATCTAGAGTTCCTTGTGAGTGGTTCATGTTTATATGGAATCTGATTTGCTTTGTTTTGATTTTGAATTGATCAAAGATGGGCAGGACGTCTATACTTGGAGATACTATAGATCAGTACATGAAAGAACTCCTAGAGAAAATCAACAGTTTGCAACTATAAATTGATCAAGGGAGTCCAAACATTATGGCATATCGAAAACATTAGCACAATATAACAGCCAGAGAGTTATTTGTAATGTGAAAAAGGCATCATCAGCATCACAAGCTCAAGGATATAAGATTTACTACATGCTCACAAAGTTCCATAATTTCATATATATTTCTAGGTTTGCGGTTTTTTGTTTTCTAAAACCAAAGTCAACATCATATTTTCAGAAATAAAAGGTGCTGCAATAAAAACTTTAGTAGGCTGAAAAATTAAATCCAATGTCCCCAAATCTCAAGTTGTAAACAAGGATAACCAGATTAAAAAAAAAAAAAAAAAGCAGATTAACCAGCTACTTACCTTGTCTATCAACCTAGAAACACTACAAGAAATTGGGGCTTTTGCCACCAATTTCTATTCCACGATATAAATTCGTGAAAAAAAGTGACTTTTTAACACCAAATATTTTGGTGGGAATAAAATCTTAATTATTATCACAAATTTATTTTTGTGGAAAAAAAGTAATGAGAAAAAATTATTTGCCACAAGAAAATAAAGTATTACCACAAGATTAATTTTGTGGAAAGTAAAAGAGACTAATATTATGATGTTTTTTGGAAAAATCTTTTTTCCCACAAGTTAAATTTTTTTTACCACGAATCTCAGTTGCTGCAAAAGATATTAATTAACAATAGCATGCTTCGGTGGCTTTTTATTATTTGTGGCAAACTTTTTTACTAATTACCACGACTAGATTTTGCCGCAAAAACTTCTCATATAAAACCTCAAATCAGACCCCTCGCTTCTCCTCATAATCTGCTAAATCCCTAAAATCACTCCTTCTCATTTCCTTACATCCTCCGCGATCCAGTCTTCCCTCTAAACCCTAGGCCACAGCCAACCCAGCGCCACCAACACCTCGTCGAACTTAGCACCCCACGATGCCTCTCTCTCTTTCTCCTCCTTCCGCGAGATGAGCCTTCTTCCCTTTGGGCTTTGTTCATCGTCAATGACACTATCTGCCCATCGCTGGCTCCCTCAATCATCCACCTCTCCCCCTGAAGCCCCCAACCATGTTTGCTTTGATTTCGGGTTCTCGAAGCCGAGTCTCCAACCTCTCTGTTGCATTTTACAGTTCCCAACCCCCCTGAAGTCTCCAAGTCCTCTGTACTGCGGTGTCGTGTTTGGGATACGATTTTAACTTCTTCTGCAGGTGATCCTAACAACTCCTTTTGATTTCTTCTTTTCAAGTTCCTTTGTGTTTACAACATCTCTTTTTTCCTCTAGGATTTAGTTATATTAGCTTTAACTGTTACATTTTGATTGAAATTAATGGGATTGTTTCTTAGAGGTTATGGCAGGGAGAGAAGAAGGCTTTGATTTCTTAGAGGTTAGGGCAGGGATTTCACGGACTCACCCTCCCTCTTGAAATTTTTTGGTTCATCTCATTATGTGCTGCGGTTTTTCTTCATATGCTTCGATTCTCTTGTCGTCGACAACCTCCACATTAGTAAGTATCTCTCCACTCACTCTTCATTTTGCTCTCTCTATCATTCCCTTGTCATTGAACTAAAGATTTTGAAGTTTATTAAGCTTTAGTAGATTGCATGTATACATAGGCACCAAGGGCATAATCCGTGAAAACTAGCTCTTTGTTGTTCCTATTTATTTATATTTTTGTTTCTCTGTGTTTTAACTCATAACATCTTCATTACAGTAAATACTTAAGTTGTTAATTGACCCTTTCAGTTTGATTTGTATATATGTATTTATTTTTTGTTTCTCTGTGATTTGTATATACATATATCAATCTTATTTAAAGTTGAGCACTGATGCAGTAGGATCTTCGAATTGATTAAACAGAGTAGTTCTGAAAGTATCTCAATCTTCTGTAAATAATTTTCAAACAAACTAGCTTCTTGATTCATAAATTAGCAAGTAGCCTACCAATTATGTTAAGGGACTTATAAAATTTCCAAGTTCAATTACTCTAACTCACATATCATAATGTCTTAATTGCATTATAGCAATTCCTTAACTTAGCTGCATTGTCATTTTGTCATCTATGATAGCATCTCTCTAGCTGAGATCTGAACCTTTTAAGCTTTCATTTCTAACATATCGCTTTAATATACTTGTGAACTTAAATCTTCATTTCTTAAAGTTTATGTGCTTTTAAAAGTTTATAGTAGTGAGTTACTTTTAAAACTTTGTGTTATTAAAAGTTAAAGATCTTAATTTATTTCCATTCATATATCATTATTTGATTTCAATTGAGAGTTTAATTAAAATACTTGATGGATTCCACTGCTTGTGCTTTAGTGGTTACACCGTCTTTGTGTAGTTTATCAAAAAGTCATATTGCAGTGTTACATTATACAAAGCATACGATAACATTGAAGGCTTCTCTGCTGTGACATGATGAGAAAAATGTATTATCAAAAACATAATAAAATATGATTGAGATATGTATGGTTTTGTGTGTTGAATGTGGTTAGAGTAGGTCAACGAATTGAATTACTACTGATTTTGTGAACTTTGAACTATTTTTTGTTAATCTACTTTTACTTATAAAATAAAAACAAGAAAGTGCTTTCCTGTTTTACACATTTCCAAGGTAACTTTGGTACCATTCTTGGAGGTGTATGTAACTGTGCACATCCATGCCAGTTTTTAAGAGCTTCATAAAAAAAGAAAAGGAACTTTATATTTTATACTATTATGGACTATGGTATGATTACATGGCACCTTTCTCTTCTCACTCCGTCTGTTCTCTCTATTGATGTGCTTGATGTTCTCTGTCTCTGACTTCAATCCTCTGTAATTTGACAATGTTGAATACCACAAATGTGATTCTGTGTAATTTTTTTCCCATATGATTATTTTTGTTCTTGTGGATTTTTTCTAGGTCTTGGTTCTGCCTAACTTTTTGTAATGTCAAACTTGCCTAGAAGTTGTTGTGATTGTATAGTTATGTAATGCTAGTGATTGTAACAAACCTGTGTAGAGCATATTTAGTTTTTTTTTTTTTGGCACATGAAGTTGATCCTTTGGCTTCCTTAAATGTTAAATTGTTGCAAAGCACTTTACTGTTAAGGTGTTAAAAAAGATCTTACCTTCTTTTGCACAGCACCTCCACAACAATATATTTTATAAGAAAAGTTGAACATTTTCATTAGTTGTGCTTTGATTTGGGTATTAAGCTATTGGGTAGCATTTCTTGGGTATTTAGATCACAGCCTATTCTATTTTTATTTTTCTTCCTAATATTTTGAAACTATTTTTGTTTTCTGTTGTGCCATGGGAGTGCTAAGAGTAAAAGAGATCGTAATTTTATTTTCTTTTTAAAAAATGATATATTTTCATGCATATTTGTTCGATCTATGGCTATATATATATATATGCATGGTTGTATCATACATGATATCATCTCAACTTACTTCTACAATCTTTACATACACTATATCATTCTTTTTTTTTCTCACTTTATGCTGAGCCAATCTTTTTAGTTATAAGAACAATGCTTGTGTGCACTGTCCTTTGTTTTCATCCCATGGGCCCTTACAAATTTGGGAACCTATAATATATTTATCTATTTTAATGCATTCTTTTTTGACTTTGAAGATGCTGCACTTAGAAGATTATCATGAGAATGCTATTGTTTCTATAAGAAGTAAAAAACCTCTCATAAAATAATGAAAGCGGAAGTTGCTAACATTTATTCAAGGTATATAGTTCCCTCCAACTATAGAATTTTAAACTTTGATGAGCTGCACCTATTGTTCAGCTGATAATTGTATCAATGGGCTGCTTTCTCACATTTGTTATTGGTAATTGAATTTTGTTCCCTTTTAACAAGTCTGGAACTACGGTGGTTTAATTCTTAGTGTCATTTATGGTTTCAATACATGTTTACTTGTATTTCACTGCAGTCACAATCTATATGTTAGCTTTTGTGTTAGAAATTAAGGGCTTAGTTGTTTTTTTTTTCAACTGTAGGGACCCTATATGTTCAAAATTTTGTGAAGGGACCAAGTTTTTATGTAGAAATTAATGCCTCAACTGTATTGCACCTTTCTTCATATTAAAATTATTATGTGCTATAAATTCGAAATGCTCTATTTTTGGTTTCCCAAACCATCATTAACTGGTTGTTTTGTTATGTTATAAAGTGTATTTCGAAATATGGAGGGTTGATGCAAAAATGGAACCCTTTTTTTCATTGAAAGCTTTTGTTTTTTCAGATTTTACCTCTTTTAATGTCATTATGGAATTTATTTAGTTGATGTCTTGCATGCCATGTAATTTTAGTTTTTCTTATATATAGCCGTGTATGTTGAAGATAAACACTATAGTGTTCTGTTTTGGATATTTAAAATGGTTGGGTTTTTTGTAAACATATTTGTTGTAATCTTGGGTGACTTCTTGAAATGATTTGTTATGTTGGAGAAATTATTCTTATGGCTTTGTTTTAGGGATTTTTCTGAGTTTTCTTATTGATTGTGATCTAACAAGTAACTGTCCATGTTAAACATATGTTGGAGAAATAAGATAATGAAACCCCAAAGTTTGCAGCATTGTCCATGTTAAACATATGAAATGTTTTTGGCAAAACATACACGTCAATTGTTTGGCAGCAATTACATAAATTTGATCACTTAGTATTTGATTGGTGGGCAAATTACTGAACTTTACTCCTGATCATACATTTTTGAACAAATGATCTACATTCTCATCAAATTACATAATTTAATTCTTTTTTTATTGAAAATTGTTTTATATAATTTTTTTTTGTGACTAACAATCTTATTTCTCTAATAAGATTGTTATTAGAAAACTTTAAATGAAATAGCATTTGAATGTAGTCCAATCAAATTTTCCCTTTGTCATCAAGCTGCAAATTAAGACCGGCATAAAGTACACTAGAAACATTGGCTCATTAGGGCCCTAACAAACCCAAGGACCAAACTAGATAAATGTCCATGTGTACCCCCAACCTGGCCAGCAAAAGTCACCAAGACTCAGATTTTAAAGTTCATTCAGTTTTCAGTTTCTAACAATGAATCCCCCCAAAAATCCCAAGAATGATGAGATCTACATATTTAGCTTCCAGCTGTAGCTGGTAGGTCAATTGGTTTAGAGTCTTCTGCTTTCTCGTGTTCTTTATTGAGGATCTTGTTGTTGATTAGGTTGTGAAGAGCAATCACGCTTCGGATAAGGGAAGAGAGATATATAACCAACATCATATCATTTGTTTTCACTGAAAAACCCTTGATCAACTCAGCCACATTGAGATTTGGCAGTAGATTGAACACATCCTGTAAATGGTAAAGAATCTCATGATTTAATGGGATTTTTCCATCAATAACAAGGTCAAGATAACCTTGTATCTCTCTAAGCCTCGCATCCAAACCTCAACTACGGGTTTGCGAGTGTTCTTGGCAATCCTGTTATAGTTATCGACGATGTAGAGAAGTACCAAAGGATGTACTATCACCTTCTCTATGGGACTCTTTGTGTCTATCTGTTAAGTCTTTATCACATCCATTTTGCTTTGATTTTCGATTTTCACAGCTTGCTTCTTCCCTAAAAAACCCCTGCAGCACCTCATCGTATAAATTGCTTTCGATTGCCTTTTGGGTAAATATATTAATTTGCTTGTTCTAAGATTGAACTTTTAAATTTTAGTGGGATTTTGACTGAAAAATACAACGGTAGCTTTACGACGAGTATTAGAACTGGTTCAATATTTTACTGTTTACAAGATATGCATTCCTTAAACTAATTATGATCAGGTATCGGATAGTATTTAATTTTTTTGGTAAGCAAACTAGGTTATTATTTTTCTTCATGTTTTTGGCAAACATTCTGAAGTTTCATTCAGATTAGTCTTTTAATATGCATGATGGCAGCACTTGCAATAGCTGTATCATTAAATTGAGGCATCCAAACCCGCATCCATTAGCTCACTTGAGTTTCCCATTTTGTTTGAGATGTTCAGTTTTAGTAATTTGAGCTAATGGATTTTTTTATTTTTGCTCCACCTTGTATTTGTATATGCCATATGGCAAGGGGTAAATAAATAAACTTTTTTGAACCAAGTGTGTTTTACGACTTGAATTGCCATTAGATTTATTAGTAGCACATAAAATATCATTCATCCTAAATAAATTAAGCTTGACAAATATTACTTTTATAAGTTTCAGATAACATTATGTAGTTCAAGAGGAGATGGAGAGGCAGAGTTTCTCCTTGGCAATCACAGATCTTAAAATTCTTGAAAAACCATCACATTCATTATCTCTAATATGTCCATATTTGCTGCCTATGGTTTCATATGATGTTGGAACAATTCCATACAACCCTCATCATTTGTAAATACAGTAGAAGATTTAAGTTGGTAATTTGGGCTATCATAGAAAGTCATATATGTAAATAGGGTAGCTAGCTTGGTTTCACTTAATGTGCACAACATAATTTGTGGATATGATGGTGGTTTAATATTATGTCGCCATTTTCAGGTTATTAATCCCTTTGTGGTAGGACTATATGTCTAGATTTATTAGTAGTAGTAGTAATTATGTATGTTTGATGAGATTGTTTTGGATTATAAATTCAGACCAATACTTTTCTCTAGTGTATAAATATTTTGTTACGAATCCTCTACATATTATCAGAAAACAATTCGGTGTTAAAAGATTATTTTCTACGACATATGCGGCCACTATAATATTTTTAGTGGCAAATACAATGGTGGAAAAACACTTTGTAGTCATGTAAGGAGTAATTCTCACAAATCGAAATCATCTAAAAAATTCATTTGTCACAACCAAAATAGTGGGTATAACATTTATGCCACGAACATGTTGGTGGATAAAGACTTTTTTTGACTTATTGTTTGCATGGAAAACATCATTTAGGAGTTGATGGAAACCTCATTTGTCACGAATTTTGTATGCTATACCCACAATGTGAAATGGTGGAAAAAACTGAGTATTTGCCATGAAGTAAAAATTTGGTGGAATATTTTTTTTTCTTCATGGATTATATGCCACCAACCTCCCACCAAGAAATTTGGTGGAAAAAAAATATTTTCCACGTAAAATGTATTTTTTTCCACCATATACCTTTTTGGTAAAAGACCAAAAATTGTAGTGAAACAAAAACTCATCTAAATATCAGTACAAAGCATTAATACATGAGCTAAACCCTCACAAAAAGACAATTGCAATATCTTTCTATATATAAAGAGGCTATCTAACAGAAATTCTTGTGTTTTAACAGTTTCCGTTTAATTCATTTGTATTTTTAACGGACGTCGTCCGTATTGATAGTCGAGCAAGAAGATTTATTACAAAATTACAGTCCGTCCTTCCGCATTCCTCGTTTTGTAACAGTCCGTCCTTCCGCATTCCTCTGCATCTTCATCATCTCTTATTTATGTCTCTTATTTATGAAAAAGGTTAAGGGTTAAAGCTATCCATCTATATTTCTCTGTTTCTTCATCTTCTCTCGTCTCTTCAAAATTAACTTTTTCTCGGACTTTGGTCTCCAGAGGAAGAGGAAAATTTCATCAGAGATTTAAATATACATTTGCTTGGCCATGTCGTTCGCGGATAGAAAGCAGCAACAGAGGTCCTCCCCGCAAGAAACTCCGTCTCACCAAAAGACAGTCCAGCTTCTCAAAGAAAGTTTCAGACAAAACCATACCTTAAACCCAGTAATCATCTCACTTCTTCCTTTATGTAAAACCTGATCTACTATTTATTCTTTGATTGTTCTGTTTGTGCAATGTAGAGATCATCAACTAGGTTTAATTTTTGTTTTTCTTGTGCAATGTAGAGATCTCAACATCAGATTATTAATCTGATGTGGAAAATAGCTAAAACTGAACCATTTAAGGAGGAGAGACAAGAAATCGGACCTGAACTACAAGAGGAGGAACATCCAGGAAAGGAACATCCAGGAAAGTAAGAGCTTCGACCCTATATAAGAGCTTTCTCAAAGACCTGTTTGTTCTCTGGGAAAGTCCGAGAAATTCTTCAGCAGTGATGTCCATGAAAGCCTCGGCAAAAACAGCACCTTCTCCATTACAATCTACCTTAAGCTTCTGATCGATCATCCTCAGTATTGGCCCTCAGCCTCCCAGCCAATGGGTAGTAATCCACAAGAACTCTGGAAAGAGAATATTTCAAACCATCCAAGCACCAAGATTTCTTAAAAAGGCAGAGATATTTGATGGAGAACCTAAGGAACTTTTGGTCATCGAGATTGGAGAGATAGAGGGAATGCTTGCGTGTTGGGCTACTCGGGGAGGTTAACATGGGTTGGTTTGGATAACAACAATCTGGGAGCTCCGAAGATTTTAACAACTTTGCCATGTCTAAAGTATGCTCTTGCTCTTGCTGCCGATGATGTATGTAGTTCAAGCTAAAACGAGAGAGACGGAGTAATAGAAGGCCGAGGTTTGAAAGGTGTAGCCTTGTACAGACAAGAGAGCAATGGGTCAATCACAGATCTACGGTTGGATATGGTGATGGTACGATCAGATTCCTTGGGGAGTGGTGCTAAGGATTTAAAAAAAAAAAACTCAAATTAAATTTGCCAATGGACTTAAAGATGATCGGACAGAGGGGAGAAAAGGTAGTTTTTGCACCAAATCAATAATAAATTGACACGTAGTAATTTTATTTCGTAAAAAAGATTTTATGTGGGGCGATTGATGTTGACTGCCAATATAAATATAAGAGAAATACCAAACGTACCAACAATTTTATGTATTATATCTTATGTACTATGCTGTGATGTATTTTTTTTTTTTTAATAAAAGAGGTTAAGCATGTCCAAACTCTAACCCTTTAAGTAGGATATTTTTGCAATACAATTTTTTATAATAATATTATATATAATTTTAAAATATATAAAATAACATTAAATAAAATTTTAAAATGTATAAAATAATATTATATATAATTTTAAAATGTACGAATCTAATTAATATAAAATAAAATTATATTTATTATAGGCCCGGTGATTTGTTACTCTTTTATCTTGATGTTAGACAAATCTTGACGTGGCGATTAACATTAAACAAATCTTGACGTGGTGATCTGTTACAGGCCTGGTGCAAAAAAGTGTTTTTCTCCCAGAAAAAATCTATTTATCTTCTTACTATTCACATAACTTCTACATACCATATATTATTTTATCTTATTTTTAATTAAATATTTAATATATAAATAATGAATAAAAAAAATTAAATTAATTTAAAAAGAACAAATTCAAAAAAAAAATTTTAAAAATTAAAAAAAAAAAATGAAAAATGATGGTATGTAGAAATTGAAAAGTTGTGTAGAAGTGCTCTTTTCTCCCATCCGGACTCCATGTTTACTCTTTCAAAATTTACAAAGTATAAGCCGTACAAATCGGGAGTAGTGTGTTTATACTTTATATAGTAGAAACAAAAAACAGAAAGTGATACGTACATGAGAAGAAACACTTTTATTTATTTTTATTTTTATTTTTATTTTTCTCTTATTTATTATTCGTTCTGTCCCAAAAACAGAGAGGAGGAGCGTGAACAGAGTATGTTTAATAATATTCTATATTTATAAATAATTATTATTAACCTATCAGTTATTATTTTTCTGAAAAAAATAAATGTGATGTTGAATATAATAAATATTTAGACAATACTCATTCAAAAATAATACGTATAAAAATGAAGCAAACGTGCTTTGCACGTTATTTTTACCTAGTATATATATATATAGCTAAAGTACTACTCTTAATATTTGCAGTACACGAGATTTTCCTTAACATTTTTTTTGGTGTCTATTAGTATAAATATTCAGATTATAAACTTTAAAGGCAACTCCAACTTCAAACTCCAAAAACACAAAGGACAAATTCTAAATTAATTATATTATATAAAAGTGAATTCAACAATAAATAAAAAGTGTGGTCAAAAACTCATTTTATCTTGCGGGAGTACACTTGGATATGGGATTTGTATATAACCTTGCTCTTTTATTTATGATTCTATTTCTTAAAGAAGAGGAAAACAGTGATTTATTTAGTTAATATTGGATAAGGGAATCTATGAGCTGGACAGGATTAAATAATGTCTTTGGCATGTAGTATTGGAGCCCTGCGCATAATGCATGGGTTGATTACTTTTCTTGTGTATAAGAAGGCCATTTCTCATTTTGGCGTTGGCAGACAGAGAATTTAGCAATTTGAGCGTGAGAGAGAGTTTGGGAATCAGACATATAAGAGATGCAGGGAGACCAAACGGAAGGTGGGAAGTCTTGCCTGCAAGCGCTTAAGAAGGCAAAAACTCAAAGTCTTAAAAAGTACGAATTCAAGATAGCTAGCTGAATTATTTGTCAGTAAGTTAAATACTCAAAACTATTTCAAACAGCCTTATGAAGCTCCAAATTTATTTCTAAAATAAGCATTAGCGAAATCCTCAAACTGATTTGTATTATCATTTTCTCCGGCCATAATGCCACGTCTTTGGGAACTTATGAATCACAAGTCTAATTCTAAACTAGGAACAAAGTGGTGAACATGTAAACAAGCATTTCATTATAAAGGATCAGGACTAGTGCAGATTCCCCCCCGCCTCCCTTCCCCCTTCCCCCTTTTTTTTTTAAATGGCAGTACTTGAATTGGTTTTTCAAACGGAGGATCAATATATTTCATGGTTTTTTTTTTTTGGCTTCATATGAAGGAAGAATTGAACCTATCCCCCCTTCATAAAAACTTCTATAAACCACTTTTCTCTAATATTATCTTGGACCTAATCTGAAAATGACTTTCTATTGTGTGACCAACATTGTTTTAAACTTTATTTAGTATTTTTTTTTTTTTTTTTTGTTGTGATCCGGTTTGACTCTAGTTAGTTCATGAAACATCACCAGATTCAAATATCCAAAAACATTTCAAACCAAAACACTAAATTTCAGCAACACTTCCAAGACTAAATTCTAGCAATACTAAATTCCAAAACATAACCAACACCAATAAGAACTCTGTTGAAAATATATAGTCGATTAAAAATGGAGGTCTGAGTTACAAAAATAGAACTATGTTCTCTCCTATTTTCCTAATTATATTATGCTCATCATGAAAATCATCCAACATATGACAAAAAAAACACACAAATCACAAATGCACTACAAACAAAGCATTATTTATGACAAAACGAATGGAGCAACTAAAAAAAATCTTAACACAATCGGCAACAACACAGTTGGCAAATGGTGATGGAGGAGGCGAAACCCAAAGCCAGTCCAAGGTATTTCCTAATTCTCTAGCCCTAACTGCGAAACACACTCAAGTAATTAACGTTATAATGGGCAGAATCTACACACATCATAGCTTAACAGATTTTCTAAATCTTCCTTCCAAAATATAAATTTGAGGGATCAGGTGTTACCTATCAAGATTTGAGGTATTGGCTAAATCATCTCTTCCGAGCACGGGTAGAAAATAGGTGGAGGTCGGTGGTGAGGTGGTGGCAGTCTTCACTGGAGCACGTCCCCAATGAGATTGTGGGCCTTGTGTCACGGACTTTGAATTTCTTTACGCGTCCCGTACGGCCTTAGGAGGTTTTGTCCCCAACAAAACTCCCAAGTAAGCCTTCTAAGTAACTCATGTGACGCCCCTAAAATCCCCTTAAAATAAAGATGGGAATCGAGGCGTCGGGATGCTGACAACACGGGTCACACATCCCAACGACAAGTGCCAACCGTGTGTGCATATGTGACATACATAAATAAAGGCAGCGGATATTTAAGGTCAATAACTAAGTACTAGAATTTTAGAAATATTTTATAAACCACTTTAACATAAATTCTCCAACAGGAGATTTAATACAGTCATCCGAAGAGTAAATCATAAAAATACATATTTATAAAAAGGAGAAAATAATTTCCCGAGATAACAATTTATAACAATAATACATCATCGGCGGAGCCGTCTTCTCAGACTCAGCCTCTTCATAATCTGCATCTAAAAACTATGACGCCAAGATAGTATCGCAGGTAAATACAACCCAACCAACCCAAAAGACAGAAATATACTCATGCAACAACAAAACTCATGTACACGACACCAAATGCATGAATCTCAAAAGAACATCTTTCTCAAAATAAATAAGATAAACACAGGCCAAAATCTCATTTGGTTCACGATAAAACTCCAATAAAATCACCCATCATTTCCCATAAAATAATATCCGCAAATTCAATCATACCAGGCGTTACGTATCGCCATCCCCGATATGATAAACATACATCACCAATCATAATGGGCATTACGTATTGCTATCCCTATTATGATTCTTACACACTCATTTCATACTAGGCGTTACGTATCACCGTCCCCGATATGAAATACACACCCAATGACCATAACAGGCGTTACATATCTCCGTCCCCATTATGTCATCCACACACTGCCAATTATAATGGGCATTACGTATAGCCGTCCCCAATATGACTGACACACACAATGACCATAATGGGCGTTACATATTGTCGTCCCCATTATGTTATCCACACCCACACGTTGATCACAACGGATGTTACGTATCGCCGTCCCCGTTATGACTCAGCCAAAAACCATTAAAATCCATAAATCCAATTTAAAACCCAGTTTCCATTTCCAACACATGAATATCCAAAATCATGCAAAAATCCTATTTCCAAATATTTTCATAAATATTCGCGTAAATATACAATGCAGACAACCATGCACCAGATAGCTAATAATTAATAAATTCCAACAATAATCAAACACCAGATAGCTAATAATTAATAAATTTCAACAATAATCAAACACAATAACTGTTGATGTCAAAAATATATTTAAATCTTAAACCTCGTTTGGAAAGTACTTATAGCGGGTAAAAACGCAAATCCTTGAATAAACGCCAATCCGTAACGTTCATAATAGTCACTGATACGTTAGGCTAAAATGCTCGGTTTGACACCAAATTTAGGAAGATAAACTTTGAAAAGTAGGGAATCTCATGGAGGTGGTGGTGTGGCGGCGGCACAACCACCGGAAGGTGGTGAATCGGGCTCAAAATGGGTAAAAACCCATTAACCCATTTTCGGGTTTAAGGTTGTGAGGCAACAGTTGGAGAAATTGAGTTAGAGGGATGACCGGCTGGACAAGGGGAGTCTTTTGGTGGCGGTGGTGAGGCCTATGGTGGCCAGACGGCAGTGCTAGGATGGCAAACCCGTTTATGGGTATTTGAAATACCCATTTCAGATTGGGTTATTTGGGCTGCCGTGGGTGGTGTCAGAGGTTGGGTTATACTCACCGGAGTGAGGGGAGGCTACTGGTAAGTCGCCGATGCCAAGGGGTGGCCGGCGGTGGCCGAAAAATGTAAGAGAAGCTAAAACATTCATTTCGGATAGGGGACTCACGCGCCGGCTAGGGGCTGCTGTGAGGTGCACCACCGGTGCAGGGAAGGTCACCGGAGGGTGGGGAGTTCAAGTGGAGGGGCTGTGTCGCCGGCCGATGGCGCACGGCGGCGCTAGGCGGAAGGAAGGAGAAACGGGTGGAGGGAAGAAGGGGAGGTGTCGTGCGGTCTGGGGCCGAATTCGTGAGGGAGAAAAGGAAAGAAAGGGAAGAAAAAGAAGAAAAGGAAAAGAAAAGAAAAGGAAAAAGAGAAAATAAAAAAGACTAACTAGAAAAAAAAAAGCACAATAAATTAAATAAAAGCCGACTTGAAATACTATAATTTAATATCAATAAAATAAAATATTTAAAGCCCAACAATAAACCAATTTAATTTAAAGAACATTTTAAATATAAAACACTAATTAATATTAAGAAAGCACATCAAATAAAATCACATAATAAAATAAAGGAAATTAAATTTTATTCATTTAAAATAATTATCTCACATTTAAATTAATAAAGAAACAACGTAACTCAACATTTAATTATAAAAACAACATAAAACTAACACTTACTAACGAATAGATCAAATAAATATCTTAAATAAATAAAACACAACCAATAATATTATTAAAATAAATTAAATTAATTAATACTGAGAATAAAATAACGCGTAAAAATACACGTAAATCTGTGATCTTATATTCTCCCCCCCTTAAAAAGAATTTCGTCCCCAAAATTCGCTCAGTTGCAACTAATAAAACTCCAATAACTCACCTACCACATTACTTAATACTCACTCCAAACATTAGCACAATCATCTATTTTCCTCAAATACAAATGGATGATATTCCATCGTAACCATATAGTTTCCAAATAATATTTCATCTCTAAGACTCCTAAGGTAGCCAATTAATATGAACTCTATATGTACAAGGACCTTAGTACAATCTCCCAAAATTTTAATATTCATTAACTCCATACAACACATCATGCCACCCTAAAAAACACTCCCAAGTTTAACTTCTCATCTTAACCATCAATAAACCTAATTTACCCAACAATTGACGAATCTCCCCTTACAAGTACCGTTATAAATTTTAAGTCACCACTAATTCTTCATAACCAACATAAAACTTAAACCTCCAATTATATCGCAAATCATCACGTTTCCGCGCGCACTCTAAAAACTCGCTAAATGCATAAAAATTTAAGTCCTCATAAATTATCACCATAAGTAACTTAACATCCATTAGCAAGAAATCCTATACCACTCTTTCAAATCCTAAAATTTTAATGTCTCATAATTTTGATTATACCACTATGGTTGATACCTAAACCCCAACGTATATCACAAAAAAATCCTCTCACTCTACTTAACTTAATTAGTATGATAACCACAATACATATAGCTTTCCGAACCGGACCTTTAATACTCATGAGATGAAATAATCTCAAATATTCAAATTTCTATGTGACTTCAAGCCACATTTAAATTCCCTAAGATACTTCGATGAATATTGCTAACCGTTAGATTCTTCAAATATCATTCTTAAATTATCCACTCTAAACAATTCGCCCAGAAGCCTAAAATTTATACATCTTGAATTTATCTCCATCACATTAATTCAACCCTATCACTTAACAAAACAAATTCTCCCAAGTCAAACATAAAACAAAATAAGTACTCTCAAAAAATTTACACACATAATTATTATACATCGATATCTAAGCATCCACAAACAATATCAAAACTTCACCAAAGAACCATTAATCATCTACCATCATAAGTATTCTTAAATTGGATTCCATAATAATATGGCGATGGCTAAAAATATTACATTCACATGAAGAGTTAATCTAAAATACAATTCCAATAATCTCCAAGAAATAAAATTAGAACTTAGACACTCAAACACTCAGTGAGACACAGGTAATAAATACACATAAACAGCATATAAAATATCGATAAGGAAACACAATTGCATAAATACCAACAAATTATCAAACAAATCTATCTCGCAATTATATATAATAATATAGCCAAACACTAAAGAAAACTCAAGTAATTCACATAATTATTATATAAAAACAAAACGAAAAAAAATATCTAATAAACAAATAAGTAAAAGCCAACCATTTTAAAAAAAAACAAGTCCACCTCCCTTAATAAACACAAAGACACCAAAAACTTTTATTAAATAGAACAGAGAGATGGAATTAAAAGAAGAACGGAGAAATAAAATGGTAAATAAAGTTTTGAAATTCCCTTCAAAATCCAACTCTAAAAAGATTTATTATAAAAATTTTCAGGACTTAAGATATTTAAAAGAAACGAACCATAATAAAATTAATTAATTAATTAATTAAATAAATACCAAGTCGCCAAAGCAAACTCACTCGTCAAAATAAATAGATAAATTTTTAAAATAAAACAAGCGAAAAAATGGAAAGATAATAAATTTTAAAACTTACCTCAAATCATATGCCTAAAAAGAAAGCACAGCAGCGATTCATTTTAAATCTTTGTCTAAATAAATTTCAAACTTTCAGAAATATTTAAAAGACAAAAACCATAATTTAAATTAAAAAGATAATAAACAAAATTCAAAACTATCTTGTAAGAAACCTATGAACTAAAATTAAATTTAAATACTGATGATGATAATTGAATAAAAGCTTAAGAAAACAAAATAACCCACAACAAAAGAATTAAACTTTAAAATAAGGAATTCTATAACATAATTATTTAAAATATTAGATTCAATAAAAAGATTGATTTAAAAATAATAATCTAATCCGAAATATCTAAATTCCAATTTAAACAAAAACAAAGGCACATATATAAAATAAATAATTAAATAAATAAATACTCGACAACTTAACCAAATAAAATCAACTAACTAAAATCTTAACTACTAGCCAATTACCATATTGAATAAATATTAAAATAAAATAAAATAAAGCAAACCAATCAATCAGAGCTAAGTTAATTATGAAAATAAATAAACAACATAAACATTAAAATAAAAAGCACAACACAACAAAATAAATATCGATAATCCTACCATATAAATTAGTAGGAAAAAGAAAAAGACTAAATAGAAAAAAAAAGCACAATAAATAAATACAAGTCGACTTGAAATACTACAATTTAATATCAATAAAATAAAATATTTAAAACCCAACAATAAACCAATTTAATTTAAAGAACATTTTAAATATAAAACACTAATTAATATTAAGAAAGCACATCAAATAAAATCACATAACAAAATAAAGGAAATTAAATACCACTCATTTAAAATAATTACCTCACATTTAAATTAATAAAGAAACAACGTAACTTAACATTTTATTATAAAAACAACATAAAACTAACACTTACTAACGAATAGCTCAAATAAATATCTTAAATAAATAAAATACAACCAATAATATTATTAAAATAAGTTAAATTAATTAATACCAAGAATAAAATAACGTGAAAAAATACACGTAAATCTGGGATCTCACAACTCAAGACAAGAGAGAACAAATCTAGAGGGAGAAAGTAGAGAGAGAAGCTCTAGAGAACTTACTTACTCTTATTGCTTGGTGATTTACACAAGTGAGGACTCCCTCTATTTATAGAGACCTCTTGGTACAAAAAATGGCTAGGATTATGACAAGTGTCACAATTTTAAGGGCAAAGAACATTCTAGACTACTTCTAGAATTATCTAAGAGGTTTTACACCACTCTAGGGTTTTCTATATAACTCTACAACAATTTACAACATTCTAGAATAATCTACAAAGGACTAGAAGACTCTAGAGGGTGGTAGAATTCTCTAGAAAAATCCAGGTGGTGGCATTCTCCCCCACCTAGCTTCGCGACGTCCTTGACGCGGTGTCTTGATGGAACCTTCGGATTTGATCTTCAAACTGCCATAATGATTCCTTTGGTTCCCAAGTCGTTTCACTTGCGGGCAATCCCTTCCACTTGATCAAATATTCTTGGCGTGGCTTGTGACCCCTTCGTCTAACTTCCCGATCCGCCAAGATTTTCTATACTTCGGTATCAAAAGTGGTGGTTATGCCTAATAGGGCACACTTAGACTCTCCCCGTGTTGGCTCTTCATCATCACCATGATAAGACCTCAAACAGCTTGCATGAAAGATATGATGAAACTTGAATTTGGGGGGTAAGTCTAGCTTGTAGAAGACCTTCCCTATTTTCTTGATGGTTGGGAATGGTCTTTCATATTGCCGCACAAGTCCTTTGTGCAGTTTTCTTGTAAACTTGTGTTGGCTTGACAAGATTTTTACCATCACCAAGTCTCTTATGCGATACTCCATGTGTCGCCTCTTCTGATCGGCCCATTTCTTCATCTTCCTGATTGCTTTATCTAAGTAGGAACGAGTTACATCTAGTTGTTCATTCCAAGATTTGGCAATCTTAAAGGCTGTTGGACAGTTCCCCTCATAGCTCGTCTCCAATGATTGAGGAGTGAGGGGTTGTTGTCCCATTACAATCTCAAATGGGCTTTTGTTTGTGGACTCACTCCTTTGTAAGTTGTAGGTGAATTGAGCCACATCCAATAATTTAGCCCAGTCAGACTAGTTAGCACTTACAAAGTGCCTCAAGTATAACTTCAACAAGGCATTCACCCTCTCAGTTTGCCCATCTGTTTGTGGGTAGAAGCTAGTGGAGAAATGTAAGGCTGACCCCATGAGTTTGAACAGTCCTGACCAGAACTTTCCTATGAAGCGAGGGTCTCGATTGCTGATGATACTTTGTGGTAAGCCCCAGTACTTAACCACATGCCTGAAAAATAACTTGGTTGTCTCCTCAGCTGAACAATCTTTGGAGGCAGCAATGAAAGTGGCATATTTGGAAAACCGATCCACCACAATAGTGATGGTGCCACATCCTTCGGATTTGGGGAGAGCTACCATGAAATCCATACTAACACTCTCCCACGGATGGGAAGGAGTGGGTAGTGGTTCCAACAAACCAGTAGGGCTTCGGTTCTCCACTTTGCCTTGTTGGCACACAAGACAAGTCTTCACAAAAAGCTCCATTTCGTCTCCCATCTGAGGCCAATAGTAAGAGGCTTCCAACAAGGCTTGAGTGCGATGTTGGCCGGGATGTCCAGCCCACAAGGAATCATGGCATTCCTTGATAAGATTCCTTCATAGCTTTCCCCACTTTGGAACATATAATCGCCACTTGGTGGTGTAAAGTAACCCATCCTCTACCCAAAACCTCTTGGTTTTCCCCTCCTTAGCCAAGTTCATCAAGTTTTTGGCTAGAGGGTCATGCTCCAAGCCTTCACAGATCATCCCTAGTGTCTCTCCTTGTACACTAGTGATGTGAGCAAGCTCACCCTTTCTACTAAGGGCATCAGCAACGACGTTGGCCTTGCCAGGTTTGTACTCCAAGACATAGTCGAATTCCGCCAAGAAGTCTTACCACCTAGGTTGTTTTGGGCTCAGTTTCTTCTGACTTTGGAAGTAACTAGTGGCAATGTTGTTGGTCTTGACTACGAAGCGAGAGCCAAGTAGATAGTGTCACCATACTTTAAGACAATGAATAATGGTTGTCATCTCTTTCTCCTGCACAGTGTATTGCCTCTTAGTCTCGTTGAGCTTGCGACTCTCATTTGTAATGGGGTGTCCTTGCATAAGAACTCCCCCAATAGCGAAGTCCGATGCATCTGAGGCTCACCCTTTCTACTAAGGGCGTCAGCAACGACGTTGGCCTTGCCAGGTTTGTACTCCAAGACATAGTCAAATTCCGCCAAGAAGTCTTACCACCTAGGTTGTTTTGGGTTTAGTTTCTTCTGACTTTGGAAGTAACTAGTGGCAATGTTGTTGGTCTTGACTACGAAGCTGGAGCCAAGTAGATAGTGTCACCATACTTTAAGACAATGAATAATGGTTGTCATCTCCTTCTCCTGCACAGTGTATTGCCTCTTAGTCTCGTTGAGCTTGCGACTCTCATTTGTAATGGGGTGTCTTTGCATAAGAACTCCCCCAATAGCGAAGTCCGATGCATCTGAGTGCACCTCAAAAGGCTTGGTGCAATCCGATAGGGCCAGAACCAGTTATTTTATGATATCTACCTTCAGGTCATCAAACGCTTTCTAACACTTTGATGTCCACTCCCATGTTCTACTTTTCTTGAGCAAGTCGGTGAGAGGGGATGCCCCTTTATAAATCTTCTATAGTAGTTGACTAGCCCAAGGAAAGATCGAAGTTCGATAACCTTGGTGGGAGGATCCCACTCTTTGATAGCCTGCACTTTCCCTTCCTCCATACTGAGTTTTCTTCATTGGATCTTGTGGCTAAGGAAATGGACTTCGTTTAGTGTGAATGAGCACTTCTTCTTCTTGACATAGAGTTGGTTTTCCCTTTAAGACATGGAAAACAACCCTTAGATGCTCCACGTGTTCCTCAAGGGTAGAACTATAGATGACGATATCATCTAGGTAGACCACCACAAATTAATCGAGATAGGGGTGGGAGATCTTGTTCATAGGGTGCAGAAGGTGGCTGGAGCATTCGTGAGGCCAAAGGGCATCACTAGGAACTCATGTGCCCCATATCGAGTTACACAAGTCATCTTTGGTTCATCTCCTTCCGTAATCCTCACTTGATAATATCCCGACCTTAGATCGAGCTTAGAGAAGTACTTTGCATGGCCTAATTTATCAAACAAGTCAGCAATCAAAGGAATAGGGTACTTGTTCTTGATGGTTACCTTATTTAGAGCCCGATAGTCGATGCACAGCCGCAAATACCCATCATCCTTCCTTTAGAACAACACCGATGCCCCATATGGTGCCTTGGAGGGTTGGATAAATCCGGCATCAAGCAGCTCCTTCAGTTGTCTCCTCAACTCTTCAAGTTCTGGAGGTGACATGCGATAAGACATCTTGGCAGGCAGCTTGGCATGGGGCTCCAACTCAATTTGATGATCAACCTCTCTCCTAGGTGGTAGTTGCTTGGGCAACTCTGGTGGCATGACATCCTCATAGTCCTTGAGGACCTCTTGGATCTCTTTAGGTGGAGGGGAGGAAATTTTTACCTCACCTTCCTCCAATGAAGCCAAGTAAGACACCTCTCCTTTCTTCCAACCTTTCTTAAATTGCATGGCAGACAAGAGTTGGGTGGTGTTTGGCTTAGACACGGTAGGTATCATGCAAGGACTACCTTCTAAGATGCACACCGAGTTGTAGTGAGGAAGAGACACTACATTGAACTGTCTCAAGAATTCCATCCCCAATATGACGTTGAAGTCGTCCATGGGTGCGACAGAAAAGTCACTTTCCCCCTTCCATGTGCCAAGTTGTAGCTCTACGCCATGAGCTACACCGTCAAGGGGCCTGGCTTCAGATTCACGATCTTCAGCCATCATTGACCTTTCTTGAGAGGAATCCCTAGCCGTGTGGCTTCTTCCTTCTTGATGAAGTTGTGAGAAGCCCCCGAGTAGACCATGGCATGGGTCTTCTTCCCATTGATGATCACCTCGACAAACATCAAAGACCCATCCTTGGTGGTTGGTTTGATGTTTGCCTTGAGTGAGTTGAGAAGTTGCAAGCACCCCATGTGCTACTTCTCTTGTACTTCCTTCTCTTCTAACATGGAATTTAGAGCCTTCCTCTTAGGACAATCTCTAGCCCAATGTGGTCTGTCACAAAGGAAACAAGCATCCTTTGGTTTCTTGTCTTTAGTGTACTCCTTCTTACCTTCACTCGATGTCGAAGGCCTGTCTCCACGCTCTTTGTTCTGTGGGGGCTTGGACCCCTTTGCTCCCCCACCTTTGCTATGGTTATTCTTTGAAGACTTGGGTTCTGAAGAGTTATCACTCTTGTGATACTCAAACTCTTCCGAGGTTTACGCCACTGTCAAGGCGGTGTAAATGTCGTTGACCCCACATCGCTTTTGCTCCTGAGCCACCCATGACTTGAGGCTATCGGTGAAGTTGAAAAGGAGATCTTCTTCACTCATGTTTGTGATTTGAAGCATGAGTGCAGAAAATTCTTCAACATAGTTACGGATAGAGGATGTGTGTTTCAACTCCTTCATTCTCTTCCGCGCATAGAGGGTCACATTCTCGAGATAGAATTACCTCTTGAGTTCAGTCTTGAACTCTTCCCAAGAGTTGATGGTACAAGTACCCTTCTCTATCACACTATGCTTACGATTCCACTAAGTGCCAGCAAGATTAGTGAGATAGAAAAATCCAGATGGTGACACTTGGCAATCGTAGTGGGCGAAGGGGTTTTTTAGGTATTCTTCAAGCGAAGTGATAGAGGTTGGGTGGGGGAAAAATCGAAATTGTGGGGAAAATAAGAGGGTTATTCGTGCGCTTATAAAATAGCCTTTTTTTTCCAGCGAATAAATATCAATGCGATAGAGATTAAATTGTAATTTCGATGAATACACTTTGCCGCACAAGCCTAGACCAATTTTGCGGCGATGTTTTTTGCCGTAACATTCATAAAAAGAACAGACACATACACTTCCATCAAATATATGTGACTTAAAGCGGCAAACTATAAATCACCAGAAAAATTATTCATACACAGTGATTTTTTATGCAGCGAATTTAAAATTGCCGAGAAGGGTAATGTTTCTTGTAGTGACAAGAGAATGTGTTTTTTGTGACGAATCATTTCGTCCCAAAAAATCCATTTTTTTTCAAAAAGTTTTTTGAGACGAACAAATTTCATTTCTAAATTTTCTCGAAAAGCTTGTCTGAGAAAGTTTTCTAAGACAAAATTTAGCTTTCATCCCAAAATATTATTTTTAAGGACAAAATTTTGTGAAATCAGTCATGGTGTTCAAACGAACTTTTTTTTTTTGGAGACGAACAATTTTCATCCCAAGAAACCATTCAAACGAAAATAATTACATTTGAACAAACACGTAACGTTCGAATGGTACAAAAACTTGATTCAAACGACCAAATATCTTTGATCATGTTTGAATGGATAGAGTGTTCGAACTAATAAATTTTTCATATTACTTTCGCTCGAACAAAAGTTTAGTTGTTCAAACCGACCTTATCTATTGGAAAGCTCTGTTTGTTTGAAAGGGATAAATAACAAAAATATTATTATACAATTAAATTAAAAATACTTAAAATTACATAATTTGTTTAAGTTTCAAGATTGGTCCAGATACCATCACGATTTTATGTACTTTGCATACATTAGGTTAGATTATAGTCAGTAGGACTTTCTTCTTTCTACAAAAGGAAAATTTATATTAGAACCTACATAAAAAAAGAATGTGTTAGTATTTAAAGGGGGCTAGCATAATGTTATCAATTTTTTAGATAAACGATGTATAGATTAAGAACTTGCATGATGGTGTAATGTTAAATTTGATCTATTTGCTTTGTTCACAGTACTCCGTTGCTAAAATAAATACTGTGTCTATATGTTTAATACATCTATAATATACTATATATAAAAAAAGATGGCAGAAAAATTATTTGATAAGTAGGATCTTCAAACAAATCACAAACCTTCTCCCATTCGTTTGGTGGCATTGTTTTAAATGAATTTTGAGATACCTTTGTTGCAATACTGAACTTCTGATAGTGTGCATGATATCGACTTTTGTACTTCAGGAATGCATTGAGCATCAGCACCTCAACCGTTTGTCAATCCTCTAGCTGGCCAAAATTAAGTTCAAACTCGTGTTTTAAAGATTATAAACAATTAGTATAAATGCAAACTAATTATAAATTAATATATTATGCACCTTTTGTAGCTTATTACCAAACAACGAGTTTTCATGTGCGTATGTGTGAGTAAGGATACTAACTTAATTTCTTGAGAGGTTGCTTGCTACCCACTTTCCTTACTTTCTCTAGGCAGACACCTTTTGTAGTACCTCGACCTTAATGTTAGCTTACAACAATTATATAAAGATACAGTAATTAAAGTACATATTTTAATTAAATTATTTCATTCTTAAAATGTATATTACTTAAAATTAGGCGTTAAATGTGGAACTTAATTTGATATAATACCTTATTCAATGTCTGGTGATGTTTGCTCACTATAACTTATTCGTTACGCGCTCACAGCCTAAGATTTGAGACAACCAACCATTACATTTAAAAAAATATACCATATATCTCCCACGTACTTTAACGCTATAATATCTTCTACATAGAAATCAATATTATCATTAACATGTCTTCCTTTGACTACAACGCACTAATTTTGAGTTTTCTATGTCATTCTGTAAGTCATCTAAAATTTATATTCACACACCAAGTATCCTGAGCATTTAATGGCCTACCTGGACGAATCAAGTGCCAAAGAATATAGTTCTAGTGAAGTTTCACCTGAGTTTTCGCCATATTTTGATACAACATATTTAAATGAATATTAGTCTATTTATATCAATGTCAGTAGAAAAAAGTATAGTTTAGTGATATGAAGTTTGTAGACAATAAGATATGTTTTTTGTAATATTGTATGTTCAAACCACGAGGTGAATTCCTCTTCATACTTCTTCTCCACTTTAGTTACACCATCCAGATGAAGTAGTTGTATATATTCCCTACACATGTTCAAGTTAACTATTGATTTGTATCAAGTTATATAATATTATATTACATGAACTTAAATTTATATTGATATGGAGATTTATTATTAACCTCAAGTAGTGGTTAATTTCTACATAATTATTCAAAATATACCGTTGAGCTATATCAAATTCTCGTCTAAATAAGTCATAGCCCCCTTGTACGCATATGGGACTTATGGTTTGGAGAAATACGAAAAATGTTGATGAGACTCTTGTTTGTTTACTTTCATAATTACAATCCGGTCTCGTAAATCTAGTATCAACCCTATGGAAATACATTGAAAAAAATATATGTAATTCATTATCAATATATGACTCTACAATCGAACTTTGTGGATGAGCCTTATTCTTTATAGATCACTTAAATTTTTTTAAAAACTGTTCAATAAGATATATCCATTTATACTGAATTGGGCCATTCACTAAAGTCTCGCGAGTTAGGTGCACAGTCAAATGATCTATTACATTAGAGACTGAAGGCAGGTATAAACTCTTGAATTTGTATAATATTACAGCAATGTCAACTTTCAACATTCTACTCTTTGAAAAATCCTGTTAATTTTGTTAGAGAGGTATAAACATCTCGAGGTAGCTTTACATACAAACACACCAACTAGCAACAGATGCTACAGAAATACATAATAATTGTGTTTTAAGACAAGTTATTTTCCAATCACGAGGTCAAACACATCTTGACATGTTTGAAGCATAGTTATCGAGTAATTTGGTTGTCATGAACCATTCACAAAATTTATTTATTTCATCATTTGAAAGTGTATACCATCCAAAGGGCATATAGGTTGACAACCAATTTTCTTGCAATTGCAATTCCAATCTTATCCCAAACTCCTTTAAACCTTTACGAGAGTTAGTTTTATCTTTTGTCTTCCCTTCTGTTAACATCAAAGTGCCCAATATAGTCTCATATATGTTCTTTCGATATGCATAATATAATTGTTGCATAGTGTCAAAGTAGACTATTTGTGTACAAATATTTGCAAGTGCACAGAATTGTAATAAGTAATAAAGTGTTTTAAAGAAAACGAATATCGTACTCACATGGATTAATTATGCTATTGAGTACTGAAATTCACTAAATTAATTAATATTTAGAAAACTGAAAAACAAATAGAACGATTTTACTATCTAAATTAAATTGAAATACTTAATAAAAAATAGTTCTAAAAAGTATAATAGTTTAGAATCTAAGATTGTAAAACTATAATAAGAATGAATTTAGAGAATTTGATTTCACCTAACAAATCACACACAATTTATTCTTTCTAATTATAAAATTCCAATACTCTCATTTTGATGATAAAAATCTCTTAACTATTCATTTTCTTTCAAATAATATTAATAATATCTCCAACTAATAACTCCATATCTTTATTCAAATTTAATTAATTGGAAACTCATTAAGTTTTTTGGATTTTTCTTAGAAAATCACACGAATCGCGGTAAAATATCTCTACTTTCACTCAACTAATGGTATTTAATCATAGAGCTAAAATCACAAACCACCTCTTGATCTCATTGAAATTCAATAGATCAAACAATAATTGGGTACAAAATTATAAGCATTAAGAAAAAGAATTAAACACTCAATCATATAAATATTAAAATAAAGTAATTTGGAATATAAATTGTCACCACAAGAAATAAGGCTTTGTTTTGAAATTTGCCGCAAAAAGCCTTAAAATAGTGGCTAATAATCTTTTCGCAGCGTTTTTATGGCGCCGCTATTTTCGCCTCGGGAGGGTAAAAGACTTTAGCTTCGGATGTTGGGAGACTTTTCGCGGCGTATTTATGTCGCCGCAAAAAGTAATATATTCGCCGCAAGAGTCTCTTGACCATGGTTATACTAGATGAGATAAGACTTTTTGCCGCGAAAGAAAATTAAAAATTAAAAATTAAAAACAAAAATCTAGTGAACCAATTTCACTTGTTTCACTAGTATTTTATTAAAATTCAATATAATAAACTCTCATGTGATATCTGATGATTATTCTAAATAAAGAAAATATCAAAACAACATCCAATAAAATAAATTAATGATAGGCAAGGAGTACAGAATTTAAGAGACAGGTAAACTAATGTTATACCTTCTTGCCTTTTCCTTTAGGCACAGCATAAATAATACCACAACCCAAAAGAGTTGCTCTGACTGCGATTAAATAATTTTCTAGATGACATTTATGGGGCATTAATAATACATGCAAAGAAATTTTCCTAATAAATAGACAAAAAAGATATTTGATCGCGATAGGATGAATGATGCCATTGATATATGGCTTCTATTAATAAATTGAGCATTCTATAATAAGGGTAGCACACTAATTAGAGAGAACTTACTATATTGCACACTGGTTTGGTTATTTTTCTTGTATGTATAAACCATTTATGATCATCTAATTATTTGTAAAATAGTTGAAGAACCCCCTAATTAGACAGAAAATTAAAAGCTAGAATGATGTAATAAAATTCATTCATCTTTCATTTCACATATATCCTACCACTTCAATAATATAAACTAGTTTAGTACCTTTGCACAACTTTTGGTATATCAATAAACAGTGTCCAATATATAGATATATAACTTCAGCCAACTATAAATTTATAAGCTCACACGTATAATATTTTACTGCAGTGTATGCACTAATATCAAAAACATAATTTCTACATCACTCCAAAAATAAAAATAGCAGTACCTGGAAAATGTTTAGCCAAACTCCCATTGTAGTGGCAGCATGAGGGATAGGCCTTTGAAACATGGTAAGCAGCTTTAATGCATCAGTTTTGATTTCTGTAATGTTGTTCTGCATTGTGTGGAACTAATCACTCACTTTACTAGGAACCAAAACCAACTTAAAAAGAGAAAAAATGGTGGGAGTACCACTAAAAGCATTATATACAAAAGCAGCAAAAGCAAATGCGAGAGGGAATGCACAAGCACACATCATGACCATTCCAAACTGCAATGCCAACTCCAAACAATCTGAGAGGGAATGCACAAGCACATACCATGCAAAGGAAATATTTGCAAAGTAGAATTATATACAAAGTTGTTACTTTATAGCTTACCTCAAAGTATTCAATAAGGTTGCATGAATTTGAATCCAGCTCTCCATAATATGTTATTTCTCCTCCCATTTTCATCAAAATAAGTTGTAAGAAATATAATTGATATGTAAAATGTATTAGGGAAAATGGTTTGAAGTTAGAGACTTAAGTGCATGAGTAGCCTCTTCACTTCACAAAATAACAAACCTGAGGTGCTGGCTGTATCAGATGTCTCCTGATTCATAAACAACAATTCACTATTAATACATCTCATTAAAATCATCAAATTCAGGTGCCTATGGGCTATGGGTCACCTGATCAAATAACTAACCAATATCACTTGCTTCAGAGCAGAGCAACCAACTCAATCGCTAGATTCAGGTGTATCAATCCACATCTTTTTTATTTTATTTTTGATAAGTTCACATTATTAGAAAATTAACCAATAACACATCATATAATTTCCTAAGTTACAAACAAGCCTATATATGAAGCCTACTCAAACCCTACCACACTGATAAAATAAATTAATATCAGAACTAGAAGGGACATGATTAATATAGTTTACTATTGGTAGGGGGCAATAATTTGCTTTATTTCTTCCCCAAAGTTTGCTTACTCATCATTGATACAAGATAATAAACAAGTAAGAAAATGAATCAAACAGCAAGTATAAGAAACTATGCAGAAAACAGACCATGACACTAACATTTTAGATCCAAAACTAAACAAAATATAACCAACAAAACCAGATCAAACAAGCTAGAGAAGATCCAGCCAAGAGGAACCCACTCTAATGTCACAGACATAAGCTCAAAGGAACCCACTCAATGTGCTTCAAAAACTCCGTGAGACCAGATTAACCACAAAAAAATAAATTGAGTACAATTTTTTTTTTATAAACTAGATTAAACCTTACTAAACTGAGTACTATTATTTTGATAAGTAATAAAATATTTTATTCCCAAAAAAATAGGCATAAGCCCAAGAACACATACTAAACTAAGTACAATTAAGTAAAAGGAATCAGAACATAGATAAGCATTATTTGTAAATGTAAATAAATAGCTATAATGTAGGATAAAATTAGTGATAATAAACAGAGTAAAAGAAACCAGAACATAGATAAGCATTATTTGTAAATGTAAATACATGAACAAAAGCATTAATGTTCAAGAAGCACAACATAAGAAATACTTACATGCCTCTCTTCTCGTTCTAGTTGAGTTTGAAGGTCACATTGGTTCAGATCAGCCACTGCTTGCACCTGAAAATATAATTATAAAAGGAGCACAATTATAAAAGAGGAACTCAATAAGCAGGGCAAGCAAATGACTTCACAACGTTTCCTTAAAGCAAAATTTACAGTTCATCAAACAAAAATAATTAGAGGAACACGAATATCTTTTACAACACAATTAGAGGATTTAGAGAAAAATTTGAAACTTTCACAGAAAATAAAAGAAAAAAAAAAACCTATCATTTCTCTTCTTCAGGCTTGGGACGCTCTTTATCCAGGTGATAAGATCTACCTGCCTTTGACTCTTCAAACGAATAAATGAAGGGAGATCAAAACTAGATACTAAATGTAGAAAAGAACACTGGACTGGCAAGAAGTAAAAAATGTTAGAAAATAAATAGTAATCCAATAATCCTCTATTTTCATGAAAACCTAACAAAAATATCTCCTAATCATGCTAAAACAACCAATAAACACATAAATTTATGAAAACAAACTTAAAGGACAAGTAATAGAGAGAGCTAGAGGAACGGGTAGCGAGAAAGAGCAACGAATGAAGAGAGAGAATCACTTGCTAAGTGAGACGTTGACAACCCAATATGGTAGCGACGAAGGGGGTGCAATCACACAGAGAGAGAGAGAGAGAGAGAGGTTGGGGGAAAATCTTCGGGCGCACTCACTTTCTCTATGCAGACACCCCTCGTGATGCCTCGCCCTCGATGATGGCTTACAACTACAAGTACAGTAATTAGAACATATGTATATAATTTGGTAAATAAATATTAACTCCTGTTAAATACCATAATTTGACAAAATACATGGCGCTAGGTCTGGTGATGTTGGTATACTATTGCTGGCCAGTGAATCACATGCATAAAAGTCAATAATGAGGGGGAGTGCAGATGGTGCATTAATTGCTTTGCGTTTGCGAGGCATATTTATTTAAAATTGTAATGAATTAAATATATTACTAGATAAATATTGTGGATATTTATAAAATTTATACTTACACAGATATTTTAATTTATTCACTATTAGTTTTGCTAGACCAGTCTCTAGCTTCACTAGACATGTCAGTAGATTCATGTTTTTTCGGCATTCCACCCTCGATCACTTCTGGTGCAATATCTTCTTTACGGAGTGGGACCATGTCATATTAATTTAAGTCAACAAATAGATTGATCACTGATTCGTTTTCTTGATATGCTTATTCATTTGTCGAACTATCAAATTCTTCATGTGGTTCATCTACCTCTAGAATATAATCATATACATTTTTGGGTACAAACTTCTCCACCACTCGCCATGGGTTCACGTATTCCCGATCATCTAAAGAAAAAAATTTGATTCGCTTGGCAGGCGAGAATGAAAGGATCATCCTCGTATCAGGTCCGGGATGTATTCACACTGACAAAACCTCCATCTTTACGCATTCACAGTCTAGGATTTCAAATATCCCACCAAGTACATCTAAAAAACTAAGTAATATAACTTCTCATATACTTTAACCCTATAATATCTTCTACAACTCCGTAGAAATCAATGTTATCATCTCCATGACCCCTTCGATTGCGACCCCACAATTCTGAATTTTTCTATATCGTTCTCTATCACGTGTGTGAAATTTATATCCATGCACCAAACATCCCGAATACTAGATAGCCCTCTTGCCTAGACTACATACCAATGCATAAAGTTTTGATGAGATCTCATCGAAATTTGTAGCATGTTTTAATAGAACTTACATCAATAAATATATTTAGTATAATATTAAATATCAATAGAATTCATATTAATTTTTTAATAATATCGTATGTTCAAACGACGAGGTAAATTCCTCTTCATGCTTCTTTTGTACGTTAGCTACACCACCAAAGCTAAATTGTTGTAAATGTTCGCTGCACATTTTTATGTGAAATATTAATTTATACGAAAATACTAACCTCAATTATTTTAGTTATACGTAAATTTATTACTAACCTCAAGTAGTGCTCAATTTCTGCACAGTTATTCAGGACATACCATCGAGCTCTATCAAAATCTTGTCTACACAAATCGTAGTCCTCATGTGCGCCCATTGGACGTACAATTTGTGAAAATATAGAAAACGGTGATGAGACACCCATTTGTTTACCTTCATAATTTCGATCCAATCTCGTAAATCTGGTATCAAACCCATGAAAATACATTGAACAAAACGTGTGCCATTTATTATCAATGTAGGATTCTGCATTCAAACCTTCTGAACGAGCCTGATTTCCCACACTTAGCAAATTGTTCAATTGGATACATCCATCTATATTGAGAGCATTCTCATCGGATTAGGCATTTCTATCTTTTAAAAAAGTACAATTTTGCACATGTATAAAAAAAAAAAATTGTCCTATTTCTTCAAAAAGTAGAGAGAAGAAAGTGAAAAATAGAATAAAAGTACTATTCACTTTGAATGATCCTTCAAAGTGATTAGTGATCCTTCAAATTTGAAGAATTATTACTCACTTCTGATAGATCCTCCAAAGTGAATAGTATTTTTATTTCATTTTTCCACTTTCTTCTCTTTACTTTTTGAAGAAATAAGATAATTGTTTTTGATATGTGTGCAAAATATACTTTTTTAAAGGATAGAAATGCCTAACCCATTGAGAATGCTCTAAACCGGGCTAGCAAGTAAAGCCTCACGAGGTAAGTGAACAGCCAAATAAATCATTACATCAAAGAAAAAAGGCGGGTACAAACCCTCTAGTTTGTATAATATCACCGCGATCTCGACTTCCATTTTTAATAATGCTTGAACTTGTAACGTCTTATTACAAATACCTCCGAAAAATGCCCCTAACTCTGTAAGAGAGGTACGAACATCTCAAGTAAGCTTTCCACGCACACATACTGCCAATAAACGTTGTAAAAATACATGACAGTCGTGACTTTTGAGACCAATTATCTTCCAATCATGTGTTTACACGCATCTTAACTTGTTCGAAGCATTCCCATCAAGTAATTTGATAAAAAATAACCAGTCACAAAATTTTATTCTCTCATCGCTTGATAGTGTATACCATCCAAGGGGCATGATGGCTCGAGACCTATTATCTTGTAAATGCAACTTTGATCTTATTTCCAACTCCTTTAAATCTTTACGAGTACCTATTATCTTGTTTTCCTTTCTATTGACATGAGAGTACCTTAAATATTTTTACATATATTTTTCTCAATGTGCATGACATCTAGATTATGACGAAGTGTCAATGTAGACCAATATGAAAAATCGCAAAAAATACTTTTTTTTGTCCAATTGAATTCCACTACATCTTGTTTCCTCTTTCGCGCTTATGCATCCTTCCCAAATCTATATTTTGGAATCTCGAGCAGTTGTGTAAGAATATCATCGCCAGACAGTGTTGGCAGTGATGACCCTCGCTCAGTCTTCCCATCGATCATTGAAATTGCGTTCAGATGTGAAATTTATCTGTTCGAATGCAAAAATTTCAAATTGCTTTGTTTTCCCACGAGGAATTTCAACTTTTTGCGTTCAAATGGACTATTTTCTCGTTAGGATGCTTTATTCTAAGCATATTCTAAGTATTTATCATTTGAACGAATGAGAGGCCCTTAGGACATATAACAATCCTTAATATTTGGCATGAAAAGTTTTTTCCAAATTATTAACACAATCTACGAGATAAAGTACGTTCGAATAATAGTGAATTACAATTCGAATGGGTACTTCATATTAATATACTAAATAATACAAAAAATATATTATATCAATATTATAATAGGCTTGTACTACGCAATGTAATATATTATGTTAGTGTTATATCATCCTATAGAGTTACACTAGTATTATAATACTAATATACTAGGTAATTTTTAATTATTATTGTAGATGTATATACATGGTATTACTAATACTATTCTAAATAATATATGTTATAAGTTATATGTACCAAACAAGTGATGGCACTACTAATTATATACTAAGTAATCTAAGTAACATGTACCTAGTTATATAAACTAAGTACTACGTGTAAATAGTATAATACTTATACTCTAAGTAATATATACTAGTATATACAAAGTACTTGATATATATGAAGTTGAAGTACTTGATATATACTTATTATATATAAGACTATCATCTTAGTGTTATGTATAGTGTATGTATATTATAAAGACAAATTTTAGTATTTTTTTTTTTACTAAATACTTTATAATACTATTAGTGTCGTATGGTACATAATAATGTCGTCATAACTAGTCGAACTGATAATGGATTGCTTAAACTCCAAACTCTCATATTTCCATTCAAATAGATACCCCTCCGTCCGAACATATACACTGACTGTTCGAATGTTTATAAATTCTGTTCGGACGCTTAAAACTTGTTCAAATGGAAACTTGCTTGTCCGAACAAGTGTCAGGGTATATTAATCTAGCCTTTGTCGAACACCTCATTTTTGCAACAAACGATAGATTCCAAAAATCACTCCTATTCGAACGAGAATCACACTAGAACTTCTCAAAATCATTATTTACAGTGAAATATATAAGCTATGGTCCCTTTAACCCCTCTTATTGGCTGAAAATGGGTTAGAAACACCCATATTTGTAGGGGTCAGGTTTCAAATCGAATCTGACCCATTTTTCATAATTTTTGTATTTTTTTTTTCCTAATATTCATTGTTTCAGACCTTTAGGAGTGATACTACGTTGATTTGGTCATAATAAATTTGATTTTTGTAGAAAAAAAAGTAATAGCCAAGTCCACATGGCCATTTCTCTTCACAGGGGTTTCCATTCGGACGGGAATAACCATCATCCAAACAAGATGTAGGAGATTATCCTATTATGTTCGAACGGGCATCTAACTCATTTGGACGTGTTATTTTTCTTCCAAACGAGTAAGTGTCAAACAGAACAATTTGATATAAATTTTGATTTCATTTAGGTATTTTGGGTTTCATCAAACCTGTCTAACTTTTTCTATCACTTGTTTGTTAAACAGTATACGAACTACGGGCAGAGGTCGAAAGTGTGGGAGAGATCAAATGATTGAGAGTAGCAGCACACCTCCACCCATTGGCATTAGTGCTACTATGCCACTGACCGCTACTCTAATTGCCTCCACTCCCGTCCTTCTCGTTGCTCCTAGTGCTCCCACTGCTTCTGTTTGCAAGTCTGTTCTAGTAGATCGGCCTGTCACCTTGGATGAATTCTGAGAGTTGGAGTGAGAGGGACACACCATCCACTAGATCTTTACGGAGTGATAATGGGCTCTAATCTGCACGCAGGAAGGGATCGCATATCATGATATGGTATGCAAATTCTATCGTGCATTGGGAGAGCAACCTTGAGATATCTACCACTACGTTTTGATGGTGCGGGGAGTCAGCATCACCTTCTCTCCTCGGGTGATTGTAGAGTAGTTGAAAATTTCAGGCGTGATGGACGCATATCCTCATCTCTCCGCAGCAATAGCGTCTAGATCTATTAGGGCAAACACGAAAGTTGACTTCTCATCGCCCTTCACAACATGACTGCCGATGAGTTGGCTACTAGCTCAGACGCTGATGATAGCAATGATGAGTACGTACTTGATGATGGTCTCATAGATGATCAGGTACATGAGTTACTAAGACATCCTATGGCTCCTGCATATGATGGCAGGAAGGCCATCAAACAGGTCGACTGCACTCCATTCTTTAGATTGTTGAATTTGATAGTCGGGTACAATGTAGACCCGAAAAAGCAAAAGACAGATTTCGGAATGGATTGGGCACGACTTCTGGTGTGGATAGCGAGGCAGGACCCGATTGATCTAGTATTTTATATTTTCTACCGCATTTAACAGGATTCACAATATAGGAGTGGAGGCAGTCTACCATTTGGACTGTTGATATCTGGCTTCCTACTCCAAGCTGGAGTTATAGAACGGGTGTGTGAGAAAAGAGAATTTCAAATGTGAGCTCTCAACAAGATATCTATCAGCAAGAGCAAGGGGCACCCTTATGTAAGGACTCCAAAGTCGACTGATGCTACTACCAGTACTGCTACCCAGACTGCTCAGAGCCAACCTACAGGATTTACATTGGAGCAGTTGGAAGAAATGGTGGAGTGTGTGGTAGAGAGAGTGGCGACCCACGTGGTAGCAAAGGCTGAATTATGTATATATATTTTGGGATGTAATTAGTATTTTATTTTATTTTTGGTGTCATAACAATGTTTCTTTCTTATTTTTCACATTTTACTTACTGCTCATGATAAAAAAATAAATATCATTTCAGAAGTAATTACATAAAATTAATTTGTGCATTTATAAATATTTTAAATGCTCCATAAATCATAATATATAATATAAACACATTTTTTTTATATTTTGACAATGATGAAATGAAATTAATAGAAAACAAAAATATATATAGACAAATGAATGGTGATGAACAAAAATGAACCACTTCCAACCTGTTTTCCGTCCGAACAGTATACTTCCTGTCCAGACAGACTTGCAAGTTTTTGGCCATGTTTCCCTCCAAATATACTCCGTTCGGACAAATAATTATGCGTTCAGACAGATTTTTTTGTCACCAAATGTCTTGTTCGGATGAATTTTTGTCCGTCCGAACGGATTTTGCAACTTATCCAATTTTTGAGATGAAATTTAAAATTTATATCTAAAAACCACTTTTAGGAACAAAATTTATTTGATCTCTAACAAATTTCATCCCTAAAACTAAAATTTGTTTTTGGGGGGAGGGCATGGTCCCCCTTCCCAATGGACATAGGTCTGCCAATGGCCATCAATATCAAAATATACGTCATTTTATTACTTTTATTTCAGTTTCACTATTTTTTGAAAAATTTATACATTTAAGTAAAACTTTTATACATCATTTTATTGCTTTTTTGAAAAATTTATACATTTGAGTAAAACTTTTATATTCACTTGCTTTTTTAACCAAATTTTCTCATTTAATATTGATTTTATTTTATGCAAAATGTTTACCATCTTGTTTGCTAACTAATATCTTCGATATATTTTTTTTATTTGTGGGACCCTGCTCAAGTTAGGGGGCTTTAGGTGGTGTCCTTAATTGCCTACTCCTTTGAGCCGGAGGCCTTTGAGTAGGGAGTGAATTCACATTGAAAATACAAGTAACAACTTACAAGGCAGAAATTACAAGCGTGCATGGTGGAAAGTGTCGCCAAAATCAACACAAGGTTGTCTGGTTGATGATATTCGCGTAGTGTAATGCAAGACCCATTTCACCAAGTCTTTGAGAACCCTTGCTTTCCTCCTCACTAACCAATGTTATACCTACCACGAATCAACAACTCTGTAAGAATTTATGGATACAAGGGCAAATTTTCTATCTTTTATGTGAACACAACTAACTAAATGCAGGTAAAAAATAACCATTCAAATTTTTACTCGTTTTCCATATATATTCAGTGGAAAAGGAAAAAAGTAACCATCGCCTTCACTAATAAACTAATAATTATGTATTTCTCCCTTTTTATAACTAAATGCAATACAAACAGAACTTTGTACGTGCCAAAAGAGTAGCAGTTGCCTCAAGTTCACAAAAGGGCTTTCCAGGTGCATCCAAAGCAGATGCACCATTTTGTGGTAGGCAAAGACATACTTCTCAAGAATTTTTTTTTTTTTTTTTTAAAGAAGAGTGAGGGCCACTTGAGGGCCACTTGTCCAATAGTGACAATTACCCAAATTTTATTAAAAAAAACTCTCACTTGTGATGGAAAAATATCGTGATTACTAGCCAAGAGAAATGGATGTTATAATAGAGTGCGAAATCCCCATCCCAAGCAACAACACACAAGCAAGCCAGAAACAAAACCTTCAAGAAAAAAGAAACAAACCAGCACACTAACAAGCCTAAGCACAAAGAAACAACTAAACAGGCCTACGGCCAAAAAAAAAAAGTTAACAAGCATCTAAACAAGCCTAAAGACAACCAAAAAAAATAGACACATCTAAACATGCTTAAATGTAATGCCTTAATAGAAGACCCAAATCATATGGTCTATACTAAAAAAAGACTAGTCAATGATATAATTGGAGTCTCATTGGAACCTTATAAAGAACTAGAACTTCTTCTTCTAAAGCAATGTGAGATCCTATATACCACTTACTTTATCATTTTCAGGCCTGTCCATTGTAGGTGGCACAGCTTAAGTCCTGCATCTCTGATTAGGATAAGCTCTGATACTATTTGTTTGTTGCATCTGTCAAGTTGAAAGTGGCATAAATGACTTTTTGCTCATCCGTGCAGCCCAGTGCCTCGAGAATTTGCTCTAGTCATTCTACCCAACTCTCTGCATCCATGTCGTTTGCCCTGCCATCAAAGGTAGGGGGATGCTGGTGGGAGAACTACTCTAGTGTACATCCCGCTTGTGGGGTCCTACTTGTCCCCATATCGCCGTTGATCATCCTTTGAAAGAAACGAATCGCCGCAACTGCGAGCACTTCAGAGTTCCCATTTTGTATTGTATCGCTTTCAAGGTGGGGAGTACTTGGGTTTCTCTTAGTGGGTGCCATTCTAACAGCGCATTTAAAAAAAAAAACATAGACAAAATGTAGTTAAACTAAAGGAAAAAAAATTATCATACTTACACTGTGCAGAACTTGACTTGGAAAGGAGATGACCCAGACTTTCATCATTTATCTTTTTTCAAAATTTTTTTTTTTTTAAATTCTTTGGAAAAGAAAAGTTTTCCTCTCTTTATTCTGAAAGAATAAAATACACAGATTCGGACCTAGTCTCTGATACCAAATTGTAACACTCCGCTCTTGAATATAGTATTTTTAAAATATTTTAGGGAGCCAGTGTGCTACTAAAACATTTTTTTACAAAACGTACAAGATACGAACGTTTTTATAATAACAAAACAACTTTTATAAAATTTAAAGAGAGTCAGCAGAAATATTTATTTAAAAAATTGAAACCACACGTGTTTATCAAAAAAATATTTTGTTTACTGAAAGTAAAATTACAACTAATACTTTGTCTAGGCCTCTACATCATCGTCCTGAGTCAAATCCTGCCAACTGTGTATCCTCATTACCTGTGATGGTTTTTTAAAGAAAATATAGAAACACAAAAATAAAAATAAAATGAGTCGAATACTCAATAAGTAATATATCATACGGTAAAAATAATAATCAACGGTTTTCATGTATACTCATAAATACATATATAAATAACTTTTCATAAATGTTGGACATGACTTTTTCATAGATGCTAAAGATATGAGTTTTTCATAATTTTATCGTATCTTATCATATCATAGTATATCATAGACCGTTATCCATTGTTGATCTCCGTGAATTACAGTTAACGAATCTAAAAAGATTTTGATTCTATTTGTGGTCGTGGGTTGTTAAATCTATACATAAGGAAGATATATTGAGTGCACTGTCAGCATATACGACCTGTCAATGCAATATGCTCATACAAAAATACCGACTTCATATCATATATAGGCCGCTTATATATCTTATCATACTTATCATAACATAGATTTTAAAAGAAATCACATACTTTCATAACATGCCATGATGCATGATTCTTCACATGAATTCATGATCTTTCATAAATAATTTTATGCATACTCTTACATGAAATCATGTTTTTTCATAAATAGTTTTAATGCATAAAATCATGATGTTTCATAAATATCTTAATGCTTAACTTTTCGTGAATCACACATGATTTTTCAAAATTTTTCATAACTTGGGTACATAAAAGGAAGTTTTCAAATGATAGTCATATATACATAATATTTTTATTAAAACATATTTTCTATACATGCATGAAAGGTATGATCATGCTACTTATTTTTTAGCGATGTATCTTGATTTTACGTCGTAACTCGTAATATACGTGAGATACTAATCGTTACTAAATTTAAAAATGTATCTTAGCCTTCTAATTATATAAAATTATAATAAATAATTTAAAATATTAAAATATTGCTTTAAACCCCTTTTTAAAATAAAAGTAAGCATCAAAATAATTCTTGAAATATTAAAGAAATCGGCCCCTACAAGAGCTAAAGGCCCAAAGCCCATCTCTAATTTGAAAAAGTAAAAGTAATCTGGAAGTTGAAAGAATCTAAGGAAGAATAATTATAGGCACGTGAACTCAAAAAGAAGTTAGAACAACAACAAGAGAGTTGCCACGTGCATGGTTGGAGGAGTAATCATAAAACAATGGAGGGACTTTCTGAAGAGATGAAATAAATAAATCAAGGGAATTAAATCAGGACAACGGGACAAACAGAGGGGCTCGATCACTACCCACCAAGGGAGATAGAGGGATGCGACGGTGGTTCAGTGGTGGCTTGTGGATGGATTTTGGTTCTGTCCGGCACTTTCTGTGAAGTGTGGTGACAACGGGGAGGGGCTGGAGAGTTTAGAGAGGATTCGAAAGCTGAGAAAAGAGAAGGTGATAGAGGGTTGCGTGGCTTGCCGTGAGGAGGATGACTGACCTGAGGGCACACCACCGGAATTTTCTGTGCGGAGCCTACGAGGTGGTGGTTGGCGGCGTGTAGAGTTTGGCGTCGTGGGGTGGCTTCGAACGGAAAGAGCACTAGCTGTCTTGCTCTGTTTCAGGTGTGGGAAAACAGAGCTACGGGTAGGGTAGTTTCGGCAAGGTGGTTTAAAGGAGGAGGCGTGGTGGTGGGATGGTCGCTTTGTGGGTGGTGGGGAAAGATTGGCTGGCAGCTTCTGAGGTGGATTTCGACGAGGTAAGTTGTGGGTGCTGCCGAGTAGTGTTTGGGTCTGATGAAGGAATGGATTTTCACTGTTTTGCCGAGGTTGTTTCGATGAGTTAATGTGATGGTTTTCTTCTGGTTCTTAACGTGGAATCTCAGCCGAATTTTATAGAGAGAGAGGGGAGGGGTTGACATGGATGAGATTGAGTTGGGAATTTATGTTCACTTAGAGCACCTTATTGGCAAATGTAAATGTAAAAAAATTACAAATTTGTACATATATAAAAAAAAATTAAAAAATTATACTTTTTTTTATTAAAAATAAGATGGTAAAAGTGAGAGAAAGAAATAAAAGTATATTAAAAATATATTTTTTTACAAGAAGTAAATAATAACACTTCAAATAATACAATTTTTTTTTTATATATGTAAAAATTTATACTTTTTTGTATTTGCATTTGCATAATCCAATAAAGATGTTCTTGAGAGACTAAAACAGGGGTAAGAGTTTGTTTGGATTTTGAAATCAAATATGAATTCAATTTAAAATATTTGGGTTTTGTATTTGGTTGGAAGTTGGATTTTAATTAGGAGGTCAAAGCTAGAGAATGAAGGCGTTGGATTTGAATTAGAGATGGTTTGGATGAACTTGGAGTTGGAGTGGGTTTCAAAATACAGAAATTTTCAATTCTACACAGATACATGCTGTAAAGAGTGAAAGTTGGTTTTCAACTAGGATAAAGGTACTAGGATGATGATGATTTATTTAAAACAAAAATTTTGACCAAACCTAAGAGAGGGAATACAGTTAGGAGAAGAAATCAAAACAAATTAAATCACTATCTTAAAATTTATCTTCAACATATCTTGATGAAATAGTAAAAATAAAATAATCATAATAATAATCATAATAATAATAATTATACTAATGAAATTCAAATCTTTGGGTTGAGATGTTACACTAAAAAAAAAATAACACACATCTAAACAAGCCTAAAAAAGCACAAAAACAAACAAACGTAGTCAAAGACGCACGTAGCTGAGTAAAGACCAAGCCGCAACACCCTCAACTCCTAATATTAGGAGGAAGGAGGCCCAAATTCGTGTAATACTCAGCCTCACCCATCGCGCCCATTTTAGCCAACTAATCCGCAATAGAGTTTACTTCGTGAAAACAATGCTTGCATGAGTAATCCATTTCTCCAATGAGATTCTTAATCCTATCCCAATAATCCCAGAGATACCACAGGGATCATTTAGAGGATAAAATCCAGTTGACGACTACCATAGAATCATATTCAATATCAACGGACCCATAGCCAAGATCCTTACAAATGATCAAACCTTCAAACAAAGCTCGTAGTTCAGCCTCCGTATTAGAACATTGTCCAAAAGGCCTAGCAAAAGCAGCAATCAGAATACCAGAACTATCACGCAGAACACAACCTCCGCCACCATTACCCGGATTCCCAAGGCCATTGCCATCCACATTGATCTTGACCCTACCAGAAACCGGTTTAGACCAACAAACAACTTGGACCCGTCGAGTCCTCATTTCCACAAACGGCACCTCAATGCGAGCCAAAAGTTGTGCGTCTCCAACTTTAATAGAAGAGACGTTAGTAATATTTCCAATTCTAGCTTGCACCCAATATTTTATCGAGTGCTAAATATCATTTAAAGATTCGACTTTATCTTCCATGCGAGCAAGGCATCTCCTATTCCATAATCTCCAAATAACAATGGAAGGGACTAGACCAAAAAGGATCCCCACCTAGGAGTGACGATTAGCGTGCCTGAATCAAGCAAGAGTCGGTTCTTTCCAACCCTGATGAGACACAAACGGGACACCGAATTCAGCCGAGACTTTTCCGCCAGAGCGAAGTCGCAAATTCTCCACTGCCTAGAACATGATTAAGTTCCTGCGTGCTTACTAGAGCAACAATTGCAACAAGAAACAAAAAGGAATGCCAATTTTGCGGACTTGATCATCAGCACTCAAGCAATTGAAATAGACTTTCCACATGCAAACCGGGATTTTAGTTGGCATCCAGTTATTCCAAACCCACTTCACCCAATCCCATCTTGGAAATTTAACACGAATCAATGCCCAAGCAGACTTAGACAAGAAAACACCCTGCTTGTCAGGAAGCCAAATGAGAATATCATTTCAATCATTAGTACCATCGATGGAAGCCGTGACAACCATGGTGTATAGCAGATCATTGCCCATAAATTTTTCATACCAAAAAGAAATCTCTCCTTCCCGATTTTCTAGCGGGAATGTTGAAGCACAGTAGGAAGGACTTTCAGACTTAAAGAAGCCTTTGTAAGTACCATTCGTCATCACAGAAAATCAGGGGGCAACATAGTTCCAGACCAGAGTGCCGAAGGAAGCCAGAATACCAAAAGAGTGAAGGACAAGTATAAGAAAGCCCTAGTCCACTCTGCCATAATTCTTACTCATATCAATTTTCATAAAGATATTACCACCTCTGGATTTTTTATGTAAATTCTTTAGAATTTCCTGGGTAAGGAAAATATTCTAAAAAATACTAAAATCCTTCACAAAAGCACCCTGCTCAGGAGATATAATTTTATCAAGCACCTTAGACGACCGGTTAACCAGAAGTTTGGCAAAAACCTTGTAGATCACTTTACGGAGACTGATAAGCAGAAACTTATCAAAGCTAGAGGGGTTCGTCACCTTCGGGATAAGCACAATATAAGGCGAAGAATAAAATCTAGGTAAACTCGTACCTTTGAAAAACTCTTTCACAGCAGCCATAACATCCTCTTTAATCAAATAAGACTATAAATCTAGCAAACTTTTTGTTTTCATCTATAGTGGTTCGTGTGAGTGAAACCTAACAAATGAGACTACAATTTTTAATAGCACCCTAAGCATGGAAAATGCCTAATAATATGCCAGAATGACAACATGAGAAAGATTAAAGAGATCAAAAAAGCTTTTAGACATACTCACCTATGCTTATTTGCTCATAAATCTTACTCTCTCGAAAATTAGATGATATGGTATCGAAGCAAACACATAAACAAACACGGCTAATCTCTCTAGCTTAAGCAATTTGAATTTTTAACCAGTCTAAGACAATTAAATCGCATAAACTTGATCAACTTGCACTTTCATCAGTTCAAATTAATGTTCAAATTTAGCCAGAAAAAAATTTTGGTTATTGTTTGAGCAACTCTTAAACACAAACAATGGTTCCAATTTCAATGGTGAGGTTCCAAATGTATAAAAATTTGAAGACATGAAAGAAGTACAAAAAAGAGACGCCGACTCTGCTCAAGATAAATGTTCTTTTGGTCAGTCGGAACATTTATTAATAAATCGAGGTCTTTTCTATTTATTTGGAGTTTTGTTTTTCTACATGTTACAATATTATTTCTTTTATAAATTTTCTTGGAACAAGTGGGCAACAAATAAAATAAACAGAGGCTACTATAGGTTTACACGTACACAGACACACTCCTATATATATGTTTACATGATGAACAAAGCTTAAAATGATTAAGGTAAATTGAAAAAAAAAAAAAAACCCGTACCAACAAGGACCCACCTTATTCTCTATCACTTCCTTTTTCCTTCCTTTATTTTATATAGTAATCTTTGTCCATTTTCTTTTTTGGGTTATAAATGATGAATGACTAGAGATAGATTACGTGTGTTCTTCTATTGTTTATCTCCCATGACGTATACTTTATATTGTAAATATATACATGAAAGAAGTACAAAAAACAACCCAAACTTAGACACACGCACACACACACAAAAGAGAGTTTCATACAAGGGTGGAATTAGGATCTGATATTTGGGAAGACGATTGATAAAATATATAGTATGTGTGAGTATAAATATTAATATGTATTTTTTACACGTGATTATATAAAAAATAATAATCATATGTCATGAAATTGTATACAATAAAAATATGTCTACAAATCACTTATAATATAACTTTTCTTAAAATTTTTAGAGTTTGTTATATATCATTACAAAAAGAAAAGAAAAGAAAATATCAATTTAGAATTTTCCTTTTAGATTAAGAGCTTGACGACCAACTTTTATATAATAAAATTCATCTATTATCATCTCTGAAGTGAAATTTTTGACAATTTCTTTCTTAATATGAATTTCTGATTCCTAGTGCAACTCAACAGAATTTTTGAGGGATTGTTCAAACTTTTTTAATCAGATTTTTTGAGAGATTTTCAAGATTTATTAGTTGGAAACAGTTGAAGATTTGGATGTCAGTAAATTAAAAAGTTAAAATGATACTACACAATAACGTGAATATTGTAATTTGGAGAGACAATTTCAATAATAATTTTGGAGACCTGACTATTGAGGGAAGCAATTTTAATTATATAAAAATAAATATAATATTTTATCTAGTATATAATTTTTTTTTTAAACTTTGGGTGGGCGGTAGCCCCCCCTACACTATACACAGGTCCGCCCTTGGTTCCATATATATCCAGACGTGCGAGAACGAGGGGAGGGTCTACAAGGTCGTAGTCGAAAAAGGAAGAAATGGCATCGGCGCACAAAAACAGTGGAAGTACTGGTTCCACCATCCAAACCTAAAACGACGCTGGAGACATCCGTATTCATATGCTGCTTTTACTTCTTCTTCTGGTTCTAATCCTGATTCTTCCTAGATCTTTGGCTGAAGAAACCCAAAATTTGGGTAGATCAGTAGCGAAAAATGTAACACTCCAGTTCCGTAGGGGTCCGAGAATTATTACCTATCACATATACTCACATTCAACACTATAATTATAGACTCCAAATTTCCAAATATCATATAAAACTTGGTTTGAAAATCACTTTCCTCAATATCACCAATTCTAAATGCTAAGTAACTAGAATACAATAATATTTTCTTACTAAACCTTATCAATGTTCATATAAATTCTCTATACTTAATCAACCATTCGTGAGTTATCTTACCCAATGCTTCATAATCTAATTCTTGGTTGAAATATCCAAACTTATCTGAAAAATATTCAGAGATAAGGGGTGAGTTTAGCCACAACTCACTAAGCAGAGAACATATACAAGAGTGCAAACAAGAGCATTTTCAAAAGAAACTTCATATGCATAAACCAGAAGTCATTTTATTTTCGTATACAGATTTTTAAAATATTACTAATAAAATAGAGCAACTTTATCTTTTTACATTTAGAAAATCACCATTTATTATCAAAAACACTTTGGCATAAGTAACTGTACAATCTCATCTTATTCTCATATCATAATAAGTATAATGTTTAACCCCCGTGCTAGGGTTGTGCTATCCCTGGTGGCCAAGTCAGGCGATATCATATTGTGAGATTTTCCCTTACTCGTTCTCGGAGCTCCAAGTGTGCACACAAGAAAAAAAAATACATAAATGATCATTTTGTTTTCAAAGTGATTGCACCCCTATCATATCATATCATGGTGGTATCAACCATATCACGTGAACCAGTTTCATCATATCAAAACCATTTTCTAAAGCAAATCAAACAGATAAGAATGTCAAAAGTTTTTATATCCATATCATATCATGTCATGTCATATCGAATCATGTACCAAACTTGTTCATATCATTTTTAAATAACTAACAATAACTCTAAACATTTCACATCACATAAATAAAACATCATTTTTCATACTCACTTTTTTATACATTTCAGAAACATGTCAATATTGCGCATGTCTATACTATGCATGATATAAATATTTTTCTCTTTCTCATATAGATTTCATGAGTAATACAAATAACTGACCGAAGTTGTTTTTTCCAAGTTCTCATTTATAACAAAAACATGCAAAATTTTCAGAAAGTCAACCTCGGTTTCAGAGTTGGTATAAAGCCAAGCCAAGCATAAAAACCCCGCTTATCTGAATTTTTTAGCTTTTCATAATTTTTTCTTAAGAATGCTGAATCAAATCATTCGTCACCTATAAAATGATCACATAAATTTCATAAATTTCCAATCAAACTTGTAATTGAAACATTTAAGCCTAAGATGTTAAAATCACCTTTAATAAAAGTCTAAAGTCCTCGAAATCCTAAAATATTATACACGCCCAAATTCCTTGATATCCACTTAATAACTCCACTCATTAAATTCTAATTTATTGACTATCGAGATATGACTATGAAATATAAAACTAGACAACATAATTATAACTAAATCTTGTACCTACTGATTACCTTAAAAGATAAATTATATCTAGAAGGAAATAATATTAATAATAATATAACCAAAATCCCTATTTATTTATCCTCGCAAATATACCGTAAAAGAAAAAATAAATAAATAAAATAAAATAAAACTTCACAACACAAAACTAGATTTAATACAAAACTTAGTTTAGTAAATAAACTGCCTAGCCCTCAAAGGAAATACAAAAACGAAAGGAACTCGGAAGCTTTAAACTTCCAGATCAACCATGGGGCCCAAACATGCTCACCGTGGGGAAGGAGTTGCGATGGAAGTGGGCGGCAAAGGTGAAAACGCTGGAGATCCTGGTAGGCGCAAGAAGGATGTCGGACCTAGGATGGCGAGATGTTCGGCTGCATGCTAGGTGGTCGAGTGGAAGAGGTTGGGTATGCGTGACGGAGCAAGCAGTTGGGCTGGCGACAATCACGGTGACCTCCTCCGTAGCAGACAATGCAGTTCAGAGGGAGGGAGAGAGCATGAAAAACATGCCGAAAGGGAGTAACTAAGAGCTAAGAGGGGTGGCACAGGCGGCGATTTAAGTGGAGGAAGAGACTAGGTGGAGTGTGATGTTGTTGGCTTCACTAATGCGTCACGATGCTGAACTGAGACATGAGGGGGAGGTTTTGCTGCTCTGTTTTCAATGAGTAAAATAGGGGCATGACTTTGGCTCTCGGTGGCCAAGGGTTCTACCGTGGACAAGACGTGCAATTATTCAGTGATTCCAATGTGAGTGCATGGTTGGGCTACGGCGTACGCACGGCTTGTGACTGGCGGCTTGCATGGAGGCAACGTTTGAAGAAACCCGTGCTCTGTTTTAGGTATAGAAAATAGAGGTATTTGTGGATTTATGGTGCTGCGTAAAATCACATTAGTTGATCTCCTGAGGAGAAGGTATGATCTTGATCTAGTCTGGTGGAGGTATGGAGTCTCGAAAGGTGGTGAATGGCTTCAGTGATGGTTATCGACGGTGATGGATTCCGGGCTCATGCAAAATGCTGCATTAATGTTAGGGAGTAGAAAAATTTGTAGAAGCTTGGGGTGTTGTTTTGTTGAGAAGGAGTTCTTGATTTAGAAATTGAAAGGAAAAAGGGAACGGCTTAATCGCAAGGGCGTGGGAAAGAGGAGTATGGGGGTGGAGCAAAATACAGAATGTCGAAACTGAAGAAAACCATTGGGATCGTGAGAATGAAGTTAGAATTCAGTAGGAGAAACAAAATAAAGGGAAAAATATGTAACCGGTGGGAGGAAGAATCGGAGAAAAGAAACTAAACGGAAAGAAGAAGAAAACTACTTACAAACGGCGTCGTTTAGGGTCTCTCTACAAGGGGCTTTGTGTGCCTGATGCTATGACCTATGGCTTTTGGGGTTCAGATATTACAAAAAATGATTCATATTAAAGAAAAAAGAGTAGATCTAAGAAAACCAATACTTATTAAAGCTTAAAGGGATAGAGAAAGAGAGAGACAGCCGTAGAAATTTGAAAGCTAGGGTTTTACCTATTTGATGAGAGAGAGAGAGAGAGGGAGAGAGAGAGAGAGAGAGGTCTGTAGAGAGGAGGGGAGTGGAGAGTCTATAGCGGAAACGAAAATGATTTAGGTTGCGTTTGAATGTTGAATTGAGTTGAGTTAAACTGAATTCTTTATGATCAACAGTAGTTAATTGAGATGATTAAGTGAGTTTTGCGGGACCCAATTAAATGAGTTTAAAATGTGTTTGGATTATTGTTTTGAATACCGATCGATGGGCATACCCGTCAAGGTACTGGAACTAAATATTTCGGTATAGGTACTGTTTCGTATATCATTTCGAAATAATTTATACATAAATATATTATAAATATGTATATATATATATAATTATATTTCAAAATATTAGTCAATATATGAACAAATTATATATATAAATATATATGTAATTAGTATAGTCTGAATTGAGATAAAAAAAAATTAGCAAAAAATGGAAGGAAAAAAAAAGGGTGGAAGACTGAAATTCGGCATGGCCAAAACATGAATATCGGTTGGTACCAATTGATCTTTCGATCGAAATATTGTGTACCAGTCGATATGGTGGATATTTTAACTAGAACGAAACTTGGCTTTTTCTATGCTGGATAACTGGTTAGTATGGTACGAAATTCAAAATATTAGATTGAATGGTTAGGTAAATTTAAATAAATTTATAGATATGTCAGTTCTCTCATATCCACCACTAGAGGAGAGGGAAATATTATCCGCAACGTGCAAGAAAGATAAAAAAAAAAAAAAATTGTTCTGTCGAATTGGATTTGACAGTGGAGAGAGAGAGAGAGCGAAGTAAAAAAAAAACTAAATTCACAAATACTATCAAGTTGAAATCAAGTAAAAAAAATGTCAGACCGACATTAATGCTACGTGCATGTGCGGCCCCCTTCAATTCACATGTAAACTCTATTCAACTAGTTTCACATTGGACGTTTGGATGTCAAACCCACTTTAGAGTGAGATCTACCAAGCTAGGTTTAACATCCAAACCCAGTTAGAGGGTGGCTAGGGCTCTTTTGTTTTTGTAAAACCCAGCCCCAATACCTGAATGTCAAAATCCTAACTTGATCAGCCAGGTCTAGGGTTGATTATGCGAGTTTCAAATTAGGTTTCACTAGGCCGAAAATTGAAACTTGAACTTGGTTATCTGGGTTCGAGACCAAACGGGGAAAAAACTCGACCTAGATGAATTATCCTACGACCAGCTTGAATTTTAGTTTGGAGCATCCACATCCCCTTTCCTACATACTTTCTTAGATTTTGGCTAAAAACCATCATTCTTAAAATTTTCTCCTATATTTTACTAATGTTTCAAAAATCTCAAATATTTAATTCTCTATTCACTCTCTATTCTATTGAAATAATATTTTTTATTACTTTTTCTCTCGCTTCTTTTTACAATCTTAATACTCACTGTTTTGTCTCTTTCCTTTCATTTCGAACTATTACATTCTAGCTAATATTTTTAACATAAAGCACCTTTTTTTTTCTGTGCAATAGTAACTTTGAAATTCTTGCGGTTTTAAAAACAATAAACTTTTTTTTATAGAATATTCATATTTTTTATTTGTAAGAATAAACAAAAATCAAAATTATTGTTTTGTCGAAGATCTATGGAAGTATTTTTTTTCCTTTGTCTAGCCGTAACATATGTTTTCCGAGTTGTAATAGTAATCTTTTTTGTCATTCCCTAATGGAGATATTTTCAAACGGTAATATTTCGTGTATAAATAAGAGCACTTCTCAATCCATTCAAATTTAGAGTAGCCTTAGTTCATTGAATCTTAAGAGAAAATTTGCATCCTCCTCTTTTTCCACTTGCTTCTTAAAGGGGTCGTTATTTCTTTTGAAAACTCACGCTTCCCTTACACTTTGAAGATGAGTTGGAGCTTTTCTTTAATGATGATGGAGGATCAACATCTACTCATCATGGTCCTCGCCAATGTCGTATGTACATTAAGCGTGATCATATTGAATGGCACGAATGGCTATTTTCATGACTATTTTGCAAAAGCACCAATATATCCCAGCCCTCTAATTTATTTTGAAGGAGACTTTGTATGGGTCTTTCCCTGTTTCTTCATATTCAACATGAGATAAAGCCTTACGGGCCCTACTCTATCCATAGAGTAGAAAATGCTGGAATTCTCCATCTATCTGTGTGAGGGTGAAATATCCCAAATAGAGCCCATGCCTATTATTAAGTGCACTAGAAGACAAAAGTGAGGAAGAGTTGAGTGGATCAGATCACATGGGAGACAAGACATAAAGGCAAGCAACTGACACACGTAATAAATAATATCCAGCTTATATATATAAAGGCAACCATCAGAATAAAGGGACTGGGTCGATAGCTCAATAACTCTGGCTGCATAACAATTCTTCTATTCTCTTAGATCGCTTGGTTCATCTTCTCAGTCGAACCCGAGGGTTTATACCAGTAGAATCATGTATTTTATTTATGTACAGTGAGAACCTTGAGAGACTGTAAAAATATTCATTATAGTGGATTCCCTTCTCCAAAATCCCGTAGACGTAGGCCTTAAGTCGAATCACGTAAATACTGTGTTTTTATATTTATTTATATGTTATCCGCGCACGTATGGCCGCATCGGAGTCTCACCGGAGGCCTCAAACGACATCCATCGAAGCCCAACTCGCTCCAGTGGGCTGAGAATGATTTATTTTCCTACCCTAGTCTGTTGAGATTTTCATGACATCAACATTGGCGCCGTTTGTGGGATCTTTAGACCAGAGGTGGAAAAATGATGATTTTCTGGAACACTAGACGACTTCTCAGACATGCGAACGGTGTCTCCAGATAAGTGTTCTAAATTTGTTATTTTGTATAATATCAAACAAAGGCGAGGGAATATCTCGTCTAGAAGAGAGACTTGCCTCTCGTCTCTTTTCATAGAGAATAAGTTGATATTCTCTCACAAACACTACACTCGCCACTTACTATTTTTATTTTACAAAAATAGTCTGTATACAAGCTCGCCAGATAAAAGTCAGACGAATACACTCACAGTGCAGTGCATCCATGTGGGTCACGTGCACTAGAAGTGGGAAAGCACTGTGCACTTAAGTGCACAGTGCAGCCACGTGTGCATGGCACTGTACAATGCCATGCACAGCCCACGGGCACGGCAGGATGCTGTGCCTAGTACCGTGGGCACCCCGTCGCCCAGGGGTTCGCAGGCTCTGCCGATCGTTAGGCGCCGCCGACGGTTCCATTGGGACCATCGAAATTTTTTGGGCCTGCCATCCGGCGGGCCCACGGCCCAGAGCACGGGCATGCATGCCCTGCATACCCTCCCCGCGTACCCCACGGGACTGGGCTTAGTCCCATGGGTCCTCCACAGAACAGATGCCGGCGGTCACCATCGTGACCGCCGGCATTTTCTGTCTCCGGCAGGGCATCAACCCGCCGAAGACGTGCCTGTGCATGCACCCCGTGCATGTACGTCGAGGAAGATGAGGGCCCAAAGCTCACGGCGTTGCGTCGTGAGCTCGGGTCACCATCCGGCAGTCATCACCGTGACCGCCGGAGCCTTCTGTCCCCGATGGGACTGCCCCCAGCCGGTGTCCTTGCCAGCAACGGCATGTTTGGGACTACTGCTCAAAAACGGCGTCTATGCTGTGCCCAGTCCACCCGGAGCATGGGTGGATGGTTGGCGGCCACCGTTGAGGCCACCAGCATCCTTTGCTTCTGATGAGGCTGCCGCCCACCTATACATGGCCCACCATTCGCCTCTCGGATAGACCACCCACGCTCCACGGCAGCTCGACCACTTCATGCCCTCACATCTCGCCCGAACCACTTCACGACCATTACAGAGCTCAGCTCGCCAACTCGCTGCCTCTCACCCGCTCGCCAACAGACCACCAAACCCAGATCACCACCCAGCTCGCCATGCACCGTGCTCGCCATCACAGCTCACTTATAGCTCGCCGGCGACTCCTCATCTCGCCATCACGCCCATGACATCAAGGACTTGCCCACAGTAACCTTAAGCTCGACCACTGCACTCGGAAACATCTGGCCTGAACCACTTCTCGGGAACACTCAACTCGCCATACACCATACTCGCCATCACAGAACATTCAAAGCTCACCGGCGACTCCACACCTCGCCAACCTCACGGTTCACACACTCGCCCAGTACACCTTTATTTAGGAAACAACAGCTTACCACACGGGGTTGCCTCATCCAGCTCGCCCGTAGCCCGCCAACTCGCCAAAGCTGCTCGCCATGTAACCCGCTCGCCAACAGATCGGCAACCTAGCTCGCCATGCATGCTCACCATGCATGCTCGCCATGCATCCTCGCCATTTCCCCCTCACTTCACGGGCACCATGCATAACCCGCCAACAAACTCTCCCTCAGCTCGTCAACTTCACGGCGCTCTCCCAGCACACATTCATTTAAAATAATAATAATAATAATAACTTACCATTCGATTATTCGTGACCTCCATTCGGTCACCACATGGGCTCAGACCGCCCCTTGCATGCCTACAGCTCACGTGCGGATCAACTCAGCTCACCTAGCTCACTCAGACTTCCCATATCACCGCATTTGGAATAATCATGCTCGCCTAACACATGGGGGCTGTGTTCCAGCTCCCACCATTCACATTTTCCATTTAAAAATTTATTTACGTACAGCAAGTGTCTCGTCCGGAATTTGTCTATTTTATTTTTAGAAGTCACTCGTCACCTCAGATTATGGGAATTAAAAATGTTGCAATACTACGGAATCGATTTTCACAAATTTTGTACTTCGAATGCACATGCAAATTCGGACCCAACACTCAGACTTAGTGGCATGAAAATTCATATTTCTATTTAATAAAATTGTTTTGCAGCTCAAAGTTGACGCGCCCATTCCACTGCAACACCAGTTCCATGTTCGTCATACGGGATCAGGTTTAGTCACGGGGTCGTCCGGCTGTCCATGACCAGCCCAACGATTCGTTCGTCAAGGGTTCGAGACTTGAGGTCCCGCACCCAAGTTCACTCGTCAAGTCCTTACATCCATGATAGGCTCGAGGCTTGCGATCACCCACCAAGCTCACTCGACAAGCCTCATCTCGGATGCTTGGGAATCGCGGGGTTGAATCTCGGGTCCAAGCTTGCACGTAAACCCTCGCACACTGGGTTTCCAGCCAATGATAGCTTGTGGATTGCGGGGTCGTAAACCCTCACACCTGAGGGCATTTTCTTGATAATATATATATTGCATGTTTTTATTACCTCAGGTACAGAAGACGAACCACCGCTTTTTCAATCAACCGGATCGCGGGGTCGCCTGGGCTCCATGTCTCGGCCCTCGGTCCGCTCGCCAAAGGGGTCCCCTGGGCTCCAAGCCTCGCCCCTCAGACCGCGGGGTCGCTTGAGCTCCATGCCTCGGCCCTCGGTCCGCTCGCCAAAGGGGTCACCTGGGCTCCTAGCCTCGCCCCTCAGACTGCGGAGTTGCTTGGGCTCCATGCCTCGGCCCTCGGTCCGCTTGACAAAGGGGTCGCCTGGGCTCCTAGCCTCGCCCCTCAGACTGCAGGGTCACTTGGGTTCCATGCCTCGGCCCTCGGTCTGCTCGCCAAAGGGGTCGCCTGGGCTCCAAGCCTCGCCCCTCAGACCGCGGGGTCACTTGGAATCTGTGTCTCGGCTCTCGGTCCGCTCGCCAAATGGGTTGCCTGGGCTCCAAGCCACGCCCCTCAGACTGCGGGATCGCCTGGGCTCCATGCCTCGGCCCTCGGTTCACTCACCTTCAGACAACTCCATCACCACTCGGCAGATCATCTGAATGAGAACTTTCAATAACAAGGTAAGGTGAGGCTACCCACGATTCGCCCACGAATCATCACACTTAAGGTTTAATAAGGCTCGGAAGACAAATTACCACTATCCCAATTTTTGGATATTTTAGAATTCCTACCAAAGTTCCTTTGGTAAGAATTCGCGGGATAATATGAGGGTGAAATATTCCAAGTAGGGCCCAAGCCTATTATTAAGTGCACTAGAAGACAAAAGTGAGGAAGAGTTGAGTGGATCAAATTACATAGGGGACAAGACATATAGGCAAGCAACTGACACACGTAATAAATAATATCCAGCTTATAATATAAAGGCAACCATCAGAATAAAGGGACTGGGTCGATAGCTCAATATCTCTGTCTGCATAACAATTCTTCTATTCTCTTAGATCGCTTGGTTCATCTTCTCAGACAAACCCGATGGTTCATACCAGTAGAATCATGTATTTTATTCATGTACAGTGAGAGCCCTGAGAGACTGTAAAAATATTCATTATAGTGGATTCCCTTCCCCAAAACCCCGTGGACGTAGGCATTAAGTCGAACCACGTAAATACTATGTTTCTATATTTATTTATATGCTATCCACGCACGTATGGCCGCATCGGAGTCTCACCGGGGGCCTCAAACGACATCCATCGAAGCCCAACTCGCTCCAGGGGACTGGGAATGATTTATTTTCCTGCCCTGGTCTGTTGATATTTTCGTGACATCAACAATCTGCTCTATAAAATATAACTGTCGCACTTAAAATGCTTGTGTATGAAGTAAATGTTGATTTTATGGATGAATACATATAGATTGTAGAAAGCACCGCAATTGAGAGCTTGAAAAAATTTGAACTATAGTTGTAAACATTTTTCTAATGAATATTTGTAACACCCACTTCCCGTAAGTTAAAGGGTGTTACGTAATTTTTTTAAAACTTTTCAATCCAGTACGAGAATCTCATTTTTTATAACAAAACTGAATAGCATTTAATTTAAAAAACTGAAGTTTCTAATAAAAAAGTCTTTCCAAAACATTAACTAAAATATTTGAATTTAAAACTTGCATCATGAAGCACTAATCTTCTAGAAATTCTTAAAATTTCAATAACAGCTCGATCTGCTCCTGGCCTGCATGCTCGCATTGGTCATCCTTCTAACCTGGGTAGTTTTAAAAATAGAAAATAAATTAAAATGAGTCGATGACTCAATAAGGAATCCACCACAATGTAAGATAATACTATAGAAATTTTTCATAAAACTTATACGGAAATTTGAAGCATGACTGTGTATGCTAATGCTCATGTTGTGCATAACTGAACTATCTGATTTAATTAACTAACTGACTTAAACTAACTGGTCTGAATTAACTGACTGATCTGAGTAAACTTACTAACTGATTTAGCTGAATTGTTTTAACTGAAATGTTTTAACTGAATTGATTTAACTAAACTGATTGACCAACACATTTAACCCTATGTGCAAGGTTGTGTACCAGCCTCACGTCTCGCTGCAACAAGGGGAGCCTCTAATAGTACTCTAGCGTACTATGGTGGACCACGCTTAGGTCCGTGACTTGCATATCCACCCTGATCTGATATGCATTGACACCATACATCTGAATGGCTATATGAAATAACTGAATTACTGAACTGAAATTAGCTAAACTGTTTTAACTGACTCATTTAACTAGTTGAGTTCTTAATTGATTTCTGATATGATTTAGTCTTATACTTGAACTTAACTCAACTTATGTGACTTATGTGGCATGATATGCATAATACATACTATCATAAATAACTATAATTCGCTAAGTCTAAATGCTGATGACATGATTGTATGCTGTGCTGAATGACATGCTTGCATGACGTGAAAGGTATTTGAAAAGGGTTATCAAAGAACTGACTTTACTAGTAGTATAAACTAATGTGAGGATTCTAGTTTTGTGATCAAATTCACTTATCTCGTAGTGTTGTTTCCTAAATTGTCTTTTATAACTCAACGTTACTTATATGAAATATGACTCATCACTAACGTTTCTAAAATAATGTACTGTAACAGTCTACTAAAATAATACATATCGTGGAGAATAATAATAAAGTACACATTATACTTCATACAAAAGACATTAAATACTAATATCATAAAATAAAATACTTATAAACATTTTACTTTAAAATTATGCTTTAGTAAAACAATCAAAACTAGATTCAATAAGTCAAATATTTCTATTTAATTAAATTTGTATTGTATAAAATAATTAAATGAATATTCTGTCTAGTATAGAAGTCAATGAATACTTATATTTTAAATTATTTAAATACTAACAACATATTAAAACTTAGAAAAATATTTGGACTATAACTTAGTAAGGAATCATATTTGCCATCAATTTGTTTTTTTGCTTACCACATGAGCAAGGTATATTTATTTGAAATAGTGTGGAATTTGTGGGGCAAAAACAATATGAGAATTATCAATATTCTATTTAAAAGCCAAATTACATCAAATAATTTAATATTAAACTCAATAAAATACCTATAACACCCATATCCGAATAAAAATATACATATGACGCCCCTCCTGCCGGCCTGCATTCAGGTACGTAATTTGTTTTTCGTTTATTGAAATGAAATATATATGAATATTGGAATATTATCTCAGGGAGATCATAAAATAGATCATTTATATATTTGAATGATCTGTTTTATTCGAATAAAATAAAACTAAGCTTGTATCGATAAAGTTTGATGCTCATATATATATATATATATATATTAACGGTCTAACTGTTAAACATTTTTATTACTTTATTTTTTTTTAGTTGAGAAAACATGAAGAACCGAAAAAACATGTTTTATTTTTGTAATATTTTTATGATCAGATGCACGAAAAAGTAAGAAAATGATAGCATAAGAAAAACGAAAACAATAATAAAATAATAAAATAGTAATAAAAGAGAAAAATGTCATGTGATATTTATGTATGGATTTTTTTATCTCCATGACCTGAAGTCCAAAATCATGATCTACAACCACCAAAATCAAATCCGGCAATCCCATCTCGCCCTCTCACTTCTCGATCTCACGCTCACAGAGGAGTCCGTCTCAAAATAATGTATGTCCCAAAAGTAGATGAAGGAGTCCGTCCCGGTGGTCAAAAGTATGTTTAGATTAAGAAGAAGTTCCCCAAGATCAACCTCCACACTATCTACGAATAGACCCGCTGCCCTAATCTCAGCGAGTGCTGGTCCGATGGCGAAACTGACACCGCCATCAACACCACCACCGACACCATCATGATCCTCGATGATACATGCACTCGCAGTTGCCGGTAAATTGATCAATACACGTTAATTTATTAAGATTTTTCTGGGTCAAGGAAGCATGAAACGTTGCAAGGAAGAAAATATTGCAATGTTTTGAGTTTGTCATTGCAATGCTTTATTTAAGTGAAATCGGTTTTAAGCAGCCAATTAATGCGTAGAAGATGCCGATTTATGAAGACGTCAAAGAGTTAAATGTGAAGCAATGGGGAAACCAATGGGCATTGGTTTGACCACCTAATGCATTATGGGTGCCAAATAGAATTTTAAAACTTAGCTTTTATACATAGTAATAGATATATTGTAAGTATCTTACACTAAAACAAATTTGAGATTTTGTGACAGATAAAAATGTCACAAAAAATGATTAAAACGTCACGAAAGATTTTTTATGACAGTTTCAAACCGTCACAATAAGTGCGTCACAGATAAGTATTTGTGATACTTTACTGGTCAACCGTCACAAAAAATATTTTTTGTGATGGTTGTTGTCTTTCCATTCGATGCAACATTCAAACGTTAGAATCTTTAGTGACAGTCAGAATCTGTCACAAAAAGTCACGTTCGAATATATGAAATTACGTTCGAATGATAAAATACTTCGTTAGACGTTCGAACGTTAATATTTTCATTCAAACATTGTTAACATTCAAACATAATATTGACGTTCGAATGTTTAACATTTGAATGTTAATATTTTCATTTGAACGTAGTTCATATTTGAACATAATGTTGACGTTTGGACGTTTGTTATACAACATTCAAATGTGGCGTAGGAATTTGGAAGGTTAATTTAATGAGCATTCGAACGTTTGTTTAGTTAGTTCAAACGTTTACTTTGTACATTCGAACTTGCTTATAATAAAGGTTTGAGCGTTGGAAGTATACATTCGAACGTACTAGTCAGAAATGATAAATTTTAATAAAATTAAAAAGTAAACAAATTGTATCATGTTACAAATAATAAAACAACAAAAAGCATAGAAAATTAAACAATGTTACATATTAAAAAGTCATACAATATCTTAGCATATCAAAGTTGGATACTAAAAATTATAAATAGTAAAAAAATGATTAAATTTATCTCTTTTTTTTTCTCATCGACTGCAATCCTGCTGCAGTGACATAATACACTCCATTTGGGCTGCCATCTCTCTCTACACTTGGTCTTGGACTACAGTGCGCATTCTTTCCTCATGCTCTCTCTGTTGCTCCTGCATGCGCGTCTCTAGATTAGTATGTCGCTCCAAGTGAGACTCCAACTCCTGCTGCCTCAACTTCATAATATCTTTTTCTCATCATACTGATTCTAAATCTCTGGTGAGATTATTAAGCCTTGAAGTCAAGAGCTTGTGGAGGATAACCAACTAAATGCTTGAATGAACGTCCCAATCCTCTGACCATACCAGACTTGGGCCCGAGCACATCCGTGAAAATGTTGATATCACTAAGTGAGGATTCCCCAGAAGCTGAATGCATCTCTAACATTATATCCTGCAATTATAAAGAAAGTACACATTAAGCGACAAAATTAATTAAAATACGAACAAAAATAAATTATTATTCTGATATTTCATAATATATTTAATAAAATTAAAATTGCTTACATAATTTTCTTAAGCAGCAAGATCCATTCACTCACTATGTTCATTAGTGTGAGCAGCAGCATAAGTATGAATAAGGGAAAAATTTTCAGGATCGTCACATTTCTAACAAAGACATATTAGCAATTGAAAATTTTAATGTTAGTAATTAAATAACATTAAATATCATAAAAAGAGTATAATTTTTAAAAGTTATTAATTACCATCTTATCAGCAAGACGGTGGAACGACCTTGAACCACCACGATGGTGGACAGTGAGAGCGAATCTATTAAGAGCATTCGTCGAACTTAAACTTAGCAAAATTAATTAATAATGTTATTGTTAATTATAAACGAATACAAATGTAAGTAACTAAGTAATTTAAAATACCTGATAATCAACATATGTAAAAAGATCACAACACTTCACCCAATCATCTAACTTCATCTTCTAGAAAGGGAATTTTGCAGCCTCTTCCAACATTTGAAACTTCTTGAACTGCTCATGACACCGGCCCTTGTGGCATTGGAATAATGTAACCATCAGTCCGTTAACAGTTCTTACATCTTCGGTCTGAGTAAAATCAAGGTCGAACTCATCCTAAAGGGTGAATTAAGTAAGTAATGATATGCTTATTAAGAATGAAACAATATAGTTGTAAAGTTATCTCACCAGCACACGGCTTCGTATGTGATCCTTAACTTCAATAGGAACATCTCGCCATGATCGCACATCAAAATGAACATAAACTTGAACTACTGTACCGATATAAGAGGAAAGTGCTGCTGCATTATCATCAATTCCTCCAGAGGAATTTTCAGGAATCGTGACCTTGATTTTTCCTTGACATCTTTATCTAAAAGGATACCACGAGTATAGCCACGAGCACGTCGAGAGGACGATGCATCAGCTAACATATACAATAACATGATATTAGTTATATATGTTATTGAGTATTAAAATATAGCTAATTAATTACTAATGAAATTTCATTACTATTAGGTGTCGACTGGTTAACCATCTCCTGCATGTTGATTTCTTCAGGTGTGCATTCCTTTCGGGGTGAGTTCGGAGCGGGTTCAGGACTTAGAAGGCGTGCTACATTTCTTCGTGCTCTCTTTGGTGGCATCCTTGAAACGAATAAACAAATTAAAAATTATAATTATAACGTTATTTTTAATAATATAATATTAAAAATTTAACTTATATGATTTTGCACTCTTATTCTTCTTCTTCGAATGAAGTTTCCATGGATGTTTCAGAATTTCTCTCATGGGATCCCTCAATGTTATCTTGCACGTCTTCTTCTTCTTCTTCTTCGTCTTCTTCATCTTCTTCTTCGTCTTCCTCAGATTCTTTTTCTTTCTCCTCACTCACTTAAAATGGATTAGCGTCTAGTTCAGATGGGTCGAGGTGGACAGGGGCCACATCATCTCTAGATAAGGGGAGCATCTCGAGTGCACCTATATCAACAAACAAGTTAATTCCTTGATCTCCATTTTCTTGGTAAGCCTCTACAATTGGAGTGTCATCTTCATCTCCATTGGATTCATGATCCGCACTCGTTCCTGCCTCATATATGTTCTTAGGAACAAGTTTTTGAATGACTCGTCAAGTTATCTCTCCACTATCTGGATTAAGGCCTTTTAGTGGATCATCTAAGTAATAGAGTTGCATAGCTTGACAAGCCAATACGAATGGATCATCTTCATACCATTTTGATGCAATATTGACATTTGTGAAGTGATTATCTTTATGCATTGAAACCCGACCACCACCTAGATCCCACCAATCACATTTAAAAACATATGTTATAGACTCACCCAGATATTTCAATCCAATTATATCATGTATAACACCATAATAGTTGATATCGTCTGTCTCATGACTCCCCTTGACCAGCACACCACAGTTTTATATCTTTCTATTTCATTCACGGTATAAAGTATGAAATTTATAACCTCGAACAGTGCATGCCATGTATCGCAACCCTCTATTTGAGGGACCACGGGCCAATGCATGTGTTTCAGGAGTAATTGACCTGGAATCACGAACACGTTGGTCCAAGATCTAACAATGGAAGACAATAATAGTTAATAATTAATACATTATGAAAAATATTTAAATGTTTTAAAATCAAACATGTTCGAAGTTAGAGTTCATACACGTTGTTCAAACTAATTCGGAAATTCTTTTCCATATCTTGCCTCCATATTATTCACACCTTCTGTGGTAAGTTTTTCCAAATGTTCACTGTATATTAACGTGAAAAAAATATATTTTTAATATATCCACTGTGTCAGGATCTAATAATTTTAAGAGAATTGGATGAGTTACCCTATCCAAGATTGTCGTCAATCTTCCGACAATTATTCAACACGTACTATCGAACTTTTTCCAACTCTCTATCAATGAGATCATAGCCAGTTTGTGCATCCAAGGGTTGTACATTTTGGGAGAATACTAATAGCACACGAGGAAGCGGAGTAGCAGATCAGCATTTCGCTCTTCACGATTAAATTGTGTCTCAACACCGCGAATGTATAATGAGCAAAATATTAACCATTTATCGTATATATAGGCTTCTGCCATTGACCCCTCAGCTCTGGCGTTATTCCTAGTTGTGCGCTTTAGTCAAACCAAATATCTTTCAACTGGATACATCCAACAAAACTGTACCGGTCCATTTAACAACACCTCTCGGTGTAAATGTATTACTAAATAGACCATTACATCAAAAAATGAGGGAGGATATATCTGCTCGAATTTACATAAGATAATGACAATGTCGTCTTCCATCTTCTGCAGCATATTGCAATTTACAACCGTAGCGCACAAGTCCCTGAAAAACATACAGAGCTCAGTAATGGCCATACGTACACTAGACGTCAATTTGCCATGGATTCCAACTGGTATTACGTGATAATCATGACTTTTCATTCTACTAATTTTCCAGTCATCAGGTTAATGCACCTGCCAACGTTTGAAGCATAACCATCTGTTTATGCCTTGCAACCATTTGCAAAATTCCATTTTCTCATCTTTCGTCATCGTAAAACAAGCATGTGGCATGGCCACCTGGTTGCCATCCACACGTAGATGTAGATTGCGTTTAATATCCATTATCTCAAAATCTTTTCTTGTCTTTAAAGTATCCTTTGCTTGTTGTTAATGCTCATTATTGTTCCAACTATATTGTTGTAGATGTTCTTCTCTATGTGCATAACATCTAAACCGTGTCGCAACATGCAGGACAACCAATACAGCAAGTTAAAAAAATACTGCGTTTTGTCCAATTCAATTCTGCTGTGGTCTTCTCTTGTTTTTTTTTTCGAGCTTTGCCAAAATTGTTCTCTCTTACATGTTGCAGTTGTTCCAATATATCGTTCCCCGACAACTCTTTAGGTGCAGATCTTTCCTCTACTCTCCCATCAAATTTAAGACATTCTCTTCTCCATGCATGATTTCCTGCGAGGTAATGGCGGTGGCCCATAAAACACATTTTCTACGAATATTTTAACCATTGACTAGAAGTATCTTCATTACATGTTTGGCATGCCAACTTCCCTTTAGTGCTCCAACCAGATAGATTTCCATATACAGAAAAGTCATTTATCATCCACAGCATGCATCTGAAAAGACATCCCGATTGATGCATCGTACGTTCTAGCACCCATTTCCCATAGTTCTTTCAGCTCTTCAATTATTGACTGCATGAATACATCAATGTCATTCCCCGGTGATCTTAGTCTAGGGATTAGAAGATCTAACAAAAAGTTTGGAGCTTTCATGAACCTCCACGGGGGAAGATTGTATGATATCAACATAATGGGCTAGGTGTTATAACTTGTACTCATGTTCCCAAAATTAGGATACTTTTCATTGAAGGCTAGTGAATCTGCTGGGTGCCTCATATATGTGCTATCTTTGACTCTTTTTTCTTCGTGCTATCTCATATCTTCAGCTGTTTTCTTATATATGTATAGTCTTTGTAGTCGAGGTAACAATGGAAAATAGCGCAACACCTTGACAGGCACGTTCTTCTTAGTTTTTCACCTCGACTCTCCGCAAACAGGACACTCTTTTTTTTCCTCGTTCTCCTTCCAGAATAAGACACAATCATTCTTGCATGTGTGTATGGACTTATATTCAAATCCTAATCCTTTTTTCAATTGTTTAGCTTCATAAAAGTTCTTTAGAAATGCAAACCTTTCAGGAAGTACCTCGATAAATAAGTCTAATATCATGTTTATTGCTTTCGTTAACATTCCACATAATGACTTAATGTGAAGTAATTGCACAATAAAAGATATTTTGTTGTGCTTTGTACAGCCAGGATAAAACTTGTGCTTTGCATCTTTCCACATTGTAGCAAAATTGTTTGGATCACTCCCTCGAATGCTTAAGTCATCGTTCTCAAAATCATTCACAAACATCCCAGCACTAATGTCACCCAATATCTCTTCCATCTCATCCTGTTCATACTGTTCATCCCCTTCATTCTTATTATCAATATCTTGTATATAATCTAAATGACTAAATGATACATTCGGTATCGGTTCATATGGCTCACCATGGAGTACCCATCGTGTATAATCCAAATCCATCCCATTAACCAAGATATGAAGTTTGGCTTCATCTAATCCTATAGCACACAGATTTTACAACCTCGACATGGACACTTGATGTAACCACGACAATCAGCAGAGGCCCGGACAAATTCAACGAAGACCCTAACTCCACGTGCATAGGAAATATAGTCATTCCCAAGTCTATCGCACAGACGCATCCAACTTTTATCCATTTTTAAAAAATCTATCTATTAGTGTAAAACATTAAAATTCACATGCAAATTATGGTCCAAGTAATTTACTTCATCTTTGATAAGGTAGTTGGTCCTATCCCGTTCTAGATTATATTATCCATATTGCACAGTTTTTGTTACTTCTACTTCTCATATCAGTAGAAATTTCGGCTGCACCTCCTCATAGTTCTCCAAGTATACGTGTTCATAAAGAGGGTTTGTCACCCTACAAACATTTTACCCAAAGAACGAATAAGGAAAACACCGAAACTTCGTACGCAACGTGAAAATTAGTAGAAATAACAAAAATGTGCAACACAGATAATATAATCTCAAACTGTCCGCATTGGACAATTCAGGAATCCGTGGACACCTGAGTATACACTGATTCCCAAACGGATCTAGGCTTTAGGATATAGGATTTAGGGTTTAGGTTCTAGGGTTTAGGATTTGGGATTTAGAGTTTAGGGTCTAGGGTTTGAAATTTAGGGTTTAGGGTTTAGGATTTGAAATTTAGAGTTTAAGGGCTAGGGTTTAGGGTTCAGGATTTAGGCTTTAGGATTTAGGGTTTGGGGTTTAGGATTTAGGGTTTAGGGTTTAGGGTTTGGATTTTAAGGTTTAGGATTTAGGGTATAGAGTTTGGAATTTAGGGTTTAGGATTTAGGGTTTAGGGTTTAATTAATACATGTTTGCAAAAAAATGTATAATTCTAGGATTTAGGGCTTAGGGTTTGATGTTTGGGCATTGAGATTCCGTGGTCTAGGGTTTAATTAATACATGTTTCTAACAGATGCACAATTCTAGAAAATTATAGAACCCAACAGAAATATACAAAAAACACACAAATTGTCACACCCAATATGCAAATATACTCATATTCAAATATATCACAAAACGCATTCAAATAATCATCTAACATGTTTGAAAAGTTTCATTTCATAGAAATAAACTTAAGTGCTACTAAAAAAATAAAAATATTTACTGCTACTAATATGTACACTGACCAACTATATATAATCACCCAATATTTTTAATCACTCGGCAATCTCTCAATAAATAAAATTATTCATAAATATAATATACCCAACAATAATATTATACCCAAAATTCATAAATAATATTATACCCAATATTTTTCAATATTTATATGTACTTGAAAAAATCATTAAACACTTGGAAAAAATCACTAAACAATGCATAACCCTCACATTGCAAAATAATACAAACGTCATAATATGCTTAAGTCCTATCATAGAAAAACACTAAAAAATATACAAATAAAAGACTTTATACTTCTAAAATTAAAGAGTAAATGGGAAATATACCTAGCAAAGTCACTAGACTTTCTTCACAACACCTCAAATACACCACCAAGCACTACAAAATAATACACAATGAACCATTAAATTCACACAAATTTGGATATTATAATAAAAAAATATCTACAAAATTCACAGATGAAGTTACCTTTGAGAGGAATCTCTCTCCTTCTCTATCTTCTCTCTAGCTCTCCCTCTCTCTCTCTCTAGCCCTCCCTTTCTCTCTCTCTAGCTCTCCCTCACTGTCTCTCTAATGCAAGGATTGAAGCAGAAATGAAAATTATGCTTCATCCCGTGCCTATGTTTGAATCTGTCTGAATATTTTAAGTACGTTCGAAAGTTCTAACCTAACATTCATACGTACTTAGAAAATCTTTATGACATTCAAAAGTTAACTTGTGACATTCGAACGTCAAGTATTTACATTCGAACGTAAGTTAAAATGCCCAAAATATCCTAAATTGAGGCACAAATATTCGAACGTTATAAAGTTATGTTTGAACGTTATAAAAAGTACATAAAGTCTCTCGCACTTTTTTTGATCGTTCAAACGTTAAAACCTAACGTTTGAATGTTAATGAAATAATTTTTTTGGTTAACATCCACAGATTAGTTTATTTATTAAACCAAAATATATTAAAAATATTTAATAAAATTATAGATATTATAATAAATTATTATATATTTAATAAATTAGCTATATTTTTTTTAAGGAATTTTATGCAGGAAAATAATTATATAGTGAACACTATAATACTAGTTAAGTATTATATAGTGTTGACTATATGTGTTTTAGTTAATGTTATAACATAATATAACACTAAACAACATAACATTATATAGTTTAATTAATCATCTTTTAAATTTTACTTTATAAATTTTATCTACCATACTAAACATCATACAATACTAAGTGTTAATTACAAATAGTAGACTATTGTAATCCTATATAATATATTATATAATAATTAATACTATAATATTATATAGTATTGGTATTAGAGAATTTTAGTAATGTCTTATAGTATATAATATATTTAAGTGTATTATTTTAGCATGACATTTTATATTTTAAGGTAATTTTACTTTAATTTATAAATTCAAAACTACGTTCAAACGTTACAAGCTAACATTCGAATGTTCTCATGAAACGTTAGAACGTTCATCAATAACGTTCGAATATAGAGAATACTTGGGCAACAAATTACTCAACTCTACGTTTGAAATATATGTATATCATCAACGTTCGAACGTTAATAAAGAACGTTCGCATGTATATGACGGTTCGAACGTCCATTGTATATATACAGTAAACTCGATGGCAGTCATCATTTTCACCGAAACTCTCTCATTTCTTTCAAATCTCTCCATCACGCACGCCGCCACAACCGTCACCAAAGCCACCGCAACCATCACCAACAGGTAGGGAACTCTAAACCCACTTTTCTCATATAATTTGTATTGAATTTAGTTTTTTTTTTTAAGTTTTAAAAAAAGTGGTGACTAGAACTTCACTTCAATTTTTCGGCCACAATGGGTCTCCATTGGCCAAAAGGACTCCGTAGAAAGATTTTTTGAAGTGTTTTCTTAATTTCTATGGAGTGTTTTGGCCCTAAAACTCCATGAAATGGAATTTCAGGAATGGTTGAGTCGACTCAACCATTCCCGATTTAATGTTTGAACGTTCTAATAAATGTTCGAACGTAAAACGGTTACGTCCGAACGTAACTTTTGCAACGTTGGAAGTCTAACAGTAACGTTCTAATGTCCACTGCATACATTGGAACATGACTTCCAGAATGTTGGAATACGAACGGTTACGTTTCAACGTAGGTTTTACAACGTTGGAAAGTATATGTTTAAACATTGGAATATGAATCGTCACATTAGAACGTACGACTGGTACCTTCGAACGTGACTATTGGAACGTTTGAAAAAAACCCACGTTCGAACATGAGTTTCCTTATGATCGAACGTTACTCAGAATTTCATTTTTTTGCCTTACATTCTAAATAAAAATTTACTCACTGAGCATGTGGATGCTCGTTTAGACCAACTGTCGACTGATATAGACACCTTACGTGTTAAGGTCGAGACTTTGACTGATGAGTTCACATCAGTCAAAAACCTCATCTAGGACTATGCTTTTTTATTTATTTTTTAAAGTCTTTTTGTACTTATTTTTTATTTATATACTAGATCAACTTCTCTCTCATCATCTTCTCATGTAATGTATATATATTTTTTTAATTCTCAATTTTTTTTAATATTAGCTTATCTAAATCTAATTTTAATTCATTGCACTTCATTTATTTCACAAATTAAATTATTTTATAATTAAATAGATTACAAAATATGTATAATATTAACAGGGTCCAGCTCGAGTAAGATCTTATTTTAATTTCTTTACATATCTTTTTATTCATGTTTGAATCATTTTAAAATATTTAAAATATATATATATCAATACACTTATAAGATCTTATAATCCAATCCTACAATATTAAGTAAAAAAAAAGTATTAAAATACTAAGGGTGTCAAAATAAGGTGTCAAAGTATATATATATATATATATATATATATATATATTTTTTAAATTTAATCTAAACGTCTGAATGTTAGTGCCAAAAACATAAACGTTCCAATGTCAGTGATCTCATAGTTCAAACGTAAACTCAACATTCCAACGAAATATCATTTTAGTTCAAACGTAAAAAAATTCAGCAAATGTCTTTAGTGACGGTTCCAAAAAATCGTCACAAAAAATAGGTTTTGGTGATGGTTTGGAGACCTTCACAAATTTCAAACTGTCACTAAAGCCCAAATATATTGCGGTGTTAGGTGCCCAAATGTAACTATATATGGTATTCCTCTGCTATAAGTAAAGGGTATCATTAAATTAGAGTATTGTCATTTTTTTTAAGAAAAGTATTAAGTAAATTGACTAAGGGTAGAGTTAGGACTCAAACTAGACCGTTACTTTGATATCATGTGAAATTATAAGTATAATCGATCTGGTTTGTTCTGGTTTTAGACTAATTTTGGGACCGAACCAGTATGTACTATTTTTACATTTTCAAGAATCGATCCAGCACCAATTACCCTCTAAACTAATACTTTCGATTTTTAACAATTTTGGTCTACTTCGATCCAGTTTTTCTGAATTTAATAAAGAGTCAATTTATGAAAGAGAATATGTAGAGAATTTACTTGGCCACAAAATATAATTAATATACTATATATATTTTATATTAAAAATATATGATGAAATAAATTTACATGTTTAAGAATAAGATTTATGTTATAAATTACAATATAAAATTAGTTTATATATAAGTATAAATTATATTATATATGAATTTATATCTAAGATTAAAATATATTATTTAGAATATTAAAAATTAATTAAAAAATATATCAATATGTGAACTAGTCTAGTTGGGTATGGTCCAATCTCAATAAGTGTAGAACCGATTATGGATTGGATATAGCCAATTTTTATCGACAGGTATGGTTCGGCTCAGATTTTCGATTTATTTTTACAGCTCTAAGTGAAATTACCACTGATCTCAAATTAAACAGATAAAAATAAATAGATTTAATTTTATCTTAGGACAATTTGACTAATATCTACAAGTAACAAAGAGCATTGTCATGCTATACATGTTCAACCCGTAGAATATGTTGACTAATTACACACAAAAGATTTATATGTATAAAATAAAAGAGGGTAAAAATGTAAAATTCTATTTTTTTAAAGGTATGCAGTGAATGTACAGGATACGAGGCTTTTCTCTAAATTTCTCTTCCTAAAAATCTACCAGAAGTTATTGGGATCACAAAATGAATGATGGTCAGCATAATTTCTCCAAATTGAGTACCGAAGAAGGCTCCTCCCGCTCTACTTCTTTTACAACCATATGCATTAAAAGGTCATGTAAGTCATTTCCATGGTGCCCTCGTGAGATCTTGACATAAATGTTTCCTTCGTGTTCTTATTTGAATTTAAATATTTAGAAAATATTAAATACTCAATAAACAAAAACTCATTGATGTTGAACCCATTACCACATTTAACGAGCAGTAACACCTATTTATAAGTGGGTGCTATATCCTTCCCCCGGGCCTCACTTCTCTCCCACAAGCATCTCTGTCTCTCAGCACCCACCATGAATAATCTCATAAAACGAACTAGATTCTTGGCCACTTTCTTGCCCATTTCAGCCATTGTCTTGGTTCTACTCTCCCAAATAACCCATTTGAAAAACAGCCCCAAAACCATAGACAATCCCGACATACACATCCACAAACACTTCCAAGTAGCCCACTCAATATGCCAAGGCACACTCTACCCTGACCTCTGCGTCTCAACCCTCACTTCTTTCCCAGATCTCAACGGCAAAACACCCCGACAGATCATCTTGGCCACCTTAAACCACACCATGACCGAGGTACGAAGCTCCTCCTCAAACTGCACCGGCATTCGAAAGAAGCTCAAGAATCTCGATCCCCTTGGAAAGAGAGCTCTCGACGATTGCCTTGAGCTCTTTGACAACACTCTTGCGGAGCTTCATGCAACGATCTCCGATCTCTTCCCTAAGAAGTCAGGCAACCAGAATAATTTCCATAAGTTGCAAACATTTTTAAGCGCGGCAATGACAAACCAGTACACGTGCCTTGATGGGTTTGCTTACAGCAACGGAAGTCATGTGAGAGAAGGGATCAAGAAGAGTTTGTATAGAATCTCTCACCAGCTAAGTAATGCTCTCGCCATACTCAAGAAAATCCCCAGCATTAACAAATCGGAGTCGGAGCTATATCCTGAGTACGGAGAAATGAAAGATGGGTTTCCTTCGTGGGTTCCGGGGAAGGACAAGAAACTGTTACAATCTTCAGTGAATGCGACAAAATATGACTTGGTGGTGGCCAAGGATGGAACTGGGAATTTTACTACCATCGGTGAGGCTGTGGCTGCTGCACCAAACTCCAGCACAACTAGGTTTGTCATATACGAGTACTGGCTTATTTTAAAAAATTCTATATATAAGACTATCATTTTACTTTCAAGTTTCATCCTAACTACATTATTATGTAAGATGTATAGTATTTATCGTTATTAGATGATTATTTATAAAAAGATCACTTATGAGATTATTTTTTGTTATCCAATAATAATAAATTTAGCACATTCTATATAATGAGATGAAAATAGAATGAAAGCTGTATCGAGAATATCATTACTTATATCTTATATGTATGTATGTATGTATATATATATATATATAATCTCAAATTAATGTTACTGAAGTTTTGTGCTCTTCACGAAAGAACTACTATGTAATTAAGTAATATCTTTTCCTTATCAATATTTTAAGGACATACTAGACTTATAATTAAAAGAATTATTGATCAACCTTAGGTCCTTACAAAGTTACAATTACCGTAAGATTAAGGGTAATTAATTACAAAACTAGTACTTGAATTATTAAGTTTTTGTATTTTGTGGTCTCAGTTTTTAACTTTCGAAAGTTGATACGCAAACCTCAAGAATTTTGTAGTTAGATATCCCGACAATCTCACGTTAGAAAATTAATGAGTATTGCCAAATAATATTAATAATGACCCGCGTCAAACAATTAAATACTGACATGTGAACAACTCTCTTTAAATATTTTCTATAGGAATATTGACGTCACGGAGGTATCCAATTGTGAGTTTATTCTATTAATTTTGTAAAATTTAAAAATGAGGTTTCAATATTCACTATATAAAAAAAATTATTTATTATTATTTATTTCCAATGACATGGCTATTTTCAGTTAAAATGAGTCTATTTCATCATTAATAATTATTTTTATTACAAATAATTAATCTCAAATGCTCATTTTTCTTGTAGTGATTAAAAACGTAAACGCTAGTTTAGTCTTAAAATCAAAAATAACTTTTCCTTATAGCTTATTCTTAATTTAATTAGGATTTTAAGTTAACTTTATATATATATATATATATTTTTTGTCATTATTATTAAAAGTGATGGAACAATATTAATTTGTGGTGTAGGTTTGTGATATACATAAAGGGCGGTGCATATTTTGAGAATGTAGAGGTTGAGAGCAACAAGACCAATTTGATGTTCATTGGAGATGGAATTGGAAAGACGATTGTGAAAGCGAGTAGAAATGTGGTGGATGGGTGGACTACATTCCGTTCAGCCACCGTAGGTGAGTTAGATCAAAACTTCATCTTTCTCCCTCTTTTTAATTTCTATCTCTGACATATTTAATTTTATTCTTGAGCACGTTATTTAGGCCCAGTTTGCTTACGAAGATGAAATTAAGAACTCAAACTATATCTTAAATTACTCATCATTATATTTTTTTAAATTTTCGTATAATATATAATAAAAAATTCTAACTTTTTCAAATTCTAAAATATCTTTTTCAAATCTTAAAATAAAATTAATATTAAAAAAATATATTATAATAATATTTTATTCTTTTTTAATTTTTATTTTATCTCATCTCTTCTTATCTCTAAAAATAAATCAGGCCTTAATTATTACTATATGAAAAACAAATGCATCTTCTTGTTTGCGCAAAGAAAATGCCAGACGTCACAGCATATAAACCACACTGTATGTTTTAATCATGTCGAAGTCTATTCGATTTTAAGCTAGAACATGGAATATATATATATAATACCCACAATCCAGAAGATGGTCATCTATTAAAAAAATATCATTAATTTCGAACAACTCTAATGAATGGGTGATTGATATGGGATTCTAGACCATATAATTACACGATGAATCTAATCTAATTTATTGAATGTTCTTATAATGTTGATATTCTAGGCTAGGTCAGTAATACAAACCTATATGTAATAAGAGAAGTATTACATACACATTAAACAGATCTCATAAAAGTAAATTTATAAAATGATATAATTTTATATGATATATTAGATTTATTTTATTATAAAAAATTATAATCTAATTGGACACGTCAAGTCATGTAATTTGTAAATCTAATCTTGTGAAATTTCTTTATAACTAAATCATTTATCATATATATATATATATATATAAGGTCCCGATACTAGATGGGGGGACCCAACACGTGAAGACTAGTTATAAGGTCCCGTAGATCCAGTAACTGCCATATATATATAAAGCTGCATGCGCATGCGCACCCACGAATTATAACATGGTAGGTGGGCCGACATGGACCATGCAGTATTGTGAATTAATCTCCCACGCATTGAGTTAACTAGTTTGATACTTTCGTGTAATTAATATGAATGCATAATCTAATTATATATGGAGTATCATTTGATTTGAGCCAATTAAGGACAAGTTATAACTAACTCCGAATATATTTTAGACTATAAATTGAAAAAACAGAATCATCACTATTAAATTAAAAGGGTAATCAACACTTTGTACCATATATTATTAATGTGCACGGATAATCATATTAAAATAAAAGTAGAAAGTGCATCACGAAATGAGTACAGCCGATTAAACTTGTCCAAATACTTGGTTGATAGTGGTTGGGTCCCGGTTCTGAATTACGAGTTGAAAAGCCGAAGCCGGGGCCGGGCCCCCTGGCAAATTCACCGACCTCTTGACAGTGATAAAAGATAATTCAAATTTTAGAATTATTCTGTTTTTAGACCATCGATAGAATATATCCTAACATTAATTTATAATATTAAATTATAAAATATTTATTTAAATTTAATTATGTTATAAAAAGATTTGATTAAGAATATTTCAATAAATATTTCAATTTTTTAAAATAAAAATATTTTTTTAAAAATATGAAAATAAAATAAATAACATATTCGGTGGTGACAATTTCTATTAAATTTAACTCTAATTACATTTTTTTATATGAAAGTGCAATGATGTCTCCATGTCCGTGGCTTAGCAAGACCATCTTTGGATGATTTTGTGGATTGTTATAAAAAATCATGTTTTTAATTTAAATTTTAATGTAATTAGTTTAATTATTAAAAAAGTATTTATTATTTGGAATTTATATATTTAAAGTAATTTTAGAATTAGGTAGGATAATTTTTTTTAAATATATAGTTAAAAACTCTAATTTAATATTTTTTAAAAAAATTAATTTCTAACTGTTTTTAACTGATTAAAATATTTTTTATAAAATTATCAACTATATTATTAATTTTTAAAAATACTCTTAACTATTTAAAAACAATTTTTTAAACTTTAAAACGTAATTTCAAATCGGCTCTTTGCGCAACTCGCTTGCATTCTTGAACAGCGCGAGTCGTTATTATTGTCGGTAGAGCAGTTGTAATTTTTTATTTTTTATTTAATGGAGGTAGTTGCGGTTGTCTTTTAATTCTTTTTGGCAGTCAACCATCTAACTTGGATTTTGTCAGAGGATAAGATCTTTAGGCGTTTATTATTGTTTCCGTAAAATATATATATATATATATATAAATGCACATTACATTTCATAATATTTATACAATAACATTACAAAAATAATATTTTCATTAATTATCTTATAACATTAATATTATTTTATAAAAATATCGTTATTTTACAATATGTCTTGTAAAATATGTTATAAAACATGTTATGTATCATTTCTCAAATAAGATATCTTAAGACATAATTTATTATTGCTTTTGTATCTTTTGTAAGAATTTATTAGGAGATATTTTTTTATAATATTAAAAAGTACATGAATGTGTATATATATATATATATATATATTTATATTTGGAGCTAGTGTAAGCATATTAATCTCATTATATTGCACTTAGAATCTATATTATCTAAAGACAACGTTTAACATATAGTTGGACATTATGAAAATTCACCAAAAAAAAAAAATCATACTGAAAAATTAGTAAATTGTGTCAACTTCATTAAATAAATATAAAAAACAACCGGTTATAAGAAAAGTATTAAGAATATTAGGAGGTGAGTACACTCTTTAAGGGTTAGGAACTACCTTATCACAAAGAAATTATATAAAATAAAATTTATATATTGATATAATTTGATGTAGCACATCAAATTATAAAATTATTTTTATTATAAAATAAATTTAACAAATCTTATAAAATCACTTTAAATTTATTTTTAAATTTTGTATAGATAGCAGTTCTCTTAAAAGGCCAATAAACTCAAGTTCATGATTAAGTAAGACTTTGCACTTAATTAATTAGTGGTTTGTTTTGTCTGTTTTAGGTCCTTAATTTTAAGTAGCTTCGATTTAAGACTTGAACAAGACTTTTGTCCCTTGTCTACGAGATAACTTTGGTTGGCTGCATCCATTTGAAGGACCACTTCATATTGGACAAATTTAACACCTCGATGCATGTGATCATGTCTAAGACTATACAAAAAGTCCGATATGCCGAACCGCCTACTTTTCCAACCCGACCCAAATTGAAAGTTACGACTCGTTAGTCGTTCAGTCGGTATCAGTTAATCGAACTGATACGATTGTGGCAAACTTCGCGTTGACATCTTCTACCTTTTCTTTCTCAAGATAGGTTCACGTTAGTTGCATATGAGTTCGTGTCGACGTCCTCTACCTTTCCTTTCTCAAGATGGGTTCACGTTGCAGATCGAGCTCATTGCAGATGGGTTTGCGTCGATGGAGCTTGGCCAAAACAGTTGGACGTTTCACCACTTTCGCGATTGCAGGTCTACACTAACATCTTCATCGTCTAAATCTGAGGCTAGTCAAGCATCTTATCCGGCCGGTAAGCTGTAAAACGAAATGGAAGTGTTTATAAGTGGTTCGGGCCGGGTCGGGTCAGCTGAACAACCCTAATCATGTCTTTGAAATTTGAAAAATAATGTCGTGCTCTCAATTCCTTCCCCAATAATTCTAAATAAGTTACTCTAATTATCAAATAGGTTAAGTTTAACATTTTATATTAACTAACAAATTATGAGAATATATGCATAAAATTTCAACTTTTTTTTGAGAACGATAAAGTTTTTGTTTTTTATAACGTCGATTTTAATAAATTTTAATTGTATTATTGACTAATTATTTTATAATATAGATTCATATCTTCTTTCGATATTATAAATTGTATCAAAGCCTCTCTCAACTATGGATATAAAAGAAGTGAGATCATTAATGACATGTTTCGAAAGTAGATCATGTAAAAACAGTAAAAACACGGAGAGAAGAATGGGAAAATTTGAAAACTGTACTCTTCTCTGTGTTTGCCTCAGTTTTACATGTCTATTTGTATACCCCTTGTTAAGTAAAATCTAAGTACATAAATACAAGATTAAACTACGAGATTTGCAGTATCAAAAGAATAGAAAATGCATGATTTTCTCCTTCAAATCTGGACCATATCACAATTAGTGCAGTCCTTGAATACAGCAGTTCTAGTGCCAGCTTGATCGTGGATGGCAGATTATTTTTTATACGTTCCTTTTCATTTTATATTCTTTTATGGTTATAATATTATGTTTTGTCATAGACATCTGAGTTATTTCTTTTTTCTAATAAGAGATTTAGTTATCTCGGATAATTAAGTGAGTTTTTAAGGAATAAAAAGAGGCATGTTTGCAAAGTTTTTCGAGTCTTGTATTTTCTACAATCAGACCGAAAATAATGTAATCATATTTTTCACGACTTAGTCTACGTATGTTTATATAAGTCCATACAGTTATCTTTAAAAATGTTTTAAATTAGAAAAATTCTATTTTCAGTCTTCAATAAGGATTTGTATCACAGTCTTATTATAATTTTAAAACTTTTTTAAATTAGACTTGTATTGTAGTCCCTAAATAAAAATTGTATATAGTATTGTTCTTAAAATTATAATGATATTCTTCTCAAAATAATATTTTTCCACCTCTTACTCCTATACATTAATGGGTCTACACATGTAGTCTTCCACTCCAGACTCCAAATAGAATTTCTATTTTCTAACCGTCTAATCCTTGTATCTATCGGTGTGGTTTCTTTCAGCTGTAGTGGGCAATGGATTCATAGCCAAAGGAATCACCTTTGAGAACTCTGCAGGGCCAAGTAAACACCAAGCCGTGGCCTTAAGGAGCGGCGCAGATCTCTCTGCCTTCTACAAATGCAGCTTTGTAGGCTACCAAGACACTCTCTATGTCCATTCCCTCAGACAATTCTACCGCGACTGTGACATCTATGGCACAATCGACTTCATCTTCGGAAACGCCGCAGTTGTTCTCCAAAACTGCAACTTATACGCCCGAAAACCTAATGAAAACCAGAGAAACATTTTCACTGCCCAAGGAAGAGAGGATCCCAATCAAAACACTGGCATCTCAATCTTGAACTGCAAAGTTACTGCTGCTTCAGATTTGATTCCAGTGAAGGCATCCTTTGAAACTTATCTGGGTCGTCCATGGAAGGAGTATTCAAGAACTGTTTTTCTCAAGTCATACATTGATGATTTGGTTGACCCAGCTGGGTGGTTGGAATGGAATGGAACGTTTGCATTGAGCACACTTTATTATGGGGAGTACATGAACAGAGGTCCGGGTTCGAACACAAGTGCAAGAGTCAAATGGCCTGGTTTTAGGGTCATCAACAGCTCGGCCGAGGCAAGCAAGTTCACAGTTGGGGCATTTATACAAGGAAATGAGTGGCTGAATTCTACTGGTATTCCTTACTATCTCAATTTGAGTTGAAGTCAAACTATAATAATATTGCCTCCCGATCATTTGCTTTATTTTTAATGTTATGAAACTATATATGATTGAATTACAACAATCATTTATATGGGTTTGTGTCAAAGTACTGAAAATTCTCTGAGACAGATTCCGATGTTGAGCAGGGATCAAGGAATAGAATTTCCATTATTCACTAGTTGCAATTTTGAGTAGTGCATTATGTATGTCTATATTGTTTACTTCCACTGCAGTGTGTTGATTGAACTGGACCAAGGGGCAGTAGGGCTTGCCAATGCATGATGGCAGAAACTTGTAAAAAATATATGGACCATATGTAAGAAAAATAAGCAGAGGAGAAAGGTTGAAGAACAGAGGAAGAACTCAGAAAGGAACAGAATTGCTCTGTGTATTAGATTATGTATTCGAAAAATACAAGAATTGTATTTATATACAACTGCCAAAGAATCAGCTAACAACCTACTAAGACTGTAAAACCCTATTGCCCCTTGTGTCTAGAACAAAGAAAACAACTCAGCAAAAGAAAAGGACAATAGACTGACACAAAGAACAAACGACTAAAAGAATCAAAAGGCTATCAAAAGACAAAATTAGCCTTCTTGAATAACGAGATTCTTCTTTCCTTCCTTGATAAAAAAAAAAAAAAGAGGCTTCTCTTTGGTCTTTTGTGCTAAGGGAGCTAGCTGTGATTCATGCGACAACACCCTCCTGCAAGATAGAGACCAAAGATTTACGACCCCAATCTTAATGAGTGTAGATTGAGAACTGAGGAGGGCAGACCCTTAGCAGGGACGGAACCACCCCTAAGCTAAGATTGACACCCCAATTTAATATACTATATAAATATATATAGTTTTTTAATATAATTCAAATTACCACCCCAATTTATCAAAAAAAGAAAAAAATGCCCCTTAATGCTCAAGCCTCTAAAACTTTTACTAAAATTGTTTTTTCAAATCCCGTACTTACCTATCCCCAATCTAACTTTTCATTTCACCTAATAGTTGACACCCAAATTGTCCCCCAACTCTAGTTTGATGTTCTAATACATCTAGATTTTTAAAGTAAGTCTACATTATCTAAGCTATGCAAATGGCTATTATTTTCAAAAAAGTCAAAGATTTATTATATGATTGAGATGTTAGTTCGTTTAGTATTAACTCTTCATATTTCTACTGTTACTATTAAGCAAACAATTTCTGGCATGAAATTTATAAAAACTAGATTATGTAGTCAAATGAAAAATTAGTTTCTTAAAAATCATTTGCTAGTTTATATTGAGAAAAAAATTGTTAAGAGTTTCACTTTAAAGATGATAATAGATAACTATTATTTTATGAAAGATCATTGTCAAACTTAATTTAAAAGAAAAATCCTAACTTCATATTTCATTTTCTTTTCTTTTTTTTTGTAATGGTTTCAAGCAAACTACAAAAATTTCAAGAAAAATTATCTTATAAGATGATTTATAGACATGTATTCTATATATAAAATTTTATGACATATGATCATTATTTTTATATATAATCACGTACATAAAACATATATTATTCATACTCACATATATTACACACATTGTCAATCGTCTTCCTCAAATATTAAATTATAGTTCCGCCTAGGGGTGTAAATGGTCCGGTCCGGTCCGGGAAATTTGTGGACCGATTTCATTCGGTCCAAAAATTCTCTCACCCTGGACCGGACCGAACAGGAGTTCGGTCCATACCGGTCCGGTCCAATTCGGTCCAGGGGCGGTCCGGTCCGGTCCAAGGGTGCCCCATATGATTTAATGGGCTAAATTTAATATATAATTCTACAATAATAAAATATTTTTTTGGTCCAAATTTAATTACTATAAATTATAATATGTTAATATTATAAAAGTATATATTATATATTAATATGTTAGTATATATTATATATTAAGTATGTTAGTAAATTATAACTAATAGTCTAATAACACTTTCACATTAGTATATGTTAATAAACTATAACTAATAAGTAATAACATTATTACAATTTACATTAGTATATTATATATTTATATGTTAGTAAATAGTGATAAATTATTAATAATATATTAAATAATAATAATACACTTATTATTTATATATTAATATATAAGAGTATATATTATCTATTAATATATTAGTTAATATTAAATATTAAGTATATTAGTAAACTATAACTAATAATCTAATAGTCTAATAATATTATTACATTAGTATATGTTAATAAACTATAACTAATAAGTAATAACATTATTACAATTTATATTAGTATATTATATATTTATATGTTAGTAAATAGTAATAAATTAGTAATAATATATTAAATAATAATAATACACTTATTATTTATATGTTAATATTATAAGAGTATATATTATATATTAATATATATTAATATTAATATTAATATTAAAATTTTTATATTATTATTTTTATATACATATATTTTTTTAAAAAAAAAAAGGATTCGGTCCGGTCCAGGAGGATGAACTCCCTGGACCGGGACCGGACCGGAATTTTCCGGTCCATATATTTTTTGGACCGGACCGGACCGAACTCCAACCGGTCCGGTCCGGTCCCGGTCCGGGACAACCGGTCCGGTCCGGTCCGCCGGTCCGGTTCGGTCTTTTTACACCCCTAGTTCCGCCCCTGAGCCTTAGTGAAGATGTTAGAAAGTTGGCTTGATATTTCGCTCGACATCCAGTTTGAGCGAGATTCAAACAGAAAAATCGCTCGACACTCTACTCTAATGAATATCATAGAAATTTTAAAATTAGGGTTTCTAGTGTCGTTTTGCTATAAATATGTTAGCATATTTTGAGAGTGAACAATTGTCAAATGAGTGCATATTGTGTGAGAGAGTAAAAAGTCCTGAGAGAGTAAGTTATGATTGAGTGATTGTAAAATCATATCGTTAATAAGATTTCTACAGTTATATGGATATAATCAATTTGTCGAACTATATAAATTCTATGTCATGTGTTTGATCGTGTTTGTTTTTTATTTTTGTTTGTCATTGTTTATATATATATGGGATCAATTAGTTTTAAACCAAAAACAGAAAAATAATACCAAATATATAAGACTAAACTCACAGTACTATATATGTAGCTGTTAAAAGTCGCACCAAATAATATATATAGGTTCGGTCCACTTTCTTGAGTTGATGAAGAAAGGCTTCGATATTATTTTTTGTGAGAAACTTTCGGGGTAGAGTTCTGGTTCTCAAATATGGTAGCTAAAATGACGTACGTTTGCATATTAATTAGGTTGGGGAAGGTTCTTTAATTTGGGTACTTAAAGTCAGAACTAATTACTAATAATGGGAAGCTATGCATTGTCATGCATGCATGCAGAAACAAATTCTTGTGGAGGATATCCACATTCAAATTTCTGTTTGAAGACTGCTAAAGATAGCTGAGGACTAACGGATAGATAGTCAATAATACTAAAACAAGGCATATATTTGTATAAATTAAAATGCCGAAAGCCTGGAGCTTTCGCAATTAAACGTATTGATCAAACCGCGTACGTAAGACCAGCCCTTAAGGCTACCATGGCCTTTGAAGAAAGATATGAAACAAAATTAGCCATTGTTGTCCTAGGGACGACCTTAGCTTTGCTTTCTTGCGTGGCCGCCGCATATACGGATCACCGTCGTGGCCTTAGTGGCGCTGGTTCCAAGGTTTTTGATGTTACTTCTTATGGTGCTAAGGCAGATGGCCATAAAGATAATGTAGAGGTGAGTTCCAAACTCAAATTAAGACGATAACATTATCTCCTTTCGCGAACGACAGTACTACTCCTTCCTGATATGATATAAAAATCTCACGGCCTAGCTAGCCCATATTATATACACACACACATTAATCACTACTAGAAAACTTATTCGCGATCAATTAGTTCTGTGGTCATGGTTGTGGCGACGGAGGTGCTTGGCTAGGATGGAAGGAATGTATGAGTCCTTGAATCTGGTTTTTGGTTCTGTTATTTATTGGATCCGATCTCTTGCTTCTAATGTTATTAAAGTTAAGAGATTAAATGAAGTAAATAGGAGGCTACTTGCTAAGCTGGGCGTGAGGCTGGTTGAACCAGAGACAACGACTTTTCAAATTGTGAAGTGGTTAATTAGGCCACTGAGGGGTAGATATAAACTTAATCTTGATGGATGTAGTCTTGAGAATCCGAGAAGAAGTGGTGGACGGGATATTCCGAGGGACAATGACGGGAAGTTCATTTTTGCTTTTTCAAAATTTTTTGGGAGTTGTTCGAATAATAAAGCTGAGTTACGAGCTATTTTAGAAGGTCTCAGGATTTGTAAAGATTTGGAGTATGTGTGTATTGATATTGAATGTGATTCCAAGGTAGTGTATCTTGGATCTCAACTAGGAGGTGTACAGTGTGATATCTTTGGAATTTTTGGAGAGTCTTTTGCTATTATGGGATAGGTTTGATTTTTCCACTAGTCATTGCTTTAGAGAGGGTAACTGTGTGGCTGATGGTCTTGCGCGTAGAGGAGCTTTGGAGGAGAATTTTGTGTTTAGAGAGTTGAGTCAGTTGTCTCGGGTTATTAGAGGTTTGTTTAGACTGGATTGGGTGGATTTGGCAAATGTAAGGATTTCTTAATTGTTTTTGCAGTGTTTATTATTAGTTCAGTGGTGTTTTTTAGTTTGTTTTAATGTTTGGGTTTGGGGTTTATGTTCTCTATTTTATAAACTTTAAAGTGTAAATTTATTACCACGGTATTTCTCCTTCATAAGTGAGAATTTTTAATAAATTTGGGACAAGATTACTATGTGAGTGGCTACTGGCACTTCCTAAAGAAAAAATATGTTTTCGTTGCAAATAATTTGTCACAAAAATCCTTTTTTTGGTAGTAAATCTTCCACCTCCTTGAATTCTTTCCAATCACACTTGAATTAATTCAAATATATTGAAAGTTGCACTCAATCTTAGAAAACTCTTATTTTGTTTTGTTAACTTTAGTGATTGTGTGATCCCATGTTGCTTTGGAGAGGGAAGTTAGCAGCATGTAACATTGATAGTCCTTTCGAAGTGTAGGTCTAAAAATATATAGTTTGGACTTTCCTTGAATCATCATAAATGGTATTAGAATCAATTCCAATCACAAATATGTGATTTGAGTTTTATTGGGTCGTTAGAGCTTTTATTGGGTTGTTATAAATGATATTAAAGTCAATTCCAACTAGTAAAATATGATTTGAGCTTTGGGTCTTCTTTGGGTCGTCACAAACGGTATTAAAAAAGAGAAACCCCTGGAGGCATATATCTAAAAAAGTAACCTATATTATACCGTTGAATATTTGATTCAGGCATTCATGAAGGCATGGGTTGCAGCATGTAAATCTGGTGGTGATGCAAAGCTTGTTATTCCCAAAGGAACATTTGTGACAGGGCCAGTGGTGTTTGCAGGGCCATGCAAGGGCTTTATGACTGTTGAAGTTATAGGAACTATTCAAGCAACCACAGATATTTCCGAATACAGTTCTCCCGAATGGTTTGCCTTCGAAAACCTCAATGGTTTCCTACTTACTGGCGGAGGAACTTTCGATGGCCAAGGTTCCACTGTCTGGAAGTACAATGACTGCCATCAAAACGCCGACTGCCAACTTCTCCCCTCTGTAAGCCCTTATATACACTTTATACCTACAAAAAAGGTTCTATTATATAAAGTTATTTTTTAATAATTTTGTGTATTTTATTGATGTGATTGGTTAATACTGTTTTATATTGAAAATTAATCATATTAATAAAGTATACAAAAAATAGGTAAAAGTGACTGTAAAATTTATATATGATTGCAGTGGAATGATATTGTGGGATGTGTTTTATGCAGTCAATCAAATTCTTCATTGTGAGCAACGCCGAGGTTCGTGGCATCACTTCCCTCAATAGCAAATCGTTCCACACGCACGTCGTGAACTGCCAAAACTTCACTGCCCATGAGCTCAATATAATTGCTCCATCTAATAGCCCCAATACCGATGGTATGCATATCAGCAGGTCCAGTCTTGTCACTGTATCCAACACCAAAATTGGAACAGGTGATGATTGCATTTCCATTGGCCAAGGTGCAACCCATGTCACCATCACTAATGTCACTTGTGGCCCCGGACATGGCATAAGGTAATTTATTTTTACAAGGAATAATGATATATTGTTTAAATGCCAATTGTTAACACCAATTCCCTATAGATATGGCTGGTGTACTTAACATTGATCCAACTTTGTGTTCTACGTATAATCTTGCAGTATTGGCAGCCTTGGCAAGTACAAGGACGAGAAGGATGTGAGCGGGATTCATGTGTCTCATTGCACATTAAGAAACACCACCAACGGTGTGAGGATCAAAACCTGGCCTGGCTCACCTCCAAGCCAAGCATCCGACATCTCTTTCGAAGATATAACTATGGATTCTGTTAAAAATCCTATTATTATAGATCAGAAATATGGTTCGCATAAGAGTGCGGTAATATATCTATTATTCTTTATCCTCAATTATGGCATACTCAAGTGCACTATAATCAACTAGGGTGATTGAAGATAACCAGATTTATGATGAAAAGTAGCATTACTCTTATTCGGTAATATTATATACAATCATAAATATCGCATAATCACTTTTGAGAAGAGTAAATATCGCATAATAATGTGGTTAGTCTCGTGTTTTACTTACTTTTTTCAAACCAATTATTCGATAATTACATGCTTTACAACTACAAATATTATTTTTATTATAAACTTGCTTTAAAAACAAAAACATTAATTTTTGTGAATCTGTTTCATGATCATGATGTTTCAGCCATCCAAAGTAAAGATCAGCAACATTCGTTACAAGAATATCAAGGGCACCTCAACTTCGCCTGTCGCAGTGTCTTTAGGGTGCAGTTCAGTGGTGCCTTGCACGGGTGTTCAGTTGACCGACATCGATCTGCAGTACAAGAGCCTTGGTGGGAAAGCCAAATCTATTTCATCCTCTTGCTTGAACGCAAAGATTACTTATGGGGGCAAACAGAATCCAGCAGCTTGTGATTAGGTTCTTCAACATCTTTAGCACCATATATTTTCCTTAATTCTCTTCAATTTTTTTTTATTCTTTCTTTCTTTCGTTGTTTCTATAAGGATTGTTGTAGCTTACGGAATGTGTTCTACAAGTGCCTTTTGTCTCGAGACACATTCCTTTCAACTTGTGCAGATTTTATATATATTCATGTATCATGTTCGCCAAGTGCTTGCCTTAATGATCGATTGAGTTTCTCAAAGGAAAAATATTCCATTGTAATTAACTAAAGTCGTAACATACCCTGACATGACATTATATAATAAATTGAATCTTTAACAGAGCAGTCATACTCGTATTTTGATCTCAAGTTTTGGCACTCGAGCAACTTGATCATCATCTAATATCGCTTGCTAGTACTCTTTGTTACCATGTTGGTGGTGATGGGAAAATTCTCTAACTTCAATTCAAACCTTGTTCAGGGCTGTTTAATTTACTTTCCAATTTATTTTTCTTCTCAAATATCAAATAATATGAGTGCAAAAAATATATCAAATATTATATACCACTTTGTCCCTTAATTTCTTCCCCCTCCTATGCAAGATGGTATGCTATTAATTTCTTTACTTTTACTTTTATTCTATTTCTCTTCATTTTATTTATTTTTTAAAATTAATTATATGGTGAAACGATTGAAATTCCAAATTGTAAGGGTTACTTTTTTGTCAATATCTCTGTTGTAAGGGAATATTTTTTCACTTGTAAATAGTAATATTTCAAAACTCTCCAAATTTTTGAAAGAAAATTATAGCAATTCTATTGCTAGTGCTCTAACATCTCTCTTTTATTAATAATATTCTTTTATTTCTTCAATTTGACGAATCATAAGGAAAGCTATTAATTTCTTGCTTCTTGGCTATTGCTCTATCTCTATTAGCCCCGTGAGGTGGAATGCGTACCGAAAAGTGAGATGGTCATAATTTGTTTTGATTAGTTTTTGTAGTGGATGTATTAGGACTACAAGATGGTTTTTTAAGGGAACGAAGTGCATTCAATTCATTAATAACAGTCATTGTAAATAGACCTGATATATATATATTATAAGCTAATTAAACGATGATCTATATCTCTCCAGTATACTAAAAGTAACTGCTTTATTCTAACCCTGATTGTACACCTCTCCAGAACAATGTCTAAGAAACAGTCCAATTCTATCCAAGACAGAGTTACAATCACCAAACCAACAAAATAAACAAAACAACCAATCTCACATCCATTCAAAAACAGATTATGAGACAAAATTTAAGGACATAAAGTCCTAGAGATAATGTGTTTTTTTGTTTTTATTAAATAAAATGAACAACAAAATCGAATTAAACTATATGGGAGAAATCGGATCACATAGACATGGATTTGACTTTCAACATTGGAGGAAAAATAAACCAGCCAAACAAGAGAAATTGTGGGTGGGAGTGGGGCGCACGTAACAAGTGCTGCTCCTAAAGGATGGCGGAAGAAAGAGGGTGATGCAATCGGAGGCCCTGGTCCAATGGAGATGCGCGTGGCAACTGAAGGCTAGAAAGCGAGAAAGAGAGAGAGATAGAGCAAAAATAAATAAAAAGTAAAAAGTGAAAGAGAAGAGGGGTGAGAGGAAGGAGAGATTGGAGAAGGAAGAGGAGGAGGGGGGAGGGAGGGGAGCTAGACTCCTACCCCTTCCCGGAGCTAGACTCCAGCCCCTTCCCACGATGCTAAGATTAGGGGAAGTTAGAGTTTGGTCGAGAGGGGAGGGGAGGTTTGAGATAAGTTGTTAATTCTTTTATAGACTGCAATATGTGATAACTATGTTTGATGAATTGCCAAATATACTAATTAATAGCTAGTAAAAAATCGAATTCGACCTAACCAGCAGTGTGAGTCAGGTCACATCATGCTTGGGCCGGCTCTGGGTTGCACGCTTGTGATGAGTCAACCTATTTAATACAAAATTATTATCATTTGATTTGTTTAAAATTTCTTTTAAAATTAAGATTTTATTATTGTTAAGTTGTAATACTTATTTTTTTAATATATTCATGTTTTTATTATTAAAATTATAATTCTAAACCTGTACTTATATTTAAAATGATCGTAAATAACTAAGAATATGCTCTTAAAAATAATATAAATTCTTTTAAATAAAAAAATAAACAATTCTATGTGATAGAACAACATATATCTTATTTTTACCATTTTTACCTCAGCAAAATTATTCTTTATTATTTCTATTATTAATTTCTATCATATGTTTAAAATTAAAAAATATTAATTTATATTTTCTAAAATAATATAATTATTAATAAATATAAAATTTAAATATTAATATGGAATTATATCAATCAAATTAATTAGATTATACCTTTTAGAATCGCATCATGTTACATATATTTAATTAATTATTAATCAAATGAAAAAAATATACTTTTAATTAATTACTGAATAGATTAAAACACTATTTAAATAAATTGAATTAATATTTAAAAATTTGATACGTTTAAATTAATAAAATAGATTAAAATTAATCTATATAATTAAATATTCATAATTTTACACAACACAAACATGATATAAAAACAAGATTCACAACTGTAATATGATGCATTTGATTTTTCCAAAACTTTAAATGAAACGAAAAATACAGCAATTAAAATTCTTGAACGCGTAAAATTTATTTAGAGCAACATTTATACGGACATTTTCTCCAACGCTTCGTACACAAAATATTTGACAGCTTAAATTGAACTCACATGGTTTTCAAAACACAAAGACACACGTACAGTCACTTCCCAAGTCTATTTATTTTACAAGCAATAATTATTTTAAAAGTAAAAACTTCAACCGGAAATTTCAATGGCCTTGACGTCTGGTTTCTTGACCTCTACTTTGGGAACAGTAATAGTGAGAACCCCATTTTCCATGGCAGCCTTAACCTGATCCATCTTTACGTTCTTTGGCAGCCCGAACCTCCTCAAGAACTTGTCACTGTTGCGCTTTACCCTATGCCAGGTGTCCTTCTTGTCTTCCTTCTCCACATTCCTTTCCCCACTTATCTGAAGCACTCTGTCGTCTTTAACTTCAACCTTCACTTCCTCCTTCTTGAGCCCAGGAAGATCTGCCTTGAACACGTGGGCTTCTGGAGTCTCCTTCCAATCCACGCGAGAATTGACGAAAGCAGAATTTTCCCTCGCAAACTGAGATCGTGGTAGAGAAGAAGAAAAGAGTGGAAAATTCTTAAAGGGATCCCATATTTCGAGCGAGAATGGATCGAAGACATTGCGTCGTCTGCCACAAAATGAACTTGGAATCAACGACATTTTCGCTTGTTTTCTTTGACACTTACAATCGACTAAGATTGAGTTGAGAAAGATTTCAAAAAATGGCTCAGGACTTCTGACAAGTTCGAAAAACACGTAAATAGGCTCTCCAATTTATAGATTTGAGGAGGAACCTTCGAGTGGCTTCCAGAGAACTAAAGGATTATTCGACTACTTTCTCGAGTGTTCTCGTTCTGTACTAACGCCTTCTATGAGCTCTGGCCGTAGTCCAGTATTTTGTCGCAAGACTTTCCAGCATCATCACGGACCTTCCGAAGATGAAAAAACACATCAGCAATTCAGCAAGATAATGTTTTATTAAAAGAATGTTTGCAACTTGCAACTCATTCATTTGCGGGATCCACAAACTTCAATTTATGACCCTATAGGGTCGGCCGTTGATGTTCCCACGAAATCCAAGAAAAAGTACGTTGGTCAATCTGCGGAAAGTCATGCACCAATAATGTTCTCGAAAGGACTAAATGCCCACTGAGTGTTTATAAATATCCAACCTGTAGTTGAAACTTTCTTATGAATTCTAGCATTGTCAGAGTATTTATATTGATCTCATTAAATGGTTTATCAAACATATATTATCTTCACATTGATTTTATCGAAACATATTTTCTTAACTTTTAACTACAGTAAAAATAAGCCAACCTTTTAAATATGAAAGACTATTATTAACTCATTATTATATTTATTTAATATATTTTAATTCCTTCATTTCTTTTTCTCTTTTTCTTTTTCTTCTTCCTTTCTGTCTCACATTTACTTAAATACCTTTCTCATACCTACATTTTCCCCTGCATTCATCTCATAGAACTCGTCCCCCCATTGATCATCCCCTTCGTTTCATCTCCCAAAAATCATCTTCTACATTTCGTTTCTCTTCTGCTTCCCAGATGAGTCCTAAAATTGTCCATCTCAAAAATCATCTCCCACATTTTCTCCTGTGCCTTCCCGAAATCCTCCCCCAACCTTAAATCGTCTCGCGTTTCTCTTCTCCTTCCTTAAATCGTCCCACAACCCTAAATCGGCCATTGTGTTCTTCTCTTTTCGTCTATTCGATTTTGCGAAAGATAAGAACTTTCCCTCTTAAAGTAAGATTCGAAACAAAAATTCAAGTTTTTTCTAAGTTTTGGTTTATATTTCTTGCAGTAAACGATTTGAGAACCAACATCAGTTCTTTGAAATTGCACAAATGGTGAGAAGCGATGATTATGTTGTCTTTTCTTTGAACCAACCTCAGTTCTCAGATCAAATCATTTCATTATTTTGTTAATAGATTCATTTCTTGTATGATTGGTTATTTTCTTTGATTCAAACGATGTTTTGTATTTGTAAGTGATGTTTTTTATCACTTCTTATACGGACTCATAATTATTAGACAAAAGAATATTACACAAGTAAAGATAGAGATGGACAACCAAGTGGTTATTACTTGGATTAAATCATTAGCTTTTGGTGTTTGGTATTTAGAGGAATTTTGGGAGGAACTTATGGATCTTCTATACCAATTTACTTTTAGTATTCGGCATATCTATAATAAGGAAAATTTTGCTGCTGATTTTCTCTCAAGAGCGGGTTCTCAAGGGGTTACTAATAGTTGGGAGTCTGTGGAATTAATCCCTCAATTACTAATAGGTGCTCTTCATACTAATAGACTCGGTTATTAAAGCTGGGCTAGAATGTTTGTTTTTTCTATGGTCAGGGTCATTGTTTTAGTTGTTGTTGGGAGTTGGTATTGGTTTTATTGTTGTTTTAGAAAACAATGGTTTGCTGTCAATAAGGTATTGATATTATGTTCATTTATTTCTTTATATCCACCACTTTGTTTGGAAGTAAAAATTAGGAGGAAATGAGTACCATACGAAAGAAATGAAAGGAAATTTTTGAGTCAATTGGTTTCCATTATAGAACTTCTTTTCTTCACTTTATTGAACAAATAATCTGTTTTTAGCAACATGTTCTATTTCCAGGGAAGTGGAGGAATTTAAAAAAAAAAATCTAACCTTAGAGTTCTCGGTTGATTTGTTTGGTTGACTTGGATAAAATTTTATTAATAAAGTGCTGGAAGTACCATCTCAATTACATTGTTCTTGCTGATCATTTATATATATATATTGCATGTTTTCTGCTTCCTTGACTGACATTATATATATTATGATTCTTAAAGGATGGACAATTAATTTGACGAAGACATTTCTCTTTACACCATTATCTTACAAGATGGTGTAGACAGTCCTAATAGCGTTCCAATATCCACACAACATTCTAATGTTAGGGTCCAATCCACCTCCCTTTGCAGTAAAAAGAGGCCTTCGGCAAAAAAATTGTCAAGAGGTACATCTTTCACTGTAGAGGAAGATAACTTGCTTATCAACGCCTGGCTCAATATTAACCAGGATTCCATATAGGGTACTGATAAAAAATCGTCTCAAATGTGGGAGAAGATTTCTGATTTTTATCATGAATATAAAAAACCTGATTTTGGGGACCGAATGAGTGGATCAATGCAAAATTGATAGAGTTTGATCCAGAAATGCACCAATAAGTTTTATACAGCTATATCGCAAATAGAGTCATCGCACTCTAGTAGTGTGAATGAGCAAGACAATGTATGCAAGATTCTCCTTTAATTATGTATTTACTTATCTATTTTTTAATTTCCAAGTTTGCTGTCAATGGCCTTTTAGATTGAAAAGGAAAAAGCTTTGTACAAAGCGACTTCAGACCCTTCCGCCTACTTCACAATGGATCATTGTTGGGTACTTTTGAGACACCAACCCAAGTGGATTCAATACAGACCTTTGCTGAATTCCAGGAGAAGGCCACATGATAGCCACCAACCTAATGTGGATCACGGATGTGAAGTTATTGACAACACTAAGGAGGTGAACATTGAGAGGCCTATAGGCAAGAAAGTTGTGAAAGAAAACTTAAGAAAACGGAAGGCCCAAGACTCATTAGATGCTGTGTTCAACATGGCATTAGCTGGAATGACCGAGGATAGACGGTTGTTCATGGCAGAGAGGAGAGAATGATAGTTGAAGGCTAATCAAGATAGGAATGCACAGCTGAAAATTGATAAGAGGAAGTTCGAGGCGGAGATCATGAGTAAAGATCATGGACAACTGAGTCCCATGCAGCAAGCCTACTTTTGTAGGCTTTAAAAGAGGATTTTTGACGAGTCTAAAATTGTTGAGTAAGGTACATCGGAGTTAATGTGAACTTCCGTCTCTAGGTGGTTGCCTAGCAACAAGACTTTTTTATAAAGCATGTGGCTAGGCAGCCACTATGAGAAAAGATTTTTTTTTTTTGAGAATAGTACTTACATTGGTGGTCAGTAATAATTTAGAAGTTAGTTGATTAGTTAGATGAAATGAACATGACCTTTTGGAAGTTAGTTGCTTAACTGAATTACTTGTGGCTATGGAGGTGAATGCCAGGTTTATTAAGTTGCTTGACTGACTTGAATGTGGCTATTAGTTGAATGTGACCTTTTGGGCATTAGTTGAATGTGGCTGTATTTGTTTTGCTGGACGTTGAAAAGTTTGAACATATAAATTATACGTTTGAACATTAGCCCAACCAACGTCAATTTCTATTGTTCGAATGTCAATCTATCTTGTTTATATTCGAATGTTAGATTAGACGTTCGAACGTTACTTTCCATGACATATTTCAACTGTCACAAAAAAAATTGAATGTTTGAATATTACATCAAATGGAAGACTTCCAACCGTTACTAAAAATATTTTTTTATAACAATTGAATAATAAATCATCAACAATTCTTATCTGTTTAGTTGACGGTTGTGGTGACGGTTTCAAATCATCACCATTGTCTTTTGTGACATTTTAATCTTTTTTATGACGATTTTATCTATTAATAAAACTCAAATTTGTTGTAGTGACGTTTCTTCCAAGTTGTGCAAATTGTATATATAATATGGATAATTCTACACGTAGACGGTTTTGTGTAGTCGACTTGTAGTTGTAGTCGGGTGTCACCTGACAAATTAAAAAAAGAGAATAAATAAATTTTAAAAAAACTAAGAAGAAGGCGGGATGAGTGTAGAGAGAGTCATTTGGGTATTTGTTGTTCCCGCGAAGAGAGAGAAAGACAGTGGCGATTTCAGGCGAAACTTCCGGCCATCTCTCCGACAAAAATCCGGCCAATATTTTACACTCCATTTCCTCAGGCGAACCTACGACTATCTTCTCCAACCACCAAAACCCTTCTCTGTCCTGTCCAAATCCGGCCATCTCTCCGAATATCTAGCCTGAAATTTCAGATGGGTTCTCCTTATCTTCTCTCATCTAGACCCAGAAAAGGAGAGCGAATGATCAACGAAGTTCGGAGCGAGTCAGCGATTCAAGATGTCCTCTCTCTCTCTCTCTCTCAAGATGTCCAGAATTACTCCAGACTGACTTCTTCGGAAGCTGAGACTGAGCGCTCGCGAATGCACTTTCGATAACTTGTTTGCAGTTTCAGATTGATATCCACGAGATATTTATACTCGACGAAGGAAAAATGAGAGAAGGAGAGAATCGGAGGAAGAAAATACTGCGAGAAGAGGGAGAGGGAGAGAAGACCCTTCGTACAGACGGAAAGAGCGAAGGAGAGAAGAGGGAGACGCCAGTGCGAGGAAGATATGCTTTGGTATTATTATGCTTTGGAGTGTAATATCTTGAAAAAATATTTAAAATCTTTCTTGGTGTGGGAAATTTGAAGAGCTATATGATTTGATTGAGGATTATGTGCAGGGGTTGATGTTAAGAGTGGAATATCTTGAAAAAAAAATTTAAAATCTTTCTTCATATGGAAAATTTGAAGAGCTATATGTTTTGATTGAGGATTATGGGGATTATGTGCATGTACAGGGGTTGATGTTAAATGATCGGATACAGAGCATACCACGACTTCAGTCTGCATTGGCCAAAGCTGAGGAATGTATTTCTAAGCTTCCGTCTGATACTCCCTATTCTGATTTGAATATGCGTACGTTCTATCACATGATGTCAACTCTAAAACAATGTTTTTTGTTGGTAATTTTTTCCTGATTGGTAATCTGTCAAGAGTCAATTCCATGATGTTTTCTGGTTTTACTTTTACACTTACATGCAGATTACAAGCAATGGGTTTTGAAAGAGGTTGGGGTGATAAAGCAGAACGAGTATTGGAGATGATACATCTTCTCTTGGACATTCTTCAGGCCCCTGACCCATCTACACTAGAGACATTCCTTGGTAGAATACCCATGGTGTTTAACGTTGTCATTTTATCTCCACATGGTTACTTTGGGCAAGCAAATGTTCTTGGTTTACCGGACATTGGTGGCCAGGTATTTAATTTTTTTCGAAATAAATCATTAAAATTGAGTTGCAAAATATACATGCCCCCCTTTTTTTACATCTTTTGTCTAGCTCATTTGTTCATTTTTTTCCCTTGTTCATAGATTGGCATAAAACACTGGTTAAATTCTGTCAATGTTTTCTTTAAAATGTAAAGGTTGTGTACATACTGGACCAAGTTCGTGCACTGGAGAAAGAAATGCTTCTTAGAATACATAAGCTGGGACTGGATATCACTCCTAGGATTCTCATTGTAAGTATTTTTGTGCTTAGCTTTGATCGGTAGACATTGTTTAGATAACCTTTCCTAATGTTCTTTTTAACATTGTACTTCTTCTACTGGTTATCCAAGGTGACCAGGTTAATACCTGATGCAAAAGGAACCACATGCAATCAGCGGCTGGAATGAGTCACTGGAACTGAGCATGCACATATTTTGTGAGTTCCTTTTAGGTCAGAGAAAGGAGTTCTTCGTAAATGGATCTCAAGATTTGATGTGTGGCCCTATCTGGAGACCTTTGCAGAGGTAAAAGTATTTTACATGTAAAGTGAATTACTATTCTTATGGAGTTTTCTTGTTTTAAATTTATGCTTAACAGCTATGGTTGGAACATATATTTTAGATTCATTTTGCAATACATTTAAGTCTAAACTCCTTGTGAGAGAAAAAAAAATTGTTTATAAACATCACAGAATTAGCTTCTTTAAATAAAAGCATTATTCTTTTTTTTTGGGGGGGGGGGGGGGGGGAATTAGAAGAGGGGAAATGAAAGACTGGACATAAATTACATCTTGCTTACTCAAATCAGCTTTGCATGCAAATCTTTAATTATTTACAAAAATTGACTGCTCTTAAGAGAATCTGATTAACCTTACCACCATTATAGCTTGACCATTGTTACTGCATTAAGTTTTATTGATAAGCATTATTAATTACAATTTACTACCCGCATTGCTATGGCCTTTATTATTCAATAGTACCCTGCCACTTGGGAGTCATTTTGTCCAGGCTTACAGAAATTAAAAACAATTTTTGCTAATATTGTTATCATTTCTGGTTGGTTTGATCAGGATGCAGCAAGTGAACTTCTTGCCGAGCTACAGGTCATACCAGATTTTATTATAGGATACTACAGTGATGGAAACCTTGTTGCATCTTTACTAGCTTGTAAACTGGGAGTCACACAGGTTAGAAATGATTTCTTGTATTATGATAATGCAAATGTGACATACATGCTGTTATCTGCTGAGAGGGCAATCTTATGGTAAAAAGCTTTGATATTCTATTGTGCACAATTGCGCATGTGCTGGAGAAAATTTAAGTCAAGATTCTGATATTTATTGGAAAAACTTCGAGGATAAGTACCATTTCTCATGCCAGTTCACTGCCGATCTTATAGGCATGAACAATGCTGATTTTATCATCACGAGTACATACCAGGAGATTGCAGGAACGTAAGTATTTTTCCTTTTAATATTGTTCTGCTGGCTTTTGATTGTTTTTGTGCTTTATTAATGCTTGTGGCTAACTTTGTTTATAATAAGTAAGTTGCATATAAGAATTACTTATTATAAACAAAGTTAGCAGTATTACAATGCAACTTATAAATGTACTATACAAACTTGTCAAAAAAAAAATGTACTATACAAACAAAATATGCTTATTTGTGGCTGCCCACTTTTTTTATGATAAGGCCACACTTAATCCTACCAAGTGTTTAAAAGAATTCTGATATTGTTATCTCTGCTTAATAATTTGACATAGTTTGGAAAGACTAGCTATCTCTTTTGAAACACAACAATTGATAATCATACAATGACTGCATCATAGTTGCTTATTAGTGCTCTATGCAACGAAAACAACGTTTGAAGAGATATGTCCACTTCAACAGTGCCTCACGCTAGTTAGTTCTTGAGATTCGGAAATTTTTCTTTTAGGCCCCGTTTGGATTGAGAGATGATCTTCAACTTATCTCATCATTACAACTTTGTCAATATTTCATATAAAATATAATAAACAATTCAACTTTTAAAAATTTTAAAATAATAATAATATTAAAAAATAATATTATAATAATATTTTATTCAACTTTTAACTTTTATCTCAACTCATCTCATATCAACTTACTTTCCAAGCCACACCTTAACAACCCAAACGACTCAGAACAATGATGTAACTAGCATGTTCAAATACAAAATAGAAGATACAAGGGGAGGGGGACAGGAAAAGGTGGGGTTATGTGGTAGGAAAGTTGATTTTTTTAAGATAGCAATGGGATTAAACTCTATGTCCTGACGTATCTTGCTTCTTCCTTGCCTCGATTCCAATGTTCAGTTGTTTATGATGTACAGCAAACAGATGGATTCATTTGGTGGAAAAAGGCCCGGCCTGAGGTCCATTCAGTTTATAATTTATTCAAAATACTCAAAAAAACTTGACCCTTTCCAGGGTTTGGTCAACTTGCATATATCTTAAAATTTTTGCATCAAGATACTGTTTATATTGGTATTCAGGGTGTTCTTCCACCTAGGAAAAAGATTTCTTAATCTATTTGTTCAAAGCTTAATCGTATTGATTTAATATAATTTGTTGTGTTTATTCCTTTCCTTTGTCGGGGTACAATTTTGTTTATTTTAGTCGGGTATCAATCACGGGAATTAAATTTTCCTGATTTCACTTTTATAACAAGGCTTATTCAAGCATTAACACTGCATTTATAACTTAGAAAATTGATAATGGAACATAGGCTCTTTAACTATTTCATCTTGATTTGCAAGTTTTATGGTTTTAGCGATCCAAATGCCAGAAACTCATCTTAGGTCTTGTTTGTTTTTAGAAATGAGATGAGATGAGATAAAAGTTAAAAAAATAATAAAATATTGTTGTAATATATTTTTTTAATATTATTTTTATATGAAAATTTGAAAAAGTAATTTTGGAATTTGAAAAAGTTGAATTTTTTGTTATATTTTGTATGAGGATTTGAAAAAAATATAATGATGAGTTTGAAATGAGTTTGGGGTTTTTGATTTTATCCCCCAAAACAAATCGTGATCCTTCGTAGACACTCTAAATTAGTTTCATCTCCTTTTCATCTCTAAATTTTCAAACTCATCTCTAATATTTCCTGAAATGAACATTAACAAACAATAAAAATTCATTTCTTCTATAAATTTCAAACTCATCCGAACAATTTCTGAAATGAGTACTGTTCAAACAGTAAAAAATAAACATCTCATCTCATCAAAACTATCTCATCTCATTTCACTATTCAAACATAACACTTTTTTAAACTATCTCATCTCATCTTATTTAAAAAAATCTCACTACTATTTAAAACATCTCATTTCATCTCATCTGAACTGAGTAACCAAACAGGGCTTTATGATCCTTTGTAGACACTTCAGTATTTTTTATGGTCTAACCCTTAATGGTGCTTGTTAGAGCATTCACAATAAATTAGTCAAATCTATTGCTTAGCTAAGTAATAGTTAAGAAACACTAAAAGCATGCTGCAATAACCTCAACAATTCTAAAGTTAAAATAACTCTCTTTCTCTTGGCTTTCCAAATATATCTAGCCCTTTGGACTGGTCAAATTATTTTTTGAGACTAAAATATTCATCCAAATTTTATTTTTATTTTTCATCTCAAAGTCATATCCACATCCAGAATTGTTGCAACGTCATACCTATGTGTGTTTTATTATTATTATTATTTATATTGTTCTTTCACATACAAATTTTTTCATTCTTTTGTGAAATTCAAATTTGTGTTAAATTTGATTGAGTTTGATGGTAGTATTTGGACGTATTTGGGTCAAATCTTCGTTTGTTGCTCTGCCTTTATTTACATGCTATTGGTGTTTGTCGTCGACAGAATGATGAATAAAGTTTGATAACTGGATGACATTGTTGGCACATTATGAATTGTCCAGCTTCATGTGAATTTAAAGGATCTTGGCCCATGAAAACTTAGGCATTTTTCCCATATAAACTTAGGCATTTTTCCCATATAAATCCACAAAAGAGACAGAGAGACAAACCAAAAATAGAGAGAAAATAGCAGTATAAGTTTTATTTCCTAGTTCTTTATATTGCTGAACTCCATATCATGGCAATGAGTCAAGTGATTCGTGGTCAAGGTGATCCATTAGCAGGACCATATCATGTGTGGTGGCACACTCTCAATGCGATCGACGCCACTTCTCCATACCATGGCGCTGTCTGTTGTACGTGTTTCTCATTAAGACTCATGACCTGTTGGTCAAATGGTCCATACTCCGTCTAGAATTTATATTTACCATACCATGATATTGGCCACTATGATCGATCTGGATTTGTGTCCCTAGTGATGGTGCATTGATATATATATTTTCTTTCAATACAATTAATATTATATTCGTTGTGAAAGCCTACATCCAAGATGGATAATTCAAACTCCTGGAAGATTTTGTGATGGCCCTGGTGGTGGTGTTGCTGTTGGAGGTGGAGGGTTCGATAAAAGTAACACTTTTATTCCCTCAATGGAAACGTAAAGACTAAAGGCTTTTATTTTATGTTTTTTTTTTTTTCCCTTTTCTAGCCAGCTCTCTCTTTCTTTTCCTTCTTGTAAATTGAATACATGTTTGTTTGTGATTATTAGTAATTTAGTTGAACAAGATTGATTGGTGGGTATGAAACAATTTCATTTTTTTTTCACTTTTACAATCATTTAGTTGAATATTGTTTTTTCCCTTCTTAGGCTTACAATCATTTAGTTGATTATTCTAAATTCTATCACTTAATTAATGAGTCACAATAGGATAAAAATACTTCAATATCTAGTCACACAGTGACATAAATGCCTTTAAATTTTTTTATGGTAGAAGTCTATCAATATAGGACTGACGCGTTAAAAGTCATCGCCTATTGAAGTGAAGGATTGTGCAAGGCACCAGGTGTTTGTGAAATGTTCCGAAAGAGAATGACAACAAGTTAAATGCACTCTGTTTTTCTATATTTCCTCAGTAGACAGAAAACCACAATATATAGGCCTTTTATTTGCATTCTTTTGAATATTTCCTAATCAAGAGCCAGTTATAACTTATGATTTGAAACCTATAATAAATACCCAAGTAGGGGCAAAGCTCATCATTGTTATACTAGTATTTTTCAATCTTGTTTACTTTATAATTATTATAATATTTTTCTTCACAACCTATTGAAGAGTGAGTTTCTTTTTTCATGTAGATTCCAGGTTGGATAAAATTTAAGTCATATTTTTTCCTTGATCTTTTTCCTAACCCAAGCATCCTCCTCAATAATGCTGGATTCAGTTAATACTTTTCATTGATTTCACTTTTTTGAAATCCCTAATTTTTGTAGTACCTAATTTCTAATTTTATGTGCTTTGTAGGTCCTTGTCTTCGGGTTTTCCACTGTCACAACAACAAATAGACCCACAAAAAATGGTAAACTCTATTTTGGCCTCTATTTGGGTTTTTATTTTTATTTGATAAACTCTATTTGTGCTTCGATTTTGAGCTTTGATTTCCCAATTCATGTTCTGGTATAGTACCGGGCCTTGATGATGATTTTGTTTCTAAGGGACTTGAGCAGATGATGAATGTATGGGTTCCATTGAGATCTCTCCCTTTAGGAATGATCAACTGGCATATTAGATAATATTTGTTTTTTTGTTTTTTTACAGCTTGTTTATATGTATGGGGGTTTTAGATGGTGGATTAATCGTGGTTTGGAGGGGGTGTTGAGAAAATAGTTATTGAGTAGAATAATATAAGGTTCTATTGACATTAAATGGGCCAACAGAAAGATTACCTATGAGGCTTGTTCTCTACATGCAATTTTATTCTCCACATGGGAGTTGTTTGGGAAACCAATCACCTTCCTGTTTTGGGTTTAATATATATAAAAACCTGATAAGATGAATTCTATTAATCTTGATTGAAATCTTGATTATTTAGGGCCTTGAATTAATGTTTACGAGTGCTCAATTCATGTTTTGGTACAATAAGAATATCAATTCATGTTTTGGTACAATAAGAATATTCAAAAGAAACCAATAAAAATATAATAGATGCTTGAGTTTAATCTTTATGTCTATGTAGAATTAGTTTACTCATAGCCAATAATTATTTATGTCTATGTAGAATTAGTTTACTCATAGCCAATAATTATTTGTGACAGTAATTTTTTGCGGTAAATAATATTTTATAACCATGTGAGATGTGTTTTTTTAACAGAAAATTAGACTTTTGCTATGAAAATTTTTGTTGCAAAAAGTAAACTTTTGTGACAATGTTATTTTGCGGCAAAAACACATAATTGAGAGTTCTTTATCCACAAACTCAGCGACCAAAGATTTTTGACACAATTTTTTTTGCGACAAAAATTGGGCTTTTTCCCGCAATATCTTGTTGCGGCAAAAAGCCCTATATGTTGTAGGATCTTCTTCCTATTGTTTTATGTGTTTTCCTAGTTCTTTTCTTGTTGGGGCAAATTGCAGGCTCATAGCGGTGCTAGTTCTCAATCTTCGACTTAAGAGCACATGAAGATAGTGGGTTGGAGATACCCCTTTGCCATTGTGGGATTCCCTCGATTGCACATGATTTCTAGCCAGGTGGCTAGTTTTGGCAGACGGTTTTTCAATTGTGGTCGCAGTTATAAGATGGAGAAGTAATGCAAGTTCTTTAAGTTAATTGATTTTGAAACAGTGCTGAAGAACAAATGTTGCAAAATGACATTAGATTTAGTTGAAAAAAAGAACGGAATGATCAATCAAGAATGTGTAATGGCTAAAGATGGAAAATATAAAACTCTTGAAAAGAAGTACAAGGCAAATAGAAAAAAACGAGTGTTATCATGGCTTTATATTGTTGGACTTTGTGCTGTAATTAAATTAAATTTGAATATGAATTGTGTATGTCGACCTATGCTTACATGACAATCGAATTTGTGTTTTGGGTTGATTTTGTGTAAGGACTTATGCTAAGATGACAATCAAATTTATGTTTTGTGGTTTTCTGTTTTGGGTTGATCTTGTGTAAGTTGAAGGCAATGTTATATTTGATATTATATCTGATATCTGTGTTCCATGTGAAGCTTGAGAAAAATAAGATGCTTTTTGTGGCTTTGATTTTTCTATATGTAATTTTTTAAAGCAAAATTGGAATCAATGAAAAAAAAAATCAACCCAGGTATCTTCAAACTACATTGGATCGTCATTTCCATAACACACTAAAATCTTCACTTGCATAAAATTTATAGTTTCGATGAGTGGGACCATTGTGGAACTACCTAAGGTACGCTTTTCTATTCAAAATCTCCATTATTTCATCGTCAGGATCTTGTAAAAAAATGTAAAAATTAAAGCTACCACTCAACATTTTATTAGTCTTTTCATAATCAAATCTTCTTTATCTTATTTGCATGTAAATAAGGAGTTAAATAAACCCCTTAAGGAACATTCGTTAGTCCAACACGAGATAAATGACAATCTCTTTTGTCTCCAAAACTCCATTAGTTCATGGACATGACTTTAGTACGCAATAGAACCATGTGGTCCTAACGTTTAGGGAAGGCATAATACCCAATAATTGACTGACCTGATTTTCTTTATCATAAAAGGGAAAAGAATAGTGAATTTGATGTCTTAGAAATTGGATTTGGCAATAATCTATGACAGTAGAAAAGACAATCGTTTTTGCAACACAAAAAATTGCAGTTAAAAAAAGAAACTAAAATAATTGAAACTGGAAATTTTGAGTCAGCTATATACACTTAGACAACAGCATTATTCTAACACCAACTACAATATTATTTATAATTTTGAGTCAGCTATATACTTGGATCCATCTCCAAGGATATGACTTAAAAAAATTCAGGTACACAAGCCATACTTTCTCTGATCTTGGTTTTATACAATCAGCTCAAAAAGTTTACATGAACAAGAATGGTGCTTTAAATTCATAACTTAAACTGTATTTACAATGTAATTCCAATCAATAACCTGGTGATGGGGACACTTTACATGAGTCTGTAAAGTTCTAAAAAAAAAAGTTCAAAAGTTATTTTGTACTCCCCGTGTGATGGGGACACTTTACATGAGTCTGGTGTTCTAAATATATTTATAATTATATTGCGTCACGTCTGGTTGTCTACTCCAGCCCACATTGATCATGTCATGTGCCTGCAAATTATCAGGTATATATTTATACCATGGAGACTACTTTACATGAGTTCAAGCCCACTCATCAACCAAACTTCCAAATGTCATGTTAATTTGCATCAACACTCCCTAGCAGCCCAAAAGTACAACTAGGATAGCACCAATTTTAATCCTCCTCTATTGAATCAATTTTAGTCTTCTTGAGGCAAAATCTATGAATAAAATCTGTTAAACTGACCGGAGCAAAAGTGACAATTTTAAATTATTAGGAATCCAATGTATGAAGAGTTGATCAAACAAGAAGATGTGCTATAATATATGGGATTATCACTATATCATTTGCATCAACACTCCCTAACATCAACAACTATATCATTTAGCCAATCACTATATCATTCAGCCGAAAACATAGAAAAGTAGAAACACTGCAGATGTGAGGAATATGCAATCATGAGTTTTTAAAGATTGAATATTTGGTTATCAAAAGTGCCCAGCAAAATCACTATATCTCTTCCGCCAATCACTATATCATTCAGCCATAAAAATGCCCAGCAAAGTCAATTGAGCATTTCAACTACACTCCCGAGCTAATGATGAACCGAGGAACCAAGACTATCTAACTATTTAAACATATATATATATATATATATATAAAGTCATCAGCAAGATGCCAAGACAAACTTAGGCATTTTTGACAAATTAAAAAACATATACGCTAACACTTTTAGTTACACAACAGTACAATGTATAGAGCAAGTACCTATTTGAAACTGTTAGGTGATGTTTTTAGGTGATGTTTCAAATATATCATTAGAGATTGTCATCTTGTTTTGACCCCTAGTTTCCTGTGCAAAATTATTATTGCAGTTTAAATACATATATAAACGAAAAGAGAAGAATGAGAATCCTTAATAATAACGCACTATAAAAGGATTTTACTCTTTAATTCGTTTTTGAGTTGAGGGAAGGTAGTTTTTCTGTAGCTACTTGATTCACTAATCCTTAAACTTTGGTTGTCTGCGAACTGTAGTAGAAAGAGTCCACCATGATCACTTCATCCATAGGCATTTTGATATTGTTTGTAATAGACTATATAATTAAATTACAGTGCATATAACTCAGGTACGTACCAAGAAGAGCTTGAAGATTGAGGAGAAAATATGTTATCATGTTGAATATTGTCTCTTTCTTAGCAATTTGATTGAAATGTTCAGGCCTACATTGAATATTAGGTGGAAGTAGCTAACCCAAAGTTATATAAATATATGACTATATAGCCAATAATCTCTCTATATTGAGAACAAATATATTATAAGAAAGAGACAAACTACTCGATATGTGTTACCACCTTAAAAGTTAGCTATACGGGTAACTCTTCAATATTTGTTAAAAGCACAAAATGTAAAGGGTAGACTACCTAGAAAGCCTTGAAACTGGAGACACCATGGAGCCATATAATTATGAATGCTGGACTTGTTGATCGAGTTGATGTTTATAATCGTATTACCTTTGAGACATACAAATGAAAACAAAAATAAAAGGATATTGATAATTGAATATGTATATATATATATACACACTTAACTTAATTGCAATATTGTAATTGAAAGTTTAGGTACCTCGGTAGTACAGAATTAAGTGCAACTGCTGAAGAATTATTTTGCTGTGGATTCCAATGATCATTAGGTGGCATTGAGAATCGATTGGAGCTACTTTCGTAATGATGCAGAATATTTGGAGGTCTAAACTCAACAAATAGGTAATGATGACACTTAGTCATGTATTTATTAATTAAGAAAATAAGTAAAAAATCTTAATGTTACTACCTCTTTTTCTTTTTCGCCATGTAAAGTATAGTTTTTAAAAATGGTACCCTAACTTTTATTAATAACTTTTTATAATGGAGAAAGACCTTATACAACACAATAGTTTACCTACCCAAAAATGTTTTCTGATGGCATGGATTGGCCAGATTGTGAGTATTAAGTAGGCATAAACTGGCTTAACTGATTAAGTTGTTGATATCCATACAAATCCCTGAAGCTTAAAATCAATTTTAAGTGATAATGAATCTATCAACAAACTTGCATATAATGAGTTATAGTTCTTAATTGAAAGTTATAGATCCCATGGGAAATTCGAAATAGGACCAGATCATCATGGGAATAATTTTACTATTTATCACAGAGAGATAGATCCCACGTGTTGCTATAATATATAATATATAATATTTGTTTCTTTAGGAAATTAATGTGAGTAATTATCAATTGCAATGCTTATAACACTTTTGGAGATAAAAACAATAAAACAAGAATCAACATATAACATAGGAAACGTTCCAATTTTTATTAGGTCCACCCAATGCTCAATAATTATCAGATAGAGCAATCTCATGAATTGAAATTTATTTGTCCCCAGCCCCGCAAAAAAAAAAAAAAAAATCTATACATACTGTTAATATAAAATGACCAATACTATATATCTCCTTCCACAACATTAACTCGCATGTCATGATGTGTTCAGCTTTTGCTAGTTGTAGCCTAGAGTGCAATTTAAAATCGAATTTTATAAACTGTAAGCAGACTAATATACCATATATATATATAATTTTTTTTTTCTTCATGATAACCTAATTGTCTAGCTAGCTAATATTCTCCAGTTTGATATTTTTTTTAATTAACAGATTATAGACACATAACATTGACCCATATCAACTTGACAATGTTTGGTGTGGTTTGGTTGGGTATTACATTGCCTTATTCATAACAATGAGGATGTCCACAGCACCGAAAATCCTAGGGCAATGACAAATAATAAATTACTAACAGCAACGGGTATATAAAAATTTGGATACTAGAAATTGTGATGCAAATGAAAAAGAATCAAGAGGATAGCTGCATCATGAAGTTTGCAATGCAGGGTACTATAAGAACAAAATATCAACAAGTTTTCATGAACCACCAAAAGCAACTAAATAATTACATCAATGCAGAATAGTCTAGAACATTATATTATTCTACCCGAATAACTATTTTATTAACACTTGTCTCCCCCACCCCCCAAACAACCCATCATCTGAAACCCCCATACATATGAACAAGCTGTAAAAAATAAACAAATATTATCTAACATGCCAGTTGATCATTCCTAAAGGGTGAGATAGATCTATTCAAAGAAGTCTCTTTGATCTCAATGGACTCCATACATTGAGTGATGGGTTTCCCAAAATGTGAAGTTGTCCAAGTTAACACAAGGATTAAATACCTTAAATTTTATCCTACCTGGAATCTATAGAAAAAAAGAAACTCACTCTTCAATAGGTTGTATTGGAGAATATTATAATAATTATAAAATAAACAAACAATAAAAATACTAGTATAACAAATATGAGCTTTGCCCCTACTTGGGTATTTATTATGTGGTCTTTGACTTTTTTGGAATAAATATATTCAATGTATGGGTTTAAATTTTTTTGTTCCAAAAAAATTTAGCCACTAAGAGATTCTACAACATTAAATTTACCAAATTTTGTGATCTAATGTGTGTTACATTAGATTATGAAGGTGCTTTTATAGTAAAGTGAAACCTAACGTATCATATTAAGATATGTCAGTTTAGGAGTTTATTTTTGTAAGATTTTTTATGGCTATAACACTTATCTTGTTTTTTGGGTTTTTGATTATTTTGATTATCTATTGTCTGTCCAAACTGTAGGAGAGAAATGTGCTCCCACAAGAGAAAAAAGATGATCAGAAAGCTGTTGATGCAGCATTGCTCAAATCCATTGAGGGAGTTTCAGACTTGAAGGCCTACTTGGTTGCAAGGTTTTCTCTCAAGGCTGGCATGAAACCTCATGAACTACAGTTTTAGATGAAGCACGGCCAAATTAAAGGGTTTACTCCATTTACTTTTTTTGAATTGGTCATTGGCCGTTGTACACTTCTAGTTTCATTGGTAATTGACAGTTACATTCTGTGTTTTATACAATGGATAATGGATTTTCCTTTTTTCCAATTTTGGTTGTGGAGATGATGGTTAATAATGATATGCACATATATGCATACCGATCTAACAATTTTTCTTTGTCTTTGAATGTTGCTCATTTACATCCATTCACATTCTCAACTATGCCATAAGATTCGAATCCAAAGAAAAAGATTTGTTTGTATAGAACTACCGGGGTGAGTATATTTGAGATTGCTAAGCAGTTATACTTGGGAAGGAAGGGATGGAGATTTCATACAAAGATCTTTATTCCATTTACAATAGGCCACTAGAATTGGATAGATTTGAAAAAAAACAACAATATGATAATATTTTTTTATTTGGTTTTGATAATAAACTTTACAAAACTTATTATCTTAGGAAAGTATATGTTTCTTTCACTACTTAAATTATGGGTTTCTTTTATTTTTAATGTCTTATTTTCCAATAAAACATGTTTGTGCAGGGGAATAAATTCTTAACACTTAAAACAGATTTCTTTTAGAAAGAAAAAAAAATTAAAGTGAATCCCATTGCTCCCATAAATATTAAAAAAAACCACATCTATAAACATTTATATTTGTTAATATATTTAAATATTTCATGGCATATTTTTGAACAGTTTGAAAAAATATATATATATTTATATCTCCTTAACAAAATGTAAAGCAGATTTCAACTACAAAGTTTGTCATACTCAGCGTAAATGTTCCTAATCCTATATGAGATCATACTTCCTTCAACGATTAAGTTGCTTAATATGTGTATTCTTAAATGATAAGAAATGCTTTTAATATCAATTCAGGGTCACCCATAGCAGACTTTGTTTATAAAATTCCGTCTACTTAAATTGGCCACACATATGTCATATGTTCTCAAGCTACAGCTTGAGAACATCCGCCGGATTCAACAACGAAATTAACTTCACAATAAACTACAAAACACCAAACACATTTGAAATTTGAGCTTTTGCTTACTTAAGCAAACACAAAGCTGTAGAGAAATAGCAAAGCCAAACCTTCTCGTATCGGTTCTACAAGCAACCCAACAAAAGCGCAAGGTTGTCGGCGCGTAATGCTTGCTTGAGTAGCACTTGAACCGAGTCTATACCCACTCTGTGAGGAGCTCGAGAAGAGGAAGAGAGTAAAAACCCACTCTGTGAGGAGCTCGAGATGAGGAGAAACTGTCGATTTTTAGGATTTGGGTAAGATGGCCGCGAAGACAGGACAGAGAAGGGGTTTTGGTGGTTGGAGAAGATAGCCGTAGGTTCGCCTGAGGAAATGGAGTGTAAAATATTGGCCGGATTTTGGTCGAAGAGATGGCCGGAAGTTTCGCCTGGAAATCACCACTGTCTTTCTCTCTCTTCGCGGGAACAACAAATACTCAAATGACTCTCTCTCTACTCATCCCGCCTTCTTCTTAGTTTTTTTAAAATTTATTTATTCTCTTTTTTTAATTTGTCAGGTGACACCCACCTACAAGTCGACTACACAAAACCGTCTGTGTGTAGAATTATCCACCTAATACATATTCAAAAATGTACACCAAGTGCATGCATTAATGGTCGATTTTAAGTTTCTCAAAGGAAAATTACTCTCTATGTAACTAAGGTAACATACCCTTACACATTATACGATAAATAGAACCTTAACAGATCAATCAATACTTGCATATTGATCTCAAATTTTGGTCGAGCAACTTGCATCATCTTCTATGTTGGTGATGTTGAGAAAATTCCCTAACTTCAATTCAAACCTTGTATTAAGGCAAATTCCAAGGATAAATCAAAAGCCAATCAATAGGATGCCTAACACAAAATCATGCAAGAATCATGCTAATTTTTTTTGTAATAAATGTAGATTCTCTGTATATCAATTCTTTAGCTTAACAGATGTATATTTCCTTACTTAGGCAGCTATACATTTATTAGCTAGTTATGTTTTTATCTATAAAAATCCCTATCCGAACATCAATACAATTTGAGGAAATTTCCATTGAAACATCTCTCTATGGTTTCTTCATTTATCTACATGGTATCAGAAGACCAAAACTCCAACGATATTACGATCCATATTCCAGAAATGTCTTCCTCAAACCCAAACAACCAATCTCCCTCCTCAACAGAAATACCACTAGTTGCTCTCAACATTACATCCCAAATTAATGAGAAATTAACTCCCTCCACCTTTCCACAATGGAGTGCCCAATTTGAAACTCTTTTAATTGGGTATGACCTACTGGATTATGTTGATGGAACCTCGATTTGCCCAACATCCGATGGCACTCCCAATTCTATCAAAACCAAAAATTATTGGGTTCGGCAGGATAAATTAATCCTTAGTGCCATTCTTGCCTCAACTTCCCCTACCATCACCCCTCTTATAGCTACAGCTAAGACATCTCAAGAGGCATGGAAAAAATTAAATCACATGTATGCTAGTCGATCTCGAATAAGGGCTATGCAACTCAAAGAAGAAATTACCTTGATTAAAAAGAGAAACCGTTCGATTTCGGAGTATCTCCATGCCGTGAAGGTGTTGGCTAATGAGATAGCTCTAATCAATCATCCCATATTAGATGATGATCTAATCCTTAATGGTTTGGGATCTGATTTCAGGGAAATTGCTGCTCCAATCCGTGCGAGGGAGAAATCCCTGACCTTCGAAAAGCTCCATGATCTTCTTGTAGGCCACGACAGCTACCTACAGAGCCTAGAGACAGCCACCCAGCAACTTGTCGTCTCAGCAAACTCCACCGCTTGCAAGTTCAACAATGGAGGTTCCTATCAGAAGAACCAGTCGAGGAACAATGGATCCTCACGCACCTCGGGCCAAAGCAACACTCAAGCCTAGAAAAATATGGACACCCGAAATAACAACAAATCATCGGGCCGGCCCAACAACAATCAAAGAAGGTATTAGCCCAAGTGTCAATTTTGTGATCAAATTGGACACATGGCTAAGGCTTGTCCCCACTTGAATCCGAATGGAGTCACTGCTAACTGCATCTCTACTTCAAATTCCAGTGAAAATAAATGGCTAATGGATTCCGCTGCGTCTTACAACATCACTGGAGACCTTTCAAATTTATCAATTCACTCAGAATATGATGGTACCGATGAGGTCATGCTTGGTGATGGTTCAGGTTTGGTTGTCTCGCATATTGGCTCTTTAACTCTCAAATCACCCAAAAAAAAAAAATTTAAAATTGTACACTTTGTGTCCCAAGCCTCTGCAAAAATCTCATTTCTGTCCATCACTTTACTTCCAAAAATAATGTTTTTATTGAATTTCATCCTTCTTATTTTCTTGTGAAGGACAAGATGTCGGGGGCGACCCTTCTAAGAGGTGCATGTGAAAATGGTGCCTACATCTTCCCAGAATCACTGGTGGCTTCACCTTCCGAAATGGTTACTTATGTGCATGAAAGAACTTCTCTTGATGGGTGGCACAAATGTCTTGGACAACTGTCCTCCAAAATTGTCGACAATATTGTTCACAATATTGTTAATAATTTCTCTCTTCCGCTTACATAAAGTAAACAATCTTTCTTATGTACTTCATGTTCAATCAATAAAGCACATTAACAACCTTTTGGTTCTACTAGTCTCTTGAGCAAAGCTCCCCTTGAAATAATTTATATTGATATTTGGGGCCCCGCTCATTGTGTTGGTATGGATGGCTCTCGATATTATCATGTTTTTGTTGATCATTAAACAAAATATATGTGGTTTTATCTTATGGAAACAAAATCCCAAGTCTTAAAAACTTTTCCTCAATACAAAACTCTTATTGAAAATCGTTTCCAAGGAAAAATTAAAGCCTTATATTCGGACAATGGAGGTGAGTTTGTGAGACTCAAACCTTTTTTATCCCTCCATGGTATAAGCCACTATACTACAACCCCTCACACCCCACAACAAAATGGTGTCTCTGAATGTAAACACCGTCACCTTAAGGAAACTGGACTCACACTTCTTCATGATGCCAATCTTCCTCTCAAATATTGGCCTCATGCTTTTCAAACCACCACGTATCTTATAAACTGTCAACCCACTCCGTTGCTCCAAAATAAAACCCCTTACCAAGCCCCTTTTGGACGACAACCAAATTATCTCAAACTGAGAAAATTCGGCTGCTTGTACTACCCTCTCACCAAACCATACACAAGCCATAAAATGGAGCCAAAATCAATCTCGTGTATATTTTTGGGCTATTCCCTCACCCAAAATGCATATAAATGCCTCGATCCAAAAATTGGCCATTTATACATATCGAGACATGTCTCATTTGATGAGGCCCAAAGCCCATTGTTTGAAATCAACCCATCAAGTGATCCAAACAAAATCACTCCCTTCTCCTTGTAGACTTCAAATCTTCCTCTAGCTGCTGTACCACCCATGTTCATCTCCTGGCCATTAGTGACCTCGGTCGATGCTCTCACCATAGTTGCTGCAACTCCAGGTAATCCCCGTCTCTCTACTTCAACTCTTTTACAATCTCAGTCATTTTTGGGTTCAATGAGTGAAGATTTGGTATCTGAAAACCCTAATCCTTCAAATTTGTTGCCTAACCCGAATTCAATCCTCATCTCGAATGAAAACCACCACTCAAACAATTGGTCTTCACAAACCTCTGTAAACCCATCACAAAATGACCCACAAATTCAAAATCTCGCAAGTTCACGAACCCACCAGATGACCACTCAATTTATGAATCAAATCTTTAAACCAAAACAACTTCACTATGTCACCAAATACCCTATACTTAAGACCATTGAGCCCACATGTGTGAGTCAAGCAATTACTGAACCTCACTAGCATGAGGCCATGTCCCACGAACTCACTGCTCTCATGAGACATGGGACATGGGAATTAGTACCACCTCCCTCTCATTGTAACCCAGTACACTGTAAATAGGTCTTCAGAGTGAAAAGAAAACCTGATGGATAAATGAATAGGTTCAAAACCTGACTTGTGGCTAAAGGGTACAATCAACGTCCAGGTATTGATTATAAGGAGACATTCAGTCCGGTGGTTAAATCAGCCACAATTAAAACTATTTTATCCATTCATGTAATGAATGGTTGGGCTTTGAGGCAAATGGATATTAACAACGTCTTCTTACACAGGGAACTTAGTGAAACTTTTTATATGATGTGCAACCCCCAAGTTTTAAGGAATTGAATAAACCAGATCATGTTTGCAGACTCTGAAAGGCCATTTATGGCTTAAAACAAACCCCTAGAGCCTGGTACTCGGCATTGAAAAATGTTCTGATTCAGTTTGGCTTTCAGAATTCAAAGGTGGATTCATCACTGTTTATTTACAAGCATGACTCTACTATTTGTTATTTTCTAGTATGTGTGGATGATCTAGTCATTACTGGATATAACTCAACATTTGTGAGCTCCATTGTTGAACAGCTGGGTTCTAAATTCTCATTAAAGGATATGGGCTTTTTAAACTATTTCTTAGGAGTGGAAGTCATTCTTACTCGAAATGGTCTTTGCCTTTCACAACACGAGTATGTTCGTGATCTACTATCTAATACAAACATGCTTGGTGCCAAAGAGGTCTCTACCCCTCTTTCAACAAGCATACCTCTCAAACTCGATGAAGGCACATCTTCCGTTGACATCAGTGAATTCAGAAAGGTGATTGGTAGCCTGCAGTATTTATCTCTCACTCGACCTGACATCTCATTCGCTGTAAATAAATTGTCTCAGTTCATGCATAAGCCCACTGTTACCCACTGGACAGCAACAAAAAGACTTCTACAGTACTTGAATCAAACAAATTTTTATGGCATCAATCTCACCCGAGAGACACATCCTACTATCACAACCTGTTTCGATGCTGACTTGGCTGGAAACAGTGATGATCAAACTTCAACATTTGCCTACATCAACTTCCTTGGTACCAGTCTTATTTCTTGGAGCTCAAAGAAACAACGTGCAGTAGCAAGATTATCCACGAAGGCTGAGTACAGGGCTCATGCTAATGCAACTTCAGAAACTGTTTGGCTACATGCCCTACTACAAAAGCTCGGGTTTAGCATCAAAACAAGTCATTTACTACTGTGTGACAATCTTGGAGCTACCCACCTTAGCTTCAATCCAGTTCAACATGCAAAAATGAAAGACATCCAAATAGATCTTCATTATGTACGAGATTTGGTTCAAAGAGGAGCAATTCAAGTTAGACATGTTCACACCTAAGACCAGCTAGTAGATCTACTCACAAAACCACTCTCAAGGCAGTGAACAAAATTTTTAAGGAGAAAAATTGGCCTTGCTAATGGAAGCTCAATTTTGAGGGGGTGTATTAAGGCAGATTCCAAGGATAAATCAAATGCCAATAAACAAGATGCCAAACACTAAATCATGCAAGAATCCTGCATATGTTTTTTGTAACAAATGTAGATTCTCTGTATAGCAATTCTTTAGCTTAGCAGATGTATACTTCCTTACTTAGGCAGCTGTACATTTATTAGCTAGCTATGTTTTTATCTGTATAAATCCCTATCCGAACATCAATACAATTTGTGGAAATTTCCATTGAAACATCTCTCTATAGTTTCTTCATTTTTCTATACCTTGTTCAGGGTTGTTTATATTTACTTTCCAATTTATTTTTCTTCTCAGTTATCAAATATTATATACTACATTATCCCTTGAATTTCTTCCCCGCTCCTATGCAAGATGTTCCGCTATTTTCTTTATTATTAATCCACTTTTATTTTGTTTTCAATTTATTTCTTTTTTAAAGTTAATTATATAGTGAAACGATGGAATTCCAAAATTGTAAGGGTTACTTAATTTTTTCTCAATATCTCTATTGTTATTTAGGAGTTTTTTTTGGTGTATATCCCACTTCACAAAACTTCACCATGGGTAATAAGTCATTTTCAAATAAACTTAATAATATATATACTTTAATGAAACTAATACAAAAATATTTTTGTCACAATTTTTTTTAAAGATATTATTGTTAGGGGTGAACACCTAACCCAGCCCGATAAGACCCCATCCAACCTGACCTGATAAGACACGTGTTCTATTTAGTCAATAAGCTGATTACCTAACTTCGACAGCCTTATTAGGTAATTTGGTATTCTGACCCTTTTTTTTTCTCTACAAGCCCACTACGCAATACTTGGCCCAAGAGTTGTTTGTAAGAGGACGAGCTATTTATATTTATAATTTATTATCATGGATATAATAGTTTAATTTATAAATGAGTTGATATTTGATACACTCAAGTGAAAGTTTGAGATGAGCCATTATTCTAAATTCAGAGATGAGTTTTGTTTCTTAGATAAGAGCTAGCATATAATATAACTAGTTAATATAACTAGTCAGGTTTTCTCTTAGATAATTTGGTGCTATGAGCTAGCATAATTCATACATTCTTTAACATGTGCACTCTTTTGATGTGTTCTCTATAACAGGTTCTTAATTTTATCATCCTTAAAGTAAGTTTTGGGTGCACCTTACCCTATCGTTCTTGAGTCGGTTTCAGTTACACCAATAAAAAGACTGCCATGCTTATTATCCTATAACCAAGCATAATAATCTATCTTGAAAGATTGCCTCTGAATATGAGTCAAGAGTCAATCTATGATCACATCTAGATAGAAATTGCCGAAATCTCCTTCATTCCTATCCACTTTTGCTCAAAAAAGTTAAAAAAATATTGGGTAATTCAAATGACAAGAAAAATACAAAAGAAACTTATAAGAAGTTTCATGGTCCATGCTCGAACTACCCAACTCAAGATGTCTAGTGAGACTTTAGAAGATGTCAGAGATGGTGGGGAGCTTGATCTTTCCCAGCCTTTTGCAAAACCTTCCAAGATGAAGCCTGAATGACAAGGTATAGATATCAGTGGGAAAAGGGAACTTGACCACCCCATCGACTTCAAACCACCATATTTGCTGCAAATAGGCCACAATATGGAACCAACAAACCAACAGGTGTACCATCAAAGTGCATAAGACCATGAAAAATAAAGCAAAAAAAATTCAACCAAAGGAAGGGTAAAATATCAACAGTAAAAGGGTTACTAAAGTTAGGTTTTTATCAGCAAACAAAGGAAAATGAATTGAGAGAACACAAGAATAGGGTCACTAAAGTTAGCCTACCAATGCCTTGGTGGAGATTCCATACTTCTTTTTTGTTAAACGACCTCATTCAAAATCTTATTCAAAGTTATCTCTACATGAAACAAAAAAATAATGTTAAACATATAATTAATTGAAAAGACATAAAATATTATTCAAATATGAACCTTATCGATTTTTAACTTATAACTTTTAGCATCTTCCATTGCATCTTAGGAGTCATAATTAATAGAAGGATCCATCAACCAGTTGTGTGTACAGATAAGAGCTTAAACTGTTGTTCGGGCTAATGACCTAAAAATGAATCTAAGACATGACCTCCAATACTAAATTCTGACTCAAAAGCAACAGTAGATACGAGAATAGCTAACACATCTCGAACTATATTGGCAAGAATTGGAAATCTGGCTGAGTTCATCTTCCACCATAGTAGAATATCAAAGTCGGGTGTCATTCATTCTACACTTTCCATAAAATATTTATCCAATTCTGTTTTGGACTCTACCCCACCTTTTGATGATTGATGTTGAAAATATATATCTAATACATTCTCATTATCATCACAAGAAGTGTTACTTTGAGTCTCAACAACACTTGATTGGCCCCTACTTGAACCTACACTAGATTTTGAATATTATTTATACATCCACTCAAGCATCCTCCTTAACTAATCAACAAGTTCAGACCCTCTTATGGCCAATAAGATTTGTAAAACAAAATTTCAAAACGTTCAAGTTGTTGTGTAGATCAAGCATTGATGTAATGAACAACATTTTGTTCAATTTATCAAAATCCCTTCAATACTTATCAAATTTCAATATTATCTTCTCCTGCATGGATTTCAGCATATTGCTCTCACTTTCTGAAATTTTCTTTAAATGGTTATAGATTGTAAATATTTCTCTCATGAAAAAATTAGAAGTTGCATAAACAAGCCTGAATCCCTCAAAATCATGAAAAAAAAAATCTTCAAAACCATAAGAAAAAAAAAACTTTAGTGATTTTTCAATCTTGTAAAGTTAGTACTTTTTGTTTAACCTCACGTCCTCATAGCTAGCATGCACAACAACCAGAAATAATGGAAAAAAGTTTAACGAAAGAGAAGAATTTCTGTCAGACAGATTAAATCAAACTAAAATTAATAAAAGAATATCCTTTTTTGTTATAAAAACAAACCCATTTGTTAATAACTAAAAATGAAGCAGTCATAAATAACAGAAGCAATGACAACTGATCACCAAGACCCAAAAACAGAGTATCAAATAACCTAAGATCGTATTTGAAAAGTAGCAGAAAAGAGGTGCTGGTGGCGACTCACCTCTGCACTTAATAACACATTAATGTGTTATGGCCAGAGCAAAACATGTTATGTAAAAACAGAATGGTCCTAAATGTTCTGTCACAACTTAACAGGTTCTCTCCAAGTGCAGAGACAAACAACCAAATGAATAAGACCAAAGTTCTCAATTGGAGCTTATTGATTAGAGCCATGGCCATGTAACACTCACTTGTGCATGGAGGAGAGAGCGATAAAAACAGAGCTTTCTCACTTTGATTTTCGATCATTATCTATCTCACGAATTCAATTTAAATCAGGTATATTCTTTTAGACTTTGAATTCCTAAACCACACTCAAATATATAATTCTATGGGGCCTTTTATCTCTTGCCTCACACAATGCCCCATCTCAAGGATTAAAACAGAGACATGCTCAAAAGTAAGCACAAAAAAATATTACCAAATGGCTACAATATAAAGTTACAAACAGAAAGGAAAGAGGATGATAAAGACCCAAAACAGAGGGAAAATGAAATCTACCCATTGGAACTTAATCTCAACCCATATAGAGAATACTGAGTAGTACTTTTCCTTAAAAACGTTTACAAACAAAGTCACAAGTTATTTTTTGAGAAGTCAGATTTATTCTTTGTTTGTATGATGAGACAGACCCCTTTCCTTTGACATTCAAAAACAAGAATGAGAGATACATGCAGCTAAATATGAAACTAAAAAAAAAAAGGAAGCGCATAAACTACGAATAGTAGAGCATAAACCGAGAATGCGCGAGCATAATGTTGGGATCGGCGGAAGCTCACAAATAATATGGAGACCGAAATTTAACGTGGTTCGGCCAATTTAGCCTACGTCCACACAGAGAAAAGAAAATTTCACTAATAACCAGTGAAATACAGAGAATATTTAGGGAGGAGATCACACCCTCTCAACTCGCCTCTCACTTCTCTCAGAGCTCAACGAGCTCTCTCTTTCTCTCCTTACATCTCTCATTCACGCCCCCATTTGTTTCAACTCTCGTTTCATGTATTTATAGGCAAACAAATAAGTGTGAATGTGTAGTGGAATTCTGGCGGAGATTCCGGCGCCTCAATCCAGCTCTTTCCGTTCGGCGCCTACCATTCTAGAAGCCTCCAGCTTCTTATTATTTGCGTGTTGACTTGATTATTCCAGGAATCTCCCCCTCAACACCAAATGGAGGATGTTCTGACATCTTTTAATTTAAAGTATCTATTCAAACTATGTCTTCACATAGCTCTTGTGAGATTACCTTTGTTAGCATGTCGTCAAATTCTCTTTCTCATGGATCTTCACAAGCTTCAATAGCTACTGATCCATCACCTCATATATCCAATGATGGCGAATCACATTGTGACCCAAGTCAAAAGCTCTTTTGACTTTCACAATACACTTTGTACTCCTTGGTGGAACCATGTCTCTTGAAGAAACCGCTTTAATCACAACATCTCTTCCATTGTGAATAAAGCCACACATGCCTACAGTCTGGACTGTCTTAATACAGCTCCCCCTGTAAATGTGTAAATGAATCTTGATATAGATCTTCCATCAAGATCACCAGCCGTATCAGCTTAACCTTCCAAGACTGGATCCGCTCCCCCATAGTACAAAGTTTATGTACCTTTACGGTACCTGAGAATCGACTTTACTGCTCTCCAGTGTTCTTTCCCTGCATTTGAAAGAACACTACTCACTATTCTCATAGCATAAGTGATGTCAGGTCTGATATACACTACTTGTATACATAGGACTTCCTACTACTGAAAAGTAAGAACTGCAACCATCTCTTGAATCTTTCCTAACTCTCCTCATCTGCCAATTGTGTAGATTCTAATGGAAAAGGAAACTGCTCTCCTTGCTCAATGTTTATTCCTCCATCAGTTCAGCTTTAATTTTTGATTAGAGTGACCTTTTCTCAATGTTCGGAGTTGAATCTCAACAAACGGAGCTCACCGTTACGTCCGAAACGGTGGAAAACCTTGGAAACGACTCTTGTCTCGTTCCAAACCGATCAAAATTCCACCGAAAACCTGAAAAATAAGAAAAACGGAATATTCCTTCGTCTGTCGGAATATTCCCCACAGTCCACCGGAATATTCTCTCCGGCTACCGGAATATTCTCTCAGTCAACAGAATATTCCTGCACCAGAATATTCTTGCCGGCGACGGAATATTCTTTCCGGTGACGGAATATTCTTCCGACGACGGAATATACCGACGACATATTCTTTATCCGTTGGGTTACTGTAGCGGGTCGGAAACCGGGTCAATCCGGTTCGGGTCGGATCACCCGGATTTAACGGGTCGGAGCTTGTCTTCTTCACTGCGCGCGCGTGTGGCACGTGGGTCCCGTGGCCGGCGCGTGGCCGTCGCCGAATCGGCGCGTGTGGAGCGTGTAGCTTCGTCCGGTGTCCGTTTGAGACGAAATTTTCACGAAATTTTTCGTCTTGACCTGAGGAATCTGATGGTATCCTCCAAATTTGATTTCGATCAAGTTTAAAAATGGGTCTTTTACGAAAATTCACAAATCCGGCCTCCTACCGGCTTTGATACCACTTGTTGGGATCGGCGGAAGCTCATAAATAATATGGAGACCGGAATTTAACGTGGTTCGGCCAATTTAGCCTTTATAGGAGAAAGAAATAGTGTGAACGTGTAGTGGAATTCCGGCGGAGATTCCGGCGCCTCAATCCAGCTCCTTCCGTTCGGCGCCTACCATTCTAGAAGCCTCCAGCTTCTTATTATTTGCGTGTTGACTTGATTATTCCAGGACATAAACCATGACGAGCAAACAAGAAAATGTAGCCTATTCAACCACCTGATCGTGGCATTTTATTAAACACCTGTTTTACTTTCTAGCTTTCTCTTTAATAAGGAAGAACTTAAAGGAACACCCAGAAACTAAATCAACCAAAAAAAAGACTATCAGTTCTTTACCTTCTGTGACGACGACAGTATTAACATAAGTGTTTCAAGTGAAACCAAGGACTCACGGCAAAAGGCAGGTCACTGCCATACCAACACCGCTGTCACAACAGATTGTAAACTTTAGCATACGGTTGTAACTTTATTATTCTCTACTGTGATGTATTTTCTCTACTGTGATGTAACCAACTTATATTCTCTTGTTAAGCCTATAAATAGGCTACGAATCTCATAATGAAAGTATGATAGAATTTGCTCATTTTCTGGTATGGTGTTATTCTGTTAGTTATTCTGTCATGGTATCAGAGAGCCACCAGACGTAGCTCGTCCAAACGATCCATGGCTTCTGCTTCTTCCTCTTCTTCGTCACCCTCCCCCTCTATCCCCGCTTCTTTCTCTCACATTGTTACCACAAAACTCACCACAGAGAATTATCTTCTCTGAAAAGTTCAAACCTCTGCTTATCTTCGAGGTCAGGACTTGTACGGCTATGTTGATGGCACGCTACCGAGTCCTCCTAAATTCATCTCTGAAGATTCTAATCAACCACCCAAACCCAACCCGGCTTTCTCTAGATGGAAACGCACTGACCAAATGGTCCTTAGTGTGCTGTTTTCCTCTCTCTCAGACTCCATTCTTGGCCATGTTTTATCAACCACATCTTATAGTCTAAGAGATGCGATAGTGAGCTGCTACTCGGGAGAGAGTGAGAACAGAACTGAGCAATCGGAGAAAGAGAAAAATGAGAACAATCGGCGAGAGAAAGAGATATGAGAGTAGAATTGAGCAAGAGGAGCAATCAACGCGAGATGAGCAATAACGTGTTTCAGATCAATGTTTGCATAAATTGGCTTAACGGGTATTACCCGTATGAAAGCGGGAAATCGGTAACGGGCATCGGAAGTTGTATTTCCGATTGCATGCTTATCGGATCAGTCGGGTAGCGTCTTTTTTGTTCACCCTAATTATTATTATGAAAGTGTTTCAAACATTCTTATTTTAAGTAATCCATTATCTATTAAACATTGTAATGATTATTTAATCCAGAATTAAATGACATGGCTCAGCACTTTATGTGCATCTCATCATCTATATGAAATGAAAGATAAGGAAACTGATCAGCATGCTTAAGCAATCCCTTAACTTATTAATTCAATAAATCTCAATATTAAAATCTCTCAAATGGCAGAGGCATTATCCTCTGACCAAAAGTAACATCAATAATACGATGATCACATTCCCAGACCACAAACTAAATCAATACAGAAACAAAAGCAAAACAAAAAAACAAATCAAGAATAGATTGTCGTGCTCTAATAACCTTTAGGGAGTGACTGAGTTTCAGAGGTGTAGAAGAATGGCCCCACAGAGTATAAATTCATATGATTGTCTTTGAGAATGCGGTAAGACGAAAGGAGAGCACCAGTGATTCCATGGTTAACATCAATAGGAACATTACATGTTTTCAGGGGAGAATGCTCTAGGAATGCCTTGCATTCTTTTATCTTCCAGTTTTCCTTAAGAAAGGAGGAAGATAATTTTGCCAGGAAGTAACCCTTTGCATCGCATTCATTGCTCAATATGGATAATGGAACTTTCTCGTACCCTCTCTCATCAACAGCTTTGCATGTTATCCTTGCCACGGCTCCTACATTTATAAAAAATAATGGGAAAATGAATAACTAAAACGACTGCAATCTTCGGTATAGTTTATGACACAGCGAGAGAGAGAGAGAGAGAGAGAGAGAGAGAGAGAGTTTTACCTTTGAGTGGAACATACTTAGAGCCTAATTTACATAATACAAGCCCTTGAATACCGATAAGCGATGGGATTAGCTTATCCTTTCCATCAACATCTGGTTTTTCATATTCTGGTTTTGTGGGGAGGGGTTTATCATTTCCTTCCGGTTTTGGTTTCTGGAAGTACTCTGGTTTTGTAGGAAGAGGCTTGTAATCCTTTCCTTCAAGTTTTGGCTTCTCAAAGTCTGGCTTTGTGGGAAGAGGCTTGTAATCCTTTCCTTCGGGTTCTGGTTTCTGAAAGTCCGGTTTTGAGGGGAGAGGCTTATTATATTCGGGTTTGGCACTCCCGTTGTCTGGTTTTGGGACATATCCATAATCGGCAGCAGAGGCAATTACAAGTAGTGAGAAGAGAAGGATAGAGGTAGAACAGAAGAAGCGTGCGGAAGCCATTTCTAGAGTTGCGTATAGACAAAGAGAACAGAGGATTTGGGTGCGATGAAAGGGAGACAAATGCATGGCCTTTTTATAAGCAGGAGAAACTTAAATCTATATTTTTTAGTATCTACTTGTTTGCACGACGCCAAGAGGGGATCTCCAACAACGTGCATTATATTCCAGAATTAGCAGTCCTGGCATCCAGCTATCTCCTGTCTTCCAATTTCTTTCCGAACTATTATTGAATATATAGTTTTTTTTTTTTTAGAACAAACCATTTCATTAAAACTCATACATGAGTTACAGAGTACATAAAATCTGGATTAACAACCAGATCGACATCATTCTTGGCTAATGATAAAACAGATTATTGAGATCGTGTTCCGAGGCCTGAGCTGCTTGGCAGTGACCAAACAAAATGATCCTGCGCAAAGGTAGAATGGGTGGGGGCGGTGGTTGCCTTGTGGCCACTCCAATGCCAAAGTCAGTGAATTTATAGAGAGAGTATGGAAGAAACATGAGTGTGGAGATAGATAACTTAACCTATAAATCATGAGATCTCGGGCTATTTATAGGGGCTGGTGTGCACTGGACGTGTTCCGAAGGGGAAGGGTCGCCATCGAGTCAGTCCAAGCCATCATTCCCCTTATCGTGTCCAGGCAGACCTCCCTGACACATTTTGATTAGTGGGCGAGTTGTCCTGCTCTCTGTATTCTGTCAATCTCCTCTTTGTCTTAGAGGTGTGTCTGGACTCTTAATCCACATTTTATGCACAGAGGGGCTCTTGCCGCGCATTTAATGCCTTTGGGTGCTGACATGCTTTCGCCCAATTCACATTTAATGCAGCTTGGCTGTTGCAGGTTCTTGCATTTAATGTGCCGAAGGGCGTGCCTGTTGCTTTTTAACTCTACTATGCCTAACGTATGACCAACCACAAGCGTCAATCTGCCCAGGATGACTTGGGGGTCACCTTCTTTCTTGAGTCCCGAGCTACTCGCCATGAGCCTGGAAGGTCGAGTTGATCCTGGGGCTAGGCCTACTAGGTCCTTCCAGTGGACTTGGGATGAAGGGTACAGTGCCTAGCCCTTCCAGAATGGGTTCCCCCTCACAATACCCCATGAATTCTTACCGAAAGAACTACAGTAGGGAGGGCTCATTTTTTGTGGGTTAGGCAACCAACCTGGTCGATCACCCACCCTTACTCGGGGGTCTAGCGTGTCTGTTCACCTTCTCAATTTTGTAACTGTAGTACTTGACAGTATCGCAGCGCTCGATCTCCCCGCCGGTGATTGGACTGTTGGCACTTAATGCGCGCTCTACGCATGCACGTCCCTTGGGCTTCTTAACCACGCACCCCACTTTCCTGGGTTTTAATTGGGTCGTGCTCCCGAAGCTCCCAGCCATGATTACCATTTCCAAAATCCTCGCCCACGCTTCCTAGTCTCCATTGGTCCATGTCATTCATGCGCTTGTCGTCTTGCCTTCCAATAGTTACCAATCAAGTCGGTTCATTTCCCGCGTGCATAAACTCCCTCCCTGGGTACAAAAAGGAGGGGGCCCCTCTTCAGAACTCTCAGTTCTTCATCCTTCTGCTCCCATTGTTCTACTTTGGTTTCCTCTTCTACCTTATTCTTCCTCGCGTGTTTGCCTTCCATTTCCTGCAAACTTATTTCTCCCATTTCGATACTTCCTCTCACTTCTATCCATGGCTACCAAAAGTTCTGTCCCATCAACCCCAACTGACACTACGAGGCCAGCTTCATATGTAGGGCACAGCTAGGTTATGAGTTTCCCAACAAGTGCCATGCAGGCACTCCACACCCGTTATGAGGTTCCCAATCATTTTGTGCTGGAGCCAGTCAGGGGCCTTCCCTGCAAATGGTCTTCACCTCCCATTTATTCGCCCGGTGCGGGGAGGTTTTCCACTATCTCGGGTTGGCGCCCACATAGCTGCTCACTAATGTCTGGCATCTACTCTTGGCCAGCTGTGTGGTCTTTCACATTGCCATGCTGGAGGTGAGCGATGTCTATCCCGACCTTACTGTTCGAGAATTTCTATCAATGTACCATCTCCTTCGTCGGTCCGGGAACTTGGTCAGATTCCAAGCTAAGGACGGCGAGTAGAAACTGTGTAGCCTCGAGGGCCGTCACTCGCACGTGAAGGACTACATGAAGAAGCTTTTCTTTGTCATGGGGAGAAATTGGCAATTTCCCGAGGACGAAACCCAGAGGGTTTTCGTGCAAACTGACTAGGGGCTGCTTCTGCCCGTAACTCCCATGGGCTGGTGTTGGACTTGCTACAGACTGATGAGAATGTGTTAGTGCACTTGATCCAACCGAGTTGGGCCTACGTGATGGCGACCCACAAAGGACCCACCGCTTGGATGAGTTCTAGTCAAAGTCAAATCCTTTGAATTTATGGGATGAAGAGAATTGGAGGAGTTTGAAATGTTTTAGGATTATTTTTCCTTCATTCTAGGAGTTTACATTGTTTTGGGTTTATCATCATTAATTCTAGGAATTTCATTTGTTTTAAGATTTTGAGTTTTAAAGAAGTTGTTCTTGGGAGTAATTGGGAGAGGACTAGCCGCCCTAGTATTTAAATTTAGTTTGCAATGTAATTAGGGAGGATTATGTTATGTTTTTCAATAAGAATTTCTCTACAATTTTTGAGAATTGAGTGCAAGTCTGAGTTAGTCTTAATTTTCATATTTCAACAATTCGGATCGTGGTATTACCCTGAAGTAATCCTTGATTTAACCACCCAATATGATCATAAACACATGAGTGCAAGTGAGGCGTCCATCACAATGCCAAATGCCAGAATTTTCTGGGGTTTCCCACGAATCCCCAGCCTTGCCCTCGCAAGCGAGCTGCTGCCAAACGTACTCTCCTGGAAAAAAGGTCCAAGGCTCGACATGATCCAACCGCCTCTACTACCACTAGGCCCCCACCTTCCCAAGCTCAAGCCAGGCCCCTGCCTTCCCTAGCTCAATCGGGCAGGGGCTGTACCAAGTCGATGGTTAGCGACAAAGTTAGGAGAGTGTTCGTCGTGGCCCAAGACACAGCTCGATGGAGGGTGGGACAAGATCCCCCTTCATCTTCACCCAGCTCATCTGTAGGGGAGAGGATGAGGGAGGATGATGAGGTGGAGGCAAACTTGGCCTTGTCTCAGCCCGTTTTAGGTAGGGGATGATGAAGTAGGTAAGGTGGAGTTGGCCTTCTCCCCTCACCCCTAGGACTTCAACCTTCCGACCCTACAAATGGGGCTTCGCCCAGGAACGCGAGGACCAGGACACCGCGATCAATAGCTCCCAGGGACACATTTTCTGCACCTAACCCGGGGGCTCGTTCTGGATCCTAAGAAGGATTTAGCTCGCCCAACATTCATGACGATGGCCATTCAGGGGAGATTCAGGATGGAAAAGTCGCAAAACAAGAAGAGGCAAGCAGTCGAGTTGTGAGGCCTAGAGGAAAAGTTGTAAGGGACCCGACAAGGGTCCCTTATGCCAATAAAAATAGAGCTGGGGGTGTAACTAGTGGGGACGCCGAGAGGCATGGTCCCGAAGGTTCAAGGATGAGACTTCGGGCAGGGACGCACAGCGGGAAGCATATGTGGAGATCAGCCACGATATGTCCCCACGGCGTCGGTCTACTTTTGAGACGGGTAGCTCGAGAGTCCGCCACAAGACCCCTCCTCGCACTCCCGAACATATGCTGCCTCGGGCTTCAACTCCTTTGCATGCCCTTACTCCCCCCCACCCCCGCGCTCTCCTTCCCCTTTCTGATTTCACAATAGGGTGCCTACGCTCAATCCGTTCTTCAATGAGGAGGTAGGGGTAGCGGTGGGCAACGACCTTCAAGTTATGGGCGGGCTCAGGCTGTGGCAATTGAGAATGCGGTACAAATGCTTCAGCCTCTTCTCGTCCAGGCAAGTTTCTTTGCTCTTCATTTTCGGTTTGCTCACCTTGCGTTCCCTGTCTTTTTTCTTTCTTTCTGCTTAACTCTTTGTTGCGTGTAAGTTGCCAACCAAGTCTTGGAGACGGTTGGTTCTGAGATGGCGGAACTCATCGAGCACAATCAAGAGTTTGGGTCGGCATGTTGGTTCAACCTCTTCAAGCAGAAGCAAACCGAGGCCCAGCGCAAGGACTTCAAGAAGAAGAACAAGGCACTGGGCAAGGCCATTGAGGAGCTGGTGAAGGAGAGCGAGGCCCTAGAGAAGGGCAAGGCCGACCTAGAGGCGAGGAACTCAGCTTTGGAGGAGAGCAATGTTGGCTTACAGAATGAGCTTGCGGCCTTAAGCGAGGGGCACCAGTTGCGGTCAGCAGGTCGCTGAGAGGAAGCTTACAACTTGAGGGACTGAACTTGTTGTTGCTACACAGGAGATCAACACCTTGAGGGCCAACTTGGAGGCCTCGAAACACGCTCAGGTCACTCGCAAAGCCGAGCTTGAAACCTACCAGACCGACCTGGAGGCTGTTGAGTAAACACGTGAGGCTTGAGAGGCTGAGCTAGGTGATGCTCAAGCTACTCTAGGCGAGGTTAAACCTTAATTGGAGGCTCTCAGGCTTGCAATGGCTTGAGATGGAGTCTATTATCAAGTTGATCGAGGGGAGAGGGAAGTTGTCTTTTAAGTAGGCATTGTTCAGTTGGTGAAGTCCACATGCAATCTCCATTTACCACTAGACTTCTTCACTAACATAGCATTGGACAACCAGCTCGAATAGTAGACTTCTCAAATGAAACTCGCGGCTAGGATGCTGTTGACTTTCTAGGCGATGTCTAGGCATTTCTTAACACTAAAATTCTAACGCTTCTACTTGACCTGCTTGGCCTCGGGGTCCACACACTGGTGGTTTTTTTATTATGGTGGGATCGATCTTGGGCATGTCCTCGTGTCTCTAGGCGAAAAAATCTCGGTATTTCACAGGGAGCTACTTCATGGCCTGCTGCATATCAGATTCCATTTTGATTCCAATCCTCCAAAGAAGGTAATTCCAATGAGGGCATACTCGTCCCTGACCTCTTATTCTTTGGTGGTGAAGATGAAAGGGGTGGTAGGGTAAACCTCCTCATTCTCGATTCATCTACTACACATAGCACTTGTGTGCTAACACCTATTCACCTTGAATCTCCTCTACTCCCGTGGCCATCGAGAAGTTCACCTTTCAGGTGGTAAGTCAAAGTAACCGACTATAAACTGTTGATAGCTAGTCACCCCAGTATAGCTTGTAAGGTAGTTTATGCTTGTAAGTAACTAGTTCACCGACGATGAGGCACCCATCTTCTTTGCCATTTCCTCAACTTGTCCACTGAGTAACGCAACTCATTTTGCTTCTTCTTTCTTTCTTTTCCAGAATTGTTACAGATACAAAAAGATTACACAAAACAAACCCATAAACCGATGTGGCTTCATGAAATCTGTTAGATCTACTCTATAATAAAAGTAGCTATACAATTATTTGATATGCCATGTCAATTTGTAAGTTTAGTTTTATGTAGTTTCTTTGTATCTTATAGCTTATCAAACTACAAGTGTCAACATAGGGGCACTTCGATCAGGGAGACACAAACACTACAAGAGAATGGATTTTTTTAAGACAAATCAATTTATTTCAAAAAGTCCATTTTTCATCCCAAAATATTTTTAGAGACAAAATAAATTCATCTCAATCATGTCTCAAAAAGCCTGTCTCAAAAAGTTTTTAGAGACGAAAATTGAATTTCGTCTCTAAAAATTATTTTTAGAGACAAAATCTCACTTGCCCATCCAAATTCATTCGAACGGATTATTTTTATTTGAGATGAAATTTTTGTCTCAGAAACCCATCCGAATGAAACTTTCGCCTGTTCGAACCGACACACACTGTTTGAACGGACAAATTTTTTATTCAAACATTTTGCCACGTCCGAACGAGATAAGCGTCCGAACAGATCTTCAATATTCAAAAAAATAAATTAATTAAAATTGTTCTCGTTCGAACAAGTTTGCATGTTGTTCAAACAATATCCGAACAATTTTTTTTTTTTTTTTCATTTGGATGAATTTTTAAATTGTAATGTACCGTTCAAACAGTAATTTTTCTGTTCGAAAAGTACTGCTACACATATTTACATTTACTTAAAAAAAAACAATACTATTATTATAAAAATGTAATTTATATATCAAAATTGTTCAAATATTATTGTTGAACAGAATAATAAAAGTACAATTAATAATAAAAAAGTTTTAAGATCGTGGTAGTGGCATAGAATTTTGGGACATCCTCCGCCATTCTTCAAACATTGTTCGGGTCCTCGACTCCAATCACTCTTCTAGTCTCACCTCTCACTCCGTTGCTCCATCTAGTCGGGTTAGCAATTCTTGTTCCTTGGACCTCAATCATTCTATCTCAAACTATACTGCCTCTAACTCCTTAGTCATGTCTTCATTGGATCTTGCCTTAGAAGAGGCTGATGAACTTGAAGATTACTTCACGCTACGCCTTAAGGAACTTAAATATCTAGAACATGATCCAAGAACTTTATATAGGATCTAAGTAAGGTTGACAGATGATTTATTGGATGGATCTGCAACAGTACCCTTAGAGATTTCATCTTCTCCTACAAACACATTAAAGTTAGTATAAATAATAAGAAAATTGTATTATACTTGACTTAATAAACTTAAACTTACATAATTTGCCTTAGCATATAAATGGGTCAGACCAAAGTCACTAGAACTTTCAGCTTGCTGAAAAATGAAAACTATATTATAACTTGAATGAGATAAGTACATATTTTGAATAAGGCCGAAACTAGTAGCACTGACCATTTTTTTGTATAAACGATAAAAAGATCGAAAACCCGCATGATGGTATGTTTTTAAATTTGATATATTTTCTTCAAATTACTCCGTTGCTAAAAAAAATATTGTAAGTTTTAAATTCTAATACATCTATAATTTTCTATTAAGAAAAGCTAAATGGGATATTTATACAAAGCACAAACATTCTCCCACTCGACTGATGGTATTGCTCGGAATGGATTTTGGCGCGCCTCTGCCACAGTGCTAAACTTGGCATAGTGTACATGGCATCGAGCTTTGTACCTCTGGAATGCATTCGAAATCAGTTCCTCAACTACTTCTCGATCCTCTCTCTGACTAAAATCAAGATCAAACTCATCCTTGAAAAAATTTAGTTTAATACAATTGGTTTTAAATTAAATTTATACTTAGCTTCTTGGAATGTAACTAATTACCATGTAACGATTTTTTATATGATCTTTTCACATCTTAGAGAACATTAACCCAGTAGGCTACTGACATTAGAGTATACGTGTGAGTGAGGATACCAAAATAAATAGAAAGCCAAGTTGTTGAATCAATGTGCCTAGCGATGTGACCCTCTAATATATCAGTTTTAATTTTACCTTTTTTTTTTACTTTCTCTATGCAGTCACCCCTCGTAGTGCCTTGCCCTCGACATTGGATACAACAGTTATATATACAACAATTAAAACATATGTATATAATTTCATAAATATATATTAACTCACTAACATTTGTTAAACGTGGTATTTAATTTAATAAAATACCTGATTTTGAGTCTAGTGATGCTGGCCCACTATTGATGGCTAGTGAATCACATGCAAGGGAGTTGACAATGGGTAGGGGAAGGGATGGCGCACGCATTGCTTTGTGTTTGAAAGGCATATCTATTTAAAATTGTAATAAATTAAATATACTATATATAAACGTTGCGAATATTTATAAGATTTGTACTTATACAAATATTTTGATTCATTCACTATCAGTTTTGCTGTACCACTCTCCTTCATCCTCACTAGACGCATCAATAGATTCATGTTCTTCCGAAAGTTCACCATCAATCACTTCTGGTGCAACGTCTTCTCTATGCAATGGGACCATGTTATATTGACTTAGATCAACAAATATATTGATCCCTGATTCATTTTCTTAATATGCTTATTCATTTGTCGAACCATCAAATTGTTCATATGGTACATCTGCCTCTAGAATGTAATCATATACATCTCTTGGTACAATCTTCTCCACTACTCGCCATAAGTTCCCATATTCTGGATCATCTAAATAAATAAGTTAATAAATAAATTTGATTCGCTTGGTGAGCAAGAATGAAAGGATCGTCCTTGTACCAAATCCGGAATGTATTCACTCTAACAAAATTTTCATCTTTATGCACTCTCATCCTACGATTTGAAACATCCCACCAAGTATACCTAAACAACCAAACAATATATCCCCCATATAATTTAACCCTATAATATGTTCTACAACTCCGTTGAAATTAATGTTATCATCTACATAGCTCCCTTCGACTATGACCATACAATTTTGAGCTTTCTATATCTTTCTCTATCACATGTGTGAAATCTATATCGATGCACTAAATACCTTGAATATTGGATGGCCTGCCTACCCAGACCACATGCCATTGTATAAAGTTCTAATGAGATCTCCTTAGAATTTTCAGCATGTTTTAATATAAACTACATCAACAAATATATTTAGTTATATAGTAAATATTAGTAGAAAAAATAATAATTTTTTAATAATACCATATGTTAAAATCATGACGTGAATTCCTCTTCATACTTCTTTTCTACGTCAATTACACCACCAAAGCGAAGTAGTTGTAAATGTTTGCTACGCATTTTTATATGAAATATTAATTTCTACAAAATACTATATTCATATGACTTTAGTATGCAAAACTTGATTGATACGTAGATTCATTACTAACTTCAAGTAGTGCTCAATTTCTGCACAATTATTCAGGACATACCATCAAACTCTATCAAAATCTCGTATACACAGGTTATAGCCCTCTTGTGCGTCATGAGACATACGGTTTGGAAAAATATAGAAATGGTGATGAGACACCCATTTGTTCACTTTCATAATTTCAATCCGGTCTCGTAAATCTAGTATCAACCCCACAAAAATATTTTGAACAAAAAGTGTGTCATTCATTATCAATATTTTGTTCAATATATGACTTTACAATCGAACCTTCTGGATGAGCCTTATTTCACACAGTTCGCTTAAGTTTTAGTAAAAATCATTCAATAGGATACATCTATCTATATTTAACCAATCCAACAACTAAAGTTGAATGAGGTAGGTGAACAACCAAATGAACTATTACATCAAAGAAGAAAGACGGGTACAAACTCTTTAGTTTGCATAATATCTCTACGATGTCGACTTCCATTTTTAACAATGCCTAAACTTGTAACGTCCTATTACAAATGCCCCTAAAAAATGTCCCTAACTCTGTGAGAACTATATGAACATCTCGAGTAAGCTTTTCATGCATATCAACTGCCAATAAACGCTGTAAAAATACATGACAATTGTGACTTTTAAGACCAGTTATCTTCCAGTCATGTGTTTGCACACATCTTAACATTTTGAAACATACCATCAGGTAATTTAATTGTCAAGAACCAGTCACAGAATTTCTCTCTCTCATTGCACAATAGTGTATACTATCCTATGGGCATATATATAGGCTCAAAACCCATTATCTTGTAAATACAATTCTTATCTTATTCCCAACTCCTTTAAATTTCTACAAGAGTTAATTGTATCTTTTGTCTTCCCTTTGATTGGAATTAGATTGCCCAAAATATTTTCATATATATTTTTCTCAATGTGCATGATATCTGGATTATAGTAGAGTGTCAACGTAGACCAATATAGCAACTCAAAGAAAATATTTGTTTTCATCCAATTGATTTCACTACATCTTGTTTCCTCTTTCGCGCTCGTGTGTCCTTCCCAAATATATTTTCTGGAACCTCGAGTAATTGTGGAAGAATATCATTGTCAAATAGTTCTGGCGATAATGACCTCCACTCAGTCTTCTCATCAAACATTGCTCTGTTCAAACGCCATCTATGATTATTCGGTGAATATCGGCGATATCCCATGAAATAAAATTTTCTCTCATTAGTTAACCACTGGAATTGTGTATCTTTGTTGCAAACTGGACAAGCCATTTTATCTTTTGTGCTCCACCAAAAAAATTCTCGTATGCTAGAAACTCATTTATTGTCCATAGGACTGCAACATGCATCTTGAGTTCTTGCGACAAGGCCGCTCATATGTAATCACACTTTGTTCCCAAACTCTTTCAACTCTGCTATCAGTGACTGCAGATATACGTCTATGTCGTTTCCTTGTGACCTTAGCCCTAGGATCAATAAAGCTATCATGAAATAAGAATCTTTCATACACTTACATGGTGGCAAATTATAAGGCATTAATATCACCTAACATTTCAGTCATATCCTCTCTATTATCAGTACTATCATAAGAAACGACCACATTTGTACTGTCTATATAAATCTCGGCACTGATTTCCTCCATCTGATTGGAATGACTCATAAATCTAACTCGTTTAGGAAATGATTTGCCATGTAGAACCTAAGGCGAGTATTTAGAATCTATCACATTCATGAACAAATGAGACTCCACTACTACCAAATTTAAATAACTCAGGTTTTTTCACTTTTTGCATGGACATCTTATAAAATCCCAATTGTCAACACCGCATTTCACAAACTCTATGAAAAATTTCACCCCCCGTGCATACTCCTTATATTCTCACCCAAATCTATCTCCTAATAGCATCCAACTTTTATTCATCATATTTTTGTTACCCTTCTACTGTCTATTAAAAAAACCTAATTCATTTCATAAATATCGTCAATAACAATATTTTCATATCCTCATAAAACTACTTTGATAAGGTAGTTGTTCCTATCCCATTCGAGTGAGCATCTATATTGCATATATATTCTATTTAAATCTCTAATGTTAGTCAAAATTTTGGCAATATTTCCTTACAATTCTCTAAGTATGCTAGTTATGATATTATATACTCAGAGAATGTAAGGAAATACACCCCAAAATTTTATAAACCAACATAAGAGTTTTGATTGAATATATTTGCCATATAGATGACAGAAATTCAAACTGTCCATTTTGGACAATTCAAGAGTTGTACCCAATGATTATCTAAGAGAATACTTGTCGACAACTCGAACGCGTCTAAGGTTCAATGTAACACTAAAACTAGTTCGACATCCAACTATAATAGTAAAGTAAGCTACAAGATTATTATTAACAAAAAATGTTATTAATAATAACAAACATATATTATTAATAATGGTATTCTGTCTGCACAATTCTCGTTCGAACGTACATTTCGAACGGAACTCAAAAGAAATCCAATTCCCGTTCAGACATGAAAATGTATGTTCAAATGATAATCGTACAGATAGAATACCAGAATCAATTCTCAATCCCAAGTAACAAATACCCAAATAAACAAATCATACTCAAAATGAGTAATATATTAAAACCCCCAAATAAAGAAATCTCTAAAGTCTATATAAAATTACTGCACATTCAAACTTTCTAACAATTAAAAATCTAACATCAATTTTTGCACTTTCAACAACAAGATCCAATTTAACAACACTGTCCACAATAAAAAATCACAATATGAAAAAAATCCCAACCAATTTTAATGAATAAGTGTTGAGAAATCAAACTTACATTTTCTCTCTCAAAAATCTTTCTTCTCTCTCACCCTAGAACCCTCCTATAGTTCCTAACTGTTCTCTACCTCTCTCTCAATCTCTCTCTCTAAAAAATAGCTCAGTCTCATGGGAAAAATGAAGTGAATATTCGGGTGTTTAAATCTATGAAGTTGCATCCGAACGAAAAATTTATCCGTCCGAACGTGAAAATTTCAAATTGCTTATTTGTTTTCTCACAATGAATTTCAACTTTTGACGTCCAAATGGATATATTTTCAAGTTCAAATGTAATATTCTAAACATATTCTGAGTATTTACTATTTGAACGGATGAGTTGCTATTAGGACATGTAAATATCCTGAATATTTAACGCAAATTTTCCTTCCAAATTCTAAACACAAACTACGAGATAAAGTAGTATGTTCGAACTATACTAAATTACTATTCAAATGGGTACTTAATATTAATATACTAAATAATATTTTAGTAATATTTTATCATTACTATAATAGTATTATACTAAGTAATGTAATGTATTAGTAATTTTATACTAGTATTATAATACTAATATATGAAGTAATGTTAATTTAATATTATATTAATATATATTATTCGAGTAGTATTATAATAGTACGATAATGATATAATGAGTAATATATATTAAAAGTTATATATAATATTGGAAAACGAGTTATGGCATTAAGTAATCTATATAAGTACTTAATATATAGTTAGTACTACATGTAAATAGTATAATACTTATATACTAAGTAGTCCGTACTGGTTTAGAATAATACTCATACTTGGTATATACAAAGTACTAATTACTATAAATATTATATATAGCACTGTCATATTAGTAATATATACAGTATGCCAATATATTATATATGTCAGTATATGTACATATCATATTATAACACTGTCATATTAGTATTTTTTTGTACTAAGTATTTTCTAATATTATTAGTCTCATATAATTCATATTAGTGTCATCATAAGCACCCAAACTAATGCTCTAAAGCTCAAATCCCAAACTTTTGAACAACTACCCCACCCGTCCAAACATACAACCTTCTCATTCGAACGCTTAAGTATGGATCATATAAGAATTAAAAATATAGCATTATAAGTATAGTATAGTTCATTTAAGCATAAGAAATTAACAATAATATCAAATAATACGTTGTATAATTACAATTGTAATATATGATAGCATTAGATGTGGCAATATGTTACATGACAAGTTTCATTGAATTTTGAAACTCGTCCAACTTTTAGAACAAAATTTAAAATTCGTCTCTAAAAATAATTTTTAAAGACAAAATTTAATTTGTCCCTAATAAATTTTGTCCCTAAAAAAAAAAAAATTATTGTAGTGAGATTTTATATATATGCAGAAATGTACGCCAAGTGCAGGCATTAATGATCGACGTTTCTCAAAGGAAAAATGCTCTCTATGTAACTGAGGCAACATACCCTTACACATTATACGATAAATAATAAACAGAACCTTTAACAGATTAGTCAATACTCGTATATTGATCTCAAATTTTGGTCAAGCGACTTGATCATCTACTATGTTGGGGATGATGAGAAAATTCCCTAACTTCAATTCAAACCTTGTTCAAGGCTGTTTACATTTACTTACCAATTTATTTTTCTTCTCAAATATCAAATATTATATACCACTTTGTCCCTTAAATTTCTTCCCCTTCCTATGCAAGATATTTATACGCTATTTTCTTTATTTTTAATCCTCTTTTATTTTCTTTTCAATTTTTTTTAATTAATTTATATAGTGAAATGATTGAATTCCAAAATCGTAAGGGTTACTATTTTGTCAATCTCTCTATATTATTAGGAGTTTGCCTAGTGTATATCCCACTTAGAAAATTTCACCGTGGTTAATCAGTCATTTTCATATAAACTAATTAATAATAGACGTAAGATAAAGAACATTAATATAAAATTATTTTTCTCACAATTTTTTTAAAGATATTATTAGTTCTAGAAAGTGTTTCAAACTTTCTTAAGTAATCCATTAATTATTAAACATTTTTAAAATTATTTTGATTATTTAATGCAGAACTTAATGATATGGCTCGGTACTTTATGTGCATCATCAAATATATATATATATATATATATCAAACGGAAGATAAGGAAACTGATCAACATGCTTAAGCAATCCCTTAACTTATTAATTCAATAAATCTCAATATTACAAATCTCTCAAATGGCAGAGGCATTATCCTCTGACCAAAAGTAACATCAATAATACAATGAACACATTCCCAGACCACAAACTAAATCAATACAGAAACAAAAGCAAAACAAACAAAAAACAAATCAAGAATATATTGTCGTGCTCTAATAACCATTAGGGAGTGACTGAGTTTCAGAGGTGTAGAAGAAAGGCCCCACAGAGTATAAATTCATATGATTGTCTTTGAGAATGCGGTAAGACGAAAGGAGAGCACCAGTAATTCCATGGTTAACATCAATAGGAACATTACATGTTTTCAGGGGAGAATGCTCTAGGAATGCCTTGCATTCTTTTATCTTCCAGTTTTCCTTAAGAAAGGAGGAAGATAATTTTGCCAGGAAGTAACCCTTTGCATCGCATTCATTGCTCAATATGGATAATGGAACTTTCTCGTACCCTCTCTCATCAACAGCTTTGCATGTTATCCTTGCCACGGCTCCTACATTTATAAAAAATAATGGGAAAATGAATAACTAAAACGACTGCAATCTTCGGTATAGTTTATGACACAGCGAGAGAGAGAGAGAGAGAGAGAGAGAGAGAGAGAGTTTTACCTTTGAGTGGAACATACTTAGAGCCTAATTTACATAATACAAGCCCTTGAATACCGATAAGCGATGGGATTAGCTTATCCTTTCCATCAACATCTGGTTTTTCATATTCTGGCTTTGTGGGGAGGGGTTTATCATTTCCTTCCGGTTTTGGTTTCTGGAAGTACTCTGGTTTTGTAGGAAGAGGCTTGTAATCCTTTCCTTCGAGTTTTGGCTTCTCAAAGTCTGGCTTTGTGGGAAGAGGCTTGTAATCCTTTCCTTCGGGTTCTGGTTTCTGAAAGTCAGGTTTTGAGGGGAGAGGCTTATTATATTCGGGTTTGGCATTCCCGTTGTCTGGTTTTGGGACATATCCATAATCGGCAGCAGAGGCAATTACAAGTAGTGAGAAGAGAAGGATAGAGGTAGAACAGAAGAAGCGTGCGGAAGCCATTTCTAGAGTTGCGTATAGACAAAGAGAACAGAGGATTTGGGTGCGATGAAAGGGAGACAAATGCATGGCCTTTTTATAAGCAGGAGAAACTTAAATCTATATTTTTTAATATTTACTTGTTTGCACGACGCCAAGAGGCCGGGATCGTCAACAACGTGCATTAAATTCCAGAATTAGCAGTCCCGGCATACAGCTATCTCTATCTTCCAAATTTCTTTTCCAACTACTATTCCATATATGGTTAGCCAAAGTTCAAAAAATATATAGACCCATTGGTCCATATAATTCCTTTGAAACCCCCTCACCCCAAGCTTATAAAAGCAGCCAAGAAACGTTTCGCTGAAAGATTTGTATAGCCTGAACCATCTATTCAATGGACTGAGGATATTGGTGTTGAAAATGGACAACCAAAGTATAAAATGAAAATCATTCTGCAGTCCACCATGGCTGCACCGTCCACCATCCTTCAACAATGGCTGCACCACCCACCTCAATTTAGAGGTTTTTCAACCTTAGCTGTACCAACCATACCAACCAGCTGCAAAACTTCTCCTATAAAAGGAGAAGCCTAATGTGTATTAGAGTATACAGCAGTGATTTTGTTTCAGAAGTGGTGTGTGTGCAAATTTGAGAGTATACGTGAGAATTTCTTGAGTATTTTGTAAATCTCAAAAATTATAATGAATTTGGCACCAGTAGACGTAGGCAAATTGCTAAACCACTTAAATATTGTCTTGTGTGATTCTGGATAGTATTGTTCGTGCACAACAATTGGTATCAGAGCTTTGGTTCACACTGTCCAGAAATCAAGTTGGTCAAAATTTATTTTTGACAACTCCAGGTTGTTCCTTGCGTCAAGACAAATCCGTAGGCGCAAGCAGAATCGAAAACGGACGTCGGAGAAGCCCGTACGCGCCGGTAGAAGGTCAGAGCGTATATCCACACGCCCCACTAGTAGCTGGAGGTTGAAGACGACTGGAAAACACTCGCCATGTGCCTCCACGCACGTCTCAAGGAAGAAGACACGTGAAACACACGCTCCCATGCGCCCTCACGCGCCTTAGAAGCCATATGCGCGTGAGTCCCAATCACCCACGTGCTTTCACACGCCATACGTAGTCTCCGCGCATGAAGTCCGCGCGCCTCACGCTCCTTTGACCACCTTCAGCTCGTGTATCACACGCGCCTGACAGATTTGGATTCCAGATCCATTTTTGGGCTTGATCTAAGCCATTTGGAGTCCGATTTCGACGATCAAATAGTGCTTTCTAACTATTTGGATCATCCTGGACTCATCTGTATGATTAGAATTTCAAAATTTGCCTTCTAAAATTTCTTAATTAATATGGAAGGTGTTGGGGAATTTGCCATCTAAAATAGTGCTTTCCAACTATTTGGATCATTCTGGAAATGCCAGCAGTTCAGGGCGTAGGTTCACAGTTTCAAATGCCAAGTTTGTAGTTGAGAAGTTCGATGGAACTTCTAACTTTGGTATGTGGCAATGTGAAGTGATGGATGTTTTGATCCAACAAGAGTTGGATATGGCGTTGGAAGAAAAACCCAACGAAATGACGGAAAAGGATTGGAGGAGGCTTAATACCCAAACCTGTAGTACAATCCGTTTGTGCCTTACCAAAGATCAGAAGTATTTTGTCATGAAAGAGACAAATGCAAAGGAACTTTGGAAGAAATTGGAAGATAATTTCATGAAGAAGAGCATTGAGAGCCGTTTGCATTTTAAGAAAAAAATTTCAGATTCCAATTTCGTGAAGGTATTAGTATGTCTGAATATTTGAATAGTTAAAATCAGATTCTTGCTGATTTATTAAATTTGCATGTTGAAATCCAAGATGAAGTTAAGGCTTTACTTTTGTTAAATTCCTTGTCCGATACATATGATCATTTAGTTGCCACACTATTGTATAGGAAGAAAAAAATTAGTTTTGATGATGTATCTAGTTCTCTGATTAGCAATGAGTACTAGACAAAAGATAAGCAGGTACAGCTAGATACATCAAGTGAAACATTGACAGCAAGAGGGAGACCACAGTCAAGGTATCCAAGAAAGAAGAAAGGTTTTCAATCGAAAACTCGGGCCGCATCACGTGGTTCATCAGTCGGCAGAAAAATTGCCAAAGATGAGTGTTCCTATTGTCACAACAAAGAACACTGGAAGAATGATTATCCCAAATTGAAAGGACAACAGAAGAATCAAACCACCACAACCAATGTCGCAGATAGAGATGAAGATCTAGATATTACCTTGACAGGTTCATCATTCATTTGTTATCCCGATGAATGGATTTTGGATTCTAGATGTACCTATCATATATGTCTCAATCGGGACTGGTTTATTGACTTCACTGAAATTGAAGGTGGAGCTGTACTTATGGGCAATGATAGTGCCTGTAAGACTTGAGGGATAGGGAACATTCGGTTGAAGTTGCATGATGGAATTGTTAGGACTCTGACCGAAGTTCGGTTCACTCCGAACTTGGAGAAAAATCTTAACTCATTAGGATCTCAGGAGGAAACTTGTACTTCTTGCAAGGAAGTACTGTTGTTGGAAGAGCTTCTACAAGTTGTGAGAAGCTAGATGAGACTGATGCTGACACCACCAAACTTTGGCATATGCGTATGGGACACGCTGGAGAGAAAGCTTTGCAAACATTCATTAAGCAAGGCTTACTCAAAGGTGCCAAGACTGATAAATTGTCTTTTTGTGAGCACTGTGTATTGGGGAAGCAGACACAGATCAAGTTTGGAACCGCTGTTCACAATACACAGGGGATACTTGACTATGTACACTCCGATATTTGGGGACCTACCAAAATTTCATCTTTGGGAGGTAAGCATTGGTTTGTAACTTTTGTAAATGATTATTCTCGTCGTGTGTGTGTGTATACGATGAAGAATAAAGATGAAGTGCTGAACATCTTTCTTGTTTGGAAGAAGATGATTGAGACTCAGACCGACAGAAAAATTAAACTGCTCAGATCAGATAATGGAGAGGAGTATACTCTAGACCCTTTCATGGAAGTATGTTGGAGAAAGGGAATTGTCAGACACTTTACGGTACGAGGAATACAGCAGCAAAACGGTGTGGCAAAAGAGATGAATCATACTTTGCTAGAGAAAATAAGATGTATGTTACTAAATGCTGGATTAAGTAAGAAATTTTGGGCTGAAACTGTGACATATGTATGCCACCTCGTCAACAAACTACCCACAGCTGCCAATGGCGGGAAGACAACCATTGAAATATGGAAAGGTATACATGCTACTCATTATGACTCTTTACATATTTTTGGATGTCCTGTTTACTATCATGCTAAAGAAAGTAAGCTTGATCCTAGAGCCAAGAAAGCAAAATTCTTGGGCTTTAGTTCTGGTGTAAAATGGTATAAACTCTAGTGTATAGAGTCTAAGGAATAATCATCAATAAAGATGTTACATTCAACGAATCTGAGATGCTTAGGTCACATAAGCATAAAGATTCCAGTGAAGACAGCTATGATGGTGAAACACTCGGTGACTCGCAGAAGGTGGAGTTTATCATTCCAAATGATTCAAGAGAGGACAGACAAGAAGAGATTGATAATCTAGTCACAGTACCTCCAAGTCAAATTGAATCAATAGCAACCAACAGACCGAGAGGGGAGAAACGTGTACCGGCACGTTATGCAGACTACGTAACATATGCACTACTAGTTGAAGGGGGTGAGATCCCCACCACTTACAGAGAAGCAATACAATCCAGTGAAAATGATGAATGGATAAAGGCGATGAAGGAGGAGATGTAGTCTCTTCATAAAAACTAGACTTAGGAACTTATGTCACTTCCACAAGGAAAGAATTCAATTGGCTGTAAGTGGATCTTTAATTAGAAAGATGATCAAGTTGCTAAAAATAGAATTCGATACAAAGCTAGATTGTTAGCCAAGGGTTATGCTCAGACAAAGGGAATTGACTACAGTGAAGTATTCTCTCATATTATGAAGCATTCATCCATTCGGATATTGCTAACTTTGGTTGTATGGTGATCTAGAAGAGGAGATTTATCTGTCTCCACTAGAAGGGTTTAAAGAAACTGGTAAAGAAAATTGGGTTTGCAGGCTAAAGAAGTCTCTCTATGGATTGAAGCAGTCACCTCAGCAATGGTACAAGTGATTTGATTGCTTTATAATGGACTTAAAATACACTCGTTGCCAATACGATCATTATGTGTATTTCAGAAAACTTGCAGATGAATCTTTCATTTATTTTCTTTTATATGTAGATGATATGTTGATTGCATATAAAAGCAAGGTGGAGATAAATCGTTTGAAAACTCAGTTAAGTAAAGAGTTTGAAAAGAAAGATCTAGGAGAAGCACAAAGAATATTGGGGATGGAGATCAGCAGAGATAGAGTGAAATGTACAGTTCACCTTACTCAAAAGCAATATCTGAAGAGAGTATTACAACGCTTCAACATGAACTCAAAATCGAAGCCGATAAGTACTCCAAGGGCCCCATATTTTAAACTCAGTGCATTGCAGTCTCCTAAAGATGACAAAGAGAGAGACTACATGAAAAATGTCCTGTATGTAAGTGTTGTTGGTAGCCTAATGTATGCCATGGTGTGTACACGACCTGATATCTCCTAGGCCGTCAGTTTTTCAATCGTTATATGCATAATCCTGGAAAGAAACACTGGCATGCGGCTAAATGGATTCTACGGCATATTCTAGGGACCGTAGATATTGGTTTGAAATTTGAGAAGAGTGAAGATAGTCTAGTAACTGGATACGTTAACTCAGACTATGCTGCTGATCTTGACAAACGGCGATCGACAACTGGATAAGTGTTCACTATGTATGGAGTACCAGTTAGTTGGTGATCGAATTTGCAGTCTATGATTGCACTGTCATTCACAGAGGCTGAGTATATGGCTGTAACAGAAGCCGTAAAAGAAGCCATTTGGTTACAGGGACCGGTAACAGATTTGGGTTTTGAGCAGCAAGAGGTTACCGTTTATTGTGACAGTCAGAGTGCAATTTATTTAGCCAAGAATCAAGTGTATCACTCTCGAACAAAATATATCGATGTCTGATTTCACTCTGTACATGAAATATTAGAAAGACATATTACTTTTGAAGATTGGCATTGAAGATAATCCAGCAGATATGTTGACGAAAGTCGTCACAGGGATCAAGTTCCAACACTGATCAATATTGTAAGTTGCTGAGCACCTTCGGGTGTATTGGCACTTTTGGGTGCATTTGGCTTCTTATGGAGCATTTGTTAGTAGAAGTCTCTCACGTCAAAGAATGAGGTGCATTCATTTGAAGAATAAATCAGCTTGGAAGCAGCCTAGTATGGCACACTTCGGTGGAGGGGGTGATTGTTGAAAATAGGCCACCAAAGTGTGAAATGAAAATCATTCTACAGTCCACCATGGCTGCACCATCCACCATCCTTCAACAATAGCTGCACCACCCACCTCAATGTAGAGGTTTTTCAACCTTAGCTGCACCAACCACATCAACCAGTTGTAAAACTTTTCCTATAAAAGGAGAAGCCTGATGTGTATTAGAGTGTGCAGCGGTGGTTTTGTTTCAAAAGAGAGAGAAGCGCCCAACTTTGGAGAGAAAACCCTAGCGAGCAAGCCCTAGGGGGTGTGAGCTGCAACTCCCCCACCCCCCCCCCCCAACCCCTCCCCTCTCCAATTCTCCCTATTTTCAGCACCCAACCATGGTGGGTGTCCCGCAGTTTTCCGGTGGCCTGCCACCAACAAGCACCCCGCTGGGGGTTTTAGTGTTGCAGATCCTCCTGCCAGCCAAAGCTCTATCCAGAAGAGACAGCGAGTCTCTTGCACGTGCGAGTTGCCGATCTCACGTGGCCATCCATATGCCATAAATGGAGAAACCTATTACAGCCACGCATAGTGGCTCTAGGCTCGAGGACCTTAGTTGTGACAAGATCGACAGTCTGGACCTCCCCAGGCAACCCGTGTTCGTCATGCACCTCCCCAGCCGTACTGTTGTGCCTGTTTTGTCCTAAGCCCAATTCTATTGATCTGGGTTTTAGTTTTTGTGTTGTTGTTTGTTTTCGTTTCATGTTTTGTTGTTTTGTTTGTAACAATAAATAAGAATAGGCTTATTCCTTGTTTGGCTTACCGCTCTTCCTTTAGAGGATGGGATTATCTCTCCTCCTTTCCTTTTGAAGAATGGAGGTAGTGATCCCCTCCTCTTCCTTGGAGGGTGGGGGTTTGGTTACCTCTATACTTTCTCAGACAAACCACATTCAATGTTGGTTTGTCACTTGAGAGATTAGAAGTTAAGGAAAACCCCGCCATTGTTTTATGCGAGTATACTACAAATCAATGTTTAGTTAGACTTGTAATACGGAATTTTTCAACATTTATTGATCTTAGTTGTAAACTTCATTTAATAAATGAACTGCGTTATTTTCCTCAAACAAAAAAACTTTGTAAAAACAACAGAAATATTAAAAAACTAAAATTTAAAAGAAAAAAATTATATTAGTATAAATTAAAAACTTGTATACTACTAAATTGCAACTTTTAATCCTAACAAAGCTATGACAATAATGCAAATTAAAGTAAGACTATTATAAAATTACAAATTCATCTAATAAATATTACGAATTGTCACATAATTTAATTAATAATGAGAACAAAATTAATTCTTAAAGGAAGAATTGTAGCAAGATTACGGTTATGGCAAGAATGTTATTTCAATTTTAAATTGACCTTGACATTGGAATCTATTGGTGGTGAAAAAGTCTCTGATTTGCTATTCGGGGAAGATTGTCTACTTTCGGATTGGAAAGTTTGTGTTAAGCATATAGTAGGTTTTTGTCTTGTTTAGGCTTTTGGTGTCCTCTCTGCCGGCTTGCTTAGCAACAGAGCCATCAATCCCAAACGTAAACATCACCTATTGCTACAATAGTCCAATACTTTCCTACAAAGTTGACTCAGTCTGTTGGATAGGATCTTCATGATCACCTTATAACTAAAGTTACAAAGACTGATTGGGGCTAATCCTAATATAAGACCTTATATTTCCTCTTTGTTTGGAACTTCTTTCGTTCCTTTTAGTTAGTCCCAGTCATCTTCTTGTAGATGCACTAAAAGTCTTCAATTTAACGCTCTCCTACCTGTGTATCCCATGCTCAATGGCATTGATCTCCTTCCTAACTTTTTGAGAAGCCTTTTATTCACTATTCCCACCTAGGTCCCTAGCTTTGTGCTGTGAGAATGTAAGAATATAAAACCTCAAACATTAATAGAGAAAAATTAAATTTACAAACAAAAATACAAAAATACAAAATACAAAATACAAACATATATTAGAAATTATGTAAAATATACTAACATTAAAAATACTAACTAAGAAAAGATTGAGATCGATCAAGATGAGAATGAGATCATTGGGTCCTTAGGATTAGGATTGGGCATATGACAATGAGGCTATAAAAGACTTAAAAAAATAGAAAAACAATTAGAATTTCCAAAAATTATACAAATACAAAACATAATTAAGGGACAAATTGTATAAATGACAAATGAAAATGGTGGATCCCATTCACGAGATTATATTGCAGCAGATGTAAACGACGTCTCATGTATCACTACAACAATTCATTTTAAAGTTAACACCGGTTAAATGAATACAAAATCCACGATTACCAGATCTAGGTTTATCATCACTTGACTCTTCCTCGTTGGCCTCCTCAAAGTCAAGAACATCTATCACATAAAATAGGGTTCTTGTGATCCAATTTTGCAAACAAATTAATGCCTCCACAGTGATAGGAGAAAATGAACTCCGTAACAAATCCAACATGCCATCCGATGCTAAAGACTGATTATAAGGCTACAATATTGATAGAGATGACCAAAATACTACGGACTATCAATCTAAGGATGGGATACTTCACGACATTGATCAGGAAATGAATCGATTGATGGAGGCAACCCGCTACATGTCATTAATGTTCAAATGTGAAGCCATGTTGAGTATGGCCTCCACATTCATCGGGTTGGCCTCAATTCCTCGCTTGGAGACTATGAAGACCTGAAACATCTTGAACTCGATGTCAAATGCAAATTTTGCTAGGTTGAGCTTCATCTAGTATTGTTGTTGCTCTACAATGGCCATGTGTAAGTCACTAAGTATTGTTCATAGGTTCTATTTTTGACAAGCAATTCATTCTCGTAGACCTCTATGTTCCGCCCTATTTGCTCCTTGAACATGAGATTAACAAGTCACTGGTATATGACTCCTATAATTTTCAGGCCGAATGGCATGGCCATGTAGCATACATCTCCATCTCTATAATGAATGAAATTTTCTCCTCGTCATTAGGGTTAATACAAATCTGCTTGTACTCTGAATAAGCATCCATAAAACTCAACATGCAATGGTCCACAGTGGAGTCTACTATCAAGTTAATCCCAAAGAAAGGGAAGTTATCCTTTAGGAAGGTTTTATTCAGGTTAGTGAAGTCTACACATATTCTCCCTTTACTAGCACAACATTGGACATTCCATTTGGGTAGTGTGCTTCTTGAATGGACCCCATCATTAGCAAGTAGACGACTTCCTCAACGATGGCCACACATTTCTCAACACTAAAAGTCTAGCGCTTCTGCTTGGCCTGCCTCAGGGTCCACACAAAGGTGATGTTCGATTATGGCGAGATCGATCCTGACTATGTTCTCGTGGCCTCAGACAAAGACATGTCAGTGCTTTTAAGGAGCTACTTCATGGCCTATTGCATATTAGATTCCATTGTGCTACTAATTTATCAGGGAAGCTAATTCCAATGGTCTATTCAATTCCACTTGTCTAGAGGCATGCCCATCCCTGACACCGTGTTCCTTTTGGTGGTGAACTTGGAGAGGGTGGCGCAACTTCTTGTACCTTCCACCACATGGACCTCCCCATCCCTTTATTTTAGCTCCTACACATAGCACTCGCATGCTAACACCTGGTCACCTCGAATCTCCCCCACTCTTGTGGTCATTGTGAACTTCACTTTCAAGTGGCAAGTCAAAATCCCTGCCTACAACTTATTGAGTATTGGTCACCCCAGTATGGCATTGTATGATGAGGGAACATTTACCATTATCTAGTTGGCCATTGTCGTGGCTGTGTGGAAAGCTTTGTCAGCGCATGGCAGTGGCTCCTATCAGCTAGACCAAGTATCTTGAGAACCTCGTTAACGGCCTAGGCACTAGATTCAATTAGGTGGGAATAACCCCATTTGGGTGAAAGCATCACAAAAGAGAATGTCTATCGAAATGTCATTGTTGATAAGGATTCTCCTAATTCTAATGCTAGCAATGAACACGGTCACCACCAGAATGTCATCTTTCTTCATATTCCTCTTTATTAGGAGATGACAAGTTCATTGGTGTTCCTTCTTTACTTGGGCGAGTGGTGATTGGCCAGGTACACTTCCTCGTATCACACCCTTATGCCGTGTGCTTTCTTGTCATAGGAACTTGGGCTGCCACTAGAGAACCTACCAACGATGATTCTAATCTTGTGAGGGGGCAGTTTCTCCGGGCTTGCATCTAAGGGCGGTTCTATGGTGGCTCTCGCGCCACCCACTACCTTCTAAGGCTTTCACTTCTTTTTGGCCTATCGAACCTTCCTTGGCTTCATTCCTATTCCCCTCTCTCATTGGTACAGCGCTAGGTAGGAAGGTGCCCCACGGCCCACCTATTCCTTCTCACTTTGCGAGAGATGCAATCCCCGATGTTGTGAGTATTTGGTTCGTTGATAGTGTAATAGACATAGCCTCTATATTGGTTTGCATCTTGGGTAATCATTCTATCTTCTTCCTATGTAGACAGTGTGACTCGGTCATCTCAAGGTCCTAGGCCTCTTGGGGGGTGCTTCATCCTACCTACTATCTTGTTGTCCCCCTAGTCTTCTCAGGGGCCTTGGCTCCACACAATGCCTTAGCCTTTCTGTCAGCATGTTCCCATTTGATCTCCTTTCATGCTATCAGGGTCTGGAGCGTGTCTTCAGTATTGATTAAACTATCAACCTAGCCCACAAACTTCCTTAATGTTGTGGAAGTTTCTCTTAGGGACTAGGATGTCTTGAGGTTCTTGCCCAGGGCCAATCTAGAAGAGGGGATGGTCCCATCCCCAAAGTCATTAAAAGTGCTCTAAATTCTTAATAGAATTATCAAATGCATGTAAAAGTCAAGATTGAAAATGTAAATAAAAATGTGAATCTTAAACATTATAATTTGGAAGGAAAATGCTTGACTATCAAGAAATGTGACCCAAAACGACCGATTTTATCTTTTCATTTAATTATTATTATTTATTAATGTTCGATTTTGGCAATTGATGATCCCTTATAATTGCATGCAAATTGTATTACCTAATGGTCTTGTATTATTGAGGTTTGCTAGGAGTCAGCCATTGTACATAACACATATTGCACACCCTATGGCTTCTAGCATTTCAAATCTTGAAGAATCTCAAGTTTTCATCAAAGTTTTTCCTTTCTCTTCGAAACCATTCAGCATAAAGAACGTAGTTTGCAGTATAATAGTTCCACAATCTTCTCCAAAACAAAATCTCCGAGCCCGGTGGAAAAATTAAAAAAATTGACCAAACTTCTCCAAAACAAAATCTCTAAGTGGCATCATCGTTAGTAGGCCCTGGAGCTTATGCAGCCTTCGATATTCCATTCTTCTATGGTCCCAAATTCTTCGTATTGAAGCGTATAAAGCAACACCGCCAAAATTTAATGGCTAAATTGCAAATTTAAAGACTTCATGAGTATTAAAATTAAAACTTACATCTAAATGTCTCATTTAGTTGCTAAGAAAATAAGGGAAAACATTAAAAAAGTAACTAAGTTATGGCAATATCTTGTTTTTTTTTTTATGAGAATCATAGCATTGCATTCATCATAAACAAATTATAAATGATGAGTGTCCATCCAAACAACATCAGAAATACAATTGGGAATAGATCCTTGCCACATTTATGCATCAAAAATGTGCCAAGCATTACGGGCAAGACAGTGAGCCACTTTATTCCCCATCCTTGGTACATGTAGAACCTCGGATTCCATAAAATAAGAGAGCATCTTCTTAACTTCAACACGAGATTCCCCAAGCCAGACATTGAAGGTTTAGCTGCTTGAACTGCTTCAACCATGCCCAAACTGTCACTTTCAAGAATCAACTTGGGGCACCCAAAATGTAAACTAAACTGCAAGCCACGTAACATTGCAAGCACTTCAATAGTATCAGCATCAATGACCTCTGCTTCAGCCTTACTCACTACAAGTAAAACCTTGCCATGTGTATCCCAAACCATTGCTCCAATACCAGCTTTGTTTAAATCATAAAATATTGCCCTATTAACATTTAGCTTACAAAACTCTAGTGGAGGAGCTTGTCAAGAACAATGTTTAAGCATTTGGGTGAAGGTAGTCGAGATGGTAGTTTTTTTTTAGACTAATCAAATGTAGAGCATGATGAATAACATGAGTAGACTCTAATTTAATCTCCTCAAAAATCAACTTACACCTCTTATACTAAAAAGCCCATGCAAGTGCAAAGAATTTATGTGACACCTCCAAATTCTCCTTAAAATAACATGGGAATCGAAGCGTTGAGATAATGATAACACGGGTCACGCAATTCCAACGTCAAGTGCTAAGTGTGTGAACTCGTGACATATATAAATAAAAGCAGCGAATAAATTAAGTCGACAACTAAGTACCAGAATTTTTTAAGTTATTTTACAAACCAGTTTAACATAAATTCTCCAATAGGAGATTTAATACAGTCATCCGAAATACAACTTAATGAATACATATTTTTAAAAAAAGGGAAAATAATTTTCCAAAATAACAATTTTATAATACGAATACTTCAACAGCGGAGTGGCCTCCTCAGGCTCAGCCTCCACAAAAATCTGCATCCAAAAGCTACGACGCCAGAAATGACATCGTAGGTAAGTATAACCCAAACAAACTAAAAAACAGAAATACATTCATACAGCAACACTACGCATGAACAGGACACCGTATGCATGAAACTTAAAATCATCTTTCTCAAAACAAATACAATAACCACACACGCCAAAATCTCAATTTGGCCCAAATTAAAACTCTAATAAAATCATCCATCATTTTCCCGGAAAATAATGTCCGTAAATCCATTAAAACTACAACCATTTTCCCAGAAAATGGTCCACGTAAAACCAATAATTAAAACTCACCACTTTCCCAGAAAATGGCCTCAACATCCATTTTATTAACCGTATGCACCATGATCTCCCCTAGGGACCATCTGCACACCCTGACTTTCATCATCACAATGAAGGTAATGACCACGCATGTGACTTTGGAACGGGCGATGCCTAGCTAACCGTGCCCAGCACGTACCATGACCAGGCATCCCCTAACCCCTGCCAGTAGAGGAGCCATGGAGTTGGCACGAGAGCGTTACCATCCCGTTCAATCTCGTCGTCGCCTGGCGACAACCCAGGGGACGTCACTCAGTATATTCCGCTCCTGAGTGACCAGAGGAACTCCACCGAGATAATGCCCCATCTCGGCTTGGAGTCGTGATACACACGCACCCAAAAACCATAAACACAATGAAAACCCAGTTTTCATTTCCAATACATGAATATGCATGTAAATACACAATGCAGACGACCATGCATCAAATAGCCAACAACTGATAATTTTCAACAATGACCCAACACAATATCTGTTGATGCCAAAAATATATTTAAATCTTAAAATTTATTTAGAAAATACTTACAGCGGGTAAAAACATAAATTCTTGAGCAAATGTCAATCCGCAGCGTTCGTAGCGGTCACTTGTACATTAGGCTAAAGTACTCGGTTTGACACCAAAATTTAGGGAGATACTTTTTGGAAGGTGGGGAATCTCATGGAGGTAGTGGTATGGCGGCATAACCACCAGAAGGTGGCGGATTGGAATCTAAAAGGGTGAAAACCCATTTTCGGGTTTGGGACCGTATAAGAAAGGTGGGGCCGCGGTTGGAGAAACTGAGTTAGGGGGTTGGTTGGCTGAGCAAAGGAAGTCTTTTGGTGCTAGCGGTGAGGTCAAGTGGTGGCCGGTGGTGGTGCTAGGGTGGCAAACCTGTGTATGAGTGTTTGAAATACCCATTTCGGGTTGAGGCATTATAGGCTATCGTGGGTGGTGCCGGCGGTTGGGGGTGATGCCGGAAATCACTAAGAGGTGGTGGAAGCCGGCAGTGCAATTAAGAGGCTGGTGGTGAGCTCAGGCCGTGCATATGGTTCATAATACCCATTTTGGATTCTAGGCCGAGTAGGGGAGGTGAGGGGCCAGCTGGAGTGAAGGTTGCCGGTGGACAACGATTCAGATGGAGGGGCAATGTCGCCACCAGTGGTTGGGCTAAGCATGCGACCGAACGAACCAACCGGGGGGGGGGGGGGGGGGCTGTAATGTGCAGACGGAAAAATAAAAGAGAAGAACAAGAAACCAAATGCATACATAAGTCAAAACGCATAGAATCAAAACAAAGGGGGTTGGGCTAAATTACGGGCTGGGCTTGGACTTAAAATATTTAAAAACCCAACTCACATATATATATAAATCTAAGCCCAATCCGAAACAGCTAATATAAATTAATTAAAACACATCAAAATAAATACTCACATAATAAAATATAGGAAATTAAATTACAATCATTAAAATAATTACTTCACATTAAAATAAATAAGAAAAACAACGTAACTCAATATTTAATTATAAAATCAACATAAAACTAATATTAACTAATCAATAGATCAAATAAATATCTTAAACAAATAAAACATGACTAATAATATTATTAAACTAAATTAAAAAAATCAACAACGAGAATAAAATAATATGTAAAAATACATGTAAATCTGGGATCTCACATTCTCCCCCCTTTAAAAAGAATTTCGTCCTCAAAATTCGCTCGACTGCAACTAATAGGCAACTAATAGAAACTCAAATAGCTCACCTACCATATCACTTAATAATCACCCCAAGCATTAGTACAATCATCTATTTTCCTCAAACACAATGAATGATATTCCATCACAATCATATAGTCTCCAAGTAATATTTCATCTATAAGACTCCTGAATTAGCCAATTAATTTGAACTCTATATGTACAAGGATCTTAGTACAATTTCCAAAAATCCCAATGTTCACTAACTCCATACAACACATCATGCCAACCTAAAAAACACTCCCAAGTTTAACTTCTCATCTTAACCATCAATAAACCTAATTTAGCCAACAAATGATAAATCTCTCCTTACAAGTACCGTTACAAATTTCAAGTTACCACTAATTCCTCACAACCAACGTAAAACTTGAACCTCCAACTACATCACAAATCATCATGCTTTCGCACGCACTCTGATAACTCGTTAAATGCATAAAAATTTAAGTTCTTATAAATTATCACCATAAGTAAAAATTGACTCAACGCCTATTAACAAGAAATCTATACCACTCTTCCAAATCCTAAAATTTTAATATCTCATAATTTTGATTATACCACTATGGTTGATACCTAAACTCCAACGTATATCACAAAAACATCCTATCACTCTACTCAACTTAATTAGCATGATAACCACAATACATATAGCTTTCCCAACCGGACCTTCAATACCCATGAGATGAAATAATCTCAAATATTTTAATTCCTACGCGACCTTAAGTCACAACTAATTCCTTAAGATATCTCAACAAATGTTGCTAACTATTAAATTCTCCAAATATCATACTTAAATTATCCACTCTAAACAATTCGCCGAGAAGCCTAAAATTTAGATCTTTTAAATTTATTTCCATCACATCAATTCAACCCTATCATTTAATAAAACAACTTCCATCAAGTCAAACACAAATCAAAGACAAGTACTTTCCAAAAATTTACACACATAATTATTATATATCAATTTCTAAGCATCCACAAACAATATCAAAACTTCACCAAGGAAATAACTGATCGCCTACATAAGCATTACTAAAACAGATTCCATAACAATATATCAATGACCAACAATTTCACACTCACAAGAAGAGTTTATCTAAAACACAATTCCAACAATCTCCTAAAAATAAAATTAGAACTTAGAAACTCTAGCACTCAGTGAGACCCAGCCAATACATATAAACAGCATAGAAAATATCAACAAAGAAACACAATTACATAAATACCAATAATTTATCAAAATAAATCCATCTCACAAATATATAATAATATACACACCAAATAAAACTTAAATAATTCACAAAAATATTATATAAAAATGCAACGGGAAAAAGATCTAATAAACAAATAAGTAAAAACCATTCATTTAAGAAAACAAGACCACCTCCTTTGGTAAACACAAATCACCAAAAGCTTTCATTAAACAAAACAAAGAAATTGAATTAAAATAAGAACATAAAATAAAATAACAAATAAAGTTTTGAAATTCTCCACAAAACCCAACTCTTAAAAAGATTTATTGTAGAAATCTCTAAGACTTAAAACCTTTAAAAGAAACGAACCATAATAAAATAAATAAATTAATTAATAAATAAATAAATACTAACAAGTCGCCGAAATAAACCCACTTGTCAAAATAAATAGATAAACTTTTAAAATAAAACAAACGGATAGGTGAAGAGATAAGAAATTGAAAAACTTACCTCAAAGCATATGCCTAAAAGAAAGTATAGCAGCTATTCATTTTAAATTTTTGTCTAAATAAATTTCAAACTTTCAGAATTTATAAAATACAAGGGCCAGAATTAAAATAAACAAATAATAAACAAAATCCAAAACTATCTTGTAGGAAACCTATGAACTAAAATTAAAATCAAATCTGATGATAATTGAATAAAAGTTTAAGAAAACAAAATAACCCACAACAAAATAAATAAACTTTAAAATAAGGAATTCCATAACACAATTATTTAAAATATAAAATTCAATAAAAATATTGATATAAAATAATAATCAAATCCGAAATATCCAAATTTCAATTTAAACAAAAACAAAGGCAAATATATAAAATAAATAATTAAATGAATACTCAACAACTTAACCAAATAAAATCAACTAACTAAAATCTTAACTACTACCCAATTACAATATTGAACAAATATTGAAATAAAATAAAACAAAACAAACAAATCATTCAGAATTAAATTAATTATGAAAACAAATAAACAACATGCACATTAAAATAAAAAGTACAACACAACGAAATAAATATCGATAATCTTACCATATAAATTTGTAGGAAAAACTTAGAGAACAATTAGAATAATAAAATAAAATAACCAAACAAATAAACAAACAATTTTAAACAAAAAAATTTTCTGGTACAACTCCTAGGTAACTTGGAGATTTACCCAGAGCCGAACTGCTCTGATACTACCTGTGACACTCCCAAATTCCCCTTAAAATAACACGAGAATCGAAGCGTCGGGATGATGACAACACGGGTCACGCATCTCCAACGTTATGTGCTAAGTGTGTGAACTCATGACATACATAAATAAAAGCAACGGATAAATTAAGTCGATAACTAAGTACTATAATTTTTAGTGTTATTTTACAAACCAGTTTAACATAAATTCTTCAATAGGAGATTTAATACAGTCATCCGAAATACAATTTAACGAGTACATATTTTTAAAAAATAAGAAAATAATTTTCCAAGATAATAATTTTATAATACAAATATTTCAATAGCGGAGTCGCCTCATCAAACTCAGCCTCCACAAAAATCTGCATCCAAAAGTTACGACGCCAGAAATGACATCGTAGGTAAGTATAACCCAAACAAACCAAAAAATTGAAATACATTCATGCAATAACACTATGCATGAACAGGACAACGTATGCATGAAACTTAAAATCATCTTTCTCAAAAAAAATACAATAACAACACACGCCAAAATCTCAATTTGGCCCAAATTAAAACTCCAATAAAATCATCCATCATTTTTCCAGAAAATGATGTCCGTAAATCCATTAAAACTACAATCATTTTCCCAGAAAATAGTCCACGTAAAACCAATAATAAAAACTTGCCATTTTCCTAGAAAATTGCCTAAACATCCATTTTATTAACCGTATGCACCATGATCTCCCATAGGGACCATCCGCACACCCTGGCTTTTATCATCACACTAAAAGAAACGACCACGCATGTGACTTCAGAACGGGAGATGCCTAGTTAACCGTACCTAGCACGTACAATGACCAGGCATCCCCTAGCCCCCGCTAGCAGAGGAGCAACGAAGTCAGCACGAGAGCGTTACCATCCCGTCCGATCCCATCATCGCCCGACGACGACCCAGGGGATGTCACTCAGTATATTTCGCTCCCGAGTGACCAGAGGAGCTCCACAGAGATAATGCTCCATCTCGGCTTGGGGTCATGATACACGTGCACCCGAAAACCATAAAAACAATGAAAACCTAATTTTCATTTCCAACACATGAATATGCGTGTAAATACACAATGCAGGTGACCATGCATCAAATATCCAACAATTGATAATTTTCAACAATGACCAAACACAATATATGTTGATGCCAAAAATATATTTAAATTTTAAAATTTATTTAGAAAATACTTACAGCGGGTAAAAACGTAAATCCTTGAGCAAATGTCAATCCGCAGCATTCGTAGCGGTCACTTGTACGTTAGGCTAAAGTGCTCGGTTTAACACCAAAATTTAGGGAGATACTCTTTGAAAGGTGGGGAATCTCATGGAGGTAGTGGTATGGCGGCACAACCACCGGAAGGTGGCGGATCGGGCTCCAAAAGGGTGGAAACTCATTTTCGGGTTTGGGGTCGTATAGGGAAGTGGGGCCGCTGTTGGAGAAACTGAGTTAGGGGGTTAGTCGGCTAAGTAAGAGAAGCCTTTTGGTGTCGGCGGTAAGGTCAGGTGGTGGCCGGTGGCGGCACTAGGGTGGCAAACCCGTGTATGGGTGTTTGAAATACCCATTTTGGATTGGGCATTAGGGGTTGTCGTGGGTGGTGCCTGCGGTTGGGGGTGATGCCGGAAGTCACTAGGAGGTGGTGGAAGCCGATAGTGCAATTAGGAGGCTGGCAGTGAGCTCAGGCCGTGCATATGGGTTCATAATACCCATTTCGGATTCTAGGCCGAGTAGGGTAGGTGAGGGGCCAGCTGGAGTGGGGGTTGCCCGTGGTGGGTCACCGGTGGACAACGGTTCAGATGAAGGGGTAGTGTCGCCAGTAGTGGTCGGCGGTGGTTGGGCTAAGCATGCGATCGAACGAACCAAGTGGGGGGGGGGGGGGGGGAGGGGGGCTGTAACGTGCAGACTGAAAAATAAAAGAGAAGAACAAGAAACCAAGTGCATACATAAGTCAAAACGCATAGCAACAAAATAAAAGGGGCTGGGCTAAATTACAGGCTGGGCTATATTACGGGCTGGACTTGGACTTAAAACACTTAAAACCCCAACTCACATATATATATAAATCTAAGCCCAATCCGAAACACCTAATATAAATTAATTAAAACACATCAAAATAAATACTCACTGAATAAAATAAAGGAAATTAAATTCCAATCATTAAAATAAATAAGAAAAATAACGTAACTCAATATTTAATTATAAAATCAACATAAAACTAATATTAACTAATCAATAGATCAAATAAATATCTTAAACAAATAAAACACAACTAATAATATTATTAAAATAAATTAAAAAAATCAACAACGAGAATAAAATAATATTTAAAAATACACGTAAATTTAGGATCTTACAATTTATCAATAAAAGCTTGATCACCCTTGGAGACAACCAAGTTAAGAATATCAAAGATTCCCATGTTAAGAGAAACTTGGTTAAAAAGAGGAAAATACAATGGCCTAAATCCCGAATATCAGGAAAAAGAAAAAGTGCATGCTACAAATCCTCCAGGATAAATTCAAATCTATCTTATTTCTAGCCAGGTTCTGTTTTGAAGGAAGACTATCATAAAATACCTTCCATGCAAACACTTTAATTTTAATGGGGACACATATCTTCCATATAGCCTTCCACTAATGTCTTAATTTGTTGAGAGGTGGAACAGCTTGTTGAATTCTACAACATCAACAGCTTCTTAAACCTGTACCCACTTTTAACTGAATAAATTCCATTTCTTTCATGTCTCCAAAATAACTAATCCGAGTGATTACCCGAGCATAAAGGGACTTTCAAAATATCAGAAGCTAGCCTTGGATTGAAGAGGACTCTAACTGAATTAATGCACCACCAACCCGAATGAGGATTAATTAGAGTTGAGACTACTCTATCCTGGTTAGGCAGATTTATCCCAATTAATTCATCCTGCAAAGTTAAATGGCCAGGGATCCAAATATCCTTCCAAACATCAACTGAATTACCATCCCCAATAAGCCATTGGCATCCCTTAATTAAAAGCTTACGGGCTTCCCAAATACCCCTCCATGCAAATGAGGGATTAGTACCCAATTGAGACTCAAAGAAAGAACAATTGGGAAAATATTTAATCTTATAAATCTGAAAAAGTAAAGGGTTGGCTTGAGCAAGAATTCGCCAAGATTGTTTAGTAAGGAGAGCCATATTAAAGAGTTTTAAATCTTTAAAACTCATACACCCTTTAAATTTGGACTCACATAAGGTTTCCCATTTAAGCCTTTAAGCCAATGAATCTTCGTTCATTGCCTCTTTGACCCCACCATAATTTTGCAATCATTTCCTCTAAATCTCAGTAGAAACTAGTGGGAAGCATGACGCAACTTATGGTGTAAGCAGGAATGGATTGAGCCACAGCTTTGATCAAAATTTCTTTGCCTCCTTGAGAAAAAAGTTTCTCTTTCCAGCATTGCAAAGTCTTCCACACCCGGGCCTTTATATCAGTAAAAACTGCATTTTTAGCTTTCCCAACCAAAGGTGGAAGCCCTTAATACTTCTGGTATTGCAGTGTAGGTTCCACACCCATAGATATGAAATTTGATGCTGAATATGCTATGGGGTATTTGGACTAAAAATCATAGAGGTCTTACTAATATTGATTTTCAGATTAGAAGCACATTCATATCGAGAAAGTAGTGGAAATAAAGCCTTAGAGGAGTTAGGATCTACTTTGCAAAAAATCAAAAAATCATCTACAAACAACATATGATTAATCCTAGGGGCACCTATGTAGACTCTAATACCCTCCACCGATTTCATGAAGGCAGCCACCTTTAGTAGGGTTATCAAATCCTCCGTATATAAGAGGAAGAGATAAGGAGAGAAGGGATATCCTTGCCACAATCCTCGAGAAGGTTGAAACTTCTCCGTAATAGAACCATTAATCACAACAGAGAAAGTGACTAATTTCACACACTCCATGGGAAGAGACACAAAGCTGGCAGTCATCCCTATCCTCACTAAGACATTGTCCAAGAAATCCCACTCAACTCTATCATAAGTTTTAGACATATCGAGTTTGAGTGACATACAACCTTTTGTCCCTTGTCGTTTATTTTTTAAAAAACGGACAAGTTCATAAGCAACAAAAATATTGTCCGTAATTTGTCATCCCGGGACATAAGCACTTTGAGTTTCAGATATAATAGAAGAGAGGACCCATTTCAGCTTATTGGTAAGGATTTTAGACACTAGCTTGTAAATAATGTTACACAAACTAATAGGCATAAAATCTGAAACATGGGAGGGATATTTCTTTTTAGGAATTAGAACAACATGTGTATGGTTCAAAGATTGTGGAAATACCCCAAAGTTTAAAACATCTAAACAGCAGTAGAAACTTTAGAGCCAATAATATGCTAATATGATTTATAAAAGGATAAAGACATACCATCACGTCCAGGTGCTTTGTTAGGGTGCATTTGTTTTAAAGTTTTGACAGTTTCCAAGGAGGTAAAGGGCTTGCATAACTCCTCATTCATGTCAGCAGTAATCCTTCGCTCAATTCCATCAAGCACTTCGCTAGCACCTCGCTGTGAGGAGGCCAGAAATAATGATTCAGAATACCCTCTGATATAGGCATCCCGTGGGGTCCCTACAGCCATGATCCTCTATCATCAAGAATTCTTGTGATCTAATTCCTCTTCTGTCGGTGAGAGGCTCTTGAGTGGGAATATTTTGTATTTTGGTCACCACTATGTAGCCAAAGGACTTTAGATCGTTGCTTCCATAAAAGCTCTTCTCTTGCCAACCACAATTGCACTTCATTCCTTAATTTGTTTTTTGTAGCTACAGGGCCATTACCATAAGTGGAGACTTGAAATTCTTCTAATCTCCTTTTAGAATCAACAAGTTTCTTTCTAACATTACCAAAAGCCTCATGATTCCAGCGGCCCAAATTACGTCCACACTGGTAGATATTATGCAAAGTAGTAAACATACCACACTGTGAACCACCATCTACCCAAGCAAGCTCAATAAACTTTTCACAATCAGGATTACCAATCCATATGAGTTCAAAATGAAACAATCGCTTCCTCTTCTCCAAGGGACTGAGTCCTTGAGTATCAAGCCAAATAGGTTCATGATCAAAGTAAGTAGCAGAACCATGTGTGTGCACAGCAGCTTCCTTAAATAGATCCAGCCATTAAGAGTTACCCAAAAATCTATCAAGTCTCTCCCTTACCACTCCACTCTCCCTGCGATTACACCAAATTAACAGTTGACCCCTAAAACCCAAATATCTTAGTTGACAATCAGAAATCATAGATAAAAATCCTTCCTTTTGGGTTTCAAATGGTAGACAACCATCCCATTTCCCACTCAACGCTAAAATCTCATTAAAGTCACCAAATACCATCTAGGCACAATAAATAAAATGACACTTAAAGATTGGACCCATTATGCCGATCAAGGGATAAAAACCAAAACATAGAAGAATGGTAAAACCCAGGCCCAAGGCCAAAAACCCAACCCATGAAGAGCCAGCCTTTGCCCTTAGAAACGACGTCATTTCCAAGTAAGGCTTTATGCCTTCGTTTTCCCCCTTATTTTCCCCTCCAACGGTTTCGTCTTTCTTTCTCTCTGATTTTTTAGTTTTCCGCTTTTCTTCAGTCTTTCAACCGCTTACATTCCTCCTTTTATTTCCAGAAAAATTGACTCTCATCTCTATTGATAGACATTCTCTCATCCCCTCTCACTCTCGCTCATCTCCACACGCCGGTATGATTGTCTTCTAATTTTCCTTCGATTTTTTATCATATCTTCTTCTCATATATTTTTATTTCTCTCTTACGCTGCTTTAGGTCTTGGTGATATTGGGTACTCTGATTGTAAGTGGTGGGAACGAATGGTTGTTGAATCCATCACTGGAGGTATTATCGTAAGAAGGTAGTGGTTCCTTCTCATTCCGACTTCCACCTTTGTCATTTTTATTCGATTTCTTTGATCTTCATTTAAAATTCAAGTTTATTATTCCCTTCAACAGATTTTAACTTCTCTCTAACTTGCATTGCTGTGTTTTCTTTTGGTGATTAGGGTGGTTTCATCTTCAAATTCACATAAGGAATTAATTTCATCTCTGGCCCGTGTGTAGTCATTTGGTTTTAAGAGTCACAACGTGAATTTAGGTATTGTTAAGTCTAGTTTTCTCCTACACTGTAATACGCGGCTGTAATTGTAGAGTTTAATGAGTTGTGTTGACGGAGTTTGCAGGTTCATAATACTTGTGGCCGGTTGGGTTTGTTGGGTTGGTATTTTGGAAGTTTTGTGCTTTTTGGAGTGTGCTAGTTGGCTTTTGGGGTTGTTAACCAGGCTATTGTATTTAAATAGTTGGTTGTTTAGTGAATGAAATGCATTGGATTGATTGTTCTGGAACTCTTGCAAGTTGTTTATGGAGTTTTTATTTCTTGGTTGTGTTGAGTTAAATTATTATTTGTTAAGAAGATTGATGGTGGCTAGTTGTATGGAATAAGGAGACTATTTGAGTGTATCCTTGAGTTATTTAAGTTAATTAAATTAATGGTTTTATGGCATTTTGGGACTGTATTACGAAGTGGTTGGTTGAGTGGCGTTATTTTGCTTAATTATTGTTTAGAATCATGGTTTTTAATCATTTAGATAGTAGATGTGTTGCTGATCATTAATTAGGAATGTTAAATCGTGTCAACGGGTCGTGTTCATGTCGTATCAAGACATATATATTATACCATATAGGTTAATCCTAACCCGACCCGTTAAGTTTATCGTGTCAAAATCTCAAATCCTAACACGACCTGTTAATATAACGTGTCGTGTCATGTCAACCCATTAAGATTCATTAGTGAATATTATAAAATAAATTAATACGACAAAATATGATACTTTTCAACTTGTTATGTAAATATGTTGAATATGCCTAAAATTAATCCATTTGACTTAATTAAATTTAGTATAATTTTATACAAATTTTAAAATAACAATATTTATAAAAATTATAATACTAATTACAAGTATGAATTATCATCTAAACGATAAAAATATTGAAATTAAGATTATAACAATTTTACTTTTAAATGTAAAGGTATACTTGTAATTTTAACTTTCTTAACGTGTCATAATATGTCATAGCGGTTCAAAACAGATTAACCCGCTATCAATCCGTTAAGCAATCGTGTCATAACGGGTCAACCCGTTTTGACCTGAAACCTATTAAGACTAAAATCGAACCCGCTATTATCGTGTCGTGTTCGTGTTGGGTTAACGGGTCGTGTAATATATTGCCACTCCTATCATTAATATTTAATGTATATTTTTATGAATAGCTGGCGAGATTAATATAGGTTGAACTCAAGAATTTGATAATACACTGCAAGAAATCAGGGTTCTTATGTTTCGTTTTACACCAACTGTTAGACTAATGTTGATTTTCGGGAAATTTTTGCATATTTTATTATGAAATGAAAACTTGGAAAAAAAATATTGGTTAGTTATTTGCATTACTCATGAAATCTATTTAAAAGAGAAAATATTTTATAACATGCATCGTGTAGACATGAGTTTTGTTTTGTCATACTATCTCTGAAATATGAAAAAGAGCGATACTGAAAATCTAAAAATTTGTGCATTAATTTATAAAAATACTCTGACTTTGTTTCATTTTTGTGAGAATGATCTAAAAATATTTTTGGAAGTCTGTGTCATTTTGATATGGCTCTGAAAACCTTTAACATGGTAGATTGGTTTTATATTTAACTCTATCTCTGCTCTTCTTTGTGTCTGCTTTGTTTAGATTGGTACCAACTTCTATCTTTGAGTACACCCACTTTAGAAACAAAACGGTTTTATGTAGATTGTCTTGTGTATACATTCGGGACTCTAAACAATATAACTGAAGGGCTCTACTTCAAGAAGGGCTCTACTTCAAAACCAACAAGAAGGGCTCTACTTCAAAACTTGAAAAAGGAAAAGTTAAGGGCCTGGGTCGTGAAAGCCCAAAAATGAAATGAAAATCGAAGACGTCATTGCGAACATTGAGAAGATGCAGGAAAGTTTGAGAGAGACTTCTATCTGTAGGGGAAGACTTCAGAGCTCAGGGGGTCATAGACCCCGTCGCCGACTTCCTCTGGGCTAACCCTAGCCCTCTTGGCTCTGGTAATCCCAGTTGTCGATAACGAGTCACATGTTAGCAGAGAGAGGCTTCTATACTCGGGGAGCCACAAACCCACCAACTTCCCCTAGGCTGACCCCAGTTGTCGAGATAGCTTCCTCTCAGCTGATCCCAATCAATTCGTGCTTCGAGAGATCCAAGACGAGTTCAAGGCAAAACATGGAGATGAACAACACGACAGATGTGGTGTGTGTAGAGTCCTCAGAACAAGTGGCAGTTTTGAAAGAGGACTTATCGTTGGTGCCTTGCGATGAAAAGTTTTCATCTGAATCTATGTCGGAAGAAGTTGTCGTCCTTTTGGTATTTCTTCCTCCATTAAACAATATAACTGAATCAACACCTTATTGGCTTTTGTAAAAGGTTAATGAAATCCAGCATATTATGGAAATCTCACATGGAGGATGTAAAAATCAATTTAACACACTACTTGCTGTAATTGAGGAGGGCCTTTGTGGGAACATCTTCAGAATCTCCTTCCTTTAGTCTTCCCTCAACTTGAACTATCATAGTTGATTTTCCAAGAAAGACACTGCAGCTCCCTATTATTCTTAAATCTTGATTTGGTATCACATTGGATGTTTCAGGTGGTTATAAGTCTATGAGAGCTAAGGGTTAGGGTTGAGGAGGTGTGTTGTATTCCATGGATATTTTGGGTTTGAGGTCTTTTAGATAATTTTCTTGAACATGTTGGGTTTTTCATGAGAAAGGTGTTTTCGAGTATTCATGAGTTGGGTATTTTTTTGAATACAACTAGTGTATTTGTTTGCTCCTTTTGATATATATAATATTTTTACTTATATAAAAATTATTATTTCTTAAATTAAATTATATTAAATTATATCATGTAAATATTTTATTAAGTGTGTTACCCAAACCAAGTTGTCCTAAGATGTGCACGATTAATAACTGGACACAGAAAAGAAAATATCAAATTTCGAGTCTATATATTGTCATACTCAACATAGTTTGATCTAATTATAAAAGAAAAATATATATTATTTTATACAATAATTTATATAATATAGGTCTAAAGTAAGGATATTTTTATAAATTATTTTATAAAATTAACGTTATTTTATATATAAAAAAAATGCCCTTAAAGAGCACTCTCAATGGAATAACTAACTTTCTTCTATTTTAAAGAGTCAAAAATTCACTTTTCTTTTCATTTTAATTATTTATTTTTACAATACATCATCCATAAGTATCTTTAATTTTTCTTTATATCTTTTGAAATATTCATTTTTTATTTTAAGAAAATTTATTTTACAAATTAAAAAATAAAAACACTGTTGGAGGACGTGTGAGTTGTGTGGGAGACGCCGGTGACATTGCCGGAGATGAAATTTTACAGATATAGAATTCAAGGTTTCAAGTCTCATATCTACATATAGATTTTAATGATAACAAATAAATTCAAAACTCAAGGTCAAGTTTTATACTCATGAAAAAAGTTATGCACATCAAGAAATAAAGCATAAACAACAAGAAGAACAAATTTAGAAATGAAACTCATAGAATAATTTTATACACTCTTAAAATTTGAAATTGGATTAAGGCTCAAAATTAATATTTTCTCATAAAGTATCAAATTGTATTTTTTACATTTGCATAACTTTATTAAAATATTTAATTTTAAATTTTTTTTTCCACATATAATTTATAAGATGATTTATTGTCATCTTTAACATGTGCATGTGTTTGAAAATCTTGAAAAGTGATTGTGTGTTTTTTTGACAAATGCAAAAGATAAATGATTTTTTTTGAAAATCTTAAAGGGTGGTTGTGTGTTTTTTTGACATATGCAAAAAGAAAATGATTTGGTTTGAAAAATAAATCATGCTCATTTTGTCATGTATGAAAAGTAAAAAATTAAGTTTGATTTTTTTGAAAAATGAATGGAGTTGTCTTTGACAAATATAAAAATGAGATGTTTTTATTTGAATTTTTTGAAAAGTGAAAAGTACTCTTATTTGATATGTGAATCTTTTTAAATTTGAATATGAAAACTCATTTGCTTATAAATAGCTCACTTGAGTTTTGCAAAAATTACAACAAGAGCTTATACATCAATTGCTAAGTTTTGCATCATTCTTTCAAAATCATCATTCTCTCTTTTCTAAGTTTTGTGCCTTAATTCTTATTCATTTTGATAAAGATATAAATTGCGCTGTATTGTTTTTATCTCACTCATTGAGGAGTGTATTTTGATAACCTACCCATTATCAGCTTTTGAATTTGTAAGAATGTGCATATAACCCTTGTGTGTGTAAAAAGTTTTCTATATAAGGAATAGTTAAATCACCAAGTGTGAGATAATTACAGGTGTAAAGGATGTTCTACACGGATTCTTTGTAGCGGTGTTGCTCAAAAGTGTAATAGGTTTTTATCTCCATCTGAAAGAGATTGAATAGTGAATTTGAAATTTTCAAGAGTAGCTTGAGACGAGGACGTAAGTTGTAGGACTGAATCTCGTTAAAATACTGAGTTTGCTTCTTCTTGCCCTTACTTTTTATATTTTCTGCTGCTTCATATTTTATTTATATTTTATATTGTGTATTTAATTTATAAATGTTAATTTTTTTATTATAACTCAATTCACCTTCTCCTCTTGTATTAGTCATCTGGGTAACAACAGAGTTGGTCGCCGGAGTGAGTAGAGTCTGAAAATGTCGGCGGTGTAGCCGTTAACTGTCGACGATGGGTCAAACGAGTTTCAAATAGTCCAAAACCCATTTCGAACTTCGATCTGCGTGTGGCAGGCTACCGAAGGTTAGTCGAAGCTTGGATCACCAGGAGTTTGGTCATTGGCATCGTTTGATACCAGTGATGCCAGCGGTGTTTCGAACCTTGGTTGGAGGACGGTCGAACCTTGATTTGAATGTTGACAACGTTGAAGACGACCTATGCTACAGAAACAAAAATATAATAAAATAAGATTTAAAATATTAACAGTGTTGTCCTACATCTAGCACAAATATTATTCATATTTTTATAATTTTTGTATTTTAAAGAGTTTATTAGAATATAATTTTTGACTTTTTAATTAAAATTAAGTTAAATTTTATAAATAAAAAAAAGTAAACATTTAGGTAATTGGGAGTGCTCTTACTGTTTACAGAGCCGAAGTTCTCGACGTCTCGTCATCGAAGCTCCGGAAAGAACTTCATGAAGTTCTCGTTACTCCATTAGCCCATCAGATAGCTTCTGCACTTCTCTCTCTTCCTCCTCGACTTTGTTAACCACTTTGTCCTCCACTGTTTGGACTTCACCTCTCTTCGATGGCTCCTCTGTTTCTCCATGCACATCACCTGTATATAAAGAGTTCAGGCTCAGAACTTCCTTTCTCTTGTGCTCAAAAATTATGGAAAAAAAATATGATAATCCCCTGAACAGTAAAGGCATTATACCTGAAGGGATCTGGGTTGCTGCGAGTGGGGCTGAGACATCGTGGAGGAGTGGACTGAGATTTGACTCGAAGGACTTGAGTTTGGGCCAGAGATTAGAGGCGGAGATGCGGCGGACATCTCCACGATTAGGGATGAAATCTGCGATGATGGCATCATTGCTCACTCTTAAAGTGTAACAATTGGTTTGATTGGTGTAAGGGATTGATATTTTTTAACGGCTGTAGACAAGATAACTGAGGGAATTCTCTGATAATGAAAGGATCGTTGTAAGGAAGATGATGTCTGGTTAAAGAAGGCTCTAGCAGTGGTCGTTCTTTTTAAACTCGTGGAGTACGACTTGTTTGTTATATACAAAGGGCTTTTGTAGGAGAATAATCTTAACCCTAGAATATATACATTTTACTGTAAATGTTTTTTTTTAAGTGTGGATTTATTATTTAAAAATTAATTTCCCGGTAATCTTATAGTTTTTTTTTTTTAAACAATTATGCTAATGCACTTTATTTTTGCAAACGTTCTAGCGTTGTGTTGTATAGTGTAACATAGATTGATGGGCTTGGCTCAAGTCTATCTTGAGAAGTCCTAACCTATAAAAAGCAAAAGGACAATGTTAAGTTGCTTATCAAATCTATACACTAGTATAAATAATTTTCTTTTCTTTTTTTTTAAATATTTTTTAAACATTTTTAATCATTAGAAAAATATGAAAATATATATATATATATAATCTACTAGTATTCATTTTTTTAATTATTCAAAAATTAAAAAAAAATAAAACTAAAAAAAATATAGATATGAATAGATATTTTTGATGGACATATTTAATTATATTATCATCTTTAAACTAAAATGGAATTTGATAGGGTAAGAAAGGTTTACTAGTTTGGACGCCTGAGTTTCATAATTTTGTGAAGAAAAATGCTAATATACTCTCTTAATTTGACACTTTACTTTAATACTTTGTATATTTTAATTTTTTTTAATAATTAATAAATTGATAATCGTAAAAAAGAAATTGTAGATAAGAAGTATTTTTCCTTTTAGAAAGTGACCTTTTTCGATAGCCCAAACTGACAAATGCGTTTTTTTGGTCAAAAGTCCAACTATACCGACAAACAAAATATAAGGGCAAACGGTTTGGGAATTCTACGAGCGCTACGCGGCGCTGCTGATTTGAAAACACCTGGTTTCGGAAAACTTGCACCTGATTTCATCTTTCAAATTTTTAGTGTAGGTGTAGAGGAATTGAGATCAACTAAATGAGCTAAAGTTAAATGTTGACAATTTGAATAATATGTAATTAAAATATTTTAATATTATTATTATTTTAAAATAATTATATAAGAATTTAAAAAATAAATATTTTTATTTTTATTTTTTTATTTTTATTTTATTTTTTATCCCTACCTAACGAAAGCGGGATAGCGAAAGCGGTTTGATTTTATTCAAAAAATTTATGTATTGGTCTGTAAAGCATAACCAACAGAAAGACATCGTAATCAATTATTGTAAAGCATAACCAACAGAAAGACATCGTAATCAATTATTCTGGTACGGTTGGTAAGAAACATTTACCCACCATTTCTACCTTTAAAGAAGATAAAGTACGCTGCTATTTTGCTCTATGTTTTTTCTTTCTTAAAACAGCCTCACTAATATTTACTTCTTTAACTACGAAAAATATAATAAATAAAAATAATAAATTATAACAATAAATACACAAACAATAACTATGAGAGGACAAAAACATGGGACAATATCATTTTCTAAAATAAGAATATAATGGGATACAGTTAAAGTAGAAAATCACAATTTTATTTTTAATTAACGAAGTTTTAAGTATATTATTGGCTAGTCTTTTTATAATATAGATCATGTGGCTTGAACCTTCTGTTGGAGTATTACAAATAATATCAGAGACTATCCAACAAAAAATATAAAACTTGAGTCATACTATCTACGAAGAACTAGCCTAACGAAAACACCAAGGACTTAAGAAAGGGATGATTATGATACTAACGACAAAGATAAATGATGTATTGAATTACAAATTGATTGAAAATAAGAAATTCTTATTCTGTATAAGATTCTAATAAAATTCTAATTGTATTACTAACTAATTATTTTGATGTATAGAGCATATGGTTTGAGTCTTTTATTAAAGTTGTTCATTTTGGGGAAAGTTGGGCTGTTGTCTAGATGACTAACACAAGAGGGGGGTGAATTGAGTTGTATTTTAAAAAAATAACAGTTATAAATCAAATATACAATATAAAATATAAACAAAATATGAAACAGCAATAAATATAAAAAGTAAGGGTAAGAGAGAAGCAAACTCAGTACGTTAACGAGGTTCGGCCCCACTGCCTACGTCCTCGCCTCAAGCTACTCCTTGAGAATTCTCGAATTCACTATTCAATCTCTTTCAGGTGGAGATAGAAACCTATTACACTTTTGAACAACACCGCTACAAAGGATTCGTGTAGAACACTCTCTACACTTGCAATCACCTTACACGTGGTGATTCAACTATTCTCTGTGTAGAACACTTTCTACACGCACAAGAGTTATACACACCCTTTTACTGATACAATAAATTGATAGTGGGTAGACTATCAGAAAATACTCCTCAATGAGTAAAATAAGAACAATACAGTACAAACTATATCTCTCAAAATGAACAAGAGTTAAGGCTCAATACTTAGAGAAGAGAGAATGAAAGTTTTGAATGAATGTTGTATGCTCTTGGTGTTGTGAATATGAAGCTCTCAAATGATCTCTTTATAGGCATATGAGACTTCATATTCAAATTTAAAAAGATTCACATATCAAAGACATCATTATTCACTTTTCAAAAATTTCAAACCTAATCTTTTTACTTTTTGCATGTGACAAAAGAAGCACACTTTACTTTTCAAAAATTTCAAACCTAATCTTTTACTTTTTGCATATGACAAAAGGAGCACACTTTACTTTTCAAAATTTTTAAATAAAGACATCTACCTTTTGCATAAGTCAAGAAAAGTATCCACCACTTTTGAAAATATTCAAATAAAATATGCACATGTGAAAGATGACAATCAATCATCTTAATATTTTCAAAATTCAAACCTTTAATCATGTCATGCACATGTGAAAGATGACAATCAATCATCATTCAAAATTTTCAAATTTAATTTTCAAAATATTCATATACATGTGGAAAATGTATTTTAATGCTTTATGATAAAATATTAATTTTGAGCCTTAATCTTAATTTCGAATTTTTAAGAGATTTATAACATTACTCTATGACTTTAATGTGAACTTGTTCCCTTCTTGCTCATGCTTGGTTCCTTGATGTGCTTGATTCTATTGTGTGGACAACTTGAGCTTGAGACTCTTTTATTCTTTGAATTTATTTGTTATCATCAAAATCAATATGTAGATTTACACGAAACTTGAAATCTTGGGTTCAACAATCTCCCTCTTTTTGATGATGACAAATACTTGATAGAACCTTAAGCCTGTATTAATACTTAAGCTCTCCCTGAGAATGTGCGTTAGTTTTTCAAGCAAAAATATAAATATAATTCCAAGTATATATAACAGGGTAGTATAATACTAGTATAAGACTTCTCCCCCTTTTAGCATCATTAAAAGGGGGCCGTAATTGGTTTCAGTAAGATTTTTTCCCGTAATAAGCAATAACCAAATAAAACGGTGTGTTAGAGAGTAGAAGTTGGAACCACCCGTACCCGACAAAACCTGCAAAAGCTGAAACCGAATTTTATTATCTCCGTGGGAAAGAAGATTTAAATCCGCTTGATGTTATTGATGAATTAGATGTTCCAGAGATTTGAAGTTGAATAATTAAAATTATCCACGTCCGACAAAAACAGCAAAAGCTGCAGGCCTAGCTTTGGCAATACGGTGCGGAGCCATGCATGTCTGACAAAACCTGCAAATGCTGGAAGTCTAACTCTGGCAATTCAGTGCGGAGCCCCGCGTGTCTGACAAAACCTGCAAAGGTTGGTAACTCTAGCAGTCGATGTGAAAGCAGATTCAAATCCGCATGATATTGTTGAAAAATTAAATATTATCGAGATTTGAAAGTTGTTGTTTAAAAGACCATTTTCACCTGTCAGATACTCAAATAAATTTTCACACAACTCATTGATTCAGTTTCTGTTTATTTAAAATAATAGAATGGCGGAGAAAATTTCGTTTAATAATCTTCCGGATTTGAATCAGGAACCATCTCAACCAGTCATTTTATCTCATGAGGTTGTCAGCACCATGATAGAAGCAGAGATGCATTTTCAAATAGAACTGATTCTGAAGTTGTTGCAGCATCAAGAACTCTCAGTACTCAATATGCTGCCTTTGTTACGACCATGTCTCGAAAATTACTAGCGAGGGCAAATGAGGTTGATCGACTTAATAATCAAATATCTGTTCTGCATCAAAAGCTTGCAAATAAAGGCAGAAAGAATAAGAGGTTAAATCAAGAAAATAAAGATTTGACGGAATTAGCTCGTGTTTTGAAACTTCAAATAGAGGAATCGGAACGAGTAAGAATTCAAGCCAGAGTCAACATCAACAGATAATGGTAGCGTTTCATGAGAGAAACAGGGACAATTATAATTAATCTCGCTAGCTTAGTTCGGTAACTTTTGACAATATACATCCGGCATATCTTGTAAGTTTGACTAAATAAGATTTGAAGAAATAACAGTTTGTCTTCTACTTATTTCCATCTTTATAAAAGCAATCATTAGTTTTATCTAATCCGCATCAAATCTTATTCTCATTGTTGTAGTTCATCTTCATTCTCACTTTACAAAATCTTAATGGCTCATCAATTCTCCTTCAGTGCTTCTCGTGATCAATCTATTTCTGCATATGTCGTAAGTGCCATGAAGCAGCAAAACACTATTTTAGCTAATAAATCAGATCATGATGCCATTTACGAGCTTGTGGGTCTTGGGACTCGATACTCATCTTCCATTGTTGCTTTTTCTACTCGGTTGCAGTTTAAAACCCGTGAGATAGAAAAGTTTAATGAGAAGATCGATATTTTTCAACGACTTGTTCAAGAGTCTAACAAAAAAATAGTAGACTTAAAACAACAAAATAAGGATTTAAAATCCTTACTTGCCTCTGCATTTTGATTGCCTAATCTTTTAGACAAGGATGGCATGATGATTTATGAGGAGCAAATGCATTTGAATGATGAGGCTAAATGTCTCAAGTTTCTGTAGGTCATTTGAGATAATGAAATAAAAGTATTTAACAAATATTTATGGCATGCATAATTCCTATTTCTCTTCTAATCATGCATAGTTTATCTTCTGGTAGGGGTTTTGTAAAAATTTCTGCCAATTGATCATGTGTACTAGTGAATTCTAATACAATATCGCCCTTCTGCACATGATCTCTAAGAAAATGATATCTAATTTCAATATGTTTGGTCTGAGAATGTTGTATTGGTTTTTTTGAAAAATTTATAGCACTTGTATTATCACATTTGATTGGAATGTGATTGTACATAAGTTTAAAATTCTCAAGTTGTTGCTTCATGTAAAGAATTTGAGCACAACAACTGCGTACAGCAACATACTCTGCCTCAGTAATAGATAATGCAACAAAATTTTCTTTTTACTAAATCATGAAACAAGTACATGACTTAAGAAATGACATATTCTACTAAAACTTTTTCGATCATCTTTGCAACTAGTATAATCGGTACCTGAATAACTAATAAGATCGAAAGAAGTGTGTTTAGGATACCATAATTCTAAGTCAATGGTACTAGCAAAATATCTAAAAATCCGCTTGACTGCAATCAAATTAGATTGTTTTAGAAATGATTGAAAATGTGCACATAAACATACACTGAACATAATATCAGGTCTACTAGTTATCAAATATAATAAACTACCAATCATACCTCGATATACCTTTGAGTCAACTGACTTATCACTTTCATCTTTATCAAGTTTAGTGATTAGACTCATTGATGTTCCAATTACTTGATTTGCAATCCGAGAAAGAAATTAAGTCCTCCCATTATGCTCATTTCAAATTCTTCCTGCATATTCTTAGCAAAATCTTGACATATATTTTCATTAGTAGCACCAAATATTATATCATCTACATAAATTTGAACTAGAAGAATATCATTCTATTCATATTTGATGAAAAGAGTTATATCGATTTTTCCTCTTGAAAAACCCTTTTCAATAAAAAAAAAACTATTTAAGAAAACACTTTGAACATCCATTTGAAAATTTTTGAAATCTTTATAACAAGCATATGCAAGTAGCATTCGAATAGTTTCTAATCTTGCGACTGGTGCATATATCTCATCATAATCGATTCATTCCTCTTAATTGAAACCTTGGGCTACAAGTCGAGCCTTATTTCTAGTGATGATTTTAGACTCATCTTTTTTTTTTTAAAAACCCTTTTTGTTCCAATAATAGCATAATTTTTAGGTCTAAGAACAAATGTCCATATATTATTTCTTTCAAATTGATTTAGCTCTTTTTACACAACTAGAATCCATGATTTATCAATAAGTACTTCATCAATATTTTGGGTTTAATTTGAGATAGAAAAACAGTTTGATTACAAATATTTTTAAGAGATGATCAAGTACTTACACCTCATGAAGGTTCTCCTAGAATTTGTTTTACTGGATGATCTTTCACATGTTTTTACTGTTTGGTTGCATCTTGTACTAAGTCTTGATGATTTTTCCTTCTATTTCCATTATCTTCCCTTTTGAATTGTCTCCAAATATCACGCATCCTTCTTCTTTAGAAGTGAAGTCAATGAATTTAGTTTTGTCTCATGTCAGGCATCTTGAGCATCTATTGTCTAAAAACCATTTACTTTTACCTGTAGAAGACTTCATGCATACCTACAAAAGCAATAAAAAAAAAAAATCTTGGTACCCAAGTTCTTTGGGTTCTTTATTTATTAGTATTAGAAGAAATAAGATTCTTAGGTACCCATATGACCCTAATAGTCATTGTATGTTTTCTTCTAATAGGACAAACAAGATAATTATGACCATTTTTATTACAAAAATTGTAAATAGCATGTGACATATATGAAGAACTTAAGTGATTATAATAGTATCTTTTTTTAACAAAATTATTTTTATGAAAAGAATTTTGAATATTAGACTTTGATGTAGAAGGATTATCAAATAAGTTTTTATAAGGTTTGTATTTTTGTTTTGGCATATATTCCAAGTCTGCCTTGTCAAAAACACATATTTGACTACCAAGAAAATTTTCAAAATTTCTTTTTCCATTCGTAAAGTTTTCAATAATATTTTCTAAACCAGTTTTCTTTTTTTTCAACTCAAGATTTTTATTTTTCAAAACAATACTTTCTTTTCTTAAAATATCAATTTTGTTTGTTAAAGAAAAATTTTTATTTTTCAAAGCAGTATACTTGATACCCAATTTTTCAAATTCCGCATATACCTCTTCTAAAATATTTTGCAATTCTTCATATGAAAGATCTTCAATATTATCAAGATTTATTATCTCAATATCATCTTTAGCCATAAGACAAAGATTTACTGATTCTCCATTATTTGTTTCACTATCTGAGCTATTTGAATTATCATCCCATATAATTTTCATTGCTTTTTTACCTTTGTTTCGATCTTTCTTTAGCAGAGGACAATTTAACTTGATATGACCAGACTTATTGCATTTATAACAAATTAAAGTGTCATTTTTACCTGAATCTTTCTTGGAAAACTTTTTAAAAGATTTCCTTGGAGGAGTTTTATTTTTCTTTAAGAATCTCTGAATTCTTCTTGTTATTATTGCAACTTCTTCATCTTTGTCGTCATTTTCCTCATTTTCATCACTTTCACTTTCATGTGGAACAGCTTTAAGTGCCAAGTTCTTCTTTGGCTTTCCTTCTTTTTCTTTTTTTTTTCAATGTGTACTCATGGGTGATAAGTGACCCAATGAGTTTATTCACTTCAAGCTTTTTGAGGTCTCTAACTTCAAGAATCGCTGTCACTTTTGATTTCCAATGTTTTGGTAGAGAGTTGAGAATTTTTCTTACTATCTCCACTTTGGAATAAACTTTGCCAAGAGCTGTCAAGCTGTTTATGATGTTAGTAAAATGAGTGTGCATACTAGAAATAGATTCATCATCATTCATCTTAAACATTTCATATTCATGAGTAAGAATATACATTCTTGATTCCTTGATTTGAGAAATTCCTTAATAAGTAACTTCCAAGTTATCCCAAATGTCCTTTACTGTAGCGCAAGTCATTACTCTATTAAACTTATTACCATTGAAAGCATTATATAATAAATTCATAGCAGTTAAATTCAAAGTATAAAATCTATTGTCTTCACGATTAAACTCTTCTTCTTCCTTTTTGACCTTTACTCCATCAACCACTTTTGTTGGAATATAAGGTCTATTTACAATATATTTCCAGATTTCTCAACCTTGAGCCTAAAGGAATATTCTCATTCTAACTTTCCAGAATGAGTAATTGTCTCCGTAAAAAAGTGGAGGCCGACTGCTAGACTGACTTTCACCAAATGAAACTGCAATATTAGCCATAAGATCTTAACTCAAAAGATAGTTAATCTTATAACAGAGCTCTAGCTCTAATACCAATTATTGCCCAGATGACTAACACAAGGGGGGGTGAATTGAGTTGTATTTTAAAAAAATAACAGTTATAAATCAAATATACAATATAATATATAAACAAAATATGAAACAGCAATAAATATAAAAAATAAGGGTAAGAGAGAAGCAAACTCAGTATGTTAACGAGATTCGGCCCCACTGCCTACGTCTTCGCCTCAAACTACCTCTTGAGAATCCCCAAATTCACTATTCAATCTCCTTCAGGTACTAGAAACCTATTACACCTTTGACCAACACCGCTACAAAGGATCCGTGTAAAATACCCTCTATACTTACAATCACTTTACACGTGGTGATTCAATTATTTCCTGTGTAGTGGGTTATACACACTTTCTACACGGAGTTACATTCAACTATGGAGTTACATTCCCTTTCTACATGCACAAGAGTTATACACACCCTTTTACTGATACAAGAATTGATAGTGGGTGGGCTATCAGAAAATACTCCTCAATAAGTAAAATAAGAACAATACAGCATAAACTATATCTCTCAAAATGAATAAGAGTTAAGGCTCAATACTTAAAGAAGAAAGAATGAAAATTTTGAATGAATGTTGTATGCTCTTGGTGTTGTGAATGTGAAGCTCTCAAATGATCTATTTATAGGCATATGAGACTTCATATTCAAATTTAAAAAGATTCACATGTCAAAAACATCATTATTCACTTTTCAAAAATTTCAAATCAAATCTTTTTACTTTTTGCATGTGACAAAAGGAGCACACTTTACTTTTCAAAAATTTCAAACCTAATTTTTTTACTTTTTGCATGTGATAAAAGGAGCACACTTTACTTTTTAAAACTTTTAAACCTAATTTTTTACTTTTTGCATATGACAAAAGGAGCACACTTTATTTTTCAAAATTTTCAAATAAAGACATCTACCTTTTGCATAAGTCAAAAAAAGTATCCACAACTTTTGAAAATATTCAAATAAAACATGCACATGTGAAAGATGACAATCAATCATCTTAATATTTTCAAAGTTCAAACTTTTAATCATGTCATACATATGTGAAAGATGACAATCAATCATCATTCAAAATTTTCAAATTTAATTTTCAAAATATTCATGCACATGTGGAAAATGTATTTTAATACTTTATGATAAAATATTAATTTTGAACCTTAATCCTAATTTCAAATTTTTAAGAGATTTACAACATTACTCTATGACTTTAATGTGAACTTGTTCCTTTCTTGCTCATGCTTGGTTCCTTGATGTGCTTGATTCTATTGTGTGGATAACTTGAACTTGAGACTCTTTTATTTTTTGAATTTATTTGTTATCATCAAAATCCATCTGTAGATTTACACAAAATTTGAAACCTTGGGTTCAACATGGGCGTTTTGTGCTAAGATTTGTAGTTCGCGTTGCCATTAATTTTCCTATGTTCTCTTATCCATTTATTTTATCTTTGATACTTTTCTATTAAGGTTCTTACATTGTATGCGCTGAGCAAAATGTAAAAGAGGGGTTAGGAAAGTATGGGAGATTATTCTGGAATGTATTTTCGTCTAAAATTATTGGAGGAATTAGGAGCCTTAAACATCTCAAGTCGCAGCCCTTTTCTCTTTATTAAATTTCATCATCTTCAATTCATATCCAATTTTTGTCTCTATTTATCCATTCATCTTCTGATTTGTAAACCACATTCCCCGTTCATACAGCCTAGGGGTAGGTTATGGATCTGGATCCAGAAAACCTCCCAATCGAACTTCAATTTGTTTGGTTAACTGTAGGCATCAAACAACCGGAGCATGAAGACATGATTCTCAAATATCCACGAATGTCCCTCTATCACTTTCACTTTATTTGCATGGATTGTGAGTGTTATTATGAAAACATTATTCCCAATCTCCTAGAAATTCACAAGTCTGCTCAATCTCCATCCTTTAGTCATTGTAGAGACAATAACCTCATTTCCTATCTTTTAGTCCAAGCAAACTTTTTTAAATAGAACAGTGATACTTATCATCTACTTTTTTAGCATTTTCTCATCATTCCATGATATAGTATTAGATGATTGGAGATTGTGTATTATGTTCACATATGAGTCTATCATCTAACCTCATATCATAAAATGATGAAAAAGAGGATGATAAATAAATTTATATTTTCGAATAAACTTATTTCTCCTTTGTCTTTCATTTTATCCTCCAACCAGTTTAGCTCTATTCTCAAACTTTTCTCCTTTGTCAACCGTAAATTTTTCCATAATTTCTCCAACCTATCCATTTCTCCTCCCTCCATCTTCGCCTTCCACAAAGAGATGCAGTTAGAATATTCTCACAATCTCACCCTTACACCTTTACACCACTTATGTGTTTACGAGGGTGTTACGAAAATTGCAAAACGTAGAAATGTACTTGTTCTTGTGCATTTGAATGTTTATTTTGCATTTTGCATTATGAAATCATATATATTTTTAGGTTTTTATGAATCGAGGCCACAATTCTCAATTTTTCTAATATTGATACTTAAATTTCAAGGATGAAAATTCTTCTGACAATAATGTACATGATCAAGATTCCTTAATTAATATTCTTGTAGTTTTAAGGACTAAAATGGTTGGCAGAGAGCAATATTAAATGGATACTACAATAATTGTATGTATAAAACATGTATCTATCTCTCTCTTATCTTTACTTTCTTGATAAAAGTATACTGCATTCATTAATCAACGGGCATTATAACTGGACTTAAAACATACATTACAAACTTATTACAACATTACAAGCTCCCTAGTCCACAAAGTGACCGAGATGGTATAGTCCTTGCTACAAACATCTTCAAACCACTATCTGAAAAGACAATACAACTTTATCCAAGGCAGAGTGACGTAGCACCAACCATTTGAGCTTCGTCGTACACCCAACCAACGAAGCACGAAAACCCCTTTGTCGATGATTGCTGCAAACAAAAGGAGAAGGAAAAAAAAGAAATATTTGAGAGAATAGGGGAGAAAGAGAGAAGGGGAAGGGGTGAGAAGGGGAGGGAAGCTCCCAGTGGGACTAGCCATTGTAAAACTGACCTTCACAACTCCCAAAAGAAATAGTAAAAAAACCAAAAAGAAATAGCGAAAAATCAAAAGAAAGCTGGTTGAGGTGAGGGGAGGGGAGGGGGAGGGGGAGGGGGAGGGCTCCCACCCCTTGTGGCGAGTCCTTCTCTAGGGTCTCCTAGGGTTTTCTTGAGAAGGAGGGAAAGAGAGCTACCTTCGGATTCTCTTTGATGTTTTTATCTCTCTTTTAGTACTTGATATGGATACATATACAAGTACCAATAAGTTGCCCCAGTGACTAACACTAGATGCTCTCACTTATTTAAAAAAAAAAATTATCTTAGACTTGCAAACTTGAAATTTGCATAAAATCATTCTCATTTGAGATAATTCAAAGGCATTCAAACTTGTATCACCATCTAAAAATAACAAGCATTCAATCTTTTATGACTATTGACTACCAATAGATAATTCAGCGGCATTCAATCTTGTGGGTAGCTCAAGATGCGAGTGTTTAGTTTTGTTATTTATTTATTTTTATTTTTTTATATCAGCTTTTATAAATATCTTTTTCTCTCTTAAATTTTACATTTGTATTCTATAAAATAAATAAATATATCTATATAAAAATAAATAATAGTATATATATTTAAAAAGAAAAGTGTTAAAGCACTAATAATAGATCCATCAAAAATTTTTTTTTAGTACAAATTTACATATATATCAAAAAAATTCCATATACTTTTGATGGATCACTATTTAAAAACTAAATATAAAGTACTTTATTTCTTTTTCTCTATTTTTTTTCTCATATTTGATCAAATATGACGAAATTTTTTTAATATATGTACAAACTTGTACTTTTTTTAAAAAAAAAATTGAGAAATCTATTCTTAATGTTTTTACATACATAAAAAAGACTTCATAAAAATAAACTTATAATTTTATTTCATTTATTAAATATATTTTATAATAAAAATAATTTTATAATGTAATAAATCATATTAAACTATTTTATTTTTTGAGATTATTTTTATATAATTTTTATTTATAGATAAAGAATACATAAGAATTAGAAAAATGATAATCTGTTTTAATAATAGGTCGTGCTACGAAGAATGATGGTCTACCGATAGGATGACCGATTCTTTTATTTATTTATTTATTTGTTTTTTTTTTTTTTCAGAATATTAAGAATTTTTTTAATGTTTAAACAATAAATAAATAAAAAATTCACTTCAATACAGTTTTTAGCATTTAGAAAAACTAAAAAAAAAAAAAAAACAAACAAATAGATTTGCACCTGTCGGTGCAAATGTTAGGTCGACCATCGGTCTACCTAGCATTTTCCTTTAATAATTATACAAAAAAGAAAAAAAAAATGAAACCCGTGAAGTTTCCATCGCATCCACCAGTGTCACGCACTTCTAAGTTCTAACCCCTCCCTACAAAAGCCTCATCCTCCCTCTTCACTCTCTTTAATCCTTTTTGAGTTTTGACATCATCTTCCTACTCGCAAAACCCCCTCATATTATCTTCCCTAAAATCCTCCACAAATCTCAGGATACAATCTTATTTTCACGATTTAAGCATGTGCGGCGGTGCTATCCTCGCCAGTCTCATCCCGGCCGTCTCTGATGTCTTGCCCAACGGCGAGCTCAACCCCTTCGAGTCAAATATGAGTCGAGTCGCCCAAGACGTCTCATCCCCACTCAAACGAGCGCAGCTTCCTTCAGGTACATACCCTTCCTTTACTGTACAGAGGGATTGGCAATGGCAAATGTAATTTATCCCTAATTTTTTCAAAACAAGAGAAGTAAAGCGAGGTTCTGAGCGTGAGCTTTATACAAACAGGTGATGTTCGTGGAGAAGCTGAGAAGCCGTCTAAGAGGAAGAGGAAGAACCTCTACAGAGGGATTCGGCAACGCCCGTGGGGTAAATGGGCCGCCGAGCTACGCGATCCGAGGAAAGGAGTTCGCGTCTGGCTCGGCACCTTCAATACTGCCGAGGAAGCGGCCCGAGCCTACGATCGAGAGGCCCGGAAGATCCGTGGAAAGAAAGCCAAAGTTAATTTCCCCAACGAAGACGAGAACGAGGTCTGCTCCTTCACTACCACCTCCCAAAACCAAAATCACTATAACCCGCCCTTTGTTCGAAGCGTTCCCAGTTTCCCTCATCATCATCTCCAGGATGATGCTGAGTCGAACAATAAATATTCAAGAGATTTGGATTTTGGATTCGGTTGTAAAGGGTTTCAGTCTGTTGGGGAACTGAACACTGATCCAACCATTGTTTGTGGAAATTACAATACTTATCCATCGACAGCGTTGGTTTGCGCTAATGAGCAGGAGACGAAAGCTGAAGAGGAGGAGAAAGTGGTTACAAAACAGAGGAGGAAGAGAGAGAGGTGCAGAAGCTGTCTGAAGAGCTAATAGAGTACGAGAACTTCACGAAATTCTGTCAGACTCCGTACTTCGACGGCCAATCGGCACCCCCAGCCCCCAGTACTGCTCAGGAAAGCGTTGTGGCTGATCTCTGGAGTTTCAATGAAGAAGAGGTCGTTCCTGAACCTGCCTCTAGGACCCCTTCGGCTCTGTAATGGCTTCCATTGGGATCGATCCTTACTTCTGTTCATTATATTTTAGAAGTTGCTCTTCTTGTGAAATTGTCTTGTATTTCTCTACTTTCCCCAAATGAAATTCCATCGTTGCATGTGCGAGGTGAAGATGTTAGGCAGATCTGGCGAGTGGCACCATTAAAGTTAGACTACGTGATTTATGAAGAAAGAAGAGCCAAAATAAACAAAAATAATATTGAGTTTCTTATTTTCTAATTGATAAATGTTGTTAAAAAATCCACCTATCAGGAAAAAAAAAATGATGTTAAAACTAGATATGTTAAGCACCATTTTGTATGCAAAATTAAGTACCCTATGCATACTGAATTTAGTTTGGTATTGGACGATTGTGAATTGCATGAGTAGGGAAGGTGATCTATTTGAGTATAGGGCGCGTAGACAATTAGAAAAAATAAATAAATAAAGTGTGACATGCCGAAAAAATAAATTACTGTTATAAAATTAAAAAGAAAACTACTACTATTGTAATAGAAATATAAAAGAAACTTTCTGAAACTTTCTTCCTTCTCTATATTTTCTTATGAATTTTATTACAACTGAAACCCATATTTATAAGCGTTGAAGTTACTATACAAGTCACTATACAGATTTTAAAATAATAGTGATGGGTCATTCACATAATTTTTAGTGGTGGGACAGGGGCGGCTGCCGACTCTTACAATTCATAACACTCCCTCTTGAATGACCACCCATAAAGAATCTGCCTCGTTAAAACCTTGGCAAGAAAAAATCCAGTGGGAAAAAAACCAATGGCGAAGGAAAAAGAGTACAGTTTTCTTATGTATCTATAAGTGCTTTAAGATTGTCTCATTAAAACCTTGCAAAAGAAAACCCAATGGGATAAAACTTTAGCGAAGGAAAAAGAGTACAATCAGCACAAGTCTTCAGGACTTTTACTCCCCCTGGAAAGTGCATGACAATAGTTTTTTTGAATCTTCACATTTTAATATTCTGCACAATTTTCTTGAATGTCGCAGTTGGTGATGCATTCGTGAATAAATCTGCCAGATTATCACTTGATCGTATCTTTGATATATCCTCATTTGATTTGAATGATACAAGTAACATTATTTTCGTATAAAATTGTTGAGCTATCATTGATTATGAAATACCACACTTTTTTTGGATACGTTAAGTCATTGATCTCAGCCAAATATACTCTCGACTTGTTTCATGAATTGCAATAATCTCTGAGTGATTTGAAGATGAAAAATAATATCTGATTGACAGACTTAATAGAAATTTGATACCTGTAGTAATACTTAAACTTCCCCTGATAATATGCGTTAGTGTTTCAAATAATAAGCAAATATGATTTCAGTATATGTAATAAGTTAAGAATTCAAACACGATCTCCAACTAAATAATGCATTAGAGAGAGTATGATAATATTTTCATCTAAAATTTTCTCCCCCTCATTCGGCGTTATTAGGAAGAACTTGTTTATATACGGCGGAAATAACATTGGAAACCATCTATGTATGATAAAAGCTGTAAAAGTTTTGAGATTTAATATTATCGGTTCGGCGGAAAATCAAATCCACTTGACATTGTGGACAAACGAGATCTTGAAGAGATTTGAAAGTTTCGGGTTGTTGTTTAAATATAACCAATTTTACCATTGGTTTACTCCAGCAAAAAGATTTCGCATTTCTCATAGATTCAGTTGTTGTTCATCCAGAACAATATTATGTCTGATAGAAATTCTAATGTCCTAGATTTAAACCACGAACCTTTTATACCTCAACCACTTATATTTTCTCCTGAGGCTGTAAACACCATGATAGGAGCAGAGATATATCTTTCTAGTAAATCTGATCCTGAAATTGTTGCAGCATCAAGAACCCTCAGTGCTCAATATGCTGCTTCTCTTACAATCATGTCTCAGAGGCTACTGGCGAGAACGAGTGAGGTTGATCATCTTAAAAATCAAATATCTGAGTTGCATCAAACGCTTGCAACTAAAGATAGAAAAAATAAAGATTTAAAACAAGAAAACAAGGAGCTGAAGAAACTTGTAGACTGGTATTTTCGTGACCTGAAAACACGAGTAGAAGAGTTGGAACGAGAGAGAGTTTAGATACAAAGTCAACAACAGCAGCTAACGGCAGAGATTCAACGTTTACAAGAAAATAGGGATAGCTGTAATTAATCTCGCTGGCTTTTGAAATTATGCATCCAGCATATCTTGTAAAGTGAGATTTGAAGAGATGATGGTTTGTCTTGTTCTTATTTCCATTTCTATAAGAACCGTCTTTAGTTTCATTTAGTACGCATCAAATCTTCTTCTCATATCTATAATTCATCTGTATTTGTATTCTTATTCTACAAATTTCCAATGGCTCATCAATTTCCTTTTACTATTTCTCACGATCAACATATGAGGTGTCCTTCACCTCAATTACAAGTTGTTCCTGCATCTTCTGTAGGTGCCATGTTGCAGCAAGCAAACAATCTGGCTAATAAGTCAGATCGTGAAGCCGTTTATGAGCTGGTGACTCTCGGCACCCGATACTCCTCTTCTATTGTTGGATTTTCCAACCGATTACAATCTAAAAATCGTGAGATTGAGGAGTTTAACGAGAAGGTTTCTGTACTTCAACGACTCGTTCAAGAGTCTGACAGAAAAATTGCAGATTTAAAGCAGGAGAATAAGGATTTAAAATCCTTACTTGCCTCTTCATTTCGACTACCTAATCCTTTAGATAAGGATGGTATGTTGCTTTATGAAGAGCAAATGCATCTGAGAGATGAGGCTAGAAGTCTCAAATTCTTGTAACTCATCTATGAATTGAATAATAAGGTCTTTCCTTTTCAAATGTATTCCTTGAATTTATAGCAACCCTTGTAATCTTTTCAAGAGCTCTAACAAGGTAAATCATCAACGTAAACTGCAATAATGACAAATCCGAATTTTGATAAAACACATGGACATATAGGATTATTCTTAAATCCTTTTTTCAATAAATACTTGTTAATTCAATTATACCACATGCGTCCGGATTGCTTTAACCCATATAAAGATCTTTGAAGTTTTATAAAGTACATACTCCTAAATGTATTTGGATTAGATACTTCAAGTATCGTAAATCTTTATATATGTAATGATCTAATGATCCTTATAAATATGCAGTGACCACATTCATTAACTGCATATCTAATCCTTTTGTAATAACCAAATCAATTAAAAAATATGAATGTGATTGCATTCATAACAAGGAAATATCTTTCCTCATAATTGCTCTCGGGTTTCTATAGGAAACCTTGTGCGACAAATTATACCGCACAATTTCATTTCGCATTACGCTTTCGTATAAATACTCATTTATATCTGACAAATATTACACCCTTTGGTGTTTGGACAACAGGTCCAAATGCATCTCGCTTCACCAGCGAGTTTAATTCAGTTTTAATAACTGCTTTCCATTTTGGCCAATCATTTCTACGTCGACATTTTTCGACGATTTTTGGCTCACTTTCTTTATTACTTCTGGTAATATCAAGTGTTATCATATATGTTGTCGACAACAGTTTTATTTCTATTCATAAATTTTTCAGTACTCATAAAATGTATTGAGATCTCATTGTTCCTCTCTAGGGGAAAACATTTTATGAAACACCTCTACAGGAGGTTCCTCTTCAGGAGGTTTATACTCTTCAGGAGTTTTCTTTTCAGAAGTTATACTTTTCAGGAGTTATACTTTTCAGGAGTTACCTTTTCAAGAGGATTAGAAAATACGGTTTCTTCATAGCACTGATTTTTTTTTCTTATGCACCAATAGGTCTTCAACGCTTCAGGTGTATCTTAGACTCATTTATTGCTGTTTTAACAACTCGTCCTTCAAGGACTTCAATTCTTGCTTAAGCATTAACAGCAGTAATATATGATTTTACAACACATTTAGTATCAGTAAATATATCATGTAATTGATTTGCAACACTTTGTAGATAGGCAATCCTCTGAACTTCTGGTTCACATTTATTTGTAAAAGGATCAAATTTAAACAGGGCTTTATTATCCCAAATAATTTCTTGTCGTGCTTCAGGTACCGATATTTCATTATTTCAAAATATGATGAAATATTAATAAGCTTATATATAAAAACTTAGTATAAATAAATCAAGTGCTTGGCCGTACAACAGGTATGTGACTACTATTTAGTCATATTACATCTATGACAAACATCTTCATCTTTTTATGAAGAATTATTCTGAGGGCCTTTACCCTTCTCTGAGTTGGATCACTTTTGGTGATACGATATATTTTTATCATTTTTAGTGTTGTCGCTTTTGGGACCAACACTTCTATAATTTTTCTACCACGTCTACGCCCTTAGTTCCCGTTCACTTCTGGGAATTGTGTAAATTCGATATTATTAATAGGACGTAACTGGTGTAAAAACTCATTATTTAGCTCAATCACTGGAAGACAAAACAAAAGTTCAGAATATTTGTTGAACTTTCACTCTCGATATTGCTACTGCAGGAGCACATTCGAAGTATGAAAAATAATGTTTTCTTTTATATATCATCATCAGTGACATTTTCACTGCATAATTTTAATATTGAGCTAATTTTAAAGAGTGCAGAATATTCAATACTACTATTAAAATCTTGTAACTTCAGGTGCAATAAATCATAATGATCTTTTGAGAGGATTACATCTTCTGGTGCTTATATCACTCTCTTAATTTATTTCACACAGTAAGATGATTTTTCATCATGAGATACACAGCAGGGTCCTTTAGGGACACATGGTTTTCTTCTATGATTGTATCTTTCAAGTTCATCATCATATCCAAATAGATCTCATCAAGGATCCTGGATAAATAACATTTTTCAGAAATGTCAATAGTAATAAATCTCAATATTTGACATTATATTACAAAAATAAATCTGTGAATTTAAGAAATATATTCACATTATCATAAGAATAAAAATAAAATTTTATCAAGTAATATTCAGCAATATTACCTTTAATATTTATCTCAAGGACTGCAAATAATATATTGAAAAACTTACTTGAAATAGAAGACCACTAGCTTCAGTATCGGTAGAACCTCGTACTGATAATGTGTTATAAAACTAAAAAGAAAAATACTACTATTGCAATAGAAATATAAAAGAAATTCTCTGAAACTTTCTTCATTCTCTATATTTTCTTATGAATTTCATTACAACTGAAACTCATATTTATATGCGTTGAAATTACTATGCAAGTTACTATGCATATTTTAAAATAATAGTGGTGGGGTCATTCACATAATTTTTAGTGGTAGGACAGGGACGGCTGCCGACTCTTACAATTCATAACAGTTACATTTTTATAGTGGGTTCTAATTGTTTTTAAATATGTACATTTAGTTTTAGTGGTGGGGTCATTCACATAATTTTTAGAGCTTGTTTAGAGTTTTGTTTGAAAGCTTAAAAAGTGATTCTAATTGTGCAAAAGCTCTTTCCTTAAGAAAATAATATATATGATAAATTTATAAGAAGTGCTTTAAATTCTTAAAAAGTTGAAATATATTTTTTTAAAAGCAATAAATTGAAGCTTATATGAAAAAAATTACGTAAATGATTGTATATTTTCAAAAATTATTATAATTAATTTTAGAAGTATTTTATATATACGTTTATTAAATAATAAATAGATTTTATAGTATAAAATTTATTATTTCAATTATAAATTATAAATCTTAAAGTTATAAATTATATTTTTTACTACAATTTCTAATAGCACTTAGCCAAAAAGAAAACTGAGTATTTACATCCTTTGAACTTATGAAATTTTCAAACTGACTAGTCGTTTAGAAGTTGTAAATTGATCCATTGTTTAGGTGCCTACTAAAAATATCTCGATGGCAGCGATCAAGTGGAAAATATTGACACGGCAACATCATAGCCAATTAAGGAACGATACATATCTTCTTCTTTTTTTTATTATTATTTAAGCAAGTCGATAGTATTAAACTAAGCAATTGATACAAGTGAAGGAGATAGAGATCCCAATAATCACCCTAAAACAAAAACCAACAGTGCGAATAAATGGTAAAAAAGAAAAATAAAGCAGGTTTCGGCCCGTTCCAAAATCCGGCAACCGATCCACGTTGAAGACAGCTGATCCTGGCGCTTTTTATACAATCCTACTTGGTACTATTCAAATTAATATATATAATTCTTTTATATAGTATTTTATATAATAGTTGTATAACTTAACTATATAATTTTCATCTAACATATTATCATTGATCATATAAAACATTAAATATATTATTAAATATTAACTAATATATTATATGAAATTATGAATACATGATGAAGTTTAACATTATATATTTCTCTACAATAGTACATAGACTAGTATCTACTTTTAAATAAAATATTTAGGTACACTTTGTGTCAGATACCTAAGTTACATTGATGAAATATCCATTATACAATTATTCATTAGTCATATATGAAATATTAAGGTTTTAATATAGGTCATTACGTATTAATTATCATAATTTCATACACATACTACTAAATATTGATTATGGAGTACTAAGTTAGTAACATCATCAATATAATTGTGATTAATGATTTGTTAGGAAAAGAAAATAGAATAAGAAAGAGAATACGGATCAGACCAATACCTAACATTCCGGTCCTTGAAATAATAGGTCCGGTCTAGAAAAAGGATGAGCCAAAATTTTCGATCCAGTCAAAAATCTCCCTATGTACGGGTAAGACCGATTATATCCCTACTTGTGCAGTGGATTTACAATATGTATCCTTAACTCGCGTGAGAAAATTATTATATCCTTATTAGTCTCATGCTTGTTAGTGAACTTTCATATTTTAATAATGTTTGTAGGCCTCTCCTTTAAAAGGGATTTTTTGGCAAATCCTAAATAAGTGGAGACTAATATTTTGTAATCAGGTAAAGCCAGATACCCCACTTGGGTCAATTGAACAGGTGTCCAAATTGCATTATAAACTTGAATGTGGATTCAGCTTAGAGCACTCACGTTGGGCTCCCTAGCCCTTTATTATTTGGGGTCCAAAATGGATTTTAGTTCATTTTGATTCTCACATCCGCTCTCCCAAAAATGGGAAAGAATTTGATATCATAAATAGTATCTCCCATATATAGAAGACCATTGTTTCTCCCTATTGCTCCTTTCTCGTTGGACTCAGTGTCACTCTTGCGAGCTCTATCGTTCTTGTGTAGCCCTATAATTTTTTTTGATTTTGAGACTCCGTCATCAGCTAGTTTCATTCGTCTCTTCCTCACACTTATTTCCGGAAGACAAGAGTGAGCCCTATTCTAGGTTTTGACTTCGTCCTCTCTCCCTCTTCCTTCCTCTCTCTCTAGGGTTTTCGATGATTCCATTTTCCAATTCTTGCGCAAAATGATCCTTGTTGATTTTTGGACCTTTTGATGCTTTAAGATTTTGATTAATGTGCTGATTAGAAGATGGGTTTTCTGTTTGTCTATGTTCTCTATTGATTTGTTGAATTTTCTATTTGGCTATATTCTACATTGATTTTGGTACCTTTATGTATATTTTTTTGCTGCTATTGATGTTTTCAGTGTATATTTGCTGCTATTGATGTCCTTTCTGTTTGGTTCTCAATGGCATTCATGTTCATTGATATTTTTAGTATATATTTGCTGCCATTGATGGAAGGTTTGTTGGGCTGTATCCATACAAGCTTGGGTTTTTTTATGTCTATTTGGAACCTTTAAAACATTAAAATTGATAGTATAATGAACGAACGAAATTTATCAGCTGCCCCTGTCCCACCACTAAATTATGTGAATGACCCCACCACTATTATTTTAAATTCTGCATAGTGACTTGCATAGTGACTTGCATAGTAATTTCAAAGCCTATAAATAGGGACTTCAGTTGTAATGAAATTCATAAGAAAAAATAGAGAGAGAAAGAAAGTTTCAGTTCTTAAGAGTTTCAGAGAGAATTTCTTATTTCTCTTTTGCAATAGTAGTTCCTTTTTTTAAATTTCATAACACGTTATCAGCACGACGGTTCTACCAATTCTGAAGCTAGTGGTATTATTCCTCTGTAAATTTTTCAATATATTATTTGAAATCTTTGATATATTTTATTGATAATTATGTGTGTGAATTTATAAATATATTTTCTGAGATACACATATTTATTATTTATATGTGTAAAAAATGGTAAATCTTACAAAATTAGAATTTGTTGCTCTTGATATATCTGGAAAAAATTATTTATCCTGGATACTTGATGCTGAAATACATCTTGATGCAATGAACCTGTGAGAAACTATTAAAGAAGGAAATCAAGCATCCATGCAGGAACGTGCTAAAGCAATGATTTTCCTTCACCACCATCTTCATGAAGAATTGAAAACTGAATATCTCACAGTAAAAGATCCCTATATTTTGTGGAACAATTTAAGGGAGAGGTATGAACACCAGAAGACTGTCATCCTCCCAAGAGCTCGTTCTCAATGGATGCACCTGAGGTTGCAAGATTTTAAAAGTGTTAGTGAGTATAATTCCGCACTTTTTAAAATAAGCTCAGTATTAAAATTATGCGGTGAGAAAATCACCGATGAAGATATGCTAGAGAAGACTTTTACTACATTTCATGCCTCGAATGTGCTCCTGCAGCAGCAGTATCGAGAGAGAAAGTTCAAGAAATATTCTGAACTTATATCATGTCTTCTAGTAGTTGAGCAGAATAATGAGCTCTTATTAGAAATCCACCAGTCACGCCCTACTGGCTCAATATCATTCCCTGAAGTGAATGGTAATAGGTTTGCATCATTCCCAGAAGTGAATGGTGCATCCTTTAGAAGAAATCGGAGGCGTGGACGTGGTATAAGAAATTATAGAAATGTTGGTCCCAGGAGTGACAACATTAAAAGGGATTATAATATACCATATCACCAAAAGTGGTACAATTCAGAGAGGGGTAAAAATCCTCAGAATAATTCTTCAAAGAAAAGTGAAGAGGTGTGCCATAGATGTGGAATGACTGGACATTGGTCACGTACCTGTCGTACGGCCAGGCACTTAGCTGATTTATATCAAGCTTCTATTAAAGGAAAGAATAAAGTGCATGAAACAAATTTAGTAGAACCATCAGATGATTTATTAGATTCAGTAGATGTATACATTACTCATCTTGATGTATCTAATTTCTTTAATCATCTTGATGGTAGTATTGAACACTTAATTGGAGATGGAAGTGTTCCACTCAATTAATGTATTTTCTTTCTATCAGTAATAAAAGTTTTGTATATTTTGTAGAATCATGGATCACATTGATGAGCTTTTTATCTCTGAGTTGAATGATAAAGATATATGTCTGGCTGACAGTGCTACAACTCACACAATTCTCAAAGAAAAGAAATATTTTCAAAATCTAACACTAAGTAAAGCCTATGTCCATACCATATCAGGTTCATCGGATTTAATTGAGGGCTCCGGAAGAGCTTATATTGTGTTGCCTAATGGCACCTGATTACGCCCAAAGAATAACGCGGTCGTTTGCAGTATAGCTTTGGGGTGTCGATTCCACAGGGAGATGGATTGAGAAATTGAAGAACAGTAACGAAATTAACAAAAATATTAAATGAGTGTAATAAGTAAATTAAAACTAAAAGAGTAATTTGAAAAATATAAAAATGAGACGAAAAGTAGAGCGTAGGGAATTCCTTGTGTATTTGTGGTATTCAAATTTATTCTTAATTAATTGATAACTCAATTAAGAATTCTATGTCCAAATTCTTAATCGGAAGATATAACATTAATAACCAAAATTTAAATCACATGTAACTCTTTGAAAAATCATTCTTCGTGCTTAACTCTCATAAATTGTTATCGACATTGAGAAAATCCAACGACGACAATATACCCAAGAGCGATATTGCAGCAGAGAATTAAATCAATATAGACAATCAATTGCTCCAAACATAATTATAAAACTAATTCACTCAATAGAAAAAGCATGACTGAATCCATAAACGAAATATATTCTATAATTATTTGAAGACGAAAAACATCACAAATAAATTGAGAATAATAGAACAAAAGAGTTTTAATATTTAAAGACCAAATACATGAATCAAAAATAAATTACAAATACCATCACACACACAAGTTCATCCCTACCCCTCCTTGAGAATTTAGTTACACATATTGAAAATATGCAACAAAAATTCTCCAAGGGATAATATGGAAGAGCCAACCATTATTTTCTTCTCTCTTCTTTGGTTTTTATTTTCTTTTCTCAAGCTCTCAAAATAATGGCTCTTCCAAAGCATCCTCCCACACTAAGCATTCTCTTAGAACACACACCCCTTCCTTCTATTTATAAGCATCCTTCATGCAAGTTGTCATGACAAAATCATCACAATTTCAACTTGTTTTGCTATGTGCCATTCTTGAATCCAAGTGATTTGTGAGTTGTCATTTTGATCATTTGTTTTCCTACCATGCATGAGCTGGATTTTGCTTGTAGGTTGAGTGTTTCAATTTTGCTTCTCTATCCATTAGTTGTCTTGTATGACTTAATATCTTGTGGTCAAATAATTTGTCTACAAGAAACTTGAGTGCACTTCATCTTGCATATGAATTGATCATTGAATTTCCAAGTTGGTGTAGGAGTGCTTGCTGGAAAATATTATGATAACATTTGGATTTGATGCAAGTGGCTGAAAAATATCCAGGAACGTCAAGTGCAGGTGCGTCCACTTGATGATCGATTTTGTATTAGATTGAGTGGATATCTCTTCAAACATAAAACACAAAAGTTCTAGATATTTCTCTTGTGGTTCTAGATCATCTTGAATCAGCTCAATCGGAGATTGGATGAGAGATTTATGCCCATATTACGAAAAGATGTCAGAACTGTCTAAAATTCTGCAATTATCTTCATTTGCTCCTAATGTCTCTATTTGTGTCCTAAATCAAAATATAAGAATAATGAGTATAGTTAGGCATAAAATAAGAATAAAGTATTAAACATTAAGAGAGGAAAATATGACATTTTATATTCTCATCAATATATTAAATCATGCTTATATCTATTTCAAGATAAATGACCATTAATTTTAATAACATGAGTTATATCCATTATTTTCTCATTTCTTTTAGTATTTAAATAGAGTATTTAGAGTGCATTTTTGTGCACTCATCACACCCCCAACTTACTCATTGTTAGTCCCTAGCAATTTTCATGCAAAATGATGAGAAAGACCAAAGAAAATCACACATAGGGGCCATCAAGACACATTTTTCAAATTTACATATCAAAACAATCTTAGAAATTCAATAACCCTTTCACAAGTAATTCAAATATAGCAATCCACAGAGTGTGTATGTGTTCCAAACTATTTTTATCAAATCAGAGGTTTCGACACATGCAACATTAGAATATCTTAAGTAAAAGGGTTCAACTCCATAACTCACGGGTATAGAAGTGTTTCATGTAAGGGTTCTCTCTATGGAGTTGACAAAGGTGTACATTTACTCTCATGGAAATTTAGCCAATTATATATAAGTAACAAGTAAACATTGATCTTATGATAGGAATACTAACAAATGAGATTTCCACCATTCTTTCTACAAGCATACTTAGGATCGGAAAAATCAACACAAAGGGTTGTAATGTGGCTTAGGTTTTGGGTTCATAAGAAGAAAAGGTGAAGAGGTTTCAAAAACTTCCAAGTATACACAAAAGGGAATCTGTTAAATTTTTCAGTAGACTATACTTTCCTTTTGATATATTTTTCAATTTTTTAGATTTTTGACAGTACACTTTTCCATCTTTTTTTGCCACTGGTGTCTTCACAATTTGATGAACTCTTTCATGAATAATTTGATGAACACATCTAGCACCATGCCATTTTTGTCATTTTTTTTTATGATAATTTCACACCTAGTACACACTTGGAAGTAAAATGGTAGGAAAATATAGTGTATAAGCTATACTCCAATATGGAGAGGTATGGATGATGTAGATATGAAAAGAAAAGGCCATATGTGTATATTAGCTCAAAATTGGCTGCTAGGGATCTATGATGAAAAGGCTCAGCTTGAAAGGCTCAAACGTTAATCCTAAGTTGACTTTCGTCATATCCCAAGTATATCCACCATCTTACCACAAACCATGTAATGATATTCTCAAAAGAAGTGTCAAATTTAACAGATCAATGGATACTTATCACAATTTCTATATTTGTAAGGTCTCAACTCTCACAAAATTCACATGAATACTTGAGCAAAATAATTCTTTAGTTACATGTGTCAAATCACCATATTACCACAAAGTTTGGAGAAGTGCATAAAATTTTTTTGTGGATGCTTTAGCAAAATGATTTAAGTTGGATTTGTTGAATTTACCAAGATGGTTATGAATGAGCATGAGTATCATGTATGAAAAGATGCCTGTGTGAAAAAAATTTGGCAATTTTTTATATATTGATTGAAATATGCCACAGAGTTTAAATAACAGATTTGTATTTCCACCCCCCAACTTAAATGAAACATTATTCTCAATGTTTAATAATCAAAATTGGATGGGGAGTAACTAAAAAGGGTAGGATACACCTGATGTGTGATGTAGATAGCTCGCTAAGCGTCAAAAATAGTGATTTGAAATGACAAAATGATACTATCCTGCAAACAAAAATAAAGAAAACAGTAGTAAATAAAAACAAAACAAAACAAAACAAATAAGATGATAATAATAATAATAATTATTATTGCATGCTGTGGTAAAAGTTGGTAGACCAAGTTTACAACCGGACTATCTTCCACTTCTTGAACTATTCCTCCTGGGTAAAAAATGAAACGCTTATTTGCCAAATAAACTCGATGCTCGAACTTCACAGGTAGGTGGCAAGATTTAAGATTAACTTTTGGTACTTGCCCACTTGAAGGAATCTGTTTTTCATTTTTCTCAAGAAACTCCTCAAACTTCGGTTGCCAAGCCCGTGCGCTATAATCTTGAGTATTGTAAAAAATTGTACAAATATTAGCTACATCAGATGAATCACTGATAGGATTATACTCAAAATCAACAATAAAATTCTCAAGGGGATCAGAATCATGAGTTGTGAAAACTTCTCTGTCTATGAGTGAGTCAATCATATATATCTGCTGGCACTTGTGATTCTTCACAGTTTCTTGTGCCATATGTTGACCATGAGGTATAGACTGAGCTTGAGAAGAGAACTTACCTTGCTCATTTACACTCAAGAAACTCGTTATTTTAGATACCTGGCTCTTTATCTCCTTTTGTTCTTCAACAACCTGCATAATTAAAGACTCAAATTTTTGGTTAGTCTTATCCTGTACTTCAATAAATGCATGCAAAGTGTCTTCTAAAGAATTTCTAGAAGATTGAAGTGCATGATATGGTGCAGGATATGATCTAGAAGGTTGTGCAAGCTGTTGGTTTTCAGACTTCCAGCTGAAGTTGGGGTGATTATGCCATCCTCTCATGTTAGCATGTGTAGGACAGTCTTGGGCATGATGATCTACCCCACCACAGACAACACATGGTTCAAAAGAGTCTGCATGATTAGCCATGTGTGTTGGCTTTGAGTTTTTCGATTTCAATAACTCTAATTCTCTGGTGAGCATTTCAACCTTAACCCTAAGGTTATCCTCTTCCCTTAGATGGTAAATACCACCACTCGGGTTTCCTGTAGGTCGTGACCTATTTGTGCTATCAGTAGCACTAGGTCCAGTCCAAGTATGAGCTTTTTCAGCAAGCTCATTGAGGTACTCTATGGTCTCATCGGGATTTTTCTGTAAAAATTCTCCATTGCACATCATTTCCACGAATTGACGTTCCCTGGGCGTAAGGCCTTCATAGAAATAACTCATTAAGCACCAATTCTCATATCCATGGTGGGGACACATACTCAGTAATTCTTTAAATCTTTCCCAAGATTGGTACAAAGTCTCACTATCCTTTTGTGCAAAGGTAGAGATTTGTCTTTTTAAAGCATTGGTCTTATGTTGGGGAAAGTATTTATTGAAAAACACTTGAGTCATCTCACTCCATGTTCCAATAGACCGTGGTCTTAGTGAGTACAACCAACTCTTAGCTTTATCTTTCAAAGAAAAAGGAAAGAACTTTAGCCTTACTGTTTCGTCAGTGGTATTTTGACTATGAAATATTGCAACTACTTCCTCAAATTCCCTAATATGAACATAGGGGTTTTCATTTTCTAGACCATGGAAAGTCGGAAGTAATTGTATCATTCTCGTTTTAAAATCTACATGACGAACATTAGGTGAGAACATAATACAGGATGGTGTGGCTGTTCGTGCGGGATGAAGATAATCTTGGAGGGTTCTAACAGGTTGGTCCACGTGTTCACTCATCGCGTCAGAATTGGAAGAATTATCAAACAAGTGATTACAAAAATTAGATTCTGAATCTGATTCTAGCACGGGTCTACTAGCAAACCGTCCAAAAGCGTCTCTGTACCTGCGCATGCAAAGTAAAGAAAAGCGTAATACTGAAAAAAAAAATTACGAAAAGAAAACTAAAATAAAATAAAGATGCAGAAAGCTAAAAAGAAAATGAACGAAGCTACTGCTCTTTTTTTTTTTTTTTTTTTTTTACAAACTACTAAAAAAAACTACAAATTCTTCTACCGTCTCCCCGGCAACGGCGCCAAAATTTGATTACGCCCAAAGAATAACGCGGTCGTTTGCAGTATAGCTTTGGGGTGTCGATTCCACAGGGAGATGGATTGAGAAATTGAAGAACAGTAAAGAAATTAACAAAAAGATTAAATGAGTGTGATAAGTAAATTAAAACTAAATGAGTAATTTGAAAAATATAAAAATGAGACGAAAAGTAGAGTGTAGGGAATTCCTTGTGTATTTGTGGTATTCAAATTTATTCTTAATTAATTGATAACTCAATTAAGAATTCTATGTCCAAATTCTTAATCGGAAGATATAACATTAATAACAAAAATTTAAATCACATGTAACTCTTTGAAAAATCATTCTTCGTGCTTAACTCTCATAAATTGTTATCGACATTGAGAAAATCCAACGACGACAATATACCCAAGAGGTGATATTGCAGCAGAGAATTAAATCAATATAGACAATCAATTGCTCCAAACATAATTATAAAACTAATTCACTCAATAGAAAAAGCATGACTGAATCTATAAACGAAATAGATTCTATAATTATTTGAAGACGAAAAACATCACAAATAAATTGAGAATAATAGAACAAAAGAGTTTTAATATTTAAAGACCAAATACATGAATCAAAAATAAATTACAAATACCATCACACACACAAGTTCATCCCTACCCCTCCTTGAGAATTTAGTTACACATATTGAAAATATGCAACAAAAATTCTCCAAGGGATAATATGGAAGAGCCAACCATTATTTTCTTCTCTCTTCTTTGGTTTTTCTTTTTTTTTCTCAAGCTCTCAAAATAATGGCTCTTCCAAAGCATCCTCCCACACTAAGCATTCTCTTAGAACACACACCCCTTCCTTCTATTTATAAGCATCCTTCATGCAAGTTGTCATGACAAAATCATCACAATTTCAACTTGTTTTGCCATGTGCCATTCTTGAATCTAAGTGATTTATGAGTTGTCATTTTGATCATTTGTTTTCCCACCATGCATGAGCTGGATTTTGCTTGTAGGTTGAGTGTTTCAATTTTGTTTCTCTATCCATTAGTTGTCTTGTATGACTTAATATCTTGTGGTCAAATAATTTGTCTACAAGAAACTTGAGTGCACTTCATCTTGCATATAAATTGATCATTGAATTTCCAAGTTGGTGTAGGAGTGCTTGCTGGAAAATATTATGATAACATTTGGATTTGATGCAAGTGGCTGAAAAATATCCAGGAACGTCAAGTGCAGGTGCGTCCACTTGATGATCGATTTTGTCTTAGATTGAGTGGATATCTCTTCAAACATAAAACACAAAAGTTCTAGATATTTCTCTTGCGGTTCTAGATCATCTTGAATCAGCTTAATCGGAGATTGGATGAGAGATTTATGCCCATATTACGAAAAGATGTCAGAACTGTCTAAAATTCTGCAATTATCTTCATTTGCTCCTAATGTCTCCATTTGTGTCCTAAATCAAAATATAAGAATAATGAGTATAGTTAGGCATAAAATAAGAATAAAGTATTAAACATTAAGAGAGGAAAATATGGCATTTTATATTCTCATTAATATATTAAATCATGCTTATATATATTTCAAGATAAATGACCATTAATTTTAATAACATGAGTTATATCCATTATTTTCTCATTTCTTTTAGTATTTAAATAGAGTATTTAGAGTGCATTTTTGTGCACTCATCAGTACCAAATTTTGTGTTGATGATGCTCTATTCTCTTCACAATCCAGAAGAAATTTATTGAGTTTCAAAGATATACGTCGTAATGATTACCATATTGAAACGACCAATGAAGGCAGTAAAGAGCATCTTCTTATTACTAAAACAGTATCGGGCCAGAAGCTCGTATTAGAAAAACTACCTGCTCTATGTTCTGGATTGTATTATACAAAACTGAGAACAATTGAATCATATGTGGTAATGCACCAGAAGTGCATTGACCCTAAAGTATTTATGACTTGGCATGATCGCCTTGGACATCCGGGTTCTATAATGATGAGACGAATTATTGAAAATTCGCATGGGCATCCCTTAAAGAAGCAAAAGATATTTCTACCCAATGAATCTCCGTGCTCTGCATGTTCTCAAGGTAAGTTAATTATTAGACCATCTCCCTCAAAAGTCATTGTTGAATCTCCATCCTTTTTACAAAGGATTCACGGAGATATATGTGGGCCTATTCATCCATCAAGTGGACCATTTAGATATTTTATGGTTCTAATTGATGCATCTAGTCGATGGTCACATGTTTGTCTTCTTTCCACTAGAAATGTTGCATTTGCTAGACTTCTTGCTCAGATAATTAAACTACGAGCACAATTTCCTGAGTATCCAATTAAGACCATTCGATTGGATAATGCAGGTGAATTTTCATCTCAAGTTTTTGATGATTATTGCATGTCAATAGGAATAGATGTTGAACATCCTGTTGCCCATACACACACAAAACGGTTTAGCTGAGTCTTTGATCAAAAGGTTTCAACTAATCGCTAGACCTTTACTTATGAAATCAAGACTACCTATTTCTGTTTGGGGACATGTTATACTTCATGCAGCATCTCTAATTCGCATTAGACCATCTGCATATCATAAATATTCTCCATTACAGCTTGCACATGGTCAACAACCAAATATTTCTCATCTTCGTACTTTTGGATGTGCTGTATATGTTCCAATTGTACCTCCACAATGTACAAAAATGGGCCCTCAACGTAGACTTGGGATATATGTTGGTTTTAATTCTCCATCCATTATTAGATACCTTGAACCCCTTACAGGGGATATGTTTAAAGCACGTTTTGAGGATTGTCATTTTGACGAATCAAATTTTCCGTTAATGGGTAAAGAAAAGTCGGTGCCTGAAGCACGACAAGATATTACTTGAGATAATAAGACCCTATCTCATTTTGATCCTCCTACAAATGAATGTAAACGGGAAGTTCAAAGGATTATTCATTTGCAAAATGTTGCAAATCAGTTACCGGATGTATTTACTGACACTAAAGGTGTAGTAAAATCTTATATTCCTGCTGTTAATACTCCAGCAAGGATTGAAGTCCCTGAAGGACAAATTGTCAAAGCAGCAATAGGTGAATCTAAAATACGCCTGAAGCGTGGAAGACCTATTGGTGCAAAAGACAAAATTCCCAGAAGGAAAAGAATACAAAATGAATTTGGTGTTCCTGAAGAACACGTACCCACAATACAGGTCACAAATATAATTTATGCTCCTAAAGAGCTTAAATCTTCTATTTCAGAACCTCCTGAAGAGGAAACTCTTGAAGAGTATAAATCTCCTAAAAATGGACCTCCTGAAGAGGTGTGTCATGAAATGTTTTCCCCTGAAGAGGAACAGGTACCTGAAAATAATGAGATCTCAATACATTTCATGAAAACTGGAGAAATTCTGGATAGAAATAAAACTGTTGTCGACAACATATTTTCATATAAAATGGCCCTTGACATTACTAGAAGTAATGAAGAAAGTGAGCCAAAAAGCGTCGAATAATGTCTACGTAGAAATGATTGGCCAAAATGGAAAACAGCTATTGAAACTGAATTAAATTCGCTAGCAAAATGAGAAGTATTTGGACCTGTTGTCCAAACACCAAAGGGTGTTATGCCTGTTGGATATAAGTGGGTATTTGTATGAAAACGTAATGAGAAAAATGAAATTGTGCGATACAAAGCACAGCTTGTTGCACAAGGTTTCCTGCAGAAACCCGGGATTGATTATGAAGAAACATACTCTCCCGTTATGGATACAATCACATTTAGATTTTTGATTAGTCTGGTTGTTACAAAAGGATTAGAAATGCGGTTGATGGATGTGGTCACTGCATATTTATATGGATCCTTAGACCATGACATATATTTGAAAATCCCTGAAGGATATAAGATGCCTGAAGCATCTATAAGTACATCTAGAAATATGTACTTAATCAGACTACAAAGATCTTTATATGGGCTGAAGCAATCCGGACGCATTTGGTATAATCGCTTAAGCGAATATCTATTGAAAGAAGGATTTGAGAATAATCTTATATGCCCATGTGTTTTTATTAAGAAATCAGAATCCGGATTTGTCATTATTGCGGTTTATGTTGATGATTTAAATATTGTGGGAACTCCTGAAGAGATCTCAAAAACCGCTATATATTTAAAGAATGAATTTGAAATGAAAGATCTTGGCAAAACAAAACTTTGTCTCAGCCTGCAGCTTGAGCACTTGCCAAATGGAATTTTTATTCATCAGTCCATGTATACTGAGAAAGTCCTAAAGCATTTTTATATGGACAAATCCCATCCCCTGAGTACTCCAATGATTGTTCGAACACTTGATGTGAAGAAAGATCCATTCCGTCCTTGTGATGACGATGAAGAAATTCTTGGTCTTGAAGTACCATATCTCAGTGCAATTGGAGCTTTGATGTATCTTGCAAATTGCACTCGACCAGATATTACATTCTCAGTTAATCTGCTTGCAAGATATAGTTCTGCACCAACTCGAAGGCATTGGAATGGCATTAAACATGTCCTTCGTTACCTTCATGGTACGGTTGATATGAGATTATTTTATCAACGTGGTTCAAGTCCAGAATTGATTGGGTATGCAGATGCAGGTTATCTTTCAGACCCACACAGAGGTAGATCTCAAACTGGATATTTATTTACTTATGGAGATACTGTCATATCATGGAGATCTGTTAAGCAGACACTATCTGCTACCTCTTCAAATCACTCAGAGATCATTGCTATTCATGAAGCAAGTCGAGAGTGTATTTGGTTGAGATCAGTTATTCAACATATCCAGGAAAAGTGTGGACTTCCCATGATCGATAATAGCCCAACAATCTTATATGAAGATAATACTGCTTTTATCACTCAAATCAGAGGAGGATATATCAAAGGTGACAGAACCAAACATATTTCACCGAAATTCTTTTATACTCATGAATTTCAAGAAAAAGGTGAAATTGATGTCAAGCAGATACGATCTAGTGATAATCTGGCAGATTTATTCACAAAGGCGTTACCAACTTCCACATTCAAGAAGATTGTGCATAACATTGGAATGCGAAGACTCAAAAATCTTTTGTCATGCACTTTTCAGGGGGAGTAAATGTACTGATTGTACTCTTTTTCCTTCGCTGAGGTTTTGTCCCACTGGGTTTTCCTCTGCAAGGTTTTAATGAGACAATCTTAAAACACTTGTGGCTACATAAGAAGACTGTACTCTTTTTCCTTCGCCATTGATTTTTCTTCCCACTGGGTTTTTACATGGCAAGGTTTTAACGAGGCAGATTTCTTATTGGCGGTCATTCAAGGGGGAGTATATTGAACGAACGAAATTTATCAGCCGCCCCTGTCCCACCACTAAATTATGTGAATAACCCCACCACTATTATTTTAAATTCTGCATAGTGACTTGCATAGTAACTTACATAATAATTTCAAAGCCTATAAATAGGGGCTTCAGTTGTAATGAAATTCATAAGAAAAAATAGAGAGAGAAAGAAAGTTTCAGTTCTTAAGAGTTTCAGAGAGAATTTCTTATTTCTCTTTTGCAATAGTAGTTCCTTTCTTTAAGTTTCATAACAGATAGCCATTTTTACTTGTTGGTGCTTCTACTTATTTGTTTGTGATCTAAATGGGATATTTTGGAAATATACATTTTTCTTGGCCAAATTTCGGTAGAGTTAGTATTTATGATTGCATGCCATCAGGGTTGTAAATGAACTAGATTATTCGACAGCCTACTCAATACTCACTCGGTTGAACTCGAATCAAACTCGACTCGTGAAAAAAAAAAGCTCGCTCAAGAAAGCAGGTAACCGCTCGATTAGTAAATAATATATATCCGACAAAACTCTACTCGTTTCAGCTAAGACTCATTAAGGCTCGCTCGTTTAAATTCGAGTCAACCCGTTAGCTCGACTTGATTAAAATTCATTTATATATTGATAAATATATATACATATATATATGTGATATATATGTAATGTTAATAATATAAGTATATTATTTTTATAATTAAATATGTAATATGTAATCTTATTACCTATCTCTATATAATGAATATACTTTATAATTATGTTTAATAATTTGAATAATAATTAGACTATAAATTTTAATAATTTCATATATTAATACGTGGAAAGTATATGAAATACGTATATGCTATCATATTATGTGTATTTATTAATAATATATATATAAGTATATAACATATTATTATGATGAATAACTATCAACTAGTTAAATATTAAATATTAATTTTTATTAGTTATTTATTTATTTTAAAATTTTATTCAAAAGCTTTAAAAAAAAATCGAACTTGGCTCAACTCGAGTTCATTTGTGGAACGAGTTCGAATTCGAGTTGGAAGTTTAGTTCATTGAGACGAGGTCAAACAAAAAATAAATAAAAACTCGAGATTAGGCTCGAGTTCGAGTATTTTGAGTCAAACTCGAGCTCAGCTCGATTACAGTCCTACAGTGATGCCATGCTTGTCTTACATGTTGATTAATTGTCACTTCTGTAGGCTAGCCAGACTTGCATATTCTTTTGCTGTTATGATCATGAAATACCATCGTATGGACAGAAGATAATAAATAGACTAAATAATGAAGTTCATAAGATACAAATTAGACGTCCAAACCAATAAACGTAAGCGAATAGTGGAGAAAATAGATTTTTTTTTTTTTAGTTTGTATTTTGATGTCCTGGTTACTTATAATATATTTTATATTTTGAAAATTTCTGGCTGCATCCAGCTTTTTTTTGTAATTAAACAATACCTTCAATTAGTTGTACTATATTTAATCGTATATATGTTATCTTTTCGGACTTATATTTTTTTTCAATTAAAACAATACCCTTTATGTATAAAACTAATTATTATAATCACATTAAATTTATGTACTCGTATATTATAAAAAAATATTATATCATATTTTTCAGAGGCCAATCGAAGTTGAAAATAATTAAAACAGAAAAAAGATGAAAAAGTAATTAGTTAAGAATGAAAATTGAGGTGATATAAAAAATTAATAAAAAAATGTTGTTTTAATAGAATACATAAAAAACAAATATAAGAATTGAAATGTATAAAATTTTTGGAAAATGAGTTAAATTTAAAGGAAACATTAGGAAGATAGATTTTAGTTAAATTTTAAAAATTTGGGATAGGAGACTGCTCAATTTGACTTTAAAGTTGAGATAAATTTTAAAATTTAAATAAATTATTATTATTATTATTTTAAAATTTAAAAAATTATATAAATAAATTTAAAAAATATAATAATAAATTTAAGAAGTTTAACTCATTTTCGAATGCAAACCACCCTAATGTTAATGCTCTTTAAGGACATGCACATCTCACTGCCCCCACCCCACATTGTGAATCGAGTCGTGGCTCCAGACCTCAGCCTAGCCCCATGCGGGCAGGTGCCCTCGTCTGGGTGACAGGGTGTAGGTTGGGGGACCGAGTGAATCTGAGCAAGACGTGGTCTTCATTTATTCTTCGAACACCGCCTGCTGCCCGAAACTAACCCACGTATAGCCAAGTAACCAGATTTGCATCCAAGTTTATCCTCTTGAACCTCTAACTAGCTTTGGGGTATAACCCAGATTTGCATCCAAGATGTCTGCACCAGTTATTTATGTACAGCCCCGCTGGCCAGTTGATGATCTCTCTCGGCTTCACCAGCTAGAATCGATCGATGCACACGTCGAAGTACATGATTACATCCCTAACAAAACTATCCCCATTACAAAAATCCAAATTTGTTGAACATTTGTACCCTGTACTTGGAGAAGAGAATTTGGCTTAAACGTGCATGACTCAAAGATTTGAACATGCATGGAGAGTAAGTCAGATTTGGAGTTCTGCTCCGTGCATGTAACAAGGCTCATTCGGGAAAAATAAATATAAAGTCCCTTCAAACTAGGATTCACACTGGAAGAATCAATAATATAACAAAAGAAAACATTAATTGAAAAAAGTACCAAAACATTAGGACTCCTTTTATCCAGGATATAAACTAATAACAAGTTCCGAAACCATCGAATAACACACATACTCGTCAAAATTACTCTGGCAAGACAACCGAGGATGCATGGACCATCAAAAGTCATGCATCCTTCAGTGCTCTTCAATGAGGTCTCACTTCTTGGATTTTTTAGCTGCCCTGTAATTTATAGAAATTTACTTATTTAGATGACAGTGACAGACATGCTGATTTAAATAGGTGCAGAACATAACCATGTTACTTACTGAGTAGGTTGAGAAGCAGCAACAGGTGGAGGTGCCACTGGTTTTTCTCCCGGTCCCTACAATTTTTCAAAAAAGATGAAATCACAATGAAGTCACAATCTAAGGAAACAAGGTAACCAATTCTATAATCATATGTTAAACGATCTAATATTTATGCACCCCGACAAACACTTGCAGGATAACGTACAAAACAATACAGAAAACCTTACCTGGGCCAAACGCTCCTCCCTTCTTGCAATTTTCCTCTCCCTGCTGGCCTTGTTCTTTGCCCGCTTTGCCTCAAATTGATCAGACAAAGTCTTCTCTCTTGCCTTCTCAGCCTTGGACTTGTGGATGCTCTCCATCAGGACTCGCTTGTTCTTGAAAACGTTACCCTTCACCCTCATGTACATGTCGTGATACATGTGCTTGTCAATCTTCTTTGATTCCCTATACTTTCGGAGCAAGCGCCTGAGTACACGCATTCTCCTCATCCATAGCACTTTGGTGGGCAACCTTGCTTCCCTTGTACCCTTACGCTTACCTGAAAGCAATTCATAGATCAGTTTTACAAAATGTCCCCTAACTTCAGCTCTTTCATCAGCAACCAGACCCCTAATATATATAACGTATTTCATTTAATTGAAAGCCTGCTTGGCAAGTTGTAATATATCATAGTTTTCTACCAAAGATGCATCCCTTCTAGTTTTTCAGTTTTCTAAATATGGTGTAGAAGATCTTCTAGAGATTTATCTCAATGAATGATTAGAAACTAGACAACTGCTTGACTAACTAGCATGTACAAATGGGCCTGTTCAGCAAGGGCATGCAAATTTTCTGGTGTCAATGTTTTCGGCAATTAGCTAGAGGACATTTCAGTCATCATGGGTGATGATTGATCTAAGTTCTGAACACAATATTCATTTAATCTGAAACAGAATTTACACATTTATCAGGGGTGTAAGAATACCATATCCAGAATGGCGTCCCTTCCTCTTGGCCTCCTTCATGCGGCGTGCACGAGAACGCGAGTGAATCTTGGTTGGCTTCCTGATGATGAAACCATCCTTAACCAGCTTTCTTATGTTTTGGCCTGCACTTAGCAATCAACAATCATCATCTACCAAATAAAAAGTCCATACAGCAAAACAAGCTAAAAAAAATAAATTAAACAGTCCCAAATCACCCTAACAGCACAGAACCAAAACCCCAGCTCATACCAGTTTTAGCGACAGCAGAAAAATTAACGCATAAACTCAGATTTTAATGCCTTGTTTGGCTGCTGAGAAAAACGATACGACAATAAAGAGAAAAGAAACTTATAATTTTCATTAGCGACTACTGCAGCTGTAGGCCACAGTAATCTAAAACACTTCCCATTTATTTTCTTGTGCGTACGACTTATCAGCAAACAAATAACCTACCAGAAAAATTGAAAACCAAACCAAGTTCGAAGATTTAAACCTAATCACATCGATCCAATATCAAACGTATCTCAACCATCAAGAACTAAATTATAAAAATAACAAAGGAATTTTTTTTCTTGATTGATTTCCTGGTATGAGAAATTAAAGAGAGAAAGAGCCTACGAGAGTTGGCCATGGAGATTTCGTTGACTTCATTTGGGTCGATCCAGACCTTTCCTCGACCGCACTTGAGGACGCTGGCGGCAAGCCGCTTCTGGAGTTTAAGCGAAACCATCTCGCTTTCTTTCTGTGGTAGCTGCTATGGCAGAGAGGATGAGGGTTTGTGAAAGCTGAGGTTTATATACAGCCAGAGAAATGAGACTACCTTAGGGTTTGGAACAGACTTCGGCATTATTGGGCCTTTTTTGGGCTGGATGTAAACGGTGCAGATGCTTACACGTGTCATACTTTCTTAGGGACGTGCTTCTGATAATCTGCTTGGGCTTTTTTAATATGACCCCTAAAAAATATAGAAATGATTACTTCTACACTCAGTCGGGTATAAGAAGTCGACAAGCAGTGAGCTTTTAATTATTTAAAAAAAAAAGCTGAAAAATTAAAACAAAAGCAGCAAAGGGAGCCCATTTCTTTCGATTTCCCACTTCCCGCTCGTCGTCTTCCTCTTGTGGGTGGCAGGCCGCAGGGTGCAGAAGCTTGGGTGGGTTTGGGTGATCAGCTTCGTTGATCTTGGTTTGGGCCAGCGTCTCGGGTCAAGTTCGTGGGCCATTTGCTTTGGGTCAACTTCGTGGGTTCTCTTCGTGGACCACTTGGTTTGGGTCAGCCGACTGGGTTAGCTTCGTGGATCATTTTCGTGGATATCGTCGCATTTTTAAGTTGTGGTATAGCATTTTTTGCGTTGTTTATTATCTCATAATGTCTTTTGAAGTTGTTCTATTTGGAGAAGAGAAGTTGAAATGCTCGATTTATTTAGGAATTTCTGTATGAAGTTGTTCTCTCAGATTAAGAAGCTTATTTTTTCACTTCAGCTCTAGCCTAGTTGAGAAAACTGACCATATCCTCTACTCGGCGTGATTGCATTAATGGGGGACGCGCGGACTTTCTCACAAAATCTTTTTCCACGACATAAATTCGTGGCGAATAGTGAGTTGTTGACACAAAAATTGATCGTTAGAAAAAAAAAGCATTTCGTCACAAGATCACATTAGCAAATAAAACTTTGGGAGAAATCAATGTTTTGTAGCAAAAAAATAAGGGTTTTGTGGTGACATTTTGTTGTGGCAAACAAAGTTATAGATTTGTTCCATTTGTTTTTGTGGTGAAGGAGAAATTTGTGAAAAAACCCTTTTTTTGGGAGAGCAAAAATATTTTACAGCCATTTATTGTTGCCGCCAATAAACTTACACAAAATATTCATATTAGTTTTTGAGCCAAGGAATACTTTTGTGGGGAAAAAGATTTTGCGGCATGAATTTTTTTTTTCGTTTATGTGTTGTGGCTGGCAAGAACTTGTAGTTTAAGTTTACTTTTTGCGGTGATGGTAATGAGTATTTGCATCGGTTTTTAAGCACGGGAAATAGTTTTTAAATTAAATTCCTAACTTCCCCACCTGACTCTTGTCTCTCTCTCTTGCGATGATAGGAGTGTTTCTGATATGGACTTCAGTCAAGTCCCGATCACTTAAGGGGTCTTTTTTGCCTCGAGTTGCTTCTCAATGACCGAAATGGACTCCAATGCTTGGCGGGAAATCACGTGAGTGATAGTAAGGATAAAATGAGCTTAAGATTTAGTAGAGCAAAATGTTAAGTGTTTGGAGATGAATGTTTCGGCTAGGGGGCAACAAGGGTGCATAGCAATGGGTTGATGGTGTGGGCAAGATGTGGTCTTGCTAGGGTTTTGGAATGGCCGAATAATGCTAGGGCAAGCGTAGGCTTTCAGCCAAGGGTAACTTAAGTCATTTGGGCTAGGGTTTGTGATATTTTGTTAATTCTTAAAATTTAGAAATGTGGGGTTTTGATAGATAAGGTGGCCGGCTATGGGAATTGGCTAGGATGATGGGCTGCTTTACTTTGGAGGGTTAGGATTTGATTTATTCAATCAAGGATTAATTGATAAATCAAATGGGGAATGAGAAATCAGATTATATGAGGTGGCAAAGGGATTTTTGGCAATGCCAAGGTGGCTTGACCAAATCTTGGTTGTTATGGTAAGTGGATAAGGGTTTGAATTTGGAAAGTTTTTGAATTGGAGGGAGATTATGTGGCCGGCTATATGGGAACCTCCAAGTGCACGACCAAGGTTATTTTAAGGATGTTTCAGTCTGGTTTTATGAGGCAAATAAGATAAGGAGGGCTAGGGTTTTATCAAGAGGGATGGAATGGGCAAAACGGCAACTAAGATTTTGTGTTGTCGTGGGGGCTTTGGGGAATAGGTTGGGCAGTCATGTATGAAGGTTTTAGGCAAAGGAACTTCTGGAAAATTGAATGAACAATAAAAAAAATGATTGAACACTTAAAGGAAACCAAGAACACGCCACTAGTAAATCACCTACAAGTGATTCGGCTAGCACTCCTTCAACAACACCAAAGATTCTTCAAAACATTCAAGAACAATCTTCACTCTCAACTCTCTTGAGAATTTTGAGATTCATAAGGGTTGTAGATTTTGAATTTTTCTAGGGAATTCACACAATTTCTCAAATCCACCAATGGGGTGAATTCGGCCTCACCAATACACTCACACTCAAGAACACAATCAACAATCCACCAAAACACAAGAACAATGCTAAACCCGAAAACACCAAGTATTAATAACCTCAAAATATTATTAATAAACTGAAATAGAAAAGATAGATGTGGAACACATCGATTCACGAATTGCATGGTATGTTCCTCTTTAAAGGGATTCACGAATTGTACTATTTGAAATCCAAGTGCCTAAGCACGGATGAATCCAACCACAATGAGTGGCCGGCCTAACCCTTTTGCAAGAGCAAGTCAAATGTTCAAATGTCCCCCCAGATGAGAAATGAAAACCTAAAATCCTATTTATATCGTCTTACAACTTGGAAACTCCCAATAGGTTCCTTATTAAAAAGAATTAATTACTAGCATATTCAAATACAATTAAATAAATAAATAACATAAAATAAAATGTGATAGGCGCCTAAGGGTGGTGTGGTCGTGGCTTGCATGAGCCCATGGTGGACTATGGTGTTGCAATGACCACGGTTGGGCATTGATGAGTGCACAAAAATGCACTCTAAATACTCTATTTAAATACTAAAAGAAATGAGAAAATAATGGATATAACTCATATTATTAAAATTAATAGTCATTTATCTTGAGATAGATATAAGCATGATTTAATATATTGATGAGAATATAAAATGTCATATTTTCCTCTTTTAATGTTTAATAATTTATTCTTATTTGATGCCTAAATATACTCATTATTCTTATATTTTGATTTAGGACACAAATAGAGACATTAGGAGCAAATGAAGATAATTGCGAAATTTTAGACAGTTCTGACATCTTTTTGTAATATGGGCATAACTCTTTCATCCAATCTCCGATTAAGCTGATTCAAGATGATATAGAACCGCAAGAGAAATATCTATAACTTTTATGTTTTATATTTGAAGACATATCCACTCAATCTAAGACAAAATCAACCATCAAGTGGACGCACCTGCACTTGACGTTCCTGGATATTTTTCAGCCACTTGCATCAAATCCAAATGTCATCATAATATTTTCCAGCAAGCACTCCTACACCAACTTGGAAATTCAATGATCAATTCATATGCAAGATGAAGTGCACTCAAGTTTCTTCAAGACAAATTATTTGACCACAAGATATTAAGTCATACAAGACAACTAATGGATAGAGAAGCAAAATTGAAACACTCAACCTACAAGCAAAATCCAGCTCATGCATAGTGGAAAAACAAATGATCAAAATGATAACTCACAAATCACTTAGATTCAAGAATGGCACATGGCAAAATAAGTTGAAATTGTGATGATTTTGTCATGACAACTTGCATGAAGGATGCTTATAAATAGAAGGGAGGGGTGTGTGTTCTAAGACAATGCTTAGTGTGGGAGGATGCTTTGGAAGAGCCATTATTTTGAGAGTTTGAGAAAAGAGAAGAAAAACCAAAGAAGAGAGAAGAAAATAATGGTTGGCTCTTCCATATTATCCCTTGGAGAAGTTTTGTTGCATATTTTCAATATGTGTAACTAAATTCTCAAGGAGGGTTAGAGATGAACTTGTGTGTGTGATGGTGTTTGTAATTTATTTTTGATTCATTTATTTGGTCTTTAAATATTAAAATTCTTTTGTTCTATTATTCTCAATTTATTAGTGATGTTTTTCGTTTTCAAATAATTATAGAATCTATTTCGTTTATGGATTCAGTCATGCTTTTTCTATTGAGTGAATTAGTTCTATAATTATGTTTGGAGCAATTGATTATCTATATTGATTTAATTCTCTGCTGCAATATCGCCTCTTGGGTATATTGTCATCATTGGATTTTCTCAATATCGATAACAATTTATGAGAGTTAAATCCGAAGAATGATTTTTCAAAAAGTTATATTTGATTTAAATTTTGGTTATTAATGTTATATATTCCGATTAAGAATTTGGATATAGAATTCTTAATTGAGTTATTAATGAATTAAGAATAAATTTGAATACCACAAATACACAAGGAATTCCCTACGCTCTACTTTTCGTCTCATTTTTATACTTTTCAAATTACTCATTTAGTTTTAATTTACATCACACTCTAAATTTACTTATCACACTCATTTAATCTTTTTGTTAATTTCGTTACTGTTCTTCAATTTCTCAATCTATCTCCCTGTGGAATCGACACCCAAAACTATACTGCAAACGACCGCGTTATTCTTTGGGCGTAATCAAATTTTGGCGCCGTTGTCAGGGAGACGGTAGAAGAATTTGTAGTTTTTTTTAGTAGTTTGTAAAAAAAAAAAAAAGAGCAGTAGTTTCGTTCATTTTCTTTTTAGCTTTCTGCATCTTTATTTTATTTTACTTTTCTTTTTGTAATTATTTTTTTTCAGTATTACGCTTTTCTTTACTTTGCATGCATAGGTACAGAGACGCTTTTGGACGGTTTGCTAGTAAACCCGTGCTAGAATCAGATTCAGAATCTAATTTTTCTAATCGCTTGTTTGATAACTTTTCCAATTCTGACGCGATGAGTGAACATGTGGACCAACCTGTTAGAACCCTCCAAGATTATCTTCATCCCGCATGAACAACCACACCATCCTGTATTATGTTCTCACCTAATGTTCGTCATGTAGATTTTAAAACAGGAATGATACAATTACTTCCGACTTTCCATGGTCTAGAAAATGAAAACCCCTATGTTCATATTAGGGAATTTGAGGAAGTAGTTGCAACATTCCATAGTCAAAATACCATTGACGAAACGGTAAGGCTAAAGATCTTTCCTTTTTTTTTGAAAGATAAAGGTAAGAGTTGGTTGTATTCACTAAGACCACAATCTATTGGAACATGGAGTGAGATGACTCAAGTGTTTTTCAATAAATACTTTCCCCAACATAAGACCAATATTTTAAAAAGACAAATCTCTACTTTTGCACAAAAGGATAGTGAGACTTTGTACCAGTCTTGGGAAAGATTTAAAGAATTGTTGAGTATGTGTCCCCACCATGGATATGAGAATTGGCGCTTAGTGAGTTATTTCTATGAAGGGCTTACGCCTAGGGAACGTCAATTCGTGGAAATGATGTGCAATGGAGAATTTTTACAAAAAAATCCTGATGAGGCCATAGAGTACCTCAATGAACTTGCTGAAAAAGCTCATACTTGGACTGGACCTAGTGCTACTGATAGCACAAACAGGTCACGACCTACAGGAAACTTGAGTGGTGGTATTTACCATCTAAGGGAGGAGGATAACCTTAAGGCTAAGGTTGAAATGCTCACCAGAGAATTATAGTTATCGAAAACTAAAAACTAAAAACCAACACACATGGCTAATCATGCAGAATCTTTTGGGCCATGTGTTGTCTGTGGTGGGGTAGATCATCATGCCCAAAACTGTCCTACACATGCTAACATGAGAGGATGGTGTAATCACCCCAACTTCAGCTGGAAGTCTGAAAACCAACAGCCTGCACAACCTTTTAGATCATATCCTGCACCATACCATGCACCTCAATCTTTTAGAAATTCTTTTGAAGACACTTTGCATGCATTTATTGAAGTACAGGGTAAGACTAACCAAAAATTTGAGTCTTTAATTATGCAGGTTGTTGAAGAACAAAAGGAGATAAAGAGCCAGATATCTAAAATAACGAGTTTCTTGAGTGTAAATGAGCAAGGTAAGTTCCCTTCTCAAACTCAGTCTGTACCTCATGGTCAATATATGGCACAAGAAATTGTGAAGAATCACAAGTGCCAGCAGATATATATGATTGATTCATTCATAGATAGGAAAGTTTTCACAACTCATGATTCTGATCCCCTTAAGAATTTTATTGTTGATTTTGAGTTTAATCCTATCAGTGATTCGTCTGATGTAGCTAAAATTTGTGCAATTTTTGACAATATTCAAGATTATAGCACACAAGCTTGGCAACCGAAGTTTGAGGAGTTGCTTGAAAAAAATGAAAAACAGATTCCTTCAAGTGGGCAAGTACCAAAAGTTAATCTAAAGCCTTGCCACCTATCTGTGAAGCTCGAGCACCGAGTTTATTGGGCAAATAAGCATTTCATTTTTGACCCAGGAGGAATAGTTCAAGAAATAGAAGATAGTCCGGTTGTAGACTTGGTCTATCAACTTTAATCACACCATGCAACAATAATTATATTTATTATTATTATCTTGTTTGTTTTGTTTTATTTTTGTTTACTACTATTTTCTTTATTTTTGTTTGCTGGATAGTTTCATTTTGTCATTTCAGATCACCACTTTTGAAGTTTAGCGAGCTATCCACATCACACATCAGGTGTATCCTACCATTTTTAGTTACTCCCCATCCAATTTTGATTATTAAACATTGAGGACAATGTTTCATTTAAGTTGGGGGGTGGGAATACAAATCTGTTATTTAAACTCTGTGGCATATTTCAATCAATATATAAAAAATTGCCAAATTTTTTCACATAGGCATCTTTTCACACATGATACTCATGCTCATTCATAACTATCTTGGTGAATTTAACAAAACCATTTTAAATCATTTTGCTAAAGCATCCACAGAACCATTTATTCACTTCTCCAAACTTTGTGGTAATATGGTGATTTGACACATGTAACTAAAGAATTATTTTACTCAAGTATTCATGTGAATTTTGTGAGAATTGAGAGCTTACAAATACAGAAATTGTGATAAGTATCCGTTGATCTGTTGAATTTGACACTTCTTTTGAGAATATCATTACATGGTTTGTGGTAAGATGGTGGATATACTTGGGATATGATGAAAGTCAACTTAGGATTAACGTTTGAGCCTTTCAAGCTGAGCCTTTTCATCATAGATCCCTAGCAGCCAATTTTGAGCCAATATACACATATGGCCTTTTCTTTTCATATTTATATCATTCATACCTCTCCACATTGGAGTATAGCTTATACACTATATTTTCCTACCATTTTACTTCCAGGTGTGTACTAGGTATGAAATTATCATTTAAAAACAGAAAAAAAGAAAGCCATGACAAAAATGGAATGGTGCTAGATGTGTCCATCAAATTATTCATGAAAGAGTTCATCAAATTGCGAAGACACTAGTGGCAAAAGAAGATGGAAAAGTATACTTAGTCAAAAATCTAAAAAATTGAAAAGTACATCAAAAGGAAAGTATAGTCTACTGAAAAATTTAACAGATTCCCTTTTATGTATATTTGGAAGTTTTTGAAACCTCTTCACCTTTTCTTCTTATGAATCCAAAACCTAAGCCACATTACAACCCTTTGTGTTGATTTTTTCGATCCTAAGTATGCTTGTGGGAAGAATGGTGGAAATCTCATTTGTTAGTATTCCTATCATAAGATCAATGTTTACTTGTTACTTATATATAATTGGCTAAATTTCCATGAGAGTAAATGTACACCTTTGTCAACTCTATAGAGAGAACCCTTACATGAACCACTTCTATACCTATGAGTTATGGAGTTGAACCTTTTTGCTTAAGATATTCTAATATTGTATGTGTCGAAACCTTTGATTTGATAAAAATAGTTTGGAACACATACACACTCTGTGGATTGCTATATTTGAATTACTTGTGAAAGGGTTATTGAATTTCTAAGATTGTTTTAATATGTAAATTTGAAAAATGTGTCTTGATGGCCCCTATGTGTGATTTTCTTTGGTCTTTCTCATCATTTTACTTGAAAATTGCTAGGGACTAGCAATGAGTAAGTTGGGGGGTGTGATGAGTGCACAAAAATTCACTCTAAATACTCTATTTAAATACTAAAAGAAATGAGAAAATAATGGATATAACTCATATTATTAAAATTAATGGTCATTTATCTTGAGATAGATATAAGCATGATTTAATATATTGATGAGAATATAAAATGCCATATTTTCCTCTCTTAATGTTTAATACTTTATTCTTATTTGATGCCTAAATATACTCATTATTCTTATATTTTGATTTAGGACACAAATAGAGACATTAGGAGCAAATGAAGATAATTGTAAAATTTTAGACAGTTCTGACATCATTTCGTAATATGGGCATAACTCTCTCATCCCATTTTCGATTGAGCTGATTCAAGATGATATAGAACCGTAAGAGAAATATCTATAACTTTTATGTTTTATGTTTGAAGAGATATCCACTCAATCTAACATAAAATCGACCATCAAGTGGACGCACCTGCACTTGACGTTCCTGGATATTTTTCAGCCACTTGCATCAAATCCAAATGTCATCATAATATTTTCCAGCAAGCACTCCTACACCAACTTGGAAATTCAATGATCAATTCATATACAAGATGAAGTGCACTCAAGTTTCTTCAAGACAAATTATTTGACCACAAGATATTAAGTCATACAAGACAACTAATGGATAGAAAAGTAAACTTGAAACACTCAACCTACAAGCAAAATCCAGCTCATGCATAGTGGAAAAATAAATGATCAAAATGACAACTCACAAATCACTTGGATTCAAGAATGGCACATGGCAAAATAAGTTGAAATTGTGATGATTTTGTCATGACAACTTGCATGAAGGATGCTTATAAATAGAAGAGAGGGGTGTGTGTTCAAAGACAATACTTAGTGTGGGAGGATGCTTTGGAAGAGCCATTATTTTGAGAGCTTGAGAAAAGAAAAGAAAAACCAAAGAAGAGAGAAGAAAATAATGGTTGGCTCTTCCATATTATCCTTTGGAGAATTTTTGTTGCATATTTTCAATATGTGTAACTAAATTCTCAAGGAGGGCCAGGGATGAACTTGTGTGTGTGATGGTGTTTGTAATTTATTTTTGCTTCATGTATTTGGTCTTTAAATATTAAAATTCTTTTGTTCTATTATTCTCAATTTATTAGTGATGTTTTTCGTCTTCAAATAATTATAGAATTTATTTCGTTTATGGATTCAGTCATGCTTTTTCTATTGAGTGAATTAGTTCTATAATTATGTTTGCAGCAATTGATTATCTATATTGATTTAATTCTCTGCTGCAATATCGTCTCTTGGGTATATTTTCGTCGTTGGATTTTCTCAATATCGATAACAATTTATGAGAGTTAAATCCGAAGAATGATTTTTCAAAAAGTTATATTTGATTTAAATTTTGGTTATTAATGTTATATATTCCGATTAAGAATTTGGATATAGAATTCTTAATTGAGTTATTAATGAATTAAGAATAAATTTGAATACCACAAATACACAAGGAATTCCCTACGCTCTACTTTTCGTCTCATTTTTATACTTTTCAAATTACTCATTTATTTTAATTTACATCACACTCTAAAATTTACTTATCACACTCATTTAATCTTTTTGTTAATTTCGTTACTGTTCTTCAATTTCTCAATCCATCTCCCTGTGGAATCAACACCCGAAAGTTATACTGCAAACGACCGCGTTATTCTTTGGGTGTAATCAGGCATGCATGCGTGGCGTGCTAGGGTGCTATGTGGTCTTCTGGTAATGGGCACGATATGATACTGTGCATGGCCTGATGGTGGTGTGCATGTGAGTGTGCCAGACTGAGGCTTGATGGTGGGCACATGTTGGTGCCGTGTTGTCGTGGTGTGGCCTAGTCAAGTTGCTCGGGCGGTGGTCCTACATGGCCCGAGGTAGGTGCCGGGGTGATGCGCATGCATGACCCAGGGTGGGTGCAGGGGTGATGCGCATGCATGGCCCAAGCTGGTGGTCTGGGCGCTGACTGTATGGCGTGGGTTGGGGCCGCGCATTGAATGGCATGCATAGTATGCATGCCATTGGCCTGCTTTACAAGGCATGAGCTAGAACCATGCGCTGGATGGCATGCCTTGTAAGCATGCCACTAGTTCGCTCTGCAAGGCGTGGGCTGATGTTGTGCACTAGATGGTGTTACGGTGCGTAGTGATGCGCGCATGATGGGCACAGGTGCACACACACGCGTGCGCGCAGGTGGATGCATTGTGGGGCGCGCCTATGCATATCCAAGGCTGTGTGCATGCACTCCCTGGTGGCCTGCTGCGTGTCAGGGCCTGGGCCAGGCATGCATGTAGGCTGGCCAAGTAACTGTCCTGGTCCTCCAAGGCTTGTGCCGAGACTTGATCCTGGGCAATCCTCTTCGGGGTTCTAATAGTTTCTCCCCCGTCGCTGAGCTAGCCCAGAGCAACCCCCTCCGACACGACCTTTCCCAGAGCAGCCCCCTCCCTGCACGACCTCATCCCCTCCAATGCTAGCATCACACCGCGATTATGGGTTCTCCTTCTCTCTCTTCGAGATACATGGTAAGCATCTCTCTCTTCTCCTATCGTCTTTTCTATCTATAAGTTTATGTCTTTGTAATTTGGCAGTGGAAATGGAAAAGGGTTTTATAATTTAATATTCTAGCAGTGGAAATGAAAAATAGTTCTTTTCTCTTACATGACAAGGATGAATATTCAAAAAGTTTATATTCTGGCTCTACATGAATATAATTTAATTTAGGTATTATGTTCATCTTAGGTATTATAAATTTAATTTAGCACCAAAAATTAAACTCTCTGCATGTGAAGTTGTCTACTTGGATATTAAGGCAAAAATTCTACTTAGCAGCCTTATACAACACATTTACTTTTATTTTCTTATTCTTTTAATAAGTATGTAGTGTATAGTTGCTGAATAGAGGAACTCGTTGTATATACATATATTATCGTGGTGTTATTTCCATTGGACCAAGGTTTGGTGCAAATATTTTATTCAAGTGTTTTCTACGATTAGAAAAAAGTTGGACACAATCTGTGAATTTCAATATTACATTAAATACTAACTGTGAATAATGTAGACCCCAATATTAAATAAATTAAATAGAATCCATTAATAACATCTGCCTCAGCATTTTGCATACCACACTGAATAGTAAACAAGAAATAAATAGGGACAGAGATTGTAAAAAAGTTTCTTGATTTTAATGGTTCTCTTACAAACTGGGCGCTAGGCTGTGCTAGCCATGCAACACATGATGCAATACTACAATTAAGTTATGGTTTACATCTAATTTAGTGACATGAACTATTGTGAATATATTATTCATTGCTGATTGACACAGAGGAGATGAAGTTATAGTGCAATATAGAATTGGAGTTATTTTTGTGGTCTCTTTAGTTAAAAGCCTACTTGTGCTGTCTAAACTTTATATACCCTAATTTTCCTTATTTTAATTGAGCTTATGATTGACTTATAAAAATAAAGGATAAGATTTCTGGACACTTGTCTGGATTTTAATCAGGATTTTTAAGAAAGTGTACCTATGGTTTCTTCCTCTCAACTTAGAGTTTTGCTAGCTGTCATTATTATGTCAAAGTTTCAAGAGATTTTTGTTGAAACCATTTGTTCTACTTGTGGTTTTGAATTTCAAGGTTATGTCATTCTTTCTCTCTATTCCAATTCGAGTCAGCTATTTGTTGTACTTTGTAACTTTGCTTAAAATAATGTCTATTTTGGATGATTGAACTTTCAGGTCCGGGGAATGAATTATTTGAAGTCCCCAAATTTGCTAGTTGATAAGAATTAGGTTGTGAAGGTGGTGTCTTATCTCTTTACTAAGCTTGCTCAATGTATTTCATGTTTCTTCCTTTCATGTCTTAGTGCTAGCTATATTCAATTTGACATCTAGATTCTACACACATTCGATATGTTTCCAGCAATGGTGAAACGCTTTGTATTTTATCATACTTCATATTTCATTATTTCTTGCATTTATTATGAACTATCTGTCCTTTTTGCTGCCAGTACACAGAGACCTGGTAGATCTTGTGGTAATTAAGAAATAACAAAAGAAATAACTAACATCTCTTTTTTTGATGTTGCAAATGCTCAGAACTAATACTGATCAATGTGTTACAACAAAGTCGCATGTTCTCTCGACTCTACTAAATCCCTATAAGAGAACTCTACCAAGTGGACTTCGTGAGTCAGAAGCCCTTATCAATAAGTGATGTAGGACACTAGAGAAATAGCAAGAAACTGAATAACATTAGATAGAAAGATGAGATTTCAAAGGAGAAGAAGAAGCTGAGAAGAAGAAAAAGGTTGGAGGCGACGGCTGAACCAACTCTTTTAATTCTCAATAATCATAGTCTGCTTTTTCTAGTCTCATTAAATCTCTTAAATAGTAAAACAAGCAAACCCTAGATAAACTCTAAAAGTTAATGGGATGCAATAATCCAAGCCCAACATTATGAGTCCAAGTAAAATAACAACATATAAATAGAGGATGGCCTAAGCCCATCAATACAAGTCCAAATAAAATAATACATAAGCAAATAAAATATAAATAGAGGATGTCCTCATCAACTCTCTCAGGGTGGGAGAAAAACTCGACTCTATCGAGTTGACAACACAACATAGGGTGCACTCAACTACCCAACCATAAGCTATGTGGTTAAGCGATTTTCTTTCGACGCCCATAAACATGTGTGAGCGGCGGTTTGAATCTGAAGTCCCCACCAATTTTGCCTGGATAGGTGGAATGTACTCCGAGCCACAGAAGATCCTGATGGCTCCTATAAATCTCCAATAAGTCTGGGGATCTATGAACAGTCATAATTAGGTCGACCTACCCAACGAACAAATAAGCACTGCACCTCTCCATCATTTGTAAATATAACTGATTCATCTAAAATAGTATCAATTTTATCTTTGTGTGTTGTGGCAGATGGTAATGGCGTAAGAGGGGTAGAAGGTTCAGGGTCAAGATTTACAGATGGGGGTAGAAGAGGGTTATTGGAGGGATTGAAGTAGCCTTTGAAAGCCACTAAGTCCTCAACATTGAAAGTGGAGTGGCAACCAAAATGTGATGAGAGATCAATGACATACATTTGGACCAACTCGCTTTAAAATTTTAAAAGGACCAACACTACGTGCTTGCAATTTGGAAGCGGATCCAGGTGGACGCGTTCCGGTCTAATTCGAATCATAACATAATCCCCAATATTAAATTCTACATGTCGTTTATGCAAATAAGCTCGAAGTTTATATGATGCATTACTGGCTTCAAGTTGTTTATTGATTTCAATATGCAAGTCATGAAGATGTTGTGCAAAATACTCAGTTGACACAAATACACTAGTATGAAAGGATATGAGGATAAGGTCTAAAGGCTTCCTTGGCTTAAAACCATGAACAACTTCAAAGGGGCTCATACTTAGGGACCTATTCACCGAACCGTTATAAGCAATTCGGGTCGTAGGGAGGATCAGATCCCAATTTTGAAGATTCTCTTGGACGAGACACCTTAATAAATTGCCCAGGCTACGGTTGACAACTTCAGTTAAACCGTTAGTTTGAGGATGGTAAGCGGTGGAAAATTTCAATTTGGTGCCAACCATATGTTAGAGGTTTCTCTAAAAAAGACTAGTGAAATGGATATCCCTATCTAACACAATTGTCTTAGGAAGGCCATACAGTTTGACAATCTTGTCAAAATATAACTTAGCAACTTTAGACACATCTGAAGTCTTGCTACAAGGGATGAAGTGAGCCATTTTTGAGAAACGGTCTACTACTACAAAGATGGAATCATGCTTCTTCAGTGTGTGTGGAAGTCCTAATACAAAATCCATACTGACGTCTTGCCAATGACAACTAGGAACGGAGAAAGGTGTGTGGAGACCAGTGTTTTGTCTTTTTTACTTAGCCAATTGACATTTGTGACAGGTGCTAACCATCTTAGCCACATCCTTCTTTAGACTAGGCTAGTAAAATTGATGTCCAACCTTTTCAATGATCTTATCTTGTCCAAAATGTCTAGCCAAGTCTCCCGCATGAACTTCCCAAACAATGAAGTCCCGAACTAAAGTACGTGGGATGCACAATTTATTGGACTTGAAGAGATAGTCCTCTTTAAGGCCGAAACCATCAGTGATATCTGAGTGCCCACTTTGCAAGGTGAGAAAAATATCTTTAAAATCAGGATAAGATGCATACTCCTTCTTGAGTCTCTCAAAACCTATGACCTTGATATCTAAGATGGACAAAAGGGAGACATGACGGCTCAAAGCATCAGCTGCTTGGTTCTCAGCACCCTTCTTATGCTTCAAAACAAATGAGTAAGCTTGCAAGTATTCAACCCAACGTCCATGCCTAGAATTCAACCTTTTCTAGGAGTTAAGGTAGCAGAGGGCCTCACGGTCTGAATAAAGAACAAACTCCTGAGGCAACAAATAATGGCGCCAATAGCGCAAAGCCTACACAACCGCGTACAACTCCTTGTCATAAGTAGAGTACTGTTGCTTGACATCATTCAACTTCTCATTGAAATAAGCAACTGGGTGGAGTTCTTGGCTAAGAACTCCATTGATTCCTACCCCGGAAGCGTCACACTCGACCTCAAAAGCTTTGGAAAAATCAGGATGACGCATGACAGGGGCCTTTGTCATTTGTTTCTTAACTAACTGAAAGGCCTTTGCCGCCTCTGATGTCCAATGGAATTCCTCACTCTTCATGCATTCTGTGATAGGGGCCATGATCGTGCTAAACCCCTTGATGAAATGACAATAAAAGGTTGCAAGACTATGAAAGCTCCTGACGACATGGATAGTCTTGGGTTCAGGCCAATCAACAACGGCTTGAATTTTAGTAGGGTCAGCAGACACTCCGATGGAGGACACAATGAGTCCTAGGAAAACAACTCTGTCGGTGAAGAAAGAACACTTCTTTACATTAGCGTATAGGTTTGTCTTACAGAGGGTACAACAAACCTGTGTGAGATGATCTAAGGGTTGTTTCCTGGTCCTGCTGTAGATGAGGATATCATCAAAATAAACAACAAGAAACTTTCCCATGAAAGGTCGGTGAGCTTGTGTCATTACTCTCATAAAAGTTCTTGGGGCATTGGTTAGTCCAAAATGCATGACTAACCACTCATAAAAACCATCTTAGACCATCTTTCGTCTTGAAGGTGGTTTTCCACTCGTCACCCGGGCGAATCCTAATTTGATGATACCTGCTCTTCAAATTATTTTTGAAAAATATCGTGGCCCCAACCATCATATCCAGCATATCATCAAGCCTAGGGATGGGAAAATGGTACTTCACTGTGATCCGATTAATAGCACAGCTATCAATGCACATCCTCCAAGAGCCATATTTCTTAGGGGTCAAGAGGGCAGGAACCACACAAGGACTCAAACTCTCTCAGATAAAGCTTTTCTGGAGGAGATCATCCACTTGCCTCTGGAACTTAGCATGCTCAGTAGGATTCATCCTATAACGAGGCAGATTTGGAAGAGAGGTTCTTGAGACAAGATTTATGGCATGTTGGATGTCTCGCAATGGGGGTAACTGATCGGGGAGGTCCTTAGGGAAGACATCTTGAAAGCCTTGAAGAAAGGCCTGGGCCTCCATAGGGGCAACTACTGGAGGCTCTAACGGGACCTCCATAACAACCAAAACAAAAACAACAGACTCACCCACAAGCGTACGCTCAAACTCAGTAGGGCTAATGATGTGTAGCCATTTTCGCTCCACAATTTTTTTTTGTTTGATGTGGGCCAATAGGTGTCGGGGGTAAAGGATTGAGATGAATTTTCTTGCCATTAAACACAAAGGAACATGAATTGGAGCGAACCATGGATGGTCACATCCAAATCGAATAACCAAGGTCAACCAAGAATGACATGACCGACATCCATAGGAATAACGTCACACCATATATGATCCTTATACTTGAGAAACTGGATAAAAACCAGACAACGCTCCTTCATAGCGATGGAGGAAGTATCAACTCAAAAGACACTATATGGTTGAAGGTGAGAGACTGGCTTCAATCCAAGACGGAATACAGTAGCCGCATAAACTGTATTGATGCAACATCTTTGGGTTAGGTAAGGGTACAACATCATTTAAGGGAACAAGAGATACATGACCTAAACCCACAGGGAGGGTCCGATGCATCCTACAAAGGTACTATCATCATTATCTAAATCATCAAACTCCTCAAGATTGGTTCATCAGCTACACTCTCACGCTCCTCAATGACTAAGGTTTGACTAGGACAATTGGGGGCAATGTGGCCAAAATCCTTACACTTGAAACATTGAGAACGGGAGGCAAACCTTGGAAGTTCAGGACCTTTGCCCTTATCCTTCTAAACCTACTCAAGGTCATGGCCTCATCCTCAATGACATGACATCTCATTCGAAACTCATCGAATCGAGTGACATATTCTGTCACAGGCCGATTACCTTGAGTAAGAGCATTCTACTAGTCCAACAAATTGCTCATGTAAGATCGGGATAAGCACTTCTCTTGAAGAAGATGCTTCATTTCTTCCCAACTCTTTACAGGAGGCGCACAGCGCCTCTCAAGGAGATCCTCAATACTTTCCCAAAAAAGCTGGGCCGTGCCAGATAATTTCAAACTAGCAAATTGAACTCTTCGATCTTTCGGGACCTCATACCAGGAGAAGAAGTGATCCATATCCTTAACCCATTGAGTAAAAACCCACGGATCTAGACAACCATCAAAAGTAGGGGCATCTAACTTAATATTTCTGAAGAGGTGATCTTCATTGCAAGGGGGGACTGAGTACCCTGACGGTAGTGGTCTTGTTCTCGCTCATGATCGTGATTCCTATCCCTACGATCACGCCTAAAGTGGTGATGATCGTCTCATCGACGATGATGATGCCTATTACAGGGTGCCTCAGAATTGTTCGTGTCAGACGAATAAGGGAGTTGCTCAAATATGTTCACCCTAGTTGCTAGGTGTTTGTTTTCTTTGCGGGTAGTAGCCATCTTAGTTTGGACAGTTGCAAATTGAGTCTGTAAGTATTCTATGAGTCTGTAAGTATTCTAATTGTTGGGTGAGGGCCTCGAGTTGGGAGGGGTCCATGGTCAAGGTTGTACAACTAGAGTTGACAAAACGACCACTACATAGTTGCATGCAGTGCACACTAGCTAAATGAAATGCAATCGAGATCAAATAAGCAACAATTACAAGTAATGAAAAATATCGACTTGAGCAAAATTTAATTACTATTTTTTTTTGGAATTAAGCAAATCCAAATAATGCAAACAAGTATTGCTGAAATTTAAAATATAAAGCAAGGACCAAATACTAATCAAGAAAAAAAATCTAATCGCGTAAGGCCCTTTTTTTTGGTGTTTAAGGATAATTAATGAGAAGACCAAAGGCAAAAAAGATGGACTATTTAATTGAGAGAATAGTCTTAAGGAATAAATAAGTCTGACAAGGGGAATGGTAGTTAAACCCTAGCCTAACCAAAATAATAGATAATTGATGCAGAATTAAATTAGCAAATAGAATGGACAATGATAGATAGAGTTAGAACTTCCTTTTTGTTCTCTGAGTAGCTTGATGCTAAGTGACAAAAATCGGTTCTACAAGTTTGCTGGCGTGCTTCTGCTTATGACCGAAAGTCTGTTTACAGGAGTGACACTTTACGCATAAAGACAACATGAGTTGGAGTGAGAAACCAGCACAGAAGATGCCAGTAATGAGAAACCAGTGGTTTCTGGCGGATGGAGGCCTTTCAGTGAGTTCTGACGGTGTAGTGACCCACAGACAGAGCCGACTGAAGGCACCGAGCAAAACCCATGCCAGAACTAGACTAGGAATGAGGTACCGAACCGGGTGAGTGGCCGCGACACTGCCTCTCATTTGCCAATCTTTTTTTTTTTGAAATACTTCCCACACGCAGTAACAATGGAGAGAAAAAAATTAAAGACAAGGTTTTCTTTTGAGTTGGTTTGAGTATAGGTTTCATAATGTAGAAGAGAGGATGAACTACTGGGTTTGTGGGTTTGTTTGGAAAGGTTTGATGAAATCTGGGTCAGATGGAGAAGAGGTAGAAGATGAAGATGAGAAGAAGAGAGAATAACTTAACCGTGTTTGAGAGTTAATGTTGCGGTTTAACGAAAACACTGAAGGTCCGAGAGTTACGCTACTGTTTAAGAAAATAGTAGAACAGGCTCTTGATACCAAATATGATGTAGGACACTAGAGAAATAGCAAAAAATTGAATAATATTAGATAGAAAGATGAGATTTTAGAGGAGAAGAAGAAGCTAAGAAGAATAAGAAGAAGAAAAGGGTTAGAGGCGACGGCTAAACCAGCTTTTTTAATTCTCAATAATCATAGTCTACCTCTTCTAGTCTCATTACATCCCTTAAATAGTAAAACAAGCAAACCCTAGATAAACTCTAAAAGCCAATGGGCTACAATAATCTAAACCCATCATTATGAGTCCAAGTAAAATAACAACATATAAATAGAGGATGACCTAAGCCCATCAATACAAGTCCATATAACATAAATAATACATAAGCAAATAAAACATAAATAGAGGATGTCCTCATCAGTAAGCCTAGTATTCCCACATTCAAATCAAGCCTTTTTTTTTTACTAGTGCTATAGCTAAAACTTCATTTTGTATTGTTCTGAGGACCAAAAACAAAAAAAAAAAATTATTGGTGGAGGATGATCAAAACTTAATTGTGGGGGCATTTCATAGAAAATGCTAACTCTCAAAGCTCTCATAGGTGTTCTAAAATTTTTGGGACCACACAAAATACTAATTCCGATAGTAGTTTTAGTTTTTAGTATTTTTTTTTTGAGAAGGGGGAGGGGGATGGGGCTCAGTGAACCATTGTAGGTCCGCGCCTGCATCGACACTTTGTGGTGAAAGCTTGAAATGGTGTGATTCCACCAATTCAGGCAATTGATACCATACCAATAATTATTGTGGTTGCATTTATTTTTCCATTGGCTAACCCCAACTTAATATATTCATAGCATTGTGTGTAAATGTTGATCTTTATATTTTTAAGAATCATAAGACTATCATATGACCTCTAGTTTTCATGATCTGTTTTTGTCAAGTTACTATTTTTATAAGTTTTGTTTGGTTACTATTACCTTCTGGATTCCAAACTGTTAACTCTATCTAATTACAGCATTACCATGATATAGATTTTAGGTTGGCATTGGTGTAGCAACTGTGAGAAGAATGCCTACTATATGTGTTATACTTGTCCATTTTCCTTGTGCCAGGCATGCATTAGAGATGCAATTATCTTATGTGTGAGAAGAAACAAAGGTATGTGTTTTATGCCTTTTTTTTTTCAATTGGCTACTTTTTTTTAATAGTATTTTCCTTTTTTTTTCCTCTTTGGTTCTTTGCATGTGCTTTTCCTTGGATGGATCATTTTCCTTATTAGTGATGTGAATGATGAACAATGTAGATGTAGTTTAAATTATGTATGTGAAATGGTTGGGAACTAAAGTGTATTAAAGGGACTCATAATTTATCCATCTTTGTGGTTCAGTTATTGGGCATTCTTTTTTATTCCATTTTCTCTTTATTAATTGGAGACCTTGCTAGTTTTGTTGATTAAATGTGAATGCTGTCGTGTATTGTTACTAATTCTGCATTCACTTCGGGTAGTGTTGCTCTAGCTGCACTGCATGTGTGAAACTTTTTGGGTTGCTAAGTTTTAACTTGTATATATTTCTCTCAAATATTACAATGAGGCAGAGCCTCTCTTTTATACAAATAAAATAGAATAAAGGAATATGCCTTTAGGCATGCTTTAGATGCACGTGCGACCCTTATATTATAATGGGTGATTTGCTACAGGAGAGAATATCCGTGACAGTGATCATGGGTGCCCCAGGATGGGTTGCTTTCCTTCTTTGTCTAGACACAATTTAATGTTGGGTGCATTTTTGCCGTTTGCATGAGCTGCATATATTTGTTGGTCGGCTCTTGCATGGAATGCATGAGTTGCTTTAACAGGTCCCCTCAAGTCAAGTGGCATTGAACGTAAGCATAGACTTGAACAAAGTGAGTGAAAACGGGCAACAGATAATGGCTTAGTGAGGACATTGGCAAGCTGTTCTTTTCTTGAGATGAACGACACTACTAGTGATTTATTAATTACTTTGTCCCAAATGAAATGAAAGTTGATTTCAACATGCGTTGGTCGGGCATGGAACACCGAGTTGGATGAAAACTATGTGGCGCCCAAGTTGTCACAATGAAGGATTGGAGCAGATGTAAGATTGATGCCGAGGTCCCTACATAAGTGTTGGACCCAAATTACTTCAGCGGTGGCATTTGCCATGGCTTTGAACTCGGCTTCGGCTGAGGAATGCATCATCGTAGGTTGTTTCTTAGATGACTAGGAAATCAAATTAGAGCTGAAGTATATGAGATAAGCATTGGTGGTTCGCCTGTCGTCGGGCACCCTGCCAATCAGCGTCGGTGGAAGTTGTGAGATTCATAGTGGATGACCAAGAGAAGAAAAGACCGAGAGTGGGAGTTTGCTTGAGGCATCTTAAGATCCGTTTCACTGCTTGCCAATAAGGCACTCTTGGTGCACGCATGTACTAGCACACTTTGCTTACGGCAAAGGCATTATCGAGTCTTGTGAAGGATAAATATTGCAAGGAGCCAATGGTGCTCCGGTAGAGAGTAGGATCTTCAAACAAGTCTCCTGAGTGAAGATTTAACTTTTCAGATGTAGCCATTGGCATCTACACTCCTTTTGCCGAGGACATGTTTATTCTTTGTGGCATATTTGCAATATATTTCTTTTGAGTAAGCATGAGACCTTCACTTGTATGAGTTGCTTCGATGCCGAGTAAGAAGTGTAGGCTGCCAAGATAGGTCATGGGGACTTCAGATCGTAAGGAGTGGAGCAGGTCTGTGATTTGCCGCTTGCTGGAACCTGTGATTAGGAGATCATCTACATATGCAAGCATATAAAGAACATTATCTTCAGAAATTCGAGTAAACAGTGATGCATCAGCAGTCGAAATTGTAAAGCCATGATCAATTAATTTTTGAATAAGCTTGGAGTACCAAGCTCGTGGGGATTGCTTCAAGCCATAAATGGCTTTTTGAAGCTTGCAGACATGGGATGGAAACTGTTGATGCGTGAAGCCAGAGGGCTGGACCATGAAGATAGTCTCCGAAAGAGGTATGCGGAGGAAGGTGTTTTGCACGTCATATTGATGAATGGGCCATTCCTTGGTGACAGCAAGAGCTAGGACCAGGCGATGGTGGTTGGCTTAACCACGGGGCTGAAGGTCTCCTCATTATCCACTCCCGATTATTGTAAGAACCCTTTCGTGATGAGTCGAGCCTTTCTGTGCTCAAGCATACCATCTGCAATATATTTTGTGCGAAATACCCACTTGCAATAAATAATATTAGTAGCTTGGGAAGCTGTTACAAGTGTCCATGTGGAGCTTGAGATCAAGGCATTGAACTCATTTGTCATGGCGGTTCACCATTCAAGGAACTTTTGTGCAGTGGTGAAGCAAGATGGGTTTTTTGGTATGGTGGGATTGGTAATGGTTAGATGGGCTCGGGGTGGGGGTGGGGGTGGGGGCCAACTGATAGTGCCATTAGTGAAGAGGTGTGGGTGAGCCAAACAAGTTTGTGAGCTAGTAACTATGGAATGTGCATGCTGCGTTGTAGGTGGTGACGTTGGAGGAGAAGAAATAATGGGAGAAGGGGGAGTTGGCGATGAGAGTGATGAAATATTGGGTGTGCTGGGGAGTGGACCTAAAATTGAAGGAGATAAATGTGGTGAGCCCAGAGTTGAAGTAAGAAGTGGAAGAGACACACGGGTAGGTTTGGATAGAGTGATGGGCTTTGATAAGTTTACAAAGGGGAAGGATGATTCATTGTATCTAACGTCCTTGGATATGTAGACCCATTTTGTTGGTATATGGTAACAAATAGAGCCATGATGGGCTGGACTGTGTCCAAAGTAAACACATTCCATAGCTCGAAAATCAAATTTGTGTTTGTTGAAGGGCCTTGTAAGTGGCCAGCAAGCTGAACCGAAAACATGTGGGAAATTGAGTGAAGGTTAGGTGTTGTGTAGGACAGCCAAGGGAGAGGTGTTTTTTTAGTGAAGTTGAGGGTAGAATGTTAATGAGGCACACGGCATGTTTGAAAGTGTAAGGCTAGAATTGTAATGGGATGGATGCATGCGCAAGAAGAGCTAGTCTCGAGTCTACTATGTGCTTATGTTTCCTCTCAACTATGCCATTTTGAGTGTGAGCATGGGGACATGTGACTCTATGGTTGATTCCCGAATTTATAAGGATGTCGGTAAATGATCTAAACTCACCACCCCAATCCGTTTGCAATTGTTTTATTTTTGCATTGTATTGTAGTTCAACATGTGCCTTAAATTTAATGAATGTTGACAAGGCTTGAGATTTGTTTTATAATGGGAATAACCACGTGTAACGGGAGAAATCATCAACAAAAGAAATATAGGATTTGAAACCTTCATTAGAGACGTAAGGGGAAGGACCCCAAAGATCACAAAAAATAAGTTCAAAAGGTGCTACAAAACGATTTAACTGAGTAGGTGTAGGAATACAGGAATACGATGGTGTTTAGCCATCGCGCATGCATTATAAAAATAAGAAAAAGATAATGGATCGAAGGGGATCCGATGCTGGCGGAGTGTGGAGTGCACGAGTTTGATGGAGGGGTGACCGAGTCTTGAGTGCCACAAGGAGACAGAGGTGGAACCGGATGCAGGAGTGCTGGAGTAAGCTTGAGGTGGTGTAGAGAACGTGTACAAACCATTACTGGTTTTTCCTTAGAGCAGTGTGGTCCCCGTGATGGAATCCTTAACACAAAAAGAATCAGAGTAAAATTGAAAGTAGACATCATTATCCAAGCAAAATTGTCTTATGAAGATGAGATTTTTGGTAATAGAGGGTACACACAAGAGTTTATTTAAGATGAATTTAGAAGAGGGAGTAGGGAAAGTAGTAGACCCCGAATAAGAGATGGTGATCTGGGAACCATCACTAACGTGAAGATGGTCTTCACTAGAGTGTTCGGCAGCATGAATGCTCAAGTTTCCAAACTCGCTAGTAACATGGTTTGTAGCTGCCGTGTCTGGATACCAGGCACTGTCAGATTGGTGATTTGAGGAGCTGTAATGTCCTGAGGTTGGGACAGAGGCCGTGTAGGATTGGTTGAACTAATAGAGACAAGTGAGAGCAATATGTCCTACTATGTTACAAACTTGGCAAATAGGGCGTGAGTCAATGTGGGGAGAAGATAAAAGGGGCTGTGAGTTACCTCAATAACCACTTGAGTTTCGACTGCCATGGCCACGACCACCACGACCATGATTGGAGTTTTGTCTACCATAACCGTGGCCTGTGTTGGGCGAGTAACGAGCCCTGGCTGACTAGTTGGCAGAGGCTTCTTGAGGAGAAAAGAGAGCCATATTCGCCGGGTGGTGTTGAAGACGAGCTTCGTGGGCTAGTGACCGAGAAGTTCATCAGTACTGGAGATGGGATCGATTCTCATAGTAACAGAGGATACCAGCACATCATAGTCTGGATCGAGTCCAGCCAACAAGTAAGGCACAAACTCAGTTGAGGGTAGTGGCCGACCAGCTGCCGCCATAGTGTCGGCTAGGTTCTTTGCTTGATGAAAGTAAATGGACACTGAATCCGTGTCCTTTTTGAGTCAGGCCAATTTGAATTGTGTTTGTATTAATTGAGCTTGTGAAGTGGAGGCGTATGTAGACTCAAGAGAAAGCCATACATTGCGTGCATGGGAGCAACCTACAACTTGACTAATAATTCTCTTAGATAGAGAGGATATTAGTGCAAACATAACCATTTGGTCATGGTCCAACCAAATTTAGCAATCTGGGTTGGGAGTTCCGTCGGTGAGTTTGACAGCAGGTGCTGGGTGGGTTCCATCAACAAACTTGAAAAGCCTTTGTCCTCTTAGGTAAGGGACGATTTGAAACTTCCATAGAAGGTAATTTTCGGGAGTGAGTTTCACGGATATGATGTGAGAGAGGCTAGGTAAAAAGAGGGTAGAGGAGGAAGATGAGGATCGGTTTGGAGAGTCAGGCATGGTGGACGATTAGTCCGAGAAAAGATTTTATACCATGCTAAGCTTTAACTTGTATATATTTCGCTCAAATATTACAATGAGGCAAAGCCACTCTTTTATACAAATAAAACAAAATAAAGGAATATGCCTTTAGGCGTGCTTTAGATGCACGTACAATCCTTATGTTATAATGGGTGATTTGCTGCAGGAGAGAATATCCGTGACAGTGATCTCGGGTGCTCCAAGATGGGTTGCTTTCCTTCTTTGTCTAGACATGCTTTAACGTTGGGTGCATTTTTTTCCGTTTGCATGAGCTGCATGCTTTTGTTGGTCGGCACTTGCATGGAATGCATGAGTTGCTTTAACATGGGTTAGTGCATAAGCGGACCATTAGAGCATTGTGAACAGTAAAATTGAATGGACGCTGAGTCCATTGATATGATGTTTGGCCTTCTGCAGTGGCATTTTTATCCAATAACTGGAAGGAATACGTGATTTCCAGATTTATGCGTATTTTTATATATTATTTTATTTTTAATATTAATTATTTTAATTTATATTAATAATATTATTAGTTTTATTTTATTTGTTTAAAATATTTATTTGAGCTATTAGTTAGTAAGTACTTGGTTTTACGTTGTTTTATGTTTATATTGAGTTACATTATTTTTCTTATTTATTTTAATGTGAAGTAATTATTTTAACGATTGAAATTAAATTATTTTATTTTATTATGTGAGTTTATATGATGTGCTTTCTTAATAATATTTAGTGTTTTATATTTAAATTGTCATTTAAATTAAGTTAGTATATTGTCGGACTTTAAATATTTTATTGATATTAAATTACACTACAACAAAAATCATTTTTTTCTAGGAGATATTTGGTCAGAAATAACCAATATACTGCCATAAGTGATCTTTTCCGGCATCTTCCATTCATAGCACAATCACCAGAAATAACCGGCCCAGTATGCGATCATTTCCTACCACAAAGTGAAGTGTCTGAAAATATGTCTTTTTCTGGCAGCACTAAATCCTCAGAAATGAGTTAAGTTCTGCCAGAATAGGTGCTAAGAATTAATGAATCTTAGTTTATTTGGCAACCATTTGCGTGGGAAACACATTTTTCTGGCATTTATAATTGTCGAAATTATTTATTTCTGGGTTATTTTGTCACTAGAAGCCCCTATTTCCTGCAACATAATTAGGTCCAAAATGTTCATATTTCCTGCCGTAGCCAAATATATCCCATAATAATACAATTAATTTGAATTTATGAAATGTCTCCACTTATAATATTTCCTGCTGCAGCCAAATATATCCCATAATAATACAATTAATTTGAATTCATGAAATATCTCCATTTCATGAACTGTGTACATTTCAGCTATGTAATACTTCACCCGTGTAATATAACCCAGTACACAAAATAAATTAAATGCCATCAGTTTATTAATCTAACAATACTTAGAGTTTAAAGCATACAATTTCACCCTTGTTCATTCTACATAGTCTGCTGGAGAACCACCTAATATCTGAGGTGCTTGCATGGAACTTACTCTTCACCCTTAGATCTTGTTGGGTTTCAACATATAGAACCTACAAAAAATCATAAATTGATACAAGTTCAATGAATAAGCAAACTATGGCAGTTTAAATTACAATTTTTTTTTAAATCAGAAAGTTAAAGAAATTACAAATAAATATAAACCAAAGAAAAAAAATGGGGGAAAGTATGAGATCATGGAATCAGATAAACCTGTTTCCTTTACTTATCAAAAAAAGATAAACCTGTTTCCTATAACTCCACGAAGGCTGATTATAAACTATCAATTATAATAATGCAGCTATGTTGCAAATCACAAATAAATTTAAAGCATAATAATTATCGGTTTATGTTGCAGATCCTTCATTACTCTGTAAATATTTTTAAATACCATTTAATGCAGTATGGTAAGATGTACCTGCAAATTATGGACTCGAGCATACAGAAAAATTTCCTGAATTAAGGAGGAATAAACGAACAAGGTGAAAAGTGAAAGCTTACCTTTTCCATGGTGTACACGTAAGTTGGCTCAAATGCTTTAATTCTCTCTCGAGCCATTGCACTATTAAACAACAAGAAATATATAACACGGCTTAGGACATCAGAAGAACATGGCCTGTTCCCAACACAAAATCCTGCATCACAGATTATATAATCATGCTAATTGAATATAGACTATTGTTATTGTTCCATATATTACTGTGCAGTAGAAAAGATCAAACACAAAGAGAAATCTCTAAAAAGTAGTATAATGTACCATTCAACAATTTACACATGGCTTTAATCTTTTCTAATTGCCAACCTCAACTATTACTTTTCTTCTGTTCTTGAACTTTACAACTAAGAGTACATCCCAGTGCCATTAGAGAGTTTGTGAGTAACCCTCCATTACCAAGAAACATACTGAATTCAATTTAAATTCGATCTCTTAACATGTAAATGATGAAACACTATGTGAAGCATTGGCATGATAGTTTGAATAGGGGAATCATCACGTAAATTATACTATGTTAACATTTGATGCCAACTTATACTACGTTAGCAACCTGGATCAACAGATTACTATGTCTTAGTTCCAAATCAAGAGTTGGCTTGAGCCATAACTTGCCTACCATACAGCACTAGATGGGAATAAGTCATAACAGAATTGAGGAAATCAGCATTTTGGCTGCCTCTGTAGGCTAAGATAATTTAAATGGTTCAACCATCTTTAAGGCAGCCACTTTTGTGGTCTCTAAGGATCAGATATTAATCTTCCTCTTCCTTTACCTTTTTTTCCTTGTCAATCTCACAACTACAGCCTGTACTTTTATTCCCTTTGTCAAATAATAGATACAAGACCATATCCAATTTTAATAGCGCGCTTAAGATTGAAACAACATGAGTACACCAAAAAGCAAAAGAAATTAGGGATACACAAAAGGGTATTACAATCAACACATAAAAACATGCAGCTCCAAAGTAAAAGAGAAAAAAAAATTGTGAGGAAAGAAGCTGAAATACCAAAAGAAACAGCCTACCCACACGCATGTTTTAATTATGGTTCTTCATTTACAGCTCTCAAACCCATGAGAAACAGAATGTAATCTCTAAAAGGGGTAAATAATTAGGTGAAGAAAACTTTACTTTGCTTTACCCAATTACAACTTCACAAACCAAGAAACATTTTGACACCTATATACATCCATTGAATATGCCATTTTCAAATTGCATATAGTAATAAATATATCAACAGGCTCTGCAACCCAGAAAAAGCCCATCACAAAGTAGGGATTTCTTGCAAAAAAATCAATCAAGCTGTGCTATGCGAATAAAAAATATCACTAAAAAACTATGAACATCATACAAACATCAAAACTCCAAAAAAATAAATGCAGACCAAACTATTTGTTCTCGTGCAAAGAACGATATGCTTTCAGATTCAAACATTCCGGAATTCTGATAAGTACAAAAAACCTAACTTTTGTAAAAATAAATAGCGTGGAATCGTTGGGAGAGATGGAGAAATGAGTTGTAGAGATACCGGTGTGGATGGAAAGTATACCCAAGGGTCACAGTCGACAATCTCGCCCTCCGATACCTGAAAATCAAAGGGAAATGGGCACTTTGTGTAAATCAAAGGTATACCCACCACTTCATTGTAGATGGAGGCAACGATTTTTGGAAGTATACCTAGAATGAGGAATACTTGCCGTCTGGTAACAGATTTCATAAACATTCCTACAAATGCATTCATAAGTAAATATTGTCAACTTGTGGCTTTCGGGATGGATGCTTCTGGTTGTGAGAGGTTAAATTTAGTTGTAAATAGCTAATTAATCATGAATGAAAGCATATCTCAATAAACCCCTCTTGCACACTAAAATTATTCCAATGATCTTACAAAATAACTAAATTATTCCAACCAGAATGAAAAAATGGGGAGACCTAATAAAAATTTGGGATCACAAATGCATTTCGGGGAAACACTATTCCAATCGGAAAGTAGCAAACATAAACCCCTCTTGCACACTAAAATATAAGAAGAAATTTGGCAGATATCAGGGAAAGAAACTTAGAGATACATATATATATATATGCCTTTCCTTTTTGTTGACTCAGAACATTCGGCCATGGCCAAGCCGTTGAAGATCCACCAATGCCTCACAAGCAAGAATCATGCTTCGATAAAGGAGCTAAGAAGCAAAGATTATCAAAATCCGGTTCGATTAAAGCAAAAATGTTTCGGCTTATTGAAACTTCGGCTTAGAGCTGGGTAACTCATAAGGGGGCTCGATCGAATGGGGTAACTCAGTAGGTGTCGGATGAAAGACTTTATGGAGAAGGGGGATGCTGCGGTGGCTGGGTGGCAGTGAACGGAGTCCACCAGTAGAAAGGCTAGGGCATGGACAGAGAGGAGAATAAAAGTTTCTCATCATAAATCTAATTCGTTTTGCGGCAACAAATTTCCTCAAATAAAGTAAAAAACTTTTTGCTATACAAAAGTTTCGCCCTTAAAATAATTATACTGTCGAAAAATCAATATGCGGGACCACTTTTAATCCTGCGAGTTTAATTTTGCCAGAGCCAGAGCGTAATTCTGGCACTTCCATGAGCCGGCAAAAATATTAATGCCAGTAGCACATCAAATAACTTTTTCTTGCGAGATTTTCATCACCGAAAATAATTTTGGCAGTAAAAGCTTCATTCTGTTGTAGTGATATTATAGTATTTTAAGTCGATTTTTATTTAATTTATTGTGTTTTTTTCTAGTTAGTCTTCTTTCTTCTTTCTCTTTTCATTTTCTTTTCTTTTCTTTTTCTTCTTTTTCCTTCCTTTTATTTCCTTTTCTTCCTCCATGTTTCTCCCCCTGACCTTTTAATGAGTATTTTCCTAAATTTTGGTGTCAAATCAAGCACTTTAGCCTAACGTATAAGTGACTGCTACGAGCGCTGCGGATTGACGTTTGCTCAAGGATTTACGTTTTTACCCGCTGTAAGTATTTTCCAAATAAATTTTAAAATTTAAATATATTTTTGGCATCAACAAGTGTTGTATTTGGTTATCGTTGGAATTTATTAGTTGTTGGCTATTTGGTGCATGGTCGTCTGCATTGTGTATTTACGCGCATATTCATGTGTTGGAAATGGAAACTGGGTTTTCATTGTGTTTATGTTTTTGGGTGCGTGTGTATTACGACCCCAAGCCAAGATGAGGCATTATCTCGGTAGAGCTCTTCTGGTCACTCGAGAGCGAAATATACTTAGTGGTGTCTCCTGGGTTGTCGCCGAGCGACGACGGGATCGGACGGGATGGTAACGCTCTCGTGCCTACTATGTGGCTCCTCTGCTGGCGGGGGTTAGGGGATACCTGGTCATGGTACGTGCTGGACGCGATTAGCTAGGTATCGCCCGTTTCGAAGTCACATGCGTGGTCGTTACGTTCGATATGATGATGAAAGTCAGGATGTGCGAACGGTCTCTAGGGGAGATCATGGTGCATACAGTTAATAAAATGGATGTTTAGGCCATTTTCTGGGAAAATGACGGGTTTTAGTTATTGGTTTTATGTGGACCATTTTCTGGGAAAATGATTGTGGTTTTAATGGATTTACGGACATCATTTTTTAGATGATGGATGATTTTATTGGAGTTTTCATTTGGACCAAATTGAAATTTTGGCGTGTGTGGTTATTTTATTTATTTTGAGGAAGATGATTTTAAGATTCATACATACGATGTCCTGTTCATGTGAGAGGTTGTTGTTGTATATGAGTATATTTTGTATTTTGTGGTTTGTTTGGGTTGTACTTACCTGCGATGCCATTTTTGGCATCGTAGATTTTGGATGCAAATGTCGAGGAGGTGGCTTCGTTGTTGAGACATTTATTTATAATTTGTTATATTATGAAGTATTTTCCCATTTTTATAAATATGTATTTTATGATTTATCTTTTGGATGACTGTATTAAATCTCCTATTGGAGAATTTATGTTAAACTGGTTTGTAAAATAACTCTAAAAATTCTGGCACTTAGCTCGACTTAATTTATCCGCTACTTTTATTTATGTATGTTACGTGTTCACACACGTTCGGCACTTGTCGTTGGGGATGCGTGACCCATGTTATCATCATCCTGACACTTCGATTCTCGTGTTATTTTAAAGAAAATTTGGGGGCATCACAGAATAAATGCCTATTTTTCTTATAGTGTCTACTCCTCAGTCTTCCAAATGTTTCTAAATTGGATTACACTTTTGTGACGATATAGATGATGATCAATATTGGAGGCAGTATATGCTTACCTTTATAATTTGATAAGAACCTTATCACCTTATGAGTGTTGGAATGAGCTTATAATTTTTCCAATTAATCTCAATTGAATCTTATCACCTTATTTCTTGGACTACATAGAATGAATAATAAGAAAGATTGAATCTTAGTATTATAACCTTTTCAAAGTATACAATATTATTATAGAAGATGATGAACTAAATTGCTTCTTTTATGTGCAGTGATCTTTCATATAACAACTTTATAGATGAAACATCTAGGCAACCAGAATGTCAACAACGCAATGTGTAAGACTTCAACTCATAACTTTTTGTATTATTGTATATAATACATATTGTTACAATCTTTATATTATTGTAAGTATTCCATACTTGATTTTTTTAAAAAAGAAATACTTGATTTGTTCTATGTCAGGAGAACTAATTAATGGATATATTGTTTAGGATTGAATAATTTTATCTTTTTATTTTAGTATACAATTTGACTTAAATTTCGGTCTAATTAGCATATTATTGTATAAGTTGCCGACTGGAAAAGAAGACCTACTTGGAATATTCGATCTACAAGGCTTTGGTACAGATAATGCAGATCTTAAGTTTTTAACATTTCTGGTAACTTTTGCACAACAGCTGCACAGTTGCTGATTATGTTCTAGAGGTTTGATTTGAGCTTAATTAAATACATGTGTTGAGCTTAATTAAATACATGTGTTGTTTTCTTTGGCCTCTGTAGCTAGCAGCCTGACATTATGTAATAAATTATTCCCCTACAATGATCTTTAATCTTTGTAATAAATTATTTATTTTAGTTGTTTTCTTTTATGGATCATAGTTGTTTTGATAATATTGAGTTGGTAAAATGGGTAGCACAGTTTATTAGTTTTACAGTATATGTATTTTTTTTTTGAAACTTTGTTTCGTATTTGTGGCGACATGGTGTGGCCGTAATATAGATTTTTTTAACTGCAACAGGTTATTTTCAACAGTAATATATTGTCAAAAGTACTTATTTGTGACCATCTTGACCTTAGCAAATAACCATTTGTGATAGTAGTTTTTATTGCAAATAACATTCTCAACAGTTTAAGCATCACGTGAGTACTTTTTTGACAAAAAAAAAATATTTATTGTAACCATCTTGTTCATAACAAATAATTATTTGCGACAATAATAATTTGTGGCAAATAATGTTCGCATCACGTGAGATGCGTTCTTGTGACAAAAAAAAATTAACTTTTGTTGGGAAAAATTTTTGTTGCAAAAAGTAAGCTTTTGTGACGAAAATGCTATTTTACGGGAAAAAGACATAATTGGAATTTTATTATCCGCAAAGATTCTTTTCACAATTTTTTTTTGCAACATAAAATGGACTTTTTGTCGCAATATGTTGCCACAAAAAGACATAAATGTTGTAGTGACGGTAGATATGCCGCTCTTGATAGTTTGTGTTTTCTTCTCCTGCTTTTTAATGTCAAGCAACAACCATGTAAAATTCCACAGGGTCCCTACCTCTTCCTTGGTCAATCCGAATAAAAATTGCATTTGGTGCTGCAAAGGACCTTGCCTTTCTTCATGAAGAAGCTCAACGGCCTATCATTTACATTTCAAAACATTTAATATTTTACTAGATACAGTATGTGACTAAAACTATGCAGTAGTATTGTACCCTGTATTGCTATTTTGGTTTGAAAAAGAAAATTGTGATTTTAGGAGTACAATGCGAAGCTCTCTGATTTTGTACTCACTAAACAGTTTAAATAACTTTTAACACTTAAACTACACGTTCAGACTAAGCTATTACATAAAATTACTACAAGAAAGTCACCAAGTAACAACAAAGAACGACTACAAAAGTCCAATACACCTGGAGAAATGCGTGTATCAACGTCTTATTCAAGTTTCTTGCTCAATAATCATAAACTCTCTTTATAAACTCATCATCTCTACCATCTTACCAAGCTTTTTGGGTCTGACCTGCAATGGGTAAGGGGGTCAGAATGATGTGCAATCACAAGATAATGTGAAAGAAAATAGCAAAAATTAAGTGAAAATGCAAGTGTTTCAATTGTTCTTATTTACATTGCATAGTATATAGAGTTCAATAACAAGTAAATGAATCGAAATATGAATTATGATTATTTTTTATGGGTAGGTATTAATTATGATTATTACCAGAACTTACTGTGTATTGCCTTAAGAAAACTAATTGTGTATAGCTGATGTAACTTTCAAGTAAAAGCATAAGATCAATGTGCTCTACTAAAAAGGACTGAATTCAATAATTTTTTGATGAGTTCTCTAACGATGGTAACAATAATGTATGTGGAGTTGAAGTAATACATTGTTAAATTTATTTTTTTAATTGTAATTCTGAATTCGATTTTAAACATTACCACTGCTCTTTGTCACTCTAGTGGGTGTATTGTTACCAAAAACTATTTACAATGTCAATGAATATGAGACACTATAAGTGCTACTGATGTTTCTTATCATAGGAGATATTTTGCTCCAACAGTGAAATTACTAAATTAGTAATAGAAAAAATCTCAAAATAGCTTCCAATTCCGAGATCTGGCTTAGCTGGATTCAACGCATCACTCACTATAGGGTCCTATCATACTATAGATATCCGAAAGCTTAGGATTCAAATCAATTGTAAATTCAAATAGTTTCTAAATACACCCTTCCTAACTTCAGAAGAAAGAGGCCTGGCAAAGACTGCCTATGATTAACCAAGAATTCAGGAAATAGTTTGTAAAAGTCCAAAGGATTGACCAACCTGATCATTTTTCTTCAAATATGTTTCAACCAAGTATAAAGAAAATTAATATCATGCAATTAGAGTTAAGTATCAAGGAGTGAAGCAAACAGAATTGTCGGGATAAGTTCACTAACCGTTATGATGTATAACTTGTAAAGGACATCATTCACGCCCCAAGTTTCTTCATTAAGAATAGATAGTGCCTTACTACATTGTATTTCATTATCACATTCGGAACACGATTGTAAAAATACTCAACCATCCATGTCATTATTTTCAAAGTTTGAGCATTACGAGAAAATGTATATTGATCCAGAAGGCCCGCCAGATGATGGCTTTTATATATATATATATATATATATTTATATATATAACTAGACAGTTGATAGCTAATTGCATAAAATGTTAAGGGAAAACAATTAAAGCATCTTGTGAAACAATTAAAGGAGACTCTACCTTGTGAATGGTATACTATGGAGCCCAAACAGGTTTTATAGCTTCAAAACGATCAAACAGCTCAGACAGAAAAGTAGAAAGATATCCCATGCCCATTTTCTGTTGACATTCAGATAACGCTGATACTAATGCTATCATTTAGATTTAATTGATTCAATAATGTCCTGCTAATGCAATAAAAAATAGAACAAATGACAAATCCAACAGTGAATGACAAATGCTATTACCTAACAATTACCAAAGAACATTATGCAACAATTACCAAATAATATTACCTAACAATTACCAAACAAACAAATGCAAGATACTATGAACCGCCTTTGTAAATGTATTACCAAACAAACAATCACCTAACCCTAGGTAGCTAGCACAAGATACATGGAAAATAAAAATAGATCACAGTTTGAAGAAATGCTTGCCTTCGGGATAAAGGGGAAGGGGCTATGGTTAGGGTTTCGAGTTGAATGAGAATGGGGAGGAAAATGAAGGAGGAATCAAAGGGAGAAAGCCGTGGACAAGATGGCGGCTGCCTTAATGGGAGGGACATGCCGTCGAGGGAGATCGCAACTTCGAGGTGAGGCATCGAGAGAGCTGCGTGGAAGCTTCGAGAGAAAGGGCTATAACATGAAGGGCAAAACATGAAAGGGGGTTGGGAAGGGGGTGAAGAGGGGGCTAGCTTCGGTGCAAAATGCACCGTTTGTTATTAACGCCACGTCAGCCAGCGTTTACATGCAGACTGCATAACTCGACTATCTCCAACATTTTTGTATAGAAATAGAAATTGAGATAATCTCCAAATTAAAGTTATATTTAAATAGTGAAATGCGATAATTTTGAATGAAAATTAAAAATTAAATAAAATATAATTTTTTAATATTATTATTATTTTAAAACTTGAAAAAATTAAATTATTTATTATATTTTATATAAAAATTTGTGAAAGTTGTTATCATGAGACGAAATAAGATGAGATGAGATCAAATTATTTTTGTATCCAAACAGGATCTAAAAGATTACAATAACTATGTTTTCAAGATTTCCACATTACATATTTTCTTCATAACATAATTTGATTGTAAAACAAATTTTAAATTTTAAATTTTATAGATAATATCATGTAAGCAATTTTTGTATCCAAACACTTCTCTTGCCAATAAATTTTTTTGTCAAGCTTTCAATACGTATGCTTAAACTCCAAAATAATTTCTCAAATTTCCTAACATAATTTTCAAATGCTAAGACAAGTTTTAAATACACAAATTTCATACAAATCTTTTCTAAAAAATTAGATCTCATTAAGAAAAGTGTGTTTTTCACACTTTTTTATAATAGGGTTCAGTTTTTTATAAAATGAATGCATAAGACTTGTACATGTGGAGCTTAAATATATCATTGTTCTTTGATCAAACCATGAGAGGATTTCACTATTTTTATTGAAACTAATAGAACACTATAACACTTTTTTTTTTACTTTAAATGAATTTCACTTATATTACAAAAAAAAAAACAAATATTTCCCAAGATTTTTAATTATTTTTTAATAGACTCTATCCCTTTAATAACAAATACAATAAATCTTACGAGGAAAGATGCATGCACAATAATTTCTACGGCCCTTTATACAATTATTTTTTAAGATAAAGTAATATTACTTTATAAAGTTATAAATAATTTAATTATAGTTGTATACAGAATTTTAAAACAGGTAGTGTTGCAAATAAATAAAATGTATTTAGTATGACTATTATAATTCTCCTCATATATCTTTATTTTCCATATTTATGTATCCTTTTAATTCATGTAATCATTTAATATATGTCTCCTCCATGCCTTTAGAAGAGTGTCTTGATGAGCATTTGAGTAGACACAGAATATGAAAATTGATAGAAATAATATGTAATTCCTAAAGAACTAATTTTAGATATTATAGTCTTCCAATTCTTTTACTACTTTTTTTAGTTATACCAATACATTATCAACACGAGACTCTAGTCAATTGTCGTGTTCTTTGATGTTGAAAACTACTTGTGAGATTGAGCTTATCACTGTAAGTCATTCCACAATTTTATAATCATCATGATATGTTTATATTTTCAAATGATGCTATAACATATATTTTATGCAATACTCTTAGAAGTAAAATATTATATTGTCAATGCAATTCATATGACTTCATAAGATTTATAATTCTTGCATATTCTAAATCTTATAATATTTATTTATCTGAATTTTAATATATTTGTTATAGATTGTGTTGGATCTTACAAAATTAGAATATGTTGCTATCGACATTTATTGCAACAATTACTTATCTTGGATTTTAGATGCTGAAATCCATCTTAATGTAATAAAAGTTGTAAATACTATTCAAGAAATGAATAAAATGTTCCTACAGGATCGTGTTAAAGTAATTATTTTTCTTCTATCATTTACATGAGGAATTGTAAATTGAGTGCCTCACTATAAAAGATCCCTTATTTTATGAAATAGTCTAAGAAAGCGATACCAGCACTAGAAAACCGTTATCCTCCCAAAACCTCATTATGATTAGATGTACCTAAGGTTGTAAATTTTCAAAACGGTGTTTAAGTACAACTCTACACTTTTTAAAATAAACTCACAGTTGAAATTATGTGATGAAAAAGTCACTAATGAAGATATGTTAGAAAAAATATATATACTACATTTCTTGTTTCGAATGTGCTCCTGCAGCAACAATATTGAAAACGCAAATTCACAAAAGATTCTGAACTAATATCTTGTACGTTAGTGCCTAAATAGAGCAATGTACTTTTAATGAAAAATCACCAATCTTGTCTAACTTGTTCTACTCCATTCCCAAAAATGAATGAAACTTCATTTAATTATTATAAAGAAAATCATCGACATTGTTAGAGTCATGGACGTAGTAGAAAAATCTACAAAAATCAAGGAGACCATACTCAAAATTTCTTATCAGTATATCAACGGAAGTGGAATAACACTGAGACAAAAAATGATAAAATTAAAGGCTTACAGAATAACCCTGTGAAGAACTATGAAGATAAATGTTTTAGATGTGGTATGAATGGACATTAGTCACATATCTTTCGTATACCAAAACATATGATAGACCTATATCAAGCATCCATTAAAGAAAATGAAAAGAGGGTCGAAATGAACTTTATATATCACAAGAATCTAGTAGATTCAACTTATATCCTTAATGGAATGGATCTCACACATCTAGATGTTTTTGATTTTTTTGTGAACCCAACAAATATAAACTTTCTGATTGGTGATGATTTTGGTTACAATAATTCATTTTCTTTCTGTGCCTTGTAATCAAATTATATTTCAATTATTAACCTCGAATACATTGTATTTTATAAAAAAAGAAAAAGCAATCAAGTTTTATATGTGTTTTACTCTTATTAAGGAAGTATGAATTTTATTGATCAATTGATCAATTTGAAGAAAATTGATGAAGATGTATGTCTCGCAGAAAGTTACACTACACATAAAATTCTTAAGCATAAGAAATACTTCAATGTTAAATATTGAATAAAGTTAATGTCAATACCATATCCGGTTCTTCAAACCTAATTGAAGTCTTTGGAAGAGCAAATATAATGTTACCTAAAGAAACAAAATTTTGTATTGACGATACTTTGTATTCTTCAAACTTTAGAAGAAATTTACTATTGAATAGTCAATTCAAAATTTTGTATTAACGATGGTTTGTTTTTATATATGAGATAAGAGTTTAAAAAGAATAAAATATTTTTTTAATATTAGTTTTGTTCTGAAGTTTGAAAAAGTTGAATTGTTTATTTTATTTTGTATGAAAATTAAAAAAAAAAGTAATGATGAGTTTGAGATGAGATGAGATAGTTTGAAAAAACAAACAAGGCCTAACTTTAAATATATTCATTGTAATAATTATCATATTGAGACCATAAATGAAGGCAGTAATAAATATATTACCATTACTTCTATAATTTCGGGCCAAATTGTCTATGTTCCAATTGTTGTAATAGCCCTAAAAATCTTCATCTTAATTTAATTAATTAATTAACGATTAATACACAAGATTAGTGGTAATTGGTGAAAGAACAAAATAGGTTTTGAAGAGATGGGCTTAGGAGTGAGACTTTTGAGGAAATGGATCAAATAAATAGGCTAAGAGAGCAATGGTGAGTCCAAAAGCCCATAGTAGAGACACTTGTCAATTGAAGAAAAATCCTAAAAAATTATCCAAACACTTATAGGAAAATCCTAGTTGGTGGAGGTTGACTAGTAGTTGGATACATGCCATGTAGGATTGAGTGTAGGATCAAATGAAATGATTTTCCTACCATGGAATCTTGGAGGTACAAGACACCATCCCTTGACTTGCCAATTGAGATCATGGTGTGTAGGGAAGTGACAAATGGCATGAGGAGAAGCATGGATGAAGGAAGCTTGGTGGTTTTGGTGGAAGGCAATCCGTGGGATGCATTGGAGAATCTCATGGAGTATGGCCACCAACAAATGATAGGACAAAAGGAGAAGAGTGTGTAAGTGAATAAAGTACATGTGTAAGAAGGTATGGTGATGTGAAGAGAGGTATGGTGTGGGTGTAGGTGATTGAAATGACAAAAACTAGGAAAATGATTAAGGTGGGTTTTCGGTGGAGCTTGGGTTGGCCGGATCATGCCTTGCTCAAATTCCAAAAAGCATGACTTTGGAATCACTTGGATGGACATATGAGAGGATAGGAGAATGATGATTGAGTGAAAAGTAAGAAAATGGATGCTAGAAGTACCAAGAAGCCACCGGCCATAGGAAGGAGAAAGAGAAAGGAAAATCACCAAGGCATGGCCAAGATTTGATCTTAGAGTGGCTTAGAGTTGTCAATCACTCCATCTATCATTAGCCATACCTAAATATGATGAGAAGTGTACCAAAGACCCTAGGGAAGAGAGCTGGCCGTGTGACCCCTTATGCAATCTCCCTTAGCTCATTTTACTTGGTCACATGCAAACACTCTCATTCTCTCTTCACCTCTCGGCCAAATTCACTCAAGTCACTTCTACTTTTGCTTCTTCTCTTTTCACCACATAATTTGAAGAACCCTATAGTAGTGAAGCCAAAAAGTAAGAGTGTTGAGGTGACCAATTCATTGGAAAAGGTTAGTGATTTAATTCATGCAAGTTTAGGAAGAACACACACACTTGTGACACTTTGTTTGGTTAGAAGGAAATAGGGTTTCCTTTGAGTTTTATGTTCACGGCTAGTCTAATAAGAGATTTCATATATTTATTTTCAGATTTTAAGCTAAGGTCTAATAGGAGTGTGGTAAGTATACTTTTACCTTTTCCTTAACAATTGTTGTATATAGTGAGGTGATCATGCTTGTTGGATTAATGGTTGCTATTGCCACGTTTGGATTAAATTGATTTTTTCTTGTTTGTGATATGAATATTTTTGTGAGAATCTATATGATGAAATAAGTTTAGAATGTGAGTAGAGATGATGGATCAAGTGTTAGTTGCAAAAAGAAAGGAAAAGCATGATTATTTTATGAAATGATGAAATTGATGCATGAAGGATTTTAGTGTTAAATATTAAATTTGGTGTTGCTAAGGTAAAGTTTATTTGAGGAAACTAGTGATGAAATTTAATTATTCAAGGAGCATATTGTTTTGAGAAAATGAAAATGGACATGAGAGTAAATTACACGATTGACATGAATGGAAATGGTATATACTTGCATATGGAAGAAGTGAACATTTGTGTATGATGTATTGTAGTGTTTAATTGGAATTTTATGACATTTAAGATTGAGATTTGGAAGATTAAAATTATATTACTTTGTGGTGATTTTGTTTAGCTAAGCTCATAGAAGAAATTGATAGAGAAGGAAGTTTGAATAGACTAACGGGAGGAGTTCCCTAAATTAGAAAGGTGAATGGAGGAAATAGAAATGACTAAGTTTGGAAGTGAAAATGGTTACTTGGGGAAATACTAAGGTTTCGGTTACCCCTTGCTAAGGAGGGTACATGATTTAATTTGATACTTTAAAATTTATTGGAAGATAATTGGAGTCAAATGATGAAGGAAAGCCCTAGGAACTCCCTAGGAAGATTCGACCATGATGGGTTGGAGATGGGCCCAATTCCCCACTTCAATCCTAGGCCCAATTTGAGTATAGAACATGATGACTAAGTAGGAAAGTTATGAAGTTATTCCAAAAGAGGGAGAAAGTAAATGAAATATGATTGCACTCGAGCTTGTCTCGGGTTTTGCATGAAAATAAGTATGCATGCATGTCCCATGCATAAGTCATGAAAAAGAATGTTTTTAAAGTCAAGCATGTTTTTAAGAAAAAAAAAAGAAAAGAAAAGATTGAGTTTTGAAAGAAAAGAAAAGAAGTAAAATTTTATAAGAACCCCAAAGGCTGGGACGGGGAAGTGCCCCAGTGGAACTCCCTGTCCACTCAGGAGTGATTAAAGTCGAGTGGAAGCCCCTGGGTCGACGAAGAACAGTTGGCAGACCGTGTATGGCACCAAAAGGTGTCCGGAGCACGGTAGCACCTAACGCTGGTGGGTGCCCAAGGACGGATATGGTGTAAGGACCTGCCGTTTTAAAGTTATAAGACGCACTCACATTAAGGTAATGCGGTAACCAGCAGGGAGCACGCGGTGCTAGGGGAACCGTGTTGTGTCCCATACAAGTTAAGTGAAAAGTCATGACAAGAAGGGCTTTCGAGCCATAAGAAAGATCTATTCAAGATAAGTGGCGCCTAAGAAAGAATGAAAGATATGAAATGTTTTAAAGAAATGTTTTGAAAAGTAATGATGATACGAAAAAAAGTTTGAAAGAAGAAATCTGCATGAAAGTTTTATGAAAAGAAGTCCGAAAGAAGCAAGCCTGTTTAAAAGTTTTCATGAGCATGTGCATGAGTCAGTCATGCATTGCATGTGCATTAGTTAAGAATGTTTTGTTCAATTATCTGTATATTTGAAATGTTCTGGTTTAAGTGTTAGTGTACTTACTGAGATTTCTCCCGAAATCTCACCCCTTTTTTATTATCTCTACTATCGCTCCTTTGAGAACGATAGAAGTTATTGCAGGACATGATGGATCCCCGGATTACGACTCTCGAGAAGATGGGTCGGACCCTCATGGGCCCGACTAAGACTGAGACTGCTGGGCCAGTGACCCTAGACCTGTTGGGTCAGTGGGCGGCAGAGTCGCTTCCTATGGTGACGTATTTTTTTGACGACTTACGCTCTACGGGGTGCTGTTTGGTGCTAGGAGTTGATGGGCTCCTTCACATGAGACGCCTGTTTACGTCATCCTCTGGGATGATGTGTGACGTAGGTCCAGGACTGAGTCTGGATAGCCTTCGTTATAGCCCGACCTTTAAGAAGATAAAAGAAGAACCCGCCTATTAGTATGGTTGGCGGAAGGAGGAGTGGATTGGCAGCACCTTTATTTTGTATTCACTGATGTAGTTTGTGGAGAATCTTCCCGTTGTTTTGGGAAGTACTTTTGTATAAAACTATTTACATTGGTGACTTTAGCTTTGATATATGTATATGAATATGATGTTTAATTTGGGTTTTATTTCGTTAACCATGTGATGTGCGACAAGCGTAACATTTTGTCGTTTATTTACGGCTTGACCTTTTTCCGCTGCGATATTAAAAAAAAAAAAAAAGAGAGAGAGAGAAATATATCTATGTATGACAAAAAAAAAAAACAAGGCTCTCACACGTAAAGATGAGGAATGACTTCCTTGTGACGTTCGTCCCCGGCGTCGCAATTTGCGTACGAACTCAAGCGCAAGCTAGGGCGCCGACAATTGTACCTCTCAAATCCACTAAAATGGGCCCTTAATGGAGACTTGGAGTTTATATTGATTTGATTCTCCTTCTATTATTAGATACTTTAAACATTTAACTGGTGATATTTTTGAAACACATTTAAAAAATTATCATTTTGATAAAATAGTTTTTCAACATTAGCAAACGAAAATGTGCCTGGAGCACAAAAAGGAATAACATGGAATGGTTCAACATAATCTCATATTGATCCTCATACAAACAGGGGCGGAACTAGGGTTTGATATTTGGGGAGGCAATTGATAAAATATATAATATGTGTAAATATAAATAATATATATTTTTTGCATGTAATTATATAAAAATTAATAATTTAATTTTTTTTTCTTCATTTGTTTTCTTTTTTTTCTTTGAATTAAGAAAAAAAGAAAAAAAAATTACTAGATAGAGACCATTACAAAAAAAAAAAAATAATAAATAAATAAACTTAATTTGTTTTTTACATACTCAACGATGATCTTTCATGAAATAAAATTCATCTATTATTATTTCTGAAATGGAATTCTTGATAACTTTTTTCTCAAAGAAATAATAAATGATAATATTTTAAGTATTGAGAGACATTTTTTTATTTTTTTTTAATATTTGAGGGAGTAATTTTAATTATATATAAAAAGATTATATATTTATATAAAAAGTTATTTTATTTTTAAATTTTGGGGGGTACCCCCCAACCATAGCTGTAGGTCCGCCTCTGCATACAAATCAATATGAACTAAAAATTTGGAGGATTATTTATTTGTAAATTATTGCAAATCAATTACTGAATGCATTTACTAATAATAAAAAAATAATAAAATATCATATTACAGTTGCTAATATCCCTACAAGGATTGACGTCCATGTAGGAGAATCAAGAAATCAAGTAACAAACGAATCTAAGATATGTCGGAAGTGTGGAAGACCTTTTTGATGCAAATGATAAGATTTCCCGAAAGAGAAAAGTAAAGGAAAAAGAAATTGGTGTTCTTGAAGAAACCATACCCACAAAACAGACTATAAAATTAATTGATCCATCCAAACTTTTAACACCAAATTCTCCAAAAAAAGAATCCCCCAAAGATAAATCTCTTGAATAGGAACATATAATTGAAAATAATGAAATCTCAAGAAATTATGTAAGGACAAGGGAATATGGGATATAAATAAAATTATTGTTGACAATATATTTTCATTTAAAGTTACAATTGATATTATCAGAAGTAATGATGAAATTGAATCACTAACCATCGCAGAATGTTGACGTTGAAATGATTGATCAAAATGAAAAAAAAATGCAATTTATGCACAATTAAATTCACTTGCAAAATGTGAAATATTTGGACCTATAATCCAAACATCTAAAGGTGTTACATATGTTGGATATAAGTGGGTATTTATACGAAAAAATAATGAAAAAAACAAAATTATGAGATATAAATCACAACTTATTGCAAAAGGTTTCTCGTAGAAACTTGGTATTGATTTTCAAGAAATATATTCTCCTGTAATGGACTCAATTACATTAAGATTTTTTATTAGTTTAGTAGTAATATAAAGTTTGAATGTGTGTTTAATGGATGTAATTACCACATATTTATATGAATTACTAGATAATGATATGTACATGAAAATCCTTGAAGAATATAAATTATCCGAAGCATATGATTCAAAATCCAGAATTATTTATTCTATCAAGTTACAAAAATCATTATACAATTATTTAAAGCAATCCGGGATTTTATTCAATGAAACTTATGCGTTTAATAAATTTCTCTTTTTTATACAAAATTTACACATACTAAAATGATAATTAGGGCTTGTTTGTTTTCATAAAACTTTTTCAACACAAAGTTCATATCTTATGTAAAACGATCTTATCTTAGGTAATTATTACAATTTTTTATTTTAATTTTCACACAAAATTATATAAAAAATTTAACTTTTTCAAATTTTAAAATAAAAATAATACCAAAAAAATATATTCTATCTATATTTGATTTAATTTTTAACTTTTATTTAATTTTATCTCATTTTATCTTATCTCATCTCATCTTAGTATTATTCTTGGGGTATTAAGGAATGATGAAGTACATGTTTGAAATTGTAATGGAAAATATAGCTTATAACTTGTAATTTTAGGGCTTATAGCTTATAACTTAATGTTTAAATTCTATACTTTAAAAGCTATTTACTATTTGGTAAACATGTATCTAAAACATTTTTAAAGTTAGTTACAGTAATTTTTTGAAAATATGCAGTTATCCACGAGTTTTTTGATAAAAGTTCTAATTTAGTGTTTTTTTTTAAACCGACTTTTAGTTTTTTTTAATCGATTAAAGCACTTTTTATAAAATTACCAAATATATCATTTTTTTCTTTAAAAATATTTTTAACTATTTAAAACATTTTTTAAATTTCAAAACGCAATTCAAACTGGGGTTGTAAAAAGACCGAACCGGACTGGCAGACCGGACCAGACCAGGACCGGATCGGACTCAATGAAATTCGGTCTAATCCGGTCCTGGTCTAAGGGAATTCTCCCCCTGGACTGAACTGGACCGGACCGAACCCCCACCATATGTTATATATATATATATATGTATATATAAATAATAGTATATAAATTATAATATTAATATTAATATTAATATAGATTAATATAATAATATATAAGTAATAAGTGTATTATTATTATTTAATATATTATTGCTAATTTATCACTATTCACTAACATATAAATATATAATATATACTAACATATTAATATATAATATATACTTTTAGAAATTTAGATTAAATTTAGCCCATTAAATCATATGGGGTATCCCTGGACTGGACCGGACTGCTCCTGGACTGAATTGGGCCGGACCGATATAGACCGAATAGGAATTCGGTCCGGTCCAAGATAAAAGAATTCTTGGACCGAATGGAATGGATTAAAAAACTTTCCAGACCGAACCGGATCATTTACACCCTTAATTCAAATAGGCTCTAAAAATGGGTGTGGGAGTATACACGACTTGTAGTTTTTCCATATGAGATTGCTTCTGATGATGTATTGGTAAGAGTTCCGATTGACAAGTGGCACCAATAAATAATCTTTATTAAAAAAAATAGAATGATATAAACACAATTATTTAATAAACGGTTTAGGTAAATATTTTTCTTTTTTAAATCGAACCTAGCAAAACCAAATAAAATATTTTAAAAAATACTATTGTTTGTTGAAGATTTGTATAAAAAGATTTATAAAATGGTTGTCTATAAACTCTATACCAATTATTTATAAGCTTCCCTTAACATGATATTGTTCGTCTCGAATAGATTCTTCACAACTTATGTTCCTATTTTTCCTTTTTATTTTTTGAAAAACTGTGTTAATATATTTTTTAAGATTGTTATTGTTAGGTACACTTGTCATGACTTTGGACAAGTCATCTGAGTATAGTGGCGTTGTAGCTTACTAGTAAATGTCATATATAATGGCAGATTAGGTTCAATACAATAAGGTTTGAAACATATTTAGCTTTTCTTTATCAAATTCCACATATAATGGTAGATTATGAATTGAATCAAAATTCAAGGGCTTCAAGTAAGATAGTGATAAATCCATAGAGTAGACATCACAATATTTATTGGCAATTCACTCAGAACGTCTCCTTTCATGCACTTCGTGATCCGACTCATGAAGCAGGATTGCACTAGAATTACGAATGAAGCACTATAAATACTGTAAAATCCACTCCCGCAATATTCAAAGGATATTAACTTAGAAATTTATAAATATTGCACAATTCACTTTATATGCTTATCTCACTCATTCTAAGCCGTAAATTCAATTTTCTCAGACTCTAAACCGTAACTAAAGAGAAAGTCTCTCTTCTCTCGAAAAGAAAAAGTCCCTCATCCTGACCACTGTTCTGTTATTTCATTAGAGTGACTCATCCTTCTCTTTGTTCCATTTCCGACAATGCCTGTTTATAGGCTTTTTTCCTAGTTTTTTTACGCTTAATATACTACATTCCAGCGACTAATTGTACATGATCCCACACAACTCTCCCACCACTAATCTACTGGTATAGCGTAAAACTGCAGCAAAAATATTGGCGTATGACCTCATGCATGACCACTATATGTCGTCACATTGAAACACATTCAAAGGCTGCACGCATTGTACTAATAGTTTTCTTACCTCAAGATCTATTAAATTTGTTGAAATATGTGGCTCATATCTAATATGTTATATAGTGACAAGTGGCATGTGGCAAAGAGAGCAGGCGAGCAACGACATCTACATTGCGTGTTTTAGTTTATTTAGGACACTGATTAGGTTGTGGGTGAGAGGGCAACGCTCCTGCGGTACGGTACAAGAATATTTTTGTAAACTTTTTTAAATATGTCTGTACACCTAGAATTATTATAAATAAATATAATGTAACCCTATTTTAGATGATGGTAAAATTTTCATGGCTTGTTCCCGTGGATGTAGTCACACCGCCAAATCACATAAATCTCCGTATTATTTTTCTCTTATTTTCTTTTTGATTATTCTATATATTCATCATAATTGTTGCACAATCACAACAAAATCTAACCCACCCCATCTCATTATCACCATTGCGTTAACTCAACATGCTGTCACAGGCAAGTTCGAAGAAATTTGGCCATTAGCGGTTCGAGCTAATCAATGCCAGTCATCCTACTATGTTTTTGCTTCCTAATCGATAATCTTGAGATTGGAGATAACAAGCTCTTCTGTGAACATTTTAGACCAACAAATTGTAGTGCACCACCAACCACCAGTAACACAATTCGCACATCAAACTATAAAAAAGCGTCATCTAAGATGACCCACTCTTTAAGGGGAATGGGTGGAAACCAAATTTTTTGCCTCAAAATCCGATCTATTTTTCACTTTTGTATTGTCTTTGTAAGGCCCGTAGCCCAGGCCCATTCCGGCGCATTAAAACCCGGCCCAGCACCGAAATGACGCCGTTTCACCCCAGGTAATTGATTTCCGCCCTTCTTCTTTCTTTTCTTTTCTTTCTTTCTTTCCCTTCTGCTTCCGTCGGTTATCACTCTGTTCTTCTCATCCGCACTTCCCGCATGCAACTCCACGTTCCAGCGGTTGTTGCAACAAGATGAAAGTGCTCCCGCCCACTTCTCGAATATTTGTTTGGGGTGCTACGGATCTATCATCACCCAGAGACTCTCCCTCCTCCTTCGGCAAATTATTCCTCTGGCTAGGTCTCTCCATTGCCGACTGCCCTGTTCTCGTTCACTCAATTTCGCGCCGATAAGCTGGTGATCTCCTTCTTGCTCTAAATTTCTTTCGTCATTATACGTTTTCGATATGGGGTTCTGGTTTTAACGTTGATTGCTTTGGGGGGGGGGGGAGATACTCTCGGGCCGATAGGCCATCATAGCAGAATGTAGGATTTTTTTTAACTTCTCTTCTATTTGTTCCGTTGTGTTTTTCTTGTGGAGATTAGGGTAGTTACAACTCCAGATTTACACATCAGCAATTTCTCCTCCTTTGGCAGTGCATGACTCTCGGGTTCCAAAGCTACAAGTGAATTGAGGTATTTTATTTTCAAGGCCTTTCTACTCTATAATGCATGCGAATAAGGGTAGGAGTTCATGAGTATGTTCATGGATTTTTGAAGGATTCAAAATTTTATGGCTGTGTTGTTTGGCTGGTTGGTTTTAATCGAGTAAGTTCTTAATCGAGTAAAATGTTGTTTGGCTGGTTGGTTTTAATTGAGTAAAATGTTGTTTGGCTGGTTGGTTTTAATCGAGTAAAATGTTGTTTGGCTGGTTGGTTTTAATTGAGTAAAATGTTGTTTGGCTGGTTGGTTTTAATCGAGTAAAATGTTGTTTGGTTGGTTGGTCTTAATTGAGTAAAAATGTTGTGTGGCTGGCTAGACTGATTGGTTGTGTTGAGGTCAATAATTATGTTGCTAAATGATTTTTGGGTGACTAGTCTTGTTGGGTTTGTAAGCTGGAAAGTTAGGAATATATATTCATGTGAGCGTGGGATAACAACTCGGATGTTGGGCCTGGTCAGCATGTTAAATGGGTGTTGTTTGACTTGATATTTGTAGTAAATTGTATCGCTTTAAGCTAGTGTAGTTTGAAGAAAGAAGTTTTGCAAATTTTTCAGATTAGGAACATTAGATTATCATTTTTGTATATACATAGATTGGGTTTGCTGGCCGTTAATATTGAGTATTTTTTTTTATAATTAGGTGACGAGAATCTTAGAGATTGGACTCGAAATTTTGATAATTCGCTACAGGAGTCAGGTAAGCGGGGCTCATATCCTAGATTTACATAAAAAAGAAAATTTGTTTGAGGTTGGTTTTTTTTTTTTTATAAAATGTGCATGTTCTGCTTTTTAAAGAAAAAGGTGAAAAACAACCTCAGTATATGTTTTATGCATTCGCTCATGAAAATTTATACGATAGAGTAAATTTTTTTTTGACATGAAATGTGTAGACATGAGCAATATTTGACATGTTTCTGAGCTATGCATAAGAGCGAACATTAATTTTTGATGCTATCTTGTGCATGTAAAATAATATGTTTTATTGTGTTTTTGGCTAATATGGAAATGGATAAGAAAGTGAAAAACAAGTGGCTTAATATGATATGTTTACGGAAAAATCTTTCGCATACTTATCTGTTTATCTTTATTTTTTGAATATGGTTATGACATGATTATATGTATTCACGTGATATAGTTGGTACCTCCATGATATGATATGATAGGAGTGCAATCACTTTGGAAACAAAGTGATCCTTTTTATGTGTTTCTTTCCTATGTACACACTCGGAGCTCCGAGAACGAATGAGAGCAAGTCTCACAAAATGATACTGCCTAGTTTGGCCACCGGGGATAGCACAACCCTACAACGTGGGTTAAACATGGTATATGTTTTGGAAATGGATGAGATGTTACAATTATTTTTGCCAAAGTGTTTTGGGTATAAAAAGTTGGTTTTGTGTATACTTTATGAAAAATAAAAGTCGCTCAGCTTTTGGTTGGTTTATAAGTTTTGGAATTTTTTCTTTTGAATAAAATTTTTTCCATTACATGCTTAAGGATTTTATTAAAAATGCTCATGATTTACATACTAGTATAGGTGTTTTGTTTACTGAGTTGTGGATGAACTCACCCCCTTATCTATATACATTTCAGATGAAGTGGAGGTCTCGACTGAGGACCAAGGTTAATATGTTGGGACCAGGATAGGCGGTTATCTTTGGGGTTGAAGTGAAGGCGATATTTATTATTTTGTTGTTACGTTATTTAGCATGATTAGACCAAAGTGTTAGTAGGATATTTTTTTATGGGGAGTTTGTGGACCCTATATGATGGCTTTATTTTGTTTAACGTATGAACTTTATGGATATTTAGGATTTAATTGTTTTAAAAATTTGGAGATGGAGAATTATTTGTGGATTATTGATTTAATATATTTTTAGATAGTATTTGTAGATGAAAACAGGTCAAAATCAAACAGGTTGATTTTCAGGTTCCCCTACGAGTACAGGGTGTCACAGTATTTGTTGTAACGAAGTGTTTTTTATATAATTCTGTCCCTCTTTATGTATCTTGATTTATTAATGTTAATGAAATGCTTGCTTGATTAGAAGAAAAAAAAGTGACGGTCTCGTTCATTTTCATAGATGAGATAAAATGAGTTAATATAAAAGTTGAAAATTAAATAAACTATTATTAGAATATATTATTTTAATATTATTTTATTTGAGATTTGAAGAAGTTGGATTATTGATTTCATTTTGTGTAAAAATTTGATAAAGTTGTAATGATTAGTAAGATATGATGAAATGAGATGAGATAAAAATTTTGTAAAAGTGAACGAGGCCTGAATCTATACTTCAAGCCTTCAATTAGGGGTGAAAACTGATTGAATCAGTGTGGTTGAGGTGCCAAAATGACGTCGCACCAACGTTGATAGAGGATGCTTAGAACTGGCCAAAATCGGTCGATTAGGGAAGAGAAAATCATTAATATCGGTTTTGACGTGTGTCAATAGTCTGTGGTTTGTAGTTGGCTTCTCTGTGAAGGAGAGGAGTGGCATCACAAGAAGAGGCTACGTTGTGAGCATGTGCATACTATTCGAAACTCTAAAACAGAGGAAGACGATAAGAAAAAAGAAAGGAGCGTGTTTAATTAACTCACTTTGAAAATATCATTGTTTCATATATTTTTTCTATAAATCTCGTAGGGAAAACGATGTCGCTAAGTGAATCAATATCATTTTATATACCTAAAATATAAAATATAAATATATATACATATATATATATATTGTTATGAATTATTGCTTGAGACGGCCGCCGCCCCTCGTCCCCACCAATAATTTATGTGAATGACTCCACCACCATTATTTTAAGTCATGTATAGTAACTTGCATATTAATTTCAAGGCCTATAAATATGAGTTTCAATCGTTCTGAAATTCATAAGAAAAATATATAGAACGAAGAAAGTTTCAGTTCTTAGGAGTTCTAAAGAGTTTCTTTTATATTTCTTTCTTACAATAATAGTTTCCTTTTTAATTTATAACACGTTATCAACACAAAATTCTACTGATACTGAAGCTAGTGATATTCTACTTCAAGTAAGTTTTTCAATATATTATTTGCAGTCCTCGAAATGAATATAAAAGTTAATATTGCTGAATTTTACTTGATAAAATTATTCTTTTATTCTGATGATTATATGAATATATTTCTTAGATCCAAATATTTATTTTTGTGATTCATATATATAGAAAATTTCAAATATTATAAAATTGATATTTATTATTATTGTCATTTCTGGAAAAAGTTATTTATCCAGGATCCTTGATGAGATTTATTTGGATATGATAAATTTGGAAAATACAATCAAAGAAGAAAATCACGTGTCCCTACAGGATTGTGCTGTGTATCTCACAATGAAAATTCATCTTACTTTGTGGAATAATTTAAGGGAGAGATATAAACATCAGAAAACTGTTATCCTCCAAAAAGATCAATATGACTTATTGCACCTGAAATTGCAAGATTTTAAGAGTGGTAGTGAATATAACTTTGCACTCTTTAAAATCAGCTAAATATTAAAATTGTGCAGTGAGAATGTCACTACTGATGATATTTTTAAAAGAAGACATATATTATTTTTTATATCTCGAATGTACTCTTGCAGTAGCAATATCGAGAGCAAAAATTCAACAAATATTTTGTACTTTTATTTTGTCTTCTAGTGATTGAGCTAAATAATGAGTTTTTTTGTATAAATTACCAGTTACGTCCTATTAATATCGAATTTACATCATTTCCGAAAGTGAACGGTGCATCCTTTCAAAAGAATCAAAGACGTAGATATGGTAGAAAAACTATAGAAGTGTTGATCCCAGAACGACAATACTAAAGATGATAATAATATACCGTATCACCAGAAGTGATCCAAAACTATAGAAGGGTAAAGACCCTCAAAATAATTTTTTATAGAAAGATGAAGATGTTTGTCATAGATATGGTATGATTGAACAGTGGCTACGTACTTGTTGTACGGCCAAGCACTTGATTTACTTATACTAAGCTTTTATATATAAACTTATTAATATTTTATCGTGTTTTAAAATAATAAAAAGTCGGTGCCTGAAGCAACACAAGAAATTACTTGGGATAATAAAGTCCTGCCTAAATTTGATCCTCTTACAAATGAATGAACCAGAAGTTCAGAGGGTTACGTATTTGCAAAGTGTTGCAAATTAATTACTGGATGTATTTACTGACACTAAATGTGTTGTAAAATCATATATTACTGCTGTTAATGCTTAAGTAAGAATTGAAGTCCCTGAAGAACCTATTGTCCAAACGGTAAAGGGTGTAATACCTGTAAGATATAAGTGAATATTTATACAAAAGCGTAATGAGAAAAATAAAATTGTACGATACAAAATACGATTTGTCGTACAAAATTTTCTGTAGAAACTCGAAATTAGTTATAAGGAAACATATTTTCTCAGTATGAATGCAATCATATTCAGATTACAAAATGATTAGATATGCGGTTGATGGATGTGATGACTGCATATTTATAAGGATTAATAGATTATGACATATAATGCTTGAAGCATCTAATGTACATTTAGGAGTATGTACTTTATAAAGTTTCAAATATCTTTATTTGGATTAAAACAATCCGGATGGACGTGGTATAATTGAATCAGTGAGTATCTATTGAAAGAAGGATTTGACAATAATCCTATATGCCCATGTGTTTTTATCAAAATCTGGATTCGTCATTATTATAGTTTACGTTGATGAGGAGATCACAATGACTGCTATAAATTCAAAGAATGCATTTGAAAAAAAAAAAATCTTATTATTCAAATACTAGATGAGTTACAAAAATTTGAAACTTCTAGCCTCATCTCTCAAATGCATTTGCTCTTCATAAAGCAACATGCTATCTTGATCTAAAGGATTAGACAGTCGAAATGAAGATGCAAGTAAGGATTTTAAATTCTTATTCTCTTGCTTTAAGTTTGCTATTTTTCTATTAGACTCTTGAACGAGTCGTTGAAGTACGAAAAATCTTCTCGTTAAGCTCATCAATCTCACGATTTTTGGATTGTAACCGGTTGGAAAATCTGACAATAGAGGAGGACTATTGAGTATCGAGATACACCAATTCATAAACAGCTTCACGATCTGACTTATTAGCCAGATCATTCGCTTGCTGCAACATAGCACCCGCGGAAGATGCAAGAACAACTTGTAACTGAGGTGAAGGATACCTCATATGTTGATCGTGAAAAATATTGAAAGGAAACTGATGAGCCATTGAAAATTCGTAAAATAAGAATGCAAATACAGATGAATTATATATATGAGAAGAAAATTTGATGCGAACTAAATGAAGCTGAAGATGATTCTTATAGAAATAGAAATAAGAATAAGACAAACCATCATTTTTTCAAATCTCACTTAGTTAAGATTATAAGATATGCTGGATGCATAATTTCAAAAGCCAGCGAGATTAATTGCAGCTATCCTTATTTTCTTGTAAACGTTGAACCTCTGCCGTTAGCTGCTGTTGTTGACTTTGTATTTGAGCTCTAAGCTCTTCTATTCGTGTTTTCAGGTCACGAGAATACCATTCTACAAATTTCTTCAGTTCCTTATTTTCTTGTCTTAAATTTTTATTTTTTCTATTTTTAGTTGCAAGCGTTTGATGCAACTCAGATATTTGATTTTTAAGATGATCAACCTCACTCGTTCTCACCAGTAGCCTCTGAGACATGGTTGTAAGAGAGGCAGCATATTGAGCACTGAGGGTTCTTGATGCTGCAATAATTTCAAAATCAATTTTACTAAAAAGATATATCTCTGCTCTTATCATGGTGTTTACAGTCTCATGAGTAGTTGAGGTATAAAAGATTCATGGTTCAAATCTAGGACATTAAAGTTTTTATCAGATATAATATTATTCTGGATGAACAACAACTAGATCTATGAACAATGTGAGATCTTGTTTTGGACTAACCAATGGTAAGACGGCTATATTTAATAGCAACCTGAACCCTTCAAATCTTTTCAAGATCTCGTTTGTCAACAATGTCAAGCGCATTTGATTTTCCGCCAAACCGATAAAATTAGACCTCAAGTTTTTACAGATTTTATCATACATGGATGGTTTCTAATGCCTTTCCGCCGTACATAAACAAATTCTCCCTAATAATGTCGAATGAGGGAGAGAAAATTTTAGATGAGAATATTATCATATTCTGTAACACTCAGGCCGTAGAATTCAGACCAGTTCGTGGCCTAGGCCCACGCCTGGTTCAGCCCAACCCCTAGCACTTGAAACGGTGTCGTCTGCCCTTAGGTTAGCTGCTTTCCTTTTCTTCTTTTCTTTTCCTTTTCTTTCTTTTCTTTTTTATCTCCTTCCCTTGCCTCGACAGTTTACTCCCCTTGTTTTGCTGCCTCATTTCTCATACCAACCTCCACGTCTTCGGCAGTTTCTTGTTCTAGATGAAATTTATTTCTTTCCCTCTCTCTCTCTCTCTCCCTTCGACATCTATTTTTCTGTTTTTTTCTTCTTCTTCGTCGTTCTCCCTCCTATTTGTTCATCTACAGAGCTCACCGGTAAGCTTTCTAAACCTCTCATTTTCGGTCGGTTTCTACACCTTTTTATGGATGCGATTTTGGACTTCTTTTTATATAATCATTGATGATCTTGTGTGTTAATCTTAGTGGGTGTGATTGGGCATAGCAGATTCTGGAATCAAGATTCTTAGTCTCTTCCTCTTCGAGCCGCTCTTTTCCTTTCAGGTTAGATTCATGGATTTCAAATAGATGCTCCTCTTGCGTATTTTTTTTTTATGATTCCTCTAATTACTGGGTATAATTTTGAAGGATATACTTGGTGGAATTTTTAGAGTTACATTTCCTTTTTCTTTGCTGTCTGGTATTGTTTTAATTATGGAATGTAGATGGTTTGGGGTTGGTTCATGACAGATGGAAATGATGAGTGGTTGCTAAAAATTTTTGTGGGTGTGTAAAGGTTATGTAAGCGTAAACGACTACCTTTGTTTGGGTGGCTTCTTATTAATATGGTAATGATGGTTTCTTTTGAAAATGACGAACGATGCATAATGTCTGGCTAGGTTTTGCTGAACTATTTTTGTAAAAGTCATGTGATCATAAGAGAGTGTTAGATGACTCTTTGGGGGTAGTTGATGGGGCTGTTATATATGAAAATGTCTTGGATCTTTTGAGAAAACTTTTACAAGTCCTTAATGGAGTTGCTTCAATTTATCTCTTGGATGTTCTAAGTTTATGAGTGGTTGAAGGGAAGACTTTTCGGGTGACTGATGGGGGGGTACTAAGGGGTTTATTTCAATGTAGCTTGGGGTCATTGGAGATGACTATAGTAATGGTTTTACATGCACCTTGGGGAAATTTTCTAGATTTTGGTGGCTGGTTGCTTAGTATTTGTCTGCTAGATATTATGAATATAGGCAAGTAGCGTAGGTTAGCTTATAATCTTTTTCAGATTAGAGCCATTTGGGGTGGTCATTAACATCAAGGAATATTTTTTTATAAATAGGTGACGAGACTTCTATAGGTTGGACTCAAAACTTTGATTATACGCTTCAGAAGTCAGGTAAGCGAGGTTCCTATTCTTGGTTTTGTGCCAAATATAGATTGAGGTTGACTTTCTGAAAATTTATGCATGTTTTGTTATGAAAAGAGAACTTGAGAAAAACCAACCTCAGTCATTTCTTTGCATTACTCATGAAGTTATATGAAATAAATAAAAATGTTTCTATCATACATTGTGCAGACATGAGTTTAGTTTTTGTCATGTTGTTTCTGAAATGTGAAAAAGAGTGATATTGATTATTTGAAATATTTGTGCATTGATTTATAAAGATGCTTTGAACTCTGTTTCGTTTGGTGAGAATGTTTCTGAAAATGTTTTGAAACTCTGTAATATTTTGATGTGGCTCTAAAAACCTTTGGCATGATATACTGGTTTTATTTTGACTTTGTCTCTGCTTTGCTTTGCTCTTAACTGTCTCTACTCTGTTTGGGTTAGTACCAACTTCTCTGTCTCTGAGTGCACCTATTTTGAAAACAAAGTGGTTTATTATAGATTTTCCTATATGCACACTCAGGGCTCCAAGAATGATTAAGGGAAAGTTTTCACCTCTGTCTCTGCCTGGTTTGGCCACTGGTGTTAAAACAACCCTACCACGAGGGTTAAATATGGTATTTGCTTTGTGTGATGCTATGTTTGATATGGTGATGATGCTCAGTTTTGTTATATGATTTTAAAAAATAATCGCTTTGTTACGTTTGAAAATGTATTTTGTTCTGCATATTAATATGAAATCTCAGATTTACGTGTATTTTTACACGTTATTTTATTCTCGGTGTTAATTATTTTAATTTATTTTAATAATATTATTAGTCATGTTTTATTTATTTAAGATATTTATTTGATCCATTGATTAATTAATATTAGTTTTATGTTGTTCTTATAATTAAATATTGAGTTACATTACTTTTCTTATTAATTTTAATGTGAGTTAATTATTTTAATAATTAGAATTAAATTCCTTTATTTTATTATGTGATTTTATTTGATGTGCTTAGTGTTCTATAATTAAATTGTTCTTTAAATTAAATTAGTTTATTCTTGGACTTTAAATATCTTATTTTATTGATATTGAATTGTAATATTTTTATTCGGCTTTTATTTAATTTATTGTACTTTTTCTAGTAGTCCTATTTTTTCTTCTTTTTCTTTTTTTTTCCTCCCCATTTTCGACCCCAGACCGCGTGACCCTCCCCTGTTTCCCTTCGCCCGTTTCTCTTATCCCTACCCAGTGCCGCCGTCGGCCTCCCTCCGGCGACACCATCCAACCCACAACCTTCCCCACACGCCGGCGAGTCCATCAGCACCGGTGGTATCATCTCTGGCCACCACACCACCCCTGCACAGCCCCCTACCCGAAAATGAATTCTTCGCTTCTCTTACATTTCCCGGCTACCGCCGGCCACCCCTTGGTACCAGTGACCTACCAACAACCTTCCCTCACTCCAGCGAGTATAACCCACCGCCCAAAACTACCCATCTTCGCCGTTTGCTCCTCCACCTAAAATGGGTCCTTAAATGGACCCATCTTCGCCACGCCGCCGTCCGGCTACTGTAGGCCTCACCACCTCCACCAAACCACTCCCCTTGCCCAGCCGATCATCCCCCTAACTCAATTTTCCCAACCGCTGCCCCACCTTCCCGGTACAATCCCAAACCCGAAAATGGGTTTTCACCTATTTTGAGCCCGATCTGCCACCTTTTGGTGGTTGTGCCACCACACCACTACTTCCATGAGATTCCCCAACTTCCAAAGAGTATCTCCCTAAATTTTGGTGTCAAACCGAGCACTTTAGCCTAACCTACAAGTGATCGCTACGAACGCTGTAGATTGACATTTGCGCAAGGATTTACGCTTTTACCTGCTATAAGTATTTTCCAAATAAACTTTAAGATTTAAATATATTTTTGGCATCAACAGATATTATGTTTGGTCATTGTTAAAAATTATCAGTTGTTGGCTATTTGGTGCATGGTCATCTGCATTGTGTATTTACGTGCTTATTCATGTGTTGGAAATGAAAACTGGGTTTTCATGTGTTTATGGTTTCGGGTGTGTGTGTATCACGACCCCAAGCCGAGATGGGACATTATCTCGGTGGAGCTCCTCAGGTCACTCGGGAGCGAAATATACTGAATGACGTCCCCTAGGTCATCGCCGGCCGACGACAAGATCGGACGGAGTGGTAACGCTCTCGTGTCGACTCCGTGGCTCCTCTGCTGGCTAGAGCTAGGGGATGCCTGGTCATGGTACGTGCTAGGAGCGGTTAGTTAGGCATCGCCCGTTCCGAATCACATGTGTGCTCGTTACCTTCGGGGTGATGATGAAAGCCAAGGTGTGCGGATGGTCCCTAGGGGAGCTAATGGTACATACGGTTAATAAAATAGATGTTTAGGCTATTTTCTGGAAAAATGGTTGTGGTTTTAATGGATTTATGGTCATCATTTTCTGGAAAAATGATGGATGCTTTTGTTGGAGTTTTAATTTGGGCCAAAATGAGATTTTGGCGTGTGTGGTTATTTATTTATTTTGAGGAAGATGATTTAAAACTTCATGCATACGGTATCCTGTTCATGCATAGTATTGTTGCACGAATGTATTTATTATCTTGAATTTGTTTGGATTATATTTACCTGCGATGCCATTTTTTGCGTCGTAATTTTTGGATGCAGATTTTAAAAAGGCCGAGCCTAAGGAGACGGCTCCGTCGTTGATGTACTGTTATTATAAATTGTTATCTCGGGAAATTATTTTCTCCCTTTCTAAAAATATATATTCGTTAATTTGTCTTTCGGATGACTGTATTAAATCTCCTATTGGAGAATTTATATTCAACTGGTTTGTAAAATATTTCTAAAAATTCTGGTACTTAGTTATTGACCTTAAATATCCGCTACTTTTATTTATGTATGTCACGTGTTCACACACTTAGCACATGATGTTAGGGATGCGTGACCCGTGTTGTCATCATCCCGATGCCTCGATTTTCATGTCCTTTTAAGGAGATTTTGGGGACGTCACAAGAAACTATAGAATGTTTTGCTCTGCATGTTGATCAATTGGAAAATGCTCATGTTCGCACTCTGGTATATGTTCTTCGCTTACTGAATTGTGGATAAACTCACCTCTTATTTCAAATACATTTTAGATGCTGTGGATGTTCCTGCAGAGGACCAAAAATAGAGGTTGTGAGCGAGACTAAGCCGTTAAGAGTCACCTTGTAGTTGGAAAGAGAATTTATTTGCTTCTAGATGCTATGTTTCTATTTTATTATATTTAGAATATTATTTATTCTTTATGTTAATTTTATTTGGGGAGATTTTGGACCCTTGTTTTCAACTATAACCTTTTTTTTTCCTTATTACTACCTTGGTGGATAATTATTTTACGTATGGATTTGGAATTGGAAAATTTATTTATGTTATTCATAGACTTTAGAAAATCATTGGAGATGGTATTTGTGATGAGACAGGTTTAATTTGGACTAGCAATGATGCATCTTTTTTAGTGTGGAAATTATTATCATGTGAAGGACTTTGGAGACATTTTGTTTGTAGATGAAAACAGGTTATATTAAACAGGTTTGACTCCCCGACCCTTGCGAGTACGGGGTGTTACATGTTCTCTCTAATGCATTATTTAGATAGAAATCATGTTTGCTTATTACTTGAAACACTAACGCATATAATCAGGGTGCGTTTAAGTATTACTGAAGGTATCAAATTTCTACAAGTCTGTCAACCAGATATTATCTTCTACATCTTCAAATCACTCAGAGATTATTGCAATTTATGAAGCAAGTAGAGAGTATATTTGACTGAGATCAATTACTCAACATATCTAGAAAAAATGTGATTTTTCATGATCAATGATAGCCCAACAATTTTATATAAAGATAATACTGCTTGTATCACTCAAATCAAAAGAGGATATATCAAAGATATGAAAACGTGATAATCTGGCAGATTTATTCATAAATGCATTACCAACTGTGACATTCAAGAAACTTGTATAGAACATTGGAATGCAAAGACTCAAAAATTTATCATCATATACTTTTCAGGGGGAGTAAATATCTTGAAAACTTGTATTGATTGTACTCTTTTTCCTTTGCTGAAGTTTTGTCTCACTGGGTTTTCCTTTGTAAGGTTTTAATGAGGCAATCTTAAGGCACTTGGAGATATATAAGAATATTGTACTCTTTTTCTTTCGTCATTGGTTTTTCTTCCCGTTGGGTTTTTCCTTAAAAATGTTTTAACGAGGTAGATTCTTTATAGGTAGTCATTCAAGGGGGAGTGTTATGAATTATTGCTTGAGACGGCCGTCGCCTCTCATTTCCACCAATAATTTATGTGAATGACCCCACCACCATTATTTTAAGTCTTGCATAGTAACTTGCATAGTAATTTCAAGGCCTATAAATATGAGTTTCAATCGTTCTGAAATTTATAAGAAAAATATATAGAACGAAGAAAGTTTTAGTTCTTAAGAGTTCCAAAACGTTTCTTTTATATTTCTTTCTTTCAATAGAAGTTTCCTTTTTAGTTCTATAACATATATAAAGGTCAACAAGTTCAGCAATTTTTCAAGAGTTCGAACTGGTGCTAAACTGGTCGAAATTGACACTACAACAGTTTGTACTTTTTGCGGTGACTTTAATTTTGGTGAAATGAAATTTGCTACAATTGGATGGTTATTGGAGCAACTTAATTGTCGCTGGGTGTATTTGATGGAAATTTAATTTGCCCGTTTATAACGTTGGAGGTCTTAAGCATTGCGTCGCTATATGAAGATATTTCAGCTATGGTATCTGTCGCAATAAAGATAAAAATAATTGGGTCGAAAGTATTTGACACAATGAAAATAAAAGTAATTGGGTCGATTACAAACGGCGAAAAATCTGTTATACAACAAATTAATTACAATATGATCAGCCATGACTCAAACGAGCGTTTCAAAATAAAAAACCTCCCAAACACTCGATCAGCACCATCACGTACCAAAACAAGTTTTTTTCCCTAACCCCTTTCTCCTCTTAACAGTGCTATCCCCATTGATTTCTTCTCCCTTCTCCAGTCGATTCTGCTTGTGTATTTATCAAACGGTATTTTTAATCCGCTTTGTTCAAAACACAAAGCAACCTTATTTCCATGAATATTATTTTGGAACACAAAGCGACTTTTCGGTGGAACGTTTTATCGGTTGCCAAGGGTGAGAGGCTCAACGCAGATCTGCTTTATTCAACACAGGCCTCAAGCTACTGTCCATAATCTCTTAGAAGTGGCTTGATCTGCATCATGAACCCAGGGACAGAAACACTATTGTAAAGTTTTTCTCGGCTGCCTCTATTGATGGCTCATTCAATGAGCCTGATCATCTTCATCATCCTCTCTCTAGTAGCTTTAGTCTTTTTTATTTTTCCTCTTTCCTCTTTTATCGTAATCTCTTTCATTTTTCTTCTTTTTTCATTCACAGATCTACATATGAAGTAAGCTATGTCATTCACCAGGCCTACCTTTATTTATTTATTTTTCTTCCTTTTTTTCCCTTTATTAAATATTTTGATAATTTTTAATCTTTTTGGATTTTTATTTTCTGCAGAAGCAAAAAGAGAATTTGGCTATGTAATGGAACCTGAAACCGAGGCAATGCTAGGATGTCAAGTGTAGTTCCAGAACCATAGGGCCAAGTTACAGGTACTGTACCCTAAACATGTTGAGATGAATTTCAATGTTATTCTTTTGGTGGTCGTTGGGTTCAAATATTTAAGGTTGTTCATCTGTTCTTTCTTTCTATCTTTGTTTCTTTTAATTATTGTTTTTGTCAATTAAAGTTACATCCACTTAACTTCAATGACTGGTTATATTAACAATTTTTCTGAATAATTTTTCCCTCTCAATTGGGTCACTAATCAGACTGCCAACAGGAAAAAATAACAAACATTCATGCTTTTACTCTAGTAGCTCTCTCAAGCATAAGTTGCCTTGGTATCTATATGCTCTACAATTTAGTTAACTCTTTGGTTTAGGTTTTGCACCTCTGCAATTTGTGTCTAGTTATTATTCTGGAAATTTCATGTTAAAATATGATGATTGATTTAATACATTATTTTGTTTCATAACCATGTGAAAAGGAGTTGGGGGGTGGGTGGCTGTGGGAAAACAAGGTAAAAAAAAATGATCTTATTACGGTTGATCATTTGTTGACTATAGTTGGATTGAAGTTGTTTATGTCAACATTCTTTGGGAATTTTCATCTTCTATTTTAGATTATTTTATAGGCTTCATACATCTAGAACTAAAAGGTGTCTAGATTTCCACGAATATGCAAGAGTGTGTTTTCGTACTATGTAATGTCAATAAATGTTCCTCTAAAATAATTATGAAAGTCAAATAGAACTCTCTTATGACTTATTTACTAATTGACCAGAAAAATACACTCTGCATTGTTAAATTATCAATATTTTTGCAATTACATCATCAAAAGCTACAAAAACTGAGGCATTACACCCCCACTATAAGTAAAAGTTGGGATATGCACCTCCTAACTTTTAGATATGATTGGACAGCATCCTACAATTTAGTTTTTGGTAGACCACATGCTCAATTTATCAATTTTGATTTAGATGTTAATCTCAAGACGTTTGAAGATGCACAGTACGGACAAACAAATTGGACCAATTCTTTTTTAGTTTAGTTTAGATTAGTTTTTCAATTACCTTCTCTTTTTTATTCAATGCTTGTTGTGGTGTTTAGTTTAGTATCTTGAAATTATTATTGCTCTTTTTATTTTAATTATGAAAACATAAAAAATAAACTATCTGCCATGTTCTTTTATGGGTTTGATGGCCACCATAATTTTGAAACAACTGCAATGCTGATAACATTTGTATTGTTTGGGAAGTATTAGGATTGTCTTGCCAAAGGAAAAACCTCAGATGCCATCAAGAAGTTAGTAGAACTTGGACCAGCAACATTAGTGTTACTTGTCAATTAGAATGTATTTTTATTCTTGTCCCTTTTGCTAGTAATTGTGCTTTACTTGTTGTGTAAACAAGTTGTAAAGGGCATTCTATGATTGTGAGTACCCGGTGTTTGTCTTAAATATTCATTACTAAAATCTATTTGCAGCTTAAATTTATATGCTAGGTCTAATACAATATCATTTGCCTGATGACTAGGGAGGTGCATTAAACTCTGGTTTCTTGGAGGCTCTCTCAAGCAGGTATGGGAAGGTTGGGTTCATATTTCAATTTGATTATTATAATTGGTTTATGAAAGTAGTTGATGTTTTGGGCTGCCTAAGTAATAATAGGGGGAACAACATGAGTGATATAGCTAGAGTAGTTTTATTTGTAGACCACAAAAGTTTTGGTCAATTTTTTTAAGTCATGTTCTCTCTAAACTTACTATCGCACAGCTCACTTGCACACATGGGACACTGATAGGATTCTACAATTTGTGTTTCTTGATGTTTTGGTCACCTTGCACTTTGGGATGGAAGATCGCAATTTACCATACGGCATGCCATATGCTATTGCCAAGGTAGTCAATTCTCACAAAAATGTTGTAGTTGTGGGAGTGTATGTGTGATGTAGGGTAAATTAATTGTCTGGTTGGTTGGTTCATTTAGTTAACATATGGTAATGTTTGTGGAAAATATATTAAAAATGTGGTGTAAGTTTTACATGTATTTTATTGGACTATTTACAAGATAAAATTACTCTATTAGTGAAAACTTAAATACAAAAATTTGCCTTGCATTGTAGTCTAACAAGTTGTGATCATTGGTAAAAACTAAGCTAGAAGATGTTGACATTTTATAAGTGATTAGTTCATAGGAATGAGGCTTGAACTAGTATTTAATGAACCCACAATCTCAACTTATATATATGTACTAATCACCCAATGTTAAGTAACATGTAAAACTGTAAAACCTTAATTTATACAAAGAAGTAGTGACAAGAGCCATCTAATCTAGTAAAAGCTTAATTTATACAAAAGAAGCAGTGGTAGCATTTCAACTATATCCACTACATGAAGATGTGATTAAAGAGACTCAAGAGTTGAGTAAAATAAGTTAGCATGATATAGCTTGGCAGTACTATAGTTAGGCACATGGATATTGTGTGGGCAGTAGGCAAATGGAGCTTTAAATATAGCTTGGTATATTTCCTAGATATTTATGCCATTAGACAAATACAAAACCATTAAACCCATAATTGTATCCCTGTCACAAAAAAATTGGACCAATTAGAGTAGTTGAATTTGCCATTTTTGCATGTACGCATGTTTGGCCAGCATAACCCAATTTGCCTCCTTGCCCAGCGTTTAAGACTTCTAATCTTCGGGTTGGATTATATATAACAGATTCCTACTTGTCATCTTTTCAATCCCTTGTGCTTGATTACTGGATAGGGATGGAACAAAAGTGAAGTTAAATTTGAAGTTTATGTGTATATGCATATAAACTATAATGTTGTTTTGGCATAGGTTGAATGAGTCATTTCTAAAAATTAACTAGATGATCATGTAATGCCAAGCTGAAGTTTTTATAATATTTTTTTCCCCTTTTGGAATGCAGGTGGTTGGAGTTAATGTGCTCCACTTTGCATGAGAGGGTACGTTTGTGAGCACAATACATTTGGGTAATCTAAAATATCTGTTGGAGGGCTATTGGTCACTACCAGACATTGGATTTCTCGGGGATGATGCATGTGGTGATCAACTGTAAATTTTTCTGACAAAAGAATACATTGAAATAGCTCGGGAACAATACAACTTTGTAGCTGAAAACTGCTTATATCAGTTAGGATTCAATGCATAAGAAATCAGTCTCTCCTCTCTTTCAAAAAATAACAAACATCTATGCACCAATATTGTATATATATATATAGGCTTCTACTTTAAACTCAAGTGGCCTTTATGTGGATGGTTTGTTCTCAGCTAGGTTGGGCAGCTGCATATATACCTTTCTTATTTCAGATAAATGTGGATCAATGTTCTCAGCTAGAAAATGTCTCAGTGGGAAATGCATGTGTTGTTTAGGTGTGTTATCTAATATGTGACATTTTAATTTGTTGAATGCAATAACATGGATGTTTAGGTGCTTATGAATATGCAACTGGATGTGAATACAGGTCACTTGAATATTATGTCAGTTAATTTTATATTTCTATTAGTAGTTTGCAAAAAACTACTAATAGAAATATAGGTGTTAATTAGACCATAGTCATACATGAATGACTAAAAAAATATTAATTGACAGGTTTAAAAAAAAACGTAACAGCGAAAATTACGTTTGGTTAATGCTGGATAAACATCTGTTTATTGCAACAGTATTTAAAAGCTGGCATAAACAACAGTTTATTGCAATAGTATTTCAGAAATAGCGGCTAATTGTTATGGACAAGAAAAGAGGCCTTCTGATGCATTTGTATAACAATAGATTCGCTGGAAATGTAGTTTATTAGGACCAAGAGCTGTGCAAATTCCAGCGGGAACAATGTAGTCAAGAAAGCATGGACTTGTTGCAGCGAAGTGTGCTTGATAAATGACCGGCAATGTCAATGCTTTTGCAATGAACAAGAAGCACTGCAATTAAGTCTTATTGCCAGCGAGTTATTGGAATAGCTGGGCTTGCATAAAAGTGGCAATTGTTTAGCGTCCAACGTGAGACTAATTTTAGTTCGACATGTCCAGCTCTACCCAGAGTTTTTGGGGGTTATTCCGGCTAAAAAAATAGTCTTGAAAGGTGCAAACTGTTGTAGTGTGATTTCTAATAATTATTGCCACTCGTCAACCAATTCCCTACTGGTTTTAGTTTATTTCATGCTCTGGCAACCGGACTGATCAGTTTCTGGCCGATTGGCTTGGTTTGTAGACTAGGCTATTGATTTTTGCACACTAGGCTAACTCCTCAAGAATGAACGTTGTGTCATTCAAAAATTCAAATGTGTCACAAGAGAACATGCCGAATATTGCATGGACAAGAGAAGGAATTATACCTTCAGAACAGTTCCCTCCTTATGTGCTTTCTTGGCAATGGTGGCAATATTATCGTAATCAACTTTCTGTAACAGAACAAAAGTTGAAACACCAAGCAGTGGAATGTAGAAGCATAGACATGAACACTCAAAGACTATAGGTGGAAACTTTCAGGGTTCAAGGATGTCACATGTAACGCCCAGGTCCCGGAGGTCTAGAGAGTTAGGTCCTTTTTCTCGAATCATCTCAAATAACACCAATTCATATATTTCAAATTCTCCAATAACCAACTAATATTAAAAAGACAATCCATAATTACTTAACAAATGTTCATGTTACTCTCCAAGAAAACTAAACATAAATTTTAATAAAATCAAATGACTCCAAATACTTGCAACAATCCAAAACTTGACATAATAAAATAATCAACAAAGATAAATTTTTACTAAGACTCAAAGAAAAACTTGTATCCCCCAGCACTTATTCTCCTATGATCATCAAGCCTCTCTAGTAATGGCTACCCTTGCTGAGATTGCACTGAACCATCTCAAGTATCTGAAAAATGTTATCAGAGGAGGGGATGAGTTATCCGCGACTCAGTAAGCAAAGAATATATACTAATGTGCAAACATGAGTATTTACCAAAATTCAGAATGCAAAACAAAAATATTTCTTACTTTTCAGAAAATGTAGAAAACGAATTATATTATCAAAAATCGGAGCGAAAGTTTAATATAAACATAAATAGAAATCCCTTTAACATAGCATAACTGAAACATCTTATCAGAACAGGAATATCATGTTTAACCCCTATGGTAGGGTTGTGCAAACATCGGCGGCCAACCGAGCAGAAACAGAATGTGAATCTTCCTTTTATTATTTTCGGAGTCCCGAGTATGCACACAAGAAAGACTATGCAGAAAACCATTTTGCAACCAAAGTGGGTGTACCGGAAACAGAATAGTTGGTACTAACCCAGAACTATACAAAGCGGAACAAAACCAGAATGTCATGCCAGAGGTTTTAGAAATCATATCATATCATATCATATCATATCAGAGTGCATAATTTTTCCAAAATAGAATAGAATCAAATCAGAAATATCATTTATGTAGAAACTTTCATATTCGCTCTTATTCAGTTCGAAAAAAACAGAATGCAACAAAATTAGCTCATGTCTACACTAGTTCATGCTAGAAAACATTTTATTCTTATACAATTTCTTATGCATATGCAAAACAAAAACTGAGGTGATTTCAAAGTTTCTTTTTGTGACTAAAACATGCATATTTTCCAAACTAAACCTCAGTTCATATTTTTAATGCAAAGTTTAGAATAGGAACCCCGCTTATTTGGACTTCTTAGCTTATCAAAATTTATCTCCATACGGCTGAACAAAAATTAGTCATCACCTATAAAATTGACGCATACTTCCATAAATTCTCAAATCAACCATGTATTTCAATATTTGAACCTAGAACCATAAAATAACCAATTCTCTTGAACACTCTAAAGTAACAAACTCTCCAACCCCAAAATATCGCAAATTCTCAATACTTCTAAATTTCCTTTAACGACTTGGATCAAAAGAAAATCAAATAATAGAAATTTTAAAATCCATCAAAGACAATTTAAACCCGGTCGTTTCTTTATTAAAACTTGTGTTTATAAGAGAAGGTTCATTTAATAAAAGATTAACGAAATACAAGGGAAAGCAGGCCATGTAGAACAGGATGGTTTCTTTGGACATTTTTGTCAAATCTGCAATGGCTGAAATCAACTCTTATTGAAATAGCACAATATAAATAAATAAAAATAATAATAATAGTAATTGATTTAACCCATCCTCCCTACCAAACTTCGCTGAGGCGCTACGTGAATGAAAAAAAAAACCACAAATCAAAGTTTACGATCCTACAGTGGAATTAAAAAAAATGAACCCGCTTATAAAGAACATATTTACTAAACCAAAAAGTGGTTGTCCAAGCCCATTTTGAAAGGAAAACCAAAGGTACCAACGTATAACTCCCCCGAAGATAAAAACATGCAAAAACACTCACTGGAAGGAACGTGCTTACTGAGAGGTTTGCACAGGGCTGGGAGACGGTGGTCAAGACAGCAAGTTTGCAACTGAGAAACGGTGGCTGGTGACTCACGGTACTAAGAAAAAGATATCCTCTGTTTAGGGTGAAGTAAAACAGAGGGTATTTGGGGCTGTGGCTGAGTTGTTCTCGTGATGATATCCGATATGAGGCAAAACCTTGCGAGGTGATTGGCAGTACGTGGTGTCATTAGGGTGGTGGCAAGGTCGACGGTTTCTGAGATCTTCCTATACGATGTCGGTGATTCCACCTTGCCGTGGCTGGTGGCGCCAAGCTGGACAGAGCAAGCGGCGATAGGAGGTGCTTTGTTTTGGGGAACAAAAATAGGGGATGTTTTCGGTGATGGTTAGTGGCTAGTTTCCTCCGCCATGGGGTTCAAGACTGCTAAGTCTGGACGAGGCTGAGTTATGCGAAGGCTTTCAGTGGCTGAGCACGGTTGTTCATGGTTCGATCGCTGGTATGAAGGTTACTACATGATACGGGGTGCAGTGTCGAGTTAGAGGAGGGGCTTTGGTTTTGAAGGGAATATTTTGTCGTAGAGGGCTGCGGCTTGGGGCTTTAGGAGGATGAACACATCTATAAATAGAGGTTTGAGAATCCCTAAAGAGTAAACGATGGGAAGAGGCGTGTACTTGCAGAAGGGAGGGGCGCGAGAGATGGAATGAACCGGTTCCTATCAAAATATAATTTCAAAAAGAGAAAATTCGGCTTCTAGTAGATGAGTGTAGCGAACAAACATGGTATTTAAAGATATGGGAAGATCTGAATCATGCATGCATGGGTGATAGGATACAACACCTGTAAGGTAGAAGGGATATAATCGAAAAGGGAAGAAATAAAATAAAAACGTGTGTGGGCGTGAGTGTTGCGTAAGTTGAAGATCTAAGATTGCTCCTTGCAATGCTTGATTTTTTGAGATTAGGTAACAGTGAGTTAGAAAGGAAACTAACGGAAGAGGCAAATGTATAAGTATAAAAGGAAATGTGAGAATAAAATAAATAACTATGAAATATAAAATAGAAAATCCGATAGAATTGAAAAAAGAAAACAAAATGGCACGCTAAATTATGTTGTAAAATATATATATTTATCTCTTCAAAAATTTAGGTGTCACATCACAAGCATTAATGACTGCAATGCCAAGCAGCAGCAACAACAAATGTCCATTAGCACTTAAATCTAGGGAATAGAATAGCATTTACAAGTTCTATATTCCGTACCCAGCATCAACTGACCTCATGCAGCAATTTTGAAATCCTTTCCCTATTAGTTTGAATTCCTCTGACACAGTTCTTTTCAAAGGAGGCAGATGCATCTGCAAGCAACTCAGCGACTGTCGGTAGGCAAACAAAAACACTAGCTAAGTAAAAGAACGTAATCACTGGTTGGGTAAGCTCGTAACAGTGCATGCATTGCAGGGCACGAAATTTTGCTTGGAAGACATAAAGAGATTAAGAAAATAGATTCAAATGGCGTTCCGTAAAACTATTCTACGCAGGTCTACCAACTAACACTTCAATATGCGCCATAACTTTCAAAATTCCCAACTGGCTTTTTTGACCTAAGCTTGAAAATTTTTAAAACTGCCAGGCTGACTGACTTCTACCCCAAAGCACTGACGATACAAAATGATTTTGCCTAGACCATCATGGTCAGTTACGTTGAGCAATGGATGCACTTAACTAATTCTGAGATTACATCCAGCAGAACACGTTACTAAGTAAAACCATAATAATACATAGATAGAACATACATGTAGAAGACCATTTGCAATCATTGGCTTGAATACATCTAGCTCAAAATGACCATTCGATCCACCAACTGTAACAGCTACATGGTTTCCCATAACCTGAAAGATATTTAGGAAAAAAGATTTAAGGTTATAAAATGACAATTAAATCAATTGAAAACCAATTATTGTAGAAATAGCACTGTATGACTGAATCCTATAGGAGAATTAGGAAAGTCTATCATTTTTATACATCTTACTACTTGCTTGCTGATGACTCTCGCAGTGCCAAATTTTTTTTCCTCATTGCTCAATTAATTTTATAAACTAAAATACAGCACACATAAACTTACCTGAGCACAGACCATAGTGAGAGCTTCACACTGAGTAGGAATGACTTTTCCCTGAAAGAAAATAGGCTTAGTCAGCTGAAAGGAATTTGATGTTTGTTAGAGTACATAGTTGTAATTAGTGTATGTTGTGAGGGTATAATGGTCATTGACATTGTATATGTATATGCGGTTCAGACACCAATGAATAATTTATACAACAAAAAGTGTTTTCTCTCTCTCTCGTTCGACTACAATGTATTTAGTAAAAAAATGATATTAGGAACAAGGAGATTTTACAGCCATAATACTGTTGCCTGGCTCGTTTTCAGGAAGAATGAGTTCACCAAGGCCACATCGTGGACCATTTTACAGAGAAAACACTCTGAAAATCTTTCAAAATATATGATAACACAAATAGGATGTGTGTTATCATTCTTCCTGTAAAATAGGCATACATACCTTCCTAATAATCTTATGTCATTTCCAATCTTCATCAAAGAAACAGCAACTGTGTTAAGGGCTCCACTGGTTTCAACAAAAACATCATGTGCAGCCTGCCAAAAAAAGTTAATATATGAGCACACAACAATATTCTATCCTATGTGGGACTATATGAGAAGAATCAATTGCTCAAAAAAGTGAAAAAATCAATTCTTACACCATAAAAATAACAACAATGAAAGATGAAAAACAGAACGAGGGATTTGGAAGCTAACCAAAGCTCCAAACTTTTTTTCTGCAGTAACAAATGGTAAGTTTGTTTCTCCACCTATCAAAAAAAAAAAAAAAACAAATGGTAAGTTTGTTTCTTCAGCTACAGCTACAGCTGCAGGGCCTGCAGCTATCTTTACATCAAAACTAAAATACACTCAATGGAAACTATTGTCAAGCAAAACATTAAAAGAAAAAAAAGCTTGCAAGCATCTTTTGGAACAATGTCTAAGGGAAACAATACTGGAAACAAGAAAGCAGTTATATGGAAATATTTTTAGATGAGAAGTGATACAACTAGAAAGAGATCCCCACAAATAAAAAAAAAAATCCACAAGCTGATATGGTTTTATATGATATGTTAAATTAATTTTGCAATAAAAATAATTTTATAATCTAACATATCATATCAAAATATGCCAGTTTGTGAATTTATTTTTGTTCGATCTATTTGTAATTAAAGCATTTATCTTTTTAGATTAATTGCAAAATCAGTACTTGAGTTTTCACATTTTTGCAATTCAAGACCTCAATTTTTAATTTGTGCAAAATTGATACCTGAACTTTTAGGAATTTGCAATTAGATGCTTCTGTCAATTTTCTGTTAGCAAACTAATGGAGGCCACATGTCATTTTTTGTTGGCTATGTGGCATCAATATCCATGCCAGCCAATCGAAGGCTGACACATGGCATGTTGATGCCACATATCAATCAAGTAGTAATTAACGGCAAATTAATAGAGGCACTTTGTCGCGAGTGTCTTGAAGTTCAGGGTATCAATTTTGCAAAAATTAAAAACTAAGGCCTCAAATTGAAAAAGCATAAAAATCTTTTGCAATTAACACAATAATTTTCCTAAAACAAACAAGAGAAGGCATTAGGGGCGGAGTTATAAAAATCATTATTTACAAAAAGGTGTTAAAACATCAATAAAGCATAGCAGAATCAAATAAGAAGAATGATACCAAAGCAATTATGCTTGTTTTTGAGTAGTACACATATTACAAACAGATTCAACCTTAAAGCAATAACATACCCTTTCTTTGTGTTCAATCCTGTTCCTACAGTAGTGCCACCCCGTGCAAGCTGCTCAAATAAAATCTCCAATCAATCAGAAATGTAAATGGTTTAAAGGAGAGAGAAAAATAACAGGTTAACACTTCAATATGATTTGTTAACCTGATACATTCGGGGTAGAGTGCACACAACCCGATCAATTCCATACTTCACTTGAAAGGAAAGCACAAAGAAATGAGCAGTCCATCACAACGAACATCAAGGATGATCTATCCTTCCAACCAAGATATGCCAACTTTCTTGTGTAGAATAGCCACTAAACTCTTGCCCAAGTGTCAAAGGTGTGGCATCTTGGGTGTGAGTTCGTCCAGCTTACTATATCTCTGAATTCAAAAGACTTCAAAAACAAAATAAAAACTAGGAGTGTTGTGTTATATCAAAAGCATACCAAAAAAGCTTAGCCCCTGTACTGAACTTCCCATGTAACGCCTGGGTCCAAAGCAAAAGAATTTTGAATTCTTAAAGTGAAGTACTATGCAACTGTTTCAAAATCGGAAGTAATCTTAAAGTGATTTCGGAAAGCAAAAGAATTTTGAAGAATCAGAAGGGTGAAAAAGAGAGACGAACGTGTCTGCGGGGATGAGGATTAGCCCGAAAGTGTCTTTCTCCTCTCTGAAAGACGTAGAATAGGGTCTCAATAGCGTGGCATAACGCCACGCCCCGCCGAGTAATCGCCGTGACACAATATACACCGCCATTTCTCACTCTACCTGACCTATCAAATCATCAACAACACATGCATGCATATAGATATATAACAGAGAGAGATGGGAAAAGAGAGAGAAAAGGGAACGGAGCGTAGGAGCCGAGACAGAGATGGGGAAGGGGGTGATAGGTGTTGAAGATTACAAAGAACTCGAAGCAAGTTAGATTGACATTGAAAAGGATATTGCAACGAGTAGAGGGGTACTGATAGGGGTTTCGGTCGTATCCCCATTCAACTAAACAGATCTTCCTCGTTTTATTGCTCCTCAATGACTCAGTAAGACCCATTTTGCTTGTGATGGTTCGCATGCACCAACAATAGATGAATGTGTGGTATGAGGTTGAGGTGGTTAAGGGAAATTGATTGAGTTCATCTTGGCTAAGGTAGGGTAGAGTGGTACACAACAATGGGGTTGAATGGGCTAAGTATATGGAGCAATAAGATTAAGTGTTTGGCTATGGGGTTCGACTAGGTGCATGCAATGGTGCACGGCAATGGATGAGAGGCTTGAGGTGTGTGGTGAGTTGTTTGGGTCTTGGGATGGCCAAATGTTGCTAGGGCAACACTAGGATTTCGGCCAAGGGTAGGATACGTCTTTTGGCTAGGGTTTTTTAGATGATTTGGTAATTTCTAAAATTTAGGAATATTGGTTGTGAAAAGATAAGGTGGGCGGCAAAAGCTTAGAATGATGGCCAAGTATGTGGGGCTATCTTGGGGCAAGATTTGATTGGACCAATTCTTGAATTAATTGACCAATCAAATGAGGAAATTGAGGTATGATTGGGTGATGTGGCAAGTGGGAATCTCGGCTAGGGTAAGATGGTTGTGGCCGAGTATGCTAGATAAGGAAGGTGGAAGGTTTGATTTTGAAATGGTTTGAGTTTTAAAATGATTTAAAATGATGGGATATATGTGGCCGGATATAAGGATGATGGTAGTGGTCGGTTATGGAATGAACTTGGTCGGTAGGATAGGGTTTTGAATTTAGATTGATTTGGTTGAGAGAAATATGAAAAGTTATGATGGATAAGGTAGCAAGGGGATTTTCAGCAAAGGCAAGTGGCTAAGATTTCGATATTTGAATTATTTTGAAGTGGAGGGAATTGATGTGGCCGGTTGTGAGCAGTCCTTTGGTGATTGACTTTGGCTATTTTTAGGGAGCGGAATATTTGATTTGATAAGAAAATTTAGGAGAAGATAAGGGAATGATGGCCAGCTATGGGGAATGGCCAATGGGGGTGGCTTTGATCTTGGTAGTTAGAAATTTGATTTATTTAATCAAGGGTTGATTGATAAATCAATTAGGTAATGAAAAATCAAAATATGTGAGGTGGCAAGATGATGTTCGGTTATGGAAAGAGTAAATGTAAGAAACTTCAAGGCATAAAGAATGAACAACCAAGAAAATGATTGATCACTCAATGAGTAAGAATTCGCCAACTACACTAGACAAGGGTGGTTCGACCTTCACTACTCTTCAAGCACCAACACTTCTTGAATCAAAGCAACACACCCTCTACACTCACTTGAGCAATCTGAAATTCATAAGGGATGTGGAATTTGAATTTCTCTATGACACTCACTCAACAAGTATCAAATTCACAAGTGGTGTGAATTTGACACTCTCACAAGACACTCAAACAATCTTTTTGTAATTTTTCAAGAACCAAACAAATGGAAGAGAACTCCAAGTAATTCCAAGAACAAAATAACAACCCAAACAAACTCCAAAGACTCACGAATAATACCAAATAAACAAGAACACTAAATTGAAAGAAATACCTCAAATACTTTTATGAATAAAGGATAGGTGTGAAACACATCGATTCACGAATTGCACTATGTGTTCATCTTTAAGAAGATTCACGAATTGCACCTCAAGAAACCCAAGTGCACAAGACACCGATGATAATCCAAGCCACAAGTGGCCAACCTAACTCTACTAGAGAGTAACTCAATTCTCAAATGTTCAAAAGATGTAAAATTAAAATCTAGAGGTCCTATTTATAGATCTTTACAATTTGGAAATCTCCAGTGGGTTCCTAGCAAAAAAAGATAATTACTAGAATAACCAAATGCATAAATAAATAAAATAAATAAATAAACAAATGATTAGTGGCGCCCAAGTGATGAGGCCGTGGCATGCCATGGCCTAGGCATGGCTTGTGACGTGGCATGGTCCACGACTGACTGTTTGCATGGCGCCTGGCTGTGTGTCAGCTGTCTGCATAGCATGTGTCTGCATAGCATCTGGTGGTGGGCACGGCATGGTGACATGCCTATGCTTGATGGTGTGTACCCATGATGATGTCGTGTTGTAGTAGTGTGGCCCAGTTAGGTGGCTTGGGTGATGGTCTTGCATGGCTCGGGTTGGGTGCCAGAATGATAAGCATGCATGGCCCAAGCTGGCGGTCTGGGTGCTGGCTACATTGTGCGGGCTAGGCCGCGCGTTGGATGACATGCATGGTGTGCATGCCACTAACTTGCTCTGGATGACATGCATTGGATGGCGTGTCTGTGAAGACACGCCACTAATCTCGCTAGAGGGTACTGGGGCGCACTAGGATGCGTGGGTCATAGTGTGCAGGTGCTCATGCAAGTGTGCGCGCAAGGAAGTGCGCAATGATGCGCACAAGGGCGCATGCCTGGTTGTGCGCATGGGCTGCGCGCGGCCAGTAGCCTCTATGGTTGCCTGTTTTGTGTCAAGGCATGCATGCATGCTAGCCAAGTAACTGTCCTAACCCTCCAAGAGCGATGTCAAGATATGATCTAGGACAGTTTTTAATGGGGTATTTTCAGGTACATTGGTGTCTGCGTAGCGTGTTTGTTAGAAAAGTTTTGAATCTCGTTTTGTGGTGATCATTTTGACTATGATATTAAAATAAGGGGAGTGCTAGTCATCCCGGTGCAATGGATCCAATGGATCTTGTTTTCAGTTTTTTTTTTTTTTTTAGTTTTTCTTAAATATGATTTTAAAATGATTTTAAATAATGTTGTTATTTTTTTATATTTTTAAAAAAATTAAAATGTTAAAAAAAATTATATATTCGAATATGATTTTTTTACATAATTTTTTTAACATCTTAAAACATTTTTTAAAAATATAAAAAAATCATAACATTATTTAAAAATACTTACTTAAAAATCATATAAAAAAACTAAAAAAAAATGAAAACAGGATCGCAATCCATTGCGCCGGGACATTTAGCATTTACCTTAAAATAAAATATTTCTATATCAATATTATTTAAATATTATTTTAAAATAATTTATATATAAATTAATTAATTATATATATAATTTATAATTCAAAATGATATTAATATAAATCTTAAAAAATTAAAATATATGTTTATAAAACTCAATAACTCTGATAAGTTTTCAATTTAACTATTAAAAAAATAATTTCTCATCTTCATTACGTAAAGGAGAGTAAGAATTTAATTTTCCAATCTCTAAAAATGAGATTAAAAATGTTAAGAAAATAACCTTTAAATGTGAGAATTTGAATAAAAAAATGAAAATACATTAAAAATACAAAAATACCAAACTTCGATCACTACACTGAAAACTCATCGATATTGAGTGAAACACACCAAAATGGTTGGTATTACCCAATACAAAACACATGTATCCCCATATGTTATTGATCTGGTACAGTACATATTGCTGATATCGGTGCGGTATTCAAAACACCGAAAAGACCACCTTGAAGAGTCTTAAAACTTGTCTAGCAGAAAATCAAAGTAAAGCTGAGCACTGACAATGTCGAAGTTGGAGTGGCCTACCTCTAACTCCAACTCTAAGTTTGTCGTTGAATTCGACCTCTGACTCCAACTTTGATTTGCTTTGCCGACTCTGAATTAGACTTCCACATTTCAGTTATTTAAAAAATTATTTTTTGCAATTTCAATTTTATTAAAACATAACTAAATTTGAAAAAGAAAATCATTTTATAAATTAATGTTATTATATATTAGTATTATATGTTATTGTATATTAATACTTATACATTAGTATTACATATCATTATATATTGATTATTATACATTATTAGTACATGTTATTATACTTTAGTTATTATATATTAATATTACGTGTTATTAATACGTAATACGTTAGTTATTATATAATTAGTTATTAGAGGTGTTTGGGATACAAATGGTGTATGGTAAGAAGGGGAGGGGCCAGATTATGTAATTTTGAAATATTTTGAGGATCTTTTCACGACTTCTTCTAAGGAGAATAATGTCGATATTTTGGATGGATTGGTGGCAAGAGTACTAAGGATATGAATACCGAACTACAGCAACCTTTTTCTCTTGAAGAGGTGTAAAATGCTTTACAATAAAATGTACCCAATAAAAGCACCTGGACCTAATGAGGTGATACCAAAACTTTTATCAAAAGTATTGGAGCACAATAGGGAGGGATGTCTCGACTACTATTTTGGAAGCTTTAAACTCTGGCATGTTCCCTATAGCTCTCAATCACACTTTTATTTCTTTGATTCCTAAGAAGAAAAATTCAGAATTTGATGCTTATCTTCAACCCATAAGTCTTTGTAATGTTTTGTTATAAGTTAGTGTCAAAAGCTCTGGTAAATAGGTTGAAGCATGTTTTACCTTTTGTTATTTCACAATCTCAATGTGCTTTTGCTTATATAACTAATAATGTCTTAGTGGCTTATGAGATGGTAGACTATCTTGGCAAAATAGAAGGTAAAGATGGATATATGTCTCTTAAGTTAGATATGAGTAAAACTTACGATAGAGTAAAATGAGATTTTATTGAAAAAGTCACATTAAGGTTGGATTTTCAAGAGTCTTGGATAGCTTTGATTATGCAATGTGTTAGATCAGTATCTTTTTTGGTTTAGGTTAATGGGAAGCTTAAATGTTATATTCATCCTACTAAGGGAATAAGGAAAAGGATCCATTATCTCCTTACATTTTCCTTATGTGTACCATAGGCCTTATCAATCTTTTGAAGTAAGCTGAAACTGTCAAGAGGATCAAAGGAATCAGAATTTGTCGTGGAGCACCAAGACTTAATCATTTGCTATTTGCAGGTGTTAGTCTTCTTTTGTACAAAAATGATATGAATGAGACAAGATAGATTCAAAGTATTCTGGAGAAATATGAGAGTGGCTACTAGGCAGTGGGTGAATAAACAAAAAATTTCCATGGTCTTTAGCAAGAATGTGTGTTCTTCAAGCCAATAGGAGATTATTAAGTTTTGGGGGGTCAATAGTATTCAACAATATTACAAGTATTTGGGATTGCCGCCAATATTTGGAAGGAAGAAAAATTGAGATTTTTCGGAATAAAACATAAAGTTTGGCAAAGATTATAAGGATGAAAGGAAAAATTGCTTTCACAAGGGGAAAGGGAAATATTGATAAAAGCTTTGGCTATGACTATCCCCACATATACCATGGGTTGTTTCAAGCTTCTTGAGAATTTTTGTAAGCAGTTGAATAGTTTAATGACTCAGTTTTGGTGAGGGCAATGACATAATGAGAGGAGAATTCATTGGATTGGCTGGAAAAAGATGTGTGCTCCTAAAGGTGATGGTGGAATGCATTTTAACGATCTAAGGGTATTCAATTTGGCTCTCTAAGGATGGTGAATAGTGCAAGAGGAGTCGTCTCTATTACACAGAGTTTTAAAGCCAAGTATTTCCCTAACACTAGTTTTATAAAATCTGGTTTAGGTGTTTCTCCATCTTATGCTTGACGTGGTATTTGAGAAGCAAGAAGGTGCATTGAGTTGGGGGTAGGTGACGAGTTGGAGATGGCAAGTTAATTAATATGTGGATTGACTATTGGGTTCTTGATTACAAAAATTTACTGCATTTTAAAAGGGGTAGTACCTGTCCTCAAAGTGAAGAAACTTGTTGAAATCTTATTTGTCAATGATTCCAAAAACTAGGATGTGGCACGTCTGAATGGTTTGTTCCCACCTGATGTTGTACAAGAAAACTTGAAGATTAACCTTGTACCGAGTCATGGAAAAGATAAGATGATTTCAAAACCTGAGAATGATGGAGTGTATTCTATTAGAAGTGCTTATGGAATTGTGAAGGCAGCTGGAAATGAATGTCAGAGGGGTGAAGGTTCAAATGCTGGTCAATTGAAAAAGTTGTGGAATAAGTTACGGAAATTGAAAATACCTAACAAAGTTAAGGTTTTCATGGAGGGCTTACAATGATCGCTTACCAACAAAACATAATCTAGCACAAAAAAAAAGATTATGAATGATGTTTCTTGTGTGTTTTGTGGTAATGGTAGTGAAAAATATTGTTCTAGTTGTAATAAATTGCCCATGTGTGAAGCAATTTTGGACAAAAAAAAAAAAAAAATCATTTCTCAATTTCACAACTGTTTTTGCTTCTTTTTATGAGATTGCAAGAATGATGAGGGAAAAACCAGTAGGAAGGATTTGGAAAGAGATGTTCCTGATTGCATGGGATTTGTGGTATAAGAGAAATCAAAAAGTTTTTTAAGATAAGCCGGTCAACATTGAGCAAATTGTGAATTATGCTTTATCCCTCCAAAGAAACTTTGCTGCTATTTTGGTACAGAAAAATAACCTCAAATCAGTTTGTAGATGGGTCCAACCACTTGAGGATGTTCTCAAACTTAATGTGGATGGTGTTATTTTTTAAAATCAACATCGAACGGGAGTGGGTGCTGTTTTGAGAATTTACAAGGTGAGGTTATTAAGGTAGTGAGTAAAAAAGAAAATGAAGTATGTAATCCTTCTCAAGTTGAACTTTTGGCTATGTTTAGAGGGTTGCAATTGTGTCAATTGTGTCTCACACATGGAATACAAAACATCATTTTGGGAAGTGATGCTTTGCTGATGGTAAATGAGATTCAAGCCGCTGGGCCTTCAGTGATTTTGCATGGTCATCTAATTATGGAGGTTAAGAGGCTAATGAAGACTTTTTGAAACTGTTCAGTTCAACATACTCCAAGAGAAGGAAATGCAACTGCACATAAGCTTGCTAGACATGCATGCTTTTCATGTAAATGATATTTTAATTGGTGGAATTCTTTCCCAAATTGTAATTCACTAGCCATTTGGGTTGAAAAGATGTTGTGAACTGTTATGCTGCAATATATTTGATTGGTTATCAGAAAAAAAAAACATGGTAGGATAATATTAACTAATATTATTCATAAATATTCACTTTAATATAAAAGTAATTAATATATTTATATAATAGAAGCAATTAATATAGATAATAACTAGAAATATTGGAATCTGATTAAGCAATGTGTTGAGACTTCTTGGTTTTCAGTTATTATGAATGAAACTTCTAAAGGCTTTTTCAAGGGAGGTCGAGGCCAAAGATAGGAGATCCACTATCTCCGTATCTTTTTATTATGGTGGAAGAGATCCTATCTAGCCTAATAAAAAGAAATTTCGTGCAGGATAAAATAAAGCCTTTCGTTCATTCTCGAGATTTCCCTCTAATATCTCATCTTTTGTATGCATATGACATTATTGTTTTTGCTAATGGAGGAAGAATTTCTCTGAGAGGAATTATTGAGACTTTTAGAGAATATGAGCAGTGGTCCAATCAAGTGGTTAACAAAGCAAAGTCGGCTACTTGTTTTTCTCATGATCATGTTCCAGGCCTTGTAGGCACACTTTGTTAAGAATAACAGATTTTACGGAAGGTAATCTTCCGACTTCTTACCTTGGAGTACCCATTATTTCTGATAGATTAAAAGTTGTGCATATTAATGAGTTGATTAATAAAATAAGAAACAGGACAGATGGTTGGAAGCATAAATTGCTATCATCAAGGTCAAGATTGATTTTGATAATTTACTCTTGAGCTCCTTTTCTTTTTCTTTTTTTTTTTTCGGAGGGGTGGGTTTGCTTGGGACAAACTTTGTAAACTTGTGGCTGAAGAAGGTGTTGGTTTAAGGAGTTTGGAAGAGGTTCAGAGGTCTCTTAATAAGAAATTCGCTTGAAAATTGATAACTGATAATTCTTTTTTGTCTAATTTTTTCAAAGCAAAATATGTTAAAAATTTATATATTTCCCTGGTGAATGGCCAAAAGGGTTCTAGATTTTGGTGTAGTGTCATGTAGGTGATGCCTCAAGTTTTGAATCATTCTAAATGGCATATTTGAGATGGTAAAGCCTCGTTATGGAGGGACAATTGGTTAGAAAATGGACCGATTGCTAATACTTGTCCAGTGGTGGAGAATCCACAACTTAGTCAATCTACAAGAGTGCAAACTTGAAAAAGGCTGGGATATTGAAATGATCACTCGGCTAGTGAGTTTTGAAAAAATGCAGGAGATTCTTGAGCAATGAGGAGGATTGAATGAAGGAAATGATGTGCTTATTTGGAAGCTAGCAGATGATGGTAGATTTGCTTCGAAGAGTGCTTGAGAATATATTTGTATTAAGGCTTCTAAAGTGGGGTGGTCAGAATGGGTGTGGAATAATGCTTTGCTTAAGAAAATATTTGTGATGATGTGGAAAGCCCTTCAATTCTATTTATCTACGGATAATCACATTCGACGTATAGGCATTTTGATAGTCTCTAAATGTCAATGTTGCGAGTTAGGAGGGTATGAAGATCATAATCATGTTTTGGCTAATGGAAATATTGTTGAGGAAATATGGAGAAGAATTTCAGTGCATATGGGTATGTCTTATGCTCGTGGTAGGTGCTAGAGGGATAGAGTTGAGATGTGGTTTAGGCGTGCATGTGACGCCCCCAAATTCTCCTTAAAATAGCACGGGAATTGAGGCGTCAGGATAATGACAACACGGGTCACACATCCTAACAACAAGTGCCAAACGTGTGTGCACACATGACATACATAAATAAAAGTAGTGGATAAATTAAGTCATTAGCAAAGTACCAGAATTTTTAGAATTATTTTACAAACTAATTTAACACACATTCTTCAACAGGAGATTTAATACAGTCATCCGAAAGATAAATCATAAAAATACATATTTATAAAAAGGGGAAAATAGTTTCCCAAGATAACAATTTATAATAACAGTACATCAACGGAGAAGCTGTCTCCTCAGGCTCAGTCTCTTCAAAATCTGCATCCAAAAACTATGATGCCAAAAATGGCATCGCAGGTAAGTACAACCCAAACAAATCTCAAGATCTAAAATATACTAATGCAACAACGTAACATAAGAACGCAACACCATATGCATGAAGTTTAAAATCATCATCCTCAAAACAAATAAAATAAACACACGCCAAAATCTCATTTGGCCCGAGACAAACTCTAATAAAATCATCCATCATTTTTCCAGAAAATGATGTCCATAAATCCATTAAAATCACAACCATTTTTTCAGAAAATGGTCCACGTAAAACCAATAATTAAAACCCGCCACTTTCCCAGAAAATGGCCTAAACATCCATTTTATTAATCGTATGCACCATGATCTCCCTTAGGGACCATTCGCACACCCTGACCTTCATCATCACACCGAAGGTAACGACCACGCATATGACTTCGGAACGGGCGATGCCTAGCTAACTGCGCCCAGCACGTACCATGACCAGGCATCCCCTAGCTCCCGCCAATAGAGGAGCCACGAAGTCGGCACGAGAGCGTTACCATCTCGTCCGATCCTGTCGTCGCCTGACAATGACCCAGAGGACGTCACTCAGTATATTCCACTCCCGATTGACCAGAGGAGCTCCACCGAGATAATGCTCCATCTTGGCTTGGGGTCATGATATATACGCACCCGAAAATCATAAACACATGAAAACCCAGTTTTCATTTCCAACACCTAAATATGCGCGTAAATACACAGTGTAGACAACCATACACCAAATAGCCAATAATTAATAAATTCTAACAATAACTAAATACAATACTTTTTTATGCCAAAAATATATTTAAATCTTAAAGTTTATTTAGAAAATACTTACAGCGGGTAAAAGCGTAAATTCTTTAGCAGACGTCAATCCGTAGCGCACGTAGTGGTCACTTGTACGTTAAACTAAAGTGCTCGGTTTGACACTAAAATTTAAGGATATACTCTTTGGAATGTGAGGAATCTCATGGAAATGGTGGTGTGGCGACAAAACCACTGGAAGGTGGCGGATCGGACTCAAAATGGTGGAAATCCATTTTCCAGTTTGGGGTCGTATAGGGAAGGTGAGGCCGCGGTTTGAGGAGCTGAGCTAGGGGGATGGTCGACTGAGGTGGGAGAACATTTTGGTGGTGGAGGTGAGGCTCACGGTGGCCGGACGGCGGCACTAGGTGGAGAAAACCGCATATGGGTGTTTGGAATACCTATTTCGGGTTGGGACCATTTGTGGCTGTCGTGGATGGTGCCGACGGTTGGGGGTGATGCCAGAGGTCACTGGGAGGTGGTGGAGGTTGGCGGTGCAGCTGAGTGGCCGGCGGTGATCGAAAAGCAAGTGAATGGATATCACAACACCCATTCGGGTTTTAGGCCGCGTAGGGGAGGTGAGGAGCCGGCCGGAGCTTGGGTTGCTAGTAGTAGGTCGTTGGCCGGTGGGGAAGAGAATGGGAGGGGTGGTGCTAACCACGAGCAGCGCATGATGGAGCTAGGGGTAGGGAGAAGGAGAAACGGGTAGAAGAGGTAGCAGGGGAGGGTGGACTCGCACACATGCTGGAGAAGCAGGGGAAAAAGGAGAAAAAAGAAAAGAAGGAAAAAAATGAAAGGAAAAGAAAAAGAAGTAAAATAAAATAAAAACCAACTAGAAGAAAAACATAATAAATTAATTAAAAGTAAATTGAAAATACTACCATTCAATATCAATAAAATAAGATATTTAAAGTCCAACAATAAACTAATTTAATTTAAAGAACAATTTAATTATAGAACACTAGTTATTATTAGAAAAGTACATCAAATAAAATCACATAATAAAATAAAGGAATTTAATTCTAATTATTAAAACAATTACCTCACATTTAAATTAATAAAGAAAACAACGTAACTCAATATTTAATTATAAAAATAATATAAAACTAATATTAACTAATCAATAGATCAAATAAATATCTTAAACAAATAAAACACGACTAATAATATTATTAAAATAAATTAAAATAATCAACAACGAGAATAAAATAATGTGTAAAAATACACGTAAATCTGGGATCTCACAGTGCGAGTAAATCCTCTTCGAAATGCATGTAGATCGGTTTGATACCTTCCATTATTACATGGAAATTATGGCTTTGGTGATGTGAAGCAAAAATGGATGGGAAAAAGATAATGTGGAAACTCTATGCAGAAACATAAAATTCTGGATTGCTTGGATTGGATTGAAACTTAAAAGGGCTACAAAAATTCAATTGGATGATGAAAATGTTTTGAGAAGCCTAAATATTCAAGTGAAGCCAAGGAAACAAAAAATGATGCAAGTTGTTAAATGGTTACATCCTTCTATGGATGGTTTTAAATTAAGTATTGATCGCAGTTTGATTAAAAACCCTGGTGTTTGTGGAGTCGGTGGTATCATTAGGAATTCTAAAGGAGATTTGATTTTGGCCTTTTCGACTTCTCTAGGAAATGGAACAAGCAATTATACTGAGCTTTCTTCTCTTTTATTTGGGATTCGACATAGTGCCAAGGCAGGCATTCATTCTCAGAAATTGAGATGGATTTGTTGATTGTTGTGAAGTCGTTGAAACAAGGTGTTTACGGCCTTTAGTATCTTTATAATTTTTGGAAGGAAGTCCAACAACATTATTTGGCTGGTATGCAAGTTACTTTTCGGCATTTTTAAGATTGCAATGCGGCAGCATATTTTCTTACCCGTTTAGGTGCGGGAGGGACAATTAATATTTGGCATCAGTATAGAGAACTCCCTCATAAGTTGAAAGGTATTTTAGAAGTTCATAAAGTGAGTTTGCCTTCAATAAAATGCTAATGGTTTTAATAAGTATGGTAGTTGGTTTCTGAATATTTTTCTTTCTGGTCTATGTTTGTTATTATGGTTTATTGTTTATTTGTTGGTTTGATTTGTTTGGAAGCCTGGATTTTGGTCTTTTTGCTATCATGTAAATCCCTAGAGAAAGATTTGTAATCACAGTATTCTTCCGTCATAAGTAAAGATATTTTTAATAAATTTGTAGTGGGGGTAATTATTGGATATGTGGTTTTGACTCTTCGATAAGTTAAAAAAACCTAGAGATAATATAGATATAGAAGTGATAGTTAAATAGTATAGCATTTACGTATACTAAATTATTATTAGTCAATTAAATCTATTTATATTATAGTATAAGTATATTAGTTTATAATATGTTACTCATATTAATATATTATTGAATTTAACTAACTATATAAGTTATAGTTATATAATATATATATATATGATTAATATATAAAAATTATTTATAATTTTACAAAATATGTACAATATCAGAGTTGAAATTAGAGTTGGGCAATCGAAGTCAAAACCAGAGTCGGTACATTACTTCCGACTTTGACTTCAACATTTTTGTGAAAAACACTTGGATTTCGATTGACTTATCGGAATCAAAGAGAAGCTAGGGTGGAGTCGGAGTAGGAGAAAGGTTTTTGAATTTTTACTCAGCCCTAAATTAGAGGCATCGTTCTGCGTTGTTTCAATTAGCCAATGGTTTTTGGGTTTATGTTCCATTAATTACAAATAATATTCTGGGAAGTATATACACAAAAGAGAAATTCAGTAATTAATAAACTCGTCTGTGGAGAATTACAATCATCTGGAATTATTGTTGCATTTAACTATTTACAATTATAACAAAATAAAAATAAAAATTATGACTATATAGTAAGACCTCTCTCTTTCTCTCCACAACAAATTCAAATAAATGGAAAAAAAGAAAGAAAGAAAAGCATCGGAAATAACCGGTGTCAAGTTTCTATTTTCTGTTCCCAGCCTTGCGTTTCGTCTCCATTGAAGATTGCTGCCTCCCACTCCGCTGCAAATAAGCCCCCGCCCCATTTGACAGTTTCCCTAAAGGTGAAGGGCCGAGAGAAGCCTTGGTATTCTTGCTGCAGAAGTTGACAACTTGTCAGAAAAATGTTAATTTTACATGGCGGACAGTATTAAAAAAGGACTATATGGAATATGCTAAACGAAAAATCAATTGTGGTTACCTTATTTCTGGGCTATTTTCTGTCTTTGGATTGGATTTCTTGGGTTTTGCCCCAATTCCATGAGTCATTCTGCTAAGTTTTGTATGGTTGAATTGCCAAAGCAAGTCTGGGTCTGAAGAATCACTTGTGGTGGCATCTTGTTCATCCATTTCATCGGTAGTAGTGACATTGGATGTATGTGGGTAACTTTGGGAAGAATCTGGGAGATATTTCTGGTAAAATACATCTGCTAAGTCACCATTATCTTCTGCCCAACTTCCAAAAGGGTTTTCAACTTTGCCTAGATCATGCTTATTTACCATGACTTTATCAACCCACCCACCGGATCCCATTTCTCTGTCATCTTCTCCTAAGTTCCGGCCATTACTACCCACCGGAGACCAGGGAGGGGAATTCACTAATAGCTCATCAAGATCAAAACTTTGTGTCTTTTGCCTCGAGGCAGATTTCCTAAGGACCTGCAGAGGTGTCATTTCGTGCGGTTTCAAGTTTAGGTTCTCAATACTAATTGGACAACTTTATATAGGAAAAAGGAAAAGATGCAAATCTGCCAGTCTATAAATGGTGATAAATCTTCCTACTCTAATCTATTGGATCATTCAATCGGTAATATAATTTATATCACTTTGAAAAAGTCAATTAAAAAATTCAGTTTGCTTTCATGGAAATGACAAGAGACAAGAATCTATCGAGTCATGATCAGAGAAAATTACTTACCTCAATATTGTTGCCAACATCACCCATTGGTTGCCGACAGTTATTTTGATCTCCCAAAAAACCTGCTTCCTGCTTTTTATATTGAAATGGAGATAACCCACTAGGTTTCACCCTGTATTTTTCAGAGCTTCGAGAAACAGAAGTTTGCATGTGCTCCAGCTCATCGTTTCTGGCCAGTGCTGCCTTAAGACTGGCAATCTGAAGAAGTATTCAATATATTTATCCAAAATTAATACAAACGGACAATGCCCTTTTACATGCTATTATGAGAGATACACAGGTGACAGAAAATATTAGAACCTGTTCTTTGAGCTCCTTGACATCTGCATTATCTTTGTTTACTTTGGCAGCACCAAGCTCGACAGTGGCGACTCTCTCTGCAAATTTGAGTGTACTGATTGTTTCTCCAATAGCATCAGGCTCAGGGCTTATGTGAACAAACATCAGTGTCTTGGCCTGCCCTCCTAAAAATGTGGTTACAACACCAAAATCATACCTCCTATCTTTCCCAAACAAAAGGATTACATTTCCACACTAACTCTTTGGAGAAAAATGTTAGTTTAACCTTACCAAGTGAATCTTGAAGCAGTTGTGTGAGTTTGCTATTTCTATAAGGAACATGTGAATTCTTTTGGGCAAGGGAAGATATTACATCACCCAAAGCTGACAGAGATCTGTTTATATGTTGTGCTTCTCTGAGCCTATCTCCTGTTGCTTCAGATTTGTTTACCCTTTCACTTCCTGCCAGATCAACCAGATGCATACAACCACGAAGAATACTTCCGGATGTCAAGTCTCTTCCTTGAACATGAACAGTCAAACAACTGCAAATTGAAAATTCAGATGGAAAAAAAATCAGCTAGTAAGAAGCATTGTCATAGAACCATCCATAGCATGCAAAAGAATTGTGTTCTTACCTATGAGAGCGACTACTACGATCATTTAGGGCTGTTGCACCCACTGCACGATTCCTTTGTCCAAGGTTCATCAGATCAATAACATCAGATGTTGATGACACTGGCACAAGGTTTGCATCTGGTACATTAAGTCCGTTATGAGAATTATTACGAATTTCTAATGTATCAACCATTAAGGAAAGCCTTTTGATGGGCGGAAGGGTGGGAGGAAGAGTGCCAGAGAATCAGTAAATTTGAAAGAGATTTGGAAAACCGTTTGAAAGATCATGGCATGTTGATTGCATAACCTTGTCAGTAACAGACACAAATAAATTATAAAGGATATCTTTTGTTTGTTCCATCAGTAATGAGGAGATCCCTGACTTGCTCATTATAAATCTCAATCATCTGAACAGAAACATCATAGCAGAAAGTTTCCTCTCTTTGCGTTGCTAAATGAAACAAATCACTCAAAGCCCTATAATTTACTCCTTGGCTTTTCTCTGTAAGCTCTTTAGGTCCAGTCTGGACATGTAAACAACAAAAGTTAGCCACATTTGCATAGTTTGACAAACAGACATCATTGCACATATGCTTCATATCTCCAGAGTTAAATCTAACTGTGTCCTACCATGGTGTAAGTTTTTCCAGATCCAGTTTGGCCATAGGCAAATATGCAAACATTAAAACCATCAAGAACAGACCGAATCAAAGGCTGCATATCAGAGAAGACTTCCGCTGCAATACATGAGGAAAAACAAGTGTAAAAGAAGTGGTAGGATCATAGAATCTCAAAAGCATACAAATGAAAATTCTACTAACCTTGAGTTGCAGATGGCCTAAAGACCTTATTGAAGCTGAAAGACCGGCCTTTCCCATGCTTTAATGGAGAACAGATGGTGAGAATTTCATCTTCTGTATAATCTACGATGCTAAAATGATTGGATTGTCCTGACAAGAAGGGTCTCACTCGACAGTAAACCCTAATACTTCCTGATCAAACAAAACAAGTAACTGTTAATCCATTTTGAGTACTCAAGCTTTAGGCATTCGGTGATTTTCCTTCTTTCCTTTACCACAAGCAGGCTACCATTTATCTTCTTACCCTTGAGATCCTGCACTTGATTGTATAGCTTGCGATTTTCCTCAAGAACTCTATGGTACCCAGAAGCAGCATGAGCTAGACCATGAATGTGCATTCCTACAAAGAAATGTGCAAGCTCAAATACGACAAAGTTCCTTTTTATTCTCAAACACCCATCCAGAAAGGACAGAAAAGAACAATTCGTTTGCTGAATCATACCAAGATTGTCCATCTCTTCATGAAACTTCATCTGCATAAACTGCATACCAGCTTTTGTAGTGTGAAGAGTATCCTTTAGTTCCTATAAAAAAAAAAAAAAAAGCATTAATGCACTGTGCTGTTAAACAAAGAGGAAAAGCAAAAATGATGGAGGAAACATCGGCATTGCTCATACTTGAAGGACTCTTTGCTGTTGATCAAAGGCCATTTGTTGTTTCAGGAGTTGCCCTTTTGATTTCTCATCAGAAACATATGTTTTTTGGATGAATTCCTCCTTTCTCACCTTTTCATTTTTATCTTCAGTCTGAAATATCACAGCAACACAAAATAAAATGTAAGAAATCCAAGTAATATTCTGATAATGGGCTCCGACATCAAATTTGTGCTTATTTTATTGATTCTTAACCTTTAGCTACCTGTTCAGAGGGCAAGAAACAACAAAATACCTTCTTATCACCTGAAGCAAATTTCAATCTGTTGCCATGGGAAAAGGCCATATCTTTTGGAGTTGTTTTCATCTAGGGATTGCCAAGAAATCAATAAAAAATAACTAGTCAAGATACATACACTGGTAGAAACGATTATATTATAATGGAAAATAGGAAAGGACAAAAATCCAGTGACCACCCGAGAGACCAAGTTTTGGTGATTTAGAATGTCCAACAATTCTTAACATTACAAGGAATTTCAAAGCACATTCGAATGCATAATTGGTCCTTAATCCACATTGACATACCAGCTCCAATCGGCTTGCAATACGATGCTCAAACTCCTCCACAACTTTACTTAGTACAGATTCCACCAACTGTTTCACACAGAGGAGCAATAAAATTCACAAATTAGTAGTGCAGGATAAGTAGCAATTATAGCACTCCCAAAGTTGTGAAGGTAGCAGTTATAATGGTATTTGTATTCATTCCTCTCACAGAATAAGTTCAGTCCAATCATGAAGCTATCCATTTTTCATGGTAGTGGAGTCGAATGGAATATACATGATGGGCGAAAAATCGCCTAAAATCTATCCATGCTAGGCTTCTAATATTGCATTCCTGCACACTGGTATGGATACAGATCCTACTAGCTCAGCTTGATCAGCAAACTTTTCTTAGCTAATTTCGATAAGTTTTAACAGCAGTGAGTACATCAATCCTCACCATTGGAACTTCTTCAGGCTTCTTATCTAGCAGAGCCGCACGGACAAGCATACTCAATGAACAATTAGTAGGCTGAAAGAAACAACATGAATATATATTAGTAAAAAAAAGTTACGCATTTTGAATTAATTGGACAAATCAAATAATAAATAAAATAGAGTTAAGCTTACTGACCATTTTATTAGACTCAATGTCGAAGGACAGCTCATTCACAGATTTCTCACCTATTGAGAAGTTCCTTGAGAAGGAGTTTGTGAAAGGCTCCGAATTTTTCCTAACAAAAGATTTGGCTGACACGGTGGGTTTCACATTTCCACCAAATTTCCATACCCCATTCCCCCCATTCTGTTTCCATTCGCTGTATGATTTAAGCGCCAGAACACAATTCACTACTCTTGCAGATTTTCCTCCCTGAAATTTAACAAATTTATTTTAAAATTTTCATTAAAAGATATACTCTTCTACAAAGTTCTACTCTAGCACCATAGTCATTCAATCCCAAGCATCTGGTGCATGTGAAAATTAGATTGAAAGTAACATAAATTTCCAAATTCATGAAAAACAACACTTACAAATTTCTTAAATACATCTTATGTTACCGAATTGTAGAATTAAATAGGAAAATCTAAATCGGTTAAGTTAAAACAATAGAAAACATCTTAACAATTCTACGTTGAAAATATCCTAGGAAATCAAGATGATCCTAATTCCTGAATACATACTTGTTCCAGATCAGATGCCTCGAAAGTAGGAATTCCCATTTCCAACACAGCCACGAGGAGATTTCTCACATTCTCAAAGTACTGAAAAGCCGACAATGCCGCTCCATCAGGAACCAAAGCAGAATCACATGGACTCTCCACCACCTGAAACCAATTATATCCCTAAGTTTTCCATATTCAGAACCGAAAAAAAAAACTAAGTAGAAGGGACCCGAAATTGAGACGAGTATGAGGATGAAGTTGACACCTTGGGTACAGCTCCAGGCTGAACCTTATTGAGAGCATTACACAGAATAATCCCACTTCTCAATCCAAGCCTGAACTCTTCTTCCGAAGGCTCTGCCGGCAAATCCTTCGCCGCAACTACTCCTTCCATCTTTCTCAGCCACCCCGCCGCTTCTTTTCTTCTCGACGCTGCCAATTCCCAAACAAAACAACTAAACAATCTCACTGAAATCATCTTATAGAACTCCGCATCGAAATTTGAGTTTCAAAATGAGCGATCTTTCTTTCACCGTTCTACGTCGAGACAAAAAAAAAAATTGAAAGATGAAGAAACAAAAAGAGGAAAACAAGAAGAGAATTACCTGCTTCCTTAGCTTTTCTAGACTCGAGATCAAGACCATTGTGGCGGTTCCCGTGCTGCTGGAGTACATCCTCGACCACATCCGCCACCGAAAATGACAATGCACCCTCCATCGTCGTCGTCTTCGCTGCCATCATATCAGAATCCAAAAGAAAAACCAGCAACTAGCATTAACTATATGCGATGAAAAGATCTTCTGGAGGCTCGTTTGAAGATGTAGAAGATTAATGGAGGTTTGGGTTTTTCAGTCTCAGATGTGCTATTTGTAGGTGGGTGGGGTGGTATTTGCCTTTGAAGGCTTTTCTTTTATCACCAACACAATACGGAGAACATACAGTTACACGCACACACAGAGAGTTACAGAGTCGCATTCACCATCAGACTTCTGTGTCTTTCCATTTCGCTTTCAGTCTTTAGTCTTTGCCTTTATATTCGCTCATCCTTTACCCAAAGCTACTCTCCGAACCTGTTTCTTCTTTTCTTTTTTCTTTTCTTTTTTGGGTTCTGGAAAGGATTCGAGACATACGCGTGAAGCTACGCGCAGCCATGGGAGAGAGAGATTTGGTTAACGATTACCAACAGCCATTAGAGGAGTTGGGATTTTCATTTTTCACCTTGAGATTTGTATATGAGTTCTCTAATATATAATCATATCTAGGTTTTTTTTTTTGCATTTTATTAATGTGATTATTTCAAATAATTATTATATATTAAAAATGGTCAATTAATCACATTAATAAATTATATATGAGATTACACAAAATTAACTACAAGTAGAGTTATTGTTCTTATTTAGGTGGGATGTGAATTATTACCCAGCTCTGTAATTTTTATCATAAAAATATTTTTTATAATCACATTAATAAATTGTATATGAGATTACACAAAATTAACTACAAGTAGAGTTATTGTTCTTATTTAGGTGGGATGTGAATTATTACCCAGCTCTATAATTTTTTATCATAAAAATACATGCGAATCTAGCGAAATTAAATGGTTTGTATAAACATTGTAAGAACTTGTTTGGATTTGCGTTTCGAGAGTTAAAAAATATTTTTAAGCAATTAAAAAAACTTTTAAAGAAAAATAATATATTTTATAATTTTATAAAAAATATTTTAAACGGTTAAAAAAATTAAAAATCAACTTATTCAAAAAGTATTAAATTAGAAATTTTATAAAAAAGCTCTTCCAGATAATTATATATTTTAAAAAATTACTATAACCAACTCTAAAATACATTTTAGATATATGCATCACAAATAGTAAATGACTTTTTAATAATAGAACTTATTACATTAAGGTTTAAACTATAAACTTTAAGCTAAAAGTAATATTTCCTATCGTAATCCCAAACATATACTAAATCTCATTATTAAATAATGAGATTTTCTATATTTCATGCATAAATGTCATATTATTTGTGTCAAAAATAGCTGATTAACTTTTTCTAGCTTATTCAAAATTAATATCTTAAAAGTTGAAGTGAGAAAAAAGAACTTGTAATATTTTTTTAGTATTTGTACGAAATAATGATAGAATAATTATTAATTAGTTTTGGAATATAATACGTGCAGTATGATATTCTTAATTCATTATGGAATGTCATGTAATTAAAAATTAATTTTTGTCATTTAAAATAATTTTAATATATATCATACTATATTGTAATAGGTTTGGAGGAGCAGGTACCCCCTTAGACTTTAAAGAGTATCTAATTTCTTTTCAAGATAAGTTTTTCAAATATATATAACAGTCCATAATTGACATTTTAAAGCCTGTAGGTTTCTTATTCAAATTAGTTTATGGAAAAGTTTGTGATTTATAAACTATTAATGATGTGATTATCATATTGGTATCATGATTAGTACTTTTCAAGTCATGCTCACTAGTGTACTTGTCATCATTGTTATTAACATTATTGTTATTGTATTTACGGCCATTGACATTATGATATTAGTATACCACCGACGTCACCAGGTCATGGTTATTATTACCATTATCACCACCGGCCAGCTCTTAATTTTTATAAATATTTGAGAAAATAAAACTTATAATCAAATGACAGAAAGTTACATGGATTTTAGTTCTAACCTAAATAGAACCGAAATGAAGACTTTATATATTTGAAGTATGTTATGTACTTCTTTTCTCACATTATATTATTGTTATATTTTTATTAATCCTGATAATAAGTTTTGCTTACATATAATTATTTTTTCGTATTTTTTATGCATTATATTAATATAATTGATTAAAATAATTATTTTATATTAAAAAATATAAAATAATCAATTACATTAATAAAGTATACAAAAAATACGCACAACTGGCTGCACATATTAAAATTTTTAATTCAATAACCTTCCCATATTTCCTCTAAGGATAGTGATAGAGTTATTATTCTTCTACTATTTATTAGTGTATATTATTAAAAAAATATATATAACTTTACTAATATATATTATCCTTCATCCAAATGCACCTTAATTCTTTGCGTGAAGCAATAAGAAACAAAATCACTTTTGTCTAAGTGAGTAGTACGTACTGATGCACAATCACTAGCCTCTTATTCAATTTCTAGAAACCATAATTGATACATTAATAGCCTCTTGATCTTCATTTTCGATCCAAACAAATCCATTAAGTACGTCAAACTTGGTCATCATGAGCTCATCATGATTTACCCCACGAGATTCGAGTTCAATGACACTAACGACAAACTGGAGGCTCTAATTAGTAGGGTTTATTATAAGTACCCTAAAGGCGAAAGCCATGCATCTACTAATAATTAGATGAAAAAATATAGAGTGAAGCCACACTCAATGCACACACTCTCACATGTTACTGTTCACGTGAACAGTAACATGTGAGAGTGAGTGCTCTGAGTGTGGCTTCACTCTAGCACTCCTCTAATTAGATTGTGGGGTAGCTCTTCGATGCCTAATCGAAGCTTATAAGCCCTATATTTTAGTACTACATTCATGAATGGCAGGGCCATCGGATTGAAAGAATATTTTAGTCTCTCCTAATGTCTGTGCATTAGCACTAAGAATCATTAGGCTTAAACTTCTCACCAAAACTCCATACAGCTATATATGATTACCATTAAAGAATTAAAAAAAAAAAAACATAATGCCCACAAAAGATTCCACCTAGCGACCTTTTTGTAGCATCATATTTGGATTTAGTAATACTTTGAATGGTGACAGATATATATTTAAAATAACATGAGCAGTAAACTGGCACACATATAAGGCTATAGTTCAAATCAAGTCAAGCTGGTATTTCACTCGTCAAAGCTTGGATCAACTCAAACTATTCAAGCTCGGACTCAAGTCTGAATTCAACATTTTTATTTATTCTTTATTTGGATTTAATTCAACAAGTTAAATTCTTAATCCGAGCTTGAGCTCAGCTCTAGTAATTGTTCATTTTTATTTTTTTGAATAATATTTAATAACTAATAAATTAGATAGATAAAAAATATATATTATTAAATTTATACAACTAACAAGTAAAACTTCTATTAAATTATCAGATTTTATAAATTTATAAATAACTAATATATAAGTAGTTTATATTTATTCATAATAATAATAATATATTATATGCCTCCAGAAATTAAGGATACATGCACATAATATGATAGCAATATATATTTTTATATATGGTTTCAACGTATTAATATATGAAATTATTAAATATTATTGACTAATAACTTTTCAAATTATAAAATATAGTTATTAAATATATTCAATATATAGATATAAGTTATTAAATTACATATTATATATATATATTTAATTATTAGTTAATACATATATATATATATATACACATAGGTGTATATACTATCAATATATGAATGAGCTTTAAATTTTAATCGAGTTAACTTAGTCATAAATGAGTGGGCCTTAACGAAGTTTAATTGAATCGAGTTGAATTTTGTCTAGTATATGTCATTTACTAATCGAGCAAGTATTTGCTTTTACGAACGGACTTTTTTTTTAAGTCGAATTCGATTTGAGTTTAACCAAATGAATAATGAGTGAACTATCGAACAAACTAATTCATTTACAGATCTACACGCATATCCATACATAATGAAAGAGTCTACTCGTAAATTTTATTTTTTATACGCTTAACACATTGCTGTTATGGAAATTACATATCAATTAGCTAGGCAGCGTATAAATACATCATCTATACTATGATCCACTACAAAAATACAACTTGAAAAAATCAAGAAACTAACAATTTTTTTACATAGTTGACGTTGAAATTTTTTATAATAGCAATGCGTTTAGTGTGAAAAAAAAAATACGAGGTTCTGTATGCTAGAAAATCAATATTATTCATGTTTTCCTTTTTAAAATTGTAATAAAGTACCCCTGCAAAAAGTCGTGGTTTGTTAATACACGAGTTGTATGTAGTAAATTAAATTCTAGACAAATTTTCTTTGCATCAGCAGAAAAAGACTTGGGTAAAAGTTTCAAAGCCACGAAAGTTTGAAAGCAAGCTTGTTTTAATCATCTAATACATCCAAATGTTATTAGAGAATGTCCCACCAGGTGTTAGGAAATTATATGTCCATCTCAGCTAATTAATGTGAATGTGGTTGTTGGAAATAGTTACCGACTAAGCTGATTACAATGGAATTAAGAGATGCTTTGAATCTCTTCCTTCATTTGGGGCCTCTTCTTTTCTTTTCCTTCTTTCAAACTTACTTAGAGGGTAAAACTACAATATCCTTTCAGATGACTAAAGTTATCCAACAGATGATCATGATGACCATACCATATTACGTACTAGGGACCAACCAGAAATATTGCTAATTATATGATCAGTGGAAGAACTTGCCCTAGAATTTAAAGAGTCATCATAATTAATGACATATATATTTCCAAGAAAAATGAATATTTATAATAGATTATTTGTGACAAAAATGACTATTTGTGATGAAAGCATACTCATTTTAATAAGAACTATTTGTGATGAAAGCATACTCATTTTAATAAGAAGTAGTCATTTATACAGACAGTTTTGTCAGCAATCGCCACAATCAGGCACAGTTGACTTGTCACTTGTCACTAGGCAAGATGCTAATAGAAGATACGATTCAGGTACAAAATGCACCACCACGCATGGCTTGTCATAAGATCGCCCAACTAGGTATATATAATGTGTGTCTATATATATATATATATATATATATAATATATATATATATCACCTCAGGGGCAAAAATATCTCCAAATTCCTATTATTCTCCCACGAAACACATATAGGAATCTCATACTAATTTAGGCATCAGAAGTATTCCTCACCACCTTGAGCCTTCATTCTCTACATTTACAAGAAGGCATTGGACTAAAGTGGAATTGCTAGGCTTCAAACATGACATCAATATGGAAATGAGATTTTTTTTTAATTATCTATATAAATTGGATAGTCAAAATTGAATAGAGATGCTGCAGGTTTCACGTTGGGGCGACAATCTTATGAACAATATTTGAGGCCTACAAAGTGAATTTATCTCTCTTCAATAAGCAGAATTTGAGAGGATTTCTATTCAAGATCATTTGGATACAACTTAAAGAGTATAGCTAAAAAAGAGAGATAACTTAAAGATCGAGTTTCATATATATATATATATATATATATGTATATTGTTTTTCCTATTATAAAATTTATTTCACATTAATTAACAGGGCTGCAAACAAATTGAGTCAAGTTGAATTCAGATAAGGGTACTCGAGTTTGATTAACATGTTTGCTTGCTCAAACTCAATTTGAACTCAAATAAAACTTGAATATCCTTATTCGAACTCGGTTCATTAACTATTAATGTTTTTAAATCTCGACTGAAAATAAAAAAACGACTCGAGTTTAAGTAGCTCGAGCTCGAACTCAATTTTTATTTTGAAATTTCTTAATATTATTTTTTGACTAAAAGAGAATTTTTAAATTTTACAAAAAAAAAAAATCAAACGATTTAACTACTTAACCAAATAATTTTGATTCAAAATTCTTATGGTATAACATTTTAATAAAAATAACTATTAGTCATAAATTAAAAGAATAAAACACGAGATAATTAATGTAATAAACTAAGCTATCTAATTCATATAGATAATATAATAAATTAAAAGCTGTAGTTGTATAATATATTATTATACAAATTCTCCTATACACATTTTGGAAACATAATGCATATATATTAAATAAGGTAAACAAGAAATAAATCAATAAGATATAATTAAGTATATAATATAGAACTATAGAACTCAAGGTTTCAACTCTCGTATCTACGTATAGATTTTGATGATAATAAATAAATTCAAAACCCAAACTCAAGTTATCTACGCATGAAGAGAGCTAAACACATCAAGAAATCAAGCATGAGCAAAAAGAAGATCAAGTCTAAAAATAAAGCTCATAGAGTAATTTTGTACATCTCTTAAAATTTGAAATTGGATTAAGACTCAAAATTAATATTTTCTCATAAAAGTATCAAATTGCGTTTTTTACATTTGCATAACTTTATTAAAATATTAATTTTGAAATTATTTGTTTTTATACATATGCATAAAGATTTGAATTTGTAAAATGATTGATAGTCATCTTTAATATGTGCATGTGTTATTTGAAAATCTTGAAGGGTGGTTGTGTGTTTTTTAGACAAATGCAAAAAATAGATGATTTTGTTTGAAAATCTTGAAGGGTGGTTGTGTATTTTTTTGATAAATACAAAAGATAGATGATTTGTTTGAAAATCTTGAAAGATGGTTGTGTGTTTTTTTGACATATGTAAAAAGAAGATGATTTGGTTTGAAAAATAAATTATGCTCATTTTGTCATGTATGAAAAGTAAAAAATTTGATTTGATTTCTTTGAAAAATGAATGGAATTGTCTTTGACAAATATAAAAATAAGATATTTTTATTTGAATCTTTTGAAAAGTAAATAGTGATCTTATTTGACATGTGAACCTTTTTAAATTTGAATATGAAGACTCATTTACCTATAAAAAAACTCACTTGAGTTTTGTAAAAATCACAACAAAAGCTTACACATAAATTGCTAAGTTTTGTATCATTTTCTCAAAGTCCTCATTCTCTCTTCTCTAAATTTTGTGCCTTAATTCTTATTCATTTTAAAAGAAATATAGGTTGTGCTATATTATTCTTATTTCACTCATTGAGGAGTGTACTGTGATAATCTACTCATTATCAGCTCTTGTATTTGTAAGAGGGTGCGTATAACCCTTGTGTGTGTAGAATGTGTTCTACACAGGGAATAGTTGAATCACCAAGTGTGAGGTAATTACAAGTATAGAGAGTGTTCTATATAGACTCTTTGTAGCAGTGTTACTTAAAGGTGTAATAGGTTTCTATTTCCATCTGAAAGAGATTGAATAGTGAATTTAGGATCATCAAGGGGTAGCTTGAGGCGAGAACGTAGGCAGTTGGGCTGAATCTCGTTAAAATATTGAGTTTACTTCTTCTTACCCTTACTCTTTATATTTCCTACTGTTTCATATTCAGTTTATATTTTATATTGTATATTTAATTTATAAGTATTAATTTTTTAATATAACTTAATTCACCCCCCCTCTTGTGTTAGTCAACTGGGCGACAATAACTAACATATTTATATATAACACACACACACACACATATATATATATATAACATATTATGAGTTCAAATGAGTCAAATCGAGCTTATACGAATTTTGTTCACGAGTTTAAAATGGGTTTATTCGAATTTATAACAGTTTTACTCTTTTAATATTCAAACCTATATTAGCATTGACAAACATCTCATTTATTAAATGAATCCAGTTTCGAACCAAATATAAACGAATTCAGTTTGAACTGTTCATAAACTGCTCTATTTTCGCAATCCAAGTGATTTATGCTTTAAAATATTACATAAAAAATAAATAAGATTTCATTTTATCAACCTATTGATTCTCTTTATTAACCTTCATCACAAAAAGTTACTATTTTTATTAAAAATGTACATGTTTTGACAAATAGCATGACTTATTATGAAAATATTTTTTTTTTATATGAGTCTTAAATTTTTATTATGTCTTAAAATAAAGATTATGCAAGTTAAGACTCTACAAATTAAGTTTTTTTTTTTATAGACTTCTTTCAAAAAAGTAATTGATGAATAATGTGAAGGAGGAAACATAGGTAAGCATAAGCCCCATTACTTGTTGCACTAAGAGATAAAGAGATACAAGATGGGGACTATGGAATGAGAAATTGTTAGAAAAAAATAGAGAGTCGCAAAAAACAGGTGATAGGAAAAAAAAAACAAGCAAAAAAGTAGGAAAATTGTCAGCATGGGAAAAGAGTCTAACACATGCAGAGAGAGGAGTTCCATTATCGTAGATCAAAATTTGTATAAAAGGGGACATCGACCAAATGACCATGGATCTTCTTCTTCCTCGAGCTCTCCATCAATTTCTTCTCATTCTCGAGACGCATGGAATCTCCTTCAAGTGAAATTTTCCTCACAACTACTTACACTTTTTCTTGTATAGTAAAATATTAGAGATTGTAAAATACTTATTATAGTAGATCTTCCTTCCAAAACATCCGTGAACGTAAGCATTACGCCAAACCACGTAAATCCCATGTCCATTTTCTGTTTATTTTATCTACTATCAATATGCACACTATCACCATACAGTCAGTCACACTGGAACACCGCCAAGGACTTCAAATAATACCAATCAAAGTCTGAAACGCCTCATTGGGCCAGAAAAGACTTTTTCTCTCCATCCGACCTATTGACCAATTTTTTTTTGCGTCAATAGTGGCGTCATCTGTAAGATTTGAAATTTTTCTAAGTTGGATGTGAGAAAATAACAATTTTCCAGCACACTAGATAAATTGCTGGGCAATCCAACTACACCCTCCCAAATGAGTATTCTTAATCTTTTAATTCTATGAAATGCATAGGAAAAAGTAATTTTCCTTTCTCAGGAAAGGAACTTACCAAGTGCCCATTCCCGTGAAAGAGTCATTTTATCGCACTTATTCACTCGGAAATGAAGTAGAGGCTAGTTCGCGAGGCACTTTCATTCCCAAGTAATTAGTGGGTGAAAATATGCACTTAAGTGTACAATATTCCACGAAACAGAGGCAAGTGCACTGGACGCATTGCGGACTTAAGTGCACAGTGCCCATTTACATCCCATGTATACATAGCTACTGTGCATGCATATGGTGCATGTGCACACTAACTGCATCTTGTTGAAGGCTCCTTGGTAGTGCATCTGGGCTCGGCCCCTTGGCATTGTGCGGTGGACTCGACTAAGCCACTAGCGGTCACTCACCTGACCACCGATAGTTTCTATCCCAACATACACGGTCCCTATCCCCCGGGGTCGTGAAAAGTGCCCATACACACCACATCTGAGTACGCAAAGGGACTGTTATCAAACCCATCGCACCAGGGAGAGAAAAAGGTCGCCAACATCCACCTTAGGGGTCATGGCTTGCGTTGTTTGTCTCCACTAGCACTTGCCGATTGTCCTAGTCGACCAACAGCAACAATTCCCTAGTATGCCATCCATAACAATCATGGCAGAACCGAGCTCTGCACAACCCCGAGGCACGCGACAGCTAGCCATGAGCCACTTAACCTTTCAGTGGCCCCCAGTTGGGCCGTCAGAGGGTTCTGTCTCAGACCAGAAGACCCCCACTGTTAGATGGAAGACCTATGCACTTAACAACAGCACGATATGTCTCAGGAAACCTGCATTAAGAAAAGATGAAGGGGACTGCTCAACAGTGAAGGGGACTACACACTGCAAGCCAAGGAGTAGAGCAGAACAGAACAGTGAAGGGGACTGCTCAACCCCATCCTACTGCACTGTTGCAGAATTACCAGAAATGTATAGTGCAAATATGTGTTTATGAAATGTAGTGTTGACCTTACTATTTTATCTTAGAGGATGTGTATATAACATCTACTCTTCGTATCATTATTCAGATTATTAGTTGAATGAAAAACAGAGTGGTTCACACTTCTCCCATTTCAGTTTCATTCTTTCTCATTTCTCAATCTTCAACATCTTTTTCAACAATCTTCAACATGGTATCGAGAGGGTTTAGTGCTCTTCTCATTTCAACAATCTCTCAAGAATTTCTGGTACGTAGTATCATTTCAACTTCATCTTTCAAAGTTTCTTTCATCTCTCAAAGTTTCTTTCATCTCTCAGAAATTTTCTCAAATACCTTTTGTGCATATCACTTCACTCACCAATTTCAATGGCAAACACCCACAATGCTTCCATGTCACCCACAGAAGACCCAACTAAACCCTTTTACCTTCATCACAGTGATAACACTCATACAATTGTTATCTCACCTCCACTCACCAGGCCCAACTATGTTTCATGGAGTCGTTCTTTTATCTTGGCCATTTCAATCAAGAACAAACTTGGGTTTCTCAATGGAAGCATCGTGACCCCGGAACCCTTTGACCCACTTTATACACCTTGGTTGCGCTGCAACAACTTGATCCTTTCATGGATTCTCAACTCCATCTCGAAAGAGATAGCCTCCAATGTGTTTTACATTAGCTCTGCAAGAGAGGTTTGGGAGAAGCTCAAAATACGCTTCTCTCAACCCGATAATGTGCGAATATATCAGTTGCAACAACAACTTGGAACCATTACTCAAGGGACACGATCGGTTGGTGAATACTTCACCCAACTCAACGTCGTTTGGGAGGAGTTGCGCAACTATAGACCATTGCCATGTTGTTCTTGTGGACTCTGCTCATGCAAAGCACTCAGCTCCATTGGTGAGGTACAAATCTCAGATTATGTTTTTAAATTTTTAATGGGTTTGAATGATTCCTATGAAAGCATTAGGGGACAAATCTTGCTTATGAGTCCAATCCCCTCTTTGGACAAAACCTTCTCCATGATTATTCAAGAGGAAAGGCAACGAGAAGCACGCACCTTGACTCTTCCCATTGCTGAATCTTCAGCATTGGCAGTGGTCAATACTCAAGCCAAGAGAAAGGACAAGATGGATATCTCATGCCAACACTGTGGAAAATCTGGACATACCCGAGAAAAATGTTATAGACTTGTTGGTTTTCCACCAAACTTCAAGTTTACAAAAACCAAATAAGGGCACTATAGCAGCAACACTTTTACTCCACCTCATGCAGCAAATCAAGTCCTCTCTCAACGCAGTAGCATGAGGAAATGCCACAGCTATTGTTGCTTCAAGATCAAGTTCAGAAACTCATGGCTCTTGTCAATGGAAAGACACCGCAGCTTAATCATAGCTAACCCCCTGCACCCGAACAGCCAAAGTCGCCTCACCGCTCCAATATGGCAGGTATACTACCTTTTAACAATCTCATTTTTCCAACTTCTACTCATCATTCTTGTAGTGCGTCTGGTCATCATTCAGCACCATGGATAATTGATACTGGTGCTACAGACCATATGATTTGCTCACCTTCACTGTTCACGACCATCACTTGCACCACACAAGCTCATGTCCAACTACCAAATGGTACTCAAGTCGCTGTCACACATATAGGAACTGTGCAACTCTCACCTGAAATCATGCTCACCAACATTTTATGTATTCCCTCCTTCACTTTTAATTTACTATCTGTCAGCAAGCTCACTCACAACCCGTCTTTATGCGTTGTGTTCTTGCATGATCATTGCTTTATACAAGTCCTTTCTTCATGGATGACGATTGGACTTGCTAAGAATAGTTATGGTCTTTATTACCTTCTACCCAGCTCTCTCGGATTCAAATCTTCAAATTCCAAGTCCAACTCACAAGTTGCCTGTACCACAAAACAACCAAAAATTGATGTTTGGCATTTTAGACTAGGGCATTTGTCAAGTCAAAGGATGAATTTAATGCAATCCTCATTTCCTGATGTAAAATTTAGCAATCAAGATTACTGTACTATTTGTCATTTGGCTAAGCAAAAGAGAGTTTCTTTTCCCATTAGCATCACTCGTTCTAATTCAATCTTTGATTTAATACATTGTGATGTTTGGGGACCCTATTCTCAACCATCCTTGCAAGGACATCAATACTTTCTCACAATTGTTGATGATCACAGCCGTGTAACATGGGTCCACTTAATGAAATTCAAATCTGAAACCAAACAAATTCTGCAATCCTTCATTAGAATGGTAGGCACTCAATTCAACTCCAAGGTTAAACAAGTTAGAACCGACAATGGTATGGAGTTTCATATGCCAGATTTTTTCAACACCAATGGGATCCTACACCAAAAAACTTATGCTTATACTCCACAACAGAATGGTGTCGTGGAAAGAAAACATCAACGTCTTCTTAATGTGGCTAGAGCATTACTTTTCCAAGCTAATCTCCCACTAAGGTTTTGGGGTGATGCTGTATTAACGGCCACCTATTTGATTAATAGGATTCCCACACCAATTCTGGATAATAAAACTCCATATGAGTTTTTGTTTGGTTCTACTCCTTCCTATGACAATTTGAGAGTTTTTGGTTGCTTATGCTATGTGTCCACCCTCAAGCATACCAGAATGAAACTTGACCCGAGAGCTAAACCATGCATCTTCATTGGTTATCCAGCTGGGGTAAAAGTTTATAAGGTCTATGACTTGTACACTCACTCCACTTCAATCTCTCGGGATGTCACTTTCCTAGAGTCCACATTTCCTTTCACCCAATCAAGTTCCATATCGGTTTCAGACCCAAGCCCTTCTAGTCTTACCTTACCACCAGTCCTACCAGACATTTCCTTCCCTTTTTCCACATCCAGTGATCTCACTCAACCCTCGCTCGACACTCCGCTCGAGCGAGGGCCAGGCAGTGACTTCGCTCGACACTCGCTCGACACTCCGCTCGAGCGAGGGTCAGGCAGTGACTTCGCTCGACCTTCGCTCGAGGAATCGCTCAAGCAAGGGTCAGGCAGCGACTTCGCTCGAAACTCACTGGACACTCCGCTCAAGCTAGATTTCGAAAACACCAGATGTTCTAATCATATTAAACATGCTCCCTCTTACCTACTTGATTATCACTGTGCTACAGCCTCATCACAGAATTCTCCACATAACCCTCCAACCATTCACCCCCTTGCCTCTCATCTCTCATACACTCACCTATCTCCCTCTCATAAATCCTATTCATTATCCCTCTCTCTCATCCATGAGTCGAAAACCTATGATGAAGCGGTTGTGTCAAATCATTGGAAAGAAGCCATTCAATCTGAACTTTCAGCCCTTGAAGCTAATAGTACTTGGACCATCACCTCTCTACCACCTGGACAGAAGAGCATTGGTTGTCGGTATGTTTTCAAGACTAAGTTGAAATCCGATGGTAGCATTGACAAGTATAAAGCTCGTCTAGTAGCTAAAGGTTACACTCAACGGGAAGGCTTTGACTATCAAGAGACTTTTAGCCCTGTTGCCAAACTCACCACCGTGAGATTATTTCTTTCTCTTGCTTCTGTCCATGATTGGCATTTAACCCAACTTGATGTCCACAATGTATTCCTTCATGGCGACCTTAATGAAGAAATATACATGGATCTTCCTCCTGGTTTTCAGCTCAAGGGGGAGTCTCACACACAAGGTGGAAAGCTTGTATGCAAATTACACAAATCTCTCTATGCCTTGAAGCAAGCCTCTCGGCAATGGAATTCAAAATTCACTTCATTTCTCATCTCAATGGGCTTTCATCAATCACAATCAGACTACTCGTTGTTTACTAGACACGACAAATCTGGTTTTATTGCTCTTCTTGTATATGTGAATGATATCATATTGGGCAGTGGCAACTTGACAATCATTGAAGAAGTCAAGGATCATCTACATTCTCAATTTAAAATTCGAGACCTAGGAGTCCTTAAATATTTTCTTGGATTAGAAGTAGCAAGATCGTCATCGGGTATTCACCTGTGTCAAAGAAAATACACTCTAGAAATTCTAGAGGATGCTGGACTGCTTGGGAGTAAACCTGTTAGTACACCGATAGAGCAGAATCACAAGTTATCTCACTCTTCCACGAATTACTTGACTGATACTACAAGCTATCGTAGACTAATTGGAAGACTCATCTACCTATCCAATACTCGGCCAGATATCACGTATGCAGTCAATATTTTGAGCCAATTTGTTGATAAACCGGCACAAGAACATCTACATACAGCTCATAGAATACTAAAGTACTTGAAAGGCTCAATTGGGCAAGGTGTCTTCTGCTCCTCTAAAACAGATTTGCACCTCAAAGCTTATAGTGACTCGGATTGGGCAACTTGTCCTGAGAAACGAAGATCAGTGACTGGTTTCTGTGTGTTTCTTGGAGACTCATTGATTAGTTGGAAGTCCAAGAAGCAACTTACTGTATCTAGATCATCAGCTGAAGCTGAGTATAGAGCATTGGCACACACGAGCTGTGAAATTGTTTGGCTTAACTACTTGTTGAAGGATTTTAATGTACACCAAGAAAAACCAGCAACTCTCTATTGTGATAGTCAATCAGCAATTCATTTGACCAAAAATCCTATCTTTCATGAAAGGACCAAGCATGTTGAGTTAGACTGTCATTTTGTTCGGGAAAAAGTCTTGGCTGGAATTATTACTATGGTTCATGTAGTCTCAAGGTTTCAATTGGCTGACATCCTCACCAAGGCATTGTCAGCCCCCACTTTTCAGTTTTTATTATCCAAGATGGGTGTACTCAATATCTATGCCCATCTTGAGGGGGAGTCTCAGGAAACCTGCATTAAGAGAAGATGAAGGGGACTGCTCAACAGTGAAGGGGACTACACACTGCAGGCCAAGTAGCAGAGCAGAGCAGAACAGTGAAGGGGACTGCTCAACCCCCATCCTGCTGCACTGTTGCAGAATTACCAAAAATGTATAGTGTAGATATGTGTTTCTGAAATGTAGTGTTGACCTTACTATTTTATCTTAGAGGATTTGTGTATATATGTAACATCTACTCTTTGTATCATTATTCAGATTATTAGTTGAATGAAAAGCAGAGTGGTTCACACTTCTCCCATTTCAGTTTCATTCTTTCTCATTTCTCAATTTTCAACATCTTTTTCAACAATCTTCAACAATATGCATTCCAAATGCTCACTACAACCAACCGTAAGTTGTTTTCTTGCCAAATGCCACTAGGATGCTTGTCTGTGTCGTCTACGCTGGCATGGTCTCTGACCACCTTGGTCAGTGAACAAACCAAATCATTGCTCATGCCGTCTATCCGTGTAGGAGTTATCTGCTCGAAATTCATCGACACCAGAACTAGATCTCAACACATGGGCTCGGACCAGGCATCATGCATGCCCGAGATTTGGACTAGGAGCATCTGCGGACTCAGCACCCTCACTCACAAACTACTGCTCGAAAGGTTACACAACACAACTCGAAAGGCTACTCTGTATGGCTGGGAACTCCTTTATCGAGCTCCTCAACATCTACATGAGCTCGGGCACGACAGACATAGGGTTAGGAACACCTCAACGCACCCCATGGGCTCAAACCATTCCCAATAGGGAAATGTAGGGGTTAGACAATACACAACTTAATACATAGACTCTAACAATACACAACAAGAACATGGACCGCCCACACCACTCAGAAAAAGAAATAGGGGTGTAGAAAACAAGTGGTAAAAAAAAAGCAAGCGAAAAGATGGAAAAATGGTTGGCATGGGAAAAGAGTCTGACACATACAAAGAGAGGAGTCCCATCAGCATAGATCAAAATTTGTATAAAAGGAGGCCTCGACCAGATTACTAGGGATCTTCTTCTTCTTCTTCGAGCTCTCCATCAATCTCTTCTCCTTCTCGAGACATATGGAATCTACTTTCAGTGAAATTTTTCTCACAATTACTTATACTTTTTTTATACAATGAGATACGAAAGATTATAAAATATTTATTATAGTAGATTCTCCTTTCAAAACGCCTATAGACGTAAATATTATGTTGAATTACGTAAATTGTATATCTATTTTCTATTTATTTTAACTGCTATCAATGAACGTGGCCTCACCATACAGCCGCACCAAAATATCATTAGGGGCTCCAATCAATATTAATTAGAACCTGAATCGCTTTAGTGGGTCAGAAATAACTCTCTCTCTCTAGTCTATTGAATGATTTTTACTGCATCAACAAATAAAATCATCTTATTCTTATTTTGAAAAGTAATAATAATAATAATAATTGAAACCCGACAAAAGATGGGAGCACGATATAAGAATGGCGTGGAATGTGGAGAACAGTAGAAGCCACAGGGACGGTCACAGATATTAGGGCAAGTCCGTCAATTCGGATGTTGGGTAGCTTCAACGTTCGAAAAATTCAAATCGTTGGTTAGGAACCAGAGCTAGGAGGTTCGGATACCAACTGTCTGTATTGGCCCCCACGTCCCGGGCACTTTGGCCGGCATATTATAACACTATTCACGGCACTGAATGCCAATGACCACCAATAAAAATTGCCCACGTAGCGTACAGGAAACGAATTTTTCCACGTGATTTATTTTCATTGGATATTCGTATAGTTGTTTACAACCTCGAAAGACTTGTTAAGAGCCGGTCAATTAGTCTTGCACAGAACCACAAGCACCTGAGGCGCGTGCCATAACCTATTGACGTGGGGAATATCTTACATTGAGCACTCTCATTAGTTGATGCATATCCATATACAAAATTATATTTACATAATATGCGTTTAAACTTTTGTATATTAAATTATGCATATTTAAATATTTAGATACTTATAAATAATATTTCTTCAAGTTTAAAAATTTACTATTCACTTTTCAAATATTCTTTTATTATTTTATTATTGATTTTGGAGAGTTTTATATATTTTTTTAAAAAAATTTATAAAATAACTAATCTATTGAGCTGCTCTAAGTATTGATTACTTAATTCGATTAGCCCCGCTTGGATTCAGAGATGAAATGAGTTGAGATGAGTTTAGATGAGTTTAGTTTATTTTTTAATATTATTATTATTTTGAGATTTGAAAAATGTGTATTGGGAATTGAAAAAGGTGTATAGGAATTTGTGTTTTATATAAAAAATTATAAAAATATAATAATAAAATGAAAATGAATTGAGATGAGTTGAGATAAGCTGAGCTCACCTCTGAATCCAAGCGGGGCCTAAATCTTATCAAATTATATTCATCCAATATTTTCAATATATCCTAATCATCTAATCCTAACCAACTACTTTTTGCCTTTATAATTGTAATCATTGTTATTCTAGCAATAAGAGATAAAAAATAAAAAATAAAAAAAAGGTAATTATTTTGGAGGCCCAGATCAATGGCACTAAAGTCTCACCAGCACAGACAGACCATGAGCCCCTCCCCACCCAACTATAATCACACATACAAAATCATATATATTCCCAGGCAAATCCAACAAAAATTGGGAACATAAACAATAAAAATCAAGCCCTCATAAGCAACCAAGTAAAAGGTTGTTAAGAGACCAAAGTTGCCAGGAGTTGGCTCTTAGTTTTAATTTAAGATAGGACAATGCTACACAATCTATAAAATTGGATTCTTTTACAGTCTACCCAATAAAAAGATTAAAAAAATCTTTATTTTAATATAAATTTGATGTAATATCCTTATTTCATTTACCCATAAAATGTAAGTATTTTGATTATGATTGCAATTTACAAAATATAGATTATAAGAAGAATTATTCTTTAAGAAAATGGAAGAAGAAAAAAATCTAGAGAGAAGAAATGATAACATCATAGGTTTATTTATGGGTGGGGCAAAGAACTAGCATTAAATCATGAAAGCATTCCACTCCTGCATGTTTTGGTGGGTTCAATACTTTTAGAGCCGTCCAAAGTCAATGACTATCATGAGGGTTCTTCCGCTCCTCACATATTCCCCTTCCTACACATGCGTTCAAATTATATACCCCTGTACTTGTTTGCAATGTTTTGTTTGTAATCTTTCAATCACCCACGAGAAAAGAAAATTCATAAACTTTAGGGTTGCTCCTCCCCTAGTCTGTCAAGTTGCTTGAACCCAAAAAAATAGAAAAACAGAAAAAAAAAAAAAAAAAAAGGTGTACTAGGCTATTGCTCAGCATTGATTGTTGGGCATGTCACCTAATACAAATTTATCTTTTTATTTTTATTTTTTATTTTTTATTTTTTTATTCATAATTTTTTATTTTTTAAATATTTTATAAAATATAAATATATTAATATTTATTTCCTTAATTATTAAGTAAAAGATTTTAAAAAAATTAAAATATATGAAGTGTTAAAATAGTATTTTTCAAAAAAAACAAAAAAAGAAGGAAGGAAGGAAAAGTGAAATAAAAGATTTCAGAACATCATAAATTGAGGTTTACACTGGCTTTATTCAGTCCCATGTGTCCGAGTGATGTCATAGAGGCATTGGATTGGAACTAACCATGGAATACTGTTTCTAAAATAATTTCAAACGTCGTTGTCCAACCGGAGAAAAAGGAAAAAATTACTCTTAAAAAAAGGCTATGCTGATATAAAGACTCTGCCTTTCAAGTTGTCTTAATCTTCAAAACAGAGCATAAAGCTCAGGAAACCCTTTTTCTACACCAATCCGATGTCAACAAACGGGCACCATCACCATTATTAGCATATATACCTCACGAGGCTGGCATTGAGATGGAAATAGTGAAGATTTTTGTAATCAATCTAATTTTTTTTAATCCAAAGCCAAATGAGAGTGGGGTAAGTTCTTCTAAAGAATCGTATGCATAATTCAGTTCTATAATAGGATAAGAAAATTCTTGCTTAAAATGAATTATTTAGCATTAATTTTCAACGGGGCAATCCTCTGGATGGGCTATCTTTTCAATGTTTACACCCCGAAAAGGGCTACTCAAGAAGAAAAGGCTTATTATGAGTGACACAAAAACAATAGAGAGGGTTACGAGTGATTAGACAAATTTTAACCAATTCAGTGGCCTTTTGACTTTCACAACTTGCTAAAGTAATTATGGCTGAACAAAAATCAATGGGAACGTCGGTCCTCGATCGGAAAGGACCGTCGGTAGTTTTCCTTTACATTTCCTCTTTTTTTTTTTTTCTTTGATATTCTTAAATAATATTAAAAAAGAAAAACAATCCTTGCACTAACAATAATTTTACTATAATTTTTTTTAAAAAAGTAAAAATTTGCACATTTAAAAAAAATATATATTGTTATGAATATAAATGAACGAACGGCGCCGCCCCCTGTCCTACCAGTAAATTATGTGAATGATCCCACCACTATTATATTAAATTCTGCATAGTAACTTGTATAGTAATTTCAACGCCTATAAATATGGGTTTAGTTGTAATGAAATTCATAAGAAAATATAGAGAAGGAAGAAAATTTCAGAGAGTTTATTTTACATTTCTCTTGTAATAGTAGTAGTTTTCTTTTTAGATTTATAACACGTTATCAGCACGAGGTTCTATCGATACTGAAGCTAATGGTCTTCTACTTCAAGTAAGTTTTTCAATATATTATTTGTAGTCCTTGAGATAAATATTAAAGGTAATATTTCTGAATATTACTTGATAAAATTTTATTTTTATTCTCATGATAATGTGAATATATTTCTTAAATTCACAGATTTATTTTTGTAATATAATGTCAAATATTGAGATTTATTACTATTAACATTTCTGAAAAATGTTATTTATCCAGGATCCTTGATGAGATCTATTTGGATATGATGATGAACTTGAAAGATACAATCATAGAAGAAAACCATGTGTCCCTGAAGGACCGTGCTGTGTATCTCATGATGAAAAATCATCTTACTGTGTGAAATAAATTAAGAGAGTGATATAAATACCAGAAGATGTAATCCTCTCAAAAGATCATTATGATTTATTGCACTTGAAGTTGCAAGATTTTAAGAGTGGTATTGAATATTCTGCACTCTTTAAAATCAGCTCAATATTAAAATTATACAGTGAAAATGTCACTGATGATGATATATAAAAGAAGACATTATTTTTCATACCTCGAATGTGCTCCTGCAATAGCAATATCGAGAGTGAAAGTTCAACAAATATTCTGAACTTTTGTTTTGTCTTCCAGTGATTGAGCTAAATAGTGAGTTTTTGTTACACCAGTTACGTCCTATTAATGATATCGAATTTACACAATTCCTAGAAGTGAACGGGAATTAAGGGCGTAAACGTGGTAGAAAAATTATAGAAGTGTTGGTCCCAAAAGCGACAACACTAAAGATGATAAAAATATATCATATCACCAGAAGTGATCAAACTCAGAGAAGGGTAAAAGCCCTCAGAATAATTCTTCATAAAAAGATGAAGATGTTTGTCATAGATGTAATATGACTAAACAGTAGTCACGTACCTGTTGTACGGCCAAGCACTTGATTGATTTATACTAAGTTTTTATATATAAGCTTATTAATATTTCATCATGTTTTGAAATAATGAAATATCGGTGCCTGAAGCACGACAAGAAATTACTTGGGATAATAAAGTCCTGTTTAAATTTGATCCTCTTACAAATAAATGTGAACCAGAAGTTCAGAGGATTATTTATCTGCAAAGTGTTGCAAATCAATTACATGATGTATTTACTTACACTAAAGGTGTTGTAAAATCATATATTACTGCTGTTAATGCTTAAGCAAGAATTGAAGTCCTTGAAAGACGAGTTGTTAAAACAGAAATAAATGAGTCTAAGATACACCTGAAGCGTTGAAAACCTATTGGTGCACAATAAAAATAAAAATCGGTGCTCATGAAGAGACCGTATTTTCTGTATAAAATATAATCCCCCTGAAGATGAAACCTCCTGAAGAGGTAACTCCTGAAGAGTGTAACTCCTGAAGAGTATAACTCCTGAAGAGAAAACTCCTGAAGAGTATAAATCTCCTGAAGAGGAACCTCCTGTAGAGGTGTTTCATGAAATGTTTTTCCCTGAAGAGGAACAATGAGATCTCAATGCATTTCATGAGTACTGGAAAATTTATGGATAGAAATAAAACTGTTGTCGACAACATATATGATAACACTTGATATTACCAGAAGTAATAAAGAAAGTGAGCCAAAAAGCGTCGAAAAATGCCGACGTAGAAATAATTGGCCAAAATGGAAAGCAGTTATTAAAACTGAATTAAACTCGCTAGTGAAGCGAGATGCATTTGGACCTGTTGTCCAAACACCAAATGGTGTAATATTTGTCAGATATAAATGAGTATTTATACAAAAGCGTAATGCGAAATGAAATTGTGCGGTATAATTTATCGCATAAGGTTTCCTGTAGAAACCCGAGAGCAATTATGAGGAAAGATATTTCCTTGTTATGAATGCAATCACATTCATATTTTTTAATTGATTTGGTTATTACAAAAGGATTAGATATGCAGTTAATGAATGTGGTCACTGCATATTTATAAGCATCATTAGATTATTACGATACTTGAAGCATCTAATCCAAGTACATTTAGGAGTATGTACTTTATAAAGTTTCAAAAATCTTTATATGGGTTAAAGCAATCCGGACACATGTGGTATAATTGAATCAACGAGTATCTATTGAAAGAAGGATTTAAGAATAATCCTATATATTCATGTGTTTTATCAGAATCCGGATTCGTCATTATTGCAGTTTACGTTGATGATTTACCTTATTAGAACTCTTGAAAAGATTACAAGGGTTGCTATAAATTCAAGGAATGCATTTGAAAAGGAAAGATCTTATTATTCAATTCATAGATGAGTTACAAGAATTTGAGACTTCTAGCCTCATCTCTCAAATGCATTTGCTCTTCATAAAGCAACATACCATCCTTATCTAAAGGATTAGGCAGTCGAAATAAAGAGGCAAGTAAGGATTTTAAATCCTTATTCTCCTGCTTTAAGTCTGCAATTTTTTTGTCAGACTCTTGAACGAGTCGTTGAAGTACATAAACCTTCTCGTTAAGCTCCTCAATCTCACGATTTTTGGATTGTAATCGGTTGGAAAATCTAACAATAGAGGAGGAGTATCGGGTGCCAAGAGTTACCAGCTCATAAACAGCTTCACGATCTGACTTATTAGCCAGATCATTTGCTTGCTGCAACATTGCACCTGCGGAAGATGCAGGATCAACTTGTAATTGAGGTGAAGGATACCTCATATATTGATTGTGAGAAATAGTAAAAGGAAATTGATGAGCCATTGGAAATTTGTAGAATAAGAATACAAATACAGATGAATTATAGATATGAGAAGAAGATTTGATGCGTACTAAATGAAGCTAAAGACGGTTCTTATAGAAATGGAAATAAGAACAAGACAAACCATCATCTCTTCAAATCTCAGTTTACAAGATATGCTAGATGCATAATTTCAAAAACCAGCGAGATTAATTACAGCTATCCCTATTTTCTTGTAAACGCTGAACATCTGCCGTTAGCTGCTGTTGTTGACTTTGTATCTGAGCTTTTTCCCGTTCCAGCTCTTCTACTCGTGTTTTCAGATCACGAGAATACCAGTCTACAAGTTTCTTCAGCTCCTTGTTTTCTTGTTTTAAATCTTTATTTTTTCTATCTTTAGTTACAAGCGTTTGATGCAACTCAGATATTTGATTTTTAAGATGATCAACCCCACTCGTTCTCGCCAATAGCCTCTGTGACATGGTTGTAAGAGAAGCAGCATATTGAGCACTGAGGGTTATTGATGCTGCAACAATTTCAGGATCAGATTTACTAGATAGATATATCTCTGCTCCTATCATGGTGTTTACAGTCTCAGGAGAAAATATAAGTGGTTGAGGTATAAAAGGTTTATGGTTTAAATCTGGGACATTAGAATTTCTATCAGACATAATATCGTTCTGGATGAACAACAACTGAATCTATGAGGAATGCGAGATCTTTTTGCTAGAGTAAACCAATGGTAAAATTGGTTATATTTAAACAACAACAACCCGAAACTTTCAAATCTCTTCAAGATCTCGTTTGTCCACAATGTCAAGCGGATTTGATTTTCCGCCGAACCGATAATATTAAACCTCAAAGTTTTTACAGCTTTTATCATACATAGATGGTTTCCAATGTTATTTCCGCCGTATATAAACAAGTTCTTCCTAATAACGCCGAATGAGGGGGAGAAAATTTTAGATGAAAATATTATCATACTCTCTCTAATGCATTATTTAGTTGGGGATCGTGTTTAAATTCTTAACTTGTTATATATACTGAAATCATATTTGCTTATTACTTGAAATACTAACGTATATTATCAGGGGGAGTTTAAGTATTACTGCAGGTATCAGATTTCTATTAAGTTTGTCAACCAGATATTATTTTTCACCTTCAAATCACTCAGAGATTATTGCAATTCATGAAACAAGTCAAGAGTATATTTGGCTGAGATCAATGACTCAACAATTTTATACGAAGATAATGCTACTTGTATCACTCAAATCAAAGTAGGATATATCAAATATACGATCAAGTGATAACCTGACAGATTTATTCACAAAGACATCACCAACTGCGACATTCAAGAAAATTGTGCAGAATATTAAAATGTGAAGACTCAAAAACTATTGTCATGCACTTTCCAGGGGGAGTAAAAATCCTGAAGACTTATGCTGATTGTACTCTTTTTCCTTCGCTAAGGTTTTATCCCATTGGGTTTTCCTTTGCAAGGTTTTAATGAGGCAATCTTAAAGCACTTGTGGATACATAAAGAGACTGTACTCTTTTTCCTTCGCCATTGGTTTTTCTTCCCACTGGGTTTTTCCTTGGCAAGGTTTTAACGAGGCAGATTCCTTATGGGTGGTCATTCAAGGGGGAGTGTTATGAATGTAAATGAACGAACAGCGCCGCCCCCTGTCCCACCACTAAATTATGTGAATGACCTCACCACTATTATATTAAATTCTGCATAGTGACTTGCATAGTAACTTGCATAGTAATTTCAATGCCTATAAATATGGGCTTCAGTTGTAATGAAATTCATAAGAAAATATAGAAAAGGAAGAAAGTTTCAGAGAGTTTCTTTTACATTTCTCTTGTAATAGTAGTAGTTTTCTTTTTAGTTTTATAACATATATCATATTTTACTAATAGTGAAGAGAAGAAAGTAGAGAGAAGAGAATAAATTATTTTTTTTTTCTATTTGTGAATAATAATTCTCCAAAACTCTCTAAGTGGAGAATTACTATTCACAACTAGAAAAAAATATTTTTATTTCCTATTCTTCACTTTCTTCTCTCCATTATTATTCAAATATGACCAATTTTTTTTTAAGGTGTGCAAATTTATATTTTTTAAAAGAAAATTTTAGCAAAACTATTGCTAGTGCTCTCAAATAGGTTATCTCTAAAGCCAAATCAATGGCCATCAAAAACAAAACCACATAGCCAAAGCCCGCTTCCTAATGTTCAATTTTCATTATTTTTTCTCTATAATTTGTTTATCTATGTAGAAATGGTTTTAGTGGAAAGCGATCTGATAGTTTGGAGGGGCAGCAATTGTTGCACGTCTCTCCTCCTTTGTTAGTGTCTGTGGTAGCCACCTCGTCGAACCCAAATATCAAATTCTACATCCATTTGTCTCTGATTCTATTGATTTCTTCTCAACCTGAGAATTCTTTTTCTTGGTTTCGTTGTTATGTGCACAATAGTATTTTGTAATTCAATAACAATTAATCTGGCCAACTGAGGTGCTAGTGACCTCCACACTCACTTTCTGAATAATCCTCGAAAACTGAATTCGTTCATAGGGAAATACAACGCTTTAATTAAAAGACTTAATCAACTAACCAACACCAACTCAAATAACTAATGACTAACCCATAACTCAAAAATGCAAATCATGGCCTACAACGGACTCAGCTGAATAATAGATTAAGTCAAAGAGCTGCTAACTTAGCCCATTACCTATGAACTAGAAATAAAAAAAAAGGACAACAATGAGCAATTAATTACAAACGTGACCACCCATATACAAACGACATAAACTCAACAAACCCTAACCCTAATTTGACACTTCACTTTAGACCAACCTTCTTTTCTTTGTGGCTCAACCTAACACACACTTCTCCTTCAAAAGATCTTGCCCACAAGATCTAGATGCCTTCGCCTGAGTTCGTCTACATCTTCCCAGGTAGCGTCTTCCGTAGCAATTCATTTCCATTGTACCAATAACTTTACTCCAAGTTAGTGCCCCTTTCGCACAAGTCTCCACTGTAAGATAAGCTCTGGTTTTAGGACTAGAGTTCCTTCAGGGGTTACTTGAGGAAGCGATGGTATTGGCTGTATTTTGTCTCCGAGGCATTTCTTGAGGTTTGAGACATGGAAAGTACAGAAGATTTGGGATCCCTTTGGAAGAGCCAAGGTATATGCAACTTTACCCACTCTCTGAAGGATCTGGAAGGGTCCATAGTAGCGCGACGACATCTTCAAGTTTCTTCGCACGGCTACTGACATTTGGCGATAGGGCTTCAATCTCAGGTAGACCCAATCTCCTTCCTCAAATTCTCTCTCAGTTCGTTGCTTGTCCGCATGATATTTCATCTTGTTTTGGGCTTCTTGTAGGTTTTCTTGCACTAGCTTGGCTATGAAATCTTTATTTCGAAGTTTTTCCTCCACAGCTTGTACATTGGTGCTTCGGGATTCATAAGGTAGCATTCTAGGGGGAGTCTACCCATATACTACCTCATACAGTGAGATTTGAGTAGAGCTATGCTTGATAGTGTTATATACATACTCTGCTAATGGTAGCCACCTCACCCAATCCTTTGGCCTGTCATTAGAAAACAACATAAATAACATTCTAGACCTTTGTTAGTTATCTCTGTTTGACTGTCAATTTGTAGATGATATGCAGAGTTCATTAGTAACTCTGTTCCACAAATGCGAAAGAGTTCCTTCCAGAACTAACTAGTGAATATGGGATCCCTATCACATTTACTATAGTTTGAAGGATACCATGCAACTTGAAAATATTTTCCATGAAACCTTGGCAACTATTAGAGCTGTGTAAGGGTGTGTAAGTGCAATAAAATGAGCATATTTGCTCAATCTATCCACTACTACCATTATAACAATCCTTCATTTTGCTGGACGTAATCCTTATATGAAATCCGTACTTATGTCTTCCCAATTCCATTTGTGGTATAGGAAAAGGTTGAAGTAACCCCGATGGATGGAGGGTTTCAACGTTGTTCCTTTGGCACATATCACATTCTCGGATGAAATCTCACACATCACTGTGCTGACCAGGTAGAAAAACTTTCTTTTGACTCTTGAATTTGTCTAGTGTACTCCTGTGTGGCCCCCTAATGGGTTGCTATGAAAATATTGCAGGATCTGATGCTGGAATGGCATGAGGATTCCCAAATGAAGTCTACCATTGTAAAAGAGTAGCTCATTGCAAACATTGGATCCTGATGGTAAGACTTTTTCAACTCATCTAACCATGCTGCTTTAATCATGCTTACTACTTGTATTTCTTGGGTTGTGGTATTGGAAATGTTGTCTAGTTGGGTGGTGTTTGGTTGGTTGGATTCTGTCTAGTGGTTATGGAAATGAGGGTCAGGTTTTTTTTTAGTGGGGTAATCAAAATAGGGCATCAGCTACAATATTGTCTTATCACTCTTGAATTCAACAACAAAATTATAGCCAAGTAGTTTAGAAACCCATTTTCGAGCAGGGGTACCCACCCTTTGATCCAAGAGATATTTCAAGACACGATGATCAGTGCGTACCTTGAATGTTTGTCCCAACAAATAATGTCTCCATTTCCTTATGGCCATCACTAAAATAAGTAGTTCTTTCTCATATGTTGATAGAGAGAGACTCCTTCCTCTAATGCTTGGCTAAGGTATGCAATAGGCTACCCTTCTTGCATAAGAATTGTTCTTAATCCTTCACTTGAAGCATCACACTCAATGACAAAACACTTAGTAAAATTAGGCAATCTTCAAATTAGGGGATTCATCATGGCCTCCTTTAACTTCATAAATGCTTATTCTGTATTTTCATTCCAACAGAAGGCATCCTTTTTTAGTAAGGCTGTCAATGGGGCATCAATTTTTCCATAATTTTGCACAAATTTTCTGTAATACCTTATGAGTCCTAAAAATTCTCTTAATGCCTTGAGGTTCTTAGATTCCTTCCATTCTTGCATTGTTGTAATTTTTTGAGGGGTTAGCCTTCACACCCTCACTGGAAATTATATGTCCAAGGTACTCCACCTCCTTACTTCCAAAAATACATTTTGATGCCTTAGCAAAAATTGATGGGCTCTCATAACCTCTAAAACACTTTGTAATTATACTAAGTGATCCTGCAAGCTTTTATTATAAACTAGAATATCATCAAAGAATATTAGGACAAATTTCCTTAGGTAGGGTCTAAACAATTGATTTATTAACTTCTGAAAAGTAAAGGGAGCATTAGTTAATCCAAAGGGTATCACCAAAAATTCATAATGACTTTCATGAGTCTTGAAAGTCATTTTTGGGATATCTTCAGGGTTCATTCAAATCTAGTGGTATCTTGAACGCATATCCAGCTTGAAAAACATTTGAGCCCCATGTAATTCATCTAGAAGTTCATCAATGTTGGGTATAGGGTATTTATCCTTAATAGTATCCTTGTTAATAACACGATAATCTACACACATTCTCCATCCTCCATCTACTTTCCTCACTAATAAACTGGAGATAAGTATGGGCTTTGGCTGCTCTTGATAATTCCTCCTCTCAACATTTCAGTTACCAACTTCTCAATTTCTTCCTTTTGATAGTAGGGATACCTATAAGTCTTACACAGGTAGGTTTAGAGCTAGGTAAAAGGTTTATCTTGTGGTCATGGCTCCATGGAGGGGGTAAGCCACTGGGTTCCTTAAAAATAATTTTAAATTGATCAAGAATCCCTTACACAGCCACTGGTATGGATCTAGTAGACTTTAAATTTTTTCCTTCCAAAAACTTAATCCAAATTCCCTTAGCAGAATTTCCTTTCAGATTTTTTACTAACTCAGCCTCCTCAACTACTCAACTAGGTAGTTGTATTTCCTTTAGAGTGGCAGGTTCATTCCCAAGTGTAAACTTCATAACTAAGTCATTGAAGTTCCACACTATAGTCTCCAATGTTTTCAGCCAGTCCATCCCTAAAACAGCATCACAATCATCCAAAGCTAGTATGTATAAACTAGGAGCAACCTCTATACTCTGTAGTTGGAGTGGGGCATCTTTACAGTAACCAAGGCAAGGAAGAGTTGATCCATCAGCCAACTTGACTAATTGGTTTGTATCCTTAACTATTAGTCAAGCTTTTTTTGCTACATTCGAATCAATAAAACTATGCTTACTCCTTGTGTCAATAAGAGTAATCACACTAATTTTATTAATGACCACAACTATTCTCATGGTTTTAGGAGCATAAGCCCCTCCTATGGCATGTAACGAGATCCCTAAGAGTTCTCTTTTTCCTTCCTTTCCTCTTTGGTTTCTTTTGGAATAGTAACAGCTAGGGATTCATCTGTCTCCTCATTCTCTATTTCCTCTAGATTCATCCTTTCTAACAGAAATAGTTTAGGCTTATTGCACCTATGGCCTAGTTGAAACCTTTCATCACAACAATAACAAAGATCTTTTGCCCTTCTCTCTTACATTTTGTAAGGTGATATTTTTTGAATTGGGATGACTGGTCTTTTGTTATTGTTGGGAAGCCTGGGGTTAATGTTTTGGAAGGAGTTACTATTTCTAGCTGGTGGTGGTGGAAGTCTTAGTAGGGGTACTGAGGGTGGTAGTTTAAGAGTTTGGTTGGTATTTGGGACCAGGGAGTCGGTGTCTCGGGTTATATGTTAAGTTTCTCCTTATAACTTTCTCCTCTTGTAATTTGGCTAAACCAAAGGCAACATGTAAAATGTTTTGTTTAAACATGGTTACCATTATTCTAAGATCTTCCTTTAACTCACTTAAAAAGGTACTCATCCTAAACTCTTATATTAATCATTTGATTTTGTTGGATAGTTCCTCAAATTGGGTTTAACATTCTTCTACTGGACTAGTTTGTTTTAGTTTAGTAAATTGCCTCATGAGATCCTCATACGCAGAGGGTCCAAACATGACTTCTAAAGCACTAGTAAATTCATCCCAATTGTTTATTTGACTAAATTCCTTAAGCCATGTATACCATGATAGAGCTTTTCCTTCCATATGGAAGAAGGCTATTTGAATCTTTTCGTTATCTGGGATGTCATAATAGGAGAAAAATTAATTTGCTTTTAAAACCCATTGATCCGGCTCAGTTCCATCAAACCTAAGAAATTCAAGTCTAAGAGATCTAACTTGTATTCCACTAGTATTCTCAAATAAAGGGTTGGTACTAACCTTTATATTTGAGGATCCCTCTCCCGAATTTGACTTCCCTGCTTTAACCATCATCTGTTCATAGGTTGGAGCCAAATTGTTGAGTTGTTGTAGAACTGCATCTAACATGATTTTCTACCTTTATTGCTCTTCACGCAGGTTCTCATTCTCCCCTTTTAAAATTGCCAACATTTCATTCACCTGAACTTGCCTAATTCCCTCAACCATGTTGCAGGAATGCAGCTCTAGATACCAATTTGTTATGTGCATAATAGTGTTTTGTAATTCAATTACAATTAATCTGGCCCATTGAGGTGCCAATGACCTTCACACTCACTTTTTGGATAACACTCGAAAACTGAATTCATTTATAAGAAAATACAAGACTTAAATAGAAGACTCGATCAATTGACCAACACCAACTCAAATAACTAACAACTGACCCCTAACTCAAAATGCAAATCATGGCCCACAACAGACTCAACTGAATAATAGACTAAGTCAAAGAGCTGCTAACTTATAAACGAGATATAAACGAGATATCTCGTTTATAAGTTAATTACAAACGTGAATCAAAAATAAAAAAAGGAAAACAATGAGCAATTAATTACAAACGTGACCACCAATTTATAAACGAGATATACTCAACAAATCCTAACCCTAATTTGACGCTTCACTTCAGACCAGCCTTCTTATCTTTGCGGCTCACCTAACATTCATCTTCGTTATGTATCTTCCTGTTCATAGCACCCTCTAGTCTCGAGTTATGCTATAAAAAAATCTTGCATCCTGCACATAAAAATTTTTTAAATATAAAATAAAAGAAGGTATAAAAGTAAAATCACATTTTTTAATAAGCAGGATGTGAAGCATCTCTTTAAAATTTTTAAAATTTTCCTCTAATCTCTATCTCCTTTTGTTTGCCTTTCCTTTTCCACGTAAACGAGTGCAACTTGTTTTTGGCTTAATTTTTGAGGTGGCAGCATGTAAGTGGAAGGCTATTATTTGAGGAAATTAGACCGACTGCTTAGAAACGATTCTGTTTTTGGATTCGTGTTTATGCTAGCAAATTCGATATGTAAACCGCCGAACTGATCATAACCAATTGCATGATTCTGGCTGGTTTTCTCCCACTTGATCGGTTGGTTCAAAACTGTTCTCTGGCCCGACCCGAAACCTAATTCCGACCCAGCCCGAAATGTTCCACTTTCCATTTAGCCGATTACCCAATACCCAAATTTTTTTGGTGTTCGTTCGTTTGTGAGATTCTCTCACCAAGTAACCTAGATAAATATCGGTACAAATTTACAATTGATAAATATACAACTAAATGGGAAAGTTACGTTTTTTTCCATTAGAAATCACTTGAAAAACTAGAAATCCATCAAAACCAGACACCCCCCGCCCCCTTTCTCTCTGCACAGTAGACAAACTCCATAAAAGAAAAGAAAACACAGACATCAAAAAGGAAAAGTTATTGGGGGTGAAAACCTTTTAGTCGATTGGCAATGGCGTTGACTCCGGGAAGCATGATCTCTGCTGAGTTGGGTACGGCATAAGGAGGGGACGCCGTTGACGTCGATACTTTGGAGAGAGGACTTGACAATTTCAGGCAATGAGACGCCAAAGAGTGCCGATGAGGCTCTGGAACCGTCCGCTCCGTTGAAGGTGGGGCTATGGCTCGACAGGGTCTGGAGATGAAGCCGTAAATTTGAGAGAGAGAACAAATCGGATAAAGAGGGTATTATCCGTTTCCGCTTTTAACCGATTTCAAGTCGGGTTTTGGGCCGAATTAGGTCGGGTAATCGAGCCGGGTCAATACGTCGGCCATTTTGTACAGCCCTATCAATGATATCAGAATCTCGTCGGATTTTGGTTTTGGGCCCTAAAAGCAATTATCTCTCTCCGGGTAAAACAATTTGCTTTCTTTTTCTTTTCTTTTTTTTTTTCTCTGAAGTAGTAAAACAATTTGCTTTAGCGTGGAAGATTGAGAAAATGTAGGAACACTCCCCAACTCATCCATAACTGTATAACTTATATAGCACATGTCACTTGATTCATACTTCTTTAAAAGAATATCCACTCAAGGGGCCTCGGACCAGAACAACCTGCCATGAATCCTTTATACTGGACCTACTGCTTGCATTTCTGAAGAAGATTGCTGCAAGAGCAAAGGAAAGGTCCTAAACTTGCACATATGTTACAGCATCGTTTCCGCCTGGGCTCCCTACTCCAAACACAGCAATATTTCTCTTATTCAACTTGCCTACGAGAAATCTTATTCGACTTGAGTAAGATTGTGCAAGAGTAATACTATTCTTTATCTTTCATCTAAACTTTTATTATCCCATCCCACATATATAGCACACGTTAAGAGACAACCACTTAATATATGTTACTATCAACTGATGTAATTTAGAAAATTAGAATGACAAAACTCAAAACTATAATGTGGGATGTCACACATTATAGTTCAATAGCATCAAATTAACCGGCATTTCAATGGGTACTCGGACAATTTCTAACCATTCAGCAGTGCCCCAGGAAAAAATTGTATTGATTGAATTGAATTGTAACATTTTTCATCATTATCACTGAAGATCATCTACAAAAATTTAATTTGGGAACTAGAACAGCAACATCTTTTTAAAATGTTGCTCAGAACTACCAAAATCAATTACAATACATAAATCAGAAACTGCATCAACAATGAGACAATTACAGTTGGTTGTTGAGAAGTCCCTGTAGAATCTTTGGGGCCTGATCCATCTTTAGAATCTTTGGGGCTGTGGATCAGAAGGGAAAAGAGTGACAAGAAAACGGTGTATCATCTCATAGCTGGTGAAGGTGATTACAGCTGCAGGGGTCGTCCTCAGAAGGTTAGTAGCACACCCTCGGTAAAAACCAGGAAGGCCATCTTGTTGAAATACTTTCTTAATGCAATCAGTTACACCAGAGTACCGCTTCTCAGAGTGGTGGCCCTGCTCTTGAAGCCTAGAGCGTACAACCTTCAAAATACACACGAGAATTTATTATGTTCTTATACTGCCACGATCGTTTAGTCTTGAACATTTCTGTAACTGAAAATTGAAAATGGAACGACAAAGAAGTACTGTATACTGCACAATTCAGTTTGAGTAAAGGCAATTTGAGGTGATAGCATGAAATAGGGTTTCATATTATTAGATAATGCTACTAATTTGAAAAGCATGAAATGTTAACCACTCCATGATTAGGTCACAGGACTCTAACCTATAGTGGGATAAATTTGGTAAAAGAAAAAAAAAAACCTTCTCAATGTTTTTCATGATGATATGGAATATAAAAAAACTCAATCTATCAGAGTCTGCATAAGATTTACAGCAAGGTAAAGGGGAAAAAAAGAAATGATAACACAGAGGTCTGAGCCATCATTTTTCATCACCAAACACCAAGGTTCTCCTATTTGGGAGATACCTGTGGAAAAGGCGCATAATTGGGCAAATAACTCCTGAAGAAATCAACAACAGTGACATTTCACCCCTCTAGTCAAAGCCATTTTTGTATTTGCTGTGTGATAACTGGTATATATTCAAGGAAATAGAATTTCTGCATATTCACTACACAAAATTGATATCTCACATTGCGAAATTACATAATCTCATACCTCATGTGGATAAGTCAATGTGGATGCAAATATTTTGGAGACTGATGAAGCAACCACAACATCGCGTGCACTTGGTTTGTCCATTGTAGTATTAGCTGATGCAATGACATTTATTATAAATGAGTTCTCTTTGTACATTAAATAAAAAGTAAGGTATCTAGATGAGATTGAGAAAAAATCCTTAAGATTCAAGAGCTAAAAACAGGTAGACAATTACCTTGATTGGCCAAGTATAATTTTATTTTCTCGTATGCAGGGAATTGTATTGCAACGTGACTAATACCGGCCAAAGCAGGGATGAGACCACTGTTAAAAACAATACAACAAGCACCATGTAAATCCTTCTCGGCATTAAAAGCAATGAGTAATTTTGTCCATTATTGAGCTACAAACCTGTACAACCCACGAATGCCTTCCTCATGAGCTATTCTCCTTAAAGCAGACAGCGTACTCCTATATGGTACCACGCCTGATCTCATTCCTTGGGTCTGCAGAGAGAGAGGGACAAAATGTTGATTGCTATTATTATTATTTTTTTTTTTTTTGCTTAAATACTATTACCTTATGCACATGCTTTAACCAAAAAGAAAAAACAAAAAGAAAGAAGCAGAGTGCACTAAAAATGCAAACACAGTAGAATCATATAGAACTGCAAATATGAAAGGACAAGTTTTTTATTAGTATAAAAGGGCAAGACTGTGAAGATGATAGTGAAGAAATGGAAATTAGGATGTGTAATTATGCAAAAAATTATATTTCCCATTCAGTGAAAATTATATGCCAAAAACTGCTGTCTCGAATGCTAGTATAATTACGCTTTGCTGGTACAGTCTAGGTCCTTCCATGAAGCAAAAATTCATCCATACACCATCACCTTCATTTCTTTCTCCTCATATTTCTAATATGGGTCATAGCGGTTGATTATCTTCAACAATTTGTATTAAGGTAGGCAAATAAATACTCCCAACCAACATGTTCAACAAGTCAAAAATGACATAACAAAATAAAGTTCATGGTTTTTCAATGGGCAACAATATAGTAATGGTGTCAATTCCATTTCCCACTTATTATTTGTGGGTGATACTCTAATTTTTTGTGATGCAGATAGTGGTCAGATTCAAGCTTTAAGAGCTGTTTTATGGTGTTTTGAAGCGGTTTCGGGGACTGAAGGTGAATTTGGAGAAGTTGGAATTGGTACCGGTGGGGGACATGAGGAATATTAACTTTCTTGCAGATTTGCTAGGCTGCAAAGTTGTATATCTTCCAATGAAATATCTTGGGCTTCCTTTGGGGGCGTCTTTCGAAGCAAAGAGCATTTGGGACGGTGTGGTAGAGAAGATTGAGAATAGATTGTCGGGTTGGAAGCAGTTATAGCTATCAAAATGGGGGAGATTTAACACTTATCAAAAGCACCCTCTCCAATCTCCATACCTACTCTCTTTTTTTTTTTTTTGATAGGTAATCAAAAGAATTTCATTAAAAGAAAAAAGCTAAGCCCAGGTACACCAGTGGTATACTTGAGAAAACTTAGCTAAAGGTTACACGACGAAAGATGTTCATGGACACTAAGTCCATTACAAGAAATAGATCCCGCCCAAGAAAACAAAGTTCTATAAAAGAAAATTTTTAATTCCTCCAAAAATCTCTCACAATCCTCAAAGGTCCTTGCATTTCTCTCACTTCAGATGCACCAATACATACAGATAGGAACCATATGCCAAATGGACGCCACCTGAGAGTTACCCCGGAGTCCTCTCCAACTAGCTAGAAAATCTACCAAGTGAAAAGACATGACCCATGATAAGCCAAGTTTTGTGAAAAAATCATCCCACATCTTCTTGGCCACCTCGCAGTATAGGAGCAAATAATTCACTGATTCCCCATGTTGTTTGCACATACAGCACTAATCTATCACAAATATACAGCATTTCCTCATGTTGTCTATTGTAAGGATCTTGTCAAGGGTTGTTCTCCACACAAAAAACGCCACTCTCGAAAACACTTTCGTCTTCCAAATACTCTTCCATGGGAATCTAGGTAGTCCGGGAGTAGAAATGACTTGGTAGAAAGTTCTAATTGAGAATATGCCTTTTTTAAGAGTGTCTCCATTTCAACTTATCCCCCGTGCCTCCTGGGATGTTGAAAGAGTATAATGAAACAAAAAACTCCATAATAATCTCCATCTCCCAATCTTGGGCATCCCTCACAAGCTCAATATTTCATTAAAGGGTGTCATTTGAAAAGACTACAAGATCTGCAATCTATGCATGATTTTCTCTTGCAAGCTCAAAAATAATGGGAAAAGAGGCTTTGAGGCTAGTTGTGCCTCCACACCAATTATCCTGCCAAAAGCTAACCTATAAACCATCCCTTACCACAAGATCTTCCTAGCCTCTAAAAGGTTCCCAGTGTTTCCTTATAAACTTCCATAAACCCACCCCGTATATGCCTTGGACCTCATTCGAACACCAACCACCCCGAGAAACTCCATATTTTGAATCTATTACCATCTTCCAAAGCGCCTCCCCTTCATTTTGGTACCTCTACAACCATTTACCCAAGAGAGCTTGATTGAAATTCACTAAGTGACGAATCCCCAAGCCATCCCCAAATATTGGCGTGCATACTGTTGGCCAATTGACCAAATGAAATTTGAACTCCTCTCCCATTCCACTCCACAAGAAGTCTCTTTGTAGCTTCTCTATGTGACTGGCTACCTTTGTGGGAAGTGAGAATAGGGACAAATAATAGGTGGGAAGGTTTGAGAGGGTACTCTTGATCAGGGTCAGTTTTCCCCCCATTCCAATTAACCTCTTCCAAGAGGCCAATCTACACTCTACCTTTTCGATCACCCCATTCCAAATCCTTTCAAATTTGAAGGGGGCTCCCAATGGTAGACCAAGATAGGTGAGGGGTAGAGAGAATACCTGACAACCCAAGAAAGTAGACAAAAACTCTGCATCCTAAACAACTCCCACTGGCAATAGTGTAGACTTTGAAAGATTGACTCTCAGACCTAATACAACTTCGAAGAAAAGAAAAGGTCCCCTCAGGGCTTGAATGTGACTGCGGTGTGCACCACAAAAGATTAGCGTGTCATCAACAAATAAAAGATGTGAGATGAAAAGAGTACCATCCCCAACCGAAAAGCCATGAACTATCCCTGCATCCACTACTCTCTCAATCATCTTACTTAAAGCTTCCATAATAAATAAGAATAAAAGCGGAGATAGAGGATCTACCTATCTCAATCCACGGGAGGAATTGAAGAAACCCACCGGCAAACCATTTACCAAGATAGAGAACCGAATTGAAGAGATAAATAATTCTACCTATTTCTGCCATTTGTCTCCAAAGCTGCATCTTGAGAGCAAATCTAACAGGAATCGCCAATTGACATGGTCGTAGGCTTTTTCCATATCCAATTTGCATATCAAACCGAGCTCCTGAGATTTGAGGCGGCCGTCCACAACTTCATTGGTAATGAGGACCAAATCTAGGATTTGTCTACCTTTAACAAAGGCATTTTGGGGCTTCGATATAAGCTTTTCCACCGCCGCACTCAGTCTGTTGGAAAGCACTTTGGTTAGGATCTTGTACACCCCATTCATAAGGCTAATGGGCGGTAGTCCCTAGAATCCAATGACCCCAACTTTTTAGGGATGAGAGCTAAAAAGATAGAATTAATACTCTTTTCGAACCTAGATTGGCATGAAAGTCATGAAAGAGTTGCAAGAGGTCCTTCTTGATCACCTCCCAACAAGTCTGAAAGAAACCCATAGAAAAGCCGTCTAGCCCAGGAGCCTTGTCGCTGGTCATACCTCTGATTACTTTGCACACCTCTTTAGTAAACGGCCTTTCGAGCTAGTCTGCGGTCTGAAGATCTAAAACTGAGAAAGATAAGTCATCCACCTTGGGTCGCCAACTGTGCTCTTCAAAAAAAAGCTGTTGATAATACTATTCCAAATGATTCTTGATTACTGTCTAATCCGTTGAAGCTAACCCCATCTACCATCAAAGTGTCTATGGTATTGTACCTTTTATGAGAATTAGCCACTCTATGGAAGAATTTTGTGCACTTATCCCCTTCATTAAGCCAAAGCGCCCTTGATTTCTAACGCCATGAAATCTCCTCCAAAAGTGTAGCTCTTTCAAGTTCAGTCACTACCTTCTTCTTGTGAGATGTCTCTATTTCTAAAAGAGTTCTAGCTTCCTCCTCGCCCTCCATTGCTTAGAATTCCTCTAAAAGAGAACAGTCTTTGTTGGTATACATTGCCAAAGACTTGTTCGTTTCATTGCTTCAAATCTTGCTTTAAAACTTTCAGCTTCTTTGCCATAATGTAGCTAGGATGACTTTCAAAATTATAGGAGGTCCACCAAACTCTAACTCTATCAACAAAACCATCAATTTGAAGCCACATATTTTCAAATTTGAAATACCTTCTACCACCTTGAATCCATCCGCAGTCTAGCATGATAGGAAAATGGTCAAAGCACAAGCGGGGTAGTCTTTTTTGCACTACATCGGGAAAGTGTGATTCCCACTCAAGGGAAAGTAGGAATCTATCAATACGCGACCAGGCAGGGCGTTCACGGTTGTTCAACCATGTGAAGGTACCTTCCATTAAAGGGATGTCCATAAGTTCTTGTTCTGCAATGAAATCATAAAACTCCCTCATGGGCCTAGAGGTATGAGAGGTCCGACCTTTCGCTTGGAAAGCGAGTGACATTAAAATATGCCCCAATGCAACAAGGTAGTTCCCATCAAGTTGGAAAACCAGCCAGCTCATCCCACAAAATTCTACTTTCTGGGTCTAGATTAGGCCCATAAACACCAGCGAAAGCCCACTTGAAACCATCCTCCAAATTCCAGAAGGAACAAGCAACAATATACTCCCAAATAATTTCAACCACCCTTGTATCATACAATAACAAGACACCCCCAGAGGCATCCCTTGCGAGGAGGTAAGACCACCCAACATGCTACCCTCGCCATAGGCTATGCACTATTTGAGTATTTATAACTTTCAATTTGGTTTCCTGTAAACAAATAACATCTCTCTTCCATTATCTAAGTAAACTCCTCACCTAGAGTCGCTTGTTTGTGTCGTGCAACCCCCTAAACATTCCATGATATTATTTTTGACTTCATGGATCAACTGACTTGCCCCTCCCTTAAAGACACTCCCGACTAGAACTTTTTTCTCTCCCATCATCATTCATGTCCCAGGCAAGTCTCTAAAGTTCACATTCTTTTATTTTTTTGGCCGAGTGAATGGAATGTTCAGATTTGGACTGTGCGTGTGTGGCCTCAGCAGCAGTAAGAAGTGCCAAAATTCTGCCTCAAAACCCTCATAGGAAATTCCAATAATATTTTTTATGCTCCATGCAGATTGGATGACCCAATCTGACTCCCTGAGCTGATTTAAAGGAATGGGGTTGTCCACACCTTCCTTAGGGGTCTCATATATGATCAAAGCATTTTCCTCACTTTCGAAATTCGTGAAACAGGAGCATTACCAACCCAGAGACCGCCGCTAGAACCACCCCAGAACACTTCGGCGAAGTGACCAAACCAATCACCCGCAAGGGGACCATACTGGAAACTGCCACAGGAGACAATCCAAGAACTGTCGGCAAAGATACCAACCCAGAAACTGCTGCATAGGCATCAAGTCATACACCGTCGCAGAAAATGGCCCAAAAACCACCGCAGTAACTGCCAACGTCATCGGAAAAGACCTAGAGGCTGCTGGCGACGCAGTCTGTGATGGTCCAACGTAGATCAGCTCTGGCACGTCTACCGAAGTGAATGTTGAATAGGTGAAGGTTTAAGAATAAAAAATCCACCAGTGTCGGTTGTAGGAACGTCAGTGACAATGGTCGACACCGGAAGTTCAAGCTCGTCGGGCCTGTGTACCAAATCTACTCTAGCAGCCTTGGGCTCGGCAGGCCCCTTCACTAGTCCGGAGGAAGACCCAAACTCCCAGTAGGCGATCTCCACATCTTGGTGTTTCGGCCCAACCCAGTCTTCTTATCTCTAGTTTTGCTAAAGCGCCAAATGGGCTTAGGGGGCTGTCCCATGTGACGTGGGCCTTGGCCCAAAACTGAACCCGTAGAACCATCAGCCCAAGCAAGAAAACCATCTTCAAAGAGGCCAACTCCTCTCTAAAGCCCACCATTTCCCTCCTTAAGTCAACTAAGGCTCTTTGTAACTCCATTTCCTCTGTGTTGGCGTGTGGCAAAATCCCTTTTTCCTTTTCCATGTCACTTCTGTCAAACTCAATTGCAGGAAACCTTGTGTGTTCTTCATCCTGCACTATCCCATGTTGACCCTTGCCGAAAGTTTAGAATTCACTGGCGAAAGCTCAATACAAGGTTGCTTCAATGCTTCCTTGTAGGTTCTAGTCCCGGTGATAGAAAACAGCATTACGCTACCAACCTCCAACAAAACCACCGCCAGTCTCACCCATGCCAACCCCTTTTTATCACCAGGAATGAGGATGGATTTTTGTCGACCAGTGCCGCAATACTCCCCTAGAGACATGAAGGGACCTCGGCTGTTAAAGCATCGTTGGAAAGTGTAACCCCTACTCCCCTCACGTTGAGCAGAATAAAAACCCTTACCACTTGCTTTGTTGCTAACCTCCAAGCAGCGTGATAACCATCTGGTGATGTCAAGGCTCAATCGAAGACTTTGGACCAGCATCCATCCTTTCTCTGTTAAGACCACTGCATTCCCATCCCTCCTAACCTCAAACACCTTCGATTCTAAAACAACACTCCTCATCAAAGCAAGCAATCTAATAACTATGCACTTTTGGTAAAACTCAAAGGCCCAAGAAGTGAAAATAACATACTATCTCACATTTCACCTCAAAGAGAACACACTAAAGTTGATATGTAAGGGATAAATATTATTAATATGAATGAAATAGGCACAACTTGTGTACACAGAAAGTATACAAATAAAAACCTAAATACATTCTAAAAGCAATAAATTAAAGACAAATAATCATGAACATTGTCCCCATTTAATTCAATAGTTGCAAACCAAAACAATGAAGTGTAGAGAAAAAAATTCTTCAACTCCGCCATTGTGCGTTCCTTATCTTCAAAGCAATAAGCATTCCTTTCTGACCAAATGCACCACATGAGACATAATGAGATCATCATCCACACTGCTGCCACTTGAGGGCAACCTTGCATCTTTCTCCAACAACCCAACAAGTCCACCACCGTCAAAGACATGACCTAAGCAACATCGACCCTCTGAAATATCTCATTCCATAACACCTTTGTTACCTCACAATATAGTAAAAGGTGATCCATAGATTCTCCATTCATTTTACACAAGTAATACCAATCCATCATTATATAACCCCTCTTCCTCAAGATCTCTCTACTTTCTTTCTCTATTTCCATTATCAGTGGGAGTGGCAAACCAGATTGAAAATTTGTTTAGAGCAATTTTGTGGGATTGGCATGGGAGAGGAGAAAAATTTCATCTTGTGAGTTGGCAATGGGTAAGCTATCTGCTTGCAAATGGGTGTTTGGGGGTGCGTAATTTGAGTATTTTTAATAAGGCCTTATTAGAAAAGTGGTTGTGGAGATACCAAATGGAAGGGAACTCGTTGCGGAGAGAGTTTATTGATTGGAAGTATAGAAGTGAATTTTTTTTGTTGGGGCGCGGGCGCGGGGGGGGGGATGGTGCTCTAAGGAGGGTAGGGGACCATATGGTGTTAGCCTATGGGAATTCAATAGAAAAGGGGTGGATCATTTTTTAAAAACATCTCAAGTTTGAGGTGGGTGATGGAGCAAGAACCTATTTTTGGTTCGATGTATTGTGTGGCTAGAGACCTCTTTATCACTCTTTTTCCAATCATTTACAAATTGGCTAGAATCAGCAGGCTGCAGTTTCAGAGGTGCTGTCTCAGGTGAATGGGACTGTACTTTGGAATGTTACTCTCACCAGAGATGCTCAAGATTGGAAATTGATGAGCTTGAAGGTTTTCTCAACTACTTGTATTCAATGATGTTGGGAGGTAATGGTAGTGACTGCATGCTGTGGAAACATACTGGGAGAAAGAAGTTCACTATTAAATCGTTTTACAAGATTTTGACAGTCCAACAGCCTAACTCTTTTCCGTGGAAGAGCATATGGATGGTTTTTGTGCCGTCTAAAGTCACTTCTTTTATATGGACAACTATGGTTCGGAAAATTTGACAGTCGATACTCTATGGAAATGTGCTATTATTGTTTGGGAGTGGTGCTTCATGTGTTAGAGGAATGGGGAATCGATTGATCATTTTACATAGCAATGTGGCTAGGGAGTTGTGGGCCGGCATTCTACTTATAAAAAAAAAAAGTAATGGGCTGGCATTCTTAGTAGAGCTGGGCTGTGTTGGGTTATGCCTAAAAGTGTGGCAAATTTACTAGCATGCTGGAATATGCATCTTAATAGCTCTCAACTGGCAGCAGTGTGGCGGATGATACCTTTATGCTTAATTTGGTGTTTATGGATGGAAAAGAATGATAGGTGTTTAAACAACAAGGAGTGTGTAGTGTGGGAAATCTGGAATTTATTTATATTCTATCTTTTACAATGGTTTTCTACTATTGTACTTAGGTGGGGGGGTGATGATGTTCATGAGTTTTTGTCTACTTTCCAGCTTTCTAGAATGTAATTAGGTGTTGCATTTTGTATACTGCTTGTGTATATGAACTTTGCCTTGTTTCATTAGATTCAATAAAACTTCTTGTAAAAAAAAATTCACTATTCATTATCTTTGATACGCAGCAAAACTGTGGTAGGGCACAGTAGCATTGAAAGATAATAGTAAAGTCCCAGCTACTCAAATCACTAACAATTTGAAAGATGCTAAGGGGGAAATGTTAACTTCCGTAAGGCAAAACTAGTACAATTAGAGGTGATCATATGAAACCTTATCATCAGTTCAATTGCTTTATCCCAATCCTTTTTTTTGTTGTTGTTGTTGTTGGGGGGGGGAATGTGGTACTTGAGAGACACACCTGAAATCTTGTCTTCACAACCCAAAGAGGATTTATAGCAATGGTTGTTGCAGCTCCAGCAACAGAAGCAGCTACCATATTTGCACCAATTGAAAGATTATGATTCTCATCTACAATGAAACAAAGCTGAATATTAGTAAACACTTAATATGAAGGTACAGCACGGTAATAGGTTGAATGACTAAACTAATATAAATATGCTCCCAAGGGAGAAATTTGAGTATGAATTAATCTTAATTTTATGTAGAGAAGCAATATGCCACAAAATAACCTTCAGAAGAAAGAAAGCTTTTCAGCTGCCCATATAGTGTAAAATAAACCTGCAAAAGGTACAATATAGGGTCATGAAAAAAATTATGGTTAAATGAACCAGTATAAATAATTCTCTGAGTAAAGAAGGCAGGTAACAAACATGACAGATTGAATAATCTATAAACCACAAAAGAGAGTATCAAACCCAAAACTAAAACAAGCTGCCCATGTACGGGTCATCCCCTTTTTTCAAAATGTACAAATAATTTTCTATGCATTGTCTAATTCAATTCCATCGTTGTATAGAAACTGGACGATAAGAGATTATTAGCTTACAACTACCTTTAGTATGAACTTAAAAATTTTAAAGGGAGGTTAATGTGTCTACTAAGCCAGGCATTGTAAAAAAAGATCCTTGATTGTTTGAGTTGGCATATATGAAGAGAAAAGATATGACCAGATCTTCAAGGACAAGGAAAAAAAGAGGCTGGACATTAGGGATTTCTTCCATAAAGCCCATCATCAATAGATGTGTGCTCATTTTAGTTTTTCTTTTTCATGTTATCAGGACCTCTTACCTTTTTTGTCATTTACTGGAGTGGTGTTTCTCAGACTCCCACCTTATCTATATACTCAAGCAATGCATTTTGATCATGAGTAGAGTTTAACTTGCTTATAAAGAAAGGGAAAAAAAATGCAACTTTAACCAAATTGTGAGAATCAAGTTATATGCAATGATTTACATATGCTATAGAAATGCTAAGGCCATATGTTCAGTTTTGAACCAGTTGGCAAACATAAATAACAGGTAACAGTAGTACAATACGGTTTTGAGTGAAAAGCACCATAGTACAATGCTTCTCAAATTCAAGGTTGTCATGCAGAAAAAAGAGTTAGATCACATCGTTTCCCATTCCATATATAAATTATTTTATCAAAAACTCATAATAACAACTACCTAGTATATAGACAAGTACTTAACAAAGCTAAAGAGCACTCACCGCCCAGTTAGGAAGTAATGCCAGCACAGTGGGTGAGAGCCCACGGTACATGCCTCGCAACCCCTCCTTGCGAAATATTTGTTCCAAACTACCAACTATAAGACTACCTGAATCACCAAACAAAGAAAAGAACCTCACAGATTAAACTCCAATTTATACAACTGCCACGTTGCTCAATTAAAATCATACACCAAAAAAGTCAATCAAGTGAAGCCTCAAAGGCTATTATGGTTTTATCAGTTACGGGAAATAAATACGTCTCGATGTGAAGGGCACACCTTTAGCAGTTCCATTGCCGAGCTGAGGCAGCCCATGGACCTGAAACCTAGTCTTTATCACATCTAAAGGACAGACGAATGTCGCAGCAATAACCCCTGCCCCAAAAATTTCACCAACAAATACTTCAGTACAAAAAGAAAGCATCAAGAGTTTAATGATGATAATAACAGGAAAGGAAAGCAAAAACACCAAGCTCTTAGACATATTGACCAAGCCAAAACAAGTATTTCTACTCTCTCTTTCATTGTTACTTTCATCGATTTTCTCGGGAAAAAAAAAACAAAGACGGAACAAGAAAAGGCACGAGGAGAAATCATACATACCGGCAGCGGCGCCGGCGCCGGCGTTGCAGAGGAGATCCCTGGGATTAGGGACACGAGGATCGACAGACATCGCGAGTATTCGTAATTGAGTCCCGAGAATTCGCGGTGGTTTGGGCACGAGGCAAGAAGACGCAATCCTCTCGGAAGAGGCGGCCGATCGCAGGGAACCAGAGTGGCATGGCCAAGCGAGAGGGGGGATGCGAGTGGAATGGAACCGGGCCGAGTTAGGGCATGGAGAAACTTGAAGAGGATGTCTGAGTTTCGTTGAGCCCGAGGGTTCCTGGAATCCACCAGGATAAAGACTTGGTTTGTTAGTTGGAAACTGATTAGGTGGCGATGCGAGTCTCTCTCTCTCTCTCTCTCTCTCAGACTCCTACGCCTACCCACCCACAACAACTGAAGCACAACGACGGTTCGCCACAAATAAGGTCCTCGATTCCTCCAGGCTCCATCCAGCTACCTCCTATATATCATGATTATTCAAAACCTATCCCATGAAAAAATATTATATAATTTTTTTAAAATCTTTTATTTATAAAAATAAAAAAATCATTCACTTCTCATTATTATTGATTAGTATTTACTACTCATACAACTTCATGATGATTATTATCTTCTTCTTTTTTTTATGACTCAACTAACTTTATGATTATTATTTTATCTATAAAGGTGTATTTCTTTATTAGCAGATAGTATTTTTAATAAACAGAAATAATTTCTATAATTGGAGAGATATGAATATATAATGCAGTATTTAATTGTTTAATTTAGATCCGTAGAATATAAGAGTCCTACTACACTTTGAAAATAATCTCAATAAATAATCAAAAAATATCTTCTTCTTTATTTTTTTGATAGAATATTTTTTTAATAATTAATAATCGATAGAGAAATAAATTAAAAGCATAAATTTTTCTCTCCCTCTAGAATTCGAATAGGATTCAAGTTCTTTTTCTTCAAACATCGAATGCCAATTCTCTTTCTTTTTTTCTGTCTTCCAGTCTCCTAGCTAAATTCCTCCAAAACCTTCACCCAAAATATCGTCTTTGTTTTCTTTTCGAACATTTTTTTTAAGAAAGATGATACTCAAAAAAAAAAATGTACAAAAATGAAAATAAGTTTTAGTTCATCTCTAATTAGATTTTGCATTTTAATCTTCTTAATTTTTAATTTTGTTTGTATTAGGCAAATAGTTATTTCTATTTTTATTTTTATTTTTTAATTTTAATTGATGAAGAATTTTAAATTTATTCTTGTGCAATTCCCATGCAAAATTTTCTGTAAATAGCAAAACTCTTTTAAGTAAAGCATTAAAAGTCCTACTCCAAGCAGATATCTCTGATCAAAGATCCCTCAAGTTGGTGTGATTTATGGTAATATCCAACTCGGGCAGGTTCACCTTCACCCAGACCCACGGTTCGGACTTTGATCACTATCCTTTTGATCCCTCAAGTTAGTGTGATTTATGATAACAAAAATGATGGGGGGAATCCACATCCAAAAGCACTCACTCACATGAACAGTGATATGCACTGTTCATATTACTGTTCATGTGAGTGAGTGCTCTTAGATGTGGTTTCTCCCTAACATATCTCTTATGATAATATCTAGCTCGGGCAGCTTCACCTTCACCTTCACCCATGGTTCAGACTTGGTTCGTATATACCGACAGTTGCAATTGTAGCAGCAGAGGATGATTAGGTCGGATCTGGGAACCTGGACTAAGAAGTACGACTCGGTATTGTCTAGACACAACTCTTCCGAATGGTCCTTCCCCATAGAAACGCTGATACGGACAAATTGAATTGGCTTTTGGAATCAATCACTCTCATGGTCCCTGCTCAGTTACTCCCGAGGTAGTGTACACAACCGTTTGTATGTTAAAAAAAGTATAAATATGATCCTTTCGTATTCCAATTTAACATTCATTTTTGCGTTCGAGAAAAAAGAGAGGCTTAAATACATTTTGAACAACTTCTGTGTTTTATATCTTGCACTTAATCCACAAAAATTTGATTTCAATCTCTAAGAACATTTTTATTGGATTGGCTAAAAATCAAATTCAATGAGAATTTAGATAATAAACCTTATTCTTAGCCCACATTGAATTGGTCAAAAGTCAAAAATGTTGGTTAAAATGAATAGTAAAATTAAAAGAAAATATAAATATAACCGGTCAAATACATTGGCTAAATCTTTATTTTATTATTTTATTCTTTATTTTTCTTACTTTACTCTCTGTTTTGCCTAAAATTATCACATTGATTCAATGAGTTTACTGCAACTCTTCTATAATCATATATAAACTGTTATAAAATATAAATAAAAAATAGATAGAATAGTCAACAATAGTAATTTAATTTAAATATAATATGATTACTAATTATTTTTTAAAACTCATAATTTAATTATGTTATAATTATTAATTAACAAATAATAGATAGAATAATCAAATATGATAAAATTAATTTACTTAATAATTGCAAATAATTAAAAATTGTTTAGTTATTAATTATTCGTTATTGTGTATCTTTATAAATGGATAATCCAATGTGGAGATTTGATATAATAGTCAAAGTCAAAAGTTAGTTATATTATTTTATTGTTATATTTTAGATAAATAACCATTCCAATGTAGGAACTTATGTGAATGGAATAACCAAAAGTTAAAATATGGGTTACATTGGCTAAAAGTGTACTTTAGCAATGACCAATCCAATGAGAATGCTCTAACTACCGTTAACCTCAAATAACTAAAGGTCAAGATCGTGTATGTCTCTATTTTTCACCGTATATTTAATATACTGAAATATTTAGTGTAGTTGCTGAAATTCTCGTGTTATCCCTAATTAGCACGTTTATACTTAATAGAAACACTTAACACCGATTAGTAATCAACATAAAATATTAAATAAAATATACACAAATTTTTTATTACGAAGGGAAACCATTTGAAAAACTCCTAAAAAATAAGACCCTATGGGACAGCTAAATCCAGAAAAATCAATTTTATTAGATAGAGATATTTCAAGTAAAGTTCTTAGTTCATAAAATTTTTGTAACTTAGACACTCTTACTCTACAAGACATGTGACCCACTTGTCTTCTATCGCAGTAGCCGTCAAAATATTTGACAATCTCCAATATATTGTCATTCCTCCTAGAATCTCCAGTAGTCGATCATGAACACAACAACTCTTCCTTGGAGTATGCTCGAACTCAATCTCTCGGAATGAGTATCTCAAAAAACTCTACTCTTTAGAACTTTCTCTCACACAAATACTTGAAGTCCTCTCTCGGTTACAAGTATGCAATTATATTTATGAAAGTATTTATGAAGTGTTGTCTCTGGTGTGTTCACCAAAACCTTAACCAAACCCCTCTATAAATAGACCCTACAGTGATATAATCCTATTAGGACTCTGCTAATAGTTTATCTAATTTTACAGTATGTTATGCTGCTAACGACTTGCAAACATGTTGGACTGAAACACTTTCACTGGATGTCTCCTATTCAAATCTGTTTCGATCACTTTGATATCTTCAGCTGTTTCCAAATCAGCTATCCAAATTATAGATAGGATTTCAAATCACAATCGAAAATCAATTATGATAAGAGTTTGAGTTATAGTAAAACTCTGTTGACGAGTTCTGTTGACAAATTCTGCTGTACTCAATATTTATCTCCTCAACACTATCTACTTCAAATTCACTCTTCTTTGAATAAGCTCTATCTCTTGGAACTTGACTTGAAATTTATTTAGAACTCTTACAATCTCTTATTTTTTAATTTAAACGTTACTTGATAAGAGTTACATTACAAAATAAATTTTTATCCTTATCGGATAAACACTTATAGGCGTATTAAAATTACATTCATCTAATATTCAAATTTAAAATCGACTCATTTAATCCTAACCAAACTTAAATTACATTTACAGTTGCATTTCTTATCCTCCATTTGTTGTAGATAAACAGGCTATGGATCTTTCAATAAAATACATTTTTGGATGGTTTCACAAAGTTCAAACAACAAATGAAGTGACAGATACTAAATATTTTGAAGAAAATTATTTGTTTTTGTGTATGCAATGTTTTGAATTCTGTTTCGATGATCACTCCGATTTAAGTACTGGAATAGAATATTTCGATTCTAGTATATTTTAGTGTACCGTTTCGAGACTAATTATATATTGTATATAAATATTTATATGGGTATATAAACTAAAAACTAATAGAATAAATATATATATATATATATGTAAGTATGTATCACATATATATGTGTACATATATGAATGAATTAAAAATTTATGAAATGAATATAGGTTAAAAAAATACAAATCTAAGTTGAGAAAAAAAGAATAGATAAATTAATAATAATAATGACATTAAAAAAATAAAATGAGGGGACATGTTTAAAATTTTAAAAAAAAATTAAAACTATATAAATATATTTTATATTCTAGAATGAATTAAATATTATCCGAATTAAATTTTTTTTAAAAAAATAATATTCAAACACAAGAAAATTACCAAAATAGTATAAAATATAATAGAGACCGGAATGCCAATTCCAGCCAGAATTTGGCCAGAATTGACTAAAATTGACTGAAATTTGGAGCGAAACAGAATAGAGGGGTACAATGCACCGGTTGCTAGACTAGAATAAAATATTCTGGCCAAAACAGAATGAAATTCAAAACATTGGTATGATAAAAAAAAACAAAAATGACAATGGATTTTATAGACGGTCTAATGGCTTAAGTATTTACTATTGTTATTTTGATAACAAATGATATGAGTCTTTAGCTAATGAACAATTTTAGGGTTGAACGTTGAGCTATTTTCATTTTACTATTATATTAAGTGATTGAACAATAGTATATTGGCTTAATTCTTTGATTAGCTATCTTTTTTTTTAAGGTTTAGATATCATTTTAGGTTTATATCATTTGTTGTTTGTGTTTCCGAATTAAACTTTTAGAACTAAGTCAACAAGTTAAATTGTTTCTTTTAGTTGGGTTTTTTTGTTTTTTAGGTAGCAAATAATGTAAAATCTAAGATTCATAATGGTTTAAAGTAAAAAAAGATTATATGCAGTACTTCAACAACTTGCATCTTTCAAGTCCACAGGCAAGATTGAGGAGATGGAGAATTAGTGAAACTAATGGACTCCCATCTTTTGGTCTTGGTGATCTTTGGGAATATTTTGGAGAGTAGAATGTTTATGGAGTGGGAGTGCCATTGTTAATGAATGTCAAACACTTTGTCAAATAATATTATGTTCCATTTTTGTTTAACATAAAATTGTACATTGATCCACATAAGCTGGGGTTAGTTTTTGTTCATTGTCTTTGCCTATGTTATGTTTTTTTTTTAAATGAGCCTATGATTAAATTCCTACTCTCTCTCTCTCTCTCTCACCCCACCCTCTACATGCATAGTTGTTCCTCTTACAATGGTCCCATTCATCCATTTTTTTCCCAGCACCTTGCTCATCCTTTAGAAGGATTAAATTTATCTTTTGATTATGACCGTAACAACAAGTTGATAGGAATTAGGAGAAATTGAAAACTGATGTTAATAGACTTATACTAAATCACCAAGTTTAATTGAAACATTGATTGCAAGATGTGAAAGTTTGCAAGTTGCAACTAATATTTTAAACAAATCTCTTGTCAAGACACAGTCACTTGAGAGAATGAGTGGCCATAATATGTTGTCTTCTTATATAAAGAAAATAAGTTATAATAAGGAATATTGTGGATGTCTTTTATTAAAGAAATTTTGAGTTTGGGGCAAAGTTCTTTCTTCCTTCTAGACCAACTTAAATAGCTATGTAGTCTATCTTCATGTGTTTCATCTAAAAGTAAATAGTATTTATATAAATAATCAAGAGTTGTAAGATGTGGGACGCTATATTTTTTGGATGCTAATTTGGATGCTTTACCAGGAAGCCTACCAATGACGATAATGTTGAGTTTTTAAGGGATACAAGAGGTGTTGGAAGCAGTGACCGTGAGGTAGAAAGGTTAGCCAAAAATGTTGTTGATGGTGCTTTGGTTCAATATAATCGCATAAACTTAAACTCCCAGATATTAAGGAGGCTAACATTGAGAGATAGACCTCCTATTTGCTCATTCAATGTAGCTGGGAATTACAGCTCGGGAGAGCTATTTGTATTTGAATATTTTGAACAAGAAAAACATATGATCACCCACCTTTATATGATAAGGCAAGTCCACTAATGTTTTGGTCTTTGTATTCACCCATTATCTTTTTCCTGACTCAGGTGTTTGTGAGATCTTACTTTGCCCTTGTCCACACCCCAACCAACAGGTTTCAAATCTTGCATCTCAATTTTTAAATTTGTGGTTGTACGAGTTGTGATATTCTACATGCAAGTTTGGTGTCTATTGCTTAGTATATTATTTCTTTCCCCTTCCACTTAATTAACGAAAATTGGCATTGATGTTGAGTTGTTTAGTATACCTACTTAACGAATTCAAACTTATTCCAGGTACCCAATACATAGGATACCTATAGGTTCAAACTGCAAAGCCAAGATGCATCTTTTCTATCCTTATATTCTTTATCGACACGCTCCAGAAGTACTCTCTTTCTCTCTTAGTCATGCATAACACACACATTAATCAGTTCATGATTGTATTTAGTTCTCCTTATCTAACTGGTACAGGCAAAAATTAATAGAAATTTCATGTTTCAAATTGTAGGAACGTCTTTAGGATTAAGGCATCTTCAACAATTTTTCTACCTGCTTTCAGACTTGCTACCTTTAAATTAAGGGGTTCTATTTTGACGCCCAATGGGGCCAAAGAATGTCAAGAAGTAAACTTTCTATTGGAGGCTACTAAGATTTGGCTCTAACAATTGCATGTTAATCTTTCTAATTTCCGGTTCTTTGCTTCCTACAATTCACAATGGAGATGATAGTGACTTGAGTTCAATTGTCTTTCATGTGGGCATAAAGTTGTCATTGCTAAAATGAAATATGATAAATTTGAATGCTTTTTCTTAAAAGTCCTCCCAAGTACCCATTTTTTAGTATTGTCATCCTTAAAACAAGGTAAGTTTCTCTTCAAGAGTTTGAAATCGAGAGTAGACCAATACATAGGATGCTGGAAGAAAAAAAAAAGAAATAATATTGCAGTCATAGAGTGCACAAAAAAAGTAAGTAGATATACAACCCACATGAAAAAAGTAATTTTTAAATAATATACCCTATATTTTTTTCTGAAGAAGTGCGCAACATTTACACAACCCATAATTGTATCTAGCATTGTTAAAAAATACACTTGTCGCTTGAGTCACCTGCATAGAGCAAAAGGAAGGTGGTTATTTAACTAGATTTCCTCCTAATCCACAAGAGCACAAAGGGGCTGGTAAGACAACTGTTGTATAATATTTGCAAGAGGGCATGAAAAACTAGGATATAAATAACATTGGAATCACTTCGCCTAACTTATTTGCTTTTGTTGAGGGAGAGAAAATTAGAGCATACAATATTTACTAGTGATTCATTTGTTTATATTGGAGATTCATTTGTCCCATCACTAATTTTTGGACTAATCTTTGACAATACTGATGAAAATTTTGAAAATCAGTACTCTTCATCATGTAGACATGCTCACCAGTATATTTTCTCCTAAATGAATATTTTGAAATTTATTTGGGTTATTGAATTATTCAGTAGTTGACAAGTTGTGCATTTTTGTCATATGCTCATATCGTTGCTAGTTTCGTCTATTATTATCATACTCCATTGTCTTACGAAATTAAGGTAACCCTATGTTCTTAGGATAAGGTTTTGGATCTTATAATAGGATACATTCAAAGGATTTGCTTCCAGTACTCACATTGGCTTACCCAAATGCCAGTGCATTTTTAAACTTTGCCTAAATTTAGGTGAAATGGTCAACATTGAAGTAGTCAAATAGTAGGAGCTCCACATTTAAGTTATAGTATTTCCAAGTCTTTACTCATATTTAGAATATCGCTCTTCATCTTCAAAAGGATAAAATATCAGACCAACTGTAACTTTTTTATTTCCTTATTTTTCATTTTCCCATACAACCACTTTTTACTTTATCTCCCTTTCTTGCTTGCTGAACACTCCGTCACTCCGTTTTTATTTTTTATTTTTTCAGTTTCATTTAATCTTTCGGTGTCCCAAGGTTCTTAAGTCTTCTCTCTTGGCTAAGCAATACTCGCATATACTTGTTTGTGTTTGTAAGAGGAAATCGAGATTTGATACTATAGGAATATTGACATTTTAACTTGAAAAAATGTCACTAGTCCACAAATTGAAAGCAGCTAATAGGCATGTATTGCTGCATGAATTGATTCACAAATCTGCTTGTATATAGCATTACTCAAAAAAATATGAAAATATAGACACTTGTTTACGAATGTGATATAAATCATGTAGAATATGAATGGATACACAAATCGTATAATAAACTGGCGGAATATGCAAGATAAGTGTTAACAAGATACATGTTTGGTAGTTGATATTATATAAGATTGTTTTAAGAAGAAACAAAACTGCTAAATTGAAAAAACATCCTAACAATAACATGGTGGCATTGTGAAATAATTTTATAAAATTGATAAAGTGGCATAAGTTTGGAGATTAGGATGTTCCCCACAAGCCTGCACCTTATGAAGTAGCTCTAATGCATTCGACGCCTTCCCACTCAGCGCACTTATAAGAGTGCTGTAAGTGATAATATTGGGAATCATTCTCTTATCTAAAATTTCATGAAAAAGATTCATTATTTCATCAAATCTTCATTTCTACAATATCCATTAATCAATATGTAATAGCAATAAAAATCAGGAGAACAACCCATCCTGGTCATCATATTAAAAGTTTGGATGCCCTTGTCCAAACTATTTTGCAAACAGTAACCATTAATTAAAGAGCTATACGTGACTATGTTAGGTTCTATACCTTTCTCAATCATCATAATAAATGTTTGAATGGCATCGTCCAATCTTTTTTGAAAACAATAACCATTAACTAAAGAGTTATATGTGACAACGTCAAGCTCTACGGCCTTCTCAATCATTATATCAAATGTTTCCTCTGCCTCTACCATCTTCCTATTATTGTCAAGTGTGTCCACCAATATATTGAAAGTTTGCATATCTAGCATGATATTCCTTTCTTCCATCTCAGTCATTAATTTAGCAGCCTCCTTCCAATGGCCACAATTGCATATGCCCTAAATTAAAAGGGTGTGAGCATAAAAGTTTAGTTGAATGCATTTACTCATCATTGTGGAAAAATTGTCCAACGCATCTGTCACCAATCCATCCTTGCAAAAATTGTCAATGATTGTATTATGCGATATTACATTAAGTATAAATTTTGCATTTTCCATATTCCTAAGCAACTCGATGGCCAGCCAAGTTTCACCTACCTTACACAGAGTATTAATTATGGTAGCATAGGTTTATATCATTTTTCCTCCATTTCATCAACCAAATTTATGGCTCACCAATCTTACTCTGAAGATAAAGACCCTTAACAAGAGTGCTTAGAACCGTATTGTCATGTTGAAAACTAGATTTTAAAATTTTTTCCAATATAGAATTAGTGCACAAATATGCTTGTATCAGATATGATTTGATGAAGGTAGACAATATGCATGTATTAGTACACAAATTGCAATGTCTACAAATATGCTTATATGTAGTATTACTCAAGAAAATATTAAAATATGGACACTTGTTTATGAAATCAATATAAATCATGTAAAATACGAATGAATACACAAATCATATTATAAACCAGTGGCATGTGCAAGATAGGTATTAATATGGGTGAAATTAGGATTTGGTATTTGGGGGGCAATTGAAAAAGTATGTGTATGCGTGAATATAAGTAATATATATTTGTTGCATGTGATTATATATAAAAACAAAATTCATACGTTAAGAAATTGTATACAAAAAATTTATATCTATAAATCATTTTATAAGATTTTTTTTTTGAATTCTCATAGTTTGCTAGAGACTATTACAAAAAGAAAAAAAAAATATGAACTTAGAATTCTTCCTTCAAATTAAGCTCAACGATGACCTTTCATAAAATAAAATTCATATATTATCATCTCTGAAATGAAATTTTTGTTAATTTTTTTAATATAAACTAGCAAATAATCTATAAGAAACTCATCTTCTATTCAAATAAGCAATCTAGTTTTTATAAATTTAATGGCAGAAAATGCTCATTTAGTAGTAGTAATAGAAATAGAAAAAGTTAATATTAGATGAATTAACCTGTTAATCAAATAATAAATTTTTAACTTTTTTAAAATTGCTAGTCATCTGCATAATTAAGATAATATATACATATTTTAAAAATCTAGATGCAATAACGCATCAAAATAAAGTGAGGGAGACAATTTGGTTGTCAGTCATTAAATGAAGTGAAAAATTAGAATGAGACTATATGAGTATTGAGATTTGAAATGATAATTTTAATAAAAGTTTAAGAGACTTGAATATTGGGGGGTAATTTATTTATTTTATTTAAATTAGGGTGGAAATCTTAATTATATAAAAAAATTATATCTATTTATATACTATATAAAAATTTAAAAAATATTAAGGGGGGGTCAACTCCTAGCTTTGGATAGTTCCACCCCTGGGTGTTAACAAGATACATGCTTGATAGTTGATATTATATAAGATTGTTTTAAGAAGAAAAGAAATTGTTAAATTTAAAAAACATCCTAACAATATCATACTGGAATTGTGAAATGGTTTTATGAAATTGATAAAGTGGCATAAGTTTGGAGATTAAGATGTACCCCACAAGCCTGCATCTTATGAAGTAACTCTAATGCAATCCAAGGCATTCCCACTCGACACACCTACAAGAGTATTGTAATTGACAATATTGAGAATCATTCTCTTCTCTAAAATTTCATGAAAGAGATTCATTGTCTCATCAAATCTTTTTTTTTTACAATATCCATTAATCAATATGTTATAGCAACAAAGCGAACAACCCTTCCTAGTCATCATATTAAAAGTTTGGATGCCCTTGTCCAAACTATTTTGTAAATAGTAACCATTAATTAAAGAGCTATACGGGACTATGTTAGGCTTTATGCCTTTCTCAATCATCATAATAAATATTTGAATGGTATCGTCCAACTTTTTTAAAACAGTAACCATTAACTAAAGAGTTATATGTGACAATATCAGTCTCTACGTCATTCTCAATCATTATATCAAATGCTTCTTCTGCCTCTGCAATCTTCCTATCATTGCCAAGTGTGTCTACCAATATATTGAAAGTTTGTATATCTAGCATGATATTTTTTTCTTCCGTCTTAACCATTAATTTAGCAGCCTCCTTCCAATGACCACCATTACATAGGCCCTGAATTAAGGGGATGTAAGTATGTAAGTTTAGTTGAATGCCTTTACTCGTCATTGTGGAAAAAAATGTCCAATGCATCTGTCGCCAATTCATCCTTGCACAAATTGTCAATGATTGTCTTATGTGATACTGCATTAAGGACAAATTTTACATTTTCCATCTTCCTAAACAACTTGATGGCCAAACGAGTTTCACCTACCTTACACAGAACATTAATTATGATAGTATGGATAAATTCATTATATTTATATCATTTTTCCTTAATTTCATCAACCAAACTCACGGCTTACCAATTTTACTCTGAAAATAGAAACCTTGACAAGAGTGCTTAGAACCGTACTGTAATGTTGAAAACTAAATTTTAAAATTCTTTCCAAAACAGAATTGATGCACAAATATGCTTGTATCAGATCTCCATATGATGAAGGCAGACAATATACATGTATTAGTGAACAAATTGGTCCACAAATCTACTTGTATGTAGTATTATTCAAGAAAATACTAAAACATGGATACTTGTTTATGAAGCCAATATAAATCATGTAGAATACATATGGATACACAAATTGTGCTATAAACTAGTGGCATATGCAAGATAAGTATCAACAAAACACATGCTTGATAGTTGATATTATATAAAATTGTTTTGCTAAATTTAAGAAATATCTAACAATCGAATGCTGGAATTGTGAATTGGTTTATGAAATTTATAAAACATCTCTTTCAATATTTTAACAATAAATCTTAAATTCTAAAAAAATTATAATTGATATTGTTAATAGGTCACGAGAGATGAAAAAATACAAACTCGAGGCCTCATTGAAAAGAAAAAATTTCTTAATTTTAAAGATTTAGCATTTAATGCATGCTTACTAAAAATGTTATCCAAATGCACAGAGATCTATTGATATGTGTATGAAAAAAGCTTTTTAAGAAAATTTTCAAAACCTTCCAGTTTTTATAATGATCAAAATAACCATAAAAAATTATTTTCTTGGATTAGAAAAAGATGCAAAGAACTATACTACATTGAAAATCAACATGTATAAATATAAATCCTCACTACACATACTCAATTTCATATATATACATAAAAAATTCTATACATCATATTATCATCCCACTTTAATTCTACTAAGTAAGATATGAGATATTTATTATCATTAAATAATCAATTATTATATATTCGTTTATCAACTAATAATGATAAATATATTACATTTTACTTAAAAAGATGAAAGTAGAATGTGAGTGTGGTCTGTGTATCAATAGACCTTAAACAGACCATAGTATGATTATATTATATTGTATGACCATACTAAACATTTTCAAAATATGAAATCAAAACATATATTTTAATCAAAATTAGAAAAATAAATACGTTAAACATGAGCGTTGAAAAGGGAAATTTGCCCTAAACTGACTCTCCAAGTCTCTCTTCCCTTAATTATTATTGTGTTTCAAAATGATAAATTTCTTAATTATTGTTGTGTTTGTAATTTTAATATCAAAACTGGTCTGATTGGTGGTGATTGAGAAAGCATATTATCGAATGGGGTTTGCTCTGTGTACTCTATAGTATGTTAAGTGTGTATTTCATATTATAATTTTGATAGTCAATTAAACATTAAATATTCTAAATAATTCATGTAAGTACAGAATTATAGCGATTGACATTTACAAAATCAAATAATCATAGATTTAGTCCATATAGAGCAAAAGGCTATTTGTGTGAAAAGAATCACAAATAGAGCAAAAGGCTTTCTTGCAATCATTTAAACATGTTGGACATTTTTACACGAGACAATAAAAAGAAAAATTTAGCATAAAAGATAAGGATTGAAAATCAACACCAGAATTTCAAGGATGCAATCCTAAAACAGTAGATAGAAAAAAAAAATTCTTGATCAATGACTAAGAATGACCAAGCAAATATCAATATAAAATTTAAGAAACTCATAAAATGAGTTAATTGCAGATAAAACATTAGTTTCAAAGAAAATTTATTAAATAAAATGAATGAAGCAACATTCCAAATATTGGTTTCAATTCTAAACCAAAATAATAATAAACAATGAAAATATGTACACTTGTTTATGAATACGATATAAATCATGTAGAATAAGATTGAATATACAAATCGTGTTACAAACTAGTGCCATATGTATGGTAGATATCAACAAATGCATACTTGATAGTTGATTATTATATGAGACTGTTTTATGAAGAAACAAAACTGTTATGTTTAAAAAATGTCCAACAATAGCATGTCGAAATTCTGAAATGAATTTGTAAAATTGATAAAACGTCTATAATAGTTTTAACAATAAATCCTAAAATTAAAAAGTAATTGGAATTGTGAATAAGCCACAAGAGATTAAAGAGTATCACAAACTCGATGTCACATTGAAATGAAATTTTTTCATAATTTTAAATATTTAGCTCACAAATATTAATGTATACATACCAAGAAAGTTATGCATATAGATATCTTTATTCGTATATGAAGATAACTTTTCAAGAAAATTTTCAAAACCTTCAAGTTTCAATAATGGTTAAAAGAACTATGAAAAAATATTTTTTTGCATTAGAATAATCTGCAAAAAAAAAATCTTACATAAAAAATTAACATGCATAGATAAAGTCCTTAGTACACATACTAAACCTCAAAGATATATAAGAAATGTTTTATAAATTATACCACTACTATTCCACTTTAATTTCACTAAGTAAGATACGACATATTTATTACCATTAAATGATTAATTATTATTTATTTTTTATCACCTAGTGGTAGTAAATATTTCATGTCCTACTTAAAAACTTGAAAATAGGATGAGAGTGTGATTTGTATCTATAAACTTTAAACATACCATAAGAAATGATGAGATTATTAACTGAGTAAAATAAGTAGTTTCAAAACATGAAATGAAGACCTCTAGGTCGAAAGACATATACTAATCGAAATGAGAAAAATAAATAAGGTATAAATTGGGACCAAAATATCATCTACATATTAAACATTATAAAGGAAATGAAATTTGCTCTAGACTGCCTGTGCAAATTTCTCTTCCCTCAATTATTACTGCGCTTCACTAGAATAAATTTTTTAACCATTGTTGTGTTTATGATTGTTATATCAGAATTAGTCTACTCTATGATGGTGGAGAAAGCATATTGTTGAAATAGATTTTGTTCCGTAATCTGTGGAATATATGCTCAAGTTGCTTGTTTTATGTGTTCTATAATCAGCTAAATATGTATTTCATACTTTGATATTGGTAGTCAACTAAACACGAAGTATTATAAATAATTAACGTTAGTAAAAAGTACAGTGATTAGCACTCACGGAACCAAATAATCATAGACTCAGTCTAGATGAAACAAGTAATAGTTATTTGTATGAAAAAATCACAAAGAAAAAGAAGAAAAAAAGAAAGCTTTCATGAAATCATTCAAACATGTTGGATATTTTTACATGAGATAATAAAATGAAAACTTTACTATAAAAGATAAGGTATGAAGGTAACACCTGAATTTTAAGGATATAATCCTAAAATGGTAGATAGGAAAAAAAATTGATTAATGGCTGAAGAGAAATGAAACAAATCAACACAAAACTTAAGGAAACTCATGAAATCCGTTAATAGAAAATAAAACATAAGTTTCAAAAAAAAAATTTTAATCGAATAAAATCAATAACATCCCAGGTATTTTTTTTTATCTTAACCCAAAATAATTAAAAATATATATGAAAATATGAATACTTGTTTATGAAAGCGATATAAATCTTGTAGAATACAAATTGATACACAAATCATGTTATAAACCAATGATATATACAATGTAGATATCAACAAACACATATTTGATATTTGATATCATATCATACTGTTTTATGAAAAAACAAATTTGTTATGTTTAAGAAACATCCAACAATAGCATGATAAAATTGTGAAATGAATTTGTAAAATTGATAAAACGTCTCTATAGTAGTTTTAATAATAAATCCTAAATTAAAAAAAATGCAAGAAATGAAAGAAATCACAAACTCGAAGTCATATTGAAATGAAATTCTTTTCACAATTTTAAAGATTTAGCTCACAAATATAGATACATGCTTACCAAGAAAGTCATCCAATTGTATACAACTATGTTGATGTGTAAGAAGAAAATATTTCAAAAATAATAAAATTATCTAAATCTTCATGTTTCTATAATGATTACAAGACCTATGAAAAAGTAATTTTTTGCATTTAAAGAATTTCGAAAAAATTAATATGCATAAATAAAATTCCTCAGTACACATACTAAACCATATATATATATATATATATGAAAATTTCTAAAAAGCATACTACAATTCTATTTTAATTTAGCTAAGTAAGATGTGACATATTTATCGCTATTAAACAATCAATTATTGTATATTTTTTTTATCACTGAATGGTGATAAGTGTTTTACATCTTATTTAAAAAGATAAAAATAGGATAATAGTATGGTTTGTGTGCCTATAGACTTTAAACATACTATAAGAAATGGTGAAATTATATTAACTTAACATAATAAGTAGTTTCAAAATATGAAATAAAAACTCTTGATTAAAACACAAATACTAATCAAAATGAGAAAAATAAATAAGATAAAAACGAATTCCAAAATATCATCTACACATCAAATACTAAAAGGGAAATATGAAATTCGCCCTAAATTGCCTCTCCAAATTTTTCTTCTCTCAATTACTATTGTACTTAATTGGGGTGACTATTACTGTATTTATAATTTTTATATCAAAACTAGTCTAATCTGTAATGGTAAAAAAATCATATTGTTGAAATGAAATTTGCTCTATAGTCTGCAGAATATATGCTGAAGTTGCTTGGTCTATGTGATTTGTAGTCTGCTAAGTATATATTTCATATTTTGATATTGGCACTCAACTAAATATTAAATATTCTAAATAATTTATATAAGCAAAAAGTACAGTAGTTGACATTCAGAGAAGTAAATAATTATAGACTCAATCTAACCGAACCAAGAAAAAGTTTTTATTATGAAAATAATCACAAACAGAACAAAAGGCAATCTCGCAATCATTTAAACATGTTGTTCATTTTTACATGAGACATTAAACAAACTTCACCATAAAAGATAAGGTGTGAAGGTTAACATCAGAATCTCAAATATATAACCCTAACATGGTGGATAGGAAAAAAAATTTTGATTAATGATTAGGGAATGACCAAGCAAACATTAAAACAAAATTTAAGAAAACTCATGAAATTAGTTGATAACAAATAAAACATTAGTTTCAAAGAGTATTTTTTAAATCAAATAAAATGAGCAACATCCCAAGTAATCATTTTGATCCTAACACAAAATAATAAAAAGAATATAAAAATATGGACATTTGTTTATAAACGCGATATAAACCATGTAAAATATAAATGGATATACAAATAGTGTTACAAATGAGTGGCATATGTATGGTAGATATTAACAAACAAATTCTTGAAAGTTGATATTATGAGATTGTTTTATAAAAAAAAACAAAAATGCTATGTTTAAGAAATGTTCAACAATAGAATGTTGAAATTGTGAAATGAAATTTTGAAATTGATAGAACGCCTCTATAATTGTTCTAACAGTAAATCTTAAATTAAAAAATAATAATAATAATTGAAATTATGAAAATGTCACAAGAGATGAAAGAAAATCACAAATTCGAGATGAAATTGAAATAATATTTTTCCTTCATAATTTTAAATATTTAGCTTACAAATATAGATGCATACTTACCAAGAAAGTAATCTAAATGCATAGAAATGTGTTGATGTGTGTATGAAGAAAAGTTTTTCAAAAAAATTTCAAAACCTTCTAGTTTCTATAATGATCAAAATAATGTTGAAAAAAAAAATACTTTCTTACGTTTGAAGAATCTGCAAAAAAACTATGTTGCATATAATTATCAACATACATAATTCAAAATAATTAATACATATATTCAACAACATATATATACATGAAAAACTCTATACACCATACTACCATCTCACTTTAATTTCATTAAATAAGATTTAACAAATTTAATAGCATTAAATAATCAATTATTGTATATTTTTTATCACTTAATGATGATAAATGTTTCACATCTTATTTAAAAAGATGAAAGTTGGATGAGAGAGTAGTTTGTATGTCTATAGACTTTAAATAGACTTTAGAAATGGTGAGACTATTTTAACTAAACATAATAAGCAATTTCAAAATTTGAAATCAAAACATTTTTATCAAAACACATATAGTAATCAAAATGAGAAAAATAAATAAAACAGACATAGGTATCGAAATATCATATACACATCAAACACTATGTGGGAAATGAGATTTATCGTAAACTGTACTTCCAAAATTTTCTTTTCTCAATTACTATTGTTTTTCACTGCGGTAAATTTCTTAACCATTGTTATATTTACAATTTTGTATTAGAACTAGTCTAATTTATGATGGCGGAGAAAGAATATTGTTCAAATGAGATTTTCTCCGTGGTTTTTAGAATATATACTCAAGTTTCTTAGCCCACATGCTCTGTTGTTTGCTAAGTGTGTTTTTCATATTTTGATATTAACAATCAACTAAATATTAATTATTTTAAATAACTTATGTAAGCAAAAAAGTACAGTAATTGGCATTCACGAACCCAAATAATCATAGACTCGGTCTAGATGAGAAAATAATGCTCATTTGTATAAAAGAAATTACAAATAGAACAAAAGACTTTCATCCAATCATTTAAATATGTTGAAGATTTTTATATGAGACAGTAAAAAGAAAACTTCACTATAAAAGATATGGTATAAAGGTCAACACCAAAGTTTCAAAAATGCAACCTTTAAATTGTGGATAGGAAGAAAATTCTAAATTAATAGCTTCTGAATGACCATGCAAACATCAATACAAAACTCAAGAAAACTCATGAAATTAGTTAATAGTAAATAAAACATTAGTTTCAAAGAAATTATGTCAAATCAAATTAAATGAGCAATATCCCATATACTGGTTTCAATCCTAATCCATAATAATAATAATAATAATAATAATAAAATATGAAGATTTGGATATTTGTTTATGAAAACGATATAAATCATATAGAATATGAATGGATACGTAAATTGAATTACAAACCAGTGGTATATGCAGGGTAGATATCAACAAATGCATGCTTGATAGTTAATATTATATGACACTTTTTTATGAAGAAAAAAATTGTTATGTTTAAGAAACATCCAACAATAGTATTCTGAAATTGTGAAATGAACTTGTGAAATTGATAGAACACTTATATAATGGTTTTGATAGTAAATCTTTTTTTTTTTAAAAAGAAAATTGGAATTGTTAAAAAGCCACAAGAGATGAAAGATAATTACAATTCGAGGCGACATTAGAAAGTTAAAAGTAGGATGAGAATGTGATTTGTGTGTCAATAGACTTTAAATAGGCCGTAAGAAATGATTACATTATATTGAATGAACATAATAAAGAGTTTTAAAACATGAAATAAAAACCTTTTGATCAAAACACATACACTAATCGAAATGAATAAAATAAATAAGATAAACATGGATACTGAAATATCATCTACACATCAAACTCTATATAGAAAAGGTTTATACCCAAATGATAATTGTGGATACTCAAAGCCTTGAAAGGCTTTATGTTCATATTGTCAAGATAGAGTTCTTTATTGTGGCTCACTACATTATCTTGTATATTGTCTCATTTTATGTTAATATTTTTCCAACCCCTCTTTCCTCCAAAATATTATAATGTCTCATTTGGAGTATCATTCATTAGTTTGTAATGAACTGATCAATCTTGAAATATAGATGATGCTCATCTTCAATGATCATATTGTGCAAAATAATGCGTGGGCATTAATTATCTTTTAGAACTTCAAATTGAAAATATTTAGCAAGTCTGCACATAATTGTAAATCTATCTTAGAGTACTTCGAAGGCACGCTTTACATCTTTTCTTGTAGATTCCTAGCAAGTAACAAAATATTTTTTATTTTTTCCATGTGGAGCAAGAATTGTTTTCATTAATATTGTCCACAAATATATACTATCAACAAGATAATATTCCATTGTATATTTGTGATCATTAATTGTGTATTTGCATAGAGGGGCACAACTTTCGGCAATGCAGCAAAAACATAAGATTGATCAAGTATATTAATATCGTTATGAGACTTAAGCAAACAAAAAAATCATGTCATGTCCAAATATCTTAAGACGTAACAACTTCTAAAATAATTGTTGATTCGTTCAAATGAACAAAACATATACCTTTCTAAACACTAGGACAATTTTTCCATTATTAGTGCATGCAATAAATGCTACCCAACATTCTCAGAAACCTATGCCTTTGTTCGACATCTAATAACCTTGCTATATCACAACTGTTTGGAGACCTTAAATACTCACCTAAAAAATTGGCCCGATCGCCTTTACAAATTCTCATACTCAACCATGCGATACTTTTTCCAATTCTAATATATTAATCCATAAGATATATCATTACCCCATATGCGAATATTCTAATTGCTACAGTCATCATCTGAATAGAAGACAATCAAAGCCTCCCATTGGAGTTTATCTTTTTGAAAAAAATAATCATCATGAATTTTAGTTGCAAAATAGATGCATAAAAATAGATAATGACTCATTAGAAACTTCCTAAAAATGCTTAACGAATATATTGGTGGCTAAACAAATTAATCATTCCAAAGGCGTTAATGACTTTTTAACGAATCATGTCTGTTAAACATATGACATTGAAGAATACAATGACATGAAGCATATGCTCCTTTGATTGTATGTCATTCTCATTTTAGGGTTATTGATTCAATCATATCTAACTCATAGAATAATCTTCATATAAATATATCAATACTCCTAAAAGGGTTTATAAGAAACTAAGGGAATAAATTTTGAAGAATTGAAAGAAGAAATATTAGTTTTTTATTAGTGGGAAGTAGTTAGAGGATGGATCTATTTATAATGTTTAATCCGAAACTGTTAGTTATAACTAAAAAAATTGGCAAAAGAAGAAGAGTTGGCTACAACTACAAGTTGATTTTAAGAATTGCATGTATGAATGTTGGGTATTGTGCATGTTGAAAAAATATGTTTATTAGTTTTTAATATTGTTGATATGATTCTTGGATAAAGAAGAAGAATTTGTGAAAGTCCTTGTTAGTTTCAAGAATAGTAGATGTGATTATAAGATAGAACAAAGATTGAAATAATGTGTTGGTTGGTTTTAAAAATTGTAGATGTGTTTATTGGATAGAAGAAAAGTTAACAAATGTGTTTGTTGATTTCAAAAATTGTATATATGATTGTTGGGTAGAAGAATGATTGGCAAAATATGCTTATTGTATAATTACGTTGTGAAAAATGATTAGTTGGAAAATCATAATTTAAGTGTAAATTAAATGATTAATTAACATATGGTTAGTATAGTTGCAAAAATTAAAAATAATAAAACCATTATTATTAAAAGTGATTTTGTGGATGAATACTTGATTACTACATAAAATACAACACCTACGTTTTTGTAGAAATTTTTTAAGGTTATCATTTGCATTTTTTCAACTAGTACTTGAGATAACTAGATCTTAGAAATATTGTTCGATTACTAGCAATTGAAGAAAATCATGGGTTTCGAGAGATGTTAGGAGATATTGATTGCAAAAATATAAAATTGTCAAAGTTAATGGAAATGAATGTATTGTGGTCACATTCATATACAATTAATAATCTTGAAAGCCGTAACGTCATATAATCTGGATATGACATGCATTTTTTAGGTTACTATACTCTCATAATTATATTAATTTTATAGAAAAGTTTTCTGTTTTTAGAGAGTTTTCAAGGCAAACTATTCAATTAATAAAAATGACACCACAATGGGATATTATCTTGCTAATGATATAAATCTTACGTGATCAACATTTCTCCAAACAACTCATTCTTTACATGAGAATTTTTAACAAAATATTTTATTATAGCTCAAAAGTCAGCCAGAAAAGATGTAGATCGGGTATTTGGAATGTTTTAAGCATAATTTGCAAATGTACGTAGACATACATGATTTTTTTTTTATCTTCAATATTTTAAAAAAATTATGTTGTCATGCATAATCTTGCATAATACGACTTTAGAAGACGTGAGACATTCATATTTTTTATTAACAGATCTTGTTTATAAATAAAACAATGAAACATCCCAAGATCTAGCATCCATGGACATATTAATACGCTTATCAACTTTATTAATGTCATCATCGCATTAAATATCAAGAACTTATTTCGCAATTCCAATTGGATGTCATCGAACATTAAAAGCAAATATATTGTCAATCTTACTTGTTTTTAACTTCATTTCATTTAACCTAATGTTATATTCTTGTTATCCACAAGATGTAATTTTGTGTTCAATAAATTATTTGTACTTTGGTTGTTTTGTATACATGTATATTATTTATGCTACAATTATATTCTCTTACACTCATATCCTTACATTTACATTACATCAAAAGTGTAAACTCTATAGCATATAATAATAACATCCTATGTTCATCAATAGTATATCTTTGTATGTGCGTCTATACTTCTATGTTCTATTGCATTTATACTAAATTATAGTAACATAAAAAATATTCATATGGTAGGAACTTCCTCCATAAACTCCATATCATACATAGCAACAACACTCACTTGTGCGGACAAGATCACATTCATGTAGCAACATCGTAATCCATAAATTTCATAACATTCATAATAGAATTGGTACTACATTTATATTAATCTCATGATATTCAAAAACTTTATACACCATAGTTAATATTATCATGTACATACCACATTAAATAAAAAACTTAGACTATAGCAAAAAAAGTGAGCTAACTATGTATTTTAGTATCAATCATTACATACATAACAAACTTGTGAGCTCAGGAGGTAGGTTTAGGTCTTGTTTGTTTTTATAGATAAGGTGAGCTAAAATGAGATAAAAGTTCAAAGTTAAATAAAATATTATTATAAAATATTTTTTTAATATTAATTTTGTTTTAGAATTTGAAAAAAAAAATGTTTTGGGATTTGAAAAAAATTGAATTGTTTATTTTATTTTGTATAGAAATTTAGAAAATTAGTAATGATGAGGTGAGATGAAATGAGATAAGAGACTGGGAGTGTTTGTAAAAGTAAACAAGGCCATGTAACACCCAATTTATAAAAAATAAATAACACAATCCAATCTTATTTTTGTAGTTAATATGCATTTACACTAAATCATCCTAAAAAAAAAGGATCAAAATATAATTAACTAAAATGGTTGCATTAATATTTTTTCAAGACTTATTTACTGCACGTCATGCCCAACTCATAATCACGATTTTTTAGAATTTTATTTTTCAAATATTTCCAATTTGATGCAATGGAAATACTCTTACTATGTTGGAGACAATGTTCAGATGTCTATCTTCATAATTTCTCTCTTCTATTTTTTGTTCTAACTCAAGCATTTTTTTTGTGAGACAGATAATCTCTTTTCGATCTTCTCTTTTCTCAAGAGTTGCTCTCTTCTTCTCCACTTTCATCTCAATCACCAAGTCAATAAGATTGGAATATGTGATGTCTTGCTTCTTTCATTTTTTTTCTCGCTTTTTTTAACCTTTGTTCCAATTGGTCTTTCCAAATCTACTTGTATCAACGGAGACATGATCAATCTAAATTCATTAATTCCAGCACATGAGCTTTTGCATATACTAGTTTTTACTTAAGACTTTAAATTTCCTTCAACCACCATTTGTTTCCATTTCGGGTGGTTCCTTAAAATAGTTCAACAATGATGGAAATTAAATGTGGCTGAGTTAATACTCTAGCTGAGCTTCTTTGCTTCATCGATCTGAAAAAATCAATAAATGAGATTAGTTAAATTTTATATACTATGTAATTGAAAGTAGATGTAGATGGTATCTTTTTTGGTCTTATTTTGCTTGGTAACCCCACTTGGATATTATCTTTCGATTTTGACTAAGGCCCCACAAAACTTGTTTTATGGTATGTTGGATGCTTGACTACCTATTCGTAAGAGAGCTCGAGCTACATTCACAAGAAGTGGACGTCTTATTTTCCTTAGAGTTTTCATATACTCTAGCCCAATATGAATGTTTAGATTGGTTAATTTCATGGATTGATCCCAAACTAATATTGAGCCAAGCTAATGCTAGTAAACTTCCTCTTCTACACTAAAGCTTTTTGTCTTATTTTTTTGTGGTATTCACTTATTCTGATTTGAGAAGAAAAAAAATAGGATTCAAAGTTTCCATCCAATGACATCATGATGTAGTCATTGTAGCTTTCTTTTCCCTCTTAAAAGAGGATATTAAAAAAATGAATTCTATGGAATTGTGAATTCATGCTTAAAAGCAAAAGAAAAAATTGTTGGAATGCAACTCAATCAAACTCAATTAAAAACTTTCTTTTTTATGTTTTGATAAGTATCACAAAAAAAAAAAAACTCACTTATTTCTAAAATTTGACAGTAAAAGAGATGATTCAAATACATATAAAGAAATGTATTAAGGATAAGACATCAATCTACAATAGAAGATTTAGGCCGCGTTCATTTTTACAAAAGTTTGTATCTTATCTCATTTCAGCTAATCATTACAATTTTTTTAGATTTTCATACAAAATAAAATAAATAATTCAGCTTTTCCAATTAAAAAATAAAAATAATCTTTAAAAAATATGTTATAACAATCCAGTGAAAAGAATAGGCAAATATTTGTAGCTATTACCATAAAAAGATGGGCAATATGATTTCAGCAGTATCTACAGCTATTATAATGAAAAAATATAGGCATGATGTTCTTTACAATATGTTCTTAGTCAAAGTCAGAAACCAAAAACAAAGGTTTGCCCCCAACGTCCCCCACACACGTGCCAATCTCCCTTTCCATCTTGCTTTTCTTATATGGAAAGTACATTGAGATCAACATTTGGACAACAATGACATTGCTCTTAAGTCATCATGCAATACTTGTGTAACCTTCCTCCTTTTTGGGTGATGGAAATGAGAACTAACATAGAATACTTTTTTAGTTTCTAACAACCTAAGCTCTTCTTTCTTGTGAAGATAAACAAAACAAGCAAAAGTACTATTTTCTATAATCACTCAATTCATAATTGAAAAATATTCTCTATTACAAGGAGAGGAGCTACATGTTAGATATATAGACGTCTTGGTTGATAAGTTGACAAAGTAATCTTGATGGTAATATCGTATGGAGGATGTTTTTGAGTTGGCGAAAGGAGTTTGGCATTCTCTTCACTTCTGGATTAGAAATTTGCTAGATCAATTGGGTTTGAAGCTCGATTAGTGGTGGAAGAGCAAGTGCTTGCCTCGTTTGATATTCTGTTTATGCCTCTGACAAACCAAAGACCTCGCACTATGATTTGGAAATTACCTTCAATGGGTGTCTTAAAGTTTAATGTTGATAGTAGCTGTAGAGGCACAATTTGGGATGCCGTTGGTGAGCTCAAAGGTGCATTTTCTTCTTTTTTTGGTCATGGTACTAATAATGAAGCTAAGCTACGTGCCTTACATATGAGTGTGGTGTTTTGTCTTTGCTTGGGTTTTATAGAGTTGAGAGTGACTCTAATTTGGTTGTTGATTGGATTATTAATGGCAATTGCACGGTATGGTATCTTTGGAACTATTGGGAAGTGGTGTTTAAAGAATTACAAGGTGTTCGATTTTCTATTTAGCACATTGTATAGAGAAGCAAATCAAGCCATAGATTTTTTAGCTCGTCAAGGTGAAGAAGATATGATTTGTGATTATGTGGAAAATGGATTTGTTCCCAAGAAATCTTAGAGGTATTCTAAGACTCGATTTTGAGTCTTATATTTTAAGTCTTGGCATTTCTTTATTTATTTTTTCACTCTTGTTTAGTTTTGTTTTATTTCTTTCAGTTGTTTTTTTATTACACTTGTTTAGATTGGTTTGTGGTTTTGACTTGGTTTTATTTTATTTGCTTCTAGGTTGGATCTTTATTGATTATTGTATACCTCTAGAAGCTAGGTTGTAACCACGGTATTCTTTCACCATAAGTGAGGGGACATTAATAAAATTAGACAGGGGTTACTATTGGACATGTGATTACCCTCTCTTCCTTTTAAAAATAAGATTAAAAACAAAATCTTGATGGTCATATCCAAAAGTTTAATCAAGGCTAACTAATCTTCATAGTAATCGTAGTTGTGCAAGTTATACCTATTTTGTTACTATACTCAAGTTGATATCAGTATATGATGTTATAAAAGTTACATACCGCATATATGTATATATTAAAGAGCACTTCTACACAATCTCTTAATCTCCATACACTATCATTTTTAATTTTTTTTAATTTTTATTTTAAATTTGTTCTTTTAAAACTAATTTAATTTTTTGATTCATTATTTACATATCAAGTATTCGATAAAAAAAAATGTGGTATGTGGAGGTTGTGTGAATAATAAGAGGTTGTGTAGAATTTTTTCAAGTAGTATATATTTGTTCACTACATACTGTATACTTCAAAGATATAAAAGAGTATCCTAATCTCGAAATCTTGATTCTATGCAAATACTTAAACTATGATCTCTGGAAAGTTTCTAATATAGCTTCTTTGACTTAATATTAGAGTTACATAGCTATAACAGAAATTATAAGACTAATATGCTTTCTACAATAAGCTTAGACTAACTTAAACTCTGCTTATTGGTAAACACCTACAACTACTCAATAAAAAATAAAGGCAATAGACAAACTTTGCAGATGAAAACCCTTCAATAATATTCTAAATTAAAATAAACACCAAAGAGACTAAATTAGAGCACTTGAATAGCTTTTGACATAGATTCTTTAACATGTATTTGGTGTTATATAGCTGTAACTCTAACATGCATGCATTCTACAATAAGCTTTCTACAAAACTCCATATGCCATTTAGTTTCATATGCTTTCTACAACAAGCTTTTCTACACAGGCAGCTATATGCCATCTTATTGAGAAGAAATGTATCAAAACTTTATATGCCATTTAGGACACGAATAAAAAATGGAAACAATGGCAACAGCTTCAAACCAGAAAAATGAATACAAATACGGCAATGTTTTCTGTTTTAATGGGTTAGACCGACTTTCAAAGGGGTTGCTAAGAGCTTTACGGATACATCCCAACAAGCCATTAATTTGTTGAAATTGTGAATAGCCAATTCATCTGAACTCATTGAGTTCATCCAAGTCTCGAATAAGAAAATGACAGAGAAAGATGAATTGGATTTGGAAAAAACTAAGAAACTTTGTTTGGGTATTATTTTTTATCATATCTTCAAAGTTGGGTAAAAGAAGTGTAAAAAGAAGCACTAGACCGATACCAACTAGAACATTTGGGTCAGGTCGTGATATATTTGTTGTCTTACAAAATTCGTGGCCATAAGATACTTGGTAACCGCAATTTCTTAAGATTAGTGAAATATTTCCCCTAAGCAAGTCACCTTAACTTTGAGATGCGAGGATATAAGAATTTGAGTCTATCTAAACCTCATTGATTAGATTGTGTTAGAGATGATATCAAATTAAGAATTCTATATTTTGATTATTATCTTATTTAATTTTCATATTTATCAAATAAAACGATTTTCATAAATATAATAATAATTAAAATGGAAAAGGAGAGGGGGAGAATGAGGGGGGGTATAGAGCTTATTACACATTTAAAGACGTGTCCCTTTGAGTTTCCCATCCTTGAGTCTATTGTAGTAATCTGCTTGCCCTAATTGCCATATGGAACAATTCTTATAATCTGAATAAAAACCTAAAATGCTGTTAGTAGACAATTGTCAGGCGATGAAGCAAATTGACCACTAGTTATGAATAGAGTAGGCAAGAACAGAATGTTATACCAATTACATACATAAGTCTTTCTAAAGTTGTAGCTGATATAATTAAAAGAGCTTGTCAAGAAAAACTCTCATTTTAAAAAAACTTTCAACTTTCAATTTATGAGATGAGATGAATTATAAATAGTAATAAAATGAGTGGTTGGGATAAATTAAATTTTAAAATGAATAATTGAGATGAATTGAAAGTACGAAATGAGTTGTGAATGGTATAACGAAGTTTACAAAACAAACCAACTAAGAAGCTAAAAGGTAGTAAGGAAAACTTTAGGTTCATAAAGTCCAAAAGATTAAGCTGTAGATTATGGATTAAAAAAAGTTGAAAACTAAAAGAAGTAATATATCATAAAAAGCTTTAAATTATAAAAATTAAAAGGAAAACTTTATTGTATTTCTTTTGGAAGGGGGGGGGGGGTGATGTTAAAAAATCTGAACTTTGCTTGGATCCGAATAATTAAATAAACGATCAGGAGCAGCAGAGGTTTGAAATCCGGGGGGCTTTCAAAAACATGTAAAGCCGTTTACTTTCCTACTCGACCGTTGAAGATGGGACCAACTGACTTCATGATAACATAACCTTTCCACCTAAATCGACCGTTTCAGTTCAAAAGCAACTGCAGGATATTTCCTAATGTACGGTCCAGATCAGCCGACCGTTGAAACTCTTTCTCGCAAACCCCAAGGAAGACCATTTTCAAATCCGACCGTTGCCCCAAGTTTCTTCTTTTTCTTCTTCTTCCTCCTCCTCCTCCTCCTCTCTCACCCAAGTATCTCAGCTTCCTCTACTATTTACCATTTTTCATTTCGAAACTCGAAACTTTTTTTCGTAATGGGTCTTTGAGGGTTCTCTCTTTCTCTCACTAATTTTGTCCATTGCGACTCTTCCATATTTTCTCAGTGCATTTCTCTTTCTTTCTCAGGAAAGTTTTGCTTTCTTGGCCGAAATTGAGCTGTAATGGTGAAATCTGCCTCGTCCCCTTCTTCCTCCCCGGTGACCATCACGGTCTCATCGGGAGGGAAAGGAGGAGGGATCAGAAGCATGGGCTTAACCAGTCCAGTGCCGCGAGCTTCGGTTTCAAACAGCCAGAATTCTCCTCTCAGCAGCCGAGGAAACCGACGGCTTTCGAGCGGGGGAAAGTACTGTTCGATGTCGAAGGAGGAAACTACCTCCACCACGGAGGAACTGAACTCCGACTTTGTGAGTTACACCGTGCATATACCACCTACTCCTGATCACCAGCCCATGTCATCTTCTCAGACTAGTCTCCCTGAGGACTGTAAGAGTGCCGGAAAGCCGGAGAGGAGCTTCATCTCCGGTACTCTATTCACCGGAGGGTACAATTCGGTCACTAGAGGACATGTTATTGATTGCTCAATGGAAGGGACGGATCCAGCGTTGAAATCGGGACTAATTTGTGCAATGAGGGGTTGTGATGAGAAGGCGATGCAAGGGATGAAGACGAGGAGGGGTTTATGCGAATGCGGGTTCAAGATTTGCAGGGATTGTTACTTGGATTGTGTTGGAAGTGGAGGAGGGAGGTGCCCTGGGTGCAAAGAATCTTATAAGGATGTTAGTGATGATGATGAAGACGAAGACGATGATGATGATGAACCCAGATCGGAAGCAGAGGACCAAGCCTTGCCATTGCCTTCCATGGCAGAGTTTAAGCTTGATAAGCGACTTTCGGTCGTGAAATCATTTAAGGCACAACAAAACCATCCGCCAGATTTTGATCACACCCGCTGGCTCTTCGAGACGAAAGGGACGTATGGGTATGGGAATGCGCTGTGGCCTAAAGATGGGTATGGAGTTGGGTCTGGAACTAACGAGTTCGAACACCCTCCGGATTTTGGAGAGAGAAGTAGGAGGCCATTGACAAGAAAAGTGAAGGTTTCTGCTGCCATTCTCAGTCCATATAGGTAAGCTCAACTCTGAGCTCTGTTCTCATCCACTCTTTATGTTTTAATTTGTAGAGTCCATTTTTATCTTGATTTGGGACATAGTTATTTGATGTTCTTAAGAATGGCTATTTCAATTATTGGCATGGTTATTTATAAGCTTGACTAATTCAGCTGGTTTCGTTTGGTTTTTGATGACCATCTAAATTTCAAAAAACTGAAACTTTGTTTTTCTACAGATTACTTATTCTGCTACGTCTTGTCGCCCTCGGATTTTTTCTTACTTGGAGAATTCGACACCCAAATCGCGATGCAATGTGGTTGTGGGGACTGTCCACAGTTTGTGAGACTTGGTTTGCTTTTTCGTGGCTTCTAGATTCGCTCCCTAAGCTCTGCCCTGTAAACAGAGTTACTGACCTCTCTGTTCTTAAGCAGCGGTTCGAATCTCCAAACCTGCGCAACCCGAAAGGGCGGTCCGACCTTCCGGGGATTGATGTGTTTGTTTCCACGGCAGACCCAGAAAAAGAACCACCTCTTGTTACTGCGAACACCATTCTTTCGATCCTCGCCGTCGACTATCCGGTGGAAAAGCTCGCGTGTTACTTGTCCGATGATGGTGGCTCTCTTTTGACATTTGAAGCTCTTGCCGAGACTGCCAGCTTTGCGAGAATTTGGGTTCCTTTTTGTCGGAAACATGGGATAGAACCGAGGAATCCTGAGGCATATTTTGGGCAGAAGCGCGATTTTCTTAAGAACAAAGTGCGGCTTGATTTCGTAAGGGAGAGGAGGCGGGTGAAGAGAGAGTATGATGAATTCAAAGTAAGGATCAATTCCTTACCAGAGTCTATACGACGAAGATCTGATGCTTACAATGCGCACGAAGAGCTTCGAGCAAAGAAGAAACAGATGGAAATGGGGGGAACTCTCTCTGAAGCTGTTAAGGTTCCTAAGGCTATTTGGATGTCAGATGGTTCTCATTGGCCTGGAACATGGACTTCAGGAGAGACGGACCACTCAAGAGGGGATCATGCTGGTATTATTCAGGTATTCTTCACATTTCAATTTGTAAAAGGGCTTTGCTTTTGAATTGCTCACGATTTTCAAATATTAATTATGTGGTTTTTCTGCAGGCAATGCTAGCTCCACCCAATGTAGAATCGGTTTATGGCGCAGAAGCAGATGCGGAGAATTTGATTGACACAACAGAAGTTGACATTAGATTGCCAATGCTGGCGTACGTGTCTCGAGAGAAGAGGCCAGGCTATGATCACAACAAGAAAGCTGGAGCCATGAATGCACTTGTGAGAACCAGTGCAATTATGTCAAATGGCCCATTCATTCTTAACCTCGACTGTGATCACTACATATACAACTCCTTGGCTCTTAGGGAAGGAATGTGCTTTATGCTGGACAGGGGAGGTGACAGAATTTGTTATGTTCAATTCCCACAAAGGTTCGAGGGTATTGATCCAAATGACCGATACGCAAATCATAACACAGTTTTCTTTGATGTGAGTATGAGAGCTCTGGATGGGTTACAGGGTCCAATGTATGTAGGGACGGGCTGCATTTTCAGAAGAACTGCACTCTATGGATTTAGTCCACCCAGAACCACAGAACACCATGGATGGTTTGGAAGAAAGAAAATTAAGTTGTTTCTGAGAAGATCAAAGGTGGGAAAGAAGGAAGAAAATGAAGAGGTGATTTTGCCAATCAATGATGATCATAATGATGATGATGCAGATATTGAGTCCTTGCTTCTTCCAAGGAGGTTTGGAAACTCTAATTCTCTGACTGCATCCATCCCAATAGCAGAATACCAAGGAAGGTTGCTTCAAGATTTACAAGGAAATGGTTACCGGGGCAGACCAGCTGGTTCTCTTGCCGTTCCTCGTGAGCCTTTAGATGCTGCAACTGTGGCAGAGGCCATAAGTGTTATTTCTTGCTTTTATGAGGATAAAACTGAGTGGGGCAAAAGAGTAGGATGGATATACGGTTCTGTAACAGAAGATGTTGTAACTGGTTATAGAATGCACAACAGAGGGTGGAGATCAATATATTGTGTCACCAAAAGGGATGCATTCCGAGGGACTGCTCCAATTAATCTGACGGACAGGCTTCACCAAGTACTTAGATGGGCAACAGGGTCCGTTGAGATTTTCTTCTCAAGGAACAATGCACTGTTTGCAAGCTACCGAATGAAATTTTTGCAGAGGGTGGCATATTTCAATGTGGGAATGTACCCTTTCACATCTTTGTTTCTCATAGTCTATTGCTTTTTGCCTGCAGCTTCTCTATTTTCGGGGCAGTTCATAGTCCAATCCCTCAGTGTGACATTCCTGGTGTTCTTGTTGGCTATCACCATCACCTTGTGCATGCTTGCAATTCTTGAAATTAAATGGTCAGGTATTAATCTCCATGATTGGTGGCGAAACGAACAGTTTTGGTTGATCGGCGGAACAAGTGCCCATCCTGCTGCTGTGATACAAGGATTACTGAAGGTTATAGCAGGAGTTGAGATCTCTTTTACATTGACATCTAAGTCTAACACTCCAGATGATGGAGATGATGAGTTTGCAGATCTATATGAGGTTAAATGGAGCTTTTTAATGATTCCTCCAATCACAATCATTATGGTGAACATGATTGCAATTGCTGTTGGAGTAGCAAGGACAATGTACAGCCTGTTCCCTCAGTGGAGCAAGCTCGTTGGAGGGGTGTTCTTCAGTTTCTGGGTGTTGTGCCATCTCTACCCATTTGCCAAAGGGTTGATGGGAAGGCGGGGAAGGATTCCGACCATTGTCTTCGTCTGGTCGGGATTGGTCTCAATCATTCTTTCCTTGCTTTGGGTGTATATTAGCCCTCCTTCTGGTAAGCAAGATTACATGAACTTTCAGTTCCCTTGAATCTCCTGGGCAGCTGTAAATGCAGGCAGCCATCATAGCCAACAGAAATGAAGTTCCTCCAGCTTCATATTGTAGTTATGTTTGTTATCTTCTACGTCATTCACATTGAATTTACTTTGCTACTCTGAACTTATATGTTTCTGATTGGACCAAGCATGACACCCATGCCGATATTGTTCCTGAGCTTGTTCTTACTCAGTGTAGTCGATTGTTCTTACTTTTCTGGTCTGGATTGAACAGAAATGAAGTTCCTGAGCTTCATGTTGTAGTTACTTGTATCTGCTTCTTCATTCATACTGAATGTACTCTGGCTTGTAATCTGATATTTTTTTCTTACTCTTTCGTATTTTGGAATGTATGTTATTCAGCAAAACAGAAAAAGGATTTCTGATTGGGACCAGGTGTGAACCCATACCGAGCTCATGTTGGACTAATTAGCAGAGCATATATCTGTGAGTCTTTTTCTTTTCCCCACAGCAAAATAGCTCCTGATTTTGCATCTTCAAACTTCTAGGTTGTAATTTGTTCTTAGAAAATCAGATCCAGGGTCAAACCAAACCGTTCAGGAAATTCTATACAGTACTGCAGGAGTAATAGTTCCGACCGAAGTCTTCAACACATTTCTGCACAAAATTGACAACAATTCATTCCATTGCATACCAGCCAAAGTTAAAATTCTTCATATCAGATGCTGCTTCTATACATTTATGCTCTGAACCTGATTTTAAATCAACCGAGAATTGCCATGGCCAAATCTCAAGTCTTAGTGACAAAAGCACTGCTGGTCCATATTATTTCAGAAAGTTTGAAAATTTGGTTTGGTTCTTCCTGGCACCTTTCGCTCAGTCCTTAAGGATTCGGCCACTGTAACCCGGATCTTGCTTCCCTCAATTTAGATGTGTTGCACACAACATCTGTCACTATGTCCGTATTCCTTCCCACAAAAGTATTAGATCCACAGACTCAAGTCCTGCTGAAAATTGATGAGTGTTTGACTAGAAAATGGGAAAACTTACTGGAATGATAGATAATACGTCGTCCCCATATGCCTTGGTATATGATGTACAAAAATTACCACAGAGGACGAATAGAATTTTTAAACCAATGTACAAAAATTAGGGGGTGCCGTATATGATGTGATCGTGAGTGACACGATACGAACATGATTTTTGCAAACGAATTGTCATCCCCAACAAGAACTAAAATCTATTCTAAAAATACTCCCAATAAACCAAATTGTAAGTAGTATAACAATCCCTGTCTAAAAGTCATTAGTCCTTTATACGTGTTAATGCCATCTCCCAAATGAAAGAGAGCAAAAACCAAATTGTTCCTAACAGCAACAATGCCTCCACGCCCTGTCTTCCTAGGCCTATTATAAGCTGACCGATCTATATGGGTGCAGCTAGGTACAAGCAACCCCATGCAACTATTGCGCACCGATGCTAACGTGGATGCTTCTATATAAAAAAAACCAAAACAAAACCAAAAGCAGAAGCAGCGAGAAATAGATGAAAAGTCGAAAAGAGAAGTAGGCATCGATTCGGATCATCTTCTTCGCAGGTCATCTTTTTCTATCTCTGCTCTCTTCAAGTGGATGAGCCTGAACTGGTCTTCTTCTTCGCAGTTCATCTTCGTGGGTGTTTTCTATTGGTTCATCTTTGTGTGGGTAATTTTCGTGGGGGTCATCGGTGCGGATATTTTTTACTGTCATCTTCGTGTGGCTCATCGATGAGAGTATTTACTGGATCTTTTTCGTCGGTAGCTTCGGATAAACTTTGATTATGGTAAAGAACTTTTTTTCTTACTTGTTTTTGCCTCTTGATTTTTTAGTAGTTCTTGTTTTAGGAACAATGTTGACAAATGGAGGCACTTGATGAAATCTGTATGTTTTATTGTAGAGGTTTTTTGGTTTTTTTTGTCAGAAAAATAATATCGATGAAGCATTTGAAATGTTTCTAGAAGATTTTATAATCGTGCTTTTTCATTATGATGGTCGGATGAGTGAGTGGGATCAATTTGACCCCTCCAAGAGTGCAATCCATGTTAACATCAGGAGACAAATGAAATGGTGGTTTGCAAAACCCTTTTTGAGTACAATTTTCCTTAGGAAAAAAAGTGGTTCATGCCAAGAATTTGGGAAAAATTATTATTTGATTTCAAGTCTCCCATCAATCAATATTGTTTTGATAGTGATGATTCTACTAGCTTGGTGGGGTCTAGAAAATGATTTATATATACTTCCTCATTGTAAGAAGATTTGGCAAGTCCCTAAATAGCAACATTCATGAGACTGACTCATTCTTCAGGCAGCAAATATTGCTCTAGTCTTCGATCGAGGTGGAATTCGGAGCCAAAATTTCATCATGTCGTATGCGGTGAAACCAATTGCAACGGAAGGAACAATCTAGGAACATCACATATTTTGTGTTAGTATGACGTTATAAATCATGATTCAAGTAAAAAACTAGTTCCATGAGCAAGGTGACCTTGAACTATATAAACTCATTTATAAAACGGAGGATCTTGTTCTCTTATCAGATATATGTTTTTTTAATATAATAGAGGACATTGTAGCATTCATTAATTTTGTATTACTATTTGAGATAGTGCAACATTTGTTTGTTTTGATCTTTAAAATCATAGTTTGATAATTTTTGTTGTGTTTAATTCATGTGATTAGAAGCTAAAAGTATCATGTGTTTTTGTTGCAGTGATCATCATGTTGATGCACCTTTTTGCATGCCAAGCTAAAAGCACCCTGCCATTTTGATGTGTTTTGTGTCTGATGCCAACTAGCACTGAAGTGGTCGGTTAAGCTCATATTAACCATACCATTTCAGTTATTTGTAACATGAGTTGTATATTTAGTAGTGGTCGGTTAAGCTCATATGAAGTGGTCGGCTTAGCAATGAACCCGTGAAAAGATCATGTATATTAAATCCATTTCATACTGGGTTGTATATTTCTCGGCAATAAATAAATCCATTTCCATTTCACGAATTGTATATTTCTTAACAGTAAATCCATTTTCATTTCCTCCATTGCCATGGAAAGATCATGTACATTAAGAAATGTGTATATTGAGTTTGAGAATCTCGTTGATAAATTGAAGACTTATATATATTTTGTCTTGTAAATATCGATTTACAAAGGAGTGCCTTGCGCAGCTGCGCTTGGGGCAAAGCAACAAGCAGGTGGCTTGCATTGGTATGCCTATGCGATCTACGGTTAAAACAGAAAATGATTCCTCTATACAAAATACAAAAAGGTAAATCAGGAATACACAAAGAATAGTTTAGAAGAGGGTGGAGGATGATGGTCTTCTTGTGAAGCAGAGTAGGGAGTCTTCTGCCCAACAGCTCCATGTGAATCCTCTTCCCTCTTTTGAAATCTAAAAGCCTTGCACAAGAGAAATGACAGTTGTAAGTCTTACCAAGTGAGGCTCAAACCCAGAACCCCTCATTCTTTCAAATAATTCCAACGCTTTTTATCTTGATACTAACAAGAAATCACAATATTCTAGCAAGCCACATCCTTGTGAGGCACTTTATCGAATAGCTGTATAGCATAATTAAAAGCATTGCACTTCGCATACATGCTTACAAGAGCATTGGCCATAACAACATCAATTAGACAACCAACTTTTATCACAAAGCAGTCACCAAAGCTCGTCGTTCCAATCTTGTGGTGTTCAGAGAAGTTATTTGTGACTTCAAGTAGTGTTTGCAAAGAAAATTCCTCCATTTGGCCTCCACCATTTCCCAAGCTAATCAAGTGTCTCAACCGCATGGACATTCACTTCTACAAGCCCTTGGCAAGACATGCTCAAACACTGTCGAGTTTGAGTCAAGATATTATCCCCAGCAATAAAGGGAGTAGTCCAATGACGCAACTCCACAGAATCGCGATGAAATACGTCCCCTGCAAATTTTCTAGCGTACTGAAATTTTGTTCGAGCCAGCCAATAACTCTTCCATCAAGCTTTAGAGCGCAACTACAATTCTCTCCCCAAGCCAATGATGTAAACTCCCCTCAAGATTTCTCACCCACCATATCTCCTCAGTAATCCAAGCTACTGTTGTCCAAATAGATTGCACAAGCACGCCTAAACCCAACAAAAACTACGCTATAGTCCCCTCTAGACTCCACACTAGCAACTTGACTATTGCTCCCATAGCAAGTAATATAAATGCAATAACCCACATAAAAAATTCTCACCCACTGCAATTCTTGAAAATTTATAATCAATAATCGGATAGAATCCATGTCACTGCCAGCATTCTAGGCGACTGGTTTTGTTTACGAGGAGAAGGGGAAGAGTGCGAAAGGAGAAGGAGAAGGAAAGGGTGCGCGAGGAGATGCATAAGAAAGGTTTAGGTTTTCAATTTCAGAATCTTTAATAATGTTACAATGGATTCGAAGTTTTGAAATCCCACTACATGCGATTTTGCAGTTGGAACTGTAGTCAAATGCGCATCGTTTTACTTGCCACATTAGATGGCTACACAGTGGTTGCACAAATCGCCTGCAACAAGAATTTCGCATATTAAATTTAAACATCTCAGAAGATGGGTGCGGCCAACTGAGTAAAATAAGCCTCTTTGAATTTAAATCCAAAGTTTGCAAGGATAGATTTGCATCAAAAGGTAAAACTTTGGATCAATATATTCAACTCAGATATCCATCGACGGGCCTTGTGAATAACTACAACAACTATTGTTTCCTTTCCATTGTGATAATGATCCTCTCTGGCTATCCAAACCTCTCACAAAATGAGCATAGGAGTGATAGGTGGTAGAATTTACAAGTTAATAGTTTGATAAGATTAGGATTCAGTAATTTACATGATGATTCACAATAATTAGAACTTTAGCCATTGGCCGTCAACATGATGAGGGGTGTAATCCATCAGGTCATGGCCTGGGGGTCACGACCCGAAGATTTCGGTTTATCATTTTTTCCAAACCACACCATTAGCTATTTGTTTGGTCGGTTCATGACCATTTCTTTCTTTTTCTTTTTTTGACAAAAAAAATTAATTAAATTAGCAAAATAAAAATTTTGGAAGAGTTTAGCTCAGACGTAAAGAGGAGTATTAAAACAAATATAAAAGACTAAATTCACAACTTCCTATCAATTATAGTTTTTGGGATTGGGAGTAAATTTGCACCTCCTTTTTTATCATTCAGAAGTAGCCATTATAGCATTCGATCCAAGGACAATGACCCACAAGTTTGGTATACATTTCCTAGCACTCTAACTTTGAAGGTATCTGTCTATCTTATACCAATATCCTAGCCATGGCTAGTAGAATTAAAGAACTTAGGGCTGATCAAACAAAAATTGAGGGCTCGTAGAGTTGCACCTAATATCTCAGACTCTTTATAAGTATCTTAACTCAGCTAGCTACCTCTCATGGAATTGGTACTCCGGAGCTGTTACAGTTGAAGAATACACGTACATGAGTACTTTACTGCGGCCAAATGCCGCCTTTGGCTTCATAGCCATCATGTGCATCCTAATTAAGGTTTAGAAAACTCATGTGGTAGCAAGAACAAAACTTTGGTTTTGAGGGCGTTGAAGAGTCGTGCTACATCTCCCGAAGAAGTAGCACGAAGATTTCTTCCAAACGGCTATTTTTTTTTTCAAGCATTTTTTTGGTATTCATAAATAATTTTTAACATAAAAAAAAATTCACAGCATCATTTAAAAATACATTCTTAATTATTAAATAAAAAAATAGTTTTTTTTTTTTACAATTCGAGAGAAATCCTCGGGGCAAAAATTTGAGACAAATAGCATTTCTCTTTAGCAAATACATCTTTGGGATGAACTACAAATAAGGGATACATATATAAAGTTTTTGAAACCATCCTGAGTTACTTGTGTTAAGACGTGTTTTATAGCCACCAGCTCTTAATCCTGCCAAGAGAGAAAAAGCTTTATACTACTATACCACTCACGTTGGGGTATAACCGTACTAGTATCTTATGATAGTTATAACATAAGCTAAGATTCTTATGATGGTGATTAACATGTTTCCCTTAGTAGCTTTATACTATTTATACCCCTCACGTTGGGGCCTCGTCCACTCTGATTTTCATGCTATCAGTAACAGGATCTTCTACCGGGATTCATATTTGCACTCAATGCTAGCACATTTTATGGTGCGGCCTTTTGTGTATCATTCGAGCGGGAGACTGCAGATACTTATTTTGGCCTAGACCTCCCCCACGGTGGTGAGCCGAACTTAATGGTATGCCCGGCCCCCAGGCTGCCTCGACGCTCCGATGATTAGGCCCGGCTCAAGAAGGTGGAGGAAGGGGGGATATTTATTGGGAAAAGATAGGAATCCCATTGAGAGTTCCCGCTTCCATTTTTTTTAGTTTTTGTTTTTTATTTAATAATTAAGAAAATGTTGTTTAATAATATTGTAAATTTTTTTCAAAAAACTATTTAAAAAGTGTTAAAAAAATGAAAAAAAAAAAAAAACACTAGCTAGACTCGAAATGGAATCCCCAGCGAGATCCATTTCGAGTCTAGCTAGTTTTTTTTTTCACTTTTTTAACACTTTTTAAATAGTTTTTTTAAAAATTGAGCTGTTTCACACCATCCATTTAAAGCCATTGACAGAAAACTGCGCCACAAAATTACTTTGCTGTAATTTAAATCACCGTTGTTCCATTGTTATCCAACCGTCAGGATGTATTTTCAGAATCTATTAGGTTTTTTTTCAGGTATATCTGGTCCGAGTCGTATGAGTTTTTTAGGTACAAAAAAGTACGTCCCAGTCCCGCGCCAAAAGGGCATGCATGCCCTATGATTCAGAGGTTTGATAACCTTGTATAAAGTAGGACTAGGACTCCCTAATAAGTTCAAAAGGGATACTTGTATTTTGGGAAACGATTTATGGTGGTGGGCCAAAAGACTGCTAATGGTCCCTCAACCCAAGATTTTTAATTAAATGGCTGTTTCTAGACGTAGAGGTTTTCCCATGGCTTGATCCGCCTTTTGGCCTACGTGTGAGTATGTTGCTTGCCTATTTTTCTTTCTTTTATTCCTTTCTTTATATATAATGTTACAACGACTTGTAGATGTTCTTAGACCCATAAAAGCATGAATGCTTGGGAGGATGGGATATCAGCATCTCTACAAAGAACCCACCTTGAGTTGTCTTCTTTTGTCTTCAACTTTTATCGGGTTAACTAATCATGAATATGATTCAAGATCAGATATTGGATGCTTAGTGAAAGCGAAGTCATAAAAATAAGATATTTCAATATTAGAACGACTCATATACTAATATGGGTAAATGTGATACAAATGTAGAACTAATCACACGCTGATCATGTGATTAGATCTGATACATTAAATTTATTTTATAGCAAAAATAAATTTTTACAATTTGTTATATCACAACAAATTAAATTGTTGTAATTTTTACTCGAGAACACTAGCAGAACTACATTCCCCCCCCCCCCCCCCCTAACCACCCCTATTATTTTGAAAAAAAAAATTATATAGGTATATATATTAATCTTGAAAATTATATATGTATATATTAATTTTAAAATATATATTATTTTTTATGATTTAATAGGATGATATTACTCATCCTATATTGGCCTCTTCTTTAAAATTATCTTGGTCGATTCTCTATAAAATTATTTTGATCTTATATACTATTTACTTACAAGAGTAATTTAAAAAAATAAAATAATCTGATTTAAAGATAAAATACATTTCACATCAAATAAAATGATCTAATAACATGATGACACGTTGAAGATTATTAAAGCAAGACTTTGCAACAAAATTGAATATGAGTTTCTAACAAATAATTTAGTTGTCTATATTAAAAGAGAAATAGTTAAAAATTTCAATTTAGATTCAATATTTCTTAATTTTGTTTTTTTAAAAAAATGTAAGTTACAATATTAGACATTTTGTATTTCGTTTATTCGATATATTTGTATAAGTATTTTTATGTTATTTCAATATTATATTGTTAGTGACATATCATATTTTTTTAACACATGTTTTATTAAACATATTTTATTTTTATTTTAAATCTTGCTATCAGATTGTTCTGACTTATGTACCAAAGGAGAAAATTGTACAAAAATAGAACAAAAAATATTTTATTATAATTTAAGTTTTGTTTGACCCCCGAATATAATTATATTCTTTGTTCTGCCACTGCTCGAGAAATATTTTATTCATAAAAAAGATCTCGTAAATAGGATAAAGTATCCTCATATGATTCTTCCGGAAGAAGCAAAGATTTCATCGGCAGACCCCTTGCGGCGAGAAACAGAGCAGATGTCATGCCTATTTTTTTGCGTTTCGTCTGCGACTTAGAAATTGCAGCAGTTGATTTTTTGCCACAGTATAGTCACTTGTTGTGGCAACTTTTTGGCGTCCCAAAAACCATCCTATGTTGTAGTGTCCTCTTCTATGCAGCAGGGGACACCCAACACCTCAGGCGAATTTGATGTCCAAATTAACTTGATTTGTGTTTTAGCACGCATAGATAGAATAATTGGAGACCATGTATTCTACAGAACGTCCTGTAGCTCTCAATACCTTTATGAGTCGTTTTGTTATCTTTCTTTCACCTTCATCTTGTTACCATGCAGACAAATATATATATATATTTTTAGATGCAGAGAAATATATATGTATGTATATATATATATATAGTAAGGCACGTAGGAGTCAATTCCATCCACGTGAATAACCTACTCTCTCTCCTACCCCAAAATATATAATTAATTGGGCTGAGAAAATGATCTTCTCTCCTTTTTCTCTCTCTATCTCTCATGTATAAAGCTAATCGTTCAATGCACAAATCGATTAATCTGGTGTTTGTAATATGTAAGAACATTTTTATTAAATTGTCTAAAATTAGTTTTTAAAAAATATAAATTTTTATATTTATCAAAAAATTAGTCATATTTAATTAAAATTAGAAAGATAAAAATTAAAAAAAAAAATATTTTTATAAATAATAAAGTTAAAATTTTATTCAATAAAAGTTAAATTTGACTTTTGTTAAACAAAATTTTTTAACAAAATTTGACTTTTTTTTTAATCTTTTCACTTTTGATTAAATATTATCAAATTTTTTTAATAAATATATAAATTTATATTTTTTAAATAATAATTTTAAATAATCCAATAAAAATGTTATAAGCAAAGTGGTTGTGTATGTCGGTCGGCCTCGCGCTCGCATGCACCAATTAATTGCCCCACCTCTCGCGTCTACAACCATCTTACCCAAATTCAAAATGATTGAAAACAACAAAACAATTGCATTAGGAAATTATTTAACATAATAATAATAATTTATTATTATCACGAACAGCTTCGCTGTCGATGTCACACTGATATTTTTCAAGAGACTGTTGCCAAGTCCCAATCATTTTACTAATTCAAATGCAAAAAAATAAAATAAACAAAGCCCAACAAAACATATTTTTAGCAATCTAATGATAGAGTGTACTGACCACATGTTAAAACCTGATTATGCCAGACTCCCAGGCCACACTCCACGTGTGCCGCCAGGGCAAAAGGAATCCATTTCCTTCTACTCTGCTGGACACTTCCTAGTTCCTACGCAACCATGTCACTGGGTCCCAAAATCCAATTACTTTTTGTTTTGTTCAACTCCCTGTAACTTTTTGTCAACCATTATATAGTGCTAATCTTATTATCAACCCCTTTATGCTCTATAAAAGTAGAATTGATAAGATAGATATAGATACCAAAAACTACAAAAGAAGAAATGAAAATAAGGTGAGAGCACTGAGAGAGAATAAGGGATTGCCAGCAAAGTGCGCAAAGGGACGGGACATATAGCCGGGTCTAGGAGAATAGCTCACAACTCCAAACCATTCCGCCCCGCTGCTACCGAAGCTGCTAACATTTTAAAGCCTTTTTCTTTAGTTAGATTCTTCCAATCGGCTCGATTTAGCATCCTCATGCCGCCACCCAATAGCACACTCCATAGACATCCACGCTGTTAAGGAAATGGACAACTTCAAACAAAATTCCCCTCCCCCTTCTCTCTCTCTCTCTAGTCTCTACCGACATTTCTTAAATTAACTCTCTTTCTTTTCTATCTTCAACATTTTCTTCTTTGCCAAACATTTTCTCTCTTCAATATTTCTTAAAAATTTGGCCACCGTAGTGTTTATCTACATCCGATGAATGCCATCCCGAAACCCAATAATTTAAACATTGTATTATATATTAGTTCTCTACCTATCATCTCTCTATCCGATTCCTACAGTAAATTAATGGTGCAAGTTGGTCCTTTATTGTCAGCCTCCATTGCAGGACAGTCTGGCCGTCTAATGTTTGGAGTCTTTGGACGATGACCAGAGAATACTATAGTCTATAAAATCTAAACTCACACTCTAAACAGAGTCTGAACATTATGCAATAATAAATTGAATAACTTCTTTTTCTTTCTTATTTCCAGAAGGAGTAATAGAATAGAATAGAATAGAATACAAATGGCCTGAGAAATAAGTTACTAATGAAAATGAAAGAAAAATCAAAATAAGAGTCGAGAAGAAAGAAGAAGAAAAATCTGGATGGGAAAATAGGAAGGAGAGACAATACAGTATAATAAAGAGGAAATTAAACAACAACAAAAAAAAAATAAATTTACCTGCGAGCATCCACCCCGCGAATGTCGTGGAGGGTGGTAAATTTTCAGTGGGAGAGTCCGTACAAATCGTAGGGTGCCCAAAGAGAGTCGAGTGGGCAGGGTCGCTTGGAGTCCAGCCTGAGCCATGGTTTGCCGCTACCGGACCAATGCAGCAAGCTAACCGGACCGGGGTGGAGGTCACGACAACTACCCAAGACGTTGTCGCCACCTAAACCGTGCTGGTTCCACCGGTGCTCTATGGGCGCCACGTGTCCCGCGAATACCAGCAGGAACGGCGGTAGAGATCCGAGCTCGTAAATCCGGTGGCTCTTCTGGATCTCCATCCACCTCTCGATTCGCCCCGTGTACCCGACCCGTCTCCACTTGGCCAGATCTATTACCATCACCCCGGAGTTGAAGTAGCACGGCTTCCGGCCCTCGAAAACGCCGGAAAATCGCTGGTCCAACCAGAACCCTGCCGTGAAGTACTTGGAGAAGTTGGCGTGGCAGTACTCCGGGGCTCCGATGGTTTTAGAACCCAAGTTCGTAGACCAAAGCTTGGAGATGTCGTCGACCACGACTAGGTCAGAGTCCAAGTATATCACTCTCCGCACGCAGGGCTCGAGAAGATCGGCCAAGTAATTCCTCGCGTAATTCAGCGGTTGCTCGAGCGCTTGCCTCACCGAGGTCGAAATCAGGCCCCGAACGACCTCCGGATCGAAGTAGTACACCTTGAACTTCAACTGAGGGAAAGTGGACCTCACTAAGGTTTCCAGATTCGTCTCCGAGACCAGGAAATGGAAGAAGATACTCTCCGGACACTGAGAGTGCTGCAGAATCGAATGGACGGCGGCGATTGAGCCCCGGAGGTACTCGAGGTCGAGCGTAATCGCCACGTGCACCAAATTAGGATCGCAGACGCTGGGTTCGCCGGAAATACGAGAGAAGGCCGAACCGCATTCATCAGCATTGCGAAAACCGGGGGCTTTTCGGAACGAAAAGTGGACGAGGTGATCGGAAGGGGATACTTGAACGGGTAGACGCAGGTTGTTGTCGAGGTGGGAGGATCGGATGGCTTCGGCGGGAGGGAAGGACTGCAGGGAAGGAGAGAGGACGATCATGACCATTGCGGCGGAGAAAAATCCAGAGAACCTCATAATCCAGAGCATCTTCAAGTTGTAAAGCACTCTCCGTTTCTTCTTCTTGGACTTGAAATCGAACCGATCAGCTACAATCGAAGAGAGGAACGCTAAGGTTCCTTTAAGGTCCGCCAGAGTTTTGTCCAAGAAAGATGATTATTAAATACGCAGAGAGAGAATGGAAAAGCTCTTGATTCGAAGTTTGCTCCTTTTTCTATCAATCGAAGTAAGGTTGCCGTGGGAACGAAGCGACCACCACCGAGGAGAGAGAAAGCACAGTTGGAGAAGAAGACTCCTCCATGAACCGAACCAGGGCGTAGGATAATTGGCCCCCTGCTACAATGCACCGCCTGAACTCTTTTAATCCCCTCCTCTTCTTCCTCCCAGCTCACACCATCACTCACGTTCCCAAAGATGAACGAGAGAAGGCAGCAGGACAAGTAGAGAGAGAAGTACAGAGAGCTACGATGGAGAGAGAGCGAGCATTTCTTTTCCAGCTTTGCCTTTCGTTTTCCACCATAGAAATCCACGGTCCAATACAAAATTGAAATAAATAAATATTCAAGGATAACTCTCATAAATTAAAATATATAATAATAATAATAATAAAATTCTAGGAAGAAGTTTTACACCAAGACTTTTACCTAATTAACATACAATTTTTTTTTCTTCCATCTTAATATTTAAATATCTATATTCTAGTAAAAGCATAAAAATAATAAATTATATTTCTTTTAATTAAGAAAGAGTATTACAGTGATAAATAAATTATATAAAAATAATTTTACAATTTAACATAATTTTATATAATCTATCATATTTATTTTATAATAAAAATAAAGATATTGTGGACTGATGATTTAATTTATTTTTGTTTTTATTTTATTTTATTTAGTAATTAAGAAAGAAAATTTCATATATGTACTTTTTATAATAAAAAAAGGTATTTTAAAAGAGAAAAAAATTGAAATGCATTGCATAGATCTAGAATCAATTAAAACTCTTAATCCTAGTTGCACGGTCTTAAAAGTAATTTTATAATCTAATAAATCACATCAAATTATATTAATTTTGTATAATTAATTAGATTTGCATAGTGTAAAACTTTTTATAATGTTTCTCATAAATATATAATTTTTTGCTAAATAGTTTATATCTTGGTTAAACTATTCGTGTAGCTTATATTTTACTCAATAGTTCATAACCATTCGCGTAGTTTTCTATTGAAGTTTTTTAATAAAGGTTTGTCCATCCCTAGTAGTCATCAGGCATATATGCGCTATCAACACAAATCTATTAAGGACATGTGTCAAATGGGCATATATGTTATTTACATTATTGCTTAGTCTTAAAAAGTAGATAAAAACGCTAAAACGGGAAGAAAAAGTAATTATCCATATATATATGGATAGCGGAGGCTCGATGCACCACCCTAAGTTTGGCGCTGAAGTGACGCAACCACCCGTGGGTATTGGCAGGGGACAATTGCACGCCACTTAAGGCCAAATCTTAGAACACTCCCGATAGAAAGGGTAAAATGCAGGATCTTTAAAATAAGGGAAATGCTAATTAGACCGTTCATTGACCGATTATTTTTTTATTTTTTATTTTTTATTTTTTTGCTTTTGCTGAATGATTAAGTAAATAAATATTATTTCATATATGTATTTTTTATAAAAATAAAAAAATAATAATAAAAATGTTTAAAAAATGGTTGAAGAAAATTAAAGAAAAAACAAAAAAAAAATATATAGACTGAATCGGTATGAATTCGGTAGGAACGTTCGGTCCAGTAGCATTGTCCGGTAGGTCCCTCAAAATCATACTCTAGTAGTAGAGTATGTAAAATACAAATATTTTATATTTATAAATACTGATTTCCTTAAATATAACAAGATACTGTTCATTGATGTAAAATTATTTTTTTTTGGCTGTTCATCCTAAGCGAAAGTCATGCTCGTCCTCCGGCCTCTTCATCCCAAGCAAACACCATTTGCTACCATTAGCTACCCTATCTGATTAGCACCCCTTCCCATCGGCGACCAATCCTAACTTCAGCATTTTCTCCCTCTCTCCCACACGAGTTCCAAATCAGAAATGATTATACACAACTTCTCCCTTCAGCCCAGTTAACGAGCACTCACGGCCACTAAACCCAACCTCCTCCTCCCCTCTTGGCCAGAGACTCCAAAATTAGAAATGAGTTTAGGCATCTCGCAATCCACGAGTTCCTATTTTAATTAGAATAAAATAAAAATATTTAGATGATATAAAAAAAATATATGTATTAACTTATGGATGACATATTTTTAAACAAAATATGTAAAATAAAAATGAAAAGTGAATTTTAATAATATATTTTAAAAGATAAAATATAGTAACCATTGTGAGTGTTCTTACGCTGTTGCATTGCCTTTCCTCAAACCATCTCAAAGAGCACTGTTAACTGATAGATAGAAAAATGTTTTAAGCCTAAATTGCAAATTTTTTCTTAATTCATCTCCTCTTATTTAATAATTATAATTTTTTAAAAATCTTTACACAAAAATAAACAATAAAAAACTAAGTCACAACTCCGGATTTCCACCAGTGATCTGGACTGGTTGTTTATTTAATAATGAAGTGTTATCTAATAATATTATAATTTTTAGAAAATATATTTTTTGAAAATGATAGAAAATATATTTTTGAAAATGATAAAGGATGTATAAAAAAAAATACATTGGGCCTGATCTCCCAGTGTATATTAAAAAAATTAAAGAAAATAAATAATTCAAATTATATATAAAATAAATCTATTGCTATATATATATTTCTATGCCCTAATCTCTATCTCTGCTTAGTTTTGTTAATGTCGGGAATTTTGGATCTTCCAAATTTCTTCTATCAGGATCTACTTTTGACAAAATATTAAGAAAAATAAAGAAATAAACACAACATAAAAATTTACGTGGAAAACTCTCAAATAAAAAAAAAATCACTAGACTCAAAGAAGAAAATCCATTATGTGAAAATTTGTTACAATCACACAATTTTTCTCGTCACCTTAACGACACTCACAAAAACTTCTTCCACTAGTAAAACTTTAATTTTCTCTTCTTCCTTTTACGTATAAAAAAAATAACAAAGAAATTTTATTAAAATTAAAAATTATTAAATAAATTTCTGACTGGTATAATTAATTAAAGTGGTTAGATTTCTTTTATAATCTCATAGCCTACCTCCTTTTACAAACTCCACCAATATAGAGTTAAGAAACAGAGCAAAGTCAACGGTTAATGGATTATGACATTATCCCCAGAAATTAGGAATAAAATCTTGGATTTCTATTTCATGTTTAGCGAGTTTTCTTTCTTATTGTTCCCAACAAAAAAAATTGATTGATCAATAATGAGGTGAAGTTTATATAAGTACTGACAATATATATATTATCCAATTCCAAAACAATATTCATCCAAGAATCTAAACTCCACCATATAACTTTATTTTTATATATATATATATAAATAATATATATAGTATGGGAAATACTTTAGTTAAAAAGAGATTAGACAATGACTAGCTTGTGCAATGTCTCGCCATCGGCCCCATGCATATAATAGCTACGAGATGCTTTAAGCATTGTACGTTGCACGATTACTGTATCATGCGTGCATTAACATGAGTCATGAATCAATAGTCACTCTTTGACTTTAAAAAAAGGGAAAAAAAAATTGTGAATGATAAAGATAAAAATCTTTAGTCTCTTGAGTTTAATCTCATAAATTGGTATAATTTAATATAATTTGTTAAATTATAAAATTATTTTTATCATAAAGTAATTCAAGGAATTATCTCTAATCATCTCAATTTATAAGTTTTTTTTTTTTAAATATTTTTATGACTGTTTCACTTCTCATATGGCATTAATAATGAAAGAACTATGTAATACTTCCGGAGAAGAAACTCTTAGATAAAATTATAATAAATTTTTAATTATTATTCAAAAGCATCATGTTGAGCCTTAAAAACGTGGAATGATAAAGAATGCACACACATCTCATGTGAACATATTTTGATTTTAATTCTAATGTGAAAATATATATAAATTTATTATAAGAAAATTACTTATTTATAGTTAAGTAATTTTAATAAAATGATTATTTATAGTCAAAACCAAACGTAAATAATTTTTAATTAATGACAAAAATATATTTTCTTATAGTGACTCTATATATATATAATTTAAACAAAACAAATGTGCTTGTGACTTTTTATTTTGTAGTGGGTATGTGATTGTGGTGTTGGTGGGGCTTACAGTTACATTTGCTAACAATTTGTACAGTTTTGTATCACAAGACATTACATTAGCTAATTCTCTCAATATAACGTTTCTCTTTTCTCAATACTGCCTTTAACTCTATTTTCTGTTTTATTTATAAAATAATATTTTTATTTATCGACTGACGTGTCGTATTATTACATTAGCTAATTCTTATCGAACTCCAATAAATCAGACTCTATATAGAATTTTTTTTTCTTGTTTATTCTGTAATAATGTTACGTCAGTTTTAAGTTGCATATGTGCTCGTCCTTTCAAAAAAGAAAAATCATTTCAGATTTAAAATTAAATTATTTGAAATTGATATTTTAAAAAAAAATAAGTAATATTAAATGCAATCATAAAATTTATAATTTTAAAATTTTAAAATTTTAAAATAAATTATACTAGATTCAGTCATAAAGAATAAAAATACAATTCAAATTTAAAAATAAATTTTTTGAAATGCGTATTATTCTTTTATTATTATTTTTTAAAATAAGTAATGTTAAATACTATCTTAAAATTTATAAATTTATGCAATTTTTTTTAAAAAAATTGAGATTTATTATTAAAAAATAATTTTTTATGTAAATTTCATATTTAATTATTTTTTCATATGAAATGCACGTAGCTTATGTATTTAGTACTGTAAATATAATTTCCTTTTTAAAGAATTACGCTCAAACTGTACAAATCCTTTCCAAATCTTTTTAAAACCTTGAATGTCAAATATAATAAAAAAAACTAGTTTGTATTTAAAATTCATCTTAATTTATCTTATCTGATTTCAAACTTATCATTGTATTTTTTTAAATTCTCACATAAAATATAATAAATAAACTAATTTTTTTTTGAATTTCAAAATAATAATAATATTAAAAATTAATATTCTAATAATATTTTATTCAATTTTTAAATATCATCTCATCCCATTTCTGAATCCAAAAGTAACCTAAGACATTATTTAGATTGAGAGAGTCTCTAAATAATTTAATTATTATAACTTTTTCACACTTTCACATAAAATAAAATAAACAATTCAAAAATTTTAAATTCTTAAATAAAAATAATATTTTAATAATATCTTATTTAACTTTCAATTTTTGAGCAATGCTAGAGAGCATCCACTATTTGGGAATATCCATCACACTCATGAGTAATATTAAAGGATAAATTAGTAAATTTATCCTAAACACTATCTATGAGTGCAATGGATGCTCTCAATAGTGGATGCTCTAAAGATTTTTTCTTTTTATAATACATCAATAACTATTCAACATTTGCCTAATTGCAAAAACCTCATCTATTTGATTTTAAAACTAACAAATTAGAAACCAAAAGATCGAATATTATGACAATTTTAAATTGCTCAAACTCTGGACGCACCTGATATTAATGTATTCTAACAGAAGTTTATAATTAATAAACAATTACAAATTTAATAGGAAGTATTATTACATGCTCTCCACATAAGAATAAAAGAAGAAGATCATAGGACTAGAAAAACAGCGACCAAAACTAAAACTGGTACAGCACGGCTTTCTCCTCCCTTTACACTGCATTATTGTTATTTTTATTTGTTTTTTAGGTCATTCAACGTCGACATGTAAGGGAATCTAGGGCCAAGGCTACGGTTATGTTTATTTTTAAAAATGAGGTGAGATAAAAATAATAAAATAATATTTTATTATAATATTTTTTTTAATATTAACTTTGTTTTGAAATTTAAAAAAGTGATTTTAGAATTTGAAAAAATTAAATTTTTTATTAAATTTTATATAAAAATTAAAAAAGTATAATGATGAGTTTGATATGAGTGTGAAGTTTTTGTTTTGTCTTTCAAAACAAACAGATCTTAAATTAAGTCTTGATTTATTTTTATATATAAGATGAGATAAAATAAAAATTTTAAAAAAATTATTATAATATTTTTTTTAATATTAATTTTATTTTGTGATTTGAAAATATTATTTTAAGATTTAAAAAAGTATACTTTTGATTTTATTTTGTATGAATATTTTAAAAATATAATAATAAATTTTCAAAAAATTTTAAATTTTATCTTCACGAACAAACCAGTCCTAAGAGTTTGCTAAAACCAAAGGCTACTGAATTAAGTTAAAATTAATAATATACTTAATTCTTAAAAGACAGAGACGTGGGTCCTAACATCTTTGAAGAGAAATGTTAAAATCATAAATAAAAAGTCACACTTCACTGAAAAAAAGTTCTTTTTTTTTAATTAAATGAGTAAATAAGTATTTTTTTTAATCATGTTGAGATTTTTAAAAAACAAAAGAAATTAAACTCTTTTTTATATTATTTTATCTATCAATTTTTTTAATTATCTTTCTAAATAAGTTAAACGAAATGAGATCTACAATTTTAAAATTTATAAATCTAGTGCATTTAAAAGAAATAAAAGAAATTGGAATTGTTGCCCAGATGACTAACACAAGAGGGGGGTGAATTGAGTTGTATTTAAAAAAATAACAATTATAAATCAAATATATAATATAAAATATAAACAAAATATGAAACAATAATAAATATAAAGAGTAAGGGTAAGAGAAAAGCAAACTCAGTATGTTAACGAGGTTCGGCCCCACTACCTACGTCCTCGCCTCAAGCTACCTCTTGAGGATCCCCAAATCTACTATTTAATCTCCTTTAGGTGGAGATAGAAACCTATTACATCTTTGAGCAGCACCGCTCCAAAAAATCTGTGTAGAACACCCTCTACACTTCCAATCACCTTACACTTGGTGATTTAACTATTCCCCGTGTAGAACATCGTCTACACTTCCAATCACCTCACACTTGGTGATTTAACTATTTCCCGTGTAGAACACCTTCTACACACACAAGGGTTATACACACCCTTTTACAAATACAAGAGTTGATAGTAGGTAGACTATCAAAATACACTCCTCAATAAGTGAGATAGAAACAATACAGCGCAACATATATCTCTCTCAACAAGAATAAGAATTAAGGCTCAAAACTTTAGAAAAGAGAATGAGAGTTTTGAAGAAATGATGCAAAATTTAGTAATAGATGTGTAAGCTCTTGTTGTATGTTTTGCAAAACTCAAGTGAGCTATTTATAGGCAAATGAGTTTTCAATTTCAAATTTGAAAAGATTCCCATGTCAAAAACATCATCATTCACTTTTCAAAAATTTCAAATCAAATCTTTTTACTTTTTGCATGTGACAAAAGGAACATACTTTACTTTTCAAAAATTTCAAACATAATCTTTTACTTTTTACATATGACAAAAGGAGTACATTTTACTTTTCAAAATTTTCAAACAAAGACATCTACCTTTTACATAAGTCAAGAAAAGCATCTATCACTTTTGAAAATATTCAAATAAAACATGCACATGTGAAAGATGACAATCAATCATCTTAACATTTTCAAAGTTCAAACCTTTAATCATGTCATGCACATGTGAAAGATGACAATCAATCATCTTTCAAAATTTTCAAATTTAATTTTCAAAATATTCATGCATATGTAGAAAATGTATTTTAATGTTTTATGATAAAATATTAATTTTGGGTCTTAATCCTAATTTTGAATTTTTAAGAGATTTACAACATTACTCTATGATTTTAATATGAATTTGTTCCCTTCTTGCTCATGCTTGCTTCCTTGATGTGCTTGATTATATTGTGTGGACAACTTGAACTTGAGATTCTTTTATTCTTTGGATTCATTTGTTATCATCAAAATCCATTTGTAGATTTACATGAAACTTGAAACCTTGGGTTCAACAATCTCCCCCTTTTTGATGATGACAAATGTTTGATAGAACCTGAATCCTGTATTAATACTTAAGCTCCCCCTAAGAATGTGCGTTAGTTTTTTAAGCAAAAATATAAACATAATTCCAAGCATATATAACAAGTTTAGCGATTTAAACAATGTTAATGTTCTAGTCTAAAACTTCTCCCCCTTTTGGCATCATTAAAAAGGAATCATAATTATCTCAATAAGATATATTCCTACAATAACTAACAGACAAATAAAACGCTGCGTTAGTAGAGACTGTAGAAGTTAGAACCACCCGTGTCCGACAAAACCTGCAAAGGTTGAAGCCAAATTTTATCATCTCGGTGCGGAAGAAGATTTAAATCCGCTTGATGTTATTGACGAATTAGATGTTCCAGATATTTGAAGTTGAATAATTAAAATTATTCGTAAAGACAGCAAAATCTGCAGGCCTATCTCTGGCAATTCGGTGCGGAGCCACGCGTATCTGACAAAACCTGTAAACGTTGGAGGCCTAGCTCTAGCAGTCGGTGTGAAAGCAGATCAATCGCCTGATGTTGTTGACAAACGGGTTTGAAAGTTCTGAGTTTCTATAAAAAAAAATCATTTTCACCAATCGGATACCAAAAAAAACATTGCTTCTTGACCTAAGTTCTGTTTCTCCATAACGATAGAATGGCCGAACAATTTTCTTCCACTAATGTTCCAGACTTGAAGCAGGAACCCTTGACGCATCAACCATCAATCTTCTCTCCTAAGGCCGTCAATGCCATGATAGGAGCAGAGAACCGTTTTTCTAGTAAGAAAACTTTTGACAATGTGTGTCCAGCATATCTTATATTTCTTTTGACTAATAAGATTTGAAGAGACAATAGTTTGTCTTGTTCTTTATGCTATTTCTATAAAATCAGTTTTAAAGTTCATCCGATTTGCATCAAATCTTATTCTCATCTCTATAACTCATCTGCATTCCTTCAATATTCTCGCTTTAAGTTTTCAATTCTTTTCTCAATGGCTCATTCTTCTAAAATTCCTCTAGATGCATCCATGAGGTATTCTACATCTCAATCTCATGTCCTTTCTGCAGCTACCATTGGCGCCATGTTGCAGCAAGAGAACAATAGTTTGGCTAATAAGCCAGAATCCGATGCTATCTACGACTTGGTGAGTCTCGGGACTCGCTACTCATCCTCTATTGTCGCTTTTTCCCAGCGGCTACAAGTCAAAAATCATGAGGTTAAAAAGCTTAAAGAATAAATTGTTGTACTTCAACGAATTGTTCAAGAGTCTCATACAAGGAAAGGAATCTTTCGGCAGAAGAATAAAAAGTTGAAATCTCTATTGGATTCTTCATTCCGCTTGCCAGTTCCCATGGATAGGGATGACATGATATTGTATGAAGAGAATGAGCGTCTCAAGCATGAGGCTAAGAACCTCAAGTTTATGTAAAAGTATTTAAAAAAATATCTCTCTATTTTTATGAACTCTGATCTATCTTTCAAGAGATATTCATAACATGCATCATACCTATTTCTCTTCTAATCATACATAATCTATCTTCTGGTAAGGGTTTTGTGAATATATCTGCTAACTGATCATGTGTGTTTGGGAACTCCAGTACTATATCGCCTTTCTGCACATGATCTAAAAAAAATGATAGCTTATTTCAATATGCTTAATTCTAGAATGTTGTATTGGGTTTTTTTTTTTGAAAGATTTATAGCACTTGTATTATCACATTTGATTGGAATGTGATTATACATAAGTTTAAAATTCTCAAGTTGTTGCTTCATGTAAAGAACTTGAGCACAACAACTACCCGCAGCAACATATTCTGCCTCAGCAGTAGATAGTGCAACAGAATTTTGTTTTTTTTTTACTAAACCAGGAAACTAGTGCACGACCTAAGAAATGACATGTTCTACTAAAACTTTTTCGATCATCTTTGCAACTAGTATAATCGGTACCTGAATAACTAATAAGATCGAAAGAAGTATATTTAGAATACCATAACTCTAAGTCAATGGTACTGGCAAAATATCTAAAAATCCGCTTGACTGCAATCAAATGAGATTGTTTTGGAAATGATTGAAAACGTGCACATAAACATACACTGAACATAATATCAGGTCTACTAGTTATCAAATATAATAAACTACTAATCATACCTCGATATATATTTGAGTTAACTGGCTTACCGCTTTCATCTTTATCAAATTTAGTGGTCGGATTCATTGATGTTCCAATTACCTTCGCACGTTCCATCTCAAATTTTGAGTAACTCTTTGATATATTTTGACTGATTAATAAATATTCCACTTTTTGCTCGTTTGATTTGCAATCCGAGAAAGAAATTAAGTTCTCCCATCATACTCATTTCAAATTCTTCCTGCATATTCTTAACAAAATCTTGACACATATTCATTAGTAGCACCAAATATTATATCATCTACATAAATTTGAATTAAAAGAATATCATTCTATTCATACTTGATGAAAAGAGTTATATCGATCTTTCCTCTTGAAAAACATTTTTCAATAAAAAAAAAAACTATTTAAGAAAACACTTTTAACATCCATTTGAAAAAGTTTGAAATCTTTATAACAATCATATGTAAGTAGCATTCGAATAGTTTCTAATCTTTCGACTAGTGCATATATCTCATCATAATCGATTTCTTCTTCTTGATTGAAACATTGGGTTACAAGTCGAGCCTTATTTCTAGTGATGATTTTAGACTCATCTTTCTTATTTCTAAAAACTCATCTTGTTCCAATAACAACATAATTTTTAGGTTTAGGAACAAATGTCCATACATTATTTCTTTCAAATTAATTTAGTTCTTCTTGCACAAATAGAATCCATAATTTATCAATAAGAGTTTCATCAATATTTTGGGTTCAATTTGAGATAGAAAAAGTGTATGATTACAAATATTTCTAAGAGATGATCGAGTACTTACACCTCGTGAAGGTTCTCCTAGAATTTATTCCGCTGGATGATCTTTCACATGTTTCCACTATTTAGTTGCATCATGTACTAAGTTTTGATGATATTTCCTTCTATTTCCATGATCTTCCCTTTTGAATTGTCTCCAAATATCACACATCCTTTTTCTTTAGAAGTGAAGTCAATGAATTTAGTTTTGTCTTCTGTCACGTATCTCGAGCATCCGTTATCTAAAAATCATTTATTTTTTCATGTAGAATACTTCATGCATACCTACAAAAGTAATTAAAAACAATTCCTGGTACCCAAGTTCTTTGGGTATTTTATTTATTAGTATTAGAAGAAATAAGATTTTTAGGTACCCATATGGCCCTAATAGTTATTGTATGTTTTCTTCTAATAGGACAAGCAAAATAATTATGAGCATTTCTATTACAAAAATTACAAATAGCATGTGACATATATGAAGATCTTGAGTGATTATAATAGTATCCTTTTTTAACAAAATTATTTTTATGAAAAGAATTTTGAATATTGGATTTTGATGTAGAAGGATTATCAAAGAAGTTTTTATAAGATTTGTATTTTTGTTTTGGCTTATATCCCAAGTCTGCCTTATCAAAAACACATCTTTGACTACCAAGAAGTTTTTCAAAATTTCTTTTTCCATTCGTAAAGTTTTCAATAATATTTTCTAAATCAGTTTTCTTTTTCTTCAACTCAAGATTTTCATCTTTCAAAACAATACTTTCTTTTCTTAAAATATCAATTTCATTTGTTAAAGAAGAATTTTTCTTTTTCAAAGCAGTATACTTGATACCCAATTTTTCAAATTCCTCATATACCTCTTCTAAAACATTTTGCAATTCTTCATATGAAGGATCTTCAATATTATCAAGATTTGTTACCTCAATATCATCTTTAGCCATAAGACAAAGATTTGCTGATTCTCCATTACTTGCTTCACTATCTGAGCTACTTGAATCATCATCCCATGTAGCTTTCATTGCTTTTTTGCCTTTGTTTCGATCTTTCTTTAGCAGAGGACAATCTGACTTGATATGACCAGATTTATTGCATTTATAACAAATTAAAGTGTCATTTTTACCTGAATCTTTCTTGGAAAACTTTTTGAAGGATTTCCTTGGAGGAGTTTTATTTTTCTTTAAGAACCTCTGAATTCTTCTTGTTATCATCGCAACTTCTTCATTTTTGTCGTCATTTTCCTCATCTTCATCACTTTCACTTTCATGTGGAATAGCTTTAAGTGCCAAACTTTTCTTTGAATTTCCTTCTTCTTCTCTTTTTTTCAATGTGTACTCATGGGTGATAAGTGACCCGATAAGTTCATTCACTTCGAGCTTCTTGAAGTCTCTAGCTTCAAGAATCGCTGTCACTTTTGATTCCCAACGTTTTGATAGAGAGTTGAGAATTTTTCTTACTATCTCCACTTTGAAATAAATTTGCCAAGAGCTGTCAAGCTGTTTATGATGTTAGTAAAACGAGTGTGCATACTAGAAATAGATTCATCATCATTCATCTTAAACATTTCATATTCATGAGTAAGAATATAAATTTTTGATTCTTTGACTTGAGAAGTTCCTTCATAAGTAACTTCCAAGTTATCCCAAATTTCCTATGTTGTAGCACAAGTCATTACTCTATTAAATTCATTACCATTGAGAGCATTATATAATAAATTCATAGCAGTTAAATTCAAAGTATAAAGTCTATCGTCTTCACGATCAAACTCTTCTTCTTCCTTTTTGACCTTTACTCCATCAACTACTTTTGTTGGAATATAAGGTACATTTACAATGCATTTCCAGATTTCTCGACCTTGAGCCTGAAGGAATATTCTCATTCTAACTTTTCAGAATGAGTAATTGTCTCCGCAAAAGAGTGGAGGCCGATTGCTAGATTGACCTTCACCAAATGAAGCTGCAATGTTAGCCATAAGATCTTAACTCAAAAGATAGTTAATCTTATAATAGAGCTCTAGCTCTGATACCAATTGTTACCCAGATGACTAACATAAGAGGGGGGGTGAATTGAGTTGTATTTAAAAAAATAACAATTATAAATCAAATATATAATATAAAATATAAACAAAATATGAAACAATAATAAATATAAAGAGTAAGGGTAAGAGAGAAGCAAACTCAGTATGTTAACGAGGTTCGGCCCCACTGCCTACGTCCTCGCCTCAAGCTACCTCTTGAGGATCCCCAAATCCACTATTCAATCTCCTTTAGGTGGAGATAGAAACCTATTACACTTTTGAGCAGCACCGCTCCAAAGAATCCGTGTAGAACACCCTCTACACTTCCAATCACCTTACACTTGGTGATTTAACTATTTCCCGTGTAGAACACCTTCTACACTTCCAATCACCTCACACTTGGTGATTTAACTATTTCCCGTGTAGAACACCTTCTACACACACAAGGGTTATACACACCCTTTTACAAATACAAGAGTTGATAGTAGGTAGACTATCAAAATACACTCCTCAATAAGTGAGATAGAAACAATACAACGCAACCTATATCTCTCTCAACAAGAACAAGAATTAAGGCTCAAAACTTTAGAAAAGAGAGAATGAGAGTTTTGAAGAAATGAAGCAAAATTTAGTAATAGATGTGTAAGCTCTTGTTATTTGTTTTGCAAAACTCAAGTGAGCTATTTATAGGCAAATGAGTTTTCAATTTCAAATTTGAAAAGATTCCCATGTCAAAAACATCATCATTCACTTTTCAAAAATTTCAAATCTAATCTTTTTACTTTTTGCATGTGACAAAAGGAGCACACTTTACTTTTCAAAATTTTCAAACAAAGACATCTATCTTTTACATAAGTCAAGAAAAGCATATATCACTTTTGAAAATATTCAAATAAAACATGTACATGTGAAAGATGACAATCAATCATCTTAATATTTTCAAAGTTCAAACCTTTAATCATGTTATGCACATGTGAAAGATGACAATCAATCATCTTTCAAAATTTTCAAATTTAATTTTCAAAATATTCATGCATATGTAGAAAATGTATTTTAATGCTTTATGATAAAATATTAATTTTGAGCCTTAATCCTAATTTTGAATTTGTAAGAGATTTACAACATTACTCTATGATTTTAATGTGAACTTGTTCCCTTCTTGCTCATGCTTGCTTCCTTGATGTGCTTGATTATATTGTGTGGACAACTTGAGTTTGAGACTCCTTTATTTTTTGGATTTATTTGTTATCATCAAAATCCATTTGTAGATTTATATAAAATTTGAAACCTTGGGTTTAACAGGAATACACATAATGAAATCAAGCTTTTTAATAAAGGACTCTACTTTTTTCAAAAGAATGCACATAATATACATATGCTAAGATATCTAGCATTTACTTTACAAAATAGCTTGTGATTTAAATATTGTCAAAAAATTTAGTAAATATAGTAGTTCTTTTTATTTGATGGGTCCAAAATTATTAATATTATTATTATTATTATTATTATTATTATTAATCAAAGCCCATTTTTAAAAAGGCTTATAAAAAAATCAAAAGGATAAATGACATATTTTATGGGCTACGAACTATTAATTCCACTAAATTATAATTCAATATATTTAATCACATGGATCAAACATTTAAATCGGACAAAAATCTTTAAATAATTGACGTACACAACTTGTTGAATAATTGTTGATGATTGACTAATATTAAATGTATCAATCAGCTTCAATTTATTAAGTTTGTTAAATTCCTAATTAATTATTGATAATTGTAGTCATGTGTGTGCAAGAGCTATACAATTATTTAAAAAAAATATAAATATAAAACATACATAAAAGAAAAGAAAATTAATTAAATTTTTTTATAATAGACTCTATATATATATATATAGGGCTGCACGCCGACCCGACCCGACCCGGCACCAAGAATTTCCGACCCGACCCGATAAGAATTGTGTTCCGATAAACCGTTTAACCGAATATCCGATTAGTCATTCGGATATTTCGACCCGATCCGACCCGACCCGACCCGATAACAACTCAGTTTACGGACAAGTTTCTCTTTTTTTCCTTCTCCATTTTCTTTTCTGCCGAACAACTTTCTTGCAATTTTACAAACCAGAGTGGATCGCCGAAGTAGAACTTCTTTGCCACAGTCGCTGGAGCCTCCATCATCCATATCACATCTTGCATCGCCGGTCTCTGATCCGGTACCGTCGAAACCCCCCAATGCGAAGCTCATCTAACGACCGTCGATGCTTTGCAAAGTTTGCACTCATGGTCACGGCTCCTCTCCGACGTCGCCGATTCCTCACAAGTCGCAGAAATCATTACAATACGTCAGTACCGGTTGGAATCAAGCAAGTTGCATAAACCATCAAAGGAAACAATCGCAGAAATTATGGAGAGGGACTGACGATGCAAGACGTGATTGGGCAATCGGTTAATTTCCGATTACCATATAAACGATCGGCCATTTTCGACTTCCGATAAGCACTTGAACGAGTCGGGCAATTTAGGCTCGGGTCGGATCGGCAACACGGAACTGCAATCGAACGGCTTTTTTGTTCAGCCCTATATATATATATATTAAATGATTGCAAAAAATTTAAACACTCCACAAACATATGTAATATATTTTTCTTTTTGTCAGAAATCGAGAAATTAAAACCATAAAATAGTGGTCATATATGCAGGTTTTTTAGCAGATATCATTAGAATCACATGCATAAGCTTGCTATTTAATTAAATAGACAACTACTTAAGAATATATTACATGAACAATCTGATTTGATTATGTGGGTGTCAATGTTATTGTTGAATGTAACAATTTTGACTCTCAATATGATTTCATTATATAGTGTGTGAAATTGATGAAGGCTGCTCTGCAATCCAAGACTGTTCTGACTGATACCTTCCTGTCGAGTAGTCCATCTGACTGACGAAGGCTGCTCTGCAATCCAAGATTGTTTCTTTGTGCAATAATTTTAAGTAGGTGAGATTTGACTCAATTTGCATATCCGAAGGGTAAACTTTTCCATAGGACCATTCCCATAAAACCTCTTATTTTCATGTGCGTAATACTTTGACAACGATAAAATTATAGAATTGAACCGTCGTTTTGACATTAAAAACCACTATTGAAATTTAACGTTCAAAATGCTTTGGGATTGCAATGAACTCAAGGCCTTTAATTCAGCAATGCCTATAATTGGATGAGAAGAATGGAGGAACACATGCATCATGCATGTACTCAAAATATGATTTCCATCTAGCTAGTAGCTTTGCTTCTATTGCTCCACTCATCAAGATTTAAGTTCCAGACAAGTCCTTTATATTTTAGTTATAAAAATATTATATAAAAATAAATTTAACAAATTTAACAAATTTTATAAAATTATATCAATTTATAAATTTATTTTATATAATTTACTTATGTCTATAAAAATTATCTTACATAGAATGATTCGTACTATAAAAAAGTTATTATTACTAGAGTAATAATGATTTGTTTGACATTAGAGAGAATATGAGAGACGGAGTGACGATCCCTTAGCATCGCATGACATGGGCATGATCTTAGTGAATAGAAATACTATTTCACCCGAAATGGTTAACCGAATATTTATCCCGAATATATTTTTATAATTATTTTTACTTAATGATTAAAAATAAAAAGTAATGTTAGAGAGCATTTATTATTTGAGAGTATTCATTACACTCATGACCATTTGTTTAAAGATAAAATGATCAATTTATTTAGATCATTATTAGGAAGCATCCACACTCATTATTCTCACTTTCATATGAACAATAATATTTACTGTTTATGTGAGGGTGAGTGTAATGAGTGTGGATGTTCCTAATTATTTTTGGTTTGTTTAAATCACATCATAAGTATAATAGATACTCCCAAATAATAGATGCTCTTAAGATTTTTTCTTTTATTTAACTTTTGAATAATGATCCATCAAAAATAATATGTGTGCAAACTTATAATTTAAAAAAAAAAAAATTTGATGAATCCATTGCTTGTACTCTTGGTTATACCTGGACTCAGATTTGTAATATGGTATGAGTACTCGCCCAAGTTAACCTGAGCTAATACTTGGAAGAATCTTTTGGGTATAACTTGAAAATTCGAGTAGTCAAGTTGGACTTTAATTTTGGCCTGTGGATACTAGGTTTTAAACTCAATACCTACCTCATGTGTCTATACATGATCTCCGATATGGGCAGTGGATAATCCACTTATCAATTTGCGTAAAATTCTAGCCAATAACCACCTCTTAAATCTGATTAACCGAATTTCGGACTAAGCACGGAAAACCCTACTTGAATAACTAATACTACTTATAACCTATTTTATAGAGAGAACTATGAGAATGAGATCTACTGGCCGTAGACACTCACTCTTCAAAATTAAGGATGGAAAAAAATTGGTGAATTGGTAAACTGGATTGAATCGATAGATTTGGTCCGGTATCGAGTTTGGTTCGGTCTGATACCATTTTTATTTTTCTCAAAACCGGTCAAAATCTATGCGGAACTTTTTGATATGAAAAAGAAAAAAATGCAAGCAGCTTGTTATGTATGCGCCAATTCTCATCTGATTGTGGATATATTTTAGAATCGGACCGTATATACTAGTTTTGAGATTTGAAGAACTGATATCGCACCGGTTACACCCCTATTCAAAATAAACCTATTCAAGATTTGGTCTCAATCTTATAAGAGACAAAGTGGTAGAAGCCAATAAATAAAAATGAATGGTCTTATTTTTAAAAACACAAGCAACAATTATAAAGTTAAATTATGATGATTCTTACCACGAATTGGATTTTAAAGTCCAATGGCAAAAAGTAGGGGATGTCCAACTAAAGTAACTCTATAGTAAAATAGTCTTAGCTTCAATTCCAAAGTCGTGTATCAAATCTCATTAATATAGAGGTTATAGAGGAGTTTGAAATACAAAGAGAGTTAACAAGAATTCAAATGTATAACAATAATTCTAATTCTAATTCTAATTTAATATAATCTAGTATCTCCTAAACTTGTGGAACAATCTAGTAGCTGTTGAGATTGAGCTGGATCCAAGATAATGTCAAAAGAGATAATTTATTTGCCATTGCTACTGTGAATCTCAAATGAGATATCGAGTTTGTTGCTCTGGTTATCATCCCCCCATAATTTCTCTCCCAATTAGCTTGTCACGTAGGAAACAAAAACAAGTTGAGCTGAGGCCTTTTGTGAAAATATCAGCAACTTGGTCATAGGAACCAATAAACTGAAGACAAATATCTCAATTTGCTACATTTTCCCGAATAAAATGAAAGTCAACTTCAATATGTTTAGTGCAAGCGTGAAACACAAGATTAGAATCAAGAGCAAGAGCATCACTATTGTCATACCAAAGAGTGGGAGTCGAAGCTAAGGATATATGGAGTTCTTTGAGTAGTATCCAAATTCGATAAAGTTCTTTAGTAGTGATGGCTAATGCATGGTATTCTGCTTCTATACTTGAACGAGCCACGATCGATTGTTTTTTGGCTGTCCATGAGACTAAACATGAGCCAAGGAAGACTCCATATCCTGTAGTAGATTGTCAATCATCTAGACTATCGATCCAATCTGAACAACAAAATGCCTGTAGAGTTTGCTCATGCTTCGTGTACCATAAACCCAAGTTGATAGTGCCTTTCAAGTAACGTAACTAGGGCTACAAACGATTCGATAAAATACAAGTTCGAGCTAAATTGAGTCGAGTTGGACTCAAATAAGTCGAGTTCGAGTTCGAGTTCGAGTCAAGCTGAGAGTTTTCCAAGTCGAGTTAAATTCAAGCCGATCAAAGACGAGCTCGAGCCGAATTAAGTTATTTATCGATCTTTGTTTTTACTCTCTAACGATCTGCACGAACTGAGCCAAACTGAGTTGAGTAATTACTTGAGTTTCTTATTCTTTATAAATATTTGACTCAATAATTTTTTGTGGACTTAATTCATTATTATTGTAAAAAAATAAAATAGGTTACTTCTACATAAAGTAACAAAATATATTACTTATACAAAATATTAAAAACAATATATATAACACATAAAACATATATAATAAAAGAATGTATGTAAGAATATATACAAGAGTATATATATATATATATGTATATAAAAATATTACAAGTATTATTACGAGCCCAAAACGAGTCAAGACGAATTTATACGAATTTTGTTTATGAACACAAATCGAGTCAGGTCGAGATTATACGAGTTTAACTCGTTTAATAATCAAACCAATATTAGTAGTCACAAACAACTCATTTATTAAATGAACCGAGTTCGAATGGAATTTATAAGAGTCGAGCTCAAATTGTTTACGAGCAATTCTGTTTATTTGCAACCCCAAACGTAACACATGCTTTGCTACAGACCAATAAGCTGAATTCGTGCAATGCATGTGTTGTCACAATTGGTTGACAGAAAATGCAATGTCGAGTCTAGTCAAGGTATAATATTAGAGAGCTCCCGCTGTTTGTCTATATCTTGTAATTTGAGAAGATGTAAATGGTTCGCCAATATTAGCCAAGAGTTTAATACTTGTGGAGCAAGGAAAAGAGGCAGGTTTTGCCCCAGCCATCTTGGTGCAATGAAAAAGGCCCCCAATGTACTTGGATTGTCGAAGATGTAATCCAACTAAATCTTGACTTGCTTGGATATCGAGAAAGTAGCCTAATGACCTAGGTCCTTCATTTTGAATTCAATTTGCAACTTTTTAGTGAGAGCCTGAATGAGAGAAGAATTTGTTCCTGTAACAAGAATATCATCCACATAATAAGGATAAAAATATGAACATTGCCCATATGGTAAACAAATAATGATGTACCTACTAGTGAGGAGTGAAAACTGAATTCCAAAAGAGTATGAGAGAGGCATATAACCAAGCATAATGTGTTTGTTTGAGGCTATAAAACAATTTGTTCAATTTGCAAACATAATCTGGAAAGGCTAAATTCACAAACCCCTTAGATTTCTCCATATAAACATCCTCTAGCAAAATATAATGAAGAAAAACATTAAATACACCAAGTTATCATATTTTCCAATCATATGGAACAAAAAGTGTAAGATTTTATTAGATCTACACAAAGATTTTATAAAATTAATCTTACAAAATGATGTAAATAGATTATAATTAATTTAGTCTGTGTTTAACAATATGTCCTATTATATCAAATTATGTAAATCTTTACAATTATTTTATAAAATCTCTTACATAAAAAAGGATTTTTGTTTCTTTCTTTAAAGGGTGCAGCCAATAAAAGCCTCACATATTCACGCGGCAGTAAAACAATTAATAAAATATCAGCTACTGTGCAGTTCAGTGCAAGTAGCGAGAATTCAGCGAGTTAGTTGAGGGCAGATCATAGACGTTAATTCAGCGAGAACTCGAACTTTCTTCCATTAAGAAAATGCTACAATCAGAAAAAAAATTTACAAAATAAACTTATAAAATATATGTAATTTTATATGATATATTAGATCTATTTTATAATAAAAATAATTTTATAATTTAAAATATTATATAAAATTACATCAATTTATAAATTTATTTTATAAGATAATTAAAATATTACAAAAAAAAACGTCTACAGTTTCCAGATTATAGACTTTACACCACTGTTTGTTTAGCCGTTGGGTGGTCAATACTTGTCCTACTGGAAGCTTCCTTTCTCGGTTGGACAATGGAATCGAAAATTTGTCCCGTTGTATCGATCACTGCATTTATATATATTTTTAAAATACTTTTATAAACAATCTTAAATATTAAAAGAATATACACATACATTAATATTTAATTCGTAAATATTTGAAAGAACTATTAAGTATATAAAAAATTATATAAAAATAAATTATAAATTGACATGATTTTATGAGATTTATTAAATCTGTTGCCCAGATGACTAACACAAGAGGGAGGTGAATTGAGTTGTATTTAAGAAAATAACAATTATAAATCAAATATATAATATAAAATATAAACAAAATATGAAACAATAATAAATATAAATAGTAAGAGTAAGAGAGAAGCAAACTCAGTATGTTAACGAGGTTCAGCCCCACTGCCTACGTCCTCGCCTCAAGCTACCTCTTGAGGATTCCCAAATCCACTATTCAATCTCTTTTAGGTGGAGATAAAAACCTATTACACTTTTGAGCAGCACCGCTCCAAAGAATCCGTGTAGAACACCCTCTACACTTCCAATCACCTTACACTTGGTGATTTAACTATTCTCTGTGTAGAACACCTTCTACACTTCCAATCACCTCACACTTGGTGATTTAACTATTCCCCGTGTAGAACACCTTCTACACACACAAGGGTTATACACACCTTTTTACAAATACAAGAGTTGATAGTAGGTAGACTATCAAAGTACACTCCTCAATGAGTGAGATAGAAACAATACAGCGTAACCTATATCTCTCTCAACAAGAATAAGAATTAAGACTCAAAACTTTAGAAAAGAGAGAATAAGAGCTTTGAAGAAATTATGCAAAACTTAGTAATAGATGTGTAAGCTCTTGTTATGAATTTTATAAAACTCAAGTGAGCTATTTATAGGCAAATGAGTTTTCAATTTCAAATTTGAAAAGATTCCCATGTCAAAAACATCATCATTTACTTTTCAAAAATTTCAAATCTAATATTTTTACTTTTTGCATGTGACAAAAGGAGCACACTTTACTTTTCAAAAATTTCAAACATAATCTTTTACTTTTTGCATATGACAAAAGGAGCACACTTTACTTTTCAAAATTTTTAAATAAAGACATCTACCTTTTGCATAAGTCAAGAAAAGCATCCACCACTTTTGAAAATATTCAAACAAAATATGCACATGTGAAAGATGACAATCAATCATCTTAATATTTTCAAAGTTCAAACCTTTAATCATGTCATGCACATGTGAAAGATGACAATCAATCATCTTTCAAAATTTTCAAATTTAATTTTCAAAATATTCATGCATATGTAGAAAATGTATTTTAATGTTTTATGATAAAATATTAATTTTGGGTTTTAATCCTAATTTCGAATTTTTAAGAGATTTACAAAATTACTTTATGATTTTAATGTGAACTTGTTCCCTTCTTGCTCATACTTGCTTCCTTGATGTACTTGATTCTATTGTGTGGATAACTTGAGCTTGAGACTCGTTTATTCTTTGAATCCATTTGTTATCATCAAAATCCATTTGTAGATTTACACGAAACTTGAAACTTTGGGTTCAACAATCTCCCCCTTTTTGATGATGACAAATACTTGATAGAACCTGAAACCTGTATTAATACTTAAGCTCCCCCTGAGAATGTGCGTTAGTTTTTCAAGCAAAAATATAAATATAATTCCAAGCATATATAACAAGATTAGAAATTTAAACAATGTTAATGTTCTAGTCTAAAACTTCTCCCCCTCTTGGCATCATTAAAAAGGAATCATAATTAGTTTAATAAGATATATTCCTACAATAACCAATAGATAAATAAAACGCTACGTTAGTAGAGGCTGTAGAGAATTCGGTATGTAGCCACACGTGTTCGACAAAACCTGCAAAGGCTGGAGGCCTAGTTTCGATAATTCGGTGCGGAATGAGATTTTGTAAAGAGCTGAATAATTGAAACCATCCGTACCCGACAAAATCTGCAAAAGTTGAAACCGAATTTTATCATCTCGGTGCAGAAGAAGATTTAAATCCGCTTAATGTTATTGACGAATTAGATGTTCCAGAGATTTGAAGTTGAATAATTAAAATTATTCGTGTCCGACAAAGACAACAAAAGCTGCAGGCCTAGCTCTGGCAATGCGGTGCGGAGCCATGCATGTCCGACAAAACCTGCAAATGTTGGAAGTCTAACTCTGGCAATTCGGTGTAGAGCCACGCGTATCTGACAAAACCTGTAAAGGTTGGAGGCCTAACTCTAGCAGTCGGTGCGAAAGCAGATTTAAATCAATCGCCTGATGTTGTTGACAAACGGGTTTGAAGGCTCTGAGTTTCTATATAAAAAAAATCATTTTCACCTATCGGATACCAAAAAAAAAATATCGCTTCTTGACCTAAATTCTGTTTTTTCATAACGATAGAATGACGGAAAAAAGTTCGTCTGATAATCTTCCTGATTTGAATCAGGAACCGTCTCAACCAATCATTTTATCTCATGAGGTTGTCAACACCATGATAGAAGCAGAAATGCATTTTTCAAATAGAACTGATTCTGAGGTTGTTGCAGCATCAAGAACTCTCAGTGCTCAATATGCTGCCTCTGTTACGACCATGTCTCGGAGATTACTAGCGAGGATAAATGAAGTTGATCGACTTAACAATCAAATATCTGTTCTGCATCAAAAGCTTGCAAATAAAGGCAGAAAGAATAAGAGGTTAAAGCAAAAAAATAAAGATTTGACGGAATTAGCTCGTGTTTTGAAACTTCAAATAGAGGAATCGGAACGAGTAAGAGTTCAAGCACAGAGTCAACATCAGCAGATAATGGCAGCGTTTCACGAGAGAAACATGGGCAATTATAATTAATCTCGCTAGCTTAGTTCGGTAACTTTTGACAATATGCATCTGGCATATCTTGTAATCTTGACTAAGTAAGATTTGAAGAGATGACAGTTTGTCTTCTACTTATTTCCATCTTTATAAAAGCAATCCTTGGTTTTATCTAATCCGCATCAAATCTTCTTTTCATTGTTGTAGTTCATCTTCATTCTCACCTTACAAAATTTTAATGGCTCATCAATTCTCCTTCAGTGCTTCTCGTGATCAATCTATTTCTGCATCTGTCGTAAGTGCCATGAAGCAGCAAAACACTGATTTGGCTAATAAATCAGATCATGATGCCATTTACGAGCTTGTGGGTCTCGGGACTCGATACTCATCTTCCATTGTTGCTTTTTTCACTCGGTTGCAGTCGAAAACCCGCGAGATAGAGAAGCTTAATGAGAAGATCGATATTCTTCAACGACTTGTTCAAGAGTCTAACAAAAAAATAGTAGAATTAAAACAACAGAATAAGGATTTAAAGTCCTTACTCGCCTCTGCATTTCGATTGCCTAATCCTTTAGACAAGGATGGCATGATGATTTATGAGGAGCAAATGCATTTGAATGATGAGGCTAAACGTCTCAAGTTTCTGTAGGTCATTTGAGATAATGGAATAAAAGTATCTAGCAGATATTCATGGCATGCATAATTCCTATTTATCTTCTAATCATGCATAGTTTATCTTCTGGTAGGGGTTTTGTGAAAATTTCTGCCAATTGATCATGTGTACTAGTGAATTCTAATACAATATCGCTCTTCTGCACATGATCTCTAAGAGAATGATATCTAATTTCAATATGTTTGGTCTGAGAATGTCGTATTGGATTCTTCGAAAAATTTATAGCACTTATATTTATCACATTTGATTGGAATGTGATTGTACATAAGTTTAAAATCCTCAAGTTGTTGCTTCATGTAAAGAACTTGAGCACAACAATTACCCGCAGCAACATATTCTACCTCAGCAGTAGATAGTGCAACAGAATTTTGTTTTTTTTTTACTAAACCAGGAAACTAGTGCACGACCTAAGAAATGACATGTTCTACTAAAACTTTTTCGATCATCTTTGCAACCAGTATAATCGGTACATGAATAACTAATAAGAACGAAAGAAGTGTGTTTAGGATACCATAACTCTAAGTCAATGGTACTGGCAAAATATTTAAAAATCCGCTTGACTGCAATCAAATGAAATTGTTTTGGAAATCATTGAAAACGTGCACATAAACATACACTGAACATAATATCAAGTCTACTAGTTATCAAATATTATAAACTACTAATCATACCTTGATATTCATTTGAGTCAACTGGTTTACCGCTTTCATCTTTATCAAGTTTAGTGGTTGGACTCATTGATGTTCCAATTACCTTCGCACATTCCATCTCAAATTTTGAGTAACTCTTTGATATATTTTGACTGATTAATAAATGTTCCACTTTTTGTTTGCTTGATTTGCAATCCGAGAAAGAAATTGAGTTCTCCCATCATGCTCATTTCAAATTTTTCCTGCATATTCTTAACAAAATCTTGACACATATTCATTAGTAGCACCAAATATTATATCATCTACATAAATTTGAATTAGAAGAATATCATTCTATTCATACTTGATGAAAAGAGTTATATCAATCTTTCCTCTTGAAAAACATTTTTCAATAAAAAAACTATTTAAGAAAACACTTTTAACATCCATTTGAAAAAGTTTGAAATCTTTATAACAAGCATATGCAAGTAGCATTCGAATAGTTTCTAATTTTTTGACTAGTGCATATGTCTCATCATAATCGATTCTTTTTTCTTGATTGAAATCTTGGGTTACAAGTCGAGTCTTATTTCTAGTGATGATTTTAGACTCATCTTTCTTATTTCTAAAAACTCATTTTGCTCCAATAACAGCATAATTTTTAGGTGTAGGAACAAATGTCCATACATTATTTCTTTCAAATTAATTTAGTTCTTCTTGCACAAATAGAATCCATGATTTATCAATTAGAGTTTCATCAATATTTTGGGTTCAATTTGAGATAGAAAAAGTGTGTGATTACAAATATTTTTAAGAGATGATCGAGTACTTACACCTCATGAAGGTTCTCCTAGAATTTATTCCGCTGGATGATCTTTCACATGTTTCCACTATTTGGTTGCATCTTGTACTAAGTCTTGATGATCTTTCCTTCTATTTCCATGATCTTCTCTTTTGAATTGTCTGTAGAATACTTCATGCATACCTACAAAAGCAATTAAAAACAATTCCTGGTATCCAAATTCTTTGGGTCCTTTATTTATTAGTATTAGAAGAAATAAGATTTTTAGGTACCCATATGGCCCTAATAGTCATTGAATGTTTTCTTCTAATAGGACAAGCAAAATAATTATGACCATTTCTATTACAAAAATTGCAAATAGCATGTGACATATATGAAGAACTTGAGTGATTATAATAGTATCCTTTTTTAACAAAATTATTTTTATGAAAAGAATTTTGAATATTGGATTTTGATGTAGAAGGATTATCAAAGAAGTTTTTATAAAATTTGTATTTTTGTTTTGGCTTATATCCCAAGCCTGCCTTATCAAAAACACATCTTTGACTACCAAGAAATTTTTCAAAATTTCTTTTTCCATTCGTAAAGTTTTCAATAATATTTTCTAAATCAGTTTTTTTTTCTTCAACTCAAGATTTTCATCTTTCAAAACAATACTTTTTTTTCTTAAAATATCAATTTTGTTTGTTAAAGAATAATTTTTCTTTTTCAAAGCAGTATATTTGATACCCAATTTTTCAAATTCCTCATATACTTCTTCTAAAACATTTTGCAATTCTTCATATGAAGGATTTTCAATATTATCAAGATTTGTTACCTCAATATCATCTTTAACCATAAGACAAAAATTTGCTGATTCTCCATTACTTGCTTCACTATCTGAGCTACTTGAATCATCATCCCACGTAGCTTTCATTGCTTTTTTGCCTTTGTTTCGATCTTTCTTTAGCAGAGGACAATCTGGCTTGATATGACCAGGTTTATTGCATTTATAACAAATTAAAGTGTTATTTTTACCTGAATCTTTTTTGGAAAACTTATTGAAGGATTTCCTCGGAGGAGATTTATTTTTCTTTAAAAACCTCTGAATTCTTCTTATTATCATCGCAACTTTTTCATCTTTGTCGTCATTTTCCTCATCTTCATCACTTTCACTTTCATGTGGAACAGCTTTAAGTGCCAAGCTCTTCTTTGACTTTCCTTCTTCTTCTCCTCTTTTCAATGTGTACTCATGGGTGATAAGTGATCCGATGAGTTCATTCACTTCGAGCTTCTTGAGGTCTCTAGCTTCAAGAATCGTTGTCACTTTTGATTCCCAACGTTTTGGTAGAGAGTTGAGAATTTTTCTTACTATCTCCACTTTGGAATAAACTTTGCCAAGAGCTGTCAAGCTGTTTATGATGTTAGTAAAACGAGTATACATACTAGAAATAGATTTATCATCATTCATCTTAAACATTTCATATTCATGAGTAAGAATATAAATTTTTGATTCCTTGACTTGAGAAGTTCCTTCATAAGTAACTTCTAAGTTATCCCAAATTTCCTTTGCTGTAGCACAAGTCATTACTCTATTAAATTCATTACCATTGAGAGCATTATATAATAAATTCATAGCAGTTAAATTCAAAGTATAAAGTCTATCGTCTTCACGATCAAACTCATCTTCTTCCTTTTTGACCTTTACTCCATCAACTACTTTTGTTGGAATATAAGGTCCATTTACAATGCATTTCCAGATTTCTCGACCTTGAGCCTGAAGGAATATTCTCATTCTAACTTTTCAGAATGAGTAATTGTCTCCGCAAAAGAGTGGAGGCCGACTGCTAGATTGACCTTCACCAAATAAAGCTGCAATGTTAGCCATAAGATCTTAACTCAAAAGATAGTTAATCTTATAATAGAGCTCTAGCTCTGATACCAATTGTTGCCCAGATGACTAACACAAGAGGGGGGTGAATTGAGTTGTATTTAAGAAAATAACAATTATAAATCAAATATATAATATAAAATATAAACAAAATATGAAACAACAATAAATATAAATAGTACGAGTAAGAGAGAAGCAAACTCAGTATGTTAACGAGGTTTAGCCCCACTGCCTACGTCCTCGCCTCAAGCTACCTTTTGAGAATTCTCAAATCCACTATTCAATCTCCTTTAGGTGGAGATAGAAACCTATTACACCTTTGAGCAGCACCGCTCCAAAGAATCCGTGTAGAACACCCTCTACACTTTCAATCACCTTACACTTGGTGATTTAACTATTCCCTGTGTAGAACACCTTCTACACTTCCAATCACCTCACACTTGGTGATTTAACTATTCCCCGTGTAGAACACCTTCTACACACACAAGGGTTATACACACCCTTTTACAAATACAAGAGTTGATAGTAGGTAGACTATCAAAGTACACTCCTCAATGAGTGAGATAGAAACAATACAGCGTAACCTATATCTCTCTCAACAAGAATAAGAATTAAGGCTCAAAACTTTAGAAAAGAGAGAATAAGAGTTTTGAAGAAATTATGCAAAACTTAGCAATAGATGTGTAAGCTCTTGTTATGAATTTTATAAAACTCAAGTGAGCTATTTATAGGCAAATGAGTTTTCAATTTCAAATTTGAAAAGATTCCCATGTCAAAAACATCATCATTCACTTTTCAAAAATTTCAAATCTAATATTTTTACTTTTTGCATGTGACAAAAGGAGCACACTTTACTTTTCAAAAATTTCAAACATAATCTTTTACTTTTTGCATATGACAAAAGGAGCACACTTTACTTTTTAAAATTTTCAAATAAAGACATCTACCTTTTGCATAAGTCAAGAAAAGCATCCACCACTTTTGAAAATATTCAAACAAAATATGCACATGTGAAAGATGACAATCAATCATCTTAATATTTTCAAAGTTCAAACCTTTAATCATGTCATGCACATGTGAAAGATGACAATCAATTATCTTTCAAAATTTTCAAATTTAAATTTCAAAATATTCATGCATATGTGGAAAATGTATTTTAATGCTTTATGATAAAATATTAATTTTGAGTCTTAATCCTAATTTCGAATTTTTAAGAGATTTACAAAATTATTTTATGATTTTAATGTGAACTTGTTCCCTTCTTGCTCATATTTGATTCCTTGATGTGCTTGATTCTATTGTGTGGATAACTTGAGCTTGAGACTCCTTTATTTTTTGAATCCATTTGTTATCATCAAAATTTATTTGTAGATTTACACGAAACTTGAAACTTTGGGTTCAACAAAATCTATTTTATAATAAAAATAAATTTATAATATAATATAATATATTATATTATATTAATTTATAAATTCATTTTTATATAATGTTTTTGATAAATTTTTTTAAAAAAATATATAGAATCGATCAAATTGGAAAGACCACTTTCGGTCTCCTCTATTCACATTGGCTAATGATATATTTACTATTTTATTATTATTTATTAATTATTTTAAGTGTATTTATTTACTTTTATCATTTTCCTAAAGTATTTTTTTAAACATATTTAATTTGTAACTTTTTTTAAAAAATATATAACTTTATTAATATATTTTTTTAATAGTTGAATGATAGGCTTATTATTCTATTATTATTTATTTATTATTCTCTTTTATATTTAAATTTTTTTATTTTTGTATCATTTTATTTTAAGTATTATTTTCATATCCTTAAAATCATTAAAAAAAATTAAAAAAATATAATCTTACTAATAATCACTTCTTTAATTATTAAGTAAAATTAAAAATTAAAAAAAAATCAAATACAAAATAAATAATAAATAAATTATAATAAAATTATAAGTCTATTATTATTTTATTATTATTATTATGTTACGAAATTTTTTTAAAAAATAAAAAATAATAAAAGGTAACAATGAGGCTATCATTATTCGTCAACATTTACTTTTTCGGTTTCTCCACCGGATTTCAGATTGATTGCACCAATTTCCAAACAAATAACGCCTTGACCAAGACTTGTCCTTGCGCCCAGCTTTTGCTCTGTGTAATATTTGACAAGAAGTTGTCCAAAAATTATTATCTTTTATGTGAACTTTTATAATAAAAATCAACAGAGAATTTATAATTTTTTATAAATTTATTTTTTTTACTTTTTTCCGATTATCATAAAAGAAATAATTTATACATAAACTCATATATTATAGACAGCAGTACTTGGTGCAAGTCACGCATACACCCATACTATAAATGGTATTTTTACTCTTTATATAAATAATAAAAATATTCTTCACAGAGTGATGTAATGTGTGCACGTAGATAATTTGTATCCAGATTTTTTCTATCATATGTTATATATTTTATTATTTTATTATTTTTAAAAATATTTAATATATAAATAATAAATAAAAAAAATTCAATTAATTTAAGAAAAATAAATTCAAAGAAGTCTTAAATAAATAAATAAAAAAAATTAAAAAATGTATGATGTGTAAGTTTATGTATAATAAAAACTCATCATAAAATTACATCTTAGAGCACTAATCTCCCCATCTCCCATCTCCCCCATCTCCCATATCAAATTTTAAAATTTAATTAAAATTATCACTCCCTAACCTTTTTCCTTAAATTTTACTTATCTTCCAAAAATTTTCTACATCCTATTTCCTATATTTTTCATATTTTATTAAAATAACATTCTTTTATTCTTTCTTTATTACTTTTGTCTTTCACCTCCATTTCTATTCTTAACCACTTACTCTTTTATTTTTTTTCTTATTTTAATTATATCCAACTCCAATTGACTGCAAAAAAATACGGTATGATATTATCTCTCATAATAAATAGTCTTCTACAATTAAATAAATATAATCCTCAAAAAATTGATATACAATTAAATATATTACAACTAATTCAATGTATTGTTTAGTTACAAACAAAAATTGGGCGCTCAAAATTTCTCAAAATACAAAATTATTACAAGTAATAATGACAATAAAATATCTCCGAATAAAAAAAAATCATGACAATAAAATACAAATTAAAAAATCTGTCTTTTCCACTGTTCGCTTATGCCTCTTCACGTCAATTTTCAAAAGATATCTACTAGTTTGGACGTCTAATGAGACTTGTATTTTATGAACTTCGTTATTTAGTCGATTTATCGTCTTCTACCCATAGGGTGATATTTTTGGGTCATACCAGCAAAAGATTCCACACGCTTGGCTAGCCTATAAAGTTTACAATTAATCATAGATGCTAAAACTAATAAATTTTGGCAAGAACAATGAAGTTTCCAAAACAAACCTCATAGTTTTGGCAACTAAAAAATTGGCACCCCTCATTCTCTTCAGTGTAAGCGATTCGACGAAATGCTTTAATACCACAGAAACATATTAGATATTCATTGCGACGATTGTTTCCTGAGCATGACATGTTGGTTGTGCTATTACTTAACCCAGGCATTAGGGTGGTATTTGCTTCAAGTTTGTAGATAAACATAAATAAGATATAGTCAGAATTTATGACAACACGCTAAAGTATGTTGATTAATACTTTTGGGGCTCAGAGTGGTAATATTTTTACATATTATCAGTTGCCCGATACAAGACATGCATGAATGACTACAAAATCGTGAAGACTAAGTTGCCAATGGCTAGCCATCTGGGCTTCATAGATTACCCTACCATATCAATATCGCCCTATGTTTGAACACTTGTTAATTGAGCCTACTCATCACAGCCTAACAACTAGATATCCATTTCGAGAACCATCCTAATAAGAAATACATCACTAATAATCAAATAAGTGGGTAAATAGACAATGCAGCAATCTCGAACTCAATTAGTACCAAATATTGTGAAAATAAATATGAAAAGTGTTGAATATAGTCCCAAAACATACATATAAGTAACCTCGAACCATGGCAGCACCAACAATTGCCAATAGGCATAAAAAAGTGTTAATTTGACTCCCAACAATCAAAGACAGCAATGTAAGGGTCCAAATAAGACCCACAATATCAAATAAAAAAGTGTTAATGGCAGATTAATAGAAGCACCAAAAATTAAAATAGGTAGATTTGGACAACATAAAGGTAATAGGCATCAATAGAGAACATAACCTAACAGAAAGCACAGGAAAACAATAGAGAAATTCAAAGGCTCATGTGACAGAAATTAAGTTGAGAACATAGCCAAATAGCCATAATTTCTAGCCAAACATCAATGGCATCAATGGAGAATATAGCCACATAGAAAGCATAGAAAAATAGAGGATGATTCATAAAGTTTTTTGTTCTAAAGATAAAAAAAAATGTCTCTAGATGCAGGCTATATCCAAGGCCGCGGATACATCATAACTTCTACTAAATATTTGGTCCACTGAAGCTAGGCATGAAATATTCATCAATAAAACAAGAAACACCATTTAGATATTGAAGTGGAAGGTGTAAACAAGTTTAAATTGGGTGTATTTGCGCCCAAAGTCCAATGGCCATAACCATATCATACGTCATCCTAGAGTAATTAATAAATCATAATCTTTATAAGAGATGTTTAGCTCTCAAGAAAAGATTTCCTTAGATACATAAAAAGGGTTTGACAAGAAATAAAGGGCTAGAAAGATTTTGTCAACATATTCTTTGGAGATCTTCCATAATATTAGGTGAAATAAATAAAAATTATTACTGGGATTACACCATGGAGAACAGAGGTATAAACTGCCACAATTTTTAACGAAACGTTAACCATATCAATGGAGAACATAGCCAAATAGAAAGCACAGGGAAATAGTGGAGAAGTTCAAGGACTCATATAGCACAAATCAATCGAGAACATAGTTATTTTCTTAATTATTTCTAGCCAAACGTTAGCTATATCAATGGAGAACATAACCAAACGGAAAGCACAAGAAAACAATGAAGAAATTCAAGGGTTCATGCGGCACAAATCAATAGAGAAAATAGACATTTTCTCCCACAATTTCTAGCCAAACGTCAATGACATCAATGGAGAACATAACCAAACAGAAAGCACAAGAGAACAGTTTCAAACAATGCAATGGCTCATGTGGCACAAATCCTTTAATACGATAGCCAAACATTACCAACACTTTCTAGCCAAACATCAATGGAACAAATCAAAATCATTCGAGCATCAAGAAATTTGAAAATGATCAAGTATGAATCGATAAGTGGAGGCGTTGTTAACCCTAGAGAGTGGCACAACAAATGGAAGAGTCGAAATTGGTTAAATCCTAGAATAGGGTTTGATCTTATTGGAGGCGATCACGTGGAAGAGATGACCAAATGGCCAATGATGGAGTCGAGGAGAGAAGAAAACCGTGTAGAGCTACAGTGCTCAAGAGGGCTCGCGAGCAATATTTTGAATACCGTACCGGTATCGGTACCGGTACCATTCAAGTCACTGAAACGAAATATTTCGGTACCAGTACCGTTTCGTGTACCGTTTCGAAATAATTTGTACATAAATAAATTATACATATAAATACAATTATAAATTATATTTCAAAATAATAGTTAATATATAAATAAATTATATAGATAAATATATATGTAATTAATTTAGTCTAAATTGAGGTTAAAACATAGTAAAAAATTAAAAAAAAATTAAAAAATTAAAAAAAAAACTAGGAAGGCCGAAATCCGGTACGGCCGGTACCGGCCCTACCAGACATTTTTCGGCCGATTTCAGCCGTACCGGTTGGTACGGTCGAAAAATCGGCCGAAAGTGATGTTTTTTGTACCGGCCGACCGGTCGGTACGGAAAATTCCGGCCGTACCGGCCAATACGGTACGGTATTTAAAACATTGCTCGCAAGAGAGAGAGTGGCGTGAGGGACCAACAAGAACGATAGGGATAGAGACGAACAGTTGTCTCCCATAGATGAGAAACCACTTATATGGGAGACCATTGTTGCTAATATTAAATCCTCCTCCATTTTATGGAAGCAGATGTGGGGACCAAACATTTTGGCTCTCAAATAATATAGATCTTCTTTATATAAGAGATCAGATGAGAGTGCTTTTAAAAGTACTAAGATAGAGTTATAATATGAATAATGCTAATATATTTTCTTATTTTGATCATTTATGTATATATTTTTTAAAAAAAGCACTGATTACAGAAATAATTATTACTGTATGTTATTGTTTTATTTTTAAAAAATATTTAAAAATAATCAAAAGATATATAAAATAAAAATAAAAATATAATTTGGACTTAGGGTACATTAAATCTAAATTTAGAAAGCATAATAACACTACGCTTATAATATATACAAATTAAGTGTATAATATACCACTTACTGCAGAAACTATTATAATATATTCATAAAAGAAAATACTATACCAATAACGTATTTGGTGTGTTAAAAAATTATCGGAAATGCTTTTTCACCCGAGGGGAATTACCGAAAATGTGTACCAAATGATAAAAATATTAATTTTTTTTTTTACTTAATGAGTAAGAAATTATTTTTTAATAATAATATAATTTTCTTAATTTTAGAAAATATCTAAAAATATGAAAATTATGAATAAAAATAAATCTAAAAAAATTATAAAAAAAAAATTATGCTGTATTCGGTACAAACTCATGCTACATCTTCCGAAGATGTAGCATGACTCAAAAATTAATATAGACTTATAATTCGTATATGAAATCATTGTAAATTCGTATATGAAATCATGTAATTATTGCTTGGGATAAAAGTTGGTTGCCAAAATGATCAGTAGTACCATAAAAATGGGATTAGGAACCTGTTGGACCAATCCCCTTGCATGACATTTGTAGTTTGCCAACTAATCTTATCGATATTGTTTAGTATTTATTTCTTATCGTTTTAATGAATTTTCAGTGAATTCTTGGCTATACTTCGTCAACTATCAGACACAAACATTAAATTAGAAAAAAGTGCTTTGAAACCGATTCTCCTCTAAATTTAGACATGATTATTATTAAATTATTTAAAAATGATTTCTAATTATCTTTCACTTATTTACCAATATATAATTAATAATTATGAAAAAAAAGTAATTAAAAAATATCATTTATCGTCATTTTATTCATAAGATTCCTCTTATCAGCAAAGTCTGTGATATATTAATAAAGCTGGACCGTGGACGTAGTCAATGCAGTAAGGATCTGGTTATTTGAATCAACTGCCACCGTAGAATTGCTCAACAGAAAGGCCATTAATGGAGGGCCGCGAATTCTAATATCTTAGCAATTTGACTTGAAGTCTACTCACCATTTTCCAAGACAGAAAATGACCTTTAGTGAATTAACTGATGACCTATTTATATAATCTCTTTTTACTGAAGAGAAATGTTATTTGATTGTTTTAGCCTTTATTCATTATAATGGTATTTAAAGAACAAACATAATTAAACGTGCATTATTTGATAATAATAAAAATTAAGATGAACTAATTGGAAATCACTACATGAAGAAAAATTGGTATTTATGATTAATTATATATGATGAAAAAGATTATTTACGATAAAAATAAAATTATATTTACTGTAAATAATTATTTCACTAAAAATAATAATAATAAATAAATAATTTCTTGTAGTGAATTAGTAGATCAATCTCCATGCCAATTATATACTCTAGCTAGCTAATATGTTGTATGCCATGAGTCGTCCTTGTCATATATACACATCTAATGTCATGAAACTTAATTCTTAAAAAACATTATTTTCACCAAATCGGCCGTGACCGACACGCTCATGTCACAAAAAATAGAAAAAATAAATAAAAAAAAGACAAATAAGATGACATTAAAAAAATGACATGATCAACTTGACAATAAAGTTAAACCAAGGAGACTTGAACAAGGTATTGACTCCAAAGTCCAGAATCCTTTTCTTTTAGGATTTTTATATCGATCGATCTCTACAGGTAAAGCGTAGCTTGTCTTGTTTTTAGTTTCCTTACTTAGCTCCTAAGTAAGTTATGATATTAATTACATAAGGAAGCAACTTCGCCTACTTTTTACAAGGCATATATGCAGCATACATTGTACCTGTTTTTTCAGGTATTATGTTGTTCTCAACGCTTTTATTATTTTTTTAAGTGATGATGTTTGAATATTCTTAGATTTAAATTATTTGAGTTAATGTTATCCTAGGATATTGACACATGATATATATATATATATATATTATATTTTTCTTCTAATACAGAAATCAACATTGTTGACTCTATTACGAAAGTACCTTGAAAAATATTTATTTGCATGTCTCATTATTGACACACCTAACATTTTATTGATGTACACACCTCTATATTCTGTGTCAACTACCCTGAATAATTATTTCTATTCGATTTTTTTTTTTCTAACACTGTAAGGTGTGATCTCATAGTAAATAGCATGTTTATATACGACTTGTGAGAAGCAAATCTCCCGAATATGTAAAAAGTAGTTTGTTGTTTTGGACCTTAATTTGGTAATTTCTCATAGATAAGACCGGGCTGGAGTTCTGCTAAGTTTCTGTTTTGGACGGCCTCTCTCTACTCTTCCATCACCTAATAATAACAACACCCTATAAGTTTCAGAAAGTAGAGGCCCAAGGGCGAAACCCTGTGCTTGCTCCAACTTTCCATTTTAGGTTTTAGCTAGCACGTTTATAATAATGCTATATAGACTCTATGATTAGAAATATAATTTTTTATAATTGTATTCTATGTCAAGGCTGTTTATTATAGGGCTTATTGTAGCATAACATTGGCGTGAATGGCTTGGCAATTCTCATTATACATGTACGCAGTTGCAACCTGTATTTACGTACTTATTCTAGAGAGTGCTTTTATACCCATACATGGGGGATCCCGCCCACTGTTTTTTTTTTATTATTTTTTTATGCATTTGTTTTTAATTTTTAAATATTTTCTTTAAAAAAGTCACCACATTAATAAAAAAAATATTTATTTAATTAATAAGTAAATAAAATAGAAACCACTGGGGACCTCAATCAGTAATATCCAGTTATATATGACTTTCATTTTCCTATTCTAGATAAAGCATGAATGGGCTAGCTAGTTTCGACGCAGCCCTATTTACGTCCACACTTTCAATGGATCCTTTATTTTTCTTTCAAAATAGAGTATCAAAAATTTAATATTATTATTTTTTATTTTATCTATTTATTTTTATATTTTTCTATCCATCAGTTTCTATTTTTTTTTCTATATTTTTTAAAATATTCATATTTTATTCTAACAATATTTATTTCACAAACAAAAAAAATCCGAAACTTGTCAAGCTGCGATGGCCGAAATCCGTTGTTCTTGGGTGTGAAGTTTTGGCCAAGAGGGGAGGAGAGAGGCTGCGTGTGGTGGTTGGAGGTGCTCGCCGATGTAGGGGGTGGTCACTAGTGCGGCGGCGTGGTCAGTGGTGGACGGTGATGGGTCAAACGAAGGGATGAACGATTGCAAAGAATGAGCTGGGATGAACGATTACAAAGTATAAGCTGGGATAATGAGCTTGAAGACGAGCTTGAAGAGAATGTTTTTGGAGAATGATTGTAGAGAACGAGCTTGAAGATAAGCTGGGATGAATGATTGCAGAGAACGAAAAATAATAAAATATGTTTAGCGGTAAACAGTACCAAAACTATGTGCATCAAGTTTGCACTTCAATACTGTATTAAATTCATTTTAGCTACTCTATTTAGCTATTCCATTGGAGCATGATTTTGAGATTTTTTTCGTTTATTTTACATAAAACTTCATTTTAACTACTCCATTGGGAGTGCTCTTAGAGGCTCCAACTCTAGAGGTTGTCATCTTCTAATTAAACTTCTCATGATTGTGAACATATTAAATAAGTCGAGTTATATCCAAAACCTCTCTTAGGAAAACTTCTCTCCCTCTCTCTCTAAAAGTCCATATTCATCTGCCTTCCTAGAGTTCTTCTATGAGGGAGGATGAACTCTTGAGTATCCTTCCCTTTTCACTTTCTTCTCTCTTTCCCAACTTCATTCACTTTGTTCATAGTTTTAATATGTAGTATGATGTTTTATGTTTCACTAGCTGCCCAACATTCATACATGCCACATGACCACAACATTTCTCAAATGCCACTCTATTGGATGAGGCAATAATCACTATCATCCAAGTAGTATGTGAGACTCACGCTATTTTTTGGTTTAAGATATACAAAATACGACATGTGAGATTTGGTACATGCCAAATCACAACATTTCTCAAATTTCAAATCTATTGGATGTAACAATAATCAACATCATGATCGATCCAATCAGTATGTGAGGCTCATGCACTACAAGAAAAAAGGTATCATTTGTGACAAATGATTTACAACGAAATGACTATTTACGACGAAAAAAGATTCATTTTAATTGAAAATAGTCATTTTATTTGAAATAACTGATCGTAAATAAATAGTTTTCTTATAATAATATTATTTCTTGACTAATGAGTTGTGATACATGTGTCTCAATCCATCATATTCTCACTAACATCAAGTCCCACACTCTAGTATACTTACTAGAGCTCCTTTGGAGTTGCCAAAGATTTTTCCTTTATTATTATTATTTTCTCACTTGCCCAAGACAAGAATTCAAAAGCAATGGATGGTGACATCTCCAATGAAACATGCCAAAACAGACAATTATGTATACTATCTTTTTACTAGTTGCGACTTATTCATTGCAACTATTTGATCCATTTGTAGGTTATATCAAAATGAAAATACGCATGAACTTTGGTTCATTACCCTTTTATTTTAATTTTATTTTCCCATCCCTTCCAAGCATTGATACCACTATAATGGGCCTTTCATATGGGGTATCCAACTTCCCTCATCTATGGTCATTAATTTTTCACTCTAGGGTGGCTAAAAATGAACTAGGATGCTACAATTAGGAAAGATAACTCAATAGTTGCAACTCTATGTCAGTCCTCAAGAAAGAAAGTACTCTTGTACTTATGGATAAAAAACAAGGTTTAAATATCCTAGAGTTCCTACCCGAACTTTATAGTTTAGAGTGTTAGGAGAGAGATAGATACATAAATTGGGTCCCATAACATTCACTCGAGAATGAGAACTCTGGAGAATCCAAATAACAAGAAAACAAATGCATAAGCACAAATCCCTTAGTTTATGGAGACCTAATTGCCTGCCTTGGAGCATGGAAGAATGCAAGCTAAAAATCGAGACTGAAAGACATTGTAGCTTGAAGGGAGCTTCGTAGAAACTCACAAGGCCCTCGAAAACACCACTATCCAGCTATTTTAATTGAAAATTCTCCCTTATCATCTTCACCATATCTAATCCATTTTATAGAAACACAAATGAAGTTATACATGATTCGATTATGGGATTTCATATTATTAAGATAATTACAAACAAGATATGAGTAATTGCATAATAATTAATTAATCTACCATTCTGCAAAAAGCTGGAAGAAATGGTAACATTAGAGGGATTAAAGTGTGTAGAGGTGCCCTATGGTGAACCATTTGCTTTTTGCCGACGATTGCATAATTTTTTGTGAAGTGAATGTTCATACTACAAAGCATATTCAAGATTTTTTAGATCAATATGAGATGGCTTCAGGGTAGATATCTAATAAGGTGAAAACAACGGTGATTTTCTCAAAAAATGTGTCTCATTCACATTGGATCTTGATGGATTTATGGGATGTAAAGTCGTTTAAGCATTATGATAAGTATCTAGGTTTGCCCAATTATCTAGGGGGAGATCTAAGAGTCATGCTTTTGAAGACATTAAAGGAAAAGTGTGGAGTAAGTTACAAGGTTGGAAGGAAAAGTTATTGTCACAAGGAGGGCGAAAAGTTCTTATTAATACAGTAGCCTTGTCAATTCTGACTTATGCTATGAGTTATTTTAAACTCCCTTTAACCTTATGTTGGGATTTGGAATGATGGCTCGATTTTGGTGGGGGCAACGAACAAATGAAAGGAAATTTCGTTGGATGAGTTGGGAGAGAATGTGTGTCAAAATATAGACGGGGGTCAGTTTAAAAAATTTGCACTCTTTCAACATGGTTTTGTTGACAAAACAAGATTGGAAAAATACTAATTCCTTGTTGTATAAAATTTACAAGGCCAATTATTTTTACAATACCACTTTTTTCTAAGAAAAGTTAGACTCTAAGCCTTCTTATGCTTGGAAGAGAATTTATGAGGCAAAAATGTTGCTGAGGAATAATTGTTGTTGGAGAGTGAGGAAAGGTAAGAGTATCAAAATGTGGCAAGATGTGTGGATTCCAGGTCACAAAACCTTCCAACCTCCTTTGGCTGGGCAGATTAATGGTGTTATTGGGTTTGATCTGGAAGATACTATGGATTCTCTAATTGTTCAGAATGAAAGAAGTCGAAATGTGGCTAAAGTTAGAGCTCTCTTTCATCCAATTGTGGCTGAGGATATTCTCAAAATTAGGCTGTCTAGTAATGCGTATTTAGATAAATTTATTTGGATGGAAGAACCGAATGAGGATTTTTCTGTGCGAAGTACTTATAGGTTGATCCGAAATTCTAGATATAATGGTGAAGAGGCCAGTTCAAGCTGCATGTTTGCCAATAAATTATGGAAATATTTATGGAAGATGAAGGTTCTAAGGAAAATTAAAATTTTTGCTTGGAAAGCTTGTAAAGATATCTTGCCAACCTTGAGTAATCTGAAGAGGAAAAAATTGGAAGTTGAAACTTCTTGTTGTTTTTGTAATGCTACTAAAGAAATAGTGGCCCATGCTCTAATTTTCCGCCCTCATGTGCATAATGTTTAGTTGAGTTTCCTTCTTTTATTGCAACAGGTTCATAATGAGATGAATTTTATTAATGTTGTTCAATTTATTCTCTTCCATAGTACAATTTTAGACTTTATTCTTTGTTATTAGTTGAGTCCTATGTTATAGACGGAATAGAATGCAAATAGAAAAACGTTTAGTGGATTCTTTGCAAGCTATTAATCATGCTTTGTCTAACCATATAGTTTTCAATACTTTGAGGGATGCTACTCCTCATCATGAAAGAACACATTTGGGGCAATGGCAAGTACCAAAAGGGATTTTTTTTTTATTTAAAAAAAAAAAACAGAATGTGGATGGGGGCTATTTTTGCTGAAAATAAGAAAGTAGGGTTTGTCTTGATGTTGAGAGATAATGTTGGAAAAGTTGTTATGGCAGTGTGTAAACTTGAGAATGAAGTTGATGGGGCTCATATGATTGAGATATTGGCTTTGTTAAGGGGTTTATAATTTTGCATTCCTCTTTGTATTCCAAAATTAATTATTAAATCCAATTGTTTGCTACTAGTGCAGGAGCTTCTAGCTGATCGAGTTTCTTCATCCTTAAATGGGACTTTGATCCAAGAAACCAAAGATTTGATGTAGCGATTTTTCAAGATTATTATTCAACATGTTTCTAAAGAAGGAAATAGAGTAGTTTATTACTTAGCTAGATTTGCTTGTAATGTTTTAGACATTCAAATGTGGTGGGACAATATCCAAACTTTTATTGATCACGCTCTTTGACTTGATCAATTTGTTTTGTAAGACTTTTTCTTTAATGGAAGTCTTTTTATATAAAAAATCAATCTACCTTTCAAATTGATTAAATATAGGAGAGGGTTATGATCACTTGTCCAAGTATATTGATTCATTTTAAGGTGGGGAGTGTACTTAGGATGGTGAGAATTATATAGGGGCAAACATTAAAGATTTTGAAATCAATATTCATGATCAACTATATGTATAACAGAAAAAATAACTTAGACAACAATTAATATTTCAAAATTTTAGGAAGGTGAAAATTATATAAGAACAAACAAAGATTGTTTATTAAGTTTATGTGTTGCTGGATGACAGATGATGAAGAGTATAGGTAATATTATAACTAGTGTATATACATGTAGTTTCTTTATAATAATGCTGATGCTTTCGATCAAGAAAGAGACTGTTAAACCGACCCTCTAACCCACGCATTTAATAAAATTTTAACTTTATCATCAAACTTGTGTCGCAATAATATTATTCGTCGTGCAGTAATCTCATCATGATTAGTGTCTCATGTCACTTAAAAAAGAACAAGTATATCTGAAGCAGCTAGCCCCATCACACATATTGAACGTGCGGTAAAGCATCTGCATATTATGCAGAGGTGATTTCGCTTTTTATTCAATTATAATTAAAATTTAGGGTTTCATGAGATCTAGCTTTCCTATCATATTAAGTAAAAAGGTATAAAACATAAGGAAAAACAAGAAGGCAAAGAAGTCACTAAGGAAGCCCATGTATCCTTTTTAAAAAAGCCTTTTTAGGAAGATAAGAGGATGTTTCATATAAAATTTAAGACTATTTTTCTTAGATAATGTGAAATTTTTTTTACTCCTCTTCACTTCTAAGTCAATTTTTGTTGTATTGCAATAAGTGGATTTCTTTGAATTAATGGGTAGAGTGTATTATTAGAATATTTCACTCCAATACTATATATTAAGAAGCCAATGTACTATTTTTTGAACTTTTTTAAAGACATTTTTAACAAAGTAAGATGATTACCTCATATAAAATTAAAGATAATCTCCTTATTAGATAATGTGAAATTTCTTTTAATCAACCAATAAATCAGAGAAATAATATTTGAAGTTCTAGGATGTGCAAATCTCATACACTTAAAAAAAAATTGAATAAATCCCAAACAAAAAAATTAATTTTTTAATCATAAACTCTATTTTTAATACGAAAATTAATGTTGTTGAAGTAATTAAGAACAATAAATACATTGAGTTCACTCCATATAATTTACAATTTCCAAAAAATATATATGGACCATATATGCTTGTGCAGAAATATTAATATATAAAAACTTCCGGCCAACTAACCAGCTCATGATTACTTATAAGAAGTCACGAGACATTAATTAACAATTTTAATAGCCGATTAATTGTAATTGTAAACTAAATAGCCTGCTACTTATTGTAACAATTAAGAGAACAACACTAAAAAATAATAAAAAAGATAATATTGGAAGAATTTATTATTATTAATTAATTTGTTATGTAACATAATTTGCAATTAGTTGATTTTGTTAGTAAGAAAAAAACTAAAATCATAAATATGTGGTGGCTCAGTTATCAAATATATAATCCTTACAATAATATTTGATGCCACTAATTAAAAATACATGTCTGGTTATTCATAAATAAGACGATTTAAAAAAAAAAAAACCAAAATTACCGTTCAGAGCAAAATTTTGCTGTTTGGCGAGGAACCAGATGGCCCTGCGCCATAACCATGGATTTGTATATCTCGACGATCATTTTCTCGTCGTACTCCTTCACTGTGCCTCTCGGGAACGCGCCGATCCCATCGCAGGCCGCCACAGTACTAGTACCGTACCCGCCGACGCTGCACACCCGCGAGTTGGCCAATCGGAGCATCAGCTTCACGTACCAGTTGCGAAGGCAGACTAAGAGGCTCTTGGGCGAAGGAAGTCTCAGAACTCGGAGTCGGAGCCTGGGCGTGATCTTGATACGCCACCGCCAGAACCGTGATCTCGCCCGAGATGAACCCAGCTGCCCCGTCCGTGTCCTCCGCCTATGACCCGACCCATTTAGCTTCTCGTAACCTCTCATCCTCCAGTATCCTCTCAACCCCAGCTTGTACGTGGTCGCAGAGACACTTTCCATTGTAGTTGGAGCTGTTCTCTGAACTCTCTCTCTCAAACCAGAACTTTCAGAGAGAAAAAGAGAGGTTGGTGAGGAATTGAAGAAGTCGATAAATTCCGTATGAAAATAAATGCAGGATATTGAAGATATATAAATATTTAGTGGATGGATATGCGTGTGATAGTTGATGGAGGATTAAAAATGGCGATCGATCGTAAATGAGAGTAGAGCTAATACTACCACCTACCTGCATTTCTCACGGGCATCGCTGTCCTTATTTAATACATGGCTTGGCACGGCACGTGCCACACACCTAAGAATAAGATCACGGTTTTTGGATTACATATCTATTAATTTTATTTATTTTTAAAAGATAGGACGGAATCGGATTTTATTAATAAATCTTTTATTAATATTTTGAATACTATATCAATATTTTGAATACTATATCAATATATATATTGATTAAGGAACTAGAATGAAATATTTCAGTATCGATATTATTTTATGTACTATTTTAAAATAATCTACATATAAATAAATTATATATTTAAATACATATATAAATTATATTTCAAAATAATAATTAAAATATGAATAAATTATGTATGTATGTAATTAGTTTATTTTGAATTGAAGTAAAAAAATAACAAAATATGAAAAAAAAATTAAAAGATCGAAATCTGGTATGGTTGAAACACAAGTTAAAATATTGTATTAGATAACTGGTTGATATGACATATTTTTATCGTACTGGCAGATACAATATAAAATTTAAAACTATGAGATGAATACCTTATATAAAAAAAAATTAAGAATTTACTGATCAAGGGAGCCCATATACATGCTCCTAAGATTTAATAAAAGGAAAAAACTTTACACCGGACGGGTGTGAAAAGTAAATTCATATCGGCTAATAAAATAATGGCATGTAGGCATTCCATAAATATCTTTAATACATCTATATACACTCTCACATCTCCGGACTCTCTCACCTTTTTCCCCTCTGCCTCCCCACCTGCATGACGAAGTCCTAAAGCAAAAATAGAAAAAAAGAAAAAGAAAATGCACGAAGTTGATGCTCTTTTTCCCTCCCCCATCTGTGCTTAACGCCTATGGAAGGTAGCCCCAAAAAAATCGTATGCTGAAGCACCCCCATTAGTAGGTTTAACACATAACCCGTGCAACCATCCTTGAAATTGAATGTCATGAGTAATGATTGATTTTGCAAGGGCTTTAATGTCCTTATACCTCATGGAATTTACAACTTAGTGGTGTCGTCTCTATGGTCGAAAACCGTATCATTTCTATATTAAAATTTTCCACTTCTTACCCAAGTGAAGGAAAACCAAAAAACATGGGAATTTATGATATCCCCTTCAAATTCAATGGGAAAGATTAAAACCCACGAACAAAACACCTTGCCACAAGTTTGGTTGTTAAGAAAAAACAGGAAAAGAAGAGAAAATCTAGAAGGACGGGCTAAATTCATATATCCCATGTTTCATTTTCCCAGAAAGATATAGATGAGTTAGTGGGATTTTCCTTCGCAAAGATTCCAATTATATAGTAGTACTGCAACGTGCATGCGGTCTAACTTTAATAATCTTCTCTGCATTTCTATCGAGAAGATTTCGTGGGACTCCTGAGTGTAATTTCTCAAAATTTTTGTTATTGGGAGATCAAATAGAGGTGTTTTTGTGCCTGTAGAGAGAGAGGGAGAGGGGAGAAAGGAGGGGGCCGAAGACCTGTTGGGGTAATTTATGCGTTTCTATTGAAAATCTTTATGGAATGTCTATGTGCCATCATTTTATTGGCTGGTGTGAATTTATTTTTCACACCCATCCGGCCTTAAATGCCACTCTTAGTAAAACTCAATCCAAAATAAATACATGGAACTATCTCGCCCAACGTATATAGTCCGCCCCTAGTGCATTTATACTTTTTAATTTTTTTTCTTTTTAAAAAATATTTTAAACATCTTTAAATATATTTTTTAAAATACATCAATTCATAGTTACATCTTTAATCATCAAGAAGAAGGAAAAAAAAAATCACGTGAACACTCAAATTGAGACGAGCAAACTTAGGTAGCATAATATCATTTTTCTAAATACATTCTTACCAGGATTTAAGCATACTATGTTAATGATGAAAGGATCAGGGAATACTTGTACGATCCATAGAGAAAAACCAATCACATGCTTGGGAAGCTCAAGGAGAGAAGAAAAACTTACTGTATTACGCATGGAGTAATAAAAGGTCTATCGGCCAAAGCATCATCTTCTTTGTAGATATCAAAGATGATGAAAAGAAAAAAATAGTTTAAAATTGAAGAATATCACCCAAATGTTAGAATATGACAAAGGGGAGAAGAACTATTATTAAGTCAATTAATTATAAGTAGGGTATAGTCTCCACAATAAGGTTAATAATGCCAAGGTTTTTTTTTTAAATAATTTTTTCGCAAGAGGTGGGAATTTGAACTTGATTCTCCCATTTAGAAAAATAGGTCTTATGTCATATGATCCAGATGACTTTTATATTAGTAATGCTAAGTTAATATAAACTATTATAAAATAAGACCCATTTTCAAATATTTTATTTATTTGTTTTGAATCAATCATTATATTTCCTCTTTTTGTCATTGGTATAAATATGTTGGATTATGTAATGTAGACATCTGGTCTTGCGGATATATAACAACTTCAGTCGGTCCAAATTCTAGTACCTAAATGTAAACATAGTTCGTATGCTTTTGGGCCAAGTTCCAACAACTTGAATCTTTTAAACATGAAACTACACACACGAAGATGATAAGGAGATGGGGGTGTTGGTGAGATCGGAAAGTTCTAATATCTAAGTTAGTATCTTCTTTTAGAAATTTGTAAATTAAGTGAGAGAGAGTTCATAAAGAGTTTTTTTTGTACTTGGAGATTGCTATTTATATTCAATTTTGGAAAACAAATTGTGTATGTCCTCGTGAGGCCATGTCCTTTCAACTGTTTCCTTTGTTAGATCCTTCAATACAGTGTGTAGTACTTCGAATAGTGGTGCCATTGATGCAGCGCGACTTCCTGATTTGTTTTATTCTGCAGACGTCTTTGGTAGTCTGTCGATGTCCTCATGTTAAAAAATCAAGGCTCTCCTTACTTCCTGTCCGCCTACTTGGGCAGATACTCATGGGTCTGGCTCTGTATAAAGAAACTTTGAGATGGTAGGTCCTATCCTTTCATGCTGTCTGCTCCTATATGGCGGTCGCATCAAGGAGTGTTCCTTCGTAGATCCTAGACTCCTTGGATGTGGTTTCTATTGGCTTCCAAAGATCGATGGATCTGATCGTGTTGGGTTGGATCTTTTTATCTGATTTCCTTAATTATTCCTTTTAGACTCATTACTTGGGCCGTAAGGGATAATTAAACCGCCTTACATATAGTATATGAGTCTTATAGATTTATGAAATAAGCATTTAATATAGCTGAGTAGTTAGTAGCTAGCTTTATTTATTTTGATCTTAATTTGAATATGCGTCGATCATGATTTATTGACCATCGATTACACTTATCAAAGGTTTTATTACATGGTATTATCCTAGCTAGTTGGCATTAACATAATATAAAATAAATGCTTGCGAAATATTAGCACAAAATAGTTATAGTTGTTTATTTAGGTCTTTGATATTATATATAACAAAGACCTAAATACTAGCTAGAAGCGTGTATATATATATACACACGCTTCTAGCTAGTAGAGCGTTAGTACAGTAGTCATATTCCAGTCAAAAAGTCACCTCCGGATGAGGCCTCTCTTTTTCTTTCTTCTTTTTTGAGAAGAAGAATAACAACTTTATTCATCTTTAAGTAGGCAAATGACAGATATAAAGAGGAATTTCCCCCAACACAATGCTTTCTTCAGAGAGTTTAAGTGCTTCCTTTGCTAATACATGAGTGATAGAATTTGCTACCCTATTAACATGTTGCATAGACCATGACTGAAGATTCCATAGCATCTCTTTGATGTCTTGTAGTAGCATGCCTGAAGAATTTTAGCTCTCAACTTCTCCCTTTATGCCTTTAACCACGTTAAGCACATCTCCTTCTAATATAATGGACTATAAATTGAGCTGATTACATAACATGACAGCCTTCATAGCAGAAATTGTCTCAGCCAGAGTTGCATCAAGAAAATACTCTCTTTGGGACCTTATAGTAGCTAAAACCTTTCTTGACCAATCTCTTATCACCACTCCAATACCAATACGATAGTTCACCTCATCCACTGCTATGTCCGAATTTGCTTTATACATATTCAATGGTGGTTTTCTCCATTGTTGCATGCCTTGATTAGCTCATATACTCTGCTGCTCAGACTTAAAATTTGCTGTCCTGAAGTCTTAATTAATTGAGAGCTAGCATTCATAACAAATTTTGGTTTCTCAAACCTGTCTTAAAAAACATATGAATTTCTTTGCTTCCAAATTTGATACAAAATGGTAACAAACTCTTCTAATTCTTCATCAGATAAGACCATTAATAGATTGCTAAACAAGTCCTTGAAATGATTGAATTCTACCTTCATTTTTTGCAATTTCCTTAAACTGACTCTCATGCATCTTGTACTGAAGAACAAGATCAAAGAGCATGAATAATGGATTCGGGTTCCGACTTGCAAACTGGACAGTTTGGAGAGTCCCTTATCAATTTTCTATGTAAATTGAGATTTGAGGGAAGAGATTCATGGCACGCCCTCCATAGCATCATCTTAGTGGCATTGGTGCTTTAACCTTCCATATTTGAGACCAAACATCAGCAGCTTGGGAGCTTGTAGAGTTTTAATCCTTCACATCTTGGTCCATTTGGCAAAGAAGGTGGTATGCACTTTTAACGGAAAATTTGTCATCTCTCGAGCATCTCCAAATTAGCATATCTGAACTGCACCTCAAACTAATCGGGATTCTTCCTATAACCGAAGCTTTAGGTTCTAAGAAAAGATTTAAAAAGGGTACTTAGTTATTATATAGATTAATTGGCCTGCATCGATGTACATATTTCTTGAATATATGATCATAAAGAGATGCTTTTGTTTTACAATGCAAGTTATACTAGCTAGTTTGTGTAGGATGATTAGTACTAGAAGTGCATGCTTTGACTTCCTTGACATTACGATCACTTAAGTATATGAGAGATAATATTCATAATTATGGAATGTGCAAGCACTACGTAATTGTTTTTGAAAAATTGAGTAAATATGAGATGATCTACATGAAAAAATTTATTCTTTAATAATAAACTCATTCTTTTTTAAAATAATTGTGTAACGTTTGTGCATTATACGATTAAATGTAGCAAGACCTCTATTTACATACGTGTGTAAGATCTACAAATTAAGTTCTAGGAAGAATCTCTCTTTCCCACAAGCAAGCAATTAACACACACTCTTGCAAAAAGAACTTTGAGGGGGGTATACTAATAAGATTGAGTAGCGACACCCTTGGAGTAATTTCAACCATATTTTTTGTCTCTGTTATTAAATTTTGCTTTATACACACACATGACACGCACACACACACACACACACACACATATATATATATATATTGTATATAATAAATGACTTAATCTCATTATTTTTGTCTGTAGCTGAAATGTTATATTTTAACTGATTTTTAATTTAAATGATCAATTTATAAAATTATTTAAAATATATCAAAAAATATAATATATGTATATATGTATATATATATATATAGATATTTATATATTTGTCTGTTACTCATCACTGAGCAAGTGGGAGTTAAAGGATTTATATTGTGAATTGCTTTGTTGGGAGGTGGAAGAGGGTGGTAGATAGTATCACACAATAAATGCCGTTGTTGGCAAATTAATGCCTCAAGCTTCATGCCATTGAGGTAGTAAACCGTTGGTTTTGTCCCAATTAAGGACCACAACATTCTTGACTTTTGAGAAAGGAAATTAGGAATATTGGTGATGCAACCATGTCTAGACTCTACAGATAAGTCATGATCTGTTTATACTTCCTAGCTGCCTTGTCTTAAATTTCAAGGATGTTTCCGTCAATTGAGGTTGTGTCAATTACAAGATACTCGAATGGCCTAGTGTGGTGCTTGAACGGCCATTTAGTGCTTAGAGCATTGGCATTGAATTGATTAATTTTTTTTTCAAAAAAGTACAAATTTGTACACATATCAAAACATTTTGGTCATATTTGATCAATAGTGGGAAGAAAAAATAGAAAAAGGAAATAAAGTACTCATACTTTTCAAAAGTGAATAGTAAATCCAAAGTCTTCTTCAAATTTGAAGAAAAACTATTACTCTTACTTCTCCATTGATATTAATGAATAAGTTTGTTGGCGTTGTTCCTATCGTGGACGTAGGCCATTAGGATTGAACTACGTAAATATTCTTGTTCTTGATTTTCTACAATCTTGTTCTTGATTTTCTACCATCTTTCGATTTATGCTTTCTTGTTTTATATATCTTGTTGTTCTGTGATTGTTTTAACATGTTTGGCAAAGTATTTTTGTGATTGATTAAAACCAACAATATTAAATAAATTGAAGAAGATACAGTAAAGAGATACAAACTTATATTTACTTGATTCAATATTAAAACTTACATCTACAAGTTTGTTGAGAGCATAGTCTACTGTAGGAAAATGTTAAGTGTTCTGAATGGATCTCGATACTTTTGTTTTAGTGATTAAGAAAGTGTTTATTAATGATTTGAAATTTCTAAAAATGTTTTAATTATTTAAGAAATTCATGAAAAGAAAAGGAAAGTAAAGAAATACACTTGTTGCCTGTTAGGAGAATATTTTATGGCTATAATGCCACCCTCTACCATCTTTAGTGAGTCTCATAGCTCACTTTGCTCTTAGTACAATGATAAAAATTGGGGTTAAAGGGGAGACTGAAGAAAGTCATATGGTTGTGTAAAAGTTAGAGCTGGCAATAATCTTGAGAGAGAAAGTCCCTTTTTTTTACGGTTTTGCCCATCTTATTTTTTTTGACTTATGCTACTGCTTAGAGTAATTCTATACATAGTTGGTAATTGTTGTAAAATCGTTTTGAAAAAGTGATGTCTATTATTAAAAATTAATTGTTATGTAAGTCCCATATTTATTCATTTTTCCCAATTTTTTTTACGACATTTTCATACTCTACAATTGCGAATGCTATTTTTCTTATATTTATCTCACATTTTTCTTTTTCGTATTAACCAAGCAACTGTATGGAACTGTATAAACTTTATTTTTTTGGGTAGTACTATATGAGCATTATTTTTGTTAAATAAAGTATGAATGTTGTATAATTGTTGGAATTTAGAAGGAAAAATAATACTCATATAACTATTTTTATAAATTTTTATACAACTATGTTTAAATGGTTGCATTTAAAAAAAAAAAAAGAAACTTATAAATAACATTTTTTTTATATAAAATTACCCTCAATTTAAAATATGATTATCTAAAAAATTGAAAAAAGGATTTTACTTATATCATTCCTCATAATTAGAGATCTAAAAAAGCAACAATTAGACAATACAAGCGTATATTATACATATTCATCAACGAGCATTTTAAATAGTAAATACATTACATACCATTATGCATACTACAACAACATCTAGTGCCAATGCAGATCACTTGATCCTAATTTCTAGACTTCTTGGTTGGGCTCATTGAAGGCTTCCTTTTCATGATCAGCATCAAGTTGTTCTTCTTTATGATCTTCTTGATCTTAGGGTTCTTCTCTAGGGTCTTAACTTTGTCGAGTCTTTTGGCCTTCACCCTTTTGTCTACAAACTTCTTGGGAATCATAGCCTTCCTAGTCTTGTACTTGCCAGTACCCTTCTTTCTATGGGTATCCTTGATGGCCGACCTTAGCTTCTGAGAATATGAAAAATTTTATGGCTGAGGAAACCTTGAAGGAGTTCTTGATTTTCACAAGCCTCTCATACTTGACAAACTTCTTCAGTTGTACGAACATGATTTTCCTGAAAATGGGTGACAATACTTTCTTGTACTTGCCCCCTATGAACTTCACTATTGCTTGTTGGCTCTCAAGAAATACACACTGCAATGCAAAGGAAGAAACCAAATTGATCCTCAACCATGGCTGAAAAGAAGCAATATTATAGTTGGGAGATCATGACCGACAGCTTGAGGGCTGAAGAGGGGACATTCTGCATGATGGTCATGTGTCTGGGCATAACAGAGAACATGGCGAATTATGCAATGTGTCATGTATAGGGGCAGAGTTAATTTTGTACATATTAGCCAGCACAATTTGTATTTTAGTGTTTCATGTGGTTGCTATGGCTACACTCTCTTTGTATATAAATATCTGTGTACAATTTCATTTGAGAATTAATGAGAATGAGTTCCTGCTTTCCCTCAATTTCGTCTTTCAACTTAGTTCTTCACATAGTATCAGAGCGTTAGGTTAGTATCATCTATACCTCTCCGTTCTCAAGCTTTTTCACAAACACCACCTTGGCAGTTCCCCTGTTTGTCCTTCCAAAATGTCAAACGAAGATGCCAGGGAACCCAATCCTGCCAACAACACTTCTTCACCATCAGAGAATCCAAACAGCCCATTTTACCTACATCATAATGATAACTCCCATACTATAATTATTTCTCCACCCCTCTTGGGGCCTAATTACCTATCTTGGAAAAGATTTTTTAGTTTGGCAATCTCAATAAAAACACAAGATAAGCTTTCTCAATAGAAGTATTTCGACCCCAACTAAAGACAATCCTATGTACATGCCCTGGATGCGATGCAACAACATTATCCTTTCATGGATTATTAACTCTGTCACTAAGGAAATTGCATCAAATGTGTTCTATATTAGCTCAACCAAGACCATATGGGACAAGCTCCATACGCATTTCTCTCAACCTGATTTCGTAAGAATCTACCAGCTCCAATAGCAACTCGGAATCACGATACAAGGGTCTCAATCCTCAAGTGAATATTTCACTCAACTCAATGGAACTTGGGAGGAACTCAACAACGACAAGCAGGGACCCTATTGTTTGTGTGGCCTCTGCACTTGCAAGGCACTCACTACAATTGGAGACTCAACAAGCAGAGTATGTCTTCAAATTCTTCATGGAATGATACTTATGAGAGCATTAGGGGCCAAATCATCCTGATGAGCCCAATACCATCCTTGGACAAGACTTTTTCACTAATCATTCAAGAAGAAAGATAAAGACAGACAAGAATCATGGCAGTCCCTCCCACTAAATCCTTAGCCTTGGCTGTGTTCAACAACACCTTTTTCAAGAAAAGGGACAAATGAGACTTAACATGTGATCACTATGGCAGATCTGGGCACATTTGGGAGAAGTGCTATAGACTAACTGGGTTCCCTCCCAATTTTAAATTCACCAAAATCAAGCAAGTGAAGTTTAATAATAACGCTCAAGCTACTCACTCAGTAAACCAAATTTCATCAGAGTAGAAACCTATTTCGATAGCTCAACTCTCACTCACTCAATCAAATTTAGAAGCTAATGGCACTAGTCAATGGCCAATCACAGCAGCCAAATCATCCTCCTCAATGATTCAACTCAACCTCTCAACCTAGCTCATCAAACTCACCACAGAACATACCTCACTTGAACATGACAAACATATGTCTATCAACTATCTCTAACACCTCCATTTTTTCTCAACTTCATAAAGAGCAACTGTCATCACTCTTGCATCATGACTCAGGCCACTCAAACAACACACCTTGGATCATTGACACGGGGGCAACATACCATAAAGTCTGTTCCCCAACCCTCCTCACATCCATCACCTCCACTACTCATTACCAAATGGATCAAGAGTTGAGGTTACATTGGCAAAGTTACACTTTCTAGCTCTATTACACTCTCAGAAGTTTTATGTGTTCCCTCATTCACATTTAACCTTTTATCAGTAAGCAAACTCATCCTTAACTCTTTCCTTTGCCTCATTTTCATGGACAAATTTTGCTTTATTTAGGATCTTGCTTCATGGATGGCGATTGGGCTAGCTAAAATCCATTGTGGCCTCTATTATTTGCTCACCAACTCTCTCGAGTCCAGCCATTCCTCTCAACTCCACAAAGTTCTTTTAATTTCCTCCAACAATCAAATTTGTAATGTTTTGAGCAGACAAGACTTTGATGTGTGGCACCTTAGGCTAGGTCATTTCTCTAGTAAAAGAATGGATTTAATTCATTCCCATTGCTCAGATGTAACTAGTGAAAACCATACTCATTGTAATATTTGTTTCTTAGCCATGTAAAAACGATGACAATTTCAATCAAGTGTTACTTCCATAAAATTTGTGTTTGATCTTGTTCATAGTGACATATGGGGACATTATTCTCAAGTTTCATTAAATGGACATCATTACTTTTTAACTAGTGGATGATCACAACCGGTCCACTAAGTATACCTCAAGAAATTTAGATCTGAAGCCAAATCCATTTTGCAATATTTTGTTTTCATGGTTCACACACAACTTGACTCTAAAACTAAGCAATTCAGAACCAACAATGGCCTTGAATTCCACATGCCTGAATTCTACCAATCCTACAGAATTCTTCACCAAAAATCTTGTGTATACACACCTTAACAAAATGGGGTGATTGAGAGAAAGCAACAACACCTTATCGCCGTAGCTCGAGCCCTTCTCATTTAAGCATCTCTTCTCACAAAATCCTGGGGGGATGCGATTTTAATAGTTGCCCATTTGATTAATAGAATACCATCACCACTCCTTGAAAACCAATCACCTTATGAAATCCTTTTCTCATCCAAACTACCTTATCTCCATCTAAGGGTCTTTGGGTGCCTCTGTTTTGTTTCCACACTTGAAAGAGATGCATATTTATTGGATACCCTATCGGCATCAAAGGTTACAAAGTATATGACCTCACTAATCATACCACTTTTGTCTTTCGAGATGTGATCTTCTTGGAATCTGAATTTCCTTTCAAAAATCTCCCTTCCACCAATGAATCCTCCCATATACCTAACCCCAACCTCACCTTAGCCCCTCCCTTCCCTGACCTCATCAATTTCTCCTCATCTCCACCTTTACACAGCTCAGAACACCCTACAACACCACCTCATCTATTCTCTCATTCACCAGAACTTGCACCAGAACACACTACATCAAACCTCCATCAACAATTGATCTAGACCCTGCATCACAATTTACCTAAATACCCGAGACCCAACTTGTAGCAGAACCTATACCATCTACCTCAACATCCCACTTTGAAAATCTGAAAGAATTAAACAAACATCCTCATACCTCACTAATTACCATTGCCAACTTGCCTCTCATCCCGCTCAAACTCTACCTCCCAACACCTCTACTACACATCCTATTCAACACACACCTTCATACTCAAAACTCTCACTTTCTCATCAAAGTTATGCCTTATCTCTCACCCTCACACATGAACCCAAAACCTATGAGGAAGCTGCTGTGAGTACTCATTGGCAAGATGCTATTGCTCAAGAACTTCAAGCTCTTGAAAATAATGGCACTTGGTCCATCACCTCTCTTCCCAAGGGAAAGAAAGCAATTGGTTGCAATATGTCTTCAAAGTCAAGATGAAATATGATGGGACAATAGATAAACATAAGGTTAGGGTTGTGGCCAAAGGGTACACTCCATGTGAATGTTTTGACTACTAAGAAACATTCAGCCTCATAGTCAAGATGACTACTATGAGGCTCTTTGTTTCTCTTGTGCGATTTTTCATTGGCATTTAGAACAACTAGATGTCTACAATGCATTTCTCCATGGAGATCTCGATGAAGAGATCTGCATGGATCTTCCACCTGGTTTCCCTTAAGGGGAGTCTCAAGCCAATGGCACTAAGACAATATGCAAGCTTCACAAATAATTGTATGGCTTAAAGCAAACCTCACAACGATGGAATGAAGAATTCACTAACTCCCTTATTACTGTTGGTTTTTGTCAATCCAAGGCAGATTACTCATTGTTTACTAGGAGTGACAATGATGATTTTATTGCTCTCCTAGTATATGCAGATGATATCATCTTAGGGAGAAATAGCTTGATAGCCATTAATTCTATGAAAAATTATTTGCATGACCAGTTTAAGATTAAAGCATTGGGAACACTTAAATACCTCTTGGGATTGAAGGTTGCAAGATCAAAAGATGAGACTCACATTTGCCAAAGAAAGTATGCTTTGAAAATCATTGAAGGGACTAGATTACTTGGGCATAAACCTGTCACCACCCCAATAGAACCGAATAACAAGTTGGCACACTCCTCTAGTGAGTTTCTCTTGCATGTGACTAGCTACAAAAGATTAATAGGCAAACTTATCTATTTGAGCACCACAAGACCAGATATCACCTACTCGGTTGGGATCCTAAGTCAATTCATGGATAAACCTACCCATACTCATCTTCTCACAGCTCATAGGATACTTAGGTACCTCAAAGGATCAGTGGGGCAATGTATCCTTTTTTTTTCTCCAAATCATCTTTACATCTCAAAAGTTATAGTGACTCAGAATGAGGGGCTTGTCCTAAAATTAGAAGATCTATAATTGTCTTTTGTGTATTCATTGGTGATTCCTTGATAAGTTGGAAGTCTAAGAAACAAATGGTAGTGTCAAGATCATATGCTGAAGTCGAATATAGAGCTCTAGCACAAACAAGTTGTGAGATTGTTTGGTCAAGAGCTTTCTTAGAAGACTTTAATATCAAAACTTTACAACCTGCCCTACTGTATTGTGATAGCCAATTAGCCATACCCTTTCACCAAGAATCTCATTTTCCATGAGAGAACAAAACATATGGAATTGGATTGTCATTTTATGCATATTAGCCAGTACAGTTTTGTATTTTAGTGTTTCACGCGGCTGCTATGGTTGCAATCTCTTTTTATATAAATATCTTTTGTACAATTCATTTGAGAATTACTGAGAATGAGTTTCTTCTTTCCTTCAATTTCATCTTTCAACTCAGTTCTTCACACTGGCTCGACCCTATCCCGTCCTTGAGGGTCATTATGGCCTCGTTGATCATTTGCCAAAGAAGAAAAAAAAAACTTAAACTATTATAAGTTTAGAACAAATTAAGGAAAAGAAAGAGGACCGTAAGAAATGTGCATGATGGTTTGGAAAGAGGAGCAAAAGTGTGACGCCCTCAAATTCCCATTAAAATAACATGAGAGTCGAGGCGTCAGGATGATGACAACACGGGTCACACATCTCAATGACAAGTGCCAAACGTGTGTGCACACGTGACATGCATAAAATATAAATCGCAGCGGATAATAAAATCATTGTTTAAGTACCAGAATTTTTTATAAATATTTTACAAACCAGTTTAACATAAATTCTCTAACAGGAGATTTAATACATTCATCCTAAGACCAAACATACATTTATATAATTAACAAGCAGGAAAAAACATTTTTCAATATACAACTAGGTCAAGCTACTCCAACGGTAGAGCCGCCTCCTCAGGCTCAACCTTCTCGTCCTCTGCAACAAAATCTACGATACCGAAAAATGGTGCCGCAGGTAAGTAAAATCCCAAACAAACCCAAGATAATAAATACATTAATGCAACAACAACAAGCATGAACAAAATACCATATGTATGAGTCTTAAATCACTTTTCTCAAATAAATAAATAAAGCACACACTTCAAAATTTCAGAGATAAACCTTTGACAAAAATCAACCATAATTTTTCCAGAAAATGATGACCGTAAATCCATTAAAAGCACAACCATTTTCCCAGAAAATGGTTCACGTAAAACCAATAAATAAAACTCGCCACTTTCCTAGAAAATGGCCTAAATATCCATTTTATTAACCGTATGCACCATGATCTCCTTTAGGAACCATCCGCACACCCTGGTTTTCATCATCACATCGAAGGTAATGACCACGCATGCGACTTCGGAAAGGGCGATGCCTAACTAACCGCGCCCAACACGTACCATGACCAGACATCCCCTAACTCCCGCCAACAGAGGAGCTACGGAATCGGTACGAGAGCGTTACCATTCCGTCCAATCCCGTTGTCGCCCGGCGACAACCCAGGGGACGTTATTTAGTATATTCCGCTCCCGAGTGACCAGAAGAGCTCTACCGAGATAATACCCTATCTCGGTTTGGGGTCGTGATACACACAAACCCGAAAACCATAAACACAATGAAAACCCAGTTTTCATTTCCAACACATGAATATCCGAAATCATGCAAAAATCTAATTTCCAAATATTTTCATGAACATTCCCGTAAATACATAATGCATACGACCATGCACAAAATATTCAATAACCAATAAATCCCAACAATAACCAAACACAATATTTATTGATACAAAAATATATTTAAATCTTAAAGTTCATTTAGAAAATACCTAAAGTGCGTTCGCTAATAATTCCTGAAGTTACAGAAAATGGCGAACAGCGATTCCGCGCTTCCACCCGCGTACTCGCCGCTATAGTCACGCCCAAAGCGCTAATGTATATAAATCATTACAAGTAAATAAATATCAATATCGAAAATAACTACAATAACTAAAAATAAACATGAATAGAATACCAATAAAATATGGTAACATCATTAAAAATAATAATTAATATTAACATATTAAATAAACAAATCAATTAAATAGAACGACATTTATTTATAAATAACCAATATAGAAAATAATCTCAAATATTGCAACCTAACAAATTAATCATTTTACTGTAAATAAATAAATAAAAATAATTATTATCCAACTAAATTAAACACTTAATCATAAATAAAATCATACCACAAAAATAAATTAAGATTAACACATAAATAAATTAATAAATCAAATTAGAGAAAAATGCTTACCGAGAGTATCGTAAATGGTGATTTTACGGCCAGAAAATACCCAATAAAACACCACTATTATTTTTGGATTTAGGTGGATTTTGAAGAGGAGATGTCCTAGTTTGAGTTGAGAAGAAGGAAGGAACAAAATAAAGTAGTTAAACACACAGTTTTAGACCCAAAACAGAGCAAGATAATAAGAATTGATTTTCGGAGTGGTTTTTCAGCATACTTAGATGACCATATATAGGCTAGAAGACGCTCGATTTTGGATGGGAAAAATCACGTGAAAGATTACCAATATCAAGCCAAAAAAAAAGCTGAAAAGAGGAAGAAGATATCACTTTTTCAAATGAAAAACTGGAGCAAAACATGGCAGGACGTCATTGCTTAAGGTAGAAATTCAAGCACGTGACACACGGATCGACTATGAATTTTGGGGGGAAAAGATCATTTATATATTGGGTATTTAACAGAGCAACGTGTGGTTTAATCACTGAGATGAAAAGCTGCAAATCCTAGGTTGGAACATCACGGTCTGCAGCGACGAACAGGGGAGAACGAAGAAGAAGAAGAAGAAGAAGAAGAAGAAGAAACTCACGTTGCACGAAGCAGGTAGGTTGGAAATCATTTAAAACACTAGGCTAAACGGCGCTGTTTTGTAAAGGGAAAGGGCTGACTTCAAAGGGTGATGGGCCGGGTTGATCACGGGCTGGGTTGAGGCATAAGGTTGGGCTTCACACAATACACACACAGAGATATATATATATATATACAGGTCCAAACCGAAAACACTTAAAATACAAAGAATAAACACATTAAATCAATAATTTGCAACACCATAAATTAAATACATCATAATAATATAATAAGAAAATTAATTAACCTACAATTAAATCGTGGAAATAATATTTTCAAATGAAAATGAAATATATTCAAATATTTAAACATAAGCACGATAAAATAATATTAATATCCACTAACTCATAACACCCAAAATTATAAATTCATATTACATAACGAGTAAAATTACGAGTCCTCACATCCTCCCCCTCTTAAAAAGGAATTTCGTCCTCGAAATTCGCACAAGAAAATCCGATTAGAGACAACAACTATAGGTCTTCGAACAAATATGGGTATCGCTCCCTCATGTCCGCTTCTTTCTCCCAAGAAAAATCTTGAGCCAGAGGATCTCCCCACGACACTTTAACTAAAGGTATCGTTCTGGACCTCAACTGCTGCTCTTTCCAATCTACGATCTGAGTTGGCGTGACTTCAAAAGTCAAATCTGGCTGAAGTTGAATACTCTCTGGGTCAATAAAGTGCGATTCTTGCTAACCAAAACTCTTCTTCAGCGACGACACGTGGAAAACATCGTGAACATCTGAAAAGTAGTCTGGTAGAATAATCCGATAAGCGACAGGTCCAATCTTCTCGAGAATCTGATAGGGACCGATGTATCTCGGACTAAGCTTCCATTTCTTCCCAAAACGCTTGACACCCTTCATAGGAGATACCTTGTGGTAAACCCAATCTCCTTCTTCAAAGAACAAATCTCTTCTTCTAGTGTTAGCATAACTCTTCTGACAACTCTGCGCTGTTGCCATCTCGTCTCTGATGATCTGAACTTGGTCTTTCATTTCTTGCACGATCTCAGGTCCAAGCAATCGACTCTCACCAACTTCATCCCAAAACAGAGGTGATTTACACTTCTTCAATATAAGGCTTCATACAGGGCCATCTGGATGGAAGTGTGAAAGTTATTATTATAAGCAAACTCTATCAATGACAAATGATGCTCCCAGCTACCCTTGGACTCCAAAACGCAAGCTCGTAGCATATCTTCAAGAGTCTGAATGGTACGCTCTGACTGGCTATCTGTCTGAGGATGATATGCACTACTGAACTTCAATCTGGTGCCCAAAACTGATTGCAAGCTCTTCCAAAATTGAGATGTAAACCGAGGGTCTCAATCCGACACTATAGTCCTAGGTATTCCGTGAAGACACACGATCTCCTTAACATATAGTTAAGTTAATTTTCCCAATATATCAGTATTTGTAACTGGTAGAAAATGAGCACTCTTAGTCAGGCGATCAATAATTACCCAAACTGAATTCTTCCCTCTAGGTGTCCTTGGTAAACCAACTACGAAATCCATAGCAATGTCGTCCCACTTCCACACAAGGATAGGAAGTGGTTGAAGAGTACCAGTAGGTCTCTGATGTTCGGCTTTAACTTGACGACAAGTGGAACACTTTGCAACGAACAAAGCAATATCCCTCTTCATTCCTTTCCACCAGTAGCTTTTCTTCAATTCTTGATACATCTCCGTGCTACCAGGATGAACTGAGTAAGGAGCAGCATGGCATTCCACTAAAATCTTTTCTTTAAATTCTAGTTCTGATGGTATTACTAGTCGATTCTGAAACCAGAGAATTCCTTCCCCATCCAAACTGAAATGTGCAGGTCCTCTATCTTTTCTAACTCTTCTCCGGATGTCGAGTAGCTTCGGATCCTTCCTTTGAAGAGTCTTTAATTCTGCAAAATCATCAACATAAACACTAAGAGTTGTAACTAAAACTTCTTCATCTTGCTGCGAACTCTCCACCAGCACTTTTCTCATACTAAAAAGAAGGGAACTCAATTTCGATGACTCAGACTCATTTGCCAAATAAGACTTTCGACTTAAAGCATCGGCAACTTGATTTGCTTTACCCGGATGGTACTTGATCTTACACTGATAATCACTGATCAACTCCAACCATCTTTTCTGTCTCATATTAAGATTCTTCTGCGAAAATAGATGCTTCAAACTCTTGTGATCAGTGTAAACTTCACAAACTTCTCTATACAAATAATGTCGCCAAATCTTAAGGGCAAAGACTACTGCTGCCAATTCTAAGTCGTGCGTAGATTTTCATAATCCTTTCACTGACGAGATACATAAGCGACGACTTGCCCCTCTTCCAATTCTAAGTCGTGCGTAGGATAATTCTTTTCAAGGTGGTAAGGGGTGCAGACAAGCGAGAAAATCCTTCCACAAATCTTCGATAATAACCGGCTAAACCCAAGAAACTTTGAATTTTGTGCACTGAGGAAGGACGTGGCCATGCTAACACAGCTTCCACTTTGCTAGGATCAACTGCTACCCTTACCTGAGAAATAGCATGACCCAAAAACTTGACCTTTTTCAACCAAAACTTACACTTACTGAACTTCGCATACAACTGATGCTTTCTTAGCTTCTCCAAAACTAGACGAAGATGATAAGCGTGCTCTTCAATACTTCGAGAGTAAACTAAGATGTCGTCGATAAAGACAACAACAAAAGAATCCAAATTGGGTCGAAACACCCTATTCATCATATCCATGAAAGCTGCTGGAGCATTAGCTAATCCAAAAGGCATCACTTTGAACTCATAGTGCCCGTACCTTGATCTGAAAGCTATCTTCTATATGTCATTATCTTTAATCCTCAACTAGTAATACCCTGACCTTAAGTCAATCTTCGAAAATGCTGCGGCACACTGAAGCTGATCAAACAAGTCGTCAATCCGAGGTAAAGGATATTTATTCTTGATAGTCATCTTGTTAAGCTCTCGATAATCAATACACATCCTGAGGGCTTCATCATTCTTCTTTATGAACAACACCGACACTCCTCAAGGTGACAAACTAGGTTGAATAAATCCTTTATCTAGCAAATCTTGCAACTGAGTCTTCAATTCCTTCAACTCTGACGGTGCCATATGGTAAGGAGCCTTGTGCACTAGAGCTGCTCCAGGTTTTAAGTCAATAGCGAATTCCACATCCCGAACAGGCGGTAGACCAGGCAAGTCATCTGCAAACACATTGGGATAATCTTCAATTATTGGGATGCCATCTATCGACTCCTTCGCAGATGGAGAAGATACCAAATGAACCAAAAAGACATCCGCCCCACAAGCAATGTCCTTCTTTACTTGTATAGTAGACACAACTGTAGGTCTCTCTTTCAGTTTGCTGCCTGCAAATTCCATGCAATCACCTCCAGGAAGTTGAAAATTGACAACTCTACTCCGACAATTTATACTAGCAAAATTTCGATACAACCAATCCATTCCAAGGATAATGTCGAAGCCAAGTAACTTAAACACAATCAAATCTGCATCGAGTGTCCAATCTCCAAGACCCAAAGGGCAACCCAAAGCAATTTTAAAGTAACACACAGTCTCACCATTATGTAGAGCCACCACCATAGACTGAGATAGAGACTCTATCGCAAGATTAGAAATCCGTACAAACGTAACTGACACAAAAGATCGTGACGCACCTGAATCAAACAAATTGCAAGCATGAAATTCATACAAACGAACCCTTCCTGACAAAATCAGGATTTACCAACTTGAAACTAAAATTAAACCAAACAATGCAACAAACCCAAAGATGAGATAAAGTCATACCTATGACGACTCCTGCATCCTGTGCCTCAGGAGCTTCCTTGTCATAATCACCAGGCTTCAAAGTGAAAACTCGGGCTTGCACTGGTTGCTTCTGTTTAGCTTTGCCATCACGATGGCCTCCACGACTTCCTTGACCAGTGCTTGGGCATTCACGAGCATAGTGTCCCTGTTGGCCATATCTAAAACATCGATCTCTCCCTGGACGGCATTCGCCTTCATGAGCTCGATTGGGACTCATCCTTCTATATGGACTCCAGTAGATGGTTGGGGACGGACTTCAGTCTTCGACATAAATTTCTGGGTCGATCCAAAACTGCTCAATAATAGGAATAGCAAATTCTTGCTCAATAATAGATGCAATGTCGACAAGCTGTTGAAATGTTGACACCTAATGGCAAGCCACATGTCGACGAATCTCCGTGCGTAAACCTTCTTGGAAACGTTCCACTAGCAACTCTTCAGTAGCTATAAGGTGACTAGCAAATCTCCCAAGTGCCATAAATTTGCGAGCATACTCCTCCACTGCCATACTCCCTTGAATCAGATTGGTAAATTCTCTTGCCTTCTAGCATTATGCTGATCTTGGAAAGAAACGATCATCAAATTCTTTCTTAAACCGCTCTTTAGTCACATTAGCAAATGATTCAAGTTCTTCTACCAGAAGCTCTCGCTTTATTTCCCACCAAGATGCCGCCTCACCCTAGAGCAAGTAGCTTGCATACAAAACCTTCTGAGCTTTCGTGCAGCCACAAATCTCGAATGTCCTCTCGATATCCTTAGTCCATCTATTAGCTCTCAGCAAATCCTCCTCGTTTGAGAAAGGTGGGGTACAGTGTGCCAAAAATCGCTCATAAGAGCATCCCTCCTGCTCAACCTTAGGCTGCGATTGAGAACCCTGCCGAAGAAAGTTAGTCATCCGGTTCAAAGCTCTAGCCAAGGCAAAATTTCCATCGCCTCTTGGCAATTCATCATCTGGAACAGTTTGTGGTATACATGGTCTCATCATTGTCCTGCCAAAATGAACCTTCAACCCCGCTCTTCCAAATTTAAACGAATAAAACAAAACCACAAATAATCAAAACAAATAAAATTATCTGGTGCTGTGCCTAGGTAATGTGCGGATTTGCCCAGAGTCGAACTGCTTTGATACTACCTGTGACGCCCCCAAATTTCCCTTAAAATAACACGGAAATCGAGGCGTCAGGATGATGACAACACGGGTCACACATCCCAATGACAAGTGCCAAACGTGTGTGTACACGTGACATACATAAAATATAAGTCGTAGTGGATAATAAAATCATTATCTAAGTACCATAATTTTTTAGAAATATTTTACAAACCAGTTTAACATAAATTCTCCAACAGGACATTTAATACAGTCATCTAAAGACCAAACATACCTTTATATAATTAACAAGCAGGGAAAAACATCTCCCAATATACAACGAGGTCAAGCTACTCCTACAGCGGAGCCGCCTCCTCAGGCTCAACCTCCTCGTCCTCTGCAACAAAATCTACGATACCGAAAAATAGTACCGCAGGTAAGTAAAATCCCAAACAAACCCAAGATAATAAATACATTAATGCAACAACAACAAGCACGAACAAAATACCATATGTATGAGTCTTAAATCACTTTTCTCAAATAAATAAATAAAGCACACACTTCAAAATTCCAGAGATAAACCTTTGATAAAAATCAACCATAATTTTTCCAGAAAATGATGACCGTAAATCCATTAAAAGCACAACCATTTTCCCAGAAAATGGTTCACGTAAAACCAATAAATAAAACTCGCCACTTTCCTAGAAAATGGCCTAAATATCCATTTTATTAACCGTATGCACCATGATCTCCTTTAGGAACCATCCGCACACCCTGGTTTTCATCATCACATCGAAGGTAATGACCACGCATGCGACTTTGGAAAGGGAGATGCCTAACTAACCGCGCCCAACACGTACCATGACCAGACATCCCCTAACTCCCGCCAATAGAGGAGCCACGGAGTCGGTACGAGAGCGTTACCATCCCGTCCAATCCCGTTGTCGCCCGGCGACAACCCAGGGGACGTTATTTAGTATATTCGGCTCCCGAGTGACCAGAAGAGCTCTACCGAGATAATACCCTATCTCGGTTTGGGGTCGTGATACACACAAACCCAAAAACCATAAACACAATGAAAACTCAGTTTTCATTTCCAACACATGAATATCCGAAATCATGCAAAAATCTAATTTCCAAATATTTTCATGAACATTCCCGTAAATACATAATGCATACGACCATGCACAAAATATTCAATAACCAATAAATCCCAACAATAACCAAACACAATATTTATTGATACAAAAATATATTTAAATCTTAAAGTTCATTTAGAAAATACCTAAAGTGCGTTCGCTAATAATTCCTGAAGTTATAGAAAATGGCGAACAACGACATTTTTTGTCGCCTGGCGACAACCCAGGGGACGTCACTCAGTATATTCCGCTCCTGAGTGACTAGAGAGCTCCACCGAGATAATGTCTCATCTCGACTTGGGGTCGTGAGACACACACACTCGAAAACCATAAACACAATAAAAACCCAGTTTCCAACACATGAATATCCGAAATCATGCAAAAATCTAATTTTCAAATATTTTCATGAACATGCGCGTAAATACACAATGCATACGACCATACACAAAATATTCAATAACCAATAAATCCCAACAATAACCAAACACAATATCTGTCGATACAAAAATATATTTAAATCTTAAAGTTTGTTTGGAAAATACTTAAAGTACGTTCGCTAATAATTTCTGAAGTTACAAAAAATGCCAAATAGTGATTCCGCGCTTCCACCCGCGTACTCGCCGCTATAGTCATGCCCAAAGCGCCAACGTATATAAATCATTACAAGTAAAAAAATATCAATATTGAAAACAACTAAAATAACTAAAAATAAACATGAATAGAACAAAAATAAAATATTGTAACATCACTGAAAACAATAAGTAATATTAACAGATTAAATAAATAGATCAATTAAATAGAATGACATTTATTTTTAAATAACCAACACAGAAAATAATCTCAAATATCGCAACCCAACAAATTAATCATTTTACTGTAAATAAATAAATAAAAATAATTATCATCCAACTAAATTAACCACTTAATCATAAATAAAATCAAACCACAAAAATAAATTAGGATTAACACATAAATAAATTAATCAATTAAACTAGAGAAAAATGCTTACCGAGAGTATCGTAAACGATGATTTTATGGTGAAAAAATACTCAATAAAACACTACTATTATTTTTGGATTTAGGTGGATTTTGAAGAGAAGATGTCCTAGTTTGAATTGAGAAGAAGGAACAAACAAAACAAAATAGTTAAACACACGGTTTTAGACCCAAAACAGAGCAAGATAATAAGAATTGATTTTTGGAGTAGTTTTTCAGCATACTCAGATGGCCATATATAGTCTGGAAGATGCTTGATTTTGGGTGGAAAAAATCACGTGAAAGATTACCAATATCAAGCCAAAAAAAAAACAAGCTGAAAAGAGGAAGAAGATATCAACTTTTTAGATGAAAAACTAGAGCAAAACATGGCAGGACTTCCACTGCTTGAAGCAGAAATCCGAGCACGTGACACACGGATCGACTATGAATTTTGGGGGGAAAAGATCATCTATGTATTGGGTATTTAACAGAGCGACGCGTGGTTTAATCACTGAGATGAAAAATTGCAAATCCTAGGCTAGAACATCACGGTTTGCAGCGACGAACAGGGGAGAACGAAGAAGAAGAAGAAGTAGAAGAAGAAAGGAAGAAGAAGAAACTCGCGTCGCACGAAGCAGGTAGGGATCATAAATCACTTAAAACACTAGGCGAAACGGAGCCTTTTTGTAAAGGGAAGGGGCTGACTTCAAAGGGTGATGAGCTGGGTTGATCACGGGCTGGGTTGAGACATAAGGCTGGGCTTCACACAATACACACACAAATATATATATATATATATATATATATATATAGGCCCAAACCAAAAACACTTAAAATAAAAAGAATAAACACATAAAATAAAATAAAATAATTTGCAACACCATAAACTAAATACATCATAATAATATAACAAGAAAATTAATTAACCTACAATTAAATCGTGGAAATAATATTTTCAAACGAAAATGAAATATTTTCAAATATTTAAACACAATTACGATAAAATAATATTAATATCCACTAACTCATAATATTTAAAATTATAAATATATGTTATATAGGGAGTAAAATTACGAGTCCTCACAAAAATAACACTAGAGTGAACCTCAAAGTGAGGGAGGTGAAGGGTTTTCATGTTCCTTGGTTGCAGCATTAACAGTCGCTTTCACCATTTCTGAAAGATTTTGGATATCAGACGATCAATTGCGTTGAGAGAGAGAGAGAGAGAGAGAGAGAGAGAGAGAGAGAGAGAGAGAGAGAGAGAGAGAGACGGTATTATGTGTGTTTAAGTAGTAATTAGAGAGGGATTTTGAAAGTAATTAATGAGGTATTTGAATTTTGAATACGGATTATTTGTGTATGGCGGTTGATAAGGGGGGCCGGCGAGTTTGAATGTGTAGAAGTGGGGCGTTTTCTGGACACAAACGTTGTACGTACGTAGTTATGGATGTCGTGGTCTAATTATATACGTAAAAAAAGGAATTAAATAATTTATAAGATCGAGAGGGTTTGCTAGCAATTAAACAGATCAACATACATATAAAAGGAAGTGAAATTACTTCCATTCCTAGCTTAATTGCAATCAATTAACGGAAATGCTTTTTGTCTCAATTTTGGGATTTCAATTTCTATTTTTTTTAAAAAAAAATTATATGATTTTTAAGTAAGTATTTTAAATAATGTTGTGTTTTTTTTTGTATTTTTAAAAAATATTTTAAGATGTTAAAAAAATTAAAATTAAAAAAAAAATAGTCGGAAGGCAACTGAAATCCTTAGCATCCTTCATCAATTAATCTTTTGGTCTATTATAGAGATCAGCTAGATTCATGACATGATCGGCTACCTTTGCATGGATGCCTCTACCCAATTCTTGGTAAAACATTTTCGTAACCAATCATATATATGGCCCCGTTAGTTAAAAAAATGAACGAAAAAAAAAAAATCATTATAGACCAATTAGTAGAAGATGAAATTTAGTTCCCAAAATCTACTAGGCATTCTCTACTTTTATCCTCTTAGGAAATATCATCATAATATATTTTAAACATAATATTTCGATGTAATATTAAGATTTAATTATCACGCATTTTTGTTTTAGAGTTACTTAATATATAATTACTCGCTTAACTATTATAACTTCATTATTTAAATATAGACAAATATTGGTACTTCAAACATTACTATGGTTGAAAGATAATTTAAAGTTGACTTGATCATGATACCTTTTTCATGATATGATCATGCTTGTGCATGGTCTGGTCATGACTGATGAGCAAAAGAGCGAGGCTAGTCAGAGCCATGTTAAGTCATCAATTATAATTTTAAAGACTTAAAATAATGGGTACGTAGAAAGAGATTATTTTTTAATTCAAACTTGTTTTAATAGTCCCCGAATATGATATATTTAAATGAATAATGTTATATACAGTTATAAAATATATAAATATTGTATTGTAATCACTTTAAAAAATAGTAGAATTTTACTATTAAAATTTTATTTTTATTTTACATGAGTTTCGTAAATCTACTACTGCGACTATAATTTTTCTATTTAAATAGAATTTCTGTAGATATTGGCCTATGTATAAAATTTCAGAAGCTTTATGCAATATACAAAATTTTAGAATCTTTAATTATGTAAAATTATTCTAATCATTAGATTGAATCCCAGGGGAGAACCTTGTACTCTGGCAATGCATGCAAATTATAATCATTTTACGTAGAAGATCAGCCAAATCAATTAACAAAAGGTCACTACAACATAATTAGATTGGTTTAGAATTTGTGATGGTCTCCAAATCATTATCAAAATTTATTTTTTGTGATGATTTTTTGGAACAATTATTAAAGACGACTGGTGGATTTTTTTCCATTCAAATTTAGACGACTTTTCATTCGAATGTTGAGTGCACGTTCGAACGATAAGATTAAGTACGTTTGAACGTGAATTTTTCTGGCACTTACATTCTAATTATATTACAGAACATTCGAATGTTTAGATTATATTAAAAAAAACTTTTCCATCTTATTTAGACACCTTTAGTATTTTAATACATTTAAAAAAATCTTTGCTTAATAGTGTAGGATTTAATTATTGGTGTATTGATAACAATTTTTTTTAAATATTTTAAAATGATTAAAATATAAATAAAAATATATATAAAGAAATTAAAATAAGATTCTACTCTAGCGGGACCCTCTTAATATTATACAAATTTTATACTCTATTGAATTATAAAATAATATAATCTTTGAAAGATATGAAGTGCAATGATTTAAATTTAAATTTAGATAAGTTAAATATTAAAGAAAATTGAGGAAGGAAAAAAAAAATATACAGGCTGTCTCTCAATGATGTGATATTATCAGCCAAAGTCTCGCCCTTGACACGCAATGTGTCTATATCAGGGGATAGCTACTCCATACGCTCATCCACATGCTGATAGGGACCTCGGTCTTGTCCCGATCATCAGAAGGGGTCCTCCTTGCACGGTTTGTTCCCTCCAACGACTGAGTTAAACTCCAATGCTTGGTAAGAGAAATATGGATGAGGGAAAGGGTTAAGTGAGGTTAGGATTTAGTAGAGTTAGGGTTGAATGTGAGGTTAATGGGCTTGGTATGGTGCAAAGTGATGCACGGCAATGAGCAATTTTGAGTGTTCGGCTAGGCTTGATTGTGTTTAGGCTAGATGGGTTTTGTTTAGGGTTTGAGGTGGCCAAATATGACTTATGACATGCTAGGGTTTTCGGCACATGCAATTGGGGTTAGGAATTTAGGGTTTTGAGAGGTTTTGGATAAGTCCTAAAAAGTAGGAGTATGACTTATGGGGTTTTGAAGTGGGCTGCAATATGGCTATGGTGTTGGCCGAATGTGGCTTGATGATGAGGCTGATTTTGATTGGCTCTCTTCTTTACTTGATGACCAATCAAATAAGAGTATGAAGTGGCAATTAAATGAGGTGGCAAAGGGGTTTCGGCTAGGGTGAATGGATGATAGCCGAATGTGAGAAATTCTAGGAGTTTGGATTTGGTTTGAATTTGAATTATTTTGAATTCAAATCCAAGTAGTGGCCGGTCATGCTAGGGTTAGGGGAGCACGAAATTGACTTATTTTGGATGAGGGATGAGGTGGATTTAAGTGAAAAATTATAGTAGTGGATGGGGTTAGGTGGCCGGCTAGGTTAAAGGGCAAAAGTGACAAATGAGTTAGCTAGGGTTTGATGGCCTTTGGCCGTGTGGTGTGGGTAGGGTTTTGAGGTTTTTGCCGTGGCTGCTAGGGGGCAAAAGGAATACCAAAATGATCAATTGAACAACCAAATGATGATTGAACAAAAGACCATAAAAAAACAAGCCAACTTCTTCAAGATACCAAGGGGTTTCGACACAAGCAACTTCTTTAATTCTTCCTTCTTCTTCAATCACTCACACACTCAACACTCACTTGCTTGAGCAATCCGAATCTCCCCCTGGAGGAGGATTTCAAATTCCTCTAGGAAACACACACACAAGTTCTCAAATCTACAAGTGGTGTAAATTTGGCCTCACCAACACACAACTCACATAACAATCAAACAAACCACTGAAGAACATAAAATCATAAAATCACTCAACAAGAACTCACAAACACCAAAACCCTTTTTATGAATAACTTCAAGATTTTTATATAAATAAAATAAAAACAAATAAAAGGATAGATATGAATCACCGATTCACGAATTGCACGATGATTCTCTTCCAAAGGGATTCACGAATTGCACCCTAGGGAAGTCCAAGTGCTAAGTATCGAATTCCAAACCACAATGCTTGTGGCCAGCCTAAATTTTTTCCAAGAGCAAAAGTCTAATTCTCAAATTGTCCAAAGATATCTAAAATGAAACCTAGAAAACCTATTTAAAGAGTCTTACAATTTGGAAACTCCCAATAAGTCCCTTACTAAAAATAACTAATTACTAAAATGTCCAATACATTAAAATAATAAAAATAACATAAAAATGAAATGAGGGAGGCGCCAATTGCATGGGTGACCGTGGGGTACATGTGGCCTAAGGTGGGCTTGCGTGCTGCTTCATCCACGGTCAGGCTTGTCTCGTATTGTCTCGCTGCATATCGCCTAGTGGTGCGCGGGGCATCGTTTTGTGCAGGGCCAACTGATGGTACTCATGGCAATGTGTCATGCATGGTCCTGGTGGTAGGCACAGGGTCAAGCCATGTCGCTCTGGTGCTGCCCAATCAAGGTGCTTGGACGGTGGTCCTGCATGGCTCTGGCTAGGTGCCGGGGTGGTGTGCATGTATGGCCCAAGCTAATGGTTTGGGCACGGGCTGCATGGTGCGGGCTGGTGCCGCGCGCTGGATGGCATGCATGGTGTGCATGCCACTGGCCTGCTCTGCAAGGCGCGGGCTGGTGCCGCTCGCTGGATGGCATACGTGGTGTGCATGCCACTGGTCTGCTCTACAAGGCGCAGACTGGTGCCGCACGCTGGATGTCATGCCTGTGAAGACACGCCACTAACCTCGCTAAGTGGGGCTGTGGGGGGCAATGATGCGCGCAGATGCACGCGCGCACATAGGTAAATGCGTTGTGGGGCGCGCCTAGGCTCGGGGTCTACGCATGCACTATGCATGGCCAGTAGCCTCGCTGGGCACTTGCTACGTGTCAAGGCCTAAGCCAAGGCATGCCTGAAGGCTAGCCAGGGAACTGTCCTGGCCCTCCAAGGCCTGAGTTAGGGCCTGATCCTGGGCATCTCCTCTAGGGGTTTTGACACATGCGTAGTGATCATAGCAGCTTGTGTAGTGAGCTGCCAGTCTATATGCGTCTGCAACTATCCCAATACGGCGGCCATCCAAGTAGGTTGCATCTCCCCACTTGCAGTATGTCCCCTCTGAGGATGCCGGCTGAATCGACAATGTCAGTAGAATCTCTCGTGTCGGTCTGACGCTGGAGAGGTGGAATCATATTTGCTTTTGGAGGAGGCACACGCCTCCTTTGCCCTTGACTTTGATTATACGTGTGGATGTCGGTAGGGCCTATCTGCTGTCGCACAGTCTTCGAGACCTGAGGTGACACTCCATATCGTTAGGAGTAGCCGAGTATTGATGAGTATGTAAGGGAGGTTGTCTGTTAAGACAGTGCACACCTCGTAGCGGATTCTTTCAAATATCACTTATGGAAGGTCAATCGGCTCTCCATGCGCCAACCGATTAGAAAACGGGCACGTGACAGACTGAATGTCGCCTTATGTGCGAGGGGATCCACGTTGTGTGCAACGATGTGATGCAACATGTGGAAGAAACCTTTGAGTGCACTATGCCAGTTCATGTCTAACATCTTGTGCCCTTCCCGGTGTGAGATTCCAAATTTACATGTATTTTTACATATTATTTTATTCTCGTTGTTAATTCTTTTAATTTATTTTAATAATATTATTAGTCATGTTTTATTTGTTTAAGATATTTATTTGAGCTATTGATTAGTTAATATTAGTTTTATGTTGTTTTTATAATTAAATATTGAGTCACGTTACTTTTCTTATTAATTTTAATGTGAGGTAATTATTTTAATAATTAGAATTAAATTATTTTATTTATTATGTGATTTTATTTGATGTGCTTTCTTAATAATAATTAGTGTTCTATAATTAACTTGTTCTTTAAATTAAATTGGTTTATTGTTGGGTTTTAAATATTTTATTTTATTGATATTAAATTGTAGTATTTTCATTTGGCTTTTGTTTATTTTATTGTGCTTTAATTCTAGTTAGTCTTTATTTTTTTTCTTTGCCTTCTTTTTCTTTTTTTCTTCTTACTTCTTCTTTTCTTTTTCTTCTTTCTTTTTCTTTTTTTTCCTTCCCAGTTTTCCCATGCGAGCCCCTCCCCTGCCTCCCCCCAGCCCATGCGATACTAGCCCCATTCCCCTAGCCCATTTGCTCCTCAGCCCCAGCAGTGCCATCGTTAGCCACCAACCCTCACCGCCCACGTCGCCGGCCTCCCCACCCTCCGGCGACCTCCCCTGCACCGATGGTGCACCTCCGGTAGCTCCCTAACCCGTGCGTGAGGTTTAAACCTGAAATGGGTTATTTTGGTTTTTCTTGCATTTTTCGGCCACTGCTGGCCACCCATGGTCACCACCACCTCAGGTCAGCTTCCCCACACAACCAGGGACCTACCTTGACCACCTTGGCCCCTCCCGCCTCCTCCCTTGGCCAAAATACATGACCCATGAAGTGGGTTTTAAAACCCACGGATTGAGCAACCCAGCACCACCGTCCGACCACCGTGTCTCTCACCTCAGCCACTAAACCACTCCTCTACCCCAGCCGGTCATCCCCCTAACTCAGCTTCCCCATCTGTGGCCCCACCTACTTGGTACAACCCCAAACCCGAAAATAAGTTTCCACCCTTTTAGAGCCCGATCCGCTACCTTCCGATGGTTGTGTCGCCACACCACCACCACCTCTATGAAATTCTCCACCTTCCAAAGAGTATCTCCCTAAATTTTGGTGTCAAATTGAGTACTTTAGCCTAACGTACAAGTGACCGCTACGAGCTCTGCAGAATGACGTCTGCTCAAGGATTTACACTTTTACCCGCAGTTTGGTCCTTGTTGAAAATTATCAGTTGTTAGCTATTTGATGCATGGTCATCTGCATTGTGTATTTACGTGCATATTCGTATGTTGGAAATGAAAACTGGGTTTTCATGTGTTTATGGTTTTCGAGTGCATGTATATCACGACCCCAAGTCGAGATGTGGCATTATCTCGGTGGAGCTCCTCTGGTCACTCGAGAGCAGAATTACCGAGTGACGTCCCCTAGGTCGTCGCTGAGCAACGACGGGATCAGACGGGATGGTAACGCTCTCGTGCTGACTCCGTGGCTCCTCTGCTGGTGGGAGCTAGGGGATGTCTGGTCATGATACGTGCTAGGCGCGGTTAGTTAGGCATCGCCCGTTTCGAAATCACATGCGTGGTCATTACCTTTAGTGTGATGATGAAAGCCAGGGTATGTGGATAGTCCCTAGGGGAGATCATGGTGCATACGGTTAATAAAATGGATGTTTAAACAATTTTCTGGGAAAGTAGCGGATTTTAATTATTGGTTTTATGTGGACCATTTTCTGGAAAAATAGTTGTAGTTTTAATGGATTTACGGACATCGTTTTTTGGGAAAATGATGGATGATTTTATTGGAGTTTTAGTTTGGGCCAAATTGAGATTTTGGCGTGTGTGATTATTGTATTTGTTTGAGAAAGATGATTTTAAGTTTCATGCATACGTTGTCTTGTTCATGTGTGAGGTTGTTGTTGTGTATGAGTATATTTTATATCTTGGAGTTTCTTTGGGTTATACTTACCTACGATGCCATTTCTGGTGTCGTAGCTTTTGGATGCAGATTTTTGTTGAGATTGAGTCTGAGGAGGCGACTCCTTTGTTGAAATATTCGTATTATAAAATTGTTATTTTGAGAAATTATTTTCCCTTTTCTAAAAATATGTATTCATTAAATTGTATTTCAAATGATTGTATTAAATCTCCTGTGAGAGAATTTATGTTAAAATGGTTTGTAAAATATTTCTAAAATTCTGATATTTAGATATTGACTTTAATTATCCGCTACTTTTATTTTATGTATGTCACGTATTCACATAGTTAGCACATGACGTTGGGGTACGTGACCCGTGTTGTCAGCATTCTGATGCCTCGATTCCCGTATTTATTTTAAGGGAAATTTGGGGGCGTCACACCCGGTCTCTGCCAATGAGGATGTAAAAATCATCATCGTGCTAGGAACCTTCTTGCTCGAATCCAGCATCGTTGTCTAAGTCTAGGTTGACGTGGTAACTGCTCGTAAAGTGAATTGGGTCAATTTGGGATGCTGCTATTCCAGCGTTAGCATCTGGTGGCAGAGCCGGCACAGCAGTTGCGTCCTCCGCCGAGTCAGCAGCTACCGGTTGTGGTTGCGGACATCGGATATGAAATAGGTCGGCGATGACATCTACTGAGACCGTCAACTGCACCTCTTGGACTTCTATCACGTGGGAGTCCGCATTAAAAGAGATAATGGACATGGTAGCATAGAAAATGTGGATTATGCTCAGGTAAATAGTACTCTTCAATGAGCATATCGGGACCCAGCTCCTGTCCACGAATACGAACCTGAGCCTCCTCCCTTGCTATACTAACGAGTCAAACTCGTTAATTATGACCTCCCACTTTGGTGTAACCGTGTGAGCCTCGATATGGGTAGCATCTCATTAGGCTTCTTCCCACCCCAAACCCCAAATCCCAAATTCCAAACCTTAAACCTTAAACCCTAAATACTAAATACTAAATCCCAAATCTTAAACTCTAAAACCTAAACACTAAACCCTAACCCCAAACTCCAAACCTGAAATCCCAAGTCTTAACTCCAAATCCCAAATTTCAAACCCTAAATCCTAACCCCAATAAGATTATTAATTAGTTTTGTAGTATTTAAGTCCGATGAGTGCACATAATATATCCGCTCTCACTGTCCACCATTGTGCCGGTTCAAAGTCATTTATTTTATGATATTTAATGTTATTTAATTACTAACATTAATTTTCTCAACTGTTTATGTGTCTTTGTTAGAAACGTAATAATTCTGAAGATTTTTCTCTCATTGATGTCTATGTTGCTGCTCACATCAATAAACGTAGTGAATGAATGGATTCTACCGCTGTAGAAAACTATTTAAGCACTATTAATTTTGTTAAATTAATTACACAATATCTTAATAATTTATTTTTGTTCGTATTTCAATTAATTTTGTTGTTTCTTATGTATTTTCTTTCAAATTGTAGGACATAATGTTGGCTATGTATTCAGCTTCTGGGGAATTTTCTCTTAGTGATATAGACATATTTATGGAAGTGCTCAAGACCAAGTCTAGCATGGTCAGAGGATTTAGACATTCAATCAAGTATTCAGCTAGTTCATCATCCTCCACTAACTCCTCGATCTCAAAGACTAATAATATCACCAAAGATTTAGAAGCAGTACAATGAGAAAACGAGATTATGAGGTTTAGAGAGCAAGAGTTGAAGTCTTTCTTGGAATGACATCTGATCTAGAGACGCATATGCAGGAGCAATAGAGAGAGCAATAGGAAAGAATGCGTATTGCAGTTCAAGAACAAGTGCAGAGGTAGATGGCGACTCAGATGGAACGTGTTATGTCACTGCAGCAAGATTGCGGTAGACAAACAAAAAAAAAAGAAGATAAATTTTATCTTTTTATTATTTGTAATTTTTAGTATTTAATTTTGATATCCTAAGACATTGTAAGTTGTTAGATTGATTATATAATATGATACAATTTGTATGGTTTTTAATTTTATTAAAATTTACCATTTCGGACAAGTACGTCGAATGTGTACATCAAACATTCGAACTTTAATTCTAATTGCGTTCAAATGTACCACACAAAGTTCGTTCGAATGAACTGACCAAAACATTCAAATGTTTATGAAACTAACATTCGAATGTCTGTCAAACTGTTTGAATGTTCGTCAAATTAACGTTTGAATATGTTCAAATATAACGTTCGAGCATTGGCTTAGGAGCGTCTGAATATCAAAATTATTTTTGGATGTGATCAACGTTCGAATGACAGTACTAGCGTTTGAACGTTGGAGATATAAACGAAATAGCATGTTGTTCAGATGTCAATCAGATGAATTTACATTCGAACGTGATATTATACATTTGAATGTGATTTTTAGAGGCACATTTGAATTGTCATTTCAAACGTTATATCGAACGAAAAGATACCAATCATTATAAAAAAAATATATTTTATGATGATTAGACAGTAAAATATATTACAAATATTTATCTATGATACATCTATTGTTCATGATGATTTTTAACTGTTATCAAAATATTTTTGTAATATTTTAATAATTTTTCAAGACGTTTTCGTCAGTCCCAAATTTGTTGTAGTCGTTGGTGAGATAATCGTTATTCACTCAATCACTCTGATCCATGAGAAAACTGCATGTAGATATATTCCTCTGACATGATGACGTTGAAGTACCATGCTTGTTTCTGAAATCTCTAGAAAGCCTATCCTCATGGAGAAATGCATCGGTCCGGACATACTACAAAAATTAGTTTTGCAGACAACTACTCACAACTCACCACGTACGCATCTTCCTAAAATTCATTCTAAACCCGCATGTATCAGAATTTCTCTCCTTTCTCGTTCAGAACTCAGGCTCGAACAAACCAGCAAACTCAACTCTTCTTATCCACGCTGCCAAACTCTCTGCAATTCTTCTTCTTCTTCCTACAGGGTTTCCCTTTTTCTATTGTTTTCAGCACGGAAATGAAGTTGCTATCCATCTCTGTCCAACATCTCGTTATGGAGGAAATGATATATTTTTAAGTTTCTCGCTATTATGTTTAATATCTTGATTCATGTAAATGGAGGCTATCAATACTGTGCTCTCCTTTTTTCTTCCGTTTTTCGCTTGAAAGCCCGAGTTCATCCGATACTATTTTTTCCGACATCATTCGCCATTTTAACCCGATAAACCCTTGGATGATGAACTCGATACGATGCAAAATAAAAGTACAAGTAGTAGGCATCTTGGATGATGAACCCGATAAGGTTGTTCAAGTCGTTTTCATAAATGATCAAATTTTAGTCGAAAAATAATATTTTGTAGATCCTATATATATATATATATATCTATATATATGAAAAGAATTACTTAGAACATATGTATGGTTGCCCAGCCCAGGAATTACTTCCAAATTGGTCCTCAAGTCGAACCCCCAACTGCGACTCTTCATTTCATCGTAATTCATCGGCAACGATCCAGTTGATTTTCGTCGTCGGTGGCTGGGATTCGTCGGCAGCGGCGGCAGTCCAGATGATTCCGGCTGGGTTCGTTCTCGGCGTCACTGTATGGGTTTGCCGGCGTTACTGTTAGAAATCAGCCTTTCCAATATTATTTCATCTTTCTCACATTCCTTTCCATTGTTTCCAAAATAAAATGCTCGGCGTTGCGGGTCGGTTCATTCGCAGCTCTCACTTGAGTTTGGTGGGTTTGTTCGCAACTCATTTGAGTTTGGGTTGGGGTTCTTAACCTCAGCAAGAAATGAGAGAAAATCTGCTGCATGCGAGTTTAGAGTGAACTTTATAAGATGCGAACGTGGCAAATCATAAGTGGTTGTCAGCAAAATTAGTTTTTATAGTATGTCCGAACCGGAGCTTCTCTCATCTTCATGTCGTCATTTCCTTGCATTAACAATCCAAAAAGTGATGGACACGATTATTCGCATGCTGTACGTACGTTGAATCGAGGTTCGCGGAATCCGCGCGCCCATGTTTTTCATTCTTCCTTTAGAGGAACCCTCCATTATATACACCAAACAAATAGAAGCAAACAAACGAAGGCTAGCCAGCAGCTGGACCCTATCTCCCTTTTCTCTTTATCGGCCAAACTTCTCCCCATTTCAAATTAAATGAAAAAAAAAAGGAAGATCTATCGCTGTAATAATGGTAATAATTAATGTGCAGGCTAATCAGAACATAGAAACAGTACTAGTGCCGCGGCCCACACCTTAATTATTTGTGTACGATGTTACTTCTGATTCCAGTTAGATTAATTCAGGAAAGGAAACTTTGTGGGAGAAAATTGAAGAAGAAATCATGTCTGTTTATGTATTGCCAGAACTTTGTATCCTAATCGGAATTGTTAATACTACTCGACCCATATTCTAACGTACCAACAAAGCATGCAGAAGGTTAATTTGCAACCTGCTGGCCGCTCAATTTGATCTTGGAAACACTTTTAAAGAAATTATGAAAGGAGCACTAACATTAACAACAGGGAAACAAGTTCATGATTTATTTTTCTACCATTAATAACAAAAAAGTAGAGGAAATTTCAAATAACTGGGGAACGCATGCCTGCAGTACTAGATATTCCTTCAATCAACAAATTTACCTTATTTCTGCTTCCTATTGGTTTTTCCCCCTCCACTTCGATCGATCAGAAGCAGGAATATTGCTATGTAGTAACTGACGAAGATGAGAGTGTTGAGCATTCAAACCTGTCCAAAAATCACACAAGACGATTTTAACGTGGTTCAGCAATTTGCCTACATCCACAGGTGCCAAATTTACTATAATTTCTGAGATTTACAAATCACTCAAAAATTTCTCACGTAACTCTCAAATGCTCTCACCACATTCTCTTCTCTCCTCTGCTCTACAATTTCGAATATCAGACCTCTCCTTTTATAGGAAAGGTTTTACACAGATTTGGTATGGTAGGTGCAGCCAAAATAGAAATTGATGGATTGAGGTAGGTGGTGCAGACTTTGTTGAAGGAGGTGGACGGTGCAGCCAAGGAAGACCAGAAAATGCTGCAGATGTTTTTCACACTTTGGTTGCCTTTTCAACAATCACCCCCTCCACCGAAGTGTGCCATACTAAGCTGCTTCCAAACTGATTCATTTTTCAAATGAATGCACCTCCTTCTTTGACGTGAGTGTCTTCTACTAACAAATGCGCCATAAGACGCCAAATGCACCCAAAAGTGCCAACGCACCCGAAGGTGCTCAGCAACTTACAATATTGATCAATTCCAAGCAGTGTTGGAACTTGATCCCTGTGACGACTTTTGTCAACATATCTGCTGGATTATCTTCAGTGCCAATCTTCTGAAGTAATATGTCCTCTTCTTCTAATATTTCACGTACAAAGTGAAATCGGACATCGATATGTTTTGTTCGAGAGTGATATACTTGATTCTTGGCTAAATGAATTGCACTCTGACTGTCACAGTAGATGGTAACCTCTTGCTGCTCAAAACCCAAATCTGTTACCAGTCCCTGTAACCAAATGGCTTCTTTTACGGCTTCTGTTACAGCCATATATTCCGCCTCTGTGGATGATAGTGCAATCGTAGACTGCAAATTTGATCGCCAGCTAACTGGTGCTCCAGACATAGTGAACACGTATCCAGTTGTCGATCGTCGTTTGTCAAGATCACCTGCATAGTCTGAGTCAACGTATCCAGTTACTAGACTATCTTCACTCTTCTCGAACTTCAAACCAAGATCTACGGTCCCTTGAATATACCGTAGAATCCATTTAGCCGCGTGCCAGTGTTTCTTTCCAGGATTATGCATATAACGACTGACCAAACTGACGGCCTGGGAGATATCAGGTCGTGTACACACCATGGCATACATTAGGCTACCAACAACACTTGCATACGGGACATTCTTCATGTAGTCCCGCTCTTCATCATCGTTAGGAGACTGTAATGCACTTAGCTTAAAATGTGGGGCCATTGGAGTACTCACAGGCTTCAACTTTGAGTCCATATTGAAGCGTTGTAATACTTTTTTCAGATACTGCTTCTGAGTAAGGTGAACTGTACATTTCACCCTATCTCTGCTGATCTCCATCCCCAATATTCTTCGTGCTTCTCCTAGATCTTTCATTTCAAACTCATGACTCAACTGAGTTTTCAAACGATCTATCTCCACCTTGCTTTTACATGCAATCAACATATCATCTACATATAAAAGCAAATAAATGAAAGATCCATCTGCAAGTTTTCTAAAATACACACAATAATCGTATTGGCAACGAGTGTATTTCAGATCCATCATAAAACGGTCAAACCGCTTATACCATTGTCGAGGTGACTGCTTCAGTCCATAGAGAGATTTCTTCAGTCTGCAAACCAATTTTTCTTTACCAGTCTCTTTAAACCCTTCTGGTTGAGACAGATAAATCTCCTCTTCCAGATCACCATGTAAGAAAGCTGTCTTCACATCAAGTTGTGCTAATTCAAGATCATATTGTGCAACCAAAGCTAGCAATATCCGAATGGATGAATGCTTCACAACAGGAGAGAATACTTCACTGTAGTCTATTCCTTCTGTTTGAGCGTAGCCCTTGGCTACCAATCTAGCTTTGTATCGAATTCTATTTTTAGCAACTTGATCATCTTTCTGATTAAAGATCCACTTACAACCAATTGACTTCTTTCCTTGTGGCAGTGGTACAAGTTCCCAAGTCTGGTTCTTATGAAGAGACTGCATCTCCTCTGTCATCGCCTTTATCCATTCATCCTTTTCACTGGATTGTATGGCTTCTTTGTAAGTGGTGGGGATCTCACCCCCTTCAACTGGTAGTGCATATGTCACGTAGTCTGCAAAACGTGTCGGCACACGTTTCTCTCGTCTCGATCTGCTGGTTGCTATTGATTCAATTTGAGTTGGAGGTGCTGTGACTGGACTATCAACCTCCTCATGTCTGTCTTCTCTTGAATCATTTGGAGTAATAAACTCCACCTTCTGCGAATCACCGGGTGTTTCGCCATCATAGCTGCCTTCACTAGAATCTTTATACTTATGTGACTTAAGCATCTCAGATTCGTTGAAAGTAACATCTCTACTGATAATTACCTTCTTAGACTCTATGCACCAGAGTCTATACCCTTTTATACCAGAACTAAAGCCCAAAAATTTTGCTTTCTTGGCTCTAGGGTCAAGCTTACTTTCCTTTGCATGATAGTAAGCAGGACATCCAAAAATATGTAAAGAGTCATAATCAGTAGCATGTGTACCTTTCCACATTTCAATAGGTGTCTTCCCGCCATTGGCAGCTGCGGGTAATCTGTTGACGAGGTGGCATGCATATGTCACAGCTTCAGCCCAAAATTGTTTACTGAATCCAGCATTCAGTAACATACATCGTACTTTCTCTAGCAAAGTACGATTCATCCGTTCTGCCACACCGTTTTGCTGCGGTGTTCCTCGTACCGTGAAGTGTCTAACTATTCCCTCTCTCCGACATACTTCCATGAAAGGGTCTAGAGTATACTCCCCTCCATTATCTGATCTGAGCCGCTTAATTTTTCTGCCGGTCTGAGTCTCAACCATCTTCTTCCAAGCAAGAAAGATGTTCAGCACTTCATCTTTATTCTTCATTGTGTACACCCACACACGACGAGAATAATCATCTACAAAAGTTACAAACCAATGCTTACCTCCCAAAGATGCAATTTTGGTAGGTCCCCAAACATCGGAATGTACATAGTCAAGTATTCCCTGTGTATTGTGAATAGCGGTTCCGAACTTGATCCGCGTCTGCTTCCCCAATACACAGTGCTCACAAAAAGACAATTTACCAGTTTTGGCACCTTTGAGTAAGCCTTGTTTTACGAGTGTTTGCAAAGCTTTTTCTCCAGCGTGTCCCATTCGCATATGCCAAAGTCTGGTGGTGTCAGCATCAGTCTCATCTAGCTTCTCACAGCCTGTAGAAGCTCTTCCAACAATCGTACTTCCTTGCAAGAAGTACAAATTTCCTCGCTTCAAACCCTTCATAGCCACCTGAACTCCCATTAACACTTTGAGAGTTCCATCTTCAATAGTGATTCTGAATCCTTTTGAATCCAGAGATCCTAATGAGATAAGATTTTTCCGCAGGTCCGGAACGAACCGAACTTCGGTCAAAATCCTGACAGTTCCATCGTGCAGCTTCAACCGAATGCTCCCTATCCCTCGAGTCTTACAGGCACTGTCGTTGCCCATAAGTACTGCTCCACCTTCAATCTCTGTGAAGTCAGTAAACCAGTCCCGATTGGGACACATATGATAGGTGCATCCAGAATCCAGAATCCATTCATCAGGATGACAAATCAATGATGAACCTGTCAAGGCAATGTCTAGATCTTCATCTCTATTCGCGACATTTGCTGTGGTGGATTGATTCTTCTGTTGTCCCTTCAATTTAGGACAATCCTTCTTCCAGTGTCCTTTGTCACGACAATAGGAACACTCATCTTTGGCGAGTTTTCTGCCGACTGATGAACCACGTGATGTGGCCCGAGTTTTAGATTGAAAATCTTTCTTCTTTTTGGGATACCTTGACCGCGATCTCCCTCTTGCTGTCAGTGCTTCACTTGATGTATCTTTCTGTACCTTCTTATCCTTTTTTCGGTACTCATTGCTAATCAGAGAACTAGATACATCGTCAAAACTAATTTTCTCCTTCCCATACAATAATGTTGTAACTAAATGATCATATGTATCGGGTAAGGAATTTAACAAAAGTAAAGCTTTATCTTCATCTTGGATTTCAACATCCAAGTTTAGTAGATCAGCAAGAATTTGATTGTAACTATTTAAATGTTCAGACATACTAATACCTTCACGAAATTGGAATCTGAAGAGCTTTTTCTTCAGATGCAAACGGCTCTCAATGCTTTTCTTCATGAACTTATCTTCCAATTTCTGCCAAAGTTCCTTCGCATTTGTCTCTCTCATGACAAAATACTTCTGATCTTTGGTAAGGCATAAACGGATTGTACTACAAGCTTGGGTGTTAAGCTTCCTCCAATCCTTTTCTGACATATCGTTGGGTTTTGCTCCCAACGCCATATCCAACTCTTGTTGGATCAAAACATCCATCACTTCACATTGCCACATTCCAAAGTTAGAAGTTCCATCAAACTTCTCAACTTCAAATTTGGCATTTGAAACTGTGGACCTACGCCCTGAACTGCTGGCATTTCCAGAGTTCTTAACTTCTCCAACACCTTCCATATTAATTAAAAAATTTTAGAAGACAAATTTCGAAATTCTAACCGTACGGATGAGTCCGGAATGATCCAAATAGTTGGAAAGCACTATTTGATCGTCGAAATCGGACTCCAAATGGCTAAGATCAAGCCCAAAATCAGATCACAAAATCGGACGGTCAGATCTGTCAGGCGCGTGTGATACACGCGCTGATGAGGGCAGAGGCGCGTGGGGGCGCGTGGGTTTCACGCGCCAGAAGGGGCTCGGAGCGCGTGAGGCGCGTGTGTGCGCGTGGGATTCACGCGCGGGAGCTGCGTGAGGCGCGTGGCAGCGCGTGCGCGCGTGAGAACCACGCGCAGAACACTCCTGTAGCGCGTGGGAGCGCGTGCTGCGCGTGGGAGGAGCGTGGGAGCGTGCGTTGCACGCGTCTTCTTCCTCGGGACGCGCGTGGGGGCGCGTGGAGCGTGTTTTCCAGTCGTCTTCAACCTCCAGCTGCGAGTGGGGCGCGTGGGTACACACTCGAACCTTCTACCGGTGCGTACGGGCTTCTCCGACGTCCGTTTTCGATTCCGTTTGCGCCTACGGATTCGTCTCGATGCAAGGAACAGCCTGGAGTTATCAAAAATCAATTTTGATCAATTTGATTTCTGGACAGCACGAACCAAGAGCTCTGATACCAATTGTTGAGCATTCAAACCTGTCCAAAAATCACACAAGACGATTTTAACGTGGTTCAGCAATTTGCCTACATCCACAGGTGCCAAATTTACTATAATTTCTGAGATTTACAAATCACTCAAAAATTTCTCACGTTTCTCTCAAATGCTCTCACCACATTCTCTTCTCTCCTCTGCTCTGCAATTTCGAATATCAGACCTCTCCTTTTATAGGAGAGGTTTTACACAGATTTGGTATGGTAGGTGCAGCCAAAATAGAAATTGATGGATTGAGGTAGGTGGTGCAGACTTTGTTGAAGGAGGTGGACGGTGCAGCCAAGGAAGACCAGAAAATGCTGCAGATGTTTTTCACACTTTGGTTGCTGCCTTTTCAACAGAGAGAACCAGAAAGACCCCTTGTAATATAAGAAGTTAATACAAAGCATCTAGAAACTGCAGAGAATAGAAAGGAAAAGAACAATGGAGGAAACAACTAATGGTTGCCTTTTCAAATGGACAGAGCCAGAAAGGACGGGCGGTGGAGGGATGTAATAGTAAAAAGGGAAGTAAGGAACAATTGGGTTTGGTGGTGAGAGCTTTAAGGGTCCTGGTTTATCTGGTGTAGGAGGAACAAATGGAGGAAAAGGTGGCCCCATGGGCTGTGACGGTGGCGGCAGGGGCGGCGGGTAGATGCAATTGTCGAGACAAGGAGGCTGAGGAGGCGGTGGGCATTCCAGGAGGGCTGGCGGTGGCGGAGAAGGAGAAGGAGGTGGGGGTGGTGATGGCACAGGGCAAGGGTTCTCACATTCAGTGCACATTGAGCATGATGTTTGGTCCTTGGACACTTCTATTGATGCGGTTAAGGGGAAGTGGGAGTGGAAGATGAAGAGGATCAGAGTGAAGAATGAGAGTAATATTGTCATGGGGTTTGCACTTTGCAATCCCTATGTTGGAGTCTGGAGATACTATTTCATATCAAATTTCAAAATTGAAGGGACAGAAAAGGGTGCGGATCAGGATTGAGGGAAGGAAGTATAAAGACAAAAATGATTTGGTTGAGAGGGAGGGGAAGGAGAAGGGACTAATATGCATATATGTGTGTATTGGGGACCGCACCATTTGTCGTTGTTTTATCTTCTGGTGTACCTCCACCAAGCAATGAACCATTGAAAATCACTAACAAATAATACCGGAAAGGGGGAAAAAAAAAAAGAAAAGAAAAGACAATGTTAGGAATCGAGAATGACAAATGCTTTTTTTTTAACCTTTATGATTTTTAACATATTTTTAAATATTTTTAAAAAATTAAAAAATCAATTCATTAATAGTCACTTCCAACGTAACCCATTAACTAAAAGGTATACAAATAAAAAAAAAAACCAAAATAAAAATCCATCAATTTTATTATCACTTTTGTTCATTTAAGTAGCATTTTTTAAGAAAAAATGGAAAAAAATGAGGAGGTAAAGAAGGTTTCCCCATTTCAATAGAAATTTGCATGGATTTTTCTCGGTTATAGTCTTATAGAATTCAACTGCTATTTGAGGTTCTTGCCCCGTTTTTGCCTAATAAGGAAAATGCTAAGAATCCCGCTGTAGGTTACCGTTTTCCCTTTCCGCTTGACGTGAATTGGCAATTTTCCACTTTTTTTTTTCTTGTTTTTTTGTAAACTCATTTATGCGTACTTCGTAAATGTCTCCCCTCTCTCAAACACTCAAGTAGCCTTGTTGTCTCCCCTCCCAACACCCGCACTTCATCGGACCTCATCTTCCGACCGGCACATTTCTGGCACTGTCAAGCTCCCCCCAACCCCCGCACTTTGTGCCCTCATTTCCTCAAACTAAACCATAGGTTTGCAAATATAATATGAGCTCCCAAACAAGAAAGCAGTTGCAGGGTCCAAGGCGTGCAGTTCCTCTTATAGCGAGCAAAAGTTCCACAAAGATAAAGAACCCAATTCCAAGTACTAGTGGAAAAATCCGTTCTCCTGTTATAATCTTACAGCTCAATAGTTCAACAAAAAACTTCATCTCTTCATGTACGCAAGAAAGAGAGGCAACAATTAGTGAAAAACTAAAAAAGCGCATGAAATGGCCAGCAGCCTGGCATGACCTTTGATTACAAAGTTCCGACCAATTTTGAAGGACCAGGTGTTTGGAAACTGAATAGACACTATCTGTTGGTGATTTTAGCGTGAATAAGAAATGCAAGGTTTCTACTACTGGGTAAGTCAGAAGGATCCCACTTGCATATATACATCGACTTCAGCAATGATGTCATTGACTTGGGAATCCTTACCAAGCCTTTTGAGCCTGAGCGATAATAGTCGACGAGCTCTTCATCGGTTGGGTCGAATCTGAATCCCACTATTCATCAAAGTTTTAAGTACGTATTATTGAGTATACCGGACAAGACAGTAAAATAAAATATTTTAATATTAATATCGTTTTGTATATTATTTTAAAATAATTTATATATAAAAAAAGTTATATATATAAATATATATATAAATTATATTTTAAAATTATAGTTAATATATGAATAAATTATATATAAAAATATATTTATGTAAATAGTTTAGTTTAAATTAAGATAAAAAATAACAAGAAATAATATATATATATAACAAAATTCGATATAGTTGGTACAGGACGATATAGGCTGATACGATCGGTATTTGAACTGGTATAAAACAAATAGTGTATCTGTACCGTTCGACTAGCCAGTACGGTATTTAAAAGAATGCTATTGATTCCATTATTGTCTAGCTCACCAACTCTTTTATCCTCCAAATTCTTAATAAAAATAATTATGAAAGGAAATAGAGAATCAATGCGAGTTGTAGATGAGGGCCAATACAAGAGACAAATGGCCGGAAATGGGTCAGATACACTATTTGACCTTGCTGCCCACCACTTCCAATAACAATCACCATATCTTCAATTCCAATATTTGATTTGTCAATCAATCAATTATTGACTCAATCAAATATCCTATTCCTCCAAACAAATCCAATCATTCACTAATCTCTATCATCATTTAAGGAGATAATCTTACATTCTCATACCATAGCCGAAACACACTCCCTAACTCTAGCCAAGTGTCTTCCAAACCTTAACTTAAGCTCAATCTCGAAATTTTCCTTAGCCTCCACTAAAATCCTAGTTAGGACTACACCATATGACTCACATGCCTTACAAAAAGAATCCCAACACATAAGCTTACTCAAAAGACAATCCTTTAAATCATTGCAACCTCAATTTATCATATAGACCACTATATCTTCCTACCCAAACCAAGCATATCCCTAAACACTATAGTCAATATCATAAGAACTCAAGAAAGCAGGAAAAGTGTCTCAACCAACCAACCAACCAACCAAGAAGACTTGCTCGATCACTAGAGGAGACATGCGTAGCAGAGGATCCACATTGGTTAGGGATTAGACCGAGGCCCCTACAATGCTACCCACCCTACACGGGTAAGCAACTACCCCTTTGCACCCTGTCCTGCTCTGGCGGGAGTCATTTTTGTCCCGCATCTCGTCCCCAGCTCCACATATGCCTTAGCCTCATTCAATTGATGGGTGAATAGGTGGCTCGGTCAACCGGCCATCTCCTTACTACTACCTTCAAATTCTTGGGAGTTTCATTTCAAATTTCCTTCAAATCAACCAATCAGATTCATGGCTCTACCACTTCGAGGTTCCTCTATTCCTAAGATTGACCAACAAAAAAAGAAAAAAAAATTACGGTCCTGATAAGTATAATTTTTACATGATTTTTATTACTATTTTATTTATTAAAATTTCTAGTTTTCTTTTATTTATTTTGATTTGATTTGATTTGATTTTGATTTTGATTTTATTATTTATGTTGAAAGGAACAAGAAAGATTATTGATAAAAAAGATTGATTACTAAAAACACCAAATTTGAAAAGCTTTCACTGGAGTAGCGTTGCAATTTATTTGAGAAAAGTAAAAAAACTCATTCGGTATGGGCCTTACCACATGAGGTGGCCTTCGGCCTCAACAATTTGGAGCACCGTACGTTCACTTGCCGCATTCAATACACAAGGGCCCACTCTACTCGGCCACACGCTGTAATTGATAAATGGCCGCACGTTGCATTCACCTTGCTGCAATTCAACTTCAACATACACGGGCCCTACACTTTGAGATACTTATGGGCTTTGACTTCAATTCAGCAAAGGATAACAAGCCCCACACATTTCATTTTGAAGGGCGCCGCGTGGTTGTAGGAGTTTTTTTTTTTTTTTTTTTCTTTTTAGGACGAGGATCTGAAGAGGTTGGAATCGTATATTTCATTAATCGATTTTAATGAAAAATGCTAGTTTTATTTTTTCAATTTCGTTATGATATTTTTTTTCTAGAATTTTAATGTAGTATAGCAATAAACACATAATTTATATTTTAAGTTATTTTATTTTTAATATGTTCATAATTAAGTGTTTAATTCTTGTTCTTAATACTTGCAATTTTCTAACAAATTATTTTTTGATTTATTGAATTACAATAAGATCAAGAGGTGATTTGTGATTTCAGTTTTAGGATTAAATATCATTAGTTGAGCAAAAGTAAAAATACTTTATCGTGACTATTGTATTTTTTATGAAAAATACAAAAAATGTAATGAGTCTATAATTAATTAAATTCATATAGAGATATAGAGTTATTAGTTGAGAATATTTTTAATATTATTCAAGACAAAATTTTGAATAGTTAAGGGATTTTTATCATCAACGTGAAATTATTGAAATTTGATAATTATGAAAAATAAATTGTATGAGATTCACTAAGTAAAATCAAACACTCTAGATCTATTCTTATTCTATTTTTAAAATCTTAGAATTATAAACTCTTTTAATTCTTCAATTTATTTTTGATTAGTATTTTAATTCAATTTAGATGGTAAGATCTCTCCATTTATTTTTTTTTAGTTTTTCAAATAGTAATTAATTTAGTAAATTTTGATACTCAATAGTATAATTAATTCTTATGAGTTTGACATCTATTTTCCTAAAAAAAAAATGTATTACTACTTGTTACAATTCTGTACACTTGTAAATATTGCCTAGCAAATTGAACTAAACCACCAAATTCATGGCTCGGCTATGCCTAGCCAAAATCAACCTATGTCTATACCTAGCCAACCAAAATTCAAGCAAAGTAAACTCAACCCAAAATCATAATCCATATTGATTAACCAACGAAAATTGAACCATGACTAGAAAAGAGGAACGAGAAGAAGAGGAGAACCACGACCCATGGCTTGTGGCTCGGAGTTGAGAAGTACGGCCACAACATTGTTTGTGGAGGGGGAGAAAATGAGGAGGGGGAGGAGGTGGGTTTGCAACATTGCATAAAGACCTATGGCCCTTCATGGTTATAATTAAGACTGTAAAAAGATCGAATCGGATCGGTGGACCAGTTGTCCCAGACCGGGATCGGACAGGACTGAATTCCATTCAGTCCGATCTCGGATAGGACTGAATTCCATTCAGTCTGATCCGGTCCAAATTTTACATGGACTGATTAATTCCGGTTCTATTCCGGTCTAAAGGATTTCTTTTCCTGGACGAGATCGAACCTCACATATATATATTTATATATGTATATATAAAAAAAGTATATAAATTAATATATTAATATTAATATAAATTAATATATTAATATATAATATATATTAACATATTATAATTTATTGATTGACTAGTTGTAGTATAAAAATATAAATTATAATATATCTATATAGAATATTAGTAATAATTTATAAGTAATAAGCGTATTATTATTATTTAATATATTATTGTTGCCCAGATGACTAATACAAGAGGGGGGTGAATTGAGTTGTATTTAAAAAAAATAACAATTATAAATCAAGTATACAATATAAAATATAAACAAAATATAAAACAAAAATAAATATAAAGAGTAAAGGTAAGAGAAAAACAAACTCAATATGTTAACGAGGTTCGGCCCCACTGCCTACGTTCTCGCCTCAAGCTACCCCTTGAAAATCCCCAAATCCACTATTCAATCTCCTTTAGGTGGAGATAGAAACCTATTACACTTTTGAGCAGCACCACTCCAAAAAATCCGTGTAGAACACTCTCTACATTTTCAATCACCTCACACTTGGTGATTTAACTATTTTCCATGTAAAACACCTTTTATACTTTCAATCACCTCACACTTAGTGATTTAACTATTCCCCGTGTACAACACCTTCTACACACACAAGGGTTATACGCACCCTCTTACAAATACAAGAGTTGATAGTGGGTAGACTATCAAAATACACTCCTCATTGAGTGAGATAGAAACAATACAGCGCAAACTATATCTCTCAAAATGAACAAGCGTTAAGACTCAATGCTTAGAGAAAAGAGAATGAAAGTTTTGAATGAATGTTGTATACTCTTGGTGTTGTAAATGTGAAGCTCTCAAATGATTTATTTATAGGCATATGAGACTTTATATTCAAATTTAAAAAGATTCACATGTGAAAGACATCATCATTCACTTTTCAAAAATCTCAAACCTAATCTTTTTACTTTTTGCATGTGACAAAAGGAGTACACTTTACTTTTCAAAAATTTCAAATCTAATCTTTTACTTTTTACATATGACAAAAGGAGCACACTTTACTTTTCAAAATTTTCAAACAAAGACATCTACTTTTTGCATAAGTCAAGAAAAACATCCGTCACTTTTAAAAATATTCAAATAAAACATACACATGTGAAAGATGATAATTAATTATCTTAATATTTTCAAAATTCAAACCTTTAATCATGTCATGCACATATGAAAGATAACAATCAATCATCTTTCAAAATTTTCAAATTAATTTTCAAAATATTCATGCACATGTGGAAAATGTATTTTAATGCTTTATGATAAAATATTAATTTTGAGTCTTAATCCTAATTTCGAATTTTTAAGAGATTTACAACATTATTTTATGACTTTAATGTGAACTTGTTCCCTTGTTGCTCATGCTTGGTTTCTTGATGTGCTTGATTCTATTGTGTGGACAACTTGAGTTTGAGACACCTTTATTCTTTGAATTCATTTGTTACCATCAAAATCCATGTGTAAATTTATAATTATACGAAACTTGAAACCTTGGGTTCAACAATTTCCCTCTTTTTGATGATGACAAATACTTGATAGAACCTGAAGTCTGTATTAATACTTAAACTCCCCCTGAGAATGTGCGTTAGTTTTTCAAATAAAAATAAAAATATAATTTCAAGCATATATAACAAGTTTAACAATTTAAACAATGTTAATATTCTAATCTAAAACTTCTCCTCCTTTTGGCATCATTAAAAAGGATCGGCAGCAAGTAAATAGATTGAAAAAAACGGTGCTTTAATAGACACTGTAGATAGTTGAAAAAAGGGAGCCATCCGTGACCCGACAAGTGCTGCAAAGGCTGGAGGCCTAGCTTTGACAATTCAGTGCAGAGATTTGATCCGCTTGATGTTGCTGAAAAATGAGATATTATCAAATTTTTTAGCTTGTCTTGTTCTTATTTCCATTTTTATAAGAGAAATCCTTAGTTTTATCTATTTCGCATCAATTTTTCTTCTCATCTTTGCAATTTGCTTGCATTCTTATTCTACAAATTTTAAATGGCTCGTCGATTTCCCTTCAGTACTTCTCTTGATTAAGATTTGAGGTATTCTTTACCTCAGTCTCAATCTATTTCTGCATCTGTCGTGGGTGCCATGAAACAACAAGAGACTGATTTGGCTAATAAATCAGATCATGACGCCATTTATGAGCTTGTGGGTCTCGAAATTCGATACTCATGATCCATCGTCGCGTTTTCTGCTCGGTTGCAGTTCAAAACTCGCGAAATTGAGAAGTTTAATGAGAATATCGATGTTCATCAATGACTTGTTCAGGAGTCTAATAGAAAAATAGTAGACTTAAGGCAACATAATAAGGATTTAAAATCCTTACTTGCCTCTTCAACGACTTGTTCAAGAGTCTAACAGAAAAATAGTAGACTTAAAGCAACATAATAAGGATTTAAAATCCTTACTTGCCTCTTCATTTCAATTGCCTAATTTTTTAGATAAGGATGACATGATGATCTATGAAGAGCAAATGCATTTGAATGATGAGACTAAACGTCTCAAGTTTCTATGGGTCATTTGAGATAATGGAATAAAAATATCTAGCAGATATTCATGGCGTGCATAATTTCTATGTCTCTTCTAATCATGCATAGTCTATCTTCTGGTAGGGGTTTTGTGAAAATGTCTGCCAATTGATCATGTATGCTAGTAAATTCTAATACAATATCGTCCTTCTGCACATGATCTCTAAGAAAATGATATCTAATTTCAATATATTTAGTCCGAGAATGTTGTATTGGATTCTTTGAAAGATTTATAGCACTTGTTTTATCACATTTGATTAGAATATGATTGTACATAAGTTTAAAATTTTCAAGTTGTTGTTTCATGTAAAGAACTTGAGCACAACAATTGCCTAGCAATATATTTTAACTCAGTAGTAGATAATACAACAGAATTTTGTTTTTTACTAAACTATGAAACAAGTGTAGGACCTAAAAAATGACATGTTCCACTAATACGTTTTTGATCAAATTTGCAACCAGTATAATCCGCATCTGAATAACTAATAAGATCGAATGAAGTGTGCTTAGGATACCATAACCCTAGGTCAATGGTACTGGCAACATATCTAAAAATACGCTTGACTGCAATCAAATGAGATTGCTTTGGAGATGATTGAAAAAGTGCGCATAAACATACATTGAACATAATATCAGGTCTACTAACTGTCAAATATAATAAACTACCAATCATACCTCAATATACCTTTGAGTCAACTGGCTTACCGCTTTTATCTTTATCAAGTTTGGTGGTTGGATTCATTAGTGTTTCAATTACCTTCGCACCTTTTATCTCAAACTTTTTGAGTAACTCTTTGATATATTTTGACTGATTAATGAATGTTATACTTTTTGCTTGCTTGATTTACAATCCAAGAAAGAAATTAAGTTCTCCCATCATGTTCATTTCAAATTCTTCCTGCATGCTCTTAGCAAAATTTTGGCACATATTTTCATTAGTAGCACCAATATTATATCATCAACATAAATTTGAACTAGAAAAATATCATCGTATTCATATTTGATGAAAAGAATTGTATCGATCTTTGCTCTGGAAAAACCTTTTTCAATCAAGAAACCACTAAACCTCTCATACCAAACTCTAGGAGCTTGTTTGAGTTCATATAATACTTTTGCGAGCTTAAAAACACGATTAGGAGAAATATGATTTTCAAAACCTAGAGGTTGCTCAACATATACCTCTTCATTTATAAAACCATTTAAGAAAACTCTTTTAACATTCATTTGAAAAAGTTAAAAAATTTTTATAACATGCATATGCAAGTAACATTCGAATAGTTTTTAATCTTGCGACATGTGCATATGTTTCATCATAATCGATTCCTTCCTCTTGATTGAAACCTTGGGCTACAAGTTGAGCCTTATTTCTAGTAATGACTCCGGACTCATCTTTCTTGTTTCTAAAAACCCATTTTATTCCAATAATAGTATGATTTTTAGATCTAGAAACAAGTGTCCAAATATCATTTCTTTCAAATTGATTAAGCTCTTTTTGCATAGCTATAATCCAAGTTTCATCAAAAAGTGCTTCATCAATATTTTTATTTTTAGGTTCAATCTAAGATAAAAAAACAGTGTGATTGCAAATATTTCTAAATGATGATCGAATGCTTACACCTCGTAAAGGTTCTCCTAGAATTTGTTCTACTGTATGATTTTTCACATGTTCCCACTGTTTGGTTGCATCTTGTACTAAGTTTTGATGATCTTACCTTTTATTTTCATGATCTTCCCTTTTGAATTGTCTCCAAATATCATGCATCCTTCTTCTTTAGAAGTAAAGTCAATGAATTTAGTTTTATCTCCTGTCACGTATCTTGAGCATCTGTTGTCTAAAAACCATTTATTTTTACTTGTAGAAGACTTCATGCATACCAACAAAAGCAATTAAAAAAAAATTTTTGGTACCCAAGTTTTTTGGGTCTTTTATTTATTAGTATTAGAAGAAACAAAATTCTTTGACACCCATATGACCCTAATAGTCCTTGTATGTTTTCTTCTAATAGGACAAGCATGATAATTATGACCATTTATATTACAAAATTTACAAATAGCATGTGACATATATGAAGAACTTGAATGATTATAATAGTATCATTTTTTAACAAAATTATTTTTATAAAAAAAAATTTGAATATTGGACTTTGATATAGAAGGACTTTCAAAGAAGTTTTTATAAGATTTGTATTTTTGTTTTGACATATATCCTAAACCTGCCTTGTCAAAAACACATATCTGATTACTAATAAGTTTTTCAAAATTTTTTTTTCCATTCGTAAAGTTTTCAATAATATTTTCTAAATCAGTTTTCTTTTTCTTCAACTCAATATTTTCATCTTTCAAAACAATACTTTCTTTTCTTAAAATATCAATTTCGTTTGTTAAAAAAAAAATTTCTTTTTCAAAGCAGTATACTTGATACCCAATTTTTCAAATTCCTCATATACCTATTCTAAAACATTTTGCAATTTTTCATATGAAAGATCTTCAATATTATCAAGATTTGTTACCTCAATGTCATCTTTAGCCATAAGACAAAAATTTGCTGATTCTCCATTCCTTGCTTTACTATCTGAACTACTTGAATCATCATCCCATGTAGTTTTCATTGCTTTTTTGCCTTTATTTCGATCTTTTTTTAGCAGAGGACAATCTGACTTGATATGACTAGACTTATTGCATTTATAACAAATTAAAGTGTCATTTTTATCTGAATTTTTTTTGAAAAACTTTTTGAAGGATTTCCTTGGAGGAGTTTTATTTTTCTTTAAGAACCTCAGAATTCTTCTTGTTATCATCGCAACTTCTTCATTTTTGTATTCATTTTCCTCATCTTCATCACTTTCACTTTCATGTGAAACAACTTTAAGTGCCAAGTTCTTCTTTGGCTTTCCTTCTTCTTCTCCTCTTTTCAATGTGTACTCATGGGTGATAAGTGACCCGATGAGTTCATTCACTTCGAGCTTCTTGAGGTCTTTAACTTCAAGAATCGCTGTCACTTTTGATTCCCAACGTTTTGGTAGAGAGTTGAGAATTTTTCTTATTATCTCCACTTTGGAATAAATTTTGCCAAGAGTTGTCAAGCTGTTTATGATGTTAGTAAAACGAGTGTGCATACTAGAAATACATTCATCATCATTCATCTTAAACATTTTATATTCATGAGTAAGAATATAGATTTTTGATTCATTGACTTAAGAAATTCCTTCATAAGTAACTTCTAAATTATCCCAAATTTCCTTTACTGTAGCACAAGTCATTACTATATTAAATTCATTACCATTGAGAGAATTATATAATAAATTCATAGCAGTTAAATTCAAAGTATAAAGTCTATCGTCTTCACGATCAAACTCTTCTTCTTCCTTTTTGACCTTTACTTCATCAACCACTTTTATTGGAATATAAGGTCCATTTACAATACATTTCCAGATTTCTCGACCTTGAGTCTGAAAGAATATTCTCATTCTAACTTTTCAGAATGAGTAATTGTCTCCGCAAAAGAGTGGAGGCCGACTGCTAGATTGACCTTCACCAAATGAAACTGCAATGTTAGCCATAAGATCTTAACTCAAAAGATAGTTAATCTTATAATAGAACTCTAGCTCTAGTACCAATTGTTGCCTAGATGACTAACACAAGAGGGGGTGAATTGAGTTGTATTAAAAAAAAATAACAATTATAAATCAAGTATACAATATAAAATATAAACAAAATATGAAACAACAATAAATATAAAGAGTAAAGGTAAGAGAAAAGCAAACTCAGTATGTTAACGAGATTCGGCTCCACTGCCTACGTCCTCGTCTCAAGCTACCCATTGAGGATCCCCAAATCCACTGTTCAATCTCTTTTAGGTGGAGATAGAAACCTATTACAACTTTGAGCAGCACCGCTCCAAAGAATCCGTGTAGAACACCCTCTATACTTCCAATCACCTCACACTTGGTGATTTAACTATTCCCCGTATAGAACATCTTCTACACTTCCAATCACCTCACACTTAGTGATTTAACTATTCCCCGTGTAGAACACCTTCTACACACACAAGGGTTATACGCACCCTCTTACAAATACAAGAGTTGATAATGGGTAAACTATCAAAATACACTTTTCATTGAGTGAGATAGAAATAATATAGCGCAAACTATATCTCTCAAAATGAATAAGGGTTAAGGCTTAATACTTAGAGAATAGAGAATGAAAGTTTTGAATGAATGTTGTATGCTCTTGGTGTTGTAAATGTTTCATGAAACTCTCAAATAATCTATTTATAGGCATAAGAGACTTCATATTCAAATTTAAAAAGATTCACATGTCAAAGATATCATCATTCACTTTTCAAAAATTTTAAACCTAATATTTTTACTTTTTGCATGTGACAAAAAGAACATACTTTACTTTTCAAAAATTTCAAATCTAATTTTTTACTTTTTGCATATGACAAAAGGAGCACACTTTACTTTTCAAAATTTTCAAATAAAGATATCTACTTTTTGCATAAGTCAAGAAAAGCATCCATCACTTTTGAAAATATTCAAATAAAATATGCACATGTGAAATATGACAATCAATTATCTTAATATTTTCAAAATTCAAATTTTTAATCATATCATGCACATGTGAAAGATGACAATCAATCATCTTTCAAAAATTTCAAATTTAATTTTCAAAATATTCATGCACATGTGGAAAATATATTTTAAAATATTAAAATATTAATTTTGAGCCTTAATCCTAATTTCGAATTTTTAAGAGATTTACAACATTACTGTATGACTTTATGTGAACTTGTTCCCTTTTTGCTTATGCTTGGTTCCTTGATGTGCTTGATTCTATTGTGTGGACAACTTGAGTTTGAGACTCCTTTATTTTTTGAATTCATTTGTTATCATTAAAATCTATGTATAGATTTATAATTACACGAAATTTGAAACCTTGGGTTCAACAATTATTACTAATTTATCACTATTTACTAACATATAAATATATAATATACTAATGTAATAGTGGTATTAGTTATAATTTACTAACATACTTAATATATATTATATATTAATATATTAATAAATAATATATACTCTTATAATATTAACATATTATAATTTATAATAGTTAAATTTTAGTCAAAAAAATATTTGATCATTGTAGAATTTTAGATTAAATTTAGCCCATTAAATCATATGAGGCACCCTTGGACCGGACCGGACCACCCTTGGACCGAATTGGACTAGATCGGTATGGACTGAATTCCTGTTCGGTCCGGTCTAGGGTGAGAGAATTTTTGGACCGAATGGAATCGGTCCACAAATTTTCTGGACCGGACCGGACTATTTATACCCCTAGTTATGATTATCTGAGCATATATCTATGGTCACATTGTGGCTATGGAGGAGGCTCTCTGGAAATTAATTTATCGAAAATAAATGAACAAGACAAAGTGTTGTAGTCTACATTCATGAAAGAGTTCACAAATATATGAGAATTGTTAATTTATTTTACAATTAAATTAATCTTATAATGTGAGTTATTACATTAAATCATATCTTGTAATTTTAATTTTATGAAATCATTTTGTTGCTAAATCATTTTTCATTTCAAACATATTATTATTATAAACGATAAAGTGATTATGATACTGATTAATTGATAGTAAACATGTTTAGGGACGACCACTTTTTAAGAGAAGTTTGTGTTAATTTCAATTGATCGCAGTACAACAAATTAGACCTGAAGAAATGGTCATTTCCAATCCGACGCTAAGGTAATCCAAACTAGATGAGACGGTTTGGGGCGGTGGTACTGTGACCAAACATACAATCATAATAGTGAATAGAAAAATAAATACTAGAGATGCAAAAATACATTTGGCGTTGGCAATGGCTTTAGCTTATGCATCTTTACATTCATCTTCATATTTGCATAATATCATCCCAAATATTATTTAACTATTTTTTCTCTCTCCTACCCTTCCTTTCTAAGCAATGCAAACCAAGACGTGTATCAACCTTGGCAGCTTGGTCTCGGTTCAAAGATAAAAAATAATACAAAAAATAATTTTAGAAAAAAATAACAATATATAAATAATAATAATTTTAGGAAAAAAAACTAATATTTTTTTATTTGGATAAAAAATGCATAATCAAACATCAGAATTTTTCTGGATATACAAAATAAATCTTCAAAAGATATGATTTTGCATACGCATACAGAGAAACCAATACTAGTGCTCTTACATTGTTCAATACAAGACCTACGCCTATGGATTGTTTGGAAGGCAAGTCTACTATAATATGAATATTTTGTATACTTTTATTTTTCTCTATAAAACAGAGGTCAGAGATCTCTTTTCTAGAGAAGATATTTCTTTGAAGCTTTTGTCGTTGAGTTGAAAATGATCTCTATATTCTTGTAATCGTCGCTTAGCTGTCTAGAAGTCTCATTTCCTCATATCTCAAGTCTTCTTTTATTATGACTCAGTCAGTAGTAGATGAAGAAGTCAATTTTATGTCATTCCTCCATTGCATATGTGACTTGCTTTCCTCAATTTTCTCTTTTTTTTTGTTACTCATTCATCTGACATTTATTTTTCCTTATCCCCTTCTTATCTCTTAAGGATGACTCTTTGATGAGTTGGGCCTGAAGGAGATCACAGACCGAAAATTTTGGTCCATTATTTTTGTCGAACTAAACTTTTAGCTATCAGTATGGCCAGTCAAATTGGCCAATCAATTTGGTCTGATTTGATCCATAAACATTTTTTTCCTTCTTTTTCTTTTCTGATAAAAATATTAATACAAAAATTAATGAAATTATTAAAATTATAATTAATTGATTTTTTTAACATTTTATATATGATTATTAAATACTAAATACTTTATTGTATACATGGTCAATGGTGATACCTTAATGAAAGTTATATAATTAATTTAGACAACTACTATATAAATATTATATACAAAATATTTAAATATATATACATTCGGTCGGTCTCGATCCGATCCAATTCGATTAAAAAAATACATGTAAATACAAATCAATAAAACCAATTTTTCGATTTGCTTAAAACCAAAACAATTGATCCAGTCAATTTTTCGAATCGATAGGCTTACACCCTTAGGGCCTGATATGGCTGGGCTTACTATATTTCACTCCTTAAGTTTGCATCGCTAACTATTTCTTAATAATTTTTGGAAAATGCTTTAGCCACAAAGGGATCATATAAAAGTAAACTTACAAATTGATGTGGTTAGATAGGGTATATCATATTATAAAATTGCTTTTATTATAAAGTAGATCTAATAAATGCTATGAATCTACTTAGTTTGTGGGTTTTTCTTTATATAATCTCTTTATATCTATAACAGTTTCCATAATTTTTAGTTTACTTGATAAATCATTTAAAAATAATACTTTACATCCTAAATTTAGTAATTTAGGATTATATCACTTTTATACTGATATTGAAGAGAACTTTCGCAAGAGAACTTATTAGCATGGGGTTTTAACTTTTAGCTTAGTTTTCTCTTTGTATACTCTTAAACTTTGTATCATCTTTTCCTTTTAACGAAGTCCTTTAGTAAAAAAAAGAAACAAATTGTTGTAAACAACCGACTTAGTGAAGTTGGTGAAGAATGGAAGATAATAGGGCTGCAAGCGATTCGAATCGAGTCGAATTCGAATAAAAGTACTCTAGCTTGATTAACTTGTTTACTTGCTCGAACTCAAATATCTTGCTCGAACTCGGTTCATCAATTATTAATGTTGTTCGAATTCAACTCAAGTTAGACTAAAAATAAAGAAATGACTCGAGCTCAAGTAACTCAAGCTCGAACTTGATTTTTTATTTTGAAAATTTCTAAACTTATCTTTTGATTAATAAAAAAATTAAATTTTACAAAAAGAAAAAACTTAAACCATTAAACTATTCAGGCAAATAATTTTGGTACAAATTTCTTATGGTATAACTTTTTTTAATAAAAATAACTTATAACTATAAATTAAAAGAATAATACACAAGATAAATGTAATTAACTAAACTATTCCATACATATGAATGCTATCCTTCATCACCTTCACTTTGAAAAGATGGTCTAATAAATTAGTAGTTTTAGTTGTATGATATATTATTATACAAATTATCCTATGCACATTTTGGGAACATAACATATCTATATTAAATAAGGTTAACTATAAATAAATTAATAATATATAATTAAGTACATAAAATATAACTAACATGTTATATATATACAACACATACATATATAAAACATATTATGAGTTTCGAAACGAGTTCAAACGAGTCAAGTCGAGTTTATATGAGCTTGTTCACGATTCTAAACCGAGTCGAGCTGAGTTTATATGAGTTTTGCTCATTTAATATTCGAACATATATTAGCGTTTACGAACATCTCATTTATTAAGTGAGCCGAGTTCGAATCGAGTATATACGAGTCGAGTTCGAGCTGTTCAAGAGCTACTCTATTCATATTACAGCCCTAGATGACCATGTAGAAATCGACTTGAATTTTGGTCTTTACACCGAAATGGTTATCGCCTCTCAAGCTCTATATATTTGAGCATTTATTCATTTTCTACAAATGTGAATCCAATTGTTTGAATAATATAAGTTCTAAATATTTTCTCTTGAAATATATATATATTTAGTTTTATAATACATTATCAATACGAGATTTTGTCGATTCTAAAACTAGTGGTCTTTTACTTCAATTAAATTTTTCATTATATTATTCACAATCTTCAAGATGAATATGAAAGGTAATATTGTTTGTTATTTCTTGATAAAACTCTGCTTTTTATTCTTATAATTTTGTGAATATGTTTTTTAGATACACATGTTTATTTTGTGATTCATATTTGTAGAAAAGTTACATCTTACAAAATTGAAATTTTTTTACTCTTGAAACTTTTGAAAAAAATTATTTATCTTGAATTTTTGATGCTAAGATTCATTTAGATGCGCTGAAGCTGTGGGATATAATAAAAGAAGAAAATCACGCATCCCTGCTGGACCATGTTAAGGCAATAATTTTTTTTTACCACCATCTTCACAAAAAATTAAAAATTGAATATCTTACAAGAAAAGATTCTCTTATTTTTTATAATGATTTAAGAAAGATATATGAATACTAGAAAACTGTAATCCTTCCAAAAGCTTATAATGACTGGTTACACCTAAAGTTGCAAGATTTCAAGAGTGTTTGTGAGTATAACTCTGCATTATTTAAAATTAGTTCAGTATTAAAATTATGTGGTGAGAAAGTCACTGATGATGATATATTAGAAAAAACATATATTATTTTTATGTCTCGAATGTGCTATTGCAACAGCAAGATTGAGAGCGAAAATTCAAAAAATATTCTAAACTTATATATCTTCTAGTAGCTGAGCAAAATAACGAGTTTTTATTGAGAAATGATCAGTCACATCTTACTGGTTCCACATCGTTCCTTGAAATAAATGGTATTGGATTTACACCATTTTCAAAAGTAAATGGTGCATCCTTTCAAAGGAACTAAAGGCATAGACGTGGTAGGAAAAACTATAGAAGTGTGAGTTCCAGAATCAGTAATACAAAATGGGATAATAATAAAAATACATCGTATCACTAGAAGTGGTACAATTCAAATAGAGGTAAAGCCCATCAGAATACTTTTTCAAAGAAAAATGAAGATTTATGTCATAGATGTGGTATGAATGGACATTGGTCACGTATTTGTCATATGACTAGGCACTTGGTTGATTTATACCAAGTTTCTATAAAAGGGAAAAAAAGAAGAAGTTAGAAACAAAATTTTCCAAACCGTCAGACGATTTATTATTTATAGATGGAAAAGATATTACTCATCTTAATGTTTCTGATTTTTTTGAGGATCCTAATGGTATAATTGATTATTTGATTGGAGATGAAAGTATCCCTTCCAATTAATGTATTTTTTTAATATTATAGTAAATTTTTTTAATATTTTGCGATGTTTTGAAATAGTGAAAGTTTTATATATTTTGTAGAATCATGGATCCTACTGATGATCTTTTTATTTTCGAAATTGGATAAAACAATATTTTCGAAATTTAGCACTAAACAAAGTCTATGTCCATACCATACTAGATTCATCGAATCTAATTGAGGGTTCCGAAAGAGTTTAGATTGTGTTACCTAATAACACAAAATTTTATATTGATGATACTCTATTTTCTTCACAATCAAAAACAAATTTATTGAGTTTTAAGGATATACGTCATAATGATTATCATATTAAAACCACAAACGAAGACAGTGAAGAGTCTCTTCTAATTACTAAAATGATTTCGAGCCAGAAGTTTTATTAGAAAAGTTGTCTGCCCTATCTTTTGGATTGTATTATATTTTGTATAAAAATGAGAATAATTGAATCATATGTGATAATGCACCAGAATTGTATTGACCTCAAAATATTTATGACTTGGTATGATCGTCTTAGATATCTGGGATTAATAACGATGATACGAATTATTGATAAGTATGAGCATCCTCTAAAGAATCAAAAAAATATTTTACCTAATAAATATTCGTACTCTGCTTATTCTCAACGTAAATTGATTATCAAATCATCTCCTTCAAAAGTTGTTGTTAGATCTCCATCATTTTTACAAAGGATTTATAGTGATACATGAGGGCCTATTTATCCATCAAGTGAACCATTTAAATATTTTATAGTTTTAATTGATACAACAAGTTAATGGTCGCATGTTTGTCGACTTTTCATTAAAAATGTTGCATTTTCTAGACTTCTTATTTAAAGAATTAAATTATGAGCACAGTTCCCTAACTATCCAATTAAAACTATTCGATTAGATAATGTAGACGAATTTATATCTCAAAATTTTGATAACTATTGCATATTAATAGGAATAGATGTTGAACATCCTGTTACCTATACACATACTCAAAACGGTTTACTTAAATCGTTGATCAAAAGACTTTAACTAATCGCTAGATTTTTACTTATAAAATCAAAACTACATATTTTTGATTAGGAACATGATATACTTTATGCAGCACATTGATTTGAATTAGACCATCAATAGATCACAAATATTCTCCATTACATCTGACATTTTCTCAACCATTAAATATTTCTCATTTTTATACTTTTGAATGTAATCAGTATGTTCTAATTGCACATCCATAACGTACAAAGATGAGTCCTCAATGTAAACTTGGAAAATATATTGATTCTAATTCTCCATATATTATTAGATACCTTGAACCTTTTATAGATGATATGTTTAAAGCACGTTTTAAGATTTTTCATTTTGATTAATCTTTTTTTCCACTATTGGGTAACGAAAAGTTGGTAGTTGAAGCACGATAAGAAATTACTTGAGAAAATAATGCCCTGCCTTAATTTGATCATTTTACAAATGAATGTAAACTAGAAATTCAGATAATTATTTATTTGTAAAATGCTGCGAATCAATTATCAAATGTATTTACTAATACTAAAAATGTGATAAAATCACATATTTCTGCTGTTAATGCTCCAGTAAGGATTGCAGTCCCTAAAGGATAAGTTGCTAAAACAACAATAGATGAGTTTAATACACGCTTGAAGCGTAGACGACCTATTAGTGTAAAATATAAAATTTATCGAAAAAGAAAAATATAAAATGAATTTGTTGTTCCTAAAGAACTCATACCCATAACACAGGCCACAAGAGTAATTGATACTCTTGAAAAGACCAAATTTCACATATCAAGATCTCCTGAAAAAGAATCTCAAAAAATATTTCATGAAATGTCTCCCCTAGAAAGTGGATAGGTACTTAAAAATAATGAGATCTCGACACATTTCGTAAATATTGGAGAAATTTTGGATAGAAACAAAACCGTTGTCAATAATATATTTTCATATAAGATGACCCTTGACATTAACAGAAGTAATGAAGAAAATAAATCAAGAACCTTCGAAGAATCTCAATGTAGAAGTGATTGGCCAAAATAGAAAACAGCTATTAAAACTAAATTAAACTCACTAGTAAAGCGAGAGATATTTGAACCTATTGTCTAAATACCAAATGATGTAATGTTTGTTGGATATAAGTAAATATTTGTACGAAAGCGTAATGAGAAAAATAAAATTATGCGGTACAAAGCACAACTTGTCGTACAAAATTTCCTAAAAAAATTTGAGATTGATTATGAGGAAACATATTTTCCTGCTATGGATGCAATTACATTCAGACTTTTTATTAGTGTGATTGTTACAAAAAGATTGGATATGCAATTGATGGATGTGGTCACTATATTATATGGATCATTGGACCATGATATATATATATAAAAGCCTCTGAAGGATATAAAATGTCTAAAGTATCTAATCCAAATACCTTTAGAAATATGTACTCTATCAAGTTTCAAATTTTTTTATATAATTTAAAATAATTCGGATGCATGTGGTATAATCGGCTCAGTGAATATCTATTAAAAAAAGGATTTAAAAAAAATGTAATATACATATGTGTTTTTATTAAGAAATCATAATCTAGAATTATCATTATTATAGTTTATGTTGATGGTTTAAATCTTGTTGAAACTCATGAAGAGATTATAAGAATTGCTACATATTTAAATAATGAGTTTGAAATGAAAGATCTTAGCCAAACAAAATTTTGTCTTGGCTTATAACTTGAGCATTTGCCAAATATAATTCTTATTCATCATTCAATATATACAGAGAAAGTCTTGAAGCACTTTTATATGAACAAAACTTATCTCCTAAGTACTTTAATGGTTTTTCGATCACTCGATGTGCGAAAAGATCCATTTCGTCTTTGTGAAGACGAAAAGAAATTTTTCGTCTTGAAATACCATATTTCAGTATAATTGGAGTCATTTGTTTTCGTCTTAAAATACCATATCTCAGTATAATTGGAGTCTTTATGTATTTTGCAAGTTGCATTTAGTCTGATATATCATTTTTAGTTAATTTACTTGCAAGATATAGTTCTGCACCAACTTGAAGGCATTGAAATGGTATTAAACATGTCATTTGTTACATTCAAAATACGGTTGATATGAGATTATTTTATGAACATTGATTAAGTTCACAATTAGTTGGATATGTAAATGTAAGTTATCTTTCAGATCTATACAAAAATAGATCTCAAACTGGATACGTGTTTACTTATGAAAATTCTGTTATATCATAGGATTCTGTCAAACAAACATTATCTGTCACTTTTTCAAATCATTCAGAGATTATTGCAATGCATGAAGCAAGTCGAGAGTGTATTTAGCTAAGATTAGTGATTCAACATATTTAAGAAAAGTGTTGTCCTCCCATGATCAATGATAGTCCAATAATTTTATACGAAAATAATGCTACTTGTATCACTTAAATCAAAGGAAGATATATCAAAAGTGACAAATTCAAACATATTTTACCTAAATTCTTTTATATTCACGAATTTTAAGAAAAATGTGAAATTGATGTCAAATAGATACGGTTAAATGATAATCTAACAAATTTATTCACTAAGGCATTACCAACTATGACATTCAAAAAAATTGTGCAGAACATTAGAATGCGAAAACTTAAAGACTTATTGTCATGTATATTTTAGGAAGAGTAAATGTCTTGAAAATATATACTAATTGTACTCCTTTTTCTTCGTTAAGATTTTGTATTATTGGATTTTTCTTTACAAGGTTTAATGAAGCAATCCTAAAGCACTTGGCAATACACAATGAATATTGTACTATTTTTCTTTCACTATTGATTTTTCTTCCTACTGAATTTTTTCTTAGTAACATTTTAACGAGGTATATTCTTTATAAATGGTCATCCAAGAGAAGTGTTGTAAACAACCGACTTAGTGAAGTCGGTGAAGAATGGATGACCATGTAGAAGCTGACTTGAATTTCGGCCTTTAAACCGAAATTGTTATCGCCTCTCAAGCTCTGTATATATGAGCATTTGATCATTTTGTACAAACATGAACCCGATTGTTTGGATGATATAAGTTCTAAATATTTTCTTAAAATATATTATTTCCTTTTAATTTTTTAATACAAATTGGTTTTCTTTCATTGATCATAGAGCTACTCATTTTTATGGGAATGAAAAGCGGACACGTCTAGGTGGGCAGTACTCATTGTTATTGTTGAGGGTTAAGTTTTGGACTCAATAGTTAATAATTGATTGATAACTAGAATAATGTATTAAATATAATCTAAGTTGTAATAATTAGATGAGATAAAATAAAATAAAATGTATTGATAAGAGTTGTGAAAGCAAGTGTGGCCTAAGAATTTACTTGGAAGGCGTGGTCATGCTGCATGTAAATGCCATCGAAAGAGCTTAAGGAGCAAAAGCATTAGTAGTGTCCAGCTAAAGTTTAATCAAAATTTGATTAGAAATTCATTTTATAAGTTTAATTAGCCACTTTTTAACAACATCAAATAACAAACTTTTCAAATCTATCACTCTTTATTATTATATTGATATGATATTTTTATAATTATATTAAATTAACACAGTAAAATCTAAGTATAGAAAGGTAGAAGTCATCTCAAAAAGAGCAAATTTTTTATACCTAAATACTATTTGGCAAGCAACTTGGACGGGCCAAATTTAGCGCGCGAAAAATATCTTTTGACTAAAAGTACTATAGTTATATTGAGTTAATTATAGGCAGTTTTTATGCAATTTAGTTAAATTTTGACAAAAATTTAAGTTGATTCTACTACTAGTGCTCTTTATAGTTAGGGACTATTACAATATAAAAAATGATATATTATAATCGTGAAATACTTAAGTATCATACAATCGGCTGCACCAAGGCTCTGGCTTTGTTTCTCGTTTAGTTCTCTCTCTCTCTCTCAAAGCTCTCAACCAAATAAGAAAGCCCTAGCCGTTGATCACCTTTGCACCTTGGAGGAGGGTGGGGGGGAGCTGCGCCAATGCCCTCCTTCCCCTCCTCCCTTACTCTTCTTTCCTCCCCCTCCCCTCTCCTCCACCTTCTGTCGGCTTTTCCTTAGGATACAACAGTTTTTCCTTTGGTTTTCCCCCTTTGTGTTTTGGCATTGGAGGTTTCGTAGTTTTTGGTGGCTGGCCACCAACACGGGCCCCACAGGGAGGATCCATAGTCGCCGATCCCCTTAGCTGCCGAAGCTTCCATTCGGAAGAGACGGTATTTCACCACATGTGCAGGCAGCCGATCTCACGTGGCTCAGCTCAAGGCCGCATATGGAGTGGTCTACGTCGTGATGCAGCATTTGTTTTTACCGAGTCTATTACTGTGTTTCTGGGCTTCGGTTTTTTGTTTTTTATGCATTTGTTTATTTTGTTTTATGTTTGGTTTTATTAGTTAAATAAATAGGAATATGTTTATTCCATTTTGGCCCTCTCCTCTTTTAGAGGATGGGGGTGGGATTTCCTCATTCTCCTACGAAAAGTGGAGGTGGTGATCTATCCCCCTTCTCAGAACGTGGAGGTTTGGTTATCTGTGCGTCCCCTCAGACATATCATGTCCAGTATTGGTTTGTCTATCGAAAAATTAGAAGTTAAGACAAAACCCACCATATCGTGTGTGGGGATGTTATAATTCAGCGTTTAGCTAAACTTGTAGTCCAGGTTTTGTCCGCTTTATTGATCTCAACTGTAAATTTCATTTAATAAAATAAATTGCAATCTTCTTCCTCAAAAAAAGAAAAAGTATCATACAATCTTTCTAAATAAATAAATGTGAGATATGCAGGAGAAAAAATTAATTCTCAATTATAAATCACCCTCTTTTTGAAAGGAGACGCAACGTTTTGGCAGTCTAACGTTAGTCAATAACACATCCAGTACGCCTTTTTGTTTCCCGGGTATAGCTTTCGCAATGGGGGCACTGTTTCGTGCAAGCTGGGTTTTGTCCCATTACGGCATTTCCCTAATAGCTGGCCGAAAGGCGAAAGCTGTTATGTTCTGTTGACTGAGAAGTAGATCGGTGTGGCAGAAAGCGAACGATATGGCCCGCAAAATTCAACTAAAAAATAACACAAACTCACTAAAACAGCCACCCCACCCCACCCCCCCCCCCCCCCCCCCCAAAAAAAAAAAAAAAACTCAGCAGAGAGTTGTGCAACCTTATTATTCTACTTCTGTATATTTTCAGATTTATATCGGTTTGATATAAAATATCAATATTTTGTGCTAGTTTATCTTTTCTATTTTTTGAAATAATTCACACTTTTCTGTGTTTCCTCTTAGAAGTCAAGACTAGTAGCAGTTTTTTTTTGGTCCCCTGCCGTTGGCTGGCCTATATCTGTAATGTTGGCCATACTTTTTTTACTATAAAATACATCAACAATGTTAAATACAATCATAAAATACACAAATGTTATACAATCGTTTAGAAAAAAAAATATTTATTATTAAAAGTTAATTTTTTTACACAAGATCTGTTTTTACTATTTTTTTAAATAATTGCATGATATTTGTATATTTTACAAATATAAATATTATTTTTCAAAATAAATTTTACCAAGAGCTACAGAGCAGGTTGCTCACTAATCGTTTTATTTTTAATAAAAGATAACGCGTTACCTTCGGCTGGCTGGCATTTCACTCTCCAGCTAGCAATATTAATTATCGTTTTCAATGTCAAATGCCGCTGTTCGGTCCCTTCTTCGTAGTTTCTCACCTGTGCTTTTGACCCCTATATATAGTCCTCCACACTTGCTCTTCTTCTCCATATCTCAACTCCGCATAGCTTTCTCTCAATTCTTACCTCATTATCTGCAGTTGCTAATCCTGTCTTGGAGATTTCAGTCCATAAATTTATAATGGCGTCTTCATTTGGCACCAATCTATTACTTCCACTACTCCTGCTCATCTCCCTCTTCCATTTCTGCTTGGCGGCGAGGAGACTCGTTGTGTCGGATGAAACCCAAAACACACTGCTTTTCCAATACCACAATGGCCCTCTTATTACTGGCCAAATTTCGATAAATCTGATATGGTATGGCAAATTTAAGCCATCTCAACAAGCCATTATCTCAGATTTCATTACATCTCTTTCTACTTCCAATCCCACGACGGCACAACCGTCGGTTTCCAAGTGGTGGAAAACCACCGAAAAATACTACCACCTCGTTAACACCAAGAACCCTTCCGGTCTGGTCCTCTCATTGGGTACTCAGACGGTCGATGAGAGTTACTATTTGGGTAAATCACTCTCGAATAAGCAAATAATTGATTTGGCATCAAGGGGAGGCCAGAAAAATGCCATTAACGTGGTTCTGACCTCGGCGGACGTGACCGTCGAAGGGTTCTGCTCCAGCAAATGCGGTACCCATGGATCTTCCAAGGGTGCATCCGTGAAGGGTAAGAACTACAGATTTGCTTACATTTGGGTTGGCAATTCGGAGACTCAGTGTCCGGGACAATGCGCGTGGCCATTCCACCAGCCCATCTACGGGCCCCAGAGCGCACCTTTGGTTGCACCCAACAACGATGTGGGTCTGGACGGCATGGTCATCAACCTGGCTAGCCTTTTAGCTGGTACAGCCACCAACCCTTTCGGTAATGGCTACTTCCAGGGTCCAAAGGAGGCGCCACTGGAAGCTGCGTCGGCTTGTCCTGGCGTGTATGGCAAGGGAGCCTACCCCGGCTATGCTGGGGGCCTTTTATTGGACCCCACAACTGGTGCTAGCTATAATGCAAATGGTGCTAATGGAAGGAAATACTTGCTTCCAGCTCTGTTCGACCCCTTTACCAAAGCGTGTTCGACTCTGGTCTAAGAGAAGATCCTGCAACGTGCAAATATGTAGCTCATTATTGTATACATATAGTGGACCATAGAAAATAGGGATAAGAAAGAGATTTTATTTTTTAATTCATTATTTATTTTGTAATCCCATGATATATTAAACATTTCCATTAAATTTTTTTCTTCTCACCTATGTCCAAAACCCAAATGAATCCTAGGTCTCGATTGGATTCAAAAGTGCTCAACGCACTTCCATTTCATCATTATATTTTTATAATTTTTTATACAAAATATAAATTTCTATAAACCTTTTTCAAATCTCAATACTCATTTTTCAAATCCCAATACACTTTTTTTAAATCTCAATATATAATTTTCATATTCTAATATAATAATAATATTAAAAAATAAACTAAACTTATCTCAACTCATCTCATCTCCGAATCTTAAGCGACACATATCTTAAGGCAAGGTTTTTTCCGACTGCATGTGCTTTTTTCACCTAATGCTAATAATGTTTGCAACTAGTCGATCAGGGAAGTTTACTTCTATTTACAAATCAGAGAGACTCTACAATTTTTCAAAAAAGTCAACTATAAATACTTTAATACGGATCGACAATATGAAGAAGGTAAATAATCTTTCCAATATGTGATTTTTCGACCATTATTTAAGATCACATGCCACCTAAACAACAGTGTAGCGTCCAAGTCCTCCACCACCTACATTTTAATGACCATCGGGCAAGCACCTCACTTCTAGACGACGCTGCACGCTCAGATTTGTTTTTTTCACTATTTTCCCTGAAAGAGGTCTTCCTCACTTATCCATAACATAAGAGATTATTTTAAGATTAATTGTTTTGATTTAAAAAGTAAATATTCACATGTCAATCAAATTTATAAAGAGTAATTTTCACATGCGGGTAGGTTGTTAAATCAATTTTAACTCATCTTAAACTAATGATTGATGGAACTTACTATTTTTTCAACTTCTTATAAAAGAGTTAAACTCATCTTCATATATTTCATACATTTCAACCTAAAAAATAAATCATTTTCAACTTAAAAAAGTTAAACCTATCTCAATAAGACTTAAATAATCTCTACATCCAAATGTAGCCTTATAGTGATTGATGGGAATTAACATAATGGAATGACTTCTTACTCAATCATGATATATTAAGAGACTGTTTCTATTGGAAAATAAAAGAGTGCATGAATGAAATCTTAAAAATACAAGTGTTAAATTCACAAATTGTTGTTGTAAATAGGGTATGGATTGGTTGGGAGTGCTAATGAGTTAATCCCACACAAAGTGAATTCCAACTGTAGGCCCTAGAAGCAAGGTTTTAAAGTGCCATGTCAATAGACAATGTGAGACTGTGAGTGGAACACAATTAAGAGTGGCAATATGTGATATAATTGTTAACTCAATACGAACATGACAGATAAAAGCGGATTAGGATTTAGTCTTAACAGGTAGCGGGTCAAAACGGGTCAATCGTTAAGACACAATTGCATAAAGGGTTATAATGGGTTAAACTTGCTATAACTCGCTATGACCCGTTAAGACCTGTTAAGAAACTCAAATTTACTTTTATACCCTTACTCGAATTTTCCTCTCTTAAAATCGATTTCACACACCCCCCCCCTTTGTTTCCTTTTCTCCCTCTCTACTGAGTTATGAACTTACGATCTAGGGTTTGTGCCGTCTATTGTATGCATGTGCCTTGTATTGTGGTTCTCTCTCATCTTTACGTCGCCCCCTCGATTGTCAACAGCCCTCGTAGTGATGCAACTCACTTCTATGTTCAGCGTTCTCCTTTCATCTTTGCACGCAAAGGCGTTCTCCCTTCTTCCATCTTTGTCTTTACCGACTTGCCCACCCATGCAAAGGTAACTTTATTTTTGCTCTTCTAGGACTGGTTTTCTAGGATTGGTATTGTAACTTTGTTAGAGTTAGGATTTTGTAACTTTGTCTTCGTCTTTCTTGGTGTGGTTGTGTTGGTAATCAATAGTCAATACAAGTTATAATATTGTGTGCATAAACTAAGCTCTTATTACATCTGTCCCACTCTGTTATTGAGAGGGGGCTACTCTCTGAGTTATTAAATTTGAAGTGGGAGATTTTTTTATTTTCTAAGTGGATAGGATGAAAAGGTTGATGTGTTACCATCATTCCTTGTTTATCTTGAACATTTTGCCGGTTCCAAGACTAACTAGAAAAAGTTTTGAAAGCTTCATGCTGCCCAAGTTGGAAACCTGCAAAAGTCTAATTTCGGTCCCCTTATTGCTATCTTCTTGTACACTGATCTTTGTTCAAGATGCCATCTTGTACTAAAGTGATGGCTCCCTACTTTAAAGAAAAAAACACAAAATCAATGTTTATTTTTTTTATTTGAAATCATTTGTTTGCGATGCTATAATAGTGGTAGGCTTTTGTATGGATTCAATTGAATGTGAATTTATTTAATGGTGTTGTTCTTTTGTTTTAATTGTGTTTGATTAGTATTTAACTTGGAGATTATAAAATCAATCAATCTGTGTAATTTGGAATTTGAAGAAAATAAAGAGATTATAAAAATAATGGTCAGGGGAATGCAGAAACCTAAGTATTTATGAATTGCTCAATGAAGCCATTTGGATACTCCCTCAGTGCCATTTGTATTGTTGATTATTTTTATGCAAATGTTGGTGCAACACTATGCCATAATTTTGGATGCTAAGATTTGTTGTATTACATTTCACTATTGGCATAGACTGCATCCCAATGTATGAATTGAGCTGTATTTTATATATTCATCAATAGGTAAAAGTTTTTTTTTTCTCATCAATAGGTAAGATACAATTAGCATTCATTTCTTTGTTCATGGCATTAGTTGGTTTCTTCATTCCTTTGATATTATATCATATTTTCATTGCTTTGTTCATAGACTACATCCCATTATATTTCAATACTATTGTTTATATATTAGTTGGTTTCTTCATTCCTTTTATATTATATCATATTTTCACAAGATTTTCTAATAAATAAAAAATAAAAGAAGATTTTGACTTACCTAGTCTCCATTCTATTTTCATATCATGCAGTCCAGTTACAAGCGCATCATATAGCAATTGACCTACAACATACACACAAATAACATCAATATATATCTAGCACACAAGCAATTAATTAGGAAAACTTACACTTCATTAGGATACTCTCCTGCTATCCCGATATCTTTGAGGTCCTTACTATGCTAAGACCATTGGAGACTCACTGCGGACATTAGGATACCTTTCGATATCTCCATATCCTTGAAATCCTTACTATGCTAAAACCATCGGAGATTCACTGCGGACATTAGGACACATTTCGATATCCCCAAGTTCTTCAAGTTCTTACTTGGGACAAAGTACTCATTTCATATGGTAGTTCTGTCCAGTACACGTGTCACCAGTTACACATGCACCCTACCTCCACATCACTTAAAATTAACATAGAATACATTGATCATCCACTGGTGTAGAAAACACCATACATCGATAGCACCCTTTTCCATACTGGTTGGTAGAACTAATCTCACTTCTTAGCCCTCTACGAATTCATCCTGTCGCTTAACACGATAAGACCCATCTCAAATGTACATCTGTCGTATCACGCAGTTTGAGACTACTATCGAGTTATCTCATCATCCACTACTTCACATGACATTGTGCCACGTGACGACTACATTGACTCCCGACTCAACATGAGTACGACTCCTTAAGTACTCTAGTTACGCTCTTAATACTTTACTGTTATGTGACTCCGTCGCTTCGCATGTACTTCGAGACATGATACGGTTACATAGTGATAGCCGTTACTAGGGCTATTGGTCACATCACTACTCTGAGATTCATAGTTCTAGACACTACATGTGCCTTACATACCCTAGTTGTGCAACTACTTATCTTCATGACACGCCTTACGATGCATCATGACTATAGCATGTGGAGTACCCTCCACGCTTTTCGCTGCGCACTTTATTATGCACATACACCCCACGTCGAGTATACTTACTTACTCTGGTTACGCTCCTAATATTTTACTGTTACGTGACTTCGTCGCTTCGCACGTATTTTGAGACATGATACAGTTACATAGTGATAGCTGTCACTAGGGCTACAGGTCATGTCACTACTCTAAGATGCTGCTCCACAGTTCTAGACACTACATGTGCCTTACATACCCCAATCGTGCAACTACCTATCTTCATGACACGCTTTACGATGCATCACGACTATAGCATGTGGAGTATCCTCTACGCTTTTCGCTGCACACTCTATTATGCACATACACCTCACGTTGAGTATACTCCACGTATACTCCACGTATACTCTCTCTGTAGTACTCTACGCCACAACTCATATGATGCGTGTTACATGGTGCATCACTTTACTCCCATGGAGTACACTCTATGCGTACTCCATTCAAACACCTGGCCTAACATCATATTTGCACACAAAGCACCTCGTACTACACAGCACAGTTTACAACCCTACTTCATAACATCGTTCCCAACATTTTAGAACACAGCCAACCAATTTTACACAACTTCCTAACGGACTCCAAGACATTAATAACATAGTTCACAATCAATCAATTAAGCATAAATACATGAGAAAGATGGTTATACCATAGCGGGATAAATTCGTACGTTGCTCGCTTCTTGGCATGGCTAGTGGCGTTGAAAACCACTAACTTTAGTGTTAACCGCTCTATCAAAGTCAGTGTCATGACCTCAAAATTAGAATGTCTCGGGGTTCGGGTCTAGGGTTTGGTTACTAAATTTGGGTCGTAAGAGGGTGGCCAATATGGTGGGGAGTTTATTGGTGGTGGTGGAAAGATTGTATATTGCGGCTAATGCTGCAAATAGTGATGTCAACCATGTAAAGTGATGGTTTGGATTAGGGTGCTTGGTTTGACACCGAAAGCTAGAGGAACAATCATTAGAGAAAGGAAAATCTCATGGTGGTGGTAGTGAGGCGATACAACCACCGGAAGGTGGCGAATCTACAAAAATGGGTCAAACTCATACATAGGAGAGTGAGGGAGAGTGAGAGGTGGTGGTGGCTCGACTGGTCTATGGTTGGGTATGGGGGAGGTCGCCAGTGGGTGAGGAGCACCATAGGGGTGGTCGTGAGCCGTGGGTGGTGGCGGATGGTGGCACGGCAAGGTGAGGCCATGGGTTTCAAAACCCATTTCCGGTGGGGGAGGAACGACAAAGTTAGGGTGGCCACCAATAGTGGGTTTTGGACTTTGTACTCTTGAGGATGAAGAAGTTAGTATGGTAGTAGTGAGGCAAGGCAGTGGCTCATGGAGGAGCTACGACGGCTCAAAGTGGGAGAAATCCATTTCAAGTTTGGGGCTGCCATAGATGGCATGGGTGTGCTTGTCGATGGCTAGCGGTCCAAGTGTGATCGGCGGTGAGGCCTGGTGATCGACGATGGCATCTCCACGAGCTCGAAACCGAACAGGCATGGGGGAGGGGCTACGCGTAGGAAAGAGAGGGGAGAGAAGGAGAAAAAGGAAAAAAGAAAAAGGTGAAGGGTTTGGGTTTGGGTTTGATCGAAATATTTATAGGCTCGACGCTTTGAGGTTTTTAAACTGACAATCAATATGCTTAAAATGCTGATCTAAAAATACGTAAAATTAATTTAATTTAAAAAATTGAAATAAGTCAAATAAAATATTATTTTAACTTCATCATTAATAAAAATGATTAAGTTTACTAATTATTTAAAAGGAATAAATCCATATATTTAAATTAGAGATTTAAAATATAATTAAAATCTCACAATATAAGAAATAACTAAGACTAGGGTAATAAAACGATTTTGTACAATTATAATATTTTGCAGTGCTCCCAGATATTATAATTGCATATATTATAAATCTGGCTTGAATCCAATAACACTGGAAATACCTCATATAATATATACAGGATATTTAAAATATTTGATAGCATTAAAACACTGGGCACATTTTAAAACCCATGTTATCATTTAAAAAGACGCCATCGAGGTCAGGCACGTGCTTCGAGACCTGGCATACGCATCGAGACTTGTCTCGATCGAAAGAAAGATGAACGAGCTGTCACGTCATTTCCTCGAGATTCACTAAGCCTTAGAGAAAAGAGGAAGCGGGTGTTACAATAGGTTGATTAGTTAATTTAATCTTCATAAGTCATTTCAAATAATCAATAATAGTAATCATCATACTTCATATATATTTAAAAACAATATTAATATTTATAATTGCTATATGTAATCATAAGAAGGGTAATTATTAATTAGTTAATAGTGATTTAGGATAATCATAAGTTGGTTAACTATAACTAATAACACTATTATATTAGTATATTATAAATTTATATGTTAGTGAATAGTGATAAATTAGTAATAATATATTAAATAATAATAATACATTTATTACTTATAAGTTATTATTAATACTCTACATAGATATATTATAATTTATATTTTTATACTACAACTATTATAAATTATAATATGTTAATATTATAAGAGTATATATTATATATTAATATATTATACTACCACTCATAATCTATATTAATATTAATATTATAATTTATATATTATTACTTATATATACATATATATATATATATATATAAAATAGTTGTGCATTCGGTTCGATCCGGTTCGGTTTAGGGGGAGAAATATCCTGGACCGAGAACAGACCGAAAGTATTCGGTCCATAAAATAATTGGATCGGACAAGATCATATTCCATTCGGTTTGGTCCAGTCCGTCTGGTCTGGTCTAGTCGACCCCTATGTATCTGTGTAAATAGTCGTGTCATGTTGACATGATATCTTAAAGATTCATATTAGGGTTAAGATTTTTTACACGAAATCCTTAACGGGGCGTGTTTGTGTTAACCTTTTAAGTATAGTGTATATGCTTCGACACGACATGGATAGGGTTGTCAAAACGTGTATAATATTACAAGTTTATAGTGATTACTCAAATAAACCCATACTAGTAGCACTCATTCTTTGTCCCTTACATTCTCAATGGCTTTTATATAATAAAAAAATGTGAAATAATTGAAGAATTGGTCATAAAGTGAGTTCCATCCGATTATGTAAAGGGCGTTGCTAGCGACTCCAACAATTGGGACCTCGATTGGATCCCGATTTTAAATTTTTTTTTTTGATTTTTTACATGATTTTTAAGCAAGTATTTTTAAATAATGTTGTATTTTTTATATTTTTAAAAAATGTTTTAAGATGTTCAAAAAATCATATAAAAAAATATATTTTTCTTACATGATTTTTTTAACATATTAAAATATTTTTAAAAATATAAAAAAACCACAATATTATTTAAAAATACTAACTTAAAAATCATGTAAAAAAAACTAAAAGCAAATTGAAAATGGGACCCAATCGTGATCCCAATTGTCAGGGTAAATAACATTTTTCTTATGTAAAACATGTAAAATACGAATTGCCACAGTAACTCTCTACTTGTAGCTAGTTGCTATTCATTCTTCAAATTTTTTTTACTTATTTATACTTCATTTACTCCCTTATTACCATTTACTTTTATATTTCAATACAATTTTTTTTTATTGTTCATCATTTAAAAAACCTTTATTTTATTTTTCTAAGAAATATCTTAAAATTATAATTTATCTAATTTTTTTTATATGTTGATTATATTTTTTAATTTTTACGTGGCATATATATTTTTATTGTGCATAGGACTGAATTATATTACATTGTATACAATAATATTTTATAAATATAAAAAGATATATGAATATTACAAGTTTATTGATAAAAAGAAAATATTTAAAAAAATATTATTTGAATGATATAAAAAAAAGATAATCTAATGTATAATGTAATATAAAAGTCAGTATATAAAATAAATAAAAAATGAAGTTTAGTGATGTATTTAAAAAAAAAAAAGGATAAAAAAAATCATTAGGAATGTTCTAAATCCTCTTCATCTTTAGCAGAAGAGAAGAGGAAGAAGAGGAGGAAACGACATGTTGAATTGCTACAGGAATAGGACCAGCAACGAAGGATGAGATGTAGAAGGAGAAGAAAGAATAGATTGATAGATGGTTTAGACTGCATGAGGAATTGAGAGAAAAGAGAAAGTTAAGACACATGTAGGGTTTTTACCCTTTTCGACTTAATACCAACTATGTGGGGGTGGGTGGGCGAAATATGGGCAGGTGTGTAGCGGCACCTGCCACAACTTATATTAAAATGCCCACCCACTGTTTGCTTGGGCCGAGCGAATTGCCCCTCGCGCCCATGTGGGGTGGGCTGGATGAGTAGCCCTAACACACCCCACAATATTAAAGTGTTACTCACGGAAAATCTGAACGTTAACGTAAAATAGAAAGTGTTTGGTTAGGTTGGTAATATATGACACTGACTCTTGAATTGAATAAGAACACAACAAAAAATTAGTGGGTTTGAATTTGATGTTAATGGATTAGAGTCAAAATAGATTGACTTATTAATATACGATTTACAAACGGATCAATAATGGTCAATCTATTTAACACAAAATCAATTTGTTTTGACCCATTTAGAACTTATTTTAAAATTAAAATTTTATGATTTGTTAAGAATTAATATTGGTATATCTTAGTATGTTTATATATATATATTTATTTATTGTTCCCATTATAATTTTAGACCTATGCTCATATTTTTATCATATGGTTTGTAATATTGGTTTTACCACCCATATTGATATATGTTAAAATTTGAAAAATATTAATCTATATATTTTTTAAGATATTGTGGTTATTAATACATATAAATTTTTAAATTTTGCGTAAAATTATGCTATTTAGATCAAATGAGTTATGCACGACTTATCAACCCATTTGTTGATGTAAAATTTAGTAGTTGGCAATTGTCTAGTGAAAAACCTAATATAATTGAGTTGTAACTAATGGTGGACAGAGTAAACATGAAGATGATCAAGATGGCTCGAGAAAAATAGAACACAGTGATCTCGCTCGACACTCGCTCGACATGGCGCTCGAGCGAAGTCCAGGCAGAGACTTCGCTCAACACTCGCTCGACATGGCGCTCGAGTGAAGTCCAGGCAGAGACTTCGCTCGACATTCGCTCGATATCCCGCTCGAGCGAAATTCATCTTAATCGAATTTCTCTAGGGTTTGAGCGCCGTTTGAGCAGAGGACTTATAAATACATCCTTAAGTCTTCTGCTGGAAAGAGAGAGAGAAAAATAGAGGGAGAGCCAAGGAGCCCCATTTCATCCCTTGAGAGAAACATCTCCATTGTTTCAAAGAGCATTCTCTTGGATTATATTTCTCCCCCACAACACACATTCATAATTTTTAGTGAATCCATTGGAGTGGATGTGTTCATCAAGCTGGAAGAGTTCTTCAAGGTGCTTGGATGAAGAAATCAAGGTGTTCGTGTGAGAAGCTATAGAAAGGTCGGGGTTCTGGCACTAGATGCGTGTAGAGATCGAGTGGGTCACTCGTGGTGTTGCAAGATAAGTTTAGATGCTCTTGTTGGTTTGTAAGTGTTTCTAAATTAGTTGTAACAAACTAAAATTTCTATAGTGGATTAGAGGTGGTGTCTTACACCCGAAGTGGTTTTAGATTTTGAAGAGATTCTTCAAATGAGTTTCCACTTCGTAACCAAAATCTGTGTGTTGATTTCTCCTTTGATTGCTTGTGTTTATTGATTAATTTTTTAAACTGCTATCATTTCTGTTAAACACCTATTCACCCCCCTATAGGTGTGTAAGGTAATTAGCGACCGCTTTTTCAATTGGTATCAGAGAGGGTACACTTCGTTAGGATTAACTTCCTGAGTGTGATCCTGCTTTGGTGGTTAAAATGGATAGGTCTCAATCCCTCTCATCACCACCATATTTTGATGGTAGCAACTATACTTATTGGAAAGTTCGAATGAGAGCGTTTCTTAAGTCTATAGATGAACGTGTGTGGGTGTCCTTGATAAGAGGATGGAAAGAGCCCGTCACCATTGTTGATGGAGTAGAAGTTCCCACAGATGTGGACAACTACTCAAAGGATGAGTTGAGTGAGATTAACTGGAATAGTAAAGGCCTAAATGCAATTTTTATGGCCGTGTCCCAAGAGGAGTTCAAACGAATCTCCATGTGTAATATAAGCAAAGAGGCATGGAACATTCTTGAGATTACTCACGAAGGAACTAGGGCTGTAAAAAATTCTAAACTCCAAATGCTTACCACCAGTTTTGAGGAAATCAGAATGAAGGAGGATGAAACCTTTGATGTCTTTTATGCAAGATTGAATGACATTGTAAACACTCGGTTCAACTTGGGAGAAAAAATCCCAGAAAATAGAGTTGTACGAAAAGTTCTCAGATCTCTTCCTGAGAGATTTCGTCCCAAGGTTACTGCAATTGAGGAAAGTAAAGACTTGGATGTCATGAAAATAGAAGAGCTGGTGGGTTCCCTGCAAACTTATGAACATACTCTGCCATTGGATAGGAAGAGCAAGTCCATTGCTCTTAATACAATTCAAGAGGACTCAGATGAGTCATTCGATGAATTAGCAATGAGTGACAGAGAAATAGCATTTTATGCTAAGAAGTTCAGAAAAATGTTTGTAGCAAAAAGGCACAGGAGCCAAAGACCAGAGAAGAAGAAGTTTGGGAGATATATTGAGGGGTCAAGCTCAGAGAATAAAGAAAGAGCTTCCAACAATTACATTAGACCTAACAAGGACAAGACACAAGTACAGTGTCATGAATGTCGTGGATTTGGTCACATTCGCTTGGAGTGTGCAAATTATAAGAAGAGCAAAGAAAAGGCAAAGATTGCCTCTCTAAGTGAAAGTGAGTCTGAATCGAGTGACTCATCTGGCAACTCCACTCCCAAAAGGAATCTCAACTACATGGCTTTTACATCTTCCGTTGGAGACATAGATCAGTGCAGTGAACAAGCTTTTGATGATTGTAACATACCGGAAGATGAGTCCGAGTGTGAAGATCAATTGCAAGAAATCTATGAAAAACTTTACAAGGAGTGCGTGAAATTGAGAAAAGTCAACAAAGTACAGACTGAAAAGATAATTCAGTGCAAACAAGAAAATGATGAGCTCCAAGGCAAACTGAATGAAGCTTATATCTTGACTGACCAATTGCGAAAGAAAAGTGAGGCTTTGGAAGATGCTATGGAAACTAAGGAAAATGAATTAACCCAGCTAAAGGGAAGATTGCAAGCCTTTTCCACTAGAAAAAAAATCTGGACAAAATTCTAACTCTTGGAAAGCCCTCAGGAGACAAGAGTGGAATAGGATATGTTGGAGGAAAGTTTGAAGTGGGTACGAGCTCGAAAACTCCTCAAAACAGCATGGTGAAAAATCACTCACTAGCAAAGGGAAAGAAAGTCATACATGCACAAAAGTTTGTTTCATTTCAAGAGAAACAAATAGCTCACAACACAAGACCCGTGTGTCATCACTGTAGGAAGTTGGGTCATGTGAAAACAAATTGTTTGAAATTTAAAAGACTCACCAGAAAAGCTCCTAAGGATGACTTGCCCTTCAAGAAACAACAAACTCACAAAGAATACCGCATTTGTCATAATTGTGGCAAGTATGGTCACATCCGGCCTAACTGCTATGAGCTCAAGAAGCTCTCTGTGAGAAATAAAAGGAGACAACCAAAAGGAGATCACATAAATCTGTGGGATCAAGTCATGATTCTCACTAGACAAAATGCTCGTCTAAATGCCAAGATAGACAACCTGACAAGTACCCAGAAGGCTGTGCAAGTCAACTCTCCAAAAATCAAAAGAGTGTGGGTCAAGAAGGAGGAAAGAGACACATGTCACATTGCTCACATTGCCTTGAAGACCCAGAACAATTCACTGTAGTATCTTGATAGTGGGTGTTCTCGACACATGTCCGGTGATAAAACTCTTTTTAAGACAATTGAAGAGTACAAATGTGGGACAATGACATTTGGAGATGGTGGAAAAGCAAACATAATTGGGAAAGGTGAAATTAACATTACTGGACTACCGGCATTGAGAGAAGTTCTATATGTTGATGGATTAAAAGCAAATCTTCTTAGCATAAGCCAAATATGTGATAATGGTGCCGAAGTTCGGTTCTCAAAAGATATGTGCGTTGTTTCTGATAACTATGGACAATGCTTGATGCAAGGAACCATGACCTCTGACAATTGCTATGGTATCGCTCCCACTTCACAGTACAGCTGCAATAGTACTAAAAGTGAGGCCACTACTCTCTGGCATCAAAGACTTGGGCATGTGAATCACAAAAATCTGTCAAAGATTGCTAAGAAAGAAATGGTGATTGGACTGTCCGAACTTGGAAAAGTGGATACATCTGTTTGTGGATCATGTCAAGTGGGAAAACAAGTTCGAGCAGCCCACAAGAACACAATAGATATCTTGACCAAAAGACCCTTAGATTTGTTACACACTGATCTTATGGGACCCTCTAGGACTGAAAGTCTGGGGGGAAAGAAATACATACTGGTGATGGTAGATGATTTCACCAGATACTCTTGGGTAGAATTTTTGAGGGAAAAGGATGAGGCTTCAAATGTGATAAGGAACTTATGTAAGAAGCTTCAAAATGAACAAGGGAACCCTATTGTCAGAATCAGGAGCGATCATGGACAAGAATTTGATAACTCAAGTTTAGAGAAATTCTGTGATGAAGAAGGCATTCGTCAAGAATTCTCTGCTCCCATTACTCCACAGCAAAATGGAGTTGTTGAAAGAAAAAATCGAGTTATCCAAGAAATGGCTCGAGTTATGATGCATACCAAAAATGTTTCTGCTCATTTTTTGGGTGAAGCTGTGAACACAGCATGTCACATTGTGAATAGAGTCTACCCTCGACCCAACACTTCTCAGACACCATATGAGCTGTGGAAAGGAAAGAAGCCAAATGTGAAGTACTTCAGGGTGTTCGGGATTAAGTGTTACATTTTGAGAGATAGGAAAAATCTAGGTAAGTTTGACTCAAAGAGTGATGAGGGAATATTCCTTGGTTATTCCAGAAACAGTCGTGCTTACAGATGTTACAATCTACGCACCCAAACTGTCATGGAATCCATCAATGTGGTTATAGATGATACTCCTAAAGAGGAGTTGAATCAAAATCTAATTGATACACCAAGTGGAACTGAAGAGAACTCTAGTGAACTTAATGAAGATCAAGAGATCTCATCAACTGAAAAAGTTCATATTCACAAGGAGCCATCTTCGAGAGTGAAGCTAAACCATCCTCAAGATAACATAATCGAGAATGTAAATGAAGGGATGAGGTTGAGGAAGAAAGTGATAAGTCAACTAGCTCACTCATGTTACATCTCTCAGATTGAACCAAAAAGGGTGGAAGAAGCCTTAAAGGATGAGAATTGGACAAATGCCATGCATGAAGAAATTAATCAATTTGTGAGAAATGATGTGTGGTACCTGGTCCCAAGACCTGAAATGCACAATGTTGTAGGTACAAAATGGATCTTCAAGAACAAATCTGATGAAAATGGAATGATTGTACGGAATAAGGCAAGATTGGTGGCACAAGGTTATGCCCAAATGGAAGGAATAGACTTTGATGAGACATTTGCACCGGTGGCAAGGCTTGAGTCAATCCGAATACTATTGAGTATTGCTTGCCATATGTGTTTCAAACTCTATCAAATGGATGTAAAGAGTGCCTTCCTAAATGGAATACTTTAAGAAGAAGTGTATGTCGAGCAACCAAAAGGTTTCGAGGATCTAAAATATCCTAATCATGTCTATAGGTTGAAGGAAGCCCTATATGGGTTGAAACAAGCTCCCAGAGCCTGGTATGAGAGGCTAACTTCATATCTTTTGAAGCACAAGTTTCTACGAGGAAGTGTTGATAGGACACTTTTCATCCGGAAAGTGGGTGAGGAAATAACTGTAGCTCAAATTTATGTGGATGATATTGTGTTTGGATCATCTATTGATGACCTAGCTCTCGAGTTTGCAGAAGAAATGAAGAATGAATTTGAGATGAGTATGGTGGGTGAGCTAACTTTTTTCTTGGGACTCCAAGTAAAATAGCTAGATGAAGGGCTGTTCATATCACAGTCAAAATATGCAAAGGACTTGCTGAAAAAATTTGGACTAGATGAGAGTAGCCATGCTAGAACTCCTATGAGCACAAGTGTAAAACTCAGTGCTGATGTGTCAGGAAAGGGGGTTGAGCAATCTCTGTACAGAAGCATGATTGGGAGCCTACTGTATCTCACTGCTAGTAGACCTGACATTGCTTTTAGTGTCGGCGTTTGTGCTAGATTCCAAGCAAACCCCAAAGAATCTCATCTTGTGGCTGTCAAACGTATATTTCGCTATGTGAATGCTACAGTGAATTATGGAATTTGGTACTCCAAAGAGTCTAACTCTGAGCTTGCAGGCTACTCTGATGCTGATTGGGCTGGAAATGCCGATGATAGAAAAAGCACTTCAGGTGGATGTTTTTATATGGGAACAAATCTTGTTGCTTGGATGAGTAAGAAACAAAACTCCATTTCCTTGTCTACAGCTGAAGCTGAATACATTGCTGCTGGGAGTTGTTGTACTCAATTGCTATGGATGAAACAAATGATTCGTGATTATGGCATTACTCAAGGTGTGATGAGCATCTACTGTGATAATACTAGTGCCATCAACATCTCTAAAAATCCTGTCCAACACTCTAGGACCAAGCATATTGACATTAGGCATCATCTCATTTGGGAACTTGTAGAAACACACGCAATTACTCTTGAGTACATTCCCACCGAACATCAATTAGCGGATCTTTTTACGAAACCATTAGATGGTCTTTGGTTTGAGTGTCTTAGAAAGACGATTGGTATTTGTGCCTTAACACAAGAGATGTAACATACATTTCATACACACTGCATGCATATTTTTTTCTTTTGATCTGTTACTTTTCTTGTTTTATTTCCTTCTTTGTCTTTCCTCTGACTCACTTGTCTTTCCTTACAAGCATGTGTCTTGTGAAAATTGTATCATAGACTTATGCTGCAAAGGTGTAAGATGTGTGTCACTTTTAATATGCGTTTTGCCACACACACTGCACGCCTAGCTCGATCTCTTGACATTTGACCTTATGTGAGACTTTGGGAAGGCAATCAAAAGTGTAAGGAAGCCCTACGAGTGTTCAGATTTGACCTCAGGCTAGATGATCTGTGTAAGAACTTTTGTTTCTCGAAAGGAAAGAAAATGAAGAGGCTCTATCATTGTATTAATTTGAAAAAAAAAGGGGCCAAAATACAAATCCTGAATCTGGTTCTATTAGACACAAGAAATTAGGTCCTAACAGCATTGGGTTTGACTTTCTGCACTTTGAAGGGTCTCTCAAGCACCTATGGTTTCTTGTTTAGCCAAACCCCACTCACACCTCTCGGTTAGAATTTCTTGATCGAGTAAGGGCACTGCCTAAACACGCATATTCATATTAATTGTGACATACAATATTTATACTTGCATGGTATTTAGAATATGATATTATTTTACATTTGCTATGCTATGAATGGTTTTAAATTGTCCCCACTGAAGTTTGAAATCACTACTGTGAGTATTACTCTGAAACTGGGCAAAAATGAAATCTCGCTCGACGTCTCGCTCGACCATAAAATTTCGCTCGAGCGAAAAACCCCTATATCGTGCTCTGCATCGCGTGACAAGCCAAAATGATAGAATTCGTTTTCTAATCATTTCTCTCGCATTTCCCTCCTCCCAAACACCCAATCCACGCCAAACTCTCTTCATTTTAAGCAAGAAGAAGCATCCCATTCACGGTAAGCCCTCTTCTCTCCAATTCTTCTTCCATTCATTTCCATATCTCATTCCATCCATAAGAAAAATGTTGGGTTGTGATAGTTTTGGATTCTCTTGTATTTAAGAAATCTGGTGGGTCATTCTGGGTATGGATGATCCTATGAGAGTGCTGTTGTATCTAGGGAGGGATGGGATCATTGATTGGGTGTTAAACCCATGTTTGCACAGCATGCACACTACTTGTTCGATGAAATGCTTCAATGAAAATTTGTCTTTCATATTGTCTCTCTTTTGGTGCATTGATCTTTTAGACAAAATGTAGGTTTCATTCATAGTCTGCACACCTTCTTGATAACATTGTTGGGTCACATTTTAGTCATTTTAGGCATGTTAGGCATTTTAAGCATTTTAGGCATTTTATCATGTCATATATGCCTCACTGTCTGTGCTTGGTCCGTCTACAGCTGCCATGGCATCACGGCGTGTTAGTCCTCGCACTGCCACATCCGCCTCTCGGACTTACTTCCACAGTCCCCAAGCCGAGGAACTCTACACACAGAATTTTTCTCATCGCTCCCTTCTTGTGGAACGTGAAGCTCTTCTCGGTGAGTTTTGGGATACCTATCCCATCGTCTCTCAGATCTTTGAGTCGCGCCAGTGGCTCGCTTTAACCACTGGTCATCCCGCTCCCTCGGTGGAGTTGGTTAGGGAGTTTTACTCAAACATACATGTCATCTCAGAGGGATCTTTTCAAGTGGATATCCGGAATATCACTTTCCGTGTGACTCCCGATCTTGTGGCAAATTTACTAGGGGTACCACGAGTAAATAATCCAGTCTACCCCTATCTCTATACCCCAGGCCCTAGCAAACCTGATTTGGGTCGTTTTCTCACCAGGTCTCCTATAACTTGGACTGGGATTCCTCCTCTAGTGACCAAGTCGTTTCCCCATGCATACCAAATTGTGAGTCGGATTGTTTTGACAAACATCTACCCTACTGGACATTATAGTGACATTGGTCCGGATCGTACCCTTCTACTTCATGCCTTGCTCACTGATGTCACTATTGATTTGGGCAGTCTTCTCTGTCGGGTCATGATAGAGGCCCATATGTTGTCAAATTTTCGAACTGGTCTTCCTCTTGCTTGTCTCATTACGAGGATAGCCTTGGCTCAATCTGTGTCCATCACTCCCCAGGAACTTAGAGTGAATCTTAAGACACCAATTGGACGGAAGACCATGCAACTAAGTCAGGCGCATCTTCCTAATGTTGAACCCGCTTTTGCACATTCAACCCAGAGCGGACCCATTCCTCACGCTCCTGAGTCCAGCTCCGGTCCTTCCAGCTCGGGTCTGATGCCACCTGCTACAGAACCAACCCGGCAGACCCTATTGGATTTTCTGATTAGCATTCAGCAGTCCGTGACCAGCATGGATACCCGCATTGATAACCGACTTAACAGCCTGGAGACTCGGGTTACTCAATTGGATACTCATATCAATGCTCGGTTTGACACACTTGACACTCAGGTGATTGAACTTGGCAATCAAGTTCAGCATCTTCTTGCTGAAGAGGAAGAAACTGATGAAGATTGAGACCCCTTACCATTTGTGACAAAAAGGGGGAGTGATCTTAGGGGGAGTAGCTAGATTTAGGGGGAGCTAAGCTACATTGTAGGGGGAGTACCTAGCAGTTTGATGTTTTCAGTTTTTACTATGTGATTAAACTTTTTGAACTCTTGATGTATTCTGTGTTGAACTAATTGCTATTGAAGGTTTAATGTTAAATTTTTGTGGCAATATTTTTTTTACGTTTGAGTTCATTTGTTAAATTCCTTGCAAGTGTTTTCTTTTGGTACGTTTATATGTTTGTTAAATGTGCAGATACTTCACTTGCCAAGACTAAACCTACATGTGGAAGTCCTGTTGTTTGTGTGTGATAGGATTAAGTCCAATGTATAGGTTAGAGGTTTTGTCACAGAAATGCCAAAGGGGGAGATTGTTGATGTAAAATTTAGTAGTTGGCAATTGTCTAGTGAAAAACCTAATATAATTGAGTTGTAACTAATGGTGGACAGAGTAAACATGAAGATGATCAAGATGGCTCGAGAAAAACAGAACACAGTGATCTCGCTCGACACTCGCTCGACATGGCGGTCGAGCGAAATCCAGGCAGAGACTTCGCTCGACACTTGCTCGATATCCCGCTCGAGCGAAATTCATCTTAAACGAATTTCTCTAGGGTTTGAGCACCATTTGAGCAGAGGACTTATAAATACATCCTTAAGTCTTCTGCTGGAAAGAGAGAGAGAAAAATAGAGGGAGAGCCAAGGAGCCCCATTTCATCCCTTGAGAGAAACATCTCCATTGTTTCAAAGAGCATTCTCTTGGATTATATTTCTCCCCCACAACACACATTCATAATTTTTAGTGAATCCATTGGAGTGGACGTGTTCATCAAGCTGGAAGAGTTCTTCAAGGTGCTTGGATGAAGAAATCAAGGTATTCGTGTGAGAAGCTATAGAAAGGTCGGAGTTCCGGCACTACATGCGTGTAGAGATCGAGTGGGTCACTCGTGGTATTGCAAGATAAGTTTAGATGCTCTTGTTGGTTTGTAAGTGTTTCTAAATTAGTTGTAACAAACTAAAATTTTTATAGTGGATTAGAGGTGGTGTCTTACACCCGAAGTGGTTTTAGATTTTGAAGAGGTTCTTCAAATGAGTTTCTACTTCGTAACCAAAATCTGTGTGTTGATTTCTCCTTTGATTGCTTGTGTTTATTGATTAATTTTTTAAACTGCTATCGTTTCTGTTAAACACCTATTCACCCCCCCTATAGGTGTGTTAGGTAATTAGCGACCGCTTTTTCACCATTGACGGGAAAAAAATGGGTTTAAATGAGTCGTATCTCATGTGAACATATTTATAATTAATTATTAAATTATTTAAAACAACTGACGACATTATCCATTATCTAACTGAGATAGATTAAGATTTAAAAGTTTGACATGTTTAGCTTAACACCTCAAACTTTAAACAAGATTTGTAGCTGACATCTAAAACAAGGGGATAAAATATGAGAGAGAGAGAGAGAGAGAGAGAGAGAGAGAGAGAGAGAGAGAGAGAGAAATGTTGGCATGAGCAAACTAACCATTTAAATTCAAATATAGGAATATCCATGGTATTTCATTACTAGCAACACGAATTGAAGTTATTGATTCTTGGGGTCAAAGAGAAGGAAAGTTAGACTACATTTTGTGCTTCAATGTTACATTAATTACACATAAAGTCGTTGAGTTAGCCAATCTCAAAACTCACCTAGAGAAAGACGCATGAGCACTCGATCAAACACCTACAAATAATTCCTACTAGACACCAAAATATCATTCACAGCAGTTTATTCCTCTGCCCGAGTTTGGAGCAAACATCAGCAAGGAAAGCGAAGAAAGTTGCAAAGAAGCACATTAGCCACGACAATATGAGCATTGCCCAATCCCACATATCTTTTTTGGGGAAGTGACCCCTATCTGATACAAGCAAGGCTCTATAAACAGCTTCAGATAAGGCATAGGCAGTGACAGGGTCTGATTCTTCTGCAAGATATCCATACTGTGTGAGGCACACAATATCATACACCCCAGTTGTCTCTGATACCCCTAGCCATTCACATATCTTCAGCCGGCCCTCGATCCTCTCCTCTGTCGATAACATGTCTCCATGTGTTAAGATCAGTAGAGGGTTTTCATCTGCAGCACCAATTGATCCAATACTTGTTATATGAGGAGTGCTACACTCACAAAGAAATTACTCAAAAAATAATCTCACAAACTCACAAGCCTCTATGTGAGCCATCAGATTTGCATTACAATAAAAGTAACTCTACAATTTGACAGACTACACCACGACACATCAATTTTTGTAATTAGTTTTATATAATCATATTGTGAATAAAGTATTTCTTAAAAAATAATATAGTGTTAAACAGGTCCAAACTCAAAAGGTTTTAAGCAATTGAGACAACATTAGCAGTTAGCACGTGTATTTCAACTGGCCAAGATGATATTACCTTCAAAGTGGACATCCTGAGTCCTGACTAGGAAAATCAATTACTTCAAGAAAGGCCAAGGAACAGATGGTAAAAATCTTTTTGTCTTCTATTAAGTTGTGGCTTACATTTCATGAGTAAAATTCATTTGTTGTAGGGTCGGAATGACCATCATGGAGGATGTATTCAGTTTAGTCATGATTGATAAGAGATTGAATAAGAAAATCACTTTCAAACTTTTAGTGGATGAAAACGTATCTGTTTTGAAAAATGACAAGAAACTTCAGTGAATTACTTTCATAATTATGTTTTACAGAGTAGGTCTTCTGTTGTGCTCATTGAATAGTGCTTCATATTATAATGTTTGCTGCGAAAATGATTTCTGTACTTCAATATCATAATGATTACGATGTTTAATCATATGGAACCAATTTAGGTGGTCAAAAGAAATCTTGCTTGGTTGCATACTTGAGACAAGTAGAAAAAATAAACCAACTTTATGATTACAGAGGTCTTACTGGTTTTTTTAACAACAGGACAGGACAAGAGTTCTCTGATGGCCTCCAGTGGCTTGAAATCACCTGCTTTTGAAGCTCTATAGATCTCTGCTATATTAGCCACCACCATTGCATAGTTCACCCTCCTTTTTATGAATTTTAAAGATAAATTCATGGAGTTATTTTCCATATGATCATTGTTCAATGCATCATCTCCCAACCTTAAGCATAGCTGATTATGATGAACACCATCAGTCATCCAACTCGACAATTCTTCAAGATTCTCACCCATTTCATCATAATTAAAGCCCCTCGAATCATACACACAAAACCCACTTTGCATAGACCTCAACACATTATGCTCTTTCATAAGCATAGAGGTGAAATCAGAAGAACTCCCTGCAACAGAAAACAGGATACTACTTCAATGATCCGGCATTATCTTGAATCAGTACAAATCAAACATCTTTGAGTGCATTTTTGGCACCAAAACGCACAACATAAGCAAACTAGAACTTATAAAGAAGTGGCTTTACCTAGTGATGTTTGATCGAATGGTATAAGTCCAGAGCGCCCAAGAACACTGTACATAAGGTTGACGAGTGAGCTTTTGCCTGAACCAGTAAAACCCAACAAGAGAATTGTAATAGTTGGAGGAATGTCCATGTCTTCCTTGTTGATTCCACCCGTAGGCACCCAAAAATCACCAGAACGATACGTGAAAAGCTTGTGCCGAAGCTCGTTTAGCCCATCAGGTGCAACCAAAGCCAACCTTTCCATCTCCCTTAGCACTTTAAGCCTAGGTGTTAGGCTTGAGACGTTTGGGAGGTCAAACTTGAGCTTCAAACATTCATCAAACTTGGCAGCCGAACGCCACCAAAGATGAACCATTTTCGATAACCCATACTCATCTTCTTCTTGTTCATCAACCGAAGACAGTCGGCTTTTCATCTCTTCGAAATTCTTGGATTTCTGCAATGATGGTGACTTGTCGTGGATTCAAAAGCTGTATGTGCGTTTGTGAGAAGAGTTTTTGGCTCTTGTTCCTGATTCCACTGTTGCTAAAAACTTCAAAATCAATACAAACAGACAAAAAGAGTGATCAAGGATGGCTTTCGTTGTCCAGAACCAACAGATGGGAGCAGGAGGAAAGAGTTTTTCACGGGTTGGGGTAGTCAGGAAAGAGTTGCTTCCTAGCTCCTTCGTGTACTAGAACTTAAATTTGGAATCTTGTGTACGGAAATACCACATGCGGTAAGTTCATAAAGACAAAAACAAATAGTGATGGGCACAGTGCAGTAGTAATATTTTGAATGAGAATATTGCAACATCTAAAAAGAAATAAAAAAATTATATAAAAATAATTTTATACATTGATGTACATCAATGTATAAAATTATTTTTATACAACTTGCTTGTAATCAGAATGTTTTCGAATAATTCGTATCGGTACATATCTTCATCCAATCACGCATGCTGATGATCTGATCGCAGAAACTTCCCCCAGAACTTGTGGGTGTGGAACAAGAGAGGCCATCAACTGTAATGATATATAAGGCTTTTGGTGTCAACTTCAGTGTCGGAGATGAACGAGTACTTTATGCACATGGTGAAGTATGTCAGAGAATGACATAGAAAGATAAATATAAATGGATGAAACATCATGAAAGTTCCAAGAACGTGTGCATATTCATAATAGAGCATCTTCTGACCAGCCCATCTGATCTTTAGGAAAGCCCAGTCCACCTATTAAAATTTGACAAATCAGCTCATTCATTTAGAGATCACGCACTGCATCACACCCGACAGCCGCCGGCTCCCCCCCCCCCCCCCCCCAAAACAAAAAAAACAACAAAGAAAATGCAGCAAAACTCGCACCAAAGAGGCAAAAATCGCAAGATTCGTATTCTTGCATCAGTTAGATAATTAAATCGCAAGATCCTAGAACAGCAGATGCATTCATCTACAGATTTTTATATCAGTTAGATAATTACAAATCAGTTGATTCGTATTATTTTTCAGTAACTAATCCAGTTTTGGGAAATGGCCCACATTTCAAATTCTTGTATTGATCTTTTAAACTTCGAAGTCCACTTCTTGATTCAATCTAAATTGCCAATTTGATCAGGCATCGCATATTCAAAATCATTGCAAGCAAGATCCAGATATTAAAAAAACATATACACGGCAACGGTAAATATATGGGGCCCGGCATCGGGGCCCTTTGCGCCCGATTTTTTAATTAGAAAAAAAAAATTTAAAAATTAAAAAAACCACATATATTTTATCTACCTACATTATTTTATTATTTTTATAAAAAATAAGCACATATTAAAAAAAAAGTGTAAAATTTTTGTTCGCAAAGAGCCCCTATGCCAGGCCCCCATAGCATTGCCATTGCCTGCATCATATTATTGTAGTTGCTATTTTGTGGATGAAAATTCTTTAGAAACTAAGCAAGAGATGTTTTTCTTAAACCATAATAAATAAATATATACATATCTTGCTGGACGTTTGGAAGATTAAGACAGAGACCTAGAAAGAAGTCAAATATAAATGGCTATGCTCAAAATAACAGGAGAAAAATGAAGAGCTGAGAATAACGATTAATTGAACTTGTTTTAGATGAGATAACAACTCCCTAACTTCTTGCTGTAACCTTATACCAGACATGATACATGGTTCTGGTAAAAAAAAAAAAAACCAGAAATAAATTGTAGTTTTAACATATTTTTAGAAGATTTCTATTTTATTTGATGCCTAGTAAGAATCCAATATCATCCTTTTGTCGTTTGAATAAAAGGGAAAGAATGTCATGGGAGAAATTCATGAAAGATGCTGGTGCATGAACTTGGACTAAGGTCCTCTAAATTTCTTGGGATAATGATCTGTAACAATTACCAAACTCTATTTGCTTTGGTTTTCTTTGAAGGAGCAATTACCAGATGTCATATTTAAAAGCCTACATTTGGCTTCGGTTTAAGGCCATTTGCACATTGCTGGCAGTTTAACAATGCTCTCATTGAGTACATTGAAACCATTTTACATCAAAACTTTAAATTGAAATCATTTTCCATTTCAAAGTTGGCATTCTAATAAAATTAAGTACACTGTTAAATTATTGTAAACCATTCAAGTAGTAGCTTGTGCATTTCTGAGCCCATTGAGTCATTTACACAAACACTTGGTATGCTATATATTTTTGCTCGGTGGCCACACCATGCTATGCAACTCGTAGCCCAGATTACATACAGAAAATCATTCGATTTAATTCATTACAAGACTAACCCTAAAACTAGAAAATCAGTCAATCATAGAAATGCTATTCTATCATACAGATGCCTAGATTACAAGCACAGCTAAACTGTGAAATCACAGCGAGTTCTGCATCGCTGCGTTGCCGTCTGTCGAGTTCAAATCACTTCGTTGCCGCCGTCGAGTTCAAATTGTAGAACAATTACCAGCAAGAGTGGTTTCCGGTCATCGAGTTCACAACTTCGAGAAATTATCGCTGTCGAGTTCATGATTTTGTGCAGCAAGAACTCCATTTGAGTAGAACATTAGTATAATTTTATATGATTGAAGATGACAATCATTTTATATGTGTGTGCCCATCTGATTTCGGGCCTGCGTAATTTCTTTAGGTGCGATTTCTTGACTCCAGAGAGTGAAAATATGTTGGCTTTGGATTCTTTCGGGTCTGAATGTTTGTATTGGAATTGATAGAGTCCATTCATCAAACACCTACAATGCTTACGGATTGATACAATTACAGAGGCATAGTTTGTTATTCTGTTTCGTTGCTGAGCTGTACATACAATTTAATTATTCCTTATTTGTTATTTCATTATTTTATTACCTATAAATAACGGCTGATATACATGACAATAAATGAGAATTATTCTTTCTCCTCCATTCCATTATTCCCCTTTCGGTTACCATCGTCTTCCCCCGTGTTGCTCGGTTCTTAATATGGTACCAGAGCTATGAGCTCAAACAACAAATCTCATGCTTTCTCCAACCCAGAACTCAATCTCACCACCCTGCAAGTCCATACTTCATCCAACCTGGAGAATGAGCCTCATCCTCTTTGGTTCCTGATCTTCTAACCACTAAAAATTACATCACATGGGCAAGGATTATGCGCCGAGCTCTTAATATCAAAAACAAATTGGGATTCATTGCTGGCAAGATCTCGAAACCAACAAACACTTCATACCTTCTCTATCTCGCCTAGGAACGCTGCAACGACGTCATAACCGCCTGGATCCACCACTCTGTCAATCCATAACATAGATCGAGCATTGCTCATGGTGAAACGGCAGCCAACGTTTGGAACGTTCTTCAGGAAAGGTTCTCCATCCAAAATGCTCTACGCATCTTCCAACTTACCAAATATATCTCTTCCTCAACACAGAATGGTGATTTTGTCAGCCAATATTACAACAAACTCAAAAGTTTCAAAAGTTCTTGGGATGAGCTCGAGATTTACGAACCCATGCCAGAATGCACCTGTGGAGCAGTTCATATTGTGACGCCTCCAACTAATGTCTGAGATTTAACGTAAGTCAAAGGGTCAGGATAAATAATATTAAGTTACTCACCCGCGTACATATCATGATCTTAATAGATAAAATATAGGAATTTTATTATACACAGTGGATAAGGTCAAGTATAAAATTTTTTAAAAATCATATATGGCAATTTTAACTTGCAACTTCTACATTCTACTTTCATTCATCTAAAATTGTATTGTTATATATACATGCCCAAAATAGTTATCAGTATCAACCAAATAAAAATACATATCAAAAGATATCCCTATGGTCACTTGGGTTCTTTCTTAATTTCGAGAAATTCCCTCCCATAACAGAACATATCCAAACTAAGACAACGGTTTTACTGAAGATAATGTCCCTGTGGTGTTGAATAAACCCCACATACAGATAGGGAATCATCCAATCCCAAAATTAAACAGCAACCCACACACTACTCCTCCTCGACAAAAGTAGGTGTACTGTGATACCACAAATCCACCGGCTGATCATATATAGAAATTCTCAGGGATGCAAAAGTGAAATCTACATAAGAACTGTATTTACAAAATCCCTCACGACTCCTCGGAGTCTCTTATGTCATCGGAGCTTTCCCCCTATTGCCCATCACATCCTGTACATAATTTATACATACAAGAAAGAAATATAAAACCACAAAAGAGTGAGATTTTCTTAAAAACTTTAGTAAGTACATAATTAGCTTAATAAAGTATAGACACATCCATTATTAATCTTTTACGAAAAGAAACTAACAGAACATGATCAAATACATGTTTCATAGGATTCATCAATAACCTACACAGGTTTACACTCTTACGATATCTTAAATTTCTTTTTCTTAACCATTAACACCTTCTTAAAAACTTATTCAATTATTATCTTCAATGGGCGTTACGTATCGCCGTCCCCATCGCAGATAACTCTTGTATAGCATATCTATCTTTTATCACCAGTGGGCGTTACGTATTGTCGTCCTCATAGCATATAACTCATTAATCACCCGGGCGTTACGTATCGCCATCCCCGTTATGATGAGTCTCGTGTCAATCTTCCGAGTGTTATGTCTCACCATCCTTGTCTTTACATGGAACATACGTAACATAGTGGGCGTTACGTCTCGCCGTCCCATCTAATCATATCATTACCACGAGCATTACGTCTCGCCATCCCCGTGATAATACATATCACTCTTATCATATGACAAGCGTTACGTATCGCCATTCCTATTAGCATGTCAGTCATTCGGATATTACATTTCGCCATGCCCGACACGACGTGACTAACTCATCCATATATCTTATTCTTAGTTGTTTCTTTCCTATTCTTAAGAATGTTTCTCAAGTACATGATGTATCACTTTTATTAATCCTCACCACATATTAGAACATGTATTTACTCTTAAACTATCATATACTCACATATGTATGTATCTTAAATTCTGCCAAGTGTTTTGCACATACTATACACTTAGATAACACATATAATTCCTTCTTATCTCAATGTCCACATTTATCTAAACAAAGATCTAAAAATCAGCAAAACAGGGTGTGACAACCCCGAATTTTCTTGTACTTTGCATTTATTTACTTAAATATATAGAGTTTAATAACTTAGGCAATTGAGTGGATAAAGTCCTAAAAGGTGGGCTTAGAAGTTGAAGGCCTTAAGGCTATAGCAAAAGCTTTGGGCCTAAGTGGGGGAAGACAACCCTATAGGTCCATGAAAGGAAGTCCAATAGTCAACCCAAGCCCATGCTTGATGACACATGTCAAGTTAGGGGAAGTTTAGTAAGTTAAATCAAGACTAGTAGTTGAGAAAAGGAAAATACTAGTAGGTGAGAAAGTTGACTAGTTGTTTTGATTGGAGAAAGGAAAGAGAAGACTAAGATGGAATCTTCACATCATTTCCTACCTAGATAGACATGTAAGGCATAGAATTTTTGCCAAATAAGATCATCATGGGATCCTACCACATCTAGTCAAATGATGAGGCAAGATTTGAGAAGATTTGGAGATGAGAAAGGAGAGAGGGGTTCGGTGGGGGACTATGGCTAAATGCCTTATCTCACCAAGATATTTTCCAAATCTAGATGGAAGGGACATGTACGATTTGTGTAAGACTAGATAAAACTTGATGTGTAAGAGGGTGTAAGAGAAATATGACATGGGATGTGGATTGATGGACAAAAAGTGGGAGGAAGGAAATGGAGGGTTTAGGTATGGCTATAGCCAACTCCCCATCCCCTTGTTTGACACTCTTTTTGCCACAAAATCTAGGCCATGGATTTGTGTAAAAGTGATAGTATTGCCGAGATGACTAATACAAGAAGGGGTGAATTGGGTTATATTATAAAAATTAACACTTATAAATTAAATACACAATATAAAATATAAACAAAATATAAAACAGTAAGAAATGTAAAGAGTAGGGTAAGAAAAAACAAACTCAGTATTTTTACGAGATTCAGCCCCAATGCCTACGTCCTTGCCTCAAACTACCCTTTGAGGATCCCGAATTCACTAGTCAATTTCCTTTAGGTGGAGATAGAAACCTATTATACTTTTGAGCAGTATCGCTCCTAAGAATTCGTGTAGAATACCCTCTACACTTCCAATCACCTAGCACTTGGTGATTTAACTATTTCCCGTGTAGAACACCTTCTATACACACAAGGGTTATACGCACTTTCTTACTGATACAAAGAGTTGATAGTGGGTAGACTATCAAAGTACACTCCTCAATGAGTAAGATAGAAACAATACAGCGAAACCTATATCTCTTTTAGAAAGAATAAGAACTAAGGCTCAAAACTTTAGAAAAGAGAGAATGAGAGCTTTGAAAGAATGATGCAAAACTTAGCAATAGATTTGTAAGCTCTTGTTGTTGTGATTTTTGCAAAACATAAGTGAGCTATTTATAGGCAAATGAGTCCTACTCAATCATCTTTCAAATTCAAAATTCAAATTTTGATAAAGTCATTGCATATGTAATTCAATTTTTAAAATTCAAATTTTTGAATGAAATCATTGCATATGTTATGCACATGTAAAAGATAATGTTTGAAAATAAAATTTGTAATGAGATCATTGCATATATTATGCACATGCAAAATATAATTTTTTAAATTAAAACTTTTAATGATGTCATGTATACATCATACTTATGTCATGCATAAAAAAATACAATTTAATATTTTATGAAAAAAGATTAATTTTTGAACCTTAATCCAATTTTATCAAGAGATGTACACAAATAATCTATGAGTTTCATTTGTAAACTAATTCATTTGTTATCATCAAAATCTACACGTAGATACGAAACTTAAAATCTTAGATTCAACAATCTCCCCATTTTTTATGATGACAAATATTTAGTGAAATTTTGAGACTTGCAGTAATGCTTAAACTCCCCCTGAAAATATGAATTAGTTTTTCAAGCAATACATAAACATAATTCCAACATATATAACAGAGTTAAAAATCTAAATATTTACATCTAAAACTTCTCCCCCTTTTGACATCATTAAAAAGGAACCGCAATTAACTTTAGTAAGATTTTTTTTCGCAATAAGCGATAACCAAATAAAACGGTGCGGGAACCACCTGTGCCCGACAAAAACTGCAAAAGTTGGAGCAGAACTTTATTTTCTTGGTGTGGAAGAAGATTTACATTCTGGAAATTTGGTGAGGAGCTACGCATGTCTGACAAAACCTGCAAAGGTTAGAGGCCTAACTCTAGCAGTCGGTGCGGAAGTAGAATCAAATCCGCGTGATGTTGTTGAAAAATTAAATATTACTGAGATTTGAAAGTTGCTGTTTAAAAGACCATTTTCACCTGTCGGATACTCAAATAAACTTTTACACTACTCATTGATTCAGTTTCTGTTTATTCAAAACGATAGAATGGCAGAGAAAATTTCGTCTAATATTCCGGATTTGAATCAGGAACCGTCTCAACCAGTCATTTTATCTCATAAGGTTGTCAACACCATGATAGAAGTAGATATACATTTTTCTAATAGGACTGATTCTGAGGTTATTGCAGCATCAAGAACTCTCAGTACTCAATATGCTGCCTCTGTTACGACCATGTCTCGGAGATTATTAGCTAGGGAAAATGAGGTTGATCGTCTTAATAATCAAATATCTGTTCTGCATTAAAAGTTTGTAAATAAAGGTAGAAAAAAATAAGAGGTTAAAGTAAGAAAATAAAGATTTGATAGAATTAGCTCGTGTTCTGAAACTTCGAATAGATGAATCGGAACGAGTGAGAGTTCAAGCACAGAGTCAACATCAGCAGATACTGGCAACATTTCACGAGAGAATCAGGGACAATTGTAATTAATCTCGTTGGCTTAGTTTGGTAATTTTTGACAATATGCATCCGGCATATCATGTAAACTTGACTAAATAAGATTTGAAGAGATGACAGTTTGTTTTCTACTTATTCCATCTTTATAAAAGCAATCCTTAGCGTTATCTAATCTGTATCAAATCTTCTTCTCATTTCTATAGTTCTTCTTTATTCTCACTTTACAAAATTTTAATGGCTCATCAATCTTCCTTCAGCGCTTCTCGTGATCAATCTATTTCTGCATCTGTTGTAGGTGCCATGAAGCAGCAAAATATTGATTTGGCTAATAAATCAAATCATGATGCCATTTACGAGCTTGTGAGTCTCGGGACTCGATACTCATCTTCCATTGTTGCTTTTTCCACTCGGTTGCAGTCCAAAACTCGCGAGATAAAGAAGGTTAATGAAAAGATCGATGTTCTTCAACAACTTATTCAAAAGTCTAACTAAAAAGTAGTAGAGTTAAAACAACAAAATAAGAATTTAAAATACTTGCTTGCCTCTTCATTTCGATTATCTAATCCTTGAGACAAGGATGACATGATGATTTATGAGGAACAAATGCATTTGAATGATGAGGCTAAACGTCTCAAGTTTCTGTAGGTCACTTGAGATAAATGAATAAAGGTATCTAGCAGATATTCATGACATGCATCATTCCTATTTCTCTTATAATCATGCATAGTCTATCTTCTAGTAGGGGTTTTGTGAAAATGTCTTCCAATTAATCATATGTGCTAGTGAATTATAATACAATATCGCCCTTCTAAGAAAGTGATATCTAATTTCAATATGCTTGGTTCTAGAATGTTGTATTGGATTCTTTGAAAAATTTATAACACTAGTATTATCACATTTAATAGGAATATGATTGTACATAAGTTTAAAATCCTCAAGTTGTTACTTCATATAAAGAATTTGAGCACAACAATTGCCTGTAGCAACATATTTTACTTCAGCAGTAGATAATGCAACATAATTTTGCTTTTTACTAAACCATGAAACAAGTGCATGATCTAAAAAATAACATGTTCCACTAGTACTTTTTCGATTAACTTTGCAACCAATATAATCCGCATCTGAATAACTAATAAATTGAAAGAAGTGTGCTTAGGATACCATAACCCTAGGTCAATGGTACCGATAAGATATCTAAAAATACGCTTGACTGCAATCAAATGAGATTGCTTTGGAGATGATTGAAAACGTGCACATAAACATATACTGCACATAATATCAGGTCTACTAGTTGTCAAATATAATAAAATACTAATCATACCTCGATATACCTTTGAGTCAACTAGCTTACCGCTTTCATTTTTATCAAGTTTGGTGGTTGGATTCATTGGTGTTCTAATTACCTTCACACCTTCCATCTCAAACTTTTTGAGCAACTCTTTGATATATTTTGATTGATTAACGAATGCTTCACTTTTTGCTTGCTTGATTTGCAATCCAAGAAAGAAATTAAGTTCTCCCATCATGCTCATTTCAAATTCTTCCTGCATGCTCTTAGCAAAATCTTGGCATATATTTTCTTTAGTAGCACCAAAATATTATATCATAAACATAAATTTGAACTAGAAGAATATCATCCTGTTCATATTTGATGAAAAGAGTTGTATCGATTTTTTCTCTTGAAAATCCTTTTTCAATCAAGAAACCACTAAGCCTCTCATACCAAACTCTAGATGTTTGTTTGAGTCTATATAATACTTTTGTAAGCTTAAAAACATGATTAGGAGAAATTTGATTTTCAAAACCTGGAAGTTACTCAACATATACCTCTACATTTATAAAACCATTTAAGAAAGCACTTTTAACATCCATTTGAAAAAGTTTAAAATTTTTATAACATGCATATGCAAGTAACATTCGAATAGTTTCTAATCTTGCGACAGGTGCATATGTTTCATCATAATCAATTCCTTCCTCTTGATTGAAACATTGGGCTACAAGTCGAGCCTTGTTTCTAGTGATGATTCCAGACTCATCTTTCTTATTTTTAAAAACCCATTTTGTTCTAATAATATCATGATTTTCGGGTATAGAAATAAGTATCCATACATTATTTATTTCAAATTGATTTAGCTCTTCTTGCATAGTTAGAATACATGATTCATCAAAAGTGCTTCATCAATATTTTTGGGTTCAATTTGAGATAGAAAAGTAGCGTGATTACAAATATTTCTAAAAGATGATCGAGTACTTACACGTCGTGAAGGTTCTCCTAGAATTTGCTCCACTAGATAATCTTTCACTTGTTTCTACTGTTTGGTTGCATCTTGTACTAATTTTGATGCTCTTTCCTTATATCTCCATATTGGACTTCTTCCATTGTATTTTCTTTATTGAGATTGAGACTATTTATGTTATTTGTACCTTCTGATTCTTCATCAATAGATTTCTTGGAGAGTAGAGGGTTAGATTCATCAAATAGTACATGCATAGATTCTTTACAGTCAAAGTCTTTTTATTGAATACTATATAAGTTTTACTATTTGTTGAATACCCAAGAAAAATACCTTCATCAGATTTTACATCAAATTTTTCTAAATTATCTCTGTCATTGAGTATAAAACATTTGCATCCAAATACATGAAAGTAACCAATGTTGAATTTTTTCCCATTCCAAAACTCATAAGAGGTTTTATTTAATTTAGACCTTAACATAACTCTATTTATAACATAACATGCAGTACTTACTGCTTCGACCAAAAATAACTAGGTGAACTATTTTCCTTAAACATTGTTCTTGCTATTTCTTGAAGAGATATATTCTTCCTCTCTATTACCCCATTTTGTTGAGGAGTTCGAGGAGTAGAGAAATTATGCAGAAAACTATTTTCATCACAAAAACACTCAATATCTTTATTGACAAACTCTTTCCCCCTGTCAATTCGGATGTTTGAAATAGTATAGCTCTTTTCATTTTGAATTCTCTTGCATAACTTGGTAAATGCATTATGTACTTCATCTTTATGAGCGAGAAAGATGACCCAAGTATATCTAGAGAAATCATCAACAATAACAAATGCATAACATTTTCCTCCCAGACTCGCAGTCTAGAACTCTGTTTGGTCCAAAAAGGTCCATGTATATTAGTTGCAAAAGTCTAGTAGTGGAAATATGTTTCTTGATTTTGAAAGAAATTTTTGTTTGTTTACCAAACTGGCATGCATTACAGATTTTGTCTTTAAAAAAGTTTGCTTTTGGCAAACATCTCACAATATCATTTTTTGAAAGTTTGAAAATAAGTTCCATATTTGCATGACCTAACCTTCTATGCCATAACCAACTATTTTCATCTTGAGCTGATAAACAAATATTATCTTGTGAGACAATTTCTTCAAATTCAATTGTATAAACATTATTATTTCTAAGAGTAATGAAACAAACATTGCAATTATGATTATTCAAAATAATGCACTTATCCTTTTTGAAGGTAACTATAAATCTTTTATCACATAATTGACTTATACTTAAAAGATTATGTTTTAGACCTTTAAAAAATAGAATATCTTCAATTATGAGAGAAGACTTATTATCAACTTTACCTATTCTCACGATCTTCTCTTTTGAATTGTCTCCAAATATCACGTGTCCTTCTTTAGGAGTGAGATCAATGAACTTAGTTTTATCTCATGTCATGTGTCTTGAGCATCCACTATCTAAAAACCATCTTGTTTTACTTACGGAAGACTTCATGTATACCTATAAAAATAATTAAAAAAATTTTTCTTGGTACCCATGTTCTTTGGGTCCTTTATTTATTAGTATTAGAAGAAATAAGATTTTTTGGTGCCCATAGCCCTAATAGTCATTGCATGTTTTCTTCTAATAGGACAAGCATGATAGTTATGACCATTTCTATTGTAAAAATTACAAATAACATGTAACATACTTGAAGAACTTGAGTGATTGTAATAATGTCTTTTTTTGACAAATCTATTTTTAGGAAAAGAATTTTGAAAGTTTGGTTTTGATTTAATGGGCTTATCAAAAAAATTTAATGGGTTTGAGTTTTTCTTTTGACATGTATTCCAAGCCTACCTTATCAAAAACACATATTTGATTACCAAGAAATTTTTCGAAATTTCTTTTTCCATTTGTGAAATTTTCAACAATCTTGTCTAAATCAGCTACTTTCTTTTTCAGTTCATCATTTTCATCTTTTGAAACTATATTTTCTTTTCTTAGAACATCAATTTCATTTATTAAAGAAGAATTTTTCTTTTTCAAAGCGGTATACTTAATACTCAATTTTTCAAATTCCTCATATACCTCTTCCAAAATATTTTGCAATTCTTCATAAAAGGGATTTTCAAGATTTGTTACCTCAAGATCATCTTTAGCCATGAGACAAAAATTTATAGATTTTTCATTACTTGCGTCGCTGTCTGAGCTACTCGAATCATCATCCCACTTAGCTTTCATTACTTTCTTGCCTTTGTATCGATCTTTCTTTAGTAGAGGACAATCTGCTTTGATATGTCCAGGCTTTTTACATTTATAATAAATTAATAAATCATTTTTACCTGTATCTTTGTTGGAAGATTTTTTGAAAGGTTTCCTTGGAGGAGCTTTATTTTTTAAGAATCTCTTCAATCTTCTAGTAATCATTACAATCTTTTTGTCATCGCTTTCTTCATCTTCATCGCTTTCACTTTCATGAGGAACGGCTTTGAGTGCCAAACTCTTCTTTTACTTTCCTTCTTCTTCTCCTCTTTTCAATATGTACTCATGGGTAATAAGTGACCCGATGAGTTCATTTACTTCGAGTTTTTTAAGATCTCTATCTTCAAGAATCGCCGTTATTTTTTATTTCCAACGTTTTGGCAAGGAGTTAAGAATTTTCCTTACTATCTTCAAGCTGGAATAAACTTTACCAAGAGATGTCAAACTATTTATAATATTAGTAAAATGAGTGTACATAGAAGAGATAGATTCATCGTCATTCATTTTGAACATTTCATATTCATGTATTAGAACATAAATTTTTGATTCTTTGACTTGCGAAGTTCCTTCATAGGTTATTTCCAAATTGTTCCAAATTTCCTTTACTGTCCTGCAAATCATTATTCTGTTAAATTTATTATCATTGAGAGCATTATATAGAAAATTCATAGCCATTACATTCACAGTATAAAGTCTATCGTCTTCGCGATCAAACTCTTCATTTTTGACCTTTACTCCATCAACAGTTTTTGTTGAAATATAAGGCCCATTTATAATACATTTCTGAAGGAATATTCTCATTTTAGCTTTTCATAAAATATAATTGTCTCCACAAAATAGCGGAGGCTGACTACTGGATTGATCTTCAGCGAATGTAGCTGCGATGTTAGCCATACCATCTTAACTCAATAGATAATTAATCTTATAATAGAGCCCTTGCTCTGATACCAATTGCTACCCAGATAACTAACACAAGAGGAGGTGAATTGGGTTATATTATAAAAATTAATACTTATAAATCAAATACACAATATAATATAAACAGAATATAAAGCAGGAAGAAATGTAAAGAGTAGGGTAAAAAAAAACAAACTCAGTATTTTTACGAGATTCAGCCCCACTATCTACGTCTTCGCCTCAAGCTACCCCTTGAGGATCCCGAATTCACTAGTCAATCTGTTTTAGGTGGAGATAGAAACTTATTATACTTTTGAGTAGCATCGCTCCAAAGAATCTGTGTAGAATATCCTCTACACTTCCAATCATCTAACACTTGGTGATTTAACTATTCCCCGTATAAAACACTTTCTACACACACAAAAGTTATACGCACCCTCTTACTGATACAAGAGTTGATAGTGGGTAGACTATCAAAGTACACTCCTCAATAAGTGAGATAGAAATAATACAGTGCAACCTATATCTCTCTAAAAAAGAACAAGAATTAAGAGTCAAAATTTTAGAAAAACGAGAATGAGAGCTTTGAAAAAATTATGCAAAACTTAGCAATAGATGTGTAAGCTCTTGTTGTTGTGATTTTTGCAAAACACAAGTGAGCTATTTATAGACAAATAAGTCTCACTCAATCATATTTCAAATTCAAAATTCAAATTTTGATGAAGTCATTGCATATGTCATTCAATTTTCAAAATTCAAATTTTTGAATGAAGTCATTGCATATGTCATGCACATGTAAAATATAATTTTTGAAAATAAACATTTTAATGAGATCATTGTATATGTCATGTACATGCAAAATATAATTTTCTAAATTAAAACTTTTAATAATGCATGCATAAAAAAATACAATTTAATATTTTATAAGAAAAGATTAATTTTTGAGTCTTAATCAATTTTATCAAGAGATATACAAAAATAATCTATAAGCTTCATTTGTAGACTTGTTCTTTTATGCTTGATGTGCGCTTCACTCTATTGCGTAGATAATTTGAGCTTGAGACTTGAATTCATTTATTATCGTCAAAATCTACACGTAGATACGACACTTGAAACCTTGGATTTAACAGATAGGACAAGCATGTATAAGAGATGAAGTGATTGGTTGATTGATAGAGCATGTGACAAGAGGAAAATGAGGATAGGAAGAAGGAAGGGTTTCGGATGAAGCAAGGGGTCCGAACCCCACTTGTGCATTCTCCCAAAAAGTGATCCTCAAATCCCTTGGAATAACCTATGAGATGATTGTTGTGAAGACAAGAAGTGATGTGAGATGATGGAAAGGGGTTGGAACCCTTGAGAGAGAGGCCGGCCATGTGGAGAGAAAGAAGGAGCAAAATCTTCAACCTAGGATGAGCTAGATTAGGGTTGATGTGATCAAGTGATGGGAGTCACTCAAAGGTCTTTCAAGCTCATCACATGTCACTCAAACTTAGGGGAATGAGTAGCCTAGAAGCCTATGATGGTACCTTGGCCGAATGGCCTTGCTTCCTCACCCATTTGGCTTGCTTCATTCGGACACACACACACCCCACTCACCCTTCACCTCACGGCAACCACTCTCCATTTCCTCTAACTTTGCTTCACTTTATTTCACCACCTAAACACCTAAACACTCCAAACTTAGAAGAAGAGGAAGCTAGTGGTGTTGAAAGGAAAAGATCCTAAAAGAGGTAAGTGACTAGATTGCTTTAGAATAAAACCTAGAAGTGTAAGGAAGAGCACTATGTTCATGCTTTCTAAAAAGAAACCTCTTTTGAAAATGTTATGTTCATAGCATATTCTAATAAAGTATTTCTTTTATTTTCAAAACTCATATAAGCTAGCTAGGAAGATTGTAAGTATATCTCTATTTTTCCTTTAGCATTTTTATTATATTTTTGAGTGAATGTATTTGAATATGCTTATATATGCTTGTATTGCTTGGTTTATTGCTATATATTGCCATGATGAAAATTTGCAGGTAGAAATGCTATTTTGGTTAGAATCCATGTTTAGAACCCACGTTCTTTTTTAAATAAAGAGTTATATTGTATTGATGATCTTGGTGGTTTCGTGAGAAAAGCATGTAAGCATGAGAATGTTAAATTGTTGAATATTGGGTAATGTGGGATATATCATTGAAGACAATATCTTGATTTTTTTTTGTAGCAAATATCTTGCCTATTGAAATGCCATGCTAGGATGAATATTTATGAAGTATTGGTGGAATCTAGCTATATTGTTCTTGGAAGATATGATTATTATTATTGATTGATGGTTACTAAAGAAATGCATGCTTGTAGAGTTTCGATTTGAAGGATTTCTTGGAGTGGGAATTTTGAGGTTTTAATTCCCTTTTATCAAATACTTGTGTTGGATATTTTGGAGAGGTAAAAACCTAAGGAGTGTGAGAATGACATGTATATTTTCGGTTTCACTTAGAATACTCAAGTAGGGCACTAGTTTGGATGAGCTAGGAAAGAAACACTAAACTTAAGGGCCATAGGGTTTCGGGTTGCCCACTTGTAAGGGTAGAAAATTGTTTTAAACATTGAACTAGGGCTAGAGAGTGTAAGGGAGATGAATGGAAAAGGAAAACTCCAAGGGAAGACAATGAGGGTCTCGGCTAAACCCTAGGGGTGGAGGCCGAGCACCCTATTCACTCTATTGTACTTGTTTAAGTGTTTTCACATGAATATGAGTTAAGGAGAAGAAGGTTTTGAAGGGAAAATGACAAAATGTGTGTACTCAGGTTCACCTCGAGTTTTGCATAACAAAGTTAGTAGTTGCATGTCCCATGCATAAGCACGAAAACCCATGTTTTGAGTCGAATACATTTTTCGAAAGAAATGAATTAACGGTTTAGAAGAACCCTAAAGGTTGGGACAAAGAAGTGTCCCAGTAGAACTCTCTGTTCACTCAAGAGTGACTAAATTGAGTGAAAATCCCTAGGTCGACGAAAAACAATCGACAGACCATGTATGGCTCCAAAAGGTGTTCGGATCATGGTCGCACCTAATGCTAGTGGGTGCCATAAAAGCGGTGTTGGTCTCGGCCTCACCATATGAAAAGTTTGTAGTTATTCAAAGAGAAATTCCCGAGTGACGAAAAATGCGAAAGGGCACAAAATGTATTCATCTAAATTGACTTGGTTGCCGGGTGTGACGGTAGCTAGCGGGGAGCATATGGTGTATAGGAAAACCGTGAGGTGTCCAAAATATGAAGTCATGACGAAAAGAAAAGTGCTTTCGGGCTGTATATGATATGATAAGTGGCGCCTAAGATAAGAAAAGACGAAATGTTTCTGAACAATGTGTCTCTTTGAAAGAATATGCATTAAAGAAGTTTTGCTACATGATTTTGAACAAGTATGCATTGGAAATTGAGAAAAAGAAAACAAAGATGAATTTTTGTCACGAGCATGTGCATTAGTCTCAGCATGAGTCCCATGTTATTGTATACGTATATATTTGCTTGTTATTCACTTAATCATATGCTTAAAATACTTTCGTTAAAATGTTGATCTACTTGTTGAGATTTCCCCCGAAATCTCACCGCTTTCTATGTCCTTACTATCCTTCCCTCTTGGAAATGATAAAAGTAATTACAGGTGACGATGGCTCAACTGAGTACAACCCCCTTGATAATACCTCATACCTTTAGGGACCCGATTGAGTTTGCCCTTATAGGGCCAGTGACTTTGAACCTTCCGGGCCAGTGGGAGGTGGAGTCACTGAAGATGGCAATGTATGGTTCGGTCGGTCTGTACCCTACGGAGTGTTGTCTAGTATTAGGTGTAGATGAGTCCCTCCACCTAGGACGTGTTTTTGGAACGCCCTCTAGGGCGATATGTGAGATGGGGCCTAGCTTAGATTTGGACCGGCTTCACTAGGGCCCGAACCTTAAAAAGATAAAGAATGAGCCTATCTATTGAACCCCATGGACAATGTTAAGACCCACGGTATTTTGTGACGCCCTTTACTTATGTATTTGGTAAAGCCTTCCCGCTTGTGGGAAGTGCTATTTTGAATATTTGGACAAGGTCATGTAAATTTTGAAATTTGGGCTATGTATGATATTATTTTGGGATCTATAGCGTAACCATGTGATGCATATTATAGAAGGCTTGACCTTCTTCATTTGCTGCGAGAATCTTCACTTGACATTTAAAAAAAAAAAACGTACACGTATGATATAACGAGGGGTGAACTTCCTTGCGTTGCTCATCCCCGACGCTTCTATTCACGTGCGATCCCAAGTGTGGATTGGAGCGTCGACACAGGGTATTTCACCCAAGCGACATATCGAGCGAGAGTCGAGCGAAGTCTCGGGTTGGGACTCGCTCGAGCAAAGTATCAAACGAATATTAGGCAAACTGGGTATCTCGCTCGAGTAAGGTATCGAGCGAGATTCAAGTGAGTTCTTAAGTTAGAACTCTCTTGAGCAAGACATCGAGCGAGCTTCAAGCGAAATCTCAAGTTGCATTTCGCTCAAGCCAAACATCTAGCGAGAGTCAAGCGAGGGTTTACAATTATTCTTCGCTCTATCCTTCGCTCGAGCGAGAGTCGAGCAAAGTTACAGAGCATGGGATTTTTAATCCAAAACTCGCAATCTTTTCACATAAACTTGATTTTTACTTATTATAGCATAGTTATTAGGTTCTTCTAACTTCATTTAACACATTTCCATTAACAAAACCACTTTAAACAACATTTAGATTTATTATAACACTTTAACATACATAAAAGGGTTCAATACTTAACATGTATAGTCCAACCTCTTAAATAACCATCTCTATATTAAAGTTAAGTTAGAATATGAACTTACACACTCTCTAAGTCTGGTTGAAGATGATCGAACCAAATATTTGCAAGCTTTCTCCTCAAAACTCTTACTAAGCTCACTTAGGATATAATTGAAGGTTATGGGACTAGAGAAGAGCTTTCTTTGGTTTCCTTCAGAAAGATTTCATGCTAGGCTTCTCCAAAAGAGTTAGAAGACTTCCAAATGTCTATTTATAGGGGTGATGGTCGACTCATGTGAAGGAAAGAAGAGGGATAGCTTGGTGAAAACCATAAGTTTCTGGTTTGCATGGGATGAGGTGTCCCTTCTAAATCTTTGTTCATGATTAAACTAAATACCCATAAATCTTAAGCTTTGCAGCTGAAATAATCATCCAATGGTCAGTATTTGAGATATTTTTGCTAACCATTTAATCAATGGTTAGGGTAGAGGCTTATAGGATAAAGGATGAGGTGTCATCTCACCTAACCATGCATGCATCTCCCTTTCCAGACTCCATCTGGTTAGCCACGCCCGTTTAGCTTTCCCCTAACATATTTGGTTACTTGCTAACCTCCTTAGGGCTCTACTTAACAAGTTCTAGAAGGCCACTTTTTAGTTTGGTTAGGACAGAATCTCATTTGGATCCATATTCTCCAACTTGAGTTCTGGTTTAACCTCAGTCCAAGGTTATCCACTTGATTCCGAAATAAGTCATTGATACTATCCAAATATTCAAAAACTCATAACATAAAAGTTTTAGATATATCTCTTAGAATTCTATACGAATTAGAATCACCTCATTTAGACCTCATATGAGTAACTTATGATCATTACACTAAAACTTGATAGTTTAATCCGAGAATGTACACCAAGTGTTTGATCTTTGGTTCAACCACTTCCTTTTACATTTACACCCTAATTCTTGAAAATCCAACTCCTTCTAAGTTTAAAATGAGTTTCTCTAGTTGATACATTGTTCTAAATCTCAAAAATTTCTATACAATATTTTCTCTAATACATGATCTCACTTATTCTAAGTCTAATACTCTCATTTAGGTTTCCAACTTTATTATCCTAGAAAATATACCCAAAATATAATCCTTTAAAGAAATCCAAATAATACTTCATCTTAAAAATTTCTAGATATTACATTCTCCCCTCCTTAAAAATGATTTCGTCCCCGAAATCGCTAAAACATAAGTTAAGGGTTCAATGAATTAATACCCTGATTGCTTGCAACTGTAGATTCTTCTGAAGAAGTAGGGACTTTCTCCTCATTTGACAGTGAATCTTGAGAATAGTAAAAGATCATCTCGACATCTTGATCAAAATACATATCCACACTAATTTCTTGTAATTTATGCAGTATTTCTAATTTTGTTTCTTCTATGATTGGTCCCTCCTTACATCGACGTTTTCTATCCTCCAACCTATCAGATAACTCCATTATGATGGATTTTCCTTTATCTTCTATTTTCAACATTTCCCTTTCTGCTTGCAACCATTTTTGAGTGGGTTGGCTCTCCTCACTCGGCAAAGCTCGTTTACAGATTGGATTACATTTTTCATCTATGTCCATGACATGTGTTCTATGTTTCTCACTCTTATTCAACCAATGTAATCTATCTGCTTTCCATTGTTTCAACTTTTTCCTACGAAATCTCTCTTTATTCCTATCCGATCTTTTCTTTAACTGATCTACAGGAGTAATTGACATTTGTTCCCAGGTAGCTTCTTGAAAAACATGATTGTTCCAGATTACTTTCACTAATAGTATTGTGCGATTTCGAAGGGTCCATTCTTTCTGATCTTCAATTCTCATTGGCCACTCTTCATAGGTTAAGTTGGGACATAAATTAACAGAACTTGGATCCATCACTACCACTGATTCATTACTTAAACTCTTCTTCAGGGAAGATACATGAAAAACGTTATGGACTTCTTGCAAAGCATCAGGTAATGCTAAGCGGTAAGCCACGGGACCTACTTTTTCCAAAATTTCATAATGTCCAATATAACGAGGACTTAACTTTCCTTTCTTACCATATCGCATAACTCCCTTCATAGGCGAAATCTTCAAATACACCCAATCTCCTACCATAAAATGTAAAGCTATTTTGCAATTATCTGCTTAACTCTTTTGTTTACTTTGCATCATTTTTATCTGATTTCTTATCCTTGTAATCTGCTCCTTAACTTCTTGTAAATACTCAGATCCTAAAATGCTGCTTTCACCAACTTCATCCCAATATATTGGAGACTTACATTTCCTTCCATAAAGTGCTTCATAAGGTGCCATTTGTATGGCAGCTTGAAAATTGTTATTGTAAGCAAATCCAATTAATGGTAACAGACTTTCCCAATCTTTACCAAACTCCAATACACAAGCTCTCAGCATATCTTCTAAAGTCTAAATGGTTCTTTTTGTTTGCCCGTCCGTTTGAGGATGATATGCACTGCTAAAATTTAAATTGGTACCCTTCATCTTCTGTAAACTTTTCCAAAATCGAGATGAAAATCTTGGATCTCTATCTGATACTATGGTTTTAGGCACTCCATGCAGACGAACTACTTCTTTTACATAAGTTTTTTCCAATCTTTCCATAGAATCTGTGTTTGAAATAGGTAAAAAGTGAGCACTATCTGTTAGTCGATCAACTATTACCCAAATCACATTTTTCCCTGCCAATGTTCTTGACAATCCTACCACAAAATCTATAGATATATCCTCAAATTTCCATTTCAGGAATTGGTAGGGGTTGTAATTTACCAGCTGGTCTTTGGTGTTTAGCTTTCACTAACTGACATATTGGGCATTTAGCTACAAAGGTTGCCATATCTTTCTTCATTCCTTCCCACCAAAACCTTTATTATAAATTCTAATACATCTTAGTAGTTTCAAGATGGGCAGTATATGGTGTACCATTAGCATCCTTCATCAATCTCTCTTTCAAATCTGAATTATCAGGTACTATTTTCCTTTTTTCCAAAGTATAACATCCCATTACTTGAAATCATATAGTGTGAGGACCATTTTCCTTCCAACATTTGCTATTTCATCTTCTCCAGCTTAGCATCCTTTCGTTGTCCTTCCTTGATCTCCTCATTTGTTAAAGGAACAATTTCTTGAATCACCATTAACTTGACTTGTGATAACTTGTCTACAAGAATCTCTCGCATCACTGCTAGCACTGATAATTCTTTAGTTTGAGTTTTCCTACTTAAAGCATTTGCTACCATATTAGCCTTTCCAGGATGATATTTTATTTCACATTGAAAGTCACTTATAGTATCTATCCATCTTCTTTGCCTCATATTCAGAGTTTTCTGACTAAAAAGATACTTAAGACTTTTATGGTCCGTAAATATCTCACATTTCTCTCCATATAAGTAGTGCCTCCAGATTTTTAATGCAAATACCACAACTGCCAACTCTAAATCATGAGTGGGATAATTCTATTCATGATCCTTAAATTGTCGGGATGCGTACACAACTACTCTTCCTTCTTGCATTAATACATACCACAGTCCCATCTTTGAGGCATCGCTATATATCACATAGGGTGTGTGAGGTTCTGATAAAGCTAAAATTGGTGCCGTAGTCAATCTTCTTTTTAGCTCTTGGAAACTTTTCTCACATTGTTTACTCCAAACATACTTAAAATTCTTCCTGGTTAATGCTGTCAAAGGCACAAATAGTTTTGAGAATCCTTCTACAAATCTTCTGTAATATCCAGTTAATCCCAGAAAACTTTGTACTTCGTGTGTATTGGTTGGTTGCTGTCAATCCATTACTGCTTCTATTTTTGTTGGATCCACAGAAACTCCTTTACTCGAGATCACGTGACTCAAAAATTTTACTTCTCGTAGCCAAAACTCGCACTTACTAAGTTTGGCATACAATTGATGTTTCTGCAAGATCTCCATTACAATTCTCAAATGCTTTTTATGATCTTCATCAGTTTGGGAGTAAACCAAAATATCGCCAATAAAAATTACTACAAAATTATCCAAATAAGTTCTAAATATTCAGTTCATCAAATCCATGAATACTGCTGGTGTATTTGTCATCCAAATGGCATAACCAAAAATTCAAAATGCCCATATCATGTTCGAAAGGCTATCTTAGGTACATCTTGCTCTTTAATCTTCAACTGATGATAATCAGACCGAAGGTCTATTTTTGAAAATACTGTAGCTCCTTTTAGTTGATCTAACAGATTATTTATTCGTGGTAACGGATACTTATTCTTGGCTATGACCTTATTCAAATCTTGATAATCTACACACATCCGCATTGTTCCATTTTTCTTTTTTACAAATAATACTGGTGCTCCCCATGTAGACGAACTTGGTCTGGTAAATCATTTCTTCAAAAGTTCCTCAATCTAAGCTTTTAACTCTTCTAATTCCACTGGTGCCATTCTATAAGGTGCCTTATGAACTGGAGCCATAGCGGGTTCCAATTCGATAGCGAACTTCATTTCCCTGTCAGGAGGTAATCCCGGCAGGTCATCAGAAAAGACTTGGGGAAAGTCTTCCACAACTGGAATTCCTTTGATACTCTTAACAACTTTCGAGAAGGTAACATTATTATAACATACACTTTTGCCCCTTTCTCAATACTTTTCTTCATTCGCTTGGCAGTTACTATAGAAGAAACAGAATCAATTATCTCTCCCTTGTAACAAAACTTCTCCTTCATTGGTAAGTCGAAAACTATCTCTTTTTTACGGCAATCAAGTTTAGCATTATACTTGGCTAGCCAGTCCATTCCCCAAATTAAGTCAAATTCCATTAAATGGAATAATATCAAATTAGCGACTAGCTGAAAACTCCCAACTTTCAAATAACAATTTCTTACAATTCGATGACATCTTGCTATCTTCCCATCAGGCATGACTACTATAACTTTTTGACCCAAAATTTCCACCTCTAATTCACATCTTTGAACTCACTCATATGAAATAAAAGATTTTGTTGCTCCCAAATCAAACAGAGCATAAACCATGCATTGCTTCAACTTAACCTTACCTAAGAAAGTTATCCTACTGTTATTGTTACTAATCCAAAGAATCTATTCATTGACTGAAAGAAGAAAGGTTAAAAAGTTACCAGTAATAACATTAGTGTCTATATTCTCATCAACCTCTATGTCCACTTCTCTTTGCATGATTGCATAAACTTTATCTTTCATGGGTGCCTTGGTTTTTCCTCCTGGAATAGCTACACCTTGAGGAACATTCTGAGGATAATCTTTGATCAAATGTCTTGGCCGGCCACACTTGAAGCAAGCTCTAGCATCCATTCTACAATCTCCCTTGTGTTGACACCCACATTTGGTACATATTGGAAACAGAACAGGTACATTTGAATTACTTGCTATTCCTTTTCCTCCATCCATGGATCTATAATTTCGTTTCTTCCCAGCATCTTTTCCTCTGGAATAAGGAAATCTTATTTTTCCAGCTACTGAAGTTTGTGCCATCAGGCTCCTATGTTCAACCTCAACCATGGCTGTTATGTTCACCAGTTCTTAAAAATTCTCCATTCGTAGGCACGCCACCTGCATACGAATCCGTGGCTGCAATCCTTCTTAAAACTTCTGCACTCTCATCTTCTCAGTGGCCACTAAATGTGGGGCAGATCTTGCCATTTCCATAAATTGAACTGCATATTGTTCCACCGTCATGCCACCCTATACCAATGTGGCAAATTCTAATGCTTTCTACCGCTTCACCGATTTCAGAAAGAATCGATCATCAAATTCTTTCTTGAACCGTTCCCACGAGAGCGCTACATTTTCTCCTAACTCTAGCTTCAGCAACCTTCGTTTCATTTCCCACCATAATCTTGTTTCTTCTTGTAGCAGATGTCTAGCATACTGCACCTTCTGAGTCTTAATGTAACCACTAACTTCAAAAATACATTGTAGATCGATAATCCATTTATCAACCCTTAATGCTCCTTCTATTCCTATAAAATGCGGATATCGGTAAACTAAAAATTTTTCATACAGACATCTTTGGGTTTCTCCTCTATTCTCATCCTACTGACGGTAACGACTCTACTCTATCTGATTTCTCACCATTTCAGTCATCTGTCGAATAGCTTTGACTATCTTCTAACCTCCTTCTAATGGAGGGTTTTGCGCCTTATTTCTTCCTTCCAAAGGTGGGTTCTAAGCCATCGGTTCCCCTTGATGAGTGCACAAAAATGCACTCTAAATACTCTATTTAAATACTAAAAGAAATAAGAAAATAATGGATATAACTCATATTATTAAAATTAATGGTCATTTATCTTGAGATAGATATAAGCATGATTTAATATATTGATGAGAATATAAAATGCCATATTTTCCTCTCTTAATGTTTAATACTTTATTCTTATTTGATACCTAAATATACTCATTATTCTTATATTTTGATTTAGGTCACAAATAGAGGCATTAGGAGTAAATGAAGATAATTGCAGAATTTTAGACAGTTCTGACATCTTTTCGTATATGGGCATAACTCTCTCATCCAATCTCCGATTGAGCTGATTCAAGATGATCTAGAACTGCAAGAGAAATATCTATAACTTTTGGGTTTTATGTTTGAAGAGATATCTACTCAATATAAGACAAAATCGACCATCAAGTGGACGCACCTGCACTTGACGTTCCTGGATATTTTTCAGCCACTTGCATCAAATCCAAATGTCATCATAATATTTTCTAGCAAGCACTCCTACACCAACTTGAAAATTCAATGATCAATTCATATGCAAGATGAAGTACACTCAAGTTTCTTCAAGACAAATTATTTGACTACAAGATATTAAGTCATACAAGACAACTAATGGATAGAGAAGCAAAATTGAAACACTCAACCTACAAGCAAAATCCAGCTCATGCATGGTGGGAAAACAAATGATCAAAATAACAACTCACAAATCACTTGGATTCAAGAATGGCACATGGCAAAACAAGTTGAAATTGTGATGATTTTGTCATGACAACTTGCATGAAGGATGCTTATAAATAGAAGGGAGGGGTGTGTGTTCTAAGAATGCTTAGTGTGCTTGGATGCCTTGGAAGATACATTGTTTTTGAGAGCTTGAGAAAAGAAAAGAAAAATCAAAGAAGAGAGAAGAAAATAATGGTTGGCTCTTCCATATTATCCCTTAGAGAATTTTTGTTGCATATTTTCAATATGTATAACTAAATTCTCAATGAGGGCTAGGGATGAACTTGTGTGTGTGATGGTGTTTGTAATTTATTTTTGATTCATGTATTTGGTCTTTAATTATTAAAACTCTTTTGTTCTATTATTCTCAATTTATTTGTGATGTTTTTCATCTTCAAATAAATATAGAATCTATTTCGTTCATGGATTCAGTCATGCTTTTCCATTGAGTGAATTAGTTCTATAATTATGTTTGGAGCAATTGATTATTTATATTGATTTAATTCTCTGTTGCAATATCGCCTCTTTGGTATATTGTCGTCGTTGGATTTTCTCAATATCGATAACAATTTATGAGAGTTAAGCGCGAAGAATGATTTTTCAAAGAGTTATATTTGATTTAAATTTTGGTTATTAATGTTATATATTCCGATTAAGAATTTGGATATAGAATTCTTAATTGAGTTATCAATGAATTAAGAATAAATTTGAATACCACAAATACACAAGGAATTCCCTAAGCTCTACTTTTCGTCTCATTTTTATACTGTTCAAATTACTCATTTAGTTTTAATTTACGTCACACTCTAAAATTTACTTTTTGCACTCATCTAAATCTTTTTGTTAATTTCATTACTATTCTTCAATTTTTCAATCCATCTCCCTGTGGAATCGACACCCCAAAGCTATACTGCAAACGACCGCGTTATTCTTTGGGCGTAATCACCCCTTCCAAAGGTGGGTTTGGGTTTGGTGCCGTCTTCTCCTCAATCCTTGGAGGAGTAACCAGGAGTGGATTTGGTGCTGATGTTTCTACTCGTTTCGAAGCAGGACGACCTCTTGTCATTTTTATCTTCCTGAAACATACCAAACTCCATCATGAGCTATATTTACTTTAGAAACTTCTAAATTTTCAAAGTACAACTTATTTATCCATCTCACTCCAATTCCAATCTTACAAAGACGTAATAGCTCTGATACCACTCTGTGACGCCCCCAACTCACGTCTGAGATTTGTTAAAGGGTCAGGATAAGTAACATTAGGTTACTCACCCGCGTACATATCAAGATCTTAATAGATAAAATATAGGAATTTTATTATACACAGCGGATAAGGTTAAGTATAAAAATTTTTAAAGATCACATATGGCAAATTTTAACTTGCAACTTCCACATTCTCTTTCCATTCATCTAACATTTTACTGTTATATATACATGCCCAAAATAGTTATCAGTGTCAACCAAATAAAAATACATATCAAAAGACCATCACTATGGTCGCTTGGGTTCCTTCCTAACTTCGAAAAATTCCCGCCTATAACAGAACATATCCAAGCTAAGACAATGGTTTTGCTAAAGATATTGTCCCTGTGGCGTCGAATAAACCTCAATATAGATAGGGAACCGTCCAATCTCAAAGTTAAACAGCAACCCACACGCTGCTCCTCCTCGGCAAAAGCAGGTGTACTGTGATACCACAACTCCACCAGCTGATCATATACAGAAAGTCTTAGGGATGCAAAACTGAAATCTACATAAAGACTGTATTTACAAAATCCCTCAGGACTCCTCAGAGTTTCTTGCATCATCAGGGCTTTTCCCCTGTTAGCCATCATATCCTGTACATAATTTATACATACAAGAAAGAAACATAAAACCATAAAAGAGTGAGATTTCCTTAAAAATCTCAGTAAGTACATAATTGGCTTAATAAAGTATAGACACAACCATCATTAATCTTTTACGAAAATAAAGTAACAGAACATGATCAAATACATGTTTCACAGGAATTATCAACAACCTACACAGGTTTACACTCTTACGATATTTTAAGTTTTTTTTTCTTAACCATCAACACCTTCTTAAAAACTTATTCAATTCTTATCTTCAATGGGCGTTAAGTATCGCCGTCCCCATCGCAGATAACTCTTTTACAGCATATTTATCTCTTCTCATCAATGGGTGTTACGTATCGCCGTTCCCATTGCATATAACTTATCAATCACTTGGGCGTTACGTATCGCTGTCTCCATTATAATGAGTCTCGTGTTAATCTTCTGAGTGTTACGTCTCGCCGTCCCTACTAATTATATCATTACCACAGGCGTTACGTCTCGCTGTCCCCGTGATAATACATATCACTATTATCATTACCAAGGGCATTACGTCTCACCATCCCCATCATGACGTGACTAACTTATCCATATCTCTTATTCTTAATTGTTCCTTTCTTATTCTTAGAAATATTTCTCAAGTACATGATGCATCACTTTTCTTAATTCTCACCATATATTAGAACATGCATGTACTCCTAAACTATCATATACTCACATATGTATATATCTTAAATTCTGCCAAGTGTTTTACACATGCTATACAATTAGATAACACATATAATTTCTTCTTATCTCAATGTCCACATTTATCTAAACAAAAGTCTTAAAATCAGCAAAATAGGGTATCTCGCTCGAGCAACATATCGAGCGAGAGTCGAGCAAAGTATCGGGTTCGGACTCACTCGAGTAAAGTATCAAGCGAATATTAGGCAAACTGGGTATCTCGCTCGAACAAAGATATTGAGCGAGATTCAAGCAAGTTCTTGAGTTAGAACTCATTTGAGCAAGACATCGAGCGAGTGTCGAGCGAAATCTCGGGTTGCATTTCACTCGAGCCAGACATCTAGCGAGAGTTTACAATTATTCTTCGCTCGATCTTTCGCTCGAGCGGGAGTCGAGCGAAGTTATAGAGCATGGGCTTTTTAATCTAAAACTTACAATCGTTTCACATAAACTTGATTTTTACTTATTATAACATAGTTATTAGGTTCTTCTAACTTCATTTAACACATTCCATTAACAAAACCACTTTAAAGAAACACTTAGATTTATTATAACACTTTAACATACATAGAAGAATTCAATACTTAACATGTATACTCCAACCTCTTAAATAACCATCTCCATACTAAAGTTAAGTTAGAATATGAACTTACGCACTCTCTAAGTCTGGTTGAAGATGATCAAATCAAATTTTTGCAAGCTTTCTCCTCAAAACTCTTACTAAACTCACTTAAAATATAGTTGGAGGTTATGGGACTAGAGAAGGGCTTTCTTTGGTTTTCTTCAAAAGGATTTCGTGCTAGGCTTCTCCAAAAGAGTTAGAAGACTCCCAAATATCTATTTATAGGGGTGATGGTCGACTCATGTGAAGGAGAGAAGAGGGATAGCTTGGTAAAAACGATAAGTTTCTGGTTTGCATGGGATGAGTTGTCCCTTCTAAATCCTTTTTTATGATTAAAATAAATTTCCAGAAATCCTAAAATTTGCAGTTGAAATGATCATTCAATGGTCAATATTTAAGATATTTTTGCTAACCATTTGATCAATGGTTGGGGTAAAGGCTTATAGGATAAGGGATGAGGTATCATCTCAGCTAACCATGCATGCATCTCCCTTTCCAGACTCCATCTGGTTAGCCATGCCCCTTTGACCTTCCCCTAACTCATTTGGTTACTTTTTAACCTCATTAGAACTCTACTTAACAAGTTCTAGAAGGCCACTTCTTAGTTTGGCTAGGATAAAATCTCATTTGGATCCATATTCTCCAAATCGAGTTTAGGTTTAAGCTCAGTCTAGGATTATCCACTTGATTCCAAAATAAGTTATTGATACTATCCAAATATTCAAAAACGCATAACATAAAAGTTTTTTATCTATCTCTTTGGATTCTATAAGAATTGGAATCACCTCATTTGGATCTCATATGGGTAACTTATGATCATTACACTAAAATTCAATAGTTTAATCCGAGAATGTACACCAAGTGTTTGATTTTTGGTTCAACCACTTTCTCTTGCATTTAGACCCTAATTCTTGAAAATCCAACTCCTTATAAGTTTAAAATGAGTTTCTCTAATTGATACATTGTTCCAAATCTCAAATATTCCTCCATAATATTTTCTCTAATACATGATCTCATTTATTCTAAGTCCAATACTTTCATTTAGGTTTCCAACTTTATTATCCTAGAAAATATACCCAAAATATAATCCTTTAAAGAAATCCAAACAATACTTCATCTTAAAAATTTTGGGATATTACACAGACCATGACTAAATACACCTACCGAAACAAGGTGATGCAATTTCTCATGGACCTTGATGATTCATATGATCCTGTTCATGCGCAGATCTTGCTGTATGACACTTTACCACTGCTTAATCGTGTCCTATCCCTGATTCAACAAGAGGAAAGACGTCATCAACTCAACTCATCACATGCGCCACTTGCCATGGTTACTAAGGGGCCGTCTGGCTGCTGGGCTTCCCTCAGCACAGCTCAAATCAAATTAGGTTGGCTTGTTTAGCTGAGGTGTCACACTATTATTAGCTGGCTGGTATTCCTTAAATACCAAATGGAATGGTTTTAAGGTTTTATCTATTATAAATCATAAACGACTACCAAAAGTACATATTAATAAGAATGTGTCCGGAATGGCTAAGTTTTGCAGAACCTTTTGTGCACTTCTCTCTTGACCAAAACTTAAGTTTCTTCTCCAAACCCTAGAGCTACGAAAGGGGGTGAGAGTTACGGCTCCCCTCCCTGCCCCTTTTCTTCTTTCCTCTCGCTCTCTCACCCTTCTCCTTTTTGCTTTTCTTGCTTCGTTTTCCTTATCCCGCTCCCCACCTTTCCCCTTTTAGTTTTTCTTTGTTTTTTCTTTTGCTTTCTTTGATTTCGCGATGCAGGGACACCGATGATGATTTTGGAACCCATGGGGACCAATGACAAATAGTGAATCGTGTGCACCAAGAGTGGCCCTGTGCACCAAGAGTGGCTTGCTCTAACCCACAATCCTCTGACAACCAGCCCCAACACGCCACTTCACTGGTCTCGCAAGGCTCCAATCTCTTAGTCGGGGGTGGTTTTTTCGCTGGTCGAAGGTGCACGTAAAGAGCATGCACGACCAAAAGGGGGGAGTTTGTCTCTCCGCGCGCCTTCTCCTAGGATGGCTTTCAGCTACCACGTGTGTCTCTACTGGGATCAAGGCCTCCAGTTGTTTCGTTCCTTCCCATCCGCCATCTTCCAGGGGTGGCGCATGTTATCATGCACCAGTCACAACTGCGGTTCTCCTGGTTGTCCAGATTTTAAGTTTCCTTCAAGGTTGAAAACTAGATCCATGCCCACGTGATTCGGTTCTCTCATGTGATTTATTTCTATTTTGTAGTTTCTTTTTGTTAAATAAAATATATATATATGTTGTCTCTAGGACTTTCGGACCATAGAGTTTGTCCCCTAATATGTCTTTGTACGAGTGCGAGATTGGTTGGTTTGGTTAGTTGGTTTGGTGGTTGTAACTCTATCTTGGACGGAGTTGGGCTGTCTCTCAGACAGTGTTCTGGAAAAGTATGTAGCTAGAGCTAGAATATGTCAGTTCTTTTAGTGTACTAGGGAGCTATAGATCGTTGTTTAGTTGGCTCTTAATGTATGTTTCAGATCTATTTGTAATGTCCATCATTAATGAAATGAATATAGTTTGTTTCTTTCAAAAATAATAATAATAACAAGAAGAACATGTCCCATACTCATGCCGAGATCAATAGTAAATCACACTATGGCAATAATATAGTTTGGTTTTTTATTTGCATTTATGGACAACCAATTGTTGCTAGAAGAAATGAGACTTGGGACTTGATAAGATCTATTCGAGTGGCTACAGGTCAACCTTGGTTAATAGCACGATATTTTAATGAGATTCTCCATGATGGAGAAAAGAGAGGGTGCAAATGCAGAGAACTCAAGCTTATGGAAGACTTTAGAGTAGTTTTTCAGGACTGTGATCTTGCTGACATGGGTTTTAAAGGGCCTTAGTTCATATGATGGAATGGAAAAGACAATTCAAACAACATTTTAAAAAGATTAATTCTTATCAAATATGGAATGGAGAGAAGCTTTTCCTTTGTCGTTTTAGAACACATGTGTTGCTTCTTCAGATCACTTAGCACTTTCTATTAACAACAAGTTGCTAGTTTAGATCAAGTTAGTCAGAAAATTTTTCAATTTGAGTCCGTGTGGACAAGTTTTGATGAATGCAAAGAAGTTATTGATAAGGAGATCAAGAAACGTGGGGAGAAACTAAAGATATAGAGCAAGAATTGTTTTGGGAATATCAAAAGAAAAATAGAGGCTGCTCGAAATAGGATGCAATCACTTCTTAATTTAGACCCCCAATATCTAAACTCTACTTTGCACAAGGAAGCGAGAACAAAAATGACCAAATGGCTTGAAATAAATGAGATATTGTGGAGGCAAAGGTCCAAAGCCTTATGGCTTATAGATGGTTACAAAAATATGAAGTGCTTTCACAATAGGCCTTCACAAAGGAGGAAAATAAACTTTATATCAGGAATCAAAGATGCTAATGATGTATGGCATAGGGAGATAGTAGAGATGCAGATGTTGTCAATTATTTCAAAACTCTTTTTATAGCTTTGTCACAAGATGGTAATATGGAATTCCTAGAGGCTTTACATGGCAGGGTCTTTGATGACATGAATGCAGACTTGCTTCAAGATTTTACAGCTGCATAAGTTAAAGAAGCATTGCTATAGATGAATCCTTCTACGGCTCTTGGTCCAGATGGCATGGCTCCCTTATTTTATCAGAAATATTGGGAAGTGGGAGGAACTGATGTTACAAAAGCAGTCTTTCAGGCTCTTAATATAGGGGAAATGGTTAGTGAACTTAACAACACTTTATATCTCTGATTCCTAAGAAGACTAAACTTGAAATAGTTGTTGATTATAGACCTATTAGTTTTTGTAATGTAGTTTAGAAGTTGATTTTGAAAGTCTTGACAAATCAATTTAAAATTGTGTTACCAAGGGCTATTTCTATGACTCAATCAGCTTTTGTGCCCAAAAGGTTGATAATTGATAATATTCTAGTGGTTCATGAAGTAGTATTTCCTTAAGAAAAAAAGACAAGAAAAAAATGGTTATATATCATTAAAGATTAATATGAGTAAAACTTATGATTGAATAGAGTGATCTTTTTTGGATTGCATTATGGAAAATATGGGGTTTGTTGAAAATTGGAGGAACTTGATCATGATATGTTTTAAGTCAATTTCTTTATCAGTTTTAGTGAATGGTGTTTTAGAAGGAAAAAAATAAAAAAATTTGGTGGATGGAGGTTTCTAAAAGCATCTCTTTCTTTTTTCATTTTCTAAGCAAGCAAGTAGAGTTTATTAAAATTAAAAAAAAAAAGATGATACATGAAAAAGGGGTGGGGTTCCCCAACAGATGCCCTAGAACATTAAAAATAGTGTAATGTGGTGAAAAACTTAATAGTGAAAAATACGAGAATAAATTGATTGCAAAAAATTACGAACAATGATACCACAACTAGGGGTGGTGGAACCTCTGCTAAAAATAGAGAAAGTTTCAGGTGCACTTTTGTTTGTTGTCTTGAGAAGATTTTTAGAGAGATCCTCAGTCCCTTTTTCGAGATCACCGATTAGGGAAAGTGATAACATAGCGAAAAATATGGCATCAGGTGGACTGAACTACTATTGAGCTCCCATGTACCTGCGCTTCTATAGTGGCATGTGGCAGCCACATGCCAATTGAGTGGAGAAGGGAAGGCTCAGATCTGATAGATCTCGGCGAGATGAAACTACTGATACAATACGTGTAACCAATGGAGGCGTCAATGGGTGGCGGTGCTTGAGAATCACACACCAATCATTTTGGCGCGACTCCGCCCCATCCTAGTAGATCGACGACTGAAGGATCAACTAGTGGGGCACATGTAGACAGAAAAAAGGTAGTCAGAGAGCAACAAATCTGACGAGAATCGAGCTTGTGGAGAGAGAAATAGAAAAACAATACTTTAAAAGTGTATATGCATTGTAGAAAATGAAAGGGGAAGGAAAGGAGGGTGAGAGCCACAACTCTACCTTCCCCTCTGACAATTTTACTCAAATGAGAGATGAGAAGTTAGAGAGAAGCAGGAAAAAATAGGTTTAAAAAAAATCTCTTTCATTAATAAATGGAGAAAAGCTATGAACAAGATGGGTGTAAATTTAAATTTTACACCCACCAATACATATCTGCCACCTAAGAGGTGTACCAACTTAAAATTTACACTCAATACACATAATTTTATTTTATATTATTTTATTTCTTCATGTCTTTCTCTCTCTCCCCCTCCTTTTCCACCCCGACTGCAACTTCCTCTTTTCCTCTTTTTCTCTCCCTCTTCGTCTTTCTTAGCAAACACTAATTATATTTATAACTGAAGGTTCCTTGCCTTCCTATAACGCCAAAGCCCACAATTGCATATTGATACCACAAGTACACCATGGTTAAACTTCTAGGTTCCCTCTACTTTAATACCAAATGCATTTTTGGATTGGAAAAGCTTTAAAGACTCAAGAATCTTGGATCATTATCAACTTTTTCCATTGGAACTAGCAACCTAGAGCCCTCAATTAGAACTAGCAATTCATTTTGTCTTTTTTCTAAACTTTTATTTTTTATTTTTTCTGAAATAACCAAAGGGTCCTATAGAGGAAGTGTTGTTTAGATCGATGCGTTCTAATCTAAATTTGCCTTTGAAAGTCTACCATTGAAAAAAAAAACCAAGAAGAGAGAGAGAGAGAGAGAGTTGCATAATCCAAACACGAAAAAACACAAGAGGGCTTTTGAAAAAAAAAAAAGCATGAGCAATCCTCCTACATACAACTCAACTTTCACATAAATTTCTTCATTAGGTTTCAACCTTGATTTTATTTCCATAGCAATGGTTGTGATGGGTTCAACGGAGTGGAAGGAGAGAAAAGGGGGACAAATAATTATTTCATTTATATCCCTCCACCCATTTAGCTTCCAATGTAGGAGTGAAAAACTAACAGCACCTTCAAGGCTCTAACTGAAGCTTAATCTATCAGAAGGGACAAGAAATTTAATTTGTTTTAATCGGACCGTCAATAAACATTCTTTTAATCAAGAATGCATTAAATTAAAACAAAGAAGAGGATCCATGCAAAATATTACTTAAGCAGTCAGTACGCAAGATTTTTGCCTTATTTCTTTTTAGTACTAGTTTTTTTGCTATTCAATTATAGACCAAAGGATATGGGCTTTCCTTAAGAAGCTAGGAACAAGGTTTGATAGGCCTTCGTTGCACCAGAAAAGCTTTAAGCTTTACATTAGTACTTGCTCCATTACATTTCAGGCATATTCTAATGATCTAGATAGGAGTCAAGCCGCAAGAGAGAACAAGACCTTCCTCGGGTACTACATGGGATGTGTGGAACTAATAAATTGTTGGTTTGAAATGTATGATTTATTGGGCTTGGACTTCTGGTGAAGATTGAGGAAAGAATTTCTGCACTGGACCTCTATTTAGCCTACTAACATTTTTAGATCTCAATTTGTCGAATTTTCTTCTAACCAAGTTTAAAGGCACCATTTGTGATAACCCGAGAATTTTTTTTTCTGTTTATGTATTTATGTTATCTTCATAATTGATACGATTGTAGTTGATTTAAAAATTTTTTGGTTTTTAGGAAAAAGGGTGGAATCGAAAGTTGCATTGCTTGTCCTATTGTGTATAGTATTTTATATATATTTTAAAAGTATAGATGATTATTTGAAATTCGCTTAATTTTGTTGTTATCTACACTAAGAGAACTAGATTATATATTTATTTTTAGAAAATTCAAGAAAATGAACCAATACAAGAGGAGTTTTAGTTGACTAAGTATAGAATAATTTTAGAATATTCCTAAATGTATGAAGCCATCGGATTGGTTGATTTAGAAGGCTTGGAATCAACATTTGTATGTGTTTCTTTAACCATGTGTTAGTTTACATCTTAGGCTAAGTGTAAGGCTAGTGATATGAGGCAATTGGATGAAAAAGAGATTACCTTGGGTGATATTTGACAAAAACCAGGAGCTAAATTAGAGCATACGGATTGGCTAATTGGAAGGAGCAAGGATCGACTTTTATATGTGTTCTACTTGTGTTTCTTTCAGTCTACTCTAGTTTATTATATAGGTAAGAGATTGGACAAGTGGAAGGATACAATTGGTGAAAAAATAATTGACTTTTCTTTTATGGATTTCGGAAATGCTGGGGGATGAAAAGGGAGGCTTAACCGACTTGGTAGGTTGACCATTTCCACCATAAGCTAATTTGTATTCTTAGCACAAATTAAGACACATAGCAAGAATCTATTGGATGAAAAGGATTTCAAATTTCTTACATGAAGTTCGGCTTAAATGGAGATAAAAGGAAATGGGTGTTAATCCATAATAAGCTTGGATTATCTTCTTGAAATTTGCCAAAGTTTAGATAAGGTTATGACATAAGCTTAAGTCACCTAAGCTTTAGACTTCATAAGTGGTCTAGGAGCTAAGAAAGACACATGGCCTTATGGGAATAGCTGAAAAACCTGGTCCAAAATATTTGTAGTAGTCGACACTCACAAGTTCAATTTTCAGAACACACACTTAGCTCTCTTGGCCAAAACCCCTCACAGCCCTCTTCGTTCACGTCACCCCTTCACCCCACCTTCTAAGTCAATCCTAGTAATATTATTGAGTGAATTTTCTTAAGGAAGTATAGGAGTATCCTAACCTACAAAGGAGAAGCTTGAAGTATCTCTTGGAAGAGTAAATGCAACTATAACTTAAATTTAACATGTTGTTTATATATTTTTTAAATTTGTTATTTTGAGGATTTTATTTACTAGGTGATTATGGAATGGTTATATGTTCATTTGATGATTGAGAAGTGGCATGAAAATTTATTTTCTTTACATGGAAAAGTGTTGATTAGGGATGATAAGTGAATATGATTTTATATCTTTTATGCTTACTTGGTAAAAAGATTTGAGTTTTATTTTAAGAGGTATTTTAGAAATTATGATGGAATGGTTAAAAAGTAAATTCAAGAGTTAAAGGAAATATTCATAGGATGAGGTTTCAAATGGTAATCTGATAAGTTTAAAAAGATAGCATATTTTGTATATAGAAAAGTGATAAGTTTCGGATATGGAACTTTTGTTAGAAAAGTATATAAATAATGAGTTATTTCTATGGAAGAGCATGGTTAAGAACTAGGGTTTCAAAAGTTAATATCTTATAATTAGATGATTTGGTGGGTAATTAAAGAAAATAGATAAATGGATGGTGAGCTAATGAAAAGGATTAATGAAATTAACATGTGTAGCTTAAGGGGAAGGATTCGGCCTAGGCTATATTAGGCCTAAAGTTGATTACTTAAATTGTTATTTTGCTAAACATATATAATTCACTTGAAATAATTGATAAGTACATGTTTAGCATGAATAAATCATGATTTAGTAAATGCATGCATCATACGTCACATGAAAGAGAGTTAAGTTACATGCATTTTAAATGACAAGGAAAATTAGAATAAGATTAAGGAATAGGATAATGAAAAGTCGTGTCATCGTGGAGAAGATGAAACGTAACTCATGTATGACTGACGTGCCGACAGGGAAGGCGATACGAAACTCGCGTTAAATGATAAGAAGCATGTCATCACGGGAAAGACGATAAGTAACTCCTGTAGGACTAATATGATTGGCGGTGAAGGTGATACGTAACTACCACCATAATAAGTTGTTTAGTGTTGTTACCCAGATGACTAATACAAAAGGGGGGTGAATTAAGTTGTATTTAAAAAATAACAATTATAAATCAAATATATAATATAAAATATAAACAAAATATGAAACAACAATAAATATAAAGAGTAAGGGTAAGAGAGAAGCAAATTCAGTATGTTAACGAGGTTCGGCCCCACTGCCTACGTCCTCGCCTCAAACTACCTCTTGAGGATCCCCGAATTCACTATTCAATCTCTTTCAGGTGGAGATAGAAACCTATTACACTTTTGAGCAGCACCGCTCCAAAGAATCCATGTAGAACACCCTCTATACTTCTTATCACCTCACACTTGGTGATTTAACTATTCCCTGTGTAGAACACTTTCTACACACACAAGGGTTATACACACCCTTTTACTGATACAAGAATTGATAGTGGGTAGGCTATTTAGAAAATACTCCTCAATGAGTGAAATAAAAACAATACAGCGCAAAATATATCTCTCAAAAGGAATAAGGGTTAAGGCTCAATGCTTAGATAAGAGAGAATGAAAGTTTTGAATGAATATTGTATGTTCTTGGTGTTGTGAATGTGAAGCTCTCAAATTATCTATTTATAGGCATATGAGATTTCATATTTAAATTTAAAAAGATTCACATGTCAAAGACATCATCATTCACTTTTCAAAAATTTCAAATCTAATCTTTTTACTTTTTGCATGTGACAAAAGGAGCATACTTTACTTTTCAAAAATTTCAAATCTAATTTTTTACTTTTTGCATATGACAAAAGGAGCACACTTTACTTTTCAAAATTTTCAAACAAAGACATCTATCTTTTGTATAAGTCAACAAAAGCATCCATCACTTTTGAAAATATTCAAATAAAACATGCACATGTGAAAGATGACAATCAATCATCTTAATATTTTCAAAATTTAAACCTTTAATCATATCATGCACATGTGAAAGATGACAATCAATCATCTTAATATTTTCAAAATTCAAACCTTTAATCATGTCATGCACATGTGAAAGATGACAATCAATCATCTTTCAAAATTTTCAAATTTAATTTTAAAAATATTCATGCACATGTGGAAAATGTATTTTAATGCTTTATGATAAAATATTAATTTTGAGTCTTAATCCTAATTTGAAATTTTTAAGAGATTTACAATATTACTCTATGACTTTAATGTGAACTTGTTTCCTTCTTACTCATGCTTGGTTCCTTGATGTGCTTGATTGTATTGTGTGGACAACTTGAGTTTGAGATTCTTTTATTCTTTGAATTCATTTGTGATCATCAAAATCTGTATGTAGATTTATAATTACACGAAATTTGAAACTTTGGGTTCGACAATCTCCCCCTTTTTGATGATGATAAATGCTTGATAGAATCTGAAGCCTGTATTAATATTTAAGCTCCCCCTGAGAATGTGCATTAGTTTTTCAAGCAAAAATATAAATATAATTTCAAGCATATATAACAAGTTTAGCAATTTAACCAATATTAATGTTTTAGTCTAAAACTTCTCCCCCTTTTGGCGTCATTAAAAAGGAATCATAATTAACTCAATAAGATATATTCCTACAATAACCAATAGACAAATAAAATGTTGCGTTAGTAGAGACTGTAGAGAATTCGGTGCGTAGCCACACGTGTTCGACAAAACCTGCAAAGGCTGGAGGCCTAGTTCTGGTAATTCGGTGCGGAAGGAGATTTTGTAAAGAGCTGAATAATTGAAACCACCCGTGCTCGACAAAACCTGCAAAGGCTGGAGGTGTAGCTCTGGCAAGTCGGTGCAGAGATTTGATTCGCTTGATGTTGCTGAAAAATGAGATATTATCATGATTTGTAAGCTTGTCTTGTTCTTATTTCCATTTCTACAAGAGTAATCCTTAGTTTTATCTATTTCGCATCAACTTTCTTCTCATTTTTGCAATTTCCTTGCATTCTCATTCTACAAATTGTCAATGGCTCGTAGATTTCCCTTCAGTGCTTCTCTTGATCAAGATTTGAGGTATCCTTCACCTCAGTCTCAATCTATTTCTGCATCTGTCGTGGGTACCATAAAGCAACAAGAGACTGATTTAGCTAATAAATCAAATCATGACGCCATTTACGAGCTTGTGGGTCTCGGAACTCGATACTCATCATCTATCGTTACGTTTTTTGCTCGGTTGCAGTCCAAAACTCGCAAAATTGAGAAGCTTAGCGAGACTATTTCTGTACTTCAACGACTTGTTTATGAGTCAAATAAAAAAATAGTAGAGTTAAAGCAACAGAATAAGGATTTGAAATCCTTGCTTACCTCTTCATTTCGATTGCCTAATCCTTTAGACAAGGATGGCATGATGATTTATGAGGAGCAAATGCATTTGAATGATGAGGCTAAACGTCTCAAGTTTCTGTAGGTCATTTAAGATAATGAAATAAAAGTATCTAGCAGATATTCATGGCATGCATCATTCCTATTTCTCTTCTAATCATGCATAGTCTATCTTCTGGTAGGGTTTTGTGAAAATGTCTGCCAATTGATCATGTGTATTAGTGAATTCTAATACAATATCACCCTTCTGCACATGATCTCTAAGAAAATGATATCTAATTTCAATATGTTTGGTCCGAGAATGTTGTATTGGATTCTTTAAAAAATTTATAGCACTTGTATTATCACATTTGATTGGAATGTGATTGTACATAAGTTTAAAATCTTCAAGTTCTTGCTTCATGTAAAGAACTTGAGCACAACAACTACCCGCAGCAACATATTCTACCTTAGCAGTAGATAGTGCAATAGAATTTTGTTTTTTACTAAACCAGGAAACTAGTGCACGACCTAAGAAGTGACATGCTCTATTAATGCTTTTTCGATCTATTTTACAGTCAGCATAATTTGCATCCGTGTAGCTGATTAGATCGAAAGATGTGTGCTTAGAGTATCATAACCCTAAATTAATTGTACCACTAAGATATCTAAGAATGCGCTTAACTACAATTAAATGTGAATCTTTTGAAGATGATTGAAAGCGTGCACATAAGCACACACTAAACATAATATCTGGTCTACTGGCTGTCAAATATAATAAGCTACCAATCATACATCGATATACTTTCGAGTCAAATGGTTTGTCGGATTCATCTTTATCAAGTTTAGTGGATGGGCTCATTGGTGTTCCAGTTTCCTTAGCACATTTCATCCCAAACTGCTTCAGCAATTCCTTAATATATTTTGATTGATTGATGAATGTCCCACTTTTTGCTTGCTTAATTTGCAATCCGAGAAAGAATGTAAGCTCTCCCATCATGCTCATTTCAAATTCTTTCTGCATAGTTTTAGAAAAAACTTGGCACATATTTTCATTAGTAGCACCAAATATTATATCATCAACATAAATCTGAATTAAAAGAATATCATCATTTTCGTATTTAATAAAAAGAGTTGTATCAATTTTTTCTCTTGAAAAGCCTTTTTCAATCAAGAAACTACTGAGTCTCTCGTACCACGCTCTAGGAGCTTGTTTGAGTCCATATAGTGCTTTTGTGAGTTTGAAAACATGATTTGGAGAATTATGATTTTCAAAAGCTGGAGGTTGCTCAACATATACCTCTTCATTTATAAAACCGTTTAAGAAAGCACTTTTAACATCTATTTGAAAAAGTTTGAAATCTTTATAACAAGCATATGCAAGTAGCATTCGAATAGCTTCTAATCTTGCGTCTGGTGCATATGTCTCATCATAATCGATTCATTCTTCTTGATTGAAACCTTGGGCTACAAGTTGAGCCTTATTTCTAGTAATGACTCTGGACTCATCTTTCTTGTTTCTAAAAACCCATTTTGTTCCAATAATAGTATGATTTTTGGGTCTAGGAACAAGTGTCCAAACATCATTTCTTTCAAATTGATTAAGCTCTTCTTGCATAGCTAGAATCCAAGATTCATCAAGAAGTGCTTCATCAATATTTTTAGGTTCAATCTGAGATAGAAAAGCAGTATGATTGTAAATATTTCTAAGAGATGATCGAGTGCTTACACCTCGTGAAAGTTCTCTCAAAATTTGTTCCACTGGATGATCTTTCACAAATTTCCACTATTTGGTTGCATCTTATATTAAATTTTGATGATCTTTCCTGATGTCTCCATGTTGGACTTCCTCTATTATGTTTTCTTTGTTGAGATTGAGACTTTCCGTATTATTTATACCTCCTGTTTCTTCATCAATAGATTTCTTGGAGAGTAGAGAATTAGATTCATCAAATATTACATGCATAGATTCTTGTACAGTCAAAGTCTTTTAATTGAATACTCTATAAGCTTTACTATTAGTAGAATACCCGAGAAAGATACCTTCATTAGATTTTGTATCAAACTTGTCTAAATTATGCCTATCATTTAAAATAAAATATTTGTATCCAAATATATGAAAGTAACCAATGTTGGGTTTTTTCTCATTCCAAAACTTATTGGGGGTTTTATCTAATTTGGATTTTAACATAACTCTATTTATAACATAACATGCAGTACTTACCGCTTCGGCCCAAAAATAACTAGGCAAGTTGTTTTTATTGAGCATTGTTCTTGCTATCTCTTGGAGAGATCTATTTTTCCTCTCTACTACCCAATTTTGTTGAGGAGTTAGAGAAGCAGAAAAATTATGCACAAAACCATTTTCATCACAAAATGTTTCAATATTTTTATTAACAAACTATTTCCCTTATCACTTCAGATACTTGAAATAGAATAACCATTTTCATTTTGAATTCTCTTGCATAACTTGATAAATACATTATGTGCCTCATCTTTATGAGCAAGAAAAATGACCCAAGTATATCTAGAGAAATCATCAATAATAACAAATGTATAATATTTTCTTCCTAAACTTGCAACTCTATTTGGTCCAAAAAGATCCATGTGTATCAGTTGCAGTGGTCTAGTAGTAGAAATATATTTTTTGGTTTTAAAAGAAATTTTTGTTTGTTTACCAAATTGGCATGCACCACAAATTTTGTCTTTAAGAAAAATTGCCTTTGGTAACCTCTCACAAGATCATTTTTTGAAAGTTTGGAAATAAGTTCTATGTTGGCATGACCTAGTCTTCTATGCTATAACCAATTAGTTTCATTTTGAGCTGAAAAACAAATAGCATCTTGTGAGATAATTTCTTCAAAATCAATTGTATAAACATTGTTGCTTCTAAAAGTAATAAAACAAATATTACAATCATGATCATTCAAAATAATGCACTTATTCATTTTGAAAGTAACTGTAAATCTTTTATTACATAATTGACTTGTGCTCAAAAGATTATGTTTTAGACCTTCAACAAGTAGAACATATTCAATTATGAGAGAAGACTCATTACCGATTTTACCTATTCTCACGATCTTCCCTTTCGAGTTGTCTCCAAATGTCACGTGTCCTTCTTCTTTAGATCTAAGATCAAAGAACTTAGTCTTGTCTCCTGTCATGTGTCTTGAACATCTACTATCTAAAAACCATTTATTTTTGTTTGTGGAAGATTCATGCACACCTATAAAAACAATTAAAATGATTTTTTTTGGTACCCAAGTTCTTTGGGTCCTTTATTTATTAGTATTAGAAGAAACAAGATTTTTAGGTACCCATATGACCCTAATAGTCATTGTATGTTTTCTTCTAACAGGATAAGCAAAATAATTATGATCATTTCTATTACAAAAATTACAAATAGCATGTGATATATATGAAGAACTTAAGTGATTATAATAGTATCCTTTTTTAACAAAATTATTTTTATGAAAAGAATTTTGAATATTGGACTTTGATGTAGAAGGATTATCAAAAAAGTTTTTATAAGGTTTGTATTTTTATTTTGGCATATATCCCAAGCCTGCCTTGTCAAAAACACATCTTTGACTACCAAGAAGTTTTGCAAAAAATTTTTTTCCATTCATAAAGTTTTCAATAATATTTTCTAAATCAATTTTCTTTTTCTTCAACTCAAAATTTTCATCTTTCAAAACAATACTTTCTTTTCTTAAAATATCAATTTTGTTTGTTAAAGAAGAATTTTTCTTTTTTAAAACAGTATATTTGATACCCAATTTTTCAAATTCCTCATATACCTCTCTAAAACATTTTACAATTCTTCATATGAAGGATCTTCAATATTATCAAGATTTGTTACCTCAATGTCATCTTTAGCCATAAGACAAAGATTTGCTGATTCTCCATTGCTTGCTTCACTATCTGAGCTACTTGAATCATCATCTTATGTAGCTTTCATTATTTTTTTGCCTTTGTTTCGATCTTTCTTTAGCAGAGGACAATCTGACTTGATATGACCAAGTTTATTGCATTTATAACAAATTAAAATGTCATTTTTACCTGAATCTTTCTTGGAAAACTTTTTGAAGGATTTCCTTGGAGGAGTTTTATTTTTCTTTAAGAACCTCTGAGATTTTCTTGTTATCATCTCAACTTCTTCATCTTTATCGTCATTTTCCTCATTTTCATCACTTTCACTTTCATATAGAATAACTTTAAGTGCCAAACTCTTCTTTGGCTTTCCTTCTTCTTCTCCTCTTTTCAATGTGTACTCATAGGTGATAATTGACCCGATGAGTTCATTCACTTCGAGTTTCTTGAGGTCTCTACTTTCAAGAATCGCTATCACTTTTGATTCCCAACGTTTTGGTAGAGAGTTGAAAATTTTTCTTACTATTTCCACTTTGGAATAAATTTTACCAAGAGCTGTCATGCTATTTATGATGTTAGTAAAACGAGTGTGCATACTAGAAATAGATTCATCATCATTCATCTTAAACATTTCATATTCATAAGTAAGAATATAAATGTTTGATTCCTTGACTTGAGAAGTTCCTTCATAAGTAACTTCCAAGTTATCCCAAATTTCTTTTATTGTAGCGCAAGTCATTACTCTATTAAACTCATTACCATTGAGAGCATTGTATAATAAATTCATAGTAGTTAAATTCAAAGTATAAAGTCTGTCGTCTTCACGATCAAACTCTTTTTCTTCCTTTTTGACCTTTACTCCATCAACCACTTTTGTTGGAATATAAGGTCCATTTATAATGCATTTCCAGATTTTTCGACCTTGAGCCTGAAGGAATATTCTCATTCTAACTTTCCAGAATGAGTAATTGTCTCCGCAAAAAAGCGGAGGCCGACTACTAGATTGACTTTCACCAAATGAAACTGCAATGTTAGCCATAAGATTTTAACTCAAAAGATTGTTAATCTTATAACAGAGCTCTAGCTCTGATACCAATTGTTGCCCAGATGACTAACACAAGAGAGAAACAAACTCAGTATGTTAACGAGGTTCGGCCCCATTGCCTACGTCCTCGCCTCAAGCTACCCCTTAAAAATCCCCGAATTCACTATTCAATCTTCTTCAGGTGGAGATAGAAACCTATTATATTTTTGAGCAGTACCGCTCCAAAGAATCCGTGTAGAACACCTTCTACACTTCTAATCACCTCACACTTGGTGATTTAACTATTCCCCGTGTAGAACACCTTCTACACATATAAGGGTTTAAACACACCATTTTACTGATACAAGAATTGATAGTGGGTAGGCTATCAGAAAACACTCCTCAATGAGTGAAATAAAAACAATACAGCGCAAACTATTTCTCTCAAAATGAACAAGGGTTAAAACTTAATGCTTAGAGAAGAGAGAATGAAAGTTTTGAATGAATGTTGTATGCTCTTGGTGTTGTGAATGTGAAGCTCTCAAATGATCTATTTATAGGCATATGAGACTTCATATTCAAATTTAAAAAGATTCATATGTCAAAAATTTCAAACCTAATCTTTTTACTTTTTGCATGTGACAAAAGGAGCACACTTTACTTTTCAAAAATTTCAAATCTAATTTTTTATTTTTTGCATATGACAAAAGGAGAACACTTTACTTTTCAAAATTTTTAAACAAAGACATCTACCTTTTGCATAAGTCAACAAAAGCATCCATCACTTTTGAAAATATTCAAATAAAACATGCACATGTGAAAGATAACAATCAATCATCTTAATATTTTCAAAGTTCAAACCTTTAATCATGTCATGCACATGTGAAAGATAACAATCAATCATTTTAATATTTTCAAAATTCAAACCTTTAATCATGTCATGCACATGTGAAAGATGACAATCAATCATCTTTCAAAATTTTCAAATTTAATTTTAAAAATATTCATGCACATGTGGAAAATGTATTTTAATACTTTATGATAAAATATTAATTTTGAGTCTTAATCCTAATTTTGAATTTTTAAGAGATTTACAATATTACTCTATGACTTTAATGTGAACTTATTCCCTTCTTGCTCATGCTTAGTTCTTTGATGTGCTTGATTGTATTGTGTGGACAACTTGAGCTTGAGACTCTTTTATTCTTTGAATTCATTTGTTATCATCAAAATCCATGTGTAGATTTATAATTACATGAAACTTGAAACCTTGGGTTCAACAAGTGTCGTCACGGGAAAGGCGATACATAACTCCCGTACGATTGACGCGAACAGAAACTCAACGGTGAAGGCAATACGTAATTGTTGTTGAGGTTCAGGAATAATTTGACAGTGAAGGTGATACGTAAGTGTTGTCACACTCTAAATAAGGAAAAAAAATACTAAGAATAAAAGAAATATGAACAAAAACACATAACTTTAAGAGTTTCTAAAAAGATGTGTTATGTACATTAAAAGTTCTGTTATGTATCAAAAGAAGTCCTCTAATGAAAACTTGATATGTTGTTTGAAGTGCATTGTGCACAAGTCCACCCATAAGTCACATTTTCATGGATTATGCGTTTATTGCTTGATATATGTATCTTGATAATACTCTTGTTTTTGTTATATATGCACTTACTAAGATTTTATGAAATCTCACTCTGTATGATTTTTACTATCATTCCCTTCTGGGAATGATAGAAGTTTTGACAGGGCAGGATGGCATGTCAGGAGACCGGGACCTCTCAGAAGGTTCTAAGGAGCCTTGAAGGTCATATAGACTATGGCGCTTTTGAAAATTGGTGGAGAATTTTTTGAGCATATGACTAATGAGATCTGGGAGAAGCAAGCTATGGAGCCAGAAGGGTGATGCACTCTAGGGTTGTTTGGTTTTGAGCCCTAATGGTTCTTTGACTTTAGACAGTATTTTTGATACCCCTATAAGGATTAGACGCCGCCAAGAAGAAAAGAAAAGTATGGGCCAGTTTAGGTTCAGTCTCAATTATAAGGAAGTGAAAAAAGAACTTATATTGTGAGCTTTAAGGTCTTTGTATTTTGGGATGTTGGAAGATCTTATATAATATGTTAAAAGTTCTGGTTATGTATTAACTTTGGTACTTTATATAAATGATACAGTTTTAATGAGTATGAAGTAATCACCATGTGATGTGATGCAAAGTTTTAATTCTTTGCACATTTTAGTAGTTTAAACCCATTCCGCTGCGATATATCTGACATATTGTTAGTAAACTTAGAAGCATTTGCATTAATTTTGACATGAATGTAAAGATATGTAGCCTAGTGTTATGTATCCTGACGCATCTGGTTACGTTAAATCCAAGACATAGTATGGGGGCGTCACACCATTCATCTGAGGAAGGTTCAGAATTTTGATTATCATTCAAATGAGCCCCTAAGTTTCTTGTATCTCTTTTGTGCGATTAAAGAATGATAAATATTTTAGCTATAAATAAATATTATAAAAATAAATTCATAAAAATGACATGACTTATGTGATATCTTAGATTGTAAAGTTACTTGTATTATAAAGTAATTTTAACATATTATATAAAAGTCATGTCAATTTGTGAATTTATTTTTATATAATATCTTTATATCTATACTACTTCCCTAAAATTAATGGACCCATATGACATTTTTACTGCAAATTGTGTAACCTCACTTCCTACGTTTCCAGGGTTGTGACGCTCCCAAATTTTCCTTAAAATAACACGAAAATCGAGATGTCGGGATGATGACAATACGAGTCATGCACTCCCAACGTCAAGTGCTAAGTGTGTGAACATGTGACAAGCATAAAATAAAAGTCGCAACAGATAATAAAATCAATAACTAAGTACAAGAGTTTTAAAATATTACAGACCAAGTTAATGTAAATTCTCCAATAGGAGATTTAATATAGTCATCCAAAGATCAAATAAATATAATACACAATCATCAGAATTAAGTAAATATCATCCAAGGAAACTAACTACACTAATTTACTCCAACGACAGAGCCGCCTCCTTAGACTCAGCCTCCTTGTTCTCTGCATCAAAATTTACGATATCAAAAATGGTATCGCAGGTAAGTAAAAATCCTAAACAAAACTCAAGATATTAAATACATTTGTTCGACAACAAAATGCATGAACAAGATACCATATGCATGAGTCTTAAAATCATTTTTCTCAAGTAAATAAATAAAGCACACACTCCAAAATTTCAAAGTAAAACTCCAATGAAATCATCCATCATTTTTCAGAAAATTATGCCTGTAAATCCAATCATAGCGGGCATTACGTATCACCGTCCCCGATATGATATACAAACATCACCAACCATAATAGATGTTACGTATCGCCGTCCCCATTATGACTCATACACACTCATTTCATAGCAGGCATTACGTATCACCGTCCCCGATATGAAATACACACACAATAACCATAATGGGCGTTACGTATCGCCGTCCCCGTTATGTCACTCACACCCATTAATCATAACGAGCGTTACGTATCGCCGTCCTTGTTATGACTTAGTTAAAAACCATTAAAATCTATAAACCCAATAATACCGTTCCTCACTTATAAAATCTTTCAAACAAATCATTTTAATATACCATAACTCAAATTTCACGTAAAAATTTCAAATATCATATATACACATGAACGACCGTGCAATTCATAATGCATATCACCATGTACAAAATATCCAATATTCAATAAACTCATTCATCAACCAAACACATGGTTGCTATGTAAAAATATATTTAAATCTCAAAACTCGTTTGAAAAGTACTTACAGTACGCTCACTAATAATTTATGAAGTTACCGAAAATGCCAAATAGCGATTCCGAACTTCCAACCGTGTACTCGCCGCTAAAATCAAGCCCAAAGCACCAACGTATATAGATCATCACAAATACATAAATATTAATATCAGAAGCAGCTAAAATAATTAAAAACCAGACTTTATTAAAACACCAATAAATAAACCCAAAATTTTAATTAAACCAATAACGTAAATAGAACAATATATATACATATAACCAATTCAAATAATTATCCCAAATAATGCAACCAAATAAATTAATCATCTTACTGTAAATAAATAAAATACAATTATTAATTATCTAAACTAAACATTTGATCATAAATAGAATCATACCACAAAATAAATTAAGATTAACACAAATAAATTAATCAATTAAACTAGAGAAAAAGTTTACTGAAAGTATCATAGGCGATATAAAACGGTGATCTTACGGCAAGAATATACCCAGTCAAACACCACTATAATTTTCGGATTACAAAGGGGTTTTGAAGAGGAAAATTTTAGTTTAAAAGAAGAAGAAAAAATGATGAAAAGAGATATTATACGTTCGGATTTATAGATGAGAAAGAGAGCTTTGGACACATTACTAGCAAATGATGTCAACACCTTAAATAGTCATGAAATCGAGTGATTGAGAGTAGGAATGAGCGAGAAAACTCACGTGAAATACCACCAAACTGAGCCAAAATAAACCACGAGATTCTATGGAAGAAAATCTCAAATTTTCGGATGGAAAACAAAAGGAATACACTGGTTTGAAGCTCATAGTTTGAAGTAGATAATTGACACGTGAAGCATCAATCTGAGTAGAAAAGAGAGGGGAAATGATCTGCAAAAATCTAGGGCTCTGATAGTGCAATGCGTGAGTGAAACGATATGAAGGAAAGCTTCAAAATCAGAGCTTTAGGGTCCGGGTTTCATCACCGAACAGAGAAGGGAAAGGAAGAAGAAGAAGAAGAAATGTTGCGTCGGCTACGCGTGAAGGAGAAGACCAACGGATTTCATTAAAATTGATGTTCAAACGATACCATATTGCACATAAGAATTGGCTGGTGCACCAAAATAAAAGGAAGGCAATTTATGTAATTGAAGAACATTGGACGACAACATAACAGGCATAGACACGGGGTTGGATTAATTAACTACATGGGCCGGCTTACAAACACAAAGGCTGGGCCATATCCAAAACACTACACACACACATATCTATATAATTTTAGAAGCACATTTCAAAAATCTTTAAATAAAATAATAATAATAATATAAAACCAAAACATATTAAACTAATTACTCACATAATAAAATAAAGAGATGTAATTAAAACATTAAATTAAATGTATCACAATAAATTAATAATATGAAGAAATAAATTTACTTACAACTACATATGAAAATAATCTTTAAATGAAGATGAAATATCTAAATATTTTAAACACAAGCACACTAAAATAACATTAATATCAATAAAATCAACAATATTTATATTAATAAACATTACATATTTAATATTAAATTATTAAATTATAAAGATAGTAAAATTAAGGGTCCTCACAAAGGTGATTGCCCACCGATATAAGTACTCTCTCCCACTCTATGTTTTGGAGTTCGAAGTCTTTATAATTCTCAAAGATGAGCCAGCCAATGGTGTGTCTATTTATGCCATTTTGATCCTAATTTGCTAGCTATAATAGGTGGCATATTTTTTATTTGAGAAATGTTATTTTGCCCACTCATTTTACACCTTATTTTTACAGCTTCTCAATTTTTTTTAATACTTAATAATTAAAGAAGTGATTATTATTGATTGATATTTTTTTATACTTTTTAAAAATATATTAAAATGATAAAAAAATATGGATAAGAAAATTTGAAAAAAATAAGATGATTTTTGCCTAAGTAGAACTTGCAGTGGTGCTACTCAAGTGGTAGAGTAGCACTGCTCTTTTTATTTTTGATATACTATTGATCTATGATTGTTTAGGAATTGTAATCACAAATATATGATTGACTTATATGTGTGTGTGTGTGTGTGTAACTTATTTCTGGGAAGAGGCCAATTGTAGGGCAGGTCAATATGAATATTGATGGAAGTTGTAAGGGCAATCTGGAAAGTTGTGGTGGTGGGGGAGTTATTAAAGACTCAACAGGTGGGTTTGTTGCTAGTTTTTCAAGTTCTTTTGGCTAAGGTACAAACAAATGAACCTGAATTGAGGGCTTTGTTCGATGGTCTTAAATTGTGCAAGGCTTTGGATTTTGTTGATATAGAAATTGAGTATCATTCAAAGGTGGAGGTAGATTGGGTTATTGCTCATAAATGCATAATTTGGTATTGGTGAGATTTTTAAGAAGAGTTTCTTAAAGTTTCTTCATATATTAGTTTGTCTATAGTTCATCAATATAGGAAAGGTAATATGATAGCGATTTTTTTTGCAACGCGTGGTGAGGAGGGATTGTATGGTTGTTTTTATGATTTCAATGAGCTCCATATGGAATTAAAGGGAATGTTGCATTTGGAAAACTTGGATTTACCATATATTTGTTGTTAGTTCGCATTGGTTTGTTCATTCATTTCATTTGTTGGTTTGTTTGGTATTCCCTGCCATAAGTAAGGGTGGCATTTTTCAATAAAGTTTGGAGGTGCCACCCTCCTTTAACTGGGAAAAAAAATAGATATATATATATATATAATGCAAAAGTTTTACAAAAAATTAACTATACCACGTGAAAGTTTCATTTTTATATTCTTTTAATGCGCTTGACATTTCTCGTATAAATAACTCTATGTGAAGGCATTTACATCAAATGCTGCTATATATTCATGTGGCATAATTTAATGTAAGACTTTTAAATCAAATTATACAATAATATATAAAAAGTTTTAAATAGTATTCTGTACTCTTTCTCTTATATAGGCTAGTAGTATAGCCTAATGAGTAGAATACTCCAAAGTTGTTTTGCCAATACAAGAAGATGATATTATATATGATATAGGTAAGAGTTACGAACATGATACTTTTCTTACATAAAGTGCCTAATTCAAAAGTGAAAAAACAAGATGGGCCCTAGCTTGGTCTATCTTAATATAATGTATTAATTCATGTACTCAAGGCTCCCTCTCTTTCCTCTCTCAAGAGACTAAGTTAGGGTTTGGTACCATTGGTCTTTCGACAAACAAATTCGTCTCACTGACTGGTGAGCCTAGTGTTTTTCTCAGCAAAAATGCATGGAGAGCTTAGATGCATTGGGAATGCCTCCACTTGTTAGCCAAAGAAACTTTCGTTATCCATATAAACACAAATGGGAACAAGGAGTGTGGTTCAGAAGGAAAAATCTACATAACGGGAAAAATCTTGTCCAAAAGGGGGGTTAATAATGAAGCATTCAGATCTACAATGTCTCAGATCTGGAGACTCTCAGGCTAGGTTCAATTTGAGGATTTAAGTGAACAAAGCTTCCTAATCGAGTTTCAAAAGCTAGAGGATAAAGAAAGGGTTTTGAGTGGCAAACCTTAGTTTTTCAACAGAAACCTTTTTAACTTACAGGACCTTCATGACAAGGTATGAATATATATGCTTTAGTTCTGCTACGAACCATTCTGGGTCCAATGTCACAACCTACCTATGGCTGCCATGAATGAGGATATATGGGAGAAACTTGGAGCACCACTTGGCCACACCATTCGAGTTGATATTGAATCGGATGGATCTGCTTCGGGTCAGTGCCTTCGAATAAGAGTAGCTGTGAACTTTTAGAAGCCATTGCTTTGAGGGAAATGGATAGAATTTGAGCAAGAAAGGTATTGGGTATCCTCTAAGTATGAACACCTCTAGCACTTTTGTTTCTAGTGTGAGGTCCTACTTCATAAAGGAAAGGCATGCCCAAAACCTAGGTTTGAACTCCATCACTAGGGAAAACCGGCAATGGAGTATGGCCCTTGGCTTAGGGCACAACCTATGAATATATCCACTTTTGACCAACACAAATATGGAGGAATTGCTTAGTCAAACAAGCAAAAAGGAAAACAACAAGCAATAATAGAGGGCCAAAAAGGAGAAGGGGATCTTAAATATGAGAGAGATCAGATGAAAAGTACTAAGGGAAATAACGGTAACCCTTTGATACCCATAACAAACCAAGATGAGAAAGAACAAGTTATAGAAAATTCTAATTCAATCTTTCAAGCACATGGGAATATTGCTTAGCAGCAAGCACTAAAGTCCACCTATAGCAATCAAAGTTCAAAAGGTAACTAACTACACATAGGGGTAGGTCAGATGGGGAATAAATATGATGAGGTTTTCTTAGGGCAAGAGCCAGACTTAACTGAGGTTAGAGTGTCTGAATTCTGGATGGAACTGGATTTGAATCATTCCAGAGGGAACCACTTTCCAGCTCAATTTAGGAACCCTTTTGGTCAAGAGATTCTATTAACAAAGCCAATGATAAAGGGGCACCTGTCTGTGACTAAACCAGAATTCCCAACTGACCAATCTTTAGAGTCAAAACTGTACTCCCCACAATTGAGACTTCTAGAGGCAAGCTAACTAGTAGGTAGAAACAAAAGGCCAAAGGAAAAAAAAAGTCTTAGCTCACCCCTCTCAAATATCTCTAATATTGCTAAATCCCAAGGAATAAAGTCATCAGGAAAAATCCCTCAATCCTAAGAAAACAAAGAACCAGGAGAATGCCTTTGAAACCCAAACTCATGTGGCAGTGGCTGGTACCTAGCCCAACCCCTTCCCCAATGAGTCTCCTCATATGGAATTGTTGAGAATTTGAAAACCCTTGAACAATTTGTATCCTTAGGAAGTTAACTAAGGAGAAGTTCCCCCTTTTGGTTATCCCTTTTATTTTCCTTGTGGAAACCAAATGTGATAGGAATCAAATGGAAGAGATTAGGAGAGCCCTACAGTTTGAGGGTTGTTTCACAGTGGATAATATTGGCCTTAGTGGAGGGATAGCTCTGTTATGGAGAGAAGCTTAACAAGTCAGAATCATTAACTTCACTAGATGACACACTTTTGCAAGGGTACAAGCCACAACTGACAGTCCAACTTGGCAGTTTATTGGTTTTTATGGACACCCATAACCAAGAAAAAGAAAGGGCAATTAGGAATTATTAAAGTTGCTAAAACCAGATCTTACAATCCCTTGATTTGTGCAAGGGATTTCAATGAGATACTATTTCAAAAGGAGAAGTTTGGAGGACCTTCTAGATCCAACAACCAAATTGAGTGCTTTAGGCAGACTTTAGAAGCATGTGGCACCCGGGACCTTAGATATACTGGTCAAAAGTTTAGTTGGACAAATAACAAACAAGGAAAGGACTTCACAAATGAGAAAATTGATCGAGCATCTAGCTAACCAAGAGTGGCATAAGTTGTTTAATTAAGCTCTTTGCACAACATTACCTGCAAGAAAATCTGACCATTCACCTCTCAGTATCGAGTTACAATCCAGCCAACTAGGTATGCAAGAGACAGCCAGTGTTCAGTATGAGGCAGCATGGGAGCTTAGAGAGGAAAGTAAGGGCATAATTAAGGCAGCATAACACAAAGGAGAGATGGGAGGGAACCCAGCCAGCATATTGAGAACAATGCTTGGAGTATGCCAAAAAATCTTAACAAATTAGCACCCAAAGACCAAAAAGAAAAAACTCCAGGAGACTAATCGAGAACTTGCAATGATTAGTATATTACAAGATGCAAAAGAGGGTGCTCTCATATAGCACAGATGAAGATACCGCAAAACAAAGTGGAGTTGTCTCTCGCTGAGAAGGACATGAAGTGGAGGTGACAGGATAAACAACACTGGCTAAGGCACAGGGACAAAAACACACATTTCTTCCATAAGCAAGCTGATCAAAGGAGAAAGATCAATACAATCTCATCCATTTTTGTCACCAAGGGTTGAGTTTTTCATGCGCAAAAGCAAATAAGAGAGTGCTTTATAGGTTCTCTTTCTTCTCTGTTCATCTCTTCTACACCTACTAATGTTGATATGTGTGTGGATACTCTGAGTCCCAAAATTTCCTTTGAAATGTGTGAGAGACTAATGAGACCCTTCAATGCTGATGAAGTTCGAGATGCAGCGTTCAAATGAATCATTTGGGGTCCCCTGGACCCGATGGATTTCCTATCCAATTTTACCAGAAAAACTGGAATCTAGTGAGGGAAGGAAACTTGTAATTATGTGTTGAAGGTGCTTAACTATAATGGATCCATAATTGAGGTGAATGATACCTACATTGCTTTAATCCCTAAAGTCAAAAAACCAAAAAAAGTAGCAGATTTTTGGCACATTAGCTTTTGCAATTTTGGGTATAAGTTTGTCTCCAAAACCATAGTCAATAGACTAAAATGCATCTTGCCCCACCTTATATCACCAAACAAGAAAGTTATTGTGCCTAGAAAACTCATCTATGACAACTCTTTGGTAGCTTATGAGATTCTTCATGCCATTACATCTAGATTGAAGGGGAGGAAAAGCTTTATAGCTCTTAAACTTGATATAGGCAAGGCGTGCGACATGGTAGAGTGGGGTTTTGTGCAGGCTACGATGATCAAATTAGGATTCCCAAAACACTAGACTGATCTTATACAAAAATGCTTCAATTTGGTCACTTATTCTATCCTTGTAAATGGAGAATCAAAACAATTTTTCCATCTGTCTAGGGTTATCCTATAGGGGGACCCCATTTCCCCCCTTATCTTTATTTTATGTGTTGAGGCCCTCTCTGTCTTGCTACACAAAGCAGAGCAAAAATGGAAGGAAGCCAACAAATATTAGTTATTTGTTCTTTACATATGATGGTCTTCTACTCTATCAAGCCTCTTAAAAGGAGTTGTCCACAATTACCAAAATCCTTTATCTTTATAAGTAAGCATCGGGCCAGATTCTCAATAAAGAAAAATTAGCCATTTTCTTCAGTAAGAGCACATTTCAAAGAACCCAAGATCAAGTCCTACAACTGGTTGGCATTAAATCCATTGGATCTTTTGAGAGGTACCTTGGCCTCCCTGCAATTATAGAAAGATCTAAAGTGGCTATGTTTCAATCCCTTGTAGATAAAGTGTGGACTTGAATGTCTAACTGGAAAACAAGGGACCCATTAGCAGCTGGCAAAGAAGTTTTACTCAAGTCTGTACTTCAAGCCATTCCCATATATGTTATAAGTCTCTTCCTATTACTTGCTTCAATTACCAATAAATTGAACCAACTTCTAAAAAAATTTGGTGGGACTATAATGAAGATTCTTCTAAAATCTAGTGGATCCCTTGGGAAAAATTGAGTTTAGGGATTTTAAAAGTTTTAATATACTTTACTAGACAAACAAAGCTAGAGAATGGTTCAAGATCCTTCATCTCTGGTTTCCCAAGTGCTAAAATAGAAATGCTTTCCCTTTTATGATCTCCAAAATTCCAAGATAGGCTCGAGTCCCTCCTCTGCTTGGACAAGCATACATTCAAGATTGCCTATACTCAAAACAGGCCTGCTGTGGAGAGTTGGCAATGGTCAAACCATCAATTTCTATATCAATAAATGGATCCCATCTCTACAAACATTTTTGTTCTCTCCCCTAAGGATAGAGATTGTTGGTATGAAATGGTTAATGATGTTATTGACCATGACTATAAAAAATGGAGTATAGAGTTACTGATAAAAATGGTGTATAACAATGAATTGGAAGTTATTAAATCGATCCCCATCAGTTTGGGTGGGAGGATGGACAAACGGGTTTGGCAATTCTCAACCAATGAGATTTATATTGTCAAAAGAGGGTACCACTACCATAGAAAACAGGAAGTTGAATTAGAGGGTGAACCATTGAGCATACAAATGGATAAGGCTATGTGGAAAGGTATATGGATGTTGCAAGTGGAACCGGCTGTAAAGAATTTCATTTGGAGAGCTTGTAGTGAAGCTTCTAGGCTAACTCAGACTCTCAAGCAAGATGAAATGGAAAAAGTAGCAATCATCCTAAGGGGAATCTAGACTAGGAGGAATCAGGCTATGACCTGACTACTCCATAGAGCTTAAAAGGCACAACAACTTTACACAAAAGCAAACACCCCAAGTCAGCAGTCACAATAGCCAGCAAACTAGAGAAAACATAAATGGGTTAAATCACCGGCTGAATCATTCAAAGCAATTTAGGATGCAACATTGAGATTTGAAACAAGCAAAGTTGGTGTAGGAGTGTTAGTCAGGGACTTTCAAGGCCAAGTTGTGGGAGCTTTAAGAGCCTCAAAAACCCTTAGAGGAAAGGCTTTTGGCACAGAAGCACATGGTCTTCTGTTAGCAACAATTTTTTGCAAAGAACTAGGACTACACACGGTCATCTTTGAAGGAGATTCATTATAAGCTATTAACCAATTGAAAAGCCAATCTCTAAATTTGAATCTTGGAGGCCTTCTCATCAAAGATTCCAGGCATAGAATAAATGGCTACTGCAACTAGAAAGCAAATCACATCTACAAAGAAGCCAACAAAGCTGCCCATATGTTGGCACAATCTACAGAAGATTTGTATGATATAAAAGAATGCCCTGAATGTATTCTATCTATTGTAACTTCTGAACTATCATGATTTTCTATTAATGAAATCAGTTTCAATTTTTTTTTTAAAAGGAATCATGTATTTAAGACGTGATCGAACGCAGGTCACATGAAATGTGGGACTTTGTCATAGATGATCAATAATATATGTATATACATACACTCTTATGAGTTGCAACTAGGAAATAATGCCAACCTATATTAATTAGTAAGATAATATTAGTTGTAATTCCACGTTGATGCATTGTTTTACCTTTCTGTATAAATAAATAAAAAAATAAAGAAAAATTTATATTCTTAACCATTTAAACATTATCGATATTTCACTCTTATCTTACTATTTTATATATAATGAGGTGATATCCCTATCACAATCTTTGATTCTTTTTTTTTTTTTAAATAAGCTAAGCGTGATATTGGAAAGTACTACATTTAGTGTGTGTATATATATATGTATACGTGTGTGTGTGTGTGTAATAAAATGAGATTCTGGAAGATGACAGAAGAAGGCAGGTTTGAGAGAATGTGGAGAAAAGATGATTAAACCAAAATCAAAATTTACAAGGAATGCACTTTCTATATGTAGTGCAACCTATGTAACAAACTAACAAAAAAGGAAGGAATATACAGTTATTAGATAATTAACCTATCATGCCTATGCAATTCAATGGAGCTAAAAATATAGAAATGCCCATAACAAACTTGTTCATCATCCTTCTCCACGTTTTATCTCAACTCCTTTGCAAACACGTGAGCTTCCTCCATGAATTTCATCAGCACCATTGATCATGTTAACAAAGGCAGTTTGTGGATGATTATCCTACTCCAATACCCCCTCAAGATGGAAAATATAAATTTTCTACTCCTATCTTGGAGAGATATTAGAATAAAACTTTAGAAGAAAGAGATTTGGAGAAGATGTTAGCTACTTGTGACTAGGTGGGAACATGAGCTGTTTCAACACTTCCATCCCGAAAATCTTGTCACAGATTACATGGTAGTTAACTTTAACGTGCTTTGTGCATTCGTGAAAAATTAGATTAGTTGTAATGTGCAAGGCAGATTATCACATAGTAGTAAGGCATCTTGAGAAAACACTTAAAGATCAGCAAGTAGCAGCCATGGTTCTATACTTGGCCTTGGTAGATGATTGAGACACTACATTTTTTTGCTTAGATTTTCAGGAAATGAAGGGATGGCCCAACAAGATGCAGTAACTTGTTACAGTTCATCTTGTGTCGAGATCATTTTGTGTCAGGGCATGAGGCCCAATCAGAATAACGGTACCCTTTTAAGTGAAGTGAAGATAGAAGAATATCCTAACCAGGAATACCTTTCAAATACTTTAGGATTTTTTAAGCTACAACAAGATGCAAAGTGGAGGTTTGGACCAAAAATTGACTTAAAATCTAATTGGGTATCTAATGTCTGGCCATGTGATTGAGGTATAAAAGTCTCCCAATTAGATGCGTGCAGGAACTAGAAACAAGTAAAGGATGTCCTAAATCTTTGCTAAGTCTTTGGTTTTGCTCCATAGGAATTTTGACAGGTTTATTTCCAAGAGAACCCGAGTCTGCCAAGATGTCAAGGGTGTATTTTCTTTAACATGTATGGATGTTGTGCGAATATCTAGCCATTTCTATGCCAATAAAGTATCTCAAAATCCCTAAATCCTTGATCTTAAGCTGCTAATTCAAGAAGACTTTAATTTTGGCAATGGATTCAAGTGATGAACTTGCAACAACTATATCATCTACATACACCACTAGTATAGTAAAGTGGACACCATCATGTACAGTGAAAAATGGTATTGATTGTCATTGTGTGAAGCGAAAAGCAAGAAGTGAGGTTGGAAATTTGGAATACCATTACCAAGAAACCTGTTTAATACTATGAATACTTTGGAGCAATTTGCAATCTTATCCTAGTTTTCCTTTGTTATAGCTCGAACGCCAGTGGGTGTAAATCTCCTCATGCAATTGTCCATGGAGAAATGCATTATTTAAGTCAAATTGGAGGTGCCAACCTTGTACAACTGCCAATGTCAAGAGGGTTCGAACAATGGCCATTTTTGTAACCGGTGAAAAGGTCTCATTGTAATCAACTCACTCTTGTTGTGTGTACCCTTTAATAACTAATTTGGCCATTTTCCTTTCAACAGTTTATTTTGAGCAATATTTGGTTTTATAAGCATACTTGCAATCGATGGCTTCCTTTCCAAGGGATAGATCAGTCACGACCCATGTGTTGTTAAATTTCAAAGCTTTTATTCCAACTTCCATTATCTTACACTAGCCAGGATCCTTAACTACTTGGTGATATATGTGTGGGTCAACATGTGAAGTAGTGGTGGTAGAAAATGAAGCAAAACTTAGTAATAGATGATGATATGGAAGAGAATTAGTGAGAGGAAATGATGTACTTGAGTGAAATCCTAGAGCCTTGAACAATCCCAGATTGCATGTGTTGAGAAAGGCTTACTGAAAGTAGAAATCCTACAAGTATTATGGTGCTCCACAGGCTTGAGTTGACCTTTTGAGGAATGGTTTTGCAATAATGGGAACTGAGTAAGTAGGAAAGTGAGAAGTCAAGGACGAAGGGTCGGTGTTGGGGGATTAGTTGGGCAAAATTCCGTCTAAGTTCAAGAGTGGTGATTAAGCAACAAGTGGTGGTTAAGTATAAGCACGTATGGACACAAAGGGTGATGGACTATAAACTTGTATAATATGAGGAAAATAGGGACTCGGTGGGCTGGAATTAGTAGGATTAAAGGGTATTAGATTAGGATGTACGAAAGCATGGATGGTGTGGAACGGAAAAATTGATTCATGGAAAAAAAACATCATTTGAGACAAAGGTGATTTTTGTGTCGAGATTTAGGAGTTTATATCCATTATTCTAAATAGATATCCAAGGAACACACATTTTCTAGCACAGGAATCAAATTTCTTTCGGCCTTGGAAGAGAGTTGATGCAAAGCAAAGGCATTGAAATATTTTCACATGATTATAGGATGGACTTGTCTTGAACAGCAATTCAAAAAGAGTTTTATTGGATAAAATGGAAGTGGGAATGTGATTGATGATGTAGGCTGCCGGTAGTATGCAATCATTCCAATATTTTGGTGAAGTGCTAGACTGAAATTTGAGGGCTCCAGCTATGTTTAGAAGATGATGGTGTTTTCGCTCAACCGCCCCATTTTGTTGTGGGGTTTCAACACACATTTTGTGATGGATAATTCCCTTTTGGTTGAAAAACTCTTTCATTTGAAATTCCAATCCAATGTCACTTCTAAAAATTTGAACTCTTACGTTAAATTGAGTTTGAATAAGGTTATAAAAGGCTTCCTTGCATGCTTTAACATCAAATTTTGCTTTGACTAGATATATCCAAGAGCTTCTAGAATAATAATCAACTATGGTTAGGAAGTATTTTGACCCATCGTAGGCTTTAGTAGGATTGGGTCCCCAAATATCACAATGGATGAGTTCAAAAATTAGGTTAATTTTATGGTTGCTAATTGGAAAAGGAAGTGTATGTTACTTGGCCATAGGGCAAATGCAGCAAGGGATGCTATTAATAGAAGGCAATTGAGCTTGAAAACTAGCTCAGTAATTAAAATTAACTTTAATAAAGGTGTGTGACCAAGTCTATAATGCCAAAGGTTTGATACAATAGTATTACTATTGATAGCAGATAAAATTAACTTATTTTTGTGTAAAGAAAGGGGGAAATGATCAACTAAGGCTGTTAGAGACACTTCAATGGCAAACAGGCGATACAAACCATTCTTCAACTCACCCACTCTGATCGTTGTCCAAAACAAAAGGTCTTGAAGGAAGTAAGAATGTGAAAAGAAAATGAGGTAGCACAAAAGTGAATTGGTAATTTGTTTGGCAGAAATCAAGTTGAAATGAAAATATGGCACACATAAGACATTCTTAGAATCAAAGTGTCAGTGATCTTAACTATGCCTATGTGTATGACAAGTGCAAGGCCACATTAGTGGGATGTATTTGTATTTACACTAAAACAGAAAAACTTGAGCAATGATTGTGTTAAAGTAAGAGACACTACGGATCATGCAATCGTGTCCATGATACAAGGCCACATCAGTGAGATGTATTTGTATTTACGCTAAAGCAGAAAAACTAAGAGATATACTAGACATGTTTACTGCTTTTGAATCAATTGGAGAGGAGATAAAAGCTGTTTGGAGTTAGTTGACTAAGTGCTTGTCATTGAGCTAAATTATAGGATATTCCATTCATTTAGAACTAATATATTTTGAATCTATGATATTATTATTGGTTTTAGATAATAAAAAAAGGGTTTAGAGGTGTAAATCTAAGTTATGATTTAAAATAATTTATAGCATGATTTATATTTAATTTTATGGTTTGTGATTTAGCTAAATTATTAGATATTGCATTCATTTGAAACTAATATATTTTGAATCCATGATATTATTATTGGTTTTAGATAATAATAAAAAGGTTTAGAGGTGTAAATCTAACTTCTGATAAAATAATTTATACTTAATTTTATGGTTTGTGATTTAATTAGATAATATTTCTTCACATGTGCAATATATTTTTGATATTTTATTTTTTATACAGGAGTAAGGCTAGAAACGAAAGAGAAAGAGGGGGGGGGGGGGGGGGGGGGGGGGGGGGGAGCGGGCTTGGACTTCAATGCGCCACACTACTAATTTGGGCTTTGGAATTCATAGCAAGAGAGAGTCACTTCATTGAACGGCCATACACACTTTTGGTTCAGAAGAGGCCCACTAGCATGTGGCACATTACACAGCAACATTCACTTTTGATCTCTACAATTCGGATTTTAGCCGCATGGGATTTTATAGTCTTTCAATTCACTTTTGACTTGGGTTGACTCTCAGAAACCACACAGCGCCGAGCGTAGTGAACCAGTGATTGAATTTCACTCGAATTGCCCTACGGCTTAGACTTGAACCAAACCAGCCGCACTTCACATGGTAAGAGTTTGGGTTCACTAGCATCGTATATATATATATATATATATTTCTTATTGAGAGGAGCCGCACTGCAGTTGGGCCGCTTTTGGCATTTTCACTTTGCTGCTGAATTCAAAACAGAGAGGCCCCGCCCCAATCTATTTGACTTGCAGTTCAATTTACGGGAGACTTCACTATTGGTTTTTCATACTATTGGTTTTTCATACACATTAGCAGCGCAGCAGTTCAGAGAGAGAGAGAGAGAGAATTCATTTTTTATTTTCTTCAGCACGCATAAAAGGGAGCTTCGGGAACATAATAAAGGGATTTCATATCCTTACAATCTCGTCTTCATTCATACTTTCTTTTTTCCTTATCTAACTTTATTTAATTCCAGTTTACATGATTATACATTAAATTTCTTTGAGATTATTAATTTAGCATTATTTAATTTTAACATTTTATTTTTAGCACGTTAAATCTTGATATTTTAATTTAATTTTCTATTTTGATTATTATTTGATTGATGCTTTTAGTTTCTTGCTTTATAATTTGGTGTTGGTAATTCCAGATTTTATATGTTTAATGTGTTGTTATTTAAATTGGTTTAGTGAATTTATTCTTGGTTAATTAATTTATCACGTCTAGTTTAATTATTAATTTATTATCTTACATCTTAATTTTTTTTTCACTTCGACAATCAAAAATCCAAAAATATAAACTTGGTCCATGACTAATAACCCTTTCATTTTCTTTTTGTAAATATTTTATCATTTTATACGAGTTTAATTTTTAGCGCCTTTCCATGAGGAGATAATCTAGAAATTTTATTCCTAATTATTATATGACATACTCCTACATTTGAAATAACCTTTGTGCAACTCCTTTTTTAGTGAGTCAACTTGGCATTGGAAACATCTCTCTATTGGAGCAGAGACAAAAGTTGCTGATATTGGTCTTTCTTAAAAGACATTTTCTCCTCCGAATCTTTCTCTTCTTCTACATAAGACAGGTTAGTAGAAAAACCAGATTGTTTTTTCTTATTGTACAACTTGTGTCGGGGCGGGGGGGGGGGGGGGGGGGAGCGGGGTTAGCTGGGGACATTGAAAAATTTCTCGATAATCTATCTAGTAACATGGCAGTGGCCACAAATTGGGGGTTCAACTTTTCTAGCCTTAAAACAATCTTCCAACCTATCCTTGGATCTTACAATGGGTACAATAGGGCCTTTCACACTTTGAAGTGAAGGATGACTTAGTGTTTCATTTAAAGGTTGTATAACCTTCTTAATAGCTAATGCCATAGTCTAAACAGATGGGAGATTAGAGAGCAAGTGATTCTACACCTCTTGTTGTTGAACCATGGAAAAAACTCTGTTCATAGGTGTTAAGGGGTCTAACATAATCATCTGGTCTATGGTGTTAAAGTAGGAGTCATTCAAACCCATTAGAAACTGGTTTACACAATCTTGTTGGTATCTAACAAGAAGTACTTTAAGCTTTCCACAATCAAAACTAGGAATAGGATTATAAATCCCCAATACATCCAGCAGAGATTTCAATCTTTCAAAGTAAATACTTACATAGTCTTGCTCCTATTGTAACCCAGCTAAGGCCTTCTTCAGTTGGAAAATACGTGAGCCATTCTGCAGCATGAACGGGTCCTTCAGCTCTCCCCAAATCACTGAAGCATCATCAATCAATGCAATGCTAGATTTGAGAGTTTGACTAATTGAATTTTGCAACCATGAAACCACATGATCATTGCATCGCTCCTAGGCATCAAAGAGTGAATCACTTGAATCTTTGGGTCTGGGTATTGCACCGCTGATAAACCCAAGCTTGTTTTTGGCTCGCAATGCTCGGCTCATGGCTCTGGACCAGCAGAATGGAGGGATTATTTCCATGGTCAAGACAGTATGGACTAGTGACATTGTTGAAATCAAGAAAAATGGATGAAGAGAAAGTTTTTTTAAGATTTCGGTTTGTATTCGTCATCTCCATTGAAATTTCTCAAATGCAACTTGGCTCTGATACCATGCATGTATTGAAATAAAATTCTAGAAGATTGTAAATGTAATTTTTATAGTTGGCTAGGATTTGATGACTAGGTTTAAATTCTATACATTGGATGAATGTAATTTTATTTAGGAATCTAAAAGTTATCCGAAAGGATGTAAATTGTTTTGGATAGATGTGATTTTAATAGGACTCTAAATGTTATCCAATAAGGATAAAATTTATTTAGTAACGCTTGTCAACCAATGTTTAAATTCAAAGATAAGAGATTACAAGAGTTCTAAATAGGTGCTAGAATCCAAGATAAAATTACAACTCAAGTTCCAAGAGATAAAACTTATCCAAAGAAGAGTTTGAATATGAAGCTGCTAGTGCTGAGAAGATAAAAATTAAGTGCAGCAGAATCAAGCAACTGAACTCGTCAGCAGAATTTTAATGTGACTCAAACTCTTATCAGATCTTATCCGTCAGCAGAGTTTTACTATAACTCAAACTCTTTTTAGGACTCTAGGAGTTAATCTGATAAGGATGAAATATTTAAACTTGAGTTATTTGATAAGGAAAGTAGTTTAAATTGTAACTCTTATCCAATTTTGTTTAAATTATAAGATAATTACAAAAAGTCATATATTAGTTTCGATTCATATAGTTAGTTGGAGTGATAAACATTCAAGATTCAAATAAAGAAACCAAAACTGATTCAAACTCGAAATTTTCCAGTTGAAGTGATCCAATCCGGGTTGTTCGCAAACTATCAGCAACATAACAGACTAAAATTATGGATAAGCCAAACTGCAGACTTATACTCCAATACAAGTATTGCAATACTGCATTGCCTATAAATAATGGATTCAGTTGAGGGGTTGATTGAATAGTTCAAAATACTTTTATAAGTATTCTAAAGAGCTTAAAGTCGAGAGGGTGTTCAAGTGTTTTTGTGAGAGGAAATTTTCAAGAAGAAGATTTTCTAGTGCTCAATTCGTAGGATTGAGTGAAAATATATCCCAATTGGGAGTTGAAGTATTTGCAATCAACCACTGGAGGTTCTAGTAGAAAAGATAAAGATTGGAGAGCGTCAAATGTTCTGATTACCTACTGTAATAGAATACAAGCGGGTCGCGCGTCTTAGGTAAATGTGTCGAGTTACAAAAGTTTTGTAAATAATTTACTTGTAAAACTTTCAATCAATAAAATTGATTTTTCTAGATTTGGTTGCCTGTATGGTTTTACTTTTGAGGGGGTTTTTAAAATATTTTCCTACGTAATCAAATATTGTGTTTAGTTTATTTAAATATTTTATCTTGGTTACTAATTCGTATTAATAGTGTCAATTTAGCATTCACATGTGTATTCAGGGGTACTTGGATAATTTTAAAGACGATAAAAGAAGGCAGATTTTGAGAAAATGTTAAGAAAAATCCATTCAATCAAAATCGAAATTTACAACAGAATGCACTCTCTATATGTAGTGCTACCAACATAGCAAACTAACAGAAAATGAAAAAATATACAGTTGTCGGGTAATTAATCTATCCCGCCTATACAATTCAATATAGCTAAAAATATAGAAATGCCCATAACAAGCTCATTCATCATCCATGTGAGATCCCAGATTTACGTGTATTTTTACACGTTATTTTATTTTCGGTATTAATTAATTTAATTTATTTAATAATATTATTGGTCGTATTTTATTTGTTTAAAATATCTATTTGAGTTATTCGTTAATAAGTGTTAGTTTTATGTTTTTTTTACAATTAAATGTTGAGTTACGTTGTTTCTTTATTAATTTAAATGTGAGGTAATTATTTTAATGAGTGGAATTTAATTTCCTTTATTTTATTATGTAAGTTTATTTAATGTGCTTTCGTTATATTAATTATAGTTTTATAATTAAATTGCGTTTGAGATTAATTTATTTTATCATTGGGCTTTAAACATTTTATTTATTAATATTAAATGGTTGTATTTTTTTAGTTAGTTTTTATTTAATTTGTTGTGCTCTTTTTTCTAGTAGACTTTATTTCCCTTCTCTTTTCTCTTTTTCTTTTCTTTTCTTTCTTTTTCTTTTCTTTTTCTTTTCTTTTTCTTCCTTCCTCTGCTTTCCCAGACTCGTGCGCCAGCCCCCTCCCCTGTTTTCCCTCTCTTCCGCCGTTCTTCCTCTTTCTGTCCAGCGCCACCGTGCGCTGCCGGTGGCCATCACAGCCCCTTCCATTTTCTTCCCCACCGCCGGCGACCAACCCCCTTCATTTCCAGCCTGATTCATGCCGTCGTTTACCCCCACGCCAGCCTCAAAGCCGCGGCCTCTATGTACTCCAGCACCGCCGTCACTCCACCACCGGCCACCATCTCTTCACCACTTCACCACTGACCTCTCAGCTACCTAACTCACCCTTCCTCAACCCTGATTTGCCACCCTTGTAGTCCATTGATTAACATCTCTATTTTAAGCTTTTCGGCCTCCAACCGCCGCCCACAGTGCCACCCAAGGCCAACCACCACTGCCAATCACTTTACCAACACCTCTAAATCATTCCCTAACAATCTCAAGTCTTCGTTTGTTCACGTTCAAAAATTAGGTTTTTGAGACCCACGACCATAATTGGTTTTATATTGTTACGTTACTTCGCCGATGTCGGTTGCACCTCGAAGATGCTTTGAAAGTTATATTATAACACTGTAGGTACTTTCCAAACGATTTTTAAGATTTAAATATATTTTTGGCATTAATAGTTATTGTGTTTGATTATTGTTGGAATTTATTAATTGTTGGATATTTGGTGCATGGTTGTCTGCATTATGTATTTACGCGCATGCTCATGGAAATATTCAGAAATTGGTTTTTTGTATTATTTCGGATATTCATGTGTTGGAGATGGAAACTGGGTTTTAAATTGGGTTTATGAATTTTAAGGGTTTTTGGCTGAGTCATAACGGGGACGGCAATACGTAACGCCCGTTGTGATCAGTATATGTGTGTGGATGACATAACGGGGACGGCGATACATAACGCCCGTTATAGTCATTGGGTGTGCATTTCATATCATGGATGGCGATACGTAACACCCGCTATGAAATTAGTGTGTGTGAATCATAATGAGGACGGCGATACGTAACGCCATTATGATTTCGGTTATGTGTGTTGTATATCATATCGGGGACGGCGATACATAATGCCCGGTATGATTAGTTTTGCAGATATTATTTTATGAGAAATGATAAATGATTTTACTGGAATTTGATCGTGGACTAAAATAGGATTTTGGTGTGTGTTTATCTTGTTCATTTTGAGAAAGATTTTATTTGGATATTCATGCATTTGGAGTCGTGTTCATGCGTGGTGTTGTTGCATGAGTATATTTCTGTCTTTTAGTTTGGTTGGGTTGTACTTATCTGCGATGCCATCTTAGCGTCGTAGTTTTTGGATGCAGATTATGAAAAGGCTGAGTCTGAAGAGACGGCTCCGCCGTTGATATGTTATTATTATTAATTGTTATCTTGGAAAATTTATTTCTTCCTTTTTATAAATATATATTTATTTAATTTATTTTTCGGATGACTGTAGTAAATCTCCTGTTGGAAAATTTATATTAAAATGATTTGTAAATTATTTCTAAAAATTCTGGTACTTAGATGATGATTTATTTATCCGCTGCGACTTATATTTTATATATGTTACGTGTGCACACACGTTTGACACTTATCATTGGGATATGTGACCCGTGTTGTCATCATCCCGACGCCTTGATTCCCGTATTTTTTTTAAGGGGAATTTGGGAGCGTCACAGGTGGTATCAGAGCAGTTCGACTCTGGATAAATCCGCAAGTTACTTAAGAATTGTACCAGAAAAATTTGTAGTTTCAAAAGTTTATTTGTTTTATGATTTGGTTATTTTATTTTATTATATTATTCTATTTGTTCTCTAAGTTTTCCTACTAGTTTATATGGTAAGATTATCGATATTTATTTCATTATGTTGTACTTTTTATTTTAATGTTTATGTTGTTTATTTATTTTCATAATTAACTTAGTTCTGATTGGTTGATTTACTTTGTCTTATTTTATTTTAATGTTTGTTCAATATTATAATTGGGTAGTAGTTAATATTTTAGTTAGTTAATTTTATTTGGTTAAGTTGTCGAGTATTTATTTAATTATTTATTTATTTTATATATATGCCTTTGTTTTTTTGTTTAAATTGGAATTTGGATATTTCGGATTAGATTATTATTTTAAATCAATCCATTTATTGAATCTAATATTATAAATAATTGTGTGATGGAATTCCTTATTTTAAAATTTAATTCTTTTGTTGTGGGTTATTTTGTTTTCTTAAGCTTTTATTCATTTATCATTAGAATTTGATTTTAATTTTAGTTCATAGGTTTCTTACAAGATAGTTTTGGATTTTGTTTATTATCCTTTTATTTTAATTATGGCTTTTGTCTTTTATATGTTTCTAAAAGTTTGAAATTTATTTAGACAAAAATTTAAAGGAAATTGCTACTATGTTTTCTTTTTAGGGACGTGCTTTGAAGTAAGTTTTAAAATTTATTATTTTTCCATATTTCTGTTTGTTTTATTTTAGAAGTTTATCTATTCACTTTAACGAGTGGATTTGTTTTGGCAACTTGGTAGAATTTATTCATTAACTTATTTATTTGTTTATTTAGTTTACTTTGGTTCAAGTCTTTTAAAAGGTTTTAAATTTCAAAGATTTTTATAATAAATCTTTTTAGAGTTGGATTTTGAGGAGAATTTCAAAACTTTATTTGCCATTTTATTTCTCCGTTCTTCTTTTAATTCCATCTCTCTGTTCTATTTAATAAAAGTTTTTGGTGACTTTGTGTTTATTAAAGACAGTGGGTTTGTTTTATTGAATGAGTGGCTTTTACTTATTTGTTTATTAAATATTTTCCCCCTTTTGTATTTTTTATATAATATTTATGTGAATTACTTGATTTTTATTTAGTGGTTGGATATATTGCTATATCTTTGTGAGATGAATTTGTTTTAATAATTTATTTGTATTTATGTAATTGGACTTCTTTGTTGATATTGCCTATGTTATTTATGTGTAATACCTGGGTCTCACTGAGTGTTAGAGTTTCTAAGTTTTAATTTATTCCTAGGAGATTGTTGGAATTGTAATCTAGGCGAACTCTTATTGTGAGTGTGAAATTGTTGATCATTAATATATTATTATGGAATCTGATTTAAGAATACTTAGAATAGTAGGCGATCAATTATTTTCTTGGTGAAGTTTTGATGTAGTTTTTGTTTGTGGGTGCTTAGAAATTGATGTATAATAATTATGTGTGTAAATTTTTTTAGAGTACTTATTTTGTTTTGTGTTTGATTTGGGAGAATTTGTTTTGTTAAGTGATAGGGTTGAATTGATGTAATGGAGATAAATTCAAGAGATATAAATTTTAGGCTTCTAGGCAAACTGTTTAGAGTGGATAATTTAAGTATGATATTTGGAGAATCTAACGACTAACAATATTCGTTGAGGTATCTTAGGGAATTTAATTGTGGCTTTAAGTCACATATAAATTTGAATATTTGAGAGTATTCTTTCTCTTGGGTATTGAAGGTCCTGATGAGTGAGAGAATTATGAGTATCATGGTTACCATACTAATTAAATTGAGTAGAGTTGACAGAATCTTTGGGGTGATGTACATTGGAGTTTAGGTGTCTATAATGGTGATATAATTAGAATTATAAGATATTAAAATTTTAGGATTTGAAAGAGTGGTATAGGATTTCTTCCTAAAAGGTGTTGAGCCAATTTTACTCAATGGTGATAATTTATGAGGACTTAATTTTATACATTTAGTGAGTTTTTAGAGTGCGCGCAGACGCGTAATATCTTGTAATGTAATTGGAAGTTTAAGTTTTGTGTTAATTTTGCGAAATTAGTGATTACTTGAAATTTGGAATGATACTTATTAGGGGAGAATTATCCTTTAATTAGGTAAATTATATGTATTGGTGGTTAAGTTGAGAAGATAAACTTGGGAGTTATTTTAGGGTGACATAAAGTGTGGTATGGAGTTAGTGAACATTAAAATTTTGAGAGGTTGTGCTAAGGTTTTGATACATATGGAGTTCAGATTAATTGGCTAGCTCAGGAGTTTTAGAAATGAAATATTAATTGGAGATTATACGGTTATGATAGAATAACATTCGTTGCGTAATTGAGGAAAATAAATGATTGTACTAATGCTTGGAGTGAGTATTGAGAGATGTGGTAGGTGAGCTATTAGAGTTTTATTAGTTGCAGCCGAGCAAATTTTGGGGACGAAATTCTTTTTAAGGGGGGTAGAATGTGAGATCCCATATTTACGTGTATTTTTACACATTATTTTATTCTTGGTATTAATTAATTTAATTTATTTGAATAATATTATTGGTTGTATTTTATTTGTTTAAAATATTTATTTGAGCTATTCGTTAATAAGTGTTAGTTTTATATTGTTTTTACACTTAAATGTTGAGTTACGTTGTTTATTTATTAATTTAAATGTGAGTTAATTATTTTAATGAGTAGAATTTAATTTTCTTTATTTTATTATGTAAGTTTATTTGATATGTTTTCGTTATATTAATTATAGTTTTATAATTTAATTGCGCTTGAGATTAATTTATTTTATCAATGGGCTTTAAACATTTTATTTATTGATATTGAATGGTTGTATTTTTTTCAGTTAGCTTTTATTTAATTTGTTGTACTCTTTTTTCTAATAAACTTTATTTCCCTTTTCTTTTCTTTTTTTCTTTTTTTTTTCCTTTTTTTTTCTTTTTTTTTTTCTTCCTTCCTCTGCTTCCCTAGACTCGCACTCTAGCCCCCTCCCCTGTTTTCCCTCTCTTCCGCCATTCTTCCTCTTTCTGTCTAGCGCCGCCATGCGCTACCGATGGCCATTACCACCCCTCCCATTTTCTTCCCCACCGGTCGGCGACCAACCCCCTTCATTTCCAGCCCGATTCATGCCGTCGTTTACCCCCACGCCGACCTCAAAGCCGCAGCCTCTATGTGCTCCAGCGCCGCCGTCGCTCCACCACCGGCCACCATCTCTTCACCACTTCACCACCGACCCCTCAGCTACCTAACTCACCCTTCCTCAGTCCCGATCTGCCACCCTTGTAGTCCATTGATCAACATCTCTATTTTAAGCTTTTCGGCCTCCAACCGCCGCCCACGGCGCCACCCACGGCCAACCACCACTGCCAATCACGTCACCAACACCTCTAAGTCCTTCCCTAACAATCTCAAGTCTTCGTTTGTTCCCGTTCAAAAACTGGGTTTTTGAGACCCACGACCATAATCGGTTTTATATTATTACGTTGCTTTGCCGCTGTTGGTTGCACCTTGAAAAAGTTTCGAAAGTTATATTATAGTATTGTAAGTACTTTCCAAACAAGTTTTAAGATTTAAATATATTTTTGGCATCAACAGTTATTGTATTTGATTATTATTGGAATTTATTAATTGTTGGATATTTGGGGCATGGTTGTCTGCATTGTGTATTTACGCGCATGCTCATGGAAATATTTGGAAATTGGTTTTTTGTATGATTTCGGATATTCATGTATTAGAGATGGAAACTGGGTTTTAAATTGAGTTTATAAATTTTAATGGTTTTTGGCTGAATTATAACGGGGACGGCCATACGTAACGCCTGTTGTGATCAGCGTATGTGTGTGGATGACATAACGGGGACGGCAATACGTAACTCCCATTATAATTGGCAGTGTGAGGATGATATAACGGAGATGGCGATACGTAACATCCATTATGGTCATTAGGTGTGCATTTTATCGGGGACGGCGATACGTAACGCCCGCTATGAAATGAGTGTGTGAATCATAATGGGGACGGCGATACGTAACGCCCATTATGATTTCGGGTGTGTGTATATATCATATCGGGGACGGCGATACGTAACGCCCAGTATAATTGGTTTTGCGGATAGTATTTTCTGAGAAATGATGAATAATTTTACTGAAATTTTATCGTGGACTAAAATGGGATTTTGGTGTATGTTTATCTTGTTCATTTTGAGAAAAATGTTATTTTGAGATACATGCATTTAGAGTCGTGTTCATGCATGATGTTGTTGCATGAGTATATTTCTGTCTTTTAGTTTGGTTGGGTTGTACTTACTTGCGATGCCATCTTGGCGTCGTAGTTTTTGGATGCAGATTATGAAGAGGCTGAGCCTGATGAGACGACTCCGCCATTGATGTGTTATTGTTATTAATTGTTATCTCCGAAAATTTATTTCTCTCTTTTTATAAATATGTATTTATTTAATTTATTTTTCAGATGACTGTAATAAATCTCCTGTTAGATAATTTATATTAAAATTGTTTGTAAATTATTTCTAAAAATTTTGGTACTTAGATGATGATTTATTTATCTGTTGCGAATTATATTTTATGTATGTCACGTGTGCACACACGTTTGGCACTTGTCGTTGGGATGTGTGACCCGTGTTGTCCTCATCCTGACGTCTCGATTCCCGTATTTATTTTAAGGAGAATTTGAAGGCGTCACAATCCATCTCCATGTTTTATCTTAGCTCCTTTGCAAACGCGGGAACTTCCTCCTTGAATTCCATCACATTGATCATCATGTGAACAAAAGGTTAAATGTTGATTATCATGCTCTAATATTATATATTCTATCGCATTACTTTTCTACATTTAAGAAAAGGATAGATATAATATGTAGATCCTATATAAAGTGTTAAATGTTGCGGATGAACATTTTAGATTCTAGCATTAAATATTATGGGGCTCTGGCTCACATTTTTTAAAAGAAATGGTGTTCACATATTTTAAGACAACAAAAAATGTAATTGAAAATCATAAAGTTGAAGATAAAATTAGCATTGCTCATAAAAATCAATATTCTAAACTAGCATGGAAGTGTTAATTACAAAATGGTGATAGAGAAGACGTGACGGCCAAGTTGAACATAATCATTCATGCTAAATGTCTATGGGATGGTATTATAAAAAAAATAGGTATTTATGATATTTTAATTATAAATAAAATAATTTTTTGGATGAAAATAAATTTTTTTTGTTATAAATAATTATTATAATTATAATTAAAATATTATAAATAATTATTTTCTTGTAATGTGACCTACGTACTGATAGAGATGTAGTACTCCACATGACAGACAGACATAGCTCATCCAGAGAAAACGATCGAGCTGCATGCATATGTCTACCGTACCAGAGTCGAAAAACACAATCATACACAAATTATATGTACTAGGAATGCATGCATGCCTTCCTTGCCATCGTACATTAATTAATGATGCGTAACAGATGATCAGATGGATGAGGGGATCGAGAAGCTAGCTAGCTAGTCATGCCGTCTGATCAAGTTCCCCAAAGAGGCCGACTTCCTTCAAAGAATTATGATGGAGCTAGCTTTTGCTTCGGTTTCACATAAGGTAAAACAACAGTACACTAACGATCAAAAGACCGAAACCCATGAAAAAACAGTCGAGGAGTGGGCCAATTTGTGTACTTTAGTCGTGTCTATACCATATTCATATCCTAGAAAGCATCATCAACGAATAACATAAATATATATATATATATAACTATATAAGTCCGATCATAATAACAATGATCGAAACAACGTGGGCAGCTAGCTGGTAGTGCGTACTAGAATACATCCAATCAGAACTAGTAGGGCCCATTAATTGGCAACTCAATGACTTTTGTCATACTGCATGGATGCATGCCTGATTCCAAACAATTAATGGAGGGGAACGACGATTTGACACCATATATCTAAAGAGTGTTCGTGGAGGTGGAGCCTTAACCGACCTGTTTGATTCTCCATAGAGTTTTCTAAAGGTATCCCAACTATTTTATGGATAGCAGTCATAGCATTATTAGTATTAGTCGAGTAGGGGTGATGCCTACGTAGCGGAGCCACCCCTTTCCCAATCCATTACAACAAATTTAGAAGTCTTAAATAGCAAACATCAAAATCATATCAATAAAAAATTTGAGAAAGTTTGGAAGAGCTCGAGAGAAATTCATCTACCTCATTCTTTTTTATCGACATCTGTTACACCAGAAACAAATCCAATCATTATTCTTTGTTGTCGAGATGCCGTCTGCTGCTTTCATGGAGAACGAGACGAGAGAAATCGAGCGATGGGTCAACTTTAGAATAACCTAGACAACCCTCAATTTCATTTTTCCCTCAATTAGTTTCTCGAAGTTTCTCCACCTTTATGTAAAATTTGTAAATGACAGTAACAAATAAAAATGTACCGTTTGGACATAACCCCAAAACGGCACACTTAATGTAAAAGGAAAGTAGATACTAGAAACGCATTGTTTCTCCTCCACCTATACTCAAAAGTCTCTACAATGTCGTGTGAATTTCAAGTTCTTTTACGCATGTCGCAACCTAGATCGAATGTTCATCGCTTCTAGGATTTCGACCCTTTCTCAATCCATGCCGCCAGCATCCTAGCACTCTTAGAACACTACAAGATTTTAGTCTTTTTGCCACTAATTTTTTTTCCGCGACATACATTCGTGGAAAAAAGTAGTCTATTAACACCATATTTCTTGGTGGATATAAAATATCAGTTATTGCCATGACATATTAGTGGTGGGTAAAATTTGGTGGAAAAAAGACATTTGTCGCGAGAAAACAAGTTATTTCCACAAAATTAATTTGGTAGAAGGTAGGGAGGAGAAGGCATTTTGATATTCTTGGGAAAAAAGTTTTTCCCACGAGTTTACTTTTTTTGCGGCGAATAGTTTTCGTCGCAAATGGCTCTTCTTATTTTTAAATACCTTTCCCATGCCCAAAGCTACGCCGTTTTGCTCCAACTGAAATAAGCCATCGACCCCCAATTCAAAATCAGACTTAACCCAAACCCTTGATTGTCTCTCTCGTCTTCCTCCCTTCGCCTTCTCGGTTTCCCCCGACCCCGACGAGCTCTCGATTTCTCTCGCCCTCTCTCTCTCTCAATCTCAGTAATCTGTGGCCTTCTCTGAGTTTCCCGTTGCTTAAGCCATCGTCATGCACCTGCTGCCGTGCCCGTCGCTTCCTCGCCTAGTATGGTCGGTCTCTCTCCTCTGTCTCTCCCCTTCTCTCTATCATTCCGTGTGTGTTTCTCTCTCCTTCATCTGTTTTTCTCTTCGTTTAACACTGATTGAAGTAAGCATCGATAGACAGGGGGTTATGGTTGTGGTCCATTTGTGCATCTCTCTTGGTTTGATTTGATTTGGTGGCTTGGTTTTATGAGGTGCTAGGGTTAGGGTTGTTGGATTTGGGATTTTAACACTCGGAGGGCTTGGGATTTTTTATTCACTATTTTTTTACATCTGACACCTTGCTTATTTTTTTGCTGGATTATTTCGAGTTGTTTTCAAGTTTTGTTGGTTGAAGACTTTCGGCTTTTCATGCTTTTGAGTTTTCATCTTGGTAGTATGGTTTATATTTTGTTCGTCTCTCTGGGTTGTGAAACTGAGTGTTGCTTTTGATATTTTTTTATGTAGTGTTCTTTTTCCATCCGAAACCAAACTACCTATTTTTTTCTAGATTTTTCCTGTTGTTACTTTCAAATTTTGCTTGTTGAAGACCTTGACATTCTTGGATTTCATCTTCTTGGTGGTGTGATTTATATTGTGTTCTTCTCTGTAGGTTGTGGATTTGAACGTTGCTTTTGGGATTTTTTTTTTTTTTTTGTTATTTACTTTTGTTCTTTTATTTAGTGTTATATTTACATGGATTTTTTTTTAATTTAGTGTTAGTTTTCCATCATAAACCGAACTAACTATTCTCTAGCTTATCCGGTTGTGTTTTTTAGATTTTGCTTGTTGAAGACATTGACATTCTTGGATTTCATCTTATTGCGAGTATGGTTTATATTTTTTTTTTCCTCTAAGATGCATTTTCTTACCTACTTTAATAAGTGTTGCTACAGGTATCCTGATTGTAATTACTAGTGGATGTGTCATCCATAGTGTATAATTCTGCCTTGTTAAACTTCAGATGTCTTTAAGAGGCTTATGATTATTTTTTATAACATGCATGTCCATTGAGAAGATTGCTGGACATTGATGGCCTTTTTCTTTTACATTAATACACTCAGGTAATATGATTTTTTTTTTCTCTGGATATCAATTATCAATATATTTGCATATCCACAATAAAGTTGTGATTTTATTTAAATGGATGATCATAGCCATTTTGACCTTAAGTCCCAATCTAATAGGATTGTGTTTTTACATTTAACTAGTTTGGTTTATAAGTAAACGAAAATGCTGGGGCTTCTTCAAGGGTGCTTTACTAAAACTATCTGCAACATGTTAGGTGACCCAGCTTCATTTTGGTTTCTCTGATCAATTTTTTCAAGCAGCAATGTCTGCTCTATTTTGCTTTTGAAAGTAGTCCAAAGGATTGTTCTCAAGGAAGCTATGACTTCCACTTCCTTGAGAACAATCCTTTGGACTCATGCCTCTTCACTGACAGAATAAATTTAAAAAAAAAAAAAAAGAAGAAGAAGAAACCAAAGGACATGAATCAGAGTTTTTATGCTCCCACCTACCCCAATAAAAAATTACAAATCCCAACAATTTCCTTTGAACAACCAAAAACTTCAAGCAGAAAAAATGGAGTAGACATTGATGTCATTGATGAGAGTTGAAGATGGGGAAGAAGTAGAACAAGAAAACAACCTCGCCAGCCCATATATATTATCAATGCCACTCTCCATTCTCCTTGAGACACCAACCTAATTAGCCCCACCATTACCAAATGCATGATCCAAAATGCCATTGAAGTTGGCACTGTCATGTTTATTTTTCTTTTTATTTGTTTGTTTTCATTTTGAAGATTCATAACTGCAAACCTAGGAATAATAGAACCAAATGCAACAAAGAATAATCATGTGAAGTATGTAATATTATAAAACTAATTGCACTTTAATTAGTTGAACATATGCATTTTTTCTACCATTTTTTCAACTAACAGTCCATCAACTAGATATTTATGTAATCTAGATACTTGAACAAAATTATGAAAGGTGATGGAATAATAGAAAGTCTTGTATGAAAGGTGTTAGTTTGGTTTATAAAACTTGTATGAATTCGGTATAGATTAAATTTGTAAAAATAAATGTATATTTCAACTTATGTTAGAATATTTGTTATGATTATTTTTTTACTTAAGTTGCATTTTTTTATTTTCTAATTTTTTTTTTCTAAATTCTCTTAGTATTTGCCATGAACATAATTCATGGCAAATATTTTTTTCCCATAATATTAGTTGTGGGAACAAGTTATATGCTATCAATATATTTGTGGGTAAAAACTTTTTTCGGCCTATTATCTTCATGGATAGTATTATCTTGGGCACATGGAAATGTTATTTGCCACGAATTTTTCATGCTTTACCCACAATGTCATGTGGTGGAAAAAAGTTTGTATTTGCCATGAAATAAAATTTTGGTGGAAAAAGTTTTTTTGTTCATGGATTATATGCCACCAACATCCCACCAATAAATTTGGTGAAAAACATTTAACATATGCTTTTTTCCACCATATGGGTTTATGGCAAAAAGCTCAAAATCTTGTAGTGGAATGAAGATTCTCGACTGCTTAAACCAACGTTGCGTTGTGCGTCCCTAGCAACCTAGTTGAATTTTGGAAATCCATCCTGCCCAAGAAGAGATCTGCAAGTTATGAAAATTAAAAAAACCAAAAGTATTGTATGACTTTTTTTTTTTTTTTTTGTATTCTATCTCTTCTATTTGAGGCCCTAATTAATTTAGAGATACAGAAATTTGACTAGCTAGATGGACCTTATTTTTTAGCCATGTGACCCAACATTAATAGTTTACTGCATTTCCAATTTAATTGGTTAGTTTTACCGCTGTGATTTAATTTGCTTGGTGGTCCGCTTTTTGACTCCGAAATTAACCGTTTTCCCCTTTAATTGACGATTTAAGTTTTTATTTATTTTTGTATAGAAATATTTTGCTATCACTTTTAAGTTTTTATTATGTCCATATTTTTTGAGAAATTCTTATCATGTTATTACATTTTATTTTGTATGCAATAATTGAGATCTGGAGTTTTCGGACAAAACTCCATATTCTTGGTTTGTCCTTAGTTATTTGAGCTTAGCTTGTGAGTTCAGAACTATATTTTTACTTTTATGAATAAATTATATTCTCAGAATTTTCTATTTGTATTGCATTTTTCTCAATTTCAATACTTAGTTTTTATTAATTAACTAGCTATTAGAATACATTTTATTTTGTCCGATGTCTACCGATTAATTAAAGAGGTTTGATTGCTAGATAGCTTCAAAAGCCGTGTAAACTACAGAGTCGTTTAAAAAAGGGCCCCTAGCAAAAATTTATTAAATGAATTAAGAACTAGCCGCTGCAAGATAAATTCGTTCAAAAAATTTATTTGGCCGGTTCCAAATAAATTCGTCGCAAGATAGAATGACACCTACCCAGAATCACTATGCTTTTGTCTGTCATGCACAAAGAAAAACAAACCAATTCAAGTGTACATTACGATCGTATATAGTACCCTTCTTGTCAATATATACACCAGAATTCTCCTGCAAAACAAACCTGACGTTATACTTTAATTTAAAACTCATGAATCTGACCAATAATTTAGAACTCATGAATAAGATCATGATACTACTTCTAGTTATAACTAAGAAATTAATAAGAGGGACAAATATCAGAGATTTATTAATATTGAATTTTCATTTCCCAATTCTACAATATAAATAGAGTATTTATATGAGTAGTGCTATCTAAAAACCTTCACGTACATCACAGTATATAATCATTTATATGACATAACGTGATTTGTAAAATTTAAATTTTAAAATATATCTTTGAAAATAAATTATGTCACATAAATGATGTGTGGTATAAAGATTTTCAATAAAATTATTCTAGAACTTGGGAGATGGGATACTTGCCACCCTGGAGGTCCCTCGAACAACACCAAGTATTCAAGCATTTGTTCAATGGGACGGATAGGAAGCAAGGGTAGCCTTTGATCATCTAATAGACAATGATGGACGACCAAAGAAGCCCGTAGAATGAAACAAATGGGGGAGTCACGCCTTGTTACTGACACTCTAATCTAGACTGCACGCTACACTCATGACGCTATCGCAAAGGTCACTCTGCATTAAAGGACTCTAACAAAGGAATAGTGGAAATGACGAGGATTTGTCGCCCTAGGCCTCAAGTATAAAAAGCAATCCATAGTTACGAGGAAGCTTTCTAAACTCTCTTCATTCACAAACTTTTAAAGAAATTTACAAACTTAAACACTAGAGACACCTTGACCTCTCCTAACCTTCTTTCTCCTTGTTTTTGTAGGCCCAACTTTGAAAATTCAAGTTGCTCAAACTTGACCCAAAAGTTTACGAAACATGAAATTAACAATGACACCATCCGTGGAGTCTTTATAGATCTTATTTACTCCATATTCCTACGATAACCCATTCTCAAACAACTCAGGCACAAGAAGAAGTTGTCATGGAGGCAAGACTGAAAGCTGCGAAGGACTGGACAATGAGGATAACCCATGAGGTGGAGAGGCTTCACAAGGAGAATGATGAGCTCAAGAAACCTTGCCAAGAATGAAATGATGATGTTGAGCCCAAACATAGGAGGCAAGCGAACAAAGAAGAAGAAGGGAAGAACATACAGGTCGAGCTCCGTAATCTCAAAGGAAAGTATGAAGAGATGTCGAAGAAGATGGACACATCGTCTTTGATAGACCAATTACGACTCATAAGCATTGGTTTGTCCTACACTGAGGAAGTGTTGGTTGTGCTTCTGCCACCAAAATTTAGGATCCCCACCATGGAGATGTATGGCAGAGGAGGGACCCTCTTGAGCACCTAGAAATTTTCAAGGCTCACATTTCCTTGTGTGGCTTTCCAAGAGAGGTGGCATGGAAGGACTTTTTGCTAACCTTAAAAGGGCCAGCGCGAATATGGTTCGTGTCTCTGGCACTCGGTTTGATAAACAATTTTGGCGAGCTGGCACATTTGTTCCTGACCCAGTTTATGTCCAGTTGAAGAAGGTGATGCCCAACAACATATCTCCTCACCAACAAACAAGTAGAGAAGAAAGTCCGAAGATGTAATTGTCTCTGTTCAACAAAGAGCACATGATGACTCATAACCAGCACAAGAAGATAACCCTAAAAATACTTCTGAGAAGGGTATGGCCGATAGTCTAGCTTATGTTCGAGTTAGCTTGAAGGACCCTTGGCACATTGAGTGAGTCCATGGATCAGGCATACAACTTTATCAACGCCGAAAACACTTTGTAGGCGTTAATAGAGCTGGAGCGAGTAGAGAAGAAGGCCAAGGCTCCAACAAGGGCTAATGCACCAAACAAAGGGATAGGAATTCATTTTGACCGACTTACCCTTTACATTCAAGAGGGCGACACCTGAGCACCTACCATAAGTCCACCTCGGACAACACTAAAGACTGCTTCTCCTAGCATAAGAGAAGGGTGCACAAGGAGAGGATGAGATAGCATTATCTGCCCATCCGAAGGCCGAAATGGGAATGGAGGGAAAGATCCAAGGATAGGAGTATGCACCAAACTGATTGGCAGATGAGGGAAGAAAGCTTGTGATGATGACCATTAGCATGCAATCTACAGTATAATCGTCCCCGCTTGTTGTCGTGAGGAGGTCCCCTACTCAAGGGATATAAGAGTACTCACATCCGATCTAGCAAAATACTATTTTGGTTAAAACCAATTTCGGTCCCTCCAGTCCCCTATAATAAGACCAGATTTGATATTAAGAATAGTGCTCTCCTATATTTGGGAGAGCACTATTCATTCCTAAAGTAAAATTTTAATATATTTTATTGAGAATAGTTTTATGATTTGAGATAAAACAGTAGAAAAAGTAAAAAATAAATATTAGAATAATGTTATTTTAATAGATGAGGAAAAATATAAGGAATGGAATGCAGGTATTTTTTGACAATGGTTAAAATATATGAAAAAAAAATTTGGTTAAAATTTAGTGAAAATTATAAGGGATCGGATGTGAATACGCTAAGGACCATAGCTAGAGCATTTGTCAGTAGGGGCACGATCTCCTCAAGCAGAAAGGCTCATGTTAGACAAGCCTAGTATCACAAGGTGTACGAGGCAATCTACCACCCTGCCAAGCACAAGAGATGCAAGCTGGCTCCTGTCGTCTCATTGCAAAAATGTGATGAAGAAGGGTTCGTAACCCCTAGTAAGATGCGCTGGCAGTGACCAGCTGGTCGCCAACTTCAAAACCCAACAAATCTTCATCGACAAAGAAAGCTATGCAGACATCCTCTTTTGGGAGGCCTTCACCAGGATAGGGATAGATGCCACTTGATATTGCAATCGACTCCTATGCCGTTAAAGGATTTCTCTAGGAATATGGTCCACCCGATAGGAACCATCGCGCTATCGATCCTCACAAGCAACCCCTTACATAGCCTCAATTATGGTTAAGTTCCTTATGGTGAAGGCTTCATCCTCGTATAATGTCATTGTTAGCAGTCGCACCTTTAACAACTCGTAGGTAATAACGTCGACCCACCACCTCAAGATGAAGTTCCCTACTTTAAAAGATGTGGCCGAGATACGATACAAGCATGTCCTAGTGTGAAAATGCTATTTTCACGAGCTAAAGCAGAAAGGTCATGTACAGCTCAAAGAGCCTAAGTAGGCCTAAGTTGGCAACTCATCTTATTGGGCTTAAAGGTCCTAAAAATGAAGGCATAACAAGTAAAAACTTCCTGATTGAGGGCCCCCCCTCTTTATTTTGTAATTGGTTAATTGAATGATGTAAAAGTTTGTTGTGTTTAATAAAGATTGTGATTTTTTAGATAATGCACTTTGTCCACTTTGATCTTCGTAGCAATAACAAAAACAATACTCAATTAGCACAACATCATCGATAACAAAATCGCCATCGATAAATGCCTACCTTCATTGCGATATTAATAGGTAGGAGGAAGTCCGGTCTTAAATTGCTCAAACAGCATACCTCCAATAGGATTATAGGAGAGAGCTAGGCCAAAGGCCGCTCTATCCCTTCTGCGAATGAGAGCGCGTACAACCCCTTTGACGGTTATAATAACTTATCCCTACCTCCATCGCAGTGAAGAGTGGACCAGTGATATCACTAATTGAAAAAGTTACCTTCCCATGGGGCACCAAAGAGATGAGTGTGCCACAAGCTAATTTATCCTTCCTGCGGTGGAGTGCGGACTGGCCACCAACCGCTTGAAAACAAAGACTTATCTTCCTTGCAAGCATTAATAGAAGGGAGCCAATTTAGTCCAAAACTGCCTAAACGACATACCTAAAATTGAAGAGTTAAACTGAAGGTCATTCTATCCCTATCATGATAGCAAGCGGGTCTTGACCCCAATAATCGAACAACTTACCATGACCACTGCTGCAACGAAGAGTGAGCTCAACACCAACCGGACCCAGCACTTACCTTCACTATGAAATCAGCAGGTAGGAACGGATCCAGTCTCAAATTCTCAAACAGCATACCTCCTGCACATGAAAGGGGAGAGCTAGGCCGAAGGTCGCTTAACTCCTCATAAGATGGAGAGTGGGTCATGTTCCCCCAACAGTCCGAACAACTTATCACAACCCTTCACGTGGTGAACTACGGACCAACTACATTGATGTCTGAATTTTTACCTCTCTCGCAGGGTACCATAAAGATGGGTAGGACAAAAGCTACTTCTTTCCTCCTGCGGTGGAGTGTGGGACAATCCTCAGCCACTCAACAACGAATACTTGCCTTCTTCGTAAACATCAATAGGCAGGAACGAATCAAGTAACAAACTGACCAAAAACTTAATTTCTAATGAGATTAGAAATGGAGAGTCATGCCAAAGGCTGGTTTACCCCTATAGTGATAGAGTGTGGGTTTTACCTCAACTAAACCCTAAAAACTTACCTCAAACTGAACTCAGAAAAATAATGTGCTCCAAGGTTCTATGGTCGGTCCGTGACCCCTGGATGCAGAAGGCGTCCTTGGAGTGATCTCGTAGTTCCTACGGGGTGGAGACGATGGGGTCGGTCCATGGATTTTCCTTCCTTTTGTCGCATTTCGATCAAAGGGTCGAAGGGAGATAGTGCATCAAGCTGTTCGCAAGGGCAAACTTCATCCTCTTCCCGAGGGATCCCAGATGAGGGATCCCTAGGAGAGCCGCCGACTCCAACTACTATCCATGTACGATCCATACTAGATTTGACCGCTTCTTTTAGAAAATCTGCCTCCAACAAGATAGGGTGACGCCAAAGTATAGCGCTAGCCCAATCCAAATTTTACTTTCCCTACGATGTCAACAAGCCAAAGTGGGTTTAGTCTCAAATTTTCCAAACAACCTATATCCACGCAGGACTGTAGGGATGAATTGCACTAAAGGCCCCTTGGACCCTTCCAGGAAGGAGAGTGGGTCTAGCCTTTCGGTTGCATGAACTACTATCTCGCTCCCAATGCAATGAAGAGTAGACCAATCCCATGCCCATCCAAAGAACTTACATCCTTGGGGAAGCAAATGGGCGAGTATGATTTGAGGCATCCTGACCTTTCCTTGATAGAGTGCGGGTCTAATCTTTGACTATCTAACATAAGCAAACATCCCCAATGATAAAGCATCATAAAACATTGCCTTGTGAGACAAACGATGTAGATTGTCTCTACCTCTTTTCTGATTATGCAGCAAGTCGGGACACCACCACGCTAAGAGAAAGCTAAGAGAATAGGCGGGATAAAGCACAATCAAAAGACTAATAAACAAAGGACAAACAAGACAGCTAGACATGACATCATCATAGGAAGAGAGAAAGCTATGAAAATAAGGGTAACGCACAATCAAAAGATCGACAAACAAACAAAGGACAAAGAGCATAGCAAGCCGAGACACCACTACGCGAAGAGGAAGCTAAGGGATTAGGCAGGGTAAAGCGCAATCAAAAGACTGATGAATACAGAAAAGGAAACCAAAAGCACATTCACAGACTTCAAAACGAAGTTAACTCCTCGGGGAGGTAAAGGGGTGCCGACCCTTCTTCGATGGAGTGTGGGTTTAGTCTTTGACTACCTGACATGATCAAGTGTCTCTACCAACCAAGCATCAAGCAAGGGGAATGTCGCCTCGATAGTCCAACGGCCTAGGTTCACAAGAGTCATTACCCATATTAAGAAATATAAGTCGCAACCAATTTAAAAATATTGCAAAGGACTATACACAATCTTTGCAACCACGGTGCACCTCATGAGGAACATAGGGTGGGACAGCTAAATGCCTCTCAGCCACTCTCTCAAGGGCGCGACTGAATTGCCAATGCAGCTTGACCGATAAAAGGGTGGCTCTCTACCCCATTTTTTAGTTGGTAATGGTGGAAAAGAAATCAAAGAAATAGGTAGGGTAGCACAAATCCAAAAAGTTAGCAAGAAATCCAACTCAAATAACTAGTACCTCCAACAATTTCAATGAGGCTCCAAGAGAACAAGTAATCGAGCGAGCCGGGATTATGTAAATAAGGAGCTTTTGGTAGATGGGGTTGTAGAGAACGACCTCAATTTCAATGGGCTGAACCCAAGGCATTGAATGCCAGCCTCCCCCATGGCCAACTAGGTAAAAGAAGAAGTAAAATGAAGAACTTAAGAAAAAGGGCAACCGACCACCAATAGTTCAAAGAAGATCACAAAATAAAGAACAAATCCAATAAGGATAAGTTACAAGTAAGGCACATAAGACACAAATGTCTGTGCATTTACAAGAAACTTATGGAATATATACAAAAACAAAATTAAGAGCTAAGAACGAGTAGCAACGAAGTCAAGGGCATCAACTTTAGGAATGGCAATCTAAGGAACATCGGGCTTCAGATTGCCATGACCAAGAATGACCACCTCAAGCACAGTTAGAATCACGAGATGCTTGAAGGCATCACGCATCTCGGCCTTTCCCATCTTACAAGCATCCTCAAATGATTCATAATCAACAATAATCGAGGAGATTCAATACATAACATATTCATGTACGGCAGTTTACAGCTTTTTCTTTCATCGTTATTCGCACCCACTAGCTTTAGGTGCAATCTTGCTCCAGTATCCTTCCATAGGAACCATTCAAGATCCTTCATTTGTACTTCATCAATCCAAGACTTTTAACTTGATTTTAAATACTCCTAAGTGGATAAGGAGTTCCACCAAAACATTTTTCTATCTTAGTATTTGGAGTCGTTATAAAACATCTTTGACTCTTTCTTCTTAAAACATGGACCCAAATGCATGTAACATGTGACATGGACTCATAATAAAATATTATCTTATTCATGCAACATGTAGAGGCCCAATGCTATAATTCAATCCATAGCATACATCTCTCAATATAGCTTGAAAATATTAGAACATATTAATAAGGATGGTTTCACTGAAACATATTCAATTCATCCATCAAAGTATGAAAACAAATTTTTAAAACATCAAAAGGGACCTTGGCCAAACCATATAGGCTTCCCAAACATGCATTTTCATTATTCCAACTTATAAACTCATGCATCCACTTAAGATTGCATCTAAACAAACATGCAAAACTACTCTATAGAGCGCAACTGAGACCAACATGTGTATCATCACACTTCTTGTAAATGGAACATCACAACACATTTCATTCATTCCTTTCCCATCATAGCCAAATGTAGCATGGAATGACACAAGGTTTAAACAACATCTTTATACCAAAAATGCGCATGGTTGAATAGGGTAATCCATAGAATATCATGCTTCAATCAAATAACCAACCAACAACACCCATAATAACACCTAGGCTGAAACATATACATCATGGTATAGCAAGTTTCAATCAAATACCCAACCATGAATACAAATATAATACTTAGGCTGAATCATATACAAGAAACTATAGCATCATTCAAACAAATAAAACAACCGAAGTTCATGTGATATAAACAATAAATATCAAAGATAAGTTGAGGGTTTACTTACAAAAATCCAATAATATAATCGCAACAAAATCTGAAAATACAAAATAGTATATTAAAAACCCATTCACTAAAACCCTAGATACCAAAAATTTAAGTGAGGGCAGGTGTTGGGGCATTTTCGAAATCATTTTCTTCTAAATAAAACTCTAGAGCCAAAACTCTTAAAAGTCCAAACCTTAGTCTTTCTTTTATATAAAAACCAAAACTTACCCCTTTAAATATTATATTTTCTACATTAAAAGATATTAAAAATACATAGTATCATGAAATGATATAAAGCAAAAGAGTCGCCTTACATCACCAACTTAGAAAGGGCAAAATCGATAAAAGTTCACGCCTAAGTACAATGTCTCAGAAGGCGCCTCATAAAAGCGAAGGGGAAATGACATCAAGAAGGCAAAGTGACGAAAGGGCGCCAAGGATCTTAGAACTTGCAAGCAGATACAAAATCAGTTTAGCGGCATGAACAAAAAGGATTGAGAAATTCCTATTGGACAAACCGATAAAAATTGGTGGGATAATTATGAAGGAAGTTTCCTCCACAACCTTAGGGATGAGGCCGAAGGGGTCAACTAAGGAAGCAAGGATAAAAGATAGTCTAATGCCAGCAAGCCTATAGGTCCAGCCTATACAAGAACCGGCAAAACCAGTGCTAAATGGTTTAACCCTATTAAGGGATAACCTTTGACATGACTCTTATATCAAAATAGATGGCATGAGAGATAAGACTTGCCACCCTAAAGCCCCCTTGAATAGCACTAGGTACTTGAGTACCTTTCCAATTGGACGGACAAAAAGCAAGGGAAGCCTTTGATATTCCGATGAGGGGTCATCAACGGACGACCAAAGATGCTCGTTGAATGAAACAAATTTGGAGCCACACCACATTAATCTCACCATAATCTAGACTACATGATGTATTCATAATGTTGTGGCAAAAGTCACTCCACGTTAAAAGATTCGGATAAAAGAATAATGGAAAGGATAAGGACTCCACAAGAAACGGCACAATCTGCCCCCCAGCCTCAAGTATAAATAGCAATCCTAAGTATGAAAAGTTATTAGACTTCTTTTATTAACAAGTTTCTAAAGGAATTTATTAACTTAAACATCAGAGACTCTCCAGTCTTTCAAGCTACCTTCTGCTAACTTTTTTTTCCTTGTTTTAAAAGGCTCAACTTTGAAGAGTCAAGTTATTGGAATTTGGCTTAAATATGTACGAAACACGATGTTAACACTATCTTTACATGAACTTGTCCTAGAGATGAGAGAATGAAAGAGAATATACAAAAGAAATAACCCAATTTTTTTTCCTATCTAATTAGACACAGAAGTGAACTATAAATTAAAGGATAGAATATTTCAAGACTCCCAAACACACCATTCAACCTCAGATCAATTTGTAATTCCCGAAAAATAGAAGGAGAAGAAGAGGAAAATATCTCGTATAAGTGATTATTCAAGCTAGCATTTCGAGTATTCTACCACTCGCAGTTATTGGAAAACAAGTTTAAAAAATAAAAATAAACTCGCTTGTTTCAAGAATATCCTGAAGATTCTTTTAATTTTTATTTAATAATTACAAAGTATTTCTTAATGATGTTGTAAATATAAAAAAAAATATTAAAAATAATAAAATGAAAAATACTCTTGACCAACTCGTGCTATATCTAATTAGCACTACTTTTAAAAATATATTATAGAGATTTTAATTACTCTCCTCTGATCATCTTTGTCATTTTTCCGTTCATTGTCTTGCTTTCTGTACTACCATTTTCTTTCGCCAGGACAAGCTATTTGATCAATAACACAGGTCCACCAATACAATTTAGCTATATATATATATATATACACACACACACACGTACACATATCATCGACAATATCTTCTATGAATTTTATATAATATGTACTAATCTTCCAATCGGGAAATTGTATTTGTAATTAAAAGGATAAATTCTATATTTAAAAAAATATATATACATATATATATATATATAAATTTAAGATTTATATAGAGAAATTATTTTTTAATAATATATCTTTTTTTTTTTAAATAGAATACACGCGACTACCGTGAGTACATTAAGATTATATCTAATATTAGTCATATTTTAAAATAAATATACTGTTATAAAAGTATATTATTTTTCTCAATTATTTTAAGAAAATACTTTTTATTTAAAATATAATTATTTAAAAAAAAGTTGGCTCTATAGCCATCGAGTCATATCTAAATTTGTGTCCCCAAAAGGGCCACAAGTGTAATGTTTTCTATTTTTTTTATATATATTTTTATAAAACTTTAAAATATTTCTTGAAAAATAAGAAAATTAAATATCAATAAAAAAATACTTACACAAAAAATTATTAAATAATATAAAAATAAATGTTACTTTCATAAAAAAATAATAAATAATATAAAAAGAAATGTTTGAGATCCATTATTTTTCTAAAAAAGGGTGAAGAGAATTATAAAAGAATTATGTAAAAATATTAGTATTGGATTGATTAAATTTATTTTTAAAAAAAATTCTAAATTTGTACTTATATTAAAAAAAATTATTTTTAATCAAAAATAAGAAAAAAAATAGAATAAAAAATAAAAATATTTTTACTTTTTCAAAATAAATAATAAATTTAAAATTTTTTTCAAATTCAAATTTATATTTAAAAAAAATAACCAATCTAATACTAATGCGTCCATTCTGATTATCTAAATTCTTAAAAAAATGAAGGGCTCAATGCGTTTGGATAAAGATTGTTTTATATAATTTTTTAATTTTTATATATTAATATTTTTTAATTTTTTAAATTTTTAATTTTTTTATTTTAAATTTATTTTTTTAAATAAATTTATTTTTTATTTTTATTTAATAAAAATAAAATAAAAATTATATAATGTATAAAAATTATATGAGTTGTAAGAAATTATATAAATTTGTTCGTTTGGATAGGATGATGGGCGACACTAGTAGAGTTATTGAGACCCATCATCTACGTGGGCCGAAGACGTGAGTCAGTGCATGCACCTAGTGGTCGACAGCCAGTCCCATCGACAAGGTTGACAGGCCTTATGCCGGCACGTGGTTCAATAACTTTGGCATGCTAAATACGTACACCAATTATGCTGACACGTGTTTCACTGGTATGACCTTACCTTTCCTAGTTATCTACTTTAGATTATTAACTTGAAGGAAGTATTTAGAGCGTTTAAAAGTGTTTACAAATAATAACAATAAATAAATGAATAATTATAAAAAATGAATAATTATAAAAATAAGTAATAAATAATGTTAGAAAATATTGAAAAATTTTTGCTTAACAAATATGCCTAAGAGCAGTGCTATTGATTGGGATTTGATGGATTTTGATTAGAGGATTTTATATATTTTTTAAAAATTTTTTAATATAATTTTTAAATAAATGTTTTTAAATAATATTATACTTTTTTTATATTTTTAAAAAATATTTTAAAATATCAGGAAAATCATGTAAAAAAATAGAGTTTTTTTTATATGGTTTCTTTAACATTTTAAAATATTTTTAAAAAATATAAAAAATCACAATACTATTTAAAAATACTTACTTAAAAATTATATAAAAAATAAACTTAAAAAAAAATTAAAGCCCTCTCATCGGGATCTATCAGGATTTCAATGAGAGAGACATTTAGCATTTTTCTTAACATTATAGACATCAATTTTTTTTTTTCAAAATTTGATAAAAAAATAATATAAATTTAATAAAAAAATAATACTTAAAAGAATTTTATATAAGATAAAAAAATTACTATTCGGAAATCAAATTAAAAATACTTATATTTTATTCTCTCCATTATTTTTTACTCATTTTTCATCAAATATAATTATAAAAAAATTGAGTATAGTATATGACTTTTTTAGATATTGTCTCTTCATCAAATTTGTGTTTTTCATTAAATTTAAAAAAAAAAAAATTGATGAGTCTAATGCTAATACTCTTAAATAAAGAAGTCATTAAAAATAATAAAACATTAATTATAAAATATAAAATATTAATAAATTAAAAAAATTAAAAATAAAATTAAAAAATATTAAATAAGATAGTAATAATATAATAAATAATAATGAAGTAAGTGTGAATAGTCTTTTATACAAACTGATCCTTATTTTATCCATAATGTCTTTTTTTGTTAATTGACCATACTAATTTTTTATATTTTTGTTTAATTGAAAGCATTAAATTACTTAAGATATTATGTAGCTTAATGAGATAAAATGAGATAAAATATTTTATTAAAATTGAATAAAATATTATTATAATATAAATTTTTACTATGATCTTTATTTAAAATTTGAAAAGGTTAAATGTTATTATATTTTATGTGCAAGTTCAAAAAAGTTATAAAAATTATATAAGATGAAATAAGATAATTTGATTTTGTGTAACTAAATCAGACCTAAATTTTTTAACTTATAGTTATAATTTAAGGATACAATTTTTAACTTTTATAGTATTAATATACTTCAATTTTAAAAAATTGGTAAATGGATACATTAACTAACCTTTCTAAGGGTGTAAATTGGTTTGTTCTGGTCTAGTTTAATCTAGGATTGATCGATCAAAATTTTCAGTCTATCGTTTTCTCCAGATGGAACATCTCAAGAGATCGGATTGAAAAATTTCAATCTAGTCCAACTGATCCGTTCTAATTATTTTTTCTTTTTTCAATAAATTAATAAAAAATTATTTAAAATACTAAATTAAAACTATGTGAATTATTAATGTGAATTATATAATTAACTCAATAAAAAATATTTTATATGGTCAATGATAATAAATTAGTTGAAAATTAACCGTTAATTTATATTTTATTTATAACTATACATAATATAATATATAATTATTAAATTATATATAATATATAGTTGAAAATTAATTGATATTATACATTAGTTTATTAATTTATAATAACATATTAAAAATTTTATATTTTTAATGGTGATAGGTTAGATAAAAGTTACATAATTAATTATATAACTTTTATATAAATAATATGGATAAAATCTAATTTTTTTATATTTTGAAATTGGATAGTTCAGTTCGATCTATGATAGGAAAATCCTGCATCACAACTTAATCGAAAAGATTCAATCCTCCATTTCATGGATCGAGACTGACCAATTTCAATCCTATGTCCAATCCAGACCATAACGACTGGTCCTGTCATGTCAATTTCTTCTACCCAAACTGACTAACTTTCACCCCTAAACATAACCCTTTAAAATTAGAAAGTAATTTACACACAATACAAATATATAATATATTTTATAATAAATATTAAATGATGGGTAATTCTATAAAATGTTATATTTATATAAAATATTTTATAGAATTATCTTTCATTTAACATTCATTATAAAATATATTATATAATTATATTATGTGTATCTCACTTCTTTTAAAATTAAAATTTTAAAGGGAGATTGTCATATAGCATATTCCGCCTTGGGACAATCTTTAATTGGTTGACATGTAACCTTAACTTGGGACGTCAGTCAATAGAAGACTAATACGTGAGATGTTGACTTATATATATTGATACTGAATGAGAAGTTATAATCTTACTAACATAAAAGTGATGGTAGAGTCATGTTTGATAAAGTTTTAAGGTGGAAAAGCCCTACATAATCATTTTGAAAATAAAAATAAAAATTCCATCATTAAAATAAAATAAAATAAAAAGTTTTTTACATGCATGCTAGATTAACAGGCCACTTTTTCAATGGGAGTACTCGAGTGTTGCATTTCCCTTGCAACAATGCCTAAACTCAGATACTGTTTTTGTAATTATCTTATTTTGCTCTCATACAAAATTACATTTTAACTAAAATTGTATCATTTTAGTTATATCTAATGATATCACATAATTTATATAATATTGTGTGGCTAGCACTTCAATAAAGTATCACCTAATATGTTTTACATCAAAAACGAAAATAGGATGTTAATGCATAAGATCTCCCCCAGGTCGGAACGGGAGAATACTAGTCATCCATGGCCCATGATGACGATCCACAGTGATGGTAGTATAGTTATATAGTACCTATATATACATTCGTAACAATAAATAGAAAATATATACAGAGTATATATATAAAGGATGACACACATATTTACCTGGCTCTAGACAAGGCTTACGTTCATAGGTTGTTTGGAGGGCGAATAAACTATTATAGAATTACTTTATGGTCTCTCAAAATCTCTCATATCTCACAATACAGCAAGGGTCGAGACCCCATTAACCGAGATAAGATAAAAAAAAATGGCATCTCACCTTGGGAGTGGAGAACATAGCCTAATGTCACCTCACCTTATACTTTTCGTGTGTGACTCCCTTCCTTTCCTTTGTCATCTTTCCCACTAGCTTTCTCTAACACCCTACTTTTCCTTTTTGTCTTGTCCACTTTTTCATATTATTACTTATCTCCTGATGATGGCCATTCGATGGGTTAGGCGGGTATATCTAAACCTACTATTTATGTATGCTTTAGTATGCATATGATTCTTCAAGTCAATTTGCTCAATAAGAAGAAATTGAGAATCTTCAAGTCAAGCAGCAATATAGTAGAAAAATAAATTCTGAGGACTAGTCCTTGGTTTTTTGTTTATTTGTGCTAAATAGTGAAAAAATCCGAATGTGGAGCTCGGCTTGGGGAACTAGGTAGGAGATCACTCGACTGTGTTAGGTACGAGCACAAAACTTGGCTTGGAGAGTTAAGCAGGAGAGAGCTCGACCACGCAGCTTGACTTAGAAAGATAGGTTGGAGATGGACTCAAGCTTAAAGATATAGGTGGAAGATGGACTCGACCGTGTCAATTGTGAGGTTGGAGCTCGAGAACACCTGCGAAATTCGTTGTAAGGGCCTTCAAGGGTGCAAGCATCTGAATGTTTATCGTTAACAAAGAGTGTCATTCACATGATCATTTTTTCTATTGTTGGTAGTAGTAGAGTTTTTATCGGTGTTGAGGCTAAACATTGTTTGTAGTAACTCTCGCTAAGTCGTTAGGGAGTTCGTCGACCCCTAGATCCATCTCGAGTGTTGTCAAGCCCGTCGACTTGTTTATGAAGGCAACACGTGTGAGGTGGTTGTGGAGCCCAAAAGCTCATTTTCGAAGGTAATCGTTGAATGCAAGTGAAGAGCATTGGCTTAGATATCTACATAGGTGATGTGCTTGATTGCACTGGGTGGTGAGGAGATATGAGACATTTAGAAGAGGTGTTCCTTCCTTTATTGACCGGGTGTGAGCGCGGATCATCAATGAAGATAATTAGGCGAGATCCATGCTAGGTGGCGAGGATAGATGGGACACTTAGGATACTTGTTTCATCATTTGTTCGCCAAGTGCAAGCTTGAGATTTGAAAACCTGAATAATTTCACCAATCTGGTGAAGGCTTGAGGTGCACAAGTGAGACCAGTAGGTAGCCTTGCTTGGGCAATGATGAAGATACAAGGTGTGCCAACATTGTATTCCAGTGGGACCTCAATGAGTTTTATTTTATTTTATTTTATCTTATTGTGGAAAATCTCAAAAAATAAAATCTTTTAGTAAAAATTAAGTTTAAAATGCTAGCTTGAGAGAGATAAACCAAGGCAATTTAATCATTGTTTCCTATTGTTGCTCGACTAAGTTCCTCTGCTGCTGGTTGTTTTTTGTGGTTTGTGTATTCTTTTCACTTTGTTTGGTTGAATCAAGACTCCTAGTTGATTATCGATGACAATAACTGTGCTCTAGTTTTGTCTCCATGTTTGGGGTCCAAACACAAAAAAAAGGGCTTTGGTTGTAGCAGGCTATCCAATGCTTCTTCCATTTTGTTTTGATGCATGTGGCAATGGTGAGGAATTGTGTTTAGTGGCGCACATTGCATGGCCCATGCTACTTCTCGTGTAACTCTATGGCATCGAATCTCAATGGCATAAGTAGCTTGCTAGGTTAGCTTCTGTAATCGAGAAGTTGCATAGGTTGAGTAAAGGTTGTTGCCAGCAATACGGACAACTAGTTGCTACCTGGTGCAAGACTGGCAAGATGTTTACTACCACAAAAGTGGTGTTTCAGCTCATGTGCATGAGTACAGCATGCATGGTGCTTGAGCAGGCAAATGTGCAAGCTAGGCATGTATAATGTTCACCATCACGAAGATCCCTGGCAGTTGACTGCCCGGCGTAGTGGTGTGAGGGTGCGCATTGGCGTCACAAAATGTTGACAGTCTAAACGATTGACACTGGTGGCTTCACTGTGCATGCAATGCATAGTCGGGCTTCTTTTATGTGTGTTGTTCATTTAAAGGCACAATATCATGTCGGGTACTTAATTGCACAGTATCATGCTATCTACATAAGTGCACAGTGTCATCCAATGTACTTTAGTATATAATGCCCATGCATTTGGTTCTCGCCTAGTGCACCATGGCATGCATGAACTTGATTCTCACCCTTTCTTGTTCTTACTCCCTTTTTTGTAGTAATGTTATTCAAGGAAATGAGATAAAATTAATGATATAGAAAAGATGAGGGAGTCTAATATGCTCATTCGAATATAAATTATAAAGCTAAAAATCCTCCTTCTCTCACTCCAAGTGTAGAAAGCAAATCGGATATCACATACAATGCCAATTGTTAATAAATAAAATCTCCCCACAAGTCGAAACAGGAGAAAGAATCATTCTTACCTATGATGGTGGCCCAGGCCTTTACCAGTGTTGTGTGTAGCCCATGATGGTAGTCCGTAGTGATAGTACTACAGTAGCCATACATATATCCATTTATAGTAGTGAATTAAAAATAAATACAAAAGATATAAATAGAGAGAGACACATATTTATAAAGTTCGGCACATGGCCTACATCTACTAGTCGTTTGGGGAGTAAATCCACTATTATAAAAGTATTTTAAAGTCTCTCATACAATTAGTGCTTGGATCACTTTAGCCCAGAGAAGATTAAAAATGGTGCCTCCCCTCGTGAGGTTGAAGAAGAAGAAGTTTCTTTCTTCTTGGCCCGAAATCCCCATTTCTCAAACTCATCAGATCTCGTTTATATTGCCCATAGGAGTGAGAATACTAGCCTTGTGCCACCTCACTGTTAGCCTCAACAAACATGAAGATCAATCGAGGATTCTAAGAATCCTGTTTGAAAAAGTCTAGAGATCTTCCTAGATATCTCAATTCAACAAAACATGCGATATTGTTATGTAAATAATTTGTATATTTAAGTTAAGTTGTTTAGATCTCTTAGCATATATCATTGTAGTTTTGAATTCAAATTGTAACACGTCTATAAATGAAAGTGTTCCTTCAGAGTGTAAGGCAATTTAGCCTACTCAATTTTATCCTTGCTTATCTTTCATGGTATCAGCTAGTAGAACGGCATACGCTTGATCCAATTCCAGTTTCAGCAAATTTCCAAACTAGAAAATGTCATCCAACTCAAGTAATAATGAAGCCTTACTTCAACTGAATTCCAACCTTCACACTACCTCTCAGCTTGTTACTAAGAAACTGAATGGTGTTATTTTCATGGCTTGGAGCACGAAATTCGTGGTCTTTCTTAATAGCCATGAACTTGTGGGACACACTAATGGCACCATTAAAGCTCTTGAAGAAACAATTCAAGATGTCCCAAATCCAACCTATGCACTATGGTTCCGGAAGGACAATTGTGTCAAAAGCTAGATCTTTGCTTCCATATCAGAGAAATTGGTTGCCTCTCTTTATGGGATCAAGACTGCTAAACAAGCTTGGGACTTTCTTCAAACTTGCTTTGCTTCAGCTTCCAAATCTCGGGTTATATTACTTAAGAGGCAAATTCAAATTTTGTCTCAAGGTAATAAAACTTGTTCTGCATACATAGATGAGGCAAAGGCCATTGCTGACCAGCTAGTTGTAGCAGGAAAACCAATGGATGATCAAGATCTTATTACTCATTTACTCGATGGTCTTAAGGTTAAGCTACACTCACTTTATAACCTCTTACCCGCTAGGTACCCAAGACAGTGACCTCACCTTGGAGGACTTTCAAGCTAAACTATTCAGTTCTAAAGCACTCTTAGAGAGCCAGCAACACTCCAATGTAGACACTCAGTATCCTTTTGCTGCTCAAAAGTCTAAAATGCCTAACTTCAAAAAAGAAACCACAAAAACCAGGTTTGAACAATAGTTACACACCAAATAAACCTATTGAAGCAACAAATCGTGGTGTTAATTCTGTTTCACAGAATAATACTCGAACCTCAGCTCATTCTTCAAATAGGCCTATATGTCAAATTTGGGGTAAGACAAACCATATTGCACTTGATTATTAAGAGAGGTTTAACTATGCCTATCAAGGTCGTATTTGCCTATCTGATCTTGCAGCAATGGCAGTCGACACAAATACTCAATTTGACAACCAAGTTGAGTATGCTTGTTGAACTCAAGATTTCAAGTTTCGTGTAAATCTACACATGGATTTTGATGATAACAAATGGATTCAAAGAATAAAGGAGTCTTAAGCTCAAGTTGTCCACACAATAGAATCAAGCACATCAAGAAAGCAAGCATGAGCAAGAAGGAAACAAGTTCACATTAAAATCATAGAGTAATTTTGTAAATCTCTTAAAAATTCGAAATTAGGATTAAGGCTCAAAATTAATATTTTATCATAAAGCATTAAAATACATTTTCCACATGTGCATGAATATTTTGAAAATTAAATTTGAAAATTTTGAAAGATAATTAATTGTCATCTTTCACATGTGCATGACATGATTAAAGGTTTGAACTTTGAAAATTTTGAAAGATGATTGATTGTCATCTTTCATATGTGCATGACATGATTAAAGGTTTAAATTTTGAAAATATTAAGATGATTGATTGTCATCTTTCACATGTGCATGACATGATTAAAGGTTTGAACTTTTAAAATATTAAGATGATTGATTGTCATCTTTCACATGTGCATGTTTTATTTGAATATTTTCAAAAGTGATGGATGTTTTTCTTGACTTATGCAAAAGGTAGATGTCTTTGTTTGAAAATTTTGAAAAGTAAAGTGTGCTCCTTTTGTTATATGCAAAAAGTAAAAGATTAGATTTGAAATTTTTGAAAAGTAAAGTGTGCTCCTTTTGTCACATGCAAAAAGTAAAAAGATTAGGTTTGAAATTTTTGAAAAGTGAATGATGATATCTTTGATATGTGAATCTTTTTAAATTTGAATATGAAGTCTCATATGCCTATAAATAGATCATTTGAGAGCTTCACATTCACAACACCAAGAGAATACAATATTCATTCAAAGTTTTCATTCTCTCTTTTCTAAGTATTGAGCCTTAACCTTTGTTCATTTTGAGAGATATAGTTTGCGCTGTATTGTTTCTATCTCACTCATTGAGGAATGTATTTTGATAGTCTACCTACTATTAACTCTTGTATTTATAAGAGGGTGCGTATAACCTTTGTGTGTGTAGAAGGTGTTCTATACGGGGAATAGTTAAATCACCAAGTGTAAGGTGATTGGAAGTGTAGAAGATGTTCTACACGGAAAATAGTTAAATCACCAAGTGTGAGGTGATTAGAAGTGTAGAGGGTGTTCTACACGGATTCTTTGGAGCGGTACTGCTCAAAGGTGTAATAGGTTTTTATCTCCACCTAAAGGAGATTGAATAGTGGATTTGGGGATCCTCAAGGGATAGCTTGAGGCGAGGACGTAGGCAGTGGGGCCGAACCTCGTTAACATACTGAGTTTGCTTCTCTCTTACCCTTACTCTTTATATTTATTGTTGTTTCAAATTTTGTTTATATTTTATATTATATATTTGATTTATAATTGTTATTTTTTTAAATATAACTCAATTCACCCTCCCTCTTGTGTTAGTCATCTGAGCAACAATTGGTATCAGAGCTAGAACTCTATTATAAGATTAACTATTTTTTGAGTTAAGATCTTATGGCTAACATTGCAGTTTCATTTGGTGAACGTCAATCTAGCAGTCGGCCTCCACTCTTTTGCGGAGACAATTACTCATTCTGGAAAGTTAGAATGAGAATATTCCTTCAGGCTCAAGGTCGAGAAATCTGGAAATTCATTGTAAATGGACCTTATATTCCAACAAAAGTAGTTGATGGAGTAAAGGTCAAAAAGGAAGAAGAAGAGTTTGATCGTGAAGACGATAGACTTTATACTTTGAATTTAACTGCTATGAATTTATTATATAATACTCTCAATGGTAATGAATTTAATAGAGTAATGACTTGTGCTACAGCAAAGGAAATTTGGGATAATTTGGAAGTTACTTATGAAGGAACTTCTCAAGTCAAGGAATCAAAAATTTATATTCTTACTCATGAATATGAAATGTTTAAGATGAATGATGATGAATCTATTTCTAGTATATATACTCGTTTTACTAACATCATAAACAGCTTGACAGCTCTTAGCAAACTTTATTCCAAAGTGGAGATAGTAAGAAAAATTCTCAACTCTCTACCAAAATGTTGGGAGTCAAAAGTGACAGCGATTCTTGAAGCTAGAGACCTCAAGAAGCTCGAAGTGAATGAACTCATCGGGTCACTTATCATCCATGAGTACACATTGAAAAGAGGAGAAGAAGAAGGAAAGTCAAAGAAGAACTTGGCACTTAAAGCTATTCTATATGAAAGTGAAAGTGATGAAAATGAGGAAAATGACGACAGAGATGAAGAAGTTGTAATGATAAAAAGAAGAATTCAGAGGTTCTTAAAGAAAAATAAAACTCCTCCAAGGAAATCCTTCAAAAAGTTTTCCAAAAAAGATTCAGGTAAAAATGACACTTTAATTTGTTATAAATGCAATAAACCTGGTCATATCAAGTCAGATTGTCCTCTGCTAAAGAAAGATCGAAATAAAGACAAAAAATCAATGAAAGCTATATGAGATGATAATTCAAGTAGCTCAGATAGTGAAGCAAGCAATGGAGAATCAGCAAATTTTTGTCTTATGGCTAAAGATGATATTGAGGTAACAGATTTTAATAATATTGAAGATCCTTCATATAAAAAATTACAAAATGTTTTAGAAGAGTTATATGAGGAATTTGAAAAATTGGGTATCAAGTATACTGTTTTGAAAAAGAAAAATTCTTCTTTAACAAATGAAATTGATATTTTAAGAAAAGAAAGTATTGTTTTGAAAGATGAAAATTTTGAGTTGAAGAAAAAGAAAACTGATTTAGAAAATATTATTGAAAACTTTACGAATGGAAAAAGAAATTTTGAAAAACTTCTTAGTAGTCAAAGATGTGTTTTTGACAAGGCAGGTTTAGGATATATGCCAAAACAAAAATACAAACCTTATAAAAACTTCTTTGATAATCCTTCTACATCAAAGTCCAATATTCAAAATTCTTTTCATAAAAATAATTTTGTTAAAAAAGGATACTATTATAATCACTCAAATTCTTCATATATGTCACATGCTATTTATAATTTTTGTAATAGAAATGGTCATAATTATTTTGCTTGTCCTATTAGAAGAAAACATACAATGACTATTAGGGCCATATGGGTACCTAAAAATCTTGTTTCTTCTAATACTAATAAATAAAGGACCCAAAGAACTTGGGTACCAAGAATTGTTTTTAATTGCTTTTGTAGGTATGCATGAAGTATTCTACATGTAAAAATAAATAGTTTTTAGATAGTGGATGTTCAAGACACATGACGGGAGACAAGACTAAACTCTTTGATCTTAAATCTAAAGAAGAATGGCACGTAACATTTGGAGACAACTTGAAATGGAAGATCGTGGGAATAGGTAAAATATGTTGAGCAACCTCTAGGTTTTGAAATTCATATTTCTCCAAATCATGTTTTCAAACTCACAAAAGCACTATATGGACTCAAACAAGCTCCTAGAGCGTGGTACGAGAGATTCAGTGGTTTCTTGATTTAAAAAGGCTTTTCAAAAGGAAAAATTGATACAACTCTTTTCTTTAAATATGAAAATGATGATATTCTTTTGATTCAGATTTATGTTGATGATATAATATTTGGTGCTATATGTGTCAAGATTTTGCTAAAAATATGCAGGAAAAATTTGAAATGAGCATGATGGGAGAACTTAATTTCTTTCTCGGATTGCAAATCAAGTAATTGGAACATCAATGAGTCCAACCACTAAACTTGATAAAGATGAAAGCGGTAAGCCAGTTGACTCAAAAGTATATCGAGGTATGATTGGTAGTTTATTATATTTGATAACTAGTAGACCTGATATTATGTTCAGTGTATGTTTATGTGCACATTTTCAATCATTTCCAAAACAATCTCATTTGATTGCAGTCAAGCGAATTTTTAGATATTTTGCCAGTATCATTGACTTAAAGTTATGATATCCTAAACACACTTCTTTTGATCTTATTAGTTATTCAGGTACCGATTGTACTGGTTGCAAAGATGATCGAAAAAGTTTTAGTAGAACATGTCATTTCTTAGGTCATGCACTTGTTTCATGATTTAGTAAAAAGAAAATTCTGTTGCATTATCTATTACTGAGGCAGAGTATGTTGCTGTAGGCAGTTGTTGTTCTCAAGTTCTTTACATGAGGCAACAACTTGAGAATTTTAAACTTATGTACAATCACATTCCAATCAAATGTGATAAATATAAGTGCTATAAATTTTTCGAAGACTTATTCTGTTGTTTTAAGTCTATTATTTTTTTGTTAGACTCTTGAACAAGTCGTTGAAAAATATCGATCTTCTCATTAAGCTTCTCTATCTCGCGAGTTTTGGACTGCAACCGAGCGGAAAAAGCAACAATGGAATATGAGTATCGAGTCCCGAGACCCACAAGCTTGTAAATGGCATCATGATCTGATTTATTAGCCAAATCAGTGTTTTGCTGCTTCATGGCACTTACGACAGATGCAGAAATAGATTGATCACGAGAAGCACTGAAGGAGAATTGATGAGCCATTAAGATTTTGTAAAGTGAGAATGAAGATGAACTACAACAATGAAAAGAAGATTTGATGCGGATTAGATAAAACTAAAGATTGCTTTTATAAAGATGGAAATAAGTAGAAGACAAACTGTCATCTCTTCAAATCTTAGTCAAGTTTACAAGATATGCCGGATGCATATTGCCAAAAGTTACCGAACTAAACTAGCGAAATTAATTATAATTGTCCCTGTTTCTCTCATGAAACGCTGCCATTATCTGCTGATGTTGACTCTGTGCTTGAACTCTTACTCGTTCCGATTCCTCTATTTAAAATTTCAAAACACGAGCTAATTCCGTCAAATCTTTATTTTCTTGCTTTAATCTCTTATTCTTTCTGCCTTTATTTGCAAGCTTTTGATGTAGAACAGATATTTGATTGTTAAGTCGATCAACCTTATTTGCCCTCGCTAGTAATCTCCGAGACATGGTCGTAACAGAGGCAGCATATTGAGCACTGAGAGTTCTTGATGCTGCAACAACCTCAGAATCAGTTCTATTTGAAAAATGCATTTCTGCTTCTATTATGGTATTGACAACCTCATGAGATAAAATGACTGGATGAGACGGTTCCTGATTCAAATCCAGAAGACTATCAGACGAAATTTTTTCCGCCATTCTATCGTTTTGAAAAAACAGAAACTGGATCAATGAAATGGGGTGAAAATTTATTTGAGTATACGACAAATGAAAATGGTCTTTTAAACAATAACTTTCAAATCTCGATAATATTTAATTTTTCAACAATATCATGCGGATTTAAATCTACTTTCGCACCGACTGCTAGAGCTAGACTTCCAACCTTTGCAGGTTTTGTCAGACACGCGTGGCTCCGCACCAAATTGCCAGAGTTAGACTTCCAACATTTGCAGGTTTTGTCGGACATGCATGGCTCCGCACCGCATTACCAGAGCTAGGCCTGCAGCTTTTGCTGTTTTTGTCAGACACGAATAATTTTAATTATTCAATTTTAAATTTCTGGAACATCTAATTCGTCAATAACATCAAGCGGATTTAAATCTTCTTCCGCACCGAGATGATAAAATTCGGCTTCAACGTTTGCAGGTTTTGTCGGATACCGGTGGTTCTAACTTCTACAGTCTCTACTAACGCAGCGTTTTATTTGTCTATTGTTATTGTAGGAATATATCTTATTGAGCTAATTATGATTCATTTTTAATGATGCCAAAAGGGGGAGAAGTTTTAGACTAGAACATTAACATTGTTTAAATTGCTAAACTTGTTATATATGCTTGGAATTATATTTATATTTTTACTTGAAAAAATAATGCACATTCTCAGGGGGAGCTTAAGTATTCATACAGGTTTCAAATTCTATCAACCATTTGTCATCATCAAAAAGGGGGAGATTGTTGAACTCAAGGTTTCAAGTTTCGTGTAAATCTACACATGGATTTTGATGATAACAAATAAATTCAAAGAATAAAGGAGTCTCAAGCTCAAGTTGTCCACACAATAGAATCAAGCACATCAAAAAAGCGAGCATGAGCAAGAAGGGAACAAGTTCACATTAAAATCATAGAGTAATTTTGTAAATCTCTTAAAAATTCAAAATTACGATTAAGGCTCAAAATTAATATTTTATCATAAAGCATTAAAATACATTTTCCACATGTGCATAAATATTTTGAAAATTAAATTTGAAAATTTTGAAAGATGATTGATTGTCATTTTTCACATGTGCATGACATGATTAAAGGTTTGAATTTTGAAAATTTTGAAAGATGATTGATTGTCATCTTTCACATGTGCATGACATGATTAAAGGTTTGAATTTTGAAAATATTAAGATGATTGATTGTCATCTTTCACATGTGCATGACATGATTAAAGATTTGAACTTTGAAAATATTAAGATGATTGATTGTCATCTTTCACATGTGCATGTTTTATTTGAATATTTTCAAAAGTGATGGATGCTTTTCTTGACTTATGCAAAAGGTAGATGTCTTTGTTTGAAAATTTTGAAAAGTAAAGTGTGCTCCTTTTGTTATATGCAAAAAGTAAAAGATTAGATTTGAAATTTTTAAAAAGTAAAGTGTGATCCTTTTGTCACATGCAAAAAGTAAAAAGATTAGGTTTGAAATTTTTGAAAAGTGAATGATGATGTCTTTGATATGTGAATCTTTTTAAATTTGAATAAGAAGTCTCATATGCCTATAAATAGATCATTTGAGAGCTTTACATTCACAACACCAAAAGTATATAACATTCATTCAAAACTTTCATTCTCTCTTTTCTAAGCATTGAGCCTTAACCTTTGTTCATTTTGAGAGATATAATTTGCACTGTATTGTTTCTATCTCACTCATTGAGGAGTATATTTTGATAGTCTACCCACTATCAACTCTTGTATTTGTAAGAGGGTGCGTATAACCCTTGTGTGTGTAGAAAGTGTTCTACACGGGAAATAGTTAAATCACTAAGTGTAAGGTGATTGGAAGTGTAGAAGATGTTCTACACAGAGAATAGTTAAATCACCAAGTGTGAGGTGATTAGAAGTGTAGAGGGTGTTCTACACGGATTCTTTGGAGCAGTGCTGCTCAAAGGTATAATAGGTTTCTATCTCCACCTAAAGGAAATTGAATAGTAGATTTGGAGATTCTCAAGGGGTAACTTGAGGCGAGGACGTAGGCAGTGGGGCCGAACCTCATTAACATACTGAGTTTGCTTCTCTCTTACCCTTACTCTTTATATTTATTGTTGTTTCATATTTTGTTTATATTTTATATTATATATTTGATTTATAATTGTTATTTTTTTAAATACAACTCAATTCACCCCCCTCTTGTGTTAGTCATCTGGGCAACAATGCTGATAGTGGAGCCAATGTACACATAACCAATAATGTTGCAAATCTCACAACTCAACAACCCTTTTGAGAAACTGACATGATCAATGTTGGGAATTATGCAGGTTTATCTATTGAAAGTACTAGACAATCCTTTTCATTTGAATAACATTTTATATTGCCCATAAGCCTCTATTAATCGATTATCTATTAACAAATTTAGCCTGGATAACAATTGTTATTTCATTCTAACGAGTCTTTATTTCTCTATTAAATAGAACAAAACCAACAAAATATTATTCCAAGGTTGAGCTGAGCATGGTCTTTATCCTTTGCTTGGCAATAAGAGATTTTTTAATAAAATGCATTGCTTTGTAGCCAAAGCCAAACCAGGAGCCAAGACTAATAAAGACATATGTCATAGTCAATTAGGCCATCCTTACTACAAGAAATAGGGGATTTTATCACGAATTCTTTTTTCACCCTATACGATTGTAGCAAATAGTAAGCTGATGACACGAAAAGTGTTTGTGGGAAAAAAAAAGAGCTTTTTGCCACTATATATTGTCGACAAGTAAAACCTTGTGGGAAAAAATATTTTATGGCGAAAAACAATATTTTTCGGCAAAAAATAATATTTTTCATGACGATTTTGTATCATGGCAAATAGAATTATAGAAGATATGGTGCTTTGTTACATATTAATTTTGTGGGAAAATAATTTTTGGGGTGAAGTATTGTTATTTGTTTTCGTCGCTAACAAACTGACAGCAATACTATTTCGATACATAGTTTTTGCGACAAATAAAATTTAATTTCTAGCGAGATGGTATCGCGGCAAATAGTTTTAAATAAAGGCATTTCCTTCCCCCTTTATTCCTAAGCTAACTGAACATGTTAATTTCGCTTTTCTTCTAGTTTGAATCAATTTCTTCTTCTTTTTGTTGTGGCTTTTGGAGGTGATATATGTGTGTTTGTTTTTGCTCGGTCTCCTCATTCCCTCTCAATATTCTCTTGGTTCATCGATCTTTTCACTCTCAATTTTGCCCTAATTATCTCTCTCAGTTTCATCACTTTATATGGGAGATCACGACTTGAGCATGATAGTGAGCTATCTCCTCGATTAGGGTTTATTGAGGAGCTTAGTGCTAGTAGTTTTTAATCCTATTACTCTCTTCCATGCTCTTATATTTTTTATATGACTAATGTTTTGACTACAGAGCTCGGTAGCTTGTTTCTAAGAAAAGAAAAACCTACATGTAATGTGTTCAATCTAACCTTGTATTGGGATTTCGTTTTCTCGGAAATCAAATGGGAATGTATAAATATAAGCATTGATTTTCTCCGAGCTTATTATTTCTAAAAAGAGCAATATTTTAGTTTGTCCTATTTCTTAGGGTTTTAATTGAGTTGTTTCTATTTATTTTCTTATGCTATGGTTCACAAGTTTGGCGCATTTGTTACTTATTTAGTTGTTTATTTATTTGTCTAATCACTTTCTTACAAGGCTTAAAAAGAGGTATATTAGGGATGTCTTCTTAGTTTTGGGACTTCTTTACTAAAGCTGCTGAAGCCTAAAATTATCTAAATGTTGACCAAACCATAGTTTGGGAGTGATGAAATTGGTGTTATTGTTGTCAATGTGTTTGTGGAATTTTATTATAATAGTTTTGCATGCCTTATGGGACATAAGTAAAGTGACGTGTTCTAAGAATTATGAAATTGATTTACCATGCTTTATGCTCTTGAAAGTGTGGGATGTCATTTATCTTGGTAGCATGATTACATATAATGTGAAACATAAGTGAAGTTAGCACCTAGAAATCACCCATTTCCTAATTTGTTTTGTATGTTAATTCGTGGATCATTGATATTCTCAATTATGATCCTCCTTAAGGTGGAAGCAAGTCCAACACGGGTGAAACTGATTCTAATGTATAGAATATGTCTAAGAAAGACTTGGTGCTACAACAAGCCCTAGATCAGATCACATCCTTATTTGGAAAGGAATCTATAATGTGGCTTTGTTCCTCTGGCCCTTTGTAGTAGTTATTAGTGGCATCCACAGGTTGTGCACAATTTTTTTGGTTTGCTTTCCTATGTTATTTTTAGACACTTTCTCTTGATCATTTTTATACATCCTAACCTAATATATTACCTTTTATTCATTAACTTAGAGACATCTTATCTTCAGTTAGTACCAATGTTTTGAATACCGTACCGGTGAGCGTACCGGTTAAGGCACTGGAACGAAATATTTCGGTACTGGTACTGTTTCGTGTACCGTTTCGAAATAGTCTATACATAAAAAAAATTAAATATATAAAAATATATATAAATTATATTTCAAAATAATAGTCCCAATTATATGTATTAATATATATGTAAATAATCTAGTCTAAATTAGAATAAAAAAATAGGAAGAAATGAAAAAAAAAAAATTCTCAAATCCGGTATAGGCCGGTACACATGGCCAATACGGCCAGTACAGGCCGGTACGGCCGAAATCTGGTCCGGTACGAAACAGACCCCATTTCTGTACCGGCCACTGCTCCGGTACGGTATGTACCGGCCGGTACGGTACGAAATTAAAAACATTGGTTAGCACACACACGCACACAGGCACATAATGGTATGTGCTTCAGCTAGTACAACATTTTCCTTCTAGTTATCTACCAAAAAGACCTTTTCTTTTGCCTTTATCAAGTCTTTATATATATATATATATTTTGATAAGACAAAGTGTAGTTTTCATTTTCCTTCCAGTTATCTACCATAGAGACCTTTTCTTTTGTCTTTATCAAGTCTTTTTATTTTGAAAAGACAAAGTATAGTTTTTCTGATTCATGTTTTATTTTTGTTGCAGGACTTCAAAGTGCTCTTCTTCTTCCTTTTTCTTCTTCTTCTTCCTCTTTTTTTTTTTTTTTGTTTTTTGTTTTTTGGTTTTTTTGCTTTCCTTTTTATTTTTTTCTTCTAGTTTTTGTTGAGGCTTGTTACCTGTTATAATCTAAGTTTGTTTCTTTTAGTTCTTGTTGAGTTTGTTTCTTTTAGTTTTCCTTTTAATTTGTTTCTTTTAGTTCTTGCTGAGACTTGTTACTTGTTATAATCTGAGTGATATTTTGCTATTCAGGTTTTTGCAAGTCGTGGGCTTAGCCAACATTACATACATTAGATGGAATTTGTATGCAAAATAGTGCTAATATACTTCCTAATGATGTATCCATTGAATATTCTAGTTATGCCTACCTTTTTAGGAATATTTTAGAAACTGCCAGTTTACTTTATCACAGTCCAACTGCTCATTTGAAGTGGTAAGGAACTGTTAAAATCAATTAAATTTCTACCCATAATGCTTCATTTCCCTTAATTAAAGTGATTAGGAATTTGTGAGCATTTATTAATTTTTATATCAGTTTTTCTTTCTAAGGGATGGAATTTAGTGCTTAATTTTATTAGATTTGTAACAAGTCAGTTTATTCTATGACATGATCTGGTTGTGCAATGATTCTGTTTGATTTTAAAGCTAAATTTATTCTTGTACTCTAACATGACTAGGCCGTGGACCTTGCTATTGTTACAGTGTTTTTGTTGGAGACACTTCCTTCCATGAAATCATCTAGCAGAGAGAGTAAAGACAGTACGGCTCTTCCTTGTTATGTGCTTGAGTTTTCCTCTCTTCTATACCATCTCTTGAACACATCATTGATAGTTGCTACAAGCATGCAAACTAGAAAGTTATATAGAGATCTAATTATTTTCTCTTTTATTATATGCTATACATGGTAGTTACTTTGTTATAAGTTTTCAGTTTGAACGGTTGGTAAATGTAATTGTTGTAGTTACTTTATTATGTCCTCTAGTTTTATTAGATTCTAGCACCTAAACATAGTTGTTGCACATCAAACCAGCCCTTTGATCACCTAAGTTAGGCAAATGTAATTGTTGTATGTATATATTTTCAGATTTTGTGATATGCTCATTTGGTTTATGATTATACATTTGTGTTATTTATTGTGTTGAATCATGTGTTAGTTGGATAAAATATCTACATTTGTGTTGGATTGGATTACATGGGTAGCAAGCATGTTGCTATATGTCTTACAATTTGATTCTTTTGAGTTGTATATATGGGAGTGTGAAGTGGAATGATGTGAATTGGTACTAACTATTGAAGTGATATGTTGTTAGGATTGTTGTTGGTGTATACTAAATATTCAAGTTTGTTTTTATACATGGTTGTAGTTCTTAAGAGTAATTTGTTTTTTTTTTATAAGCAGTTCTTAAGAGTAAAATACCTATTATGTTGCTCTCTTCCACAGATTTGGATAAGTCATGGAGCTAGTCTAACTCATTTAGTTACTCTAATTTGAAGTGCTATTTGTTAGATGCACTACAGTGCAACTTGTTGGATGCATGGAATGGTTATTGAAGTACCTAAAAGCTTCTAGCATTCTTAGCTTAGATTGACTTATTACCAAATGTAGAATCAATTAGAGATTAGAGATTGCTTAGTAGGAGAAAGGGAGGTTGCTTAATATTTCTTACTCTTGGATTCTTATTAGGAGTTTTTCTTGTAAATATATTAGCATAGTTTTAGTTATTGGCTTTTGAAATTGTTAGAAGTATCAATTCAAATCTCTAAGGTTTGTATATATGTTTTTAGCTTATATGAGAATTTTGTTTTAATGGTGTTTACAATTAATTTTTTTTATAAATTCTTTTAGCTTTTGCCACGAAAAAAAATCGTGGCTAATACATTTTCCCACGAGAAATCTACTTTTTGCCATGAAAGTCCCATTAGGAAAACACGGTATTTTTTTGCAGTCGTGGGCATATATATATATATAGCAACCAACAAGAATGGTGGGCATAAAGAAATGCATACAATCAGACTTAGTGGTAAAAAAATATTTGTAGCAAGTTGATAAGAGAGAATACGATGCCAAAAACAATTTTACCACGAGCTGTTTTCATAGTGCACGCTTATTAGCCATGGCAAGATTTTGTAGAAAATGGATAATGCCCACGAGGCCATAGCATTTTTAGATTTTATTTCCATGAGCAAAATTGGCTTCTACCACGAAAAATCTTGTGGGAAAAAAAATTGATTTGCCACAGTAGTGTTAACTTGTGGCAAATTCTACTATTTGCAGTGAGGTATATGCCATGGACCTCCCACGAGCCAAATTGGTGGGAAAATCACTTTATCCATGAAAATTCTATTTTTAGCCACAAGAACCCTTCTTAGCAAAAACCTTTAAATGTTGTAGTGCGGCCTTCTTAATATGTACTGAATAAGTTGTTTAAATTAGGCTACTTACATAGCTCTGATTCTTTTGATAAGCTAGCATTCTGTGAATCATGTCCTCTAAAAAAAGCTAAACAATTTCCCTACGAATTATCAACAAGACAATCTCATGGATCATTGGGTCTTATTCATTATGATGTGTGGATTTCTCCAATAAATTCAATGTTTGGTTTTCGATATTATGTTTTATTTCTAGATGATTTCTCATGATTCACATGGCTATATCCAATGGCAACTAAGTTTGATGTCTTCTTTATTTTCAATATTTTCAAAACACTTGTTGAAAACTACTTCTCTTGCAAAATCAAACAAATACAAACAAACAATAGGCGGAATATCTTTCAAATGAATTTAAACAATTTCCTAAAGAACATGGCATCTATCATAGATCGACATGTCCTTACCCATCTCTTCCAAATGGAATAGCCGAAAGAAAGCATAGGCACATTAGAGAAATGGAGTTGACACTTCTTGCAAAATCACATTTACCAAACTCCTTTTGGGTGGATTCATTCTTGACATCAGTTTATCTAATAAATAGATTCCACCAAAGGTGTTAAACAATTCGAATCTCTTTTATATTCTCCATAAAACTATACCAAGATATAGTGATATGAGAACCTCTGGATGTTATTGTTATCCTTTACTTACTCCATATGAAAACATAAACTTTGTTTCAAAAGTAAGAAATGTATTTTCATTGGATTCAGCTCAGCTATAAGTGTCTAAATTTAACTAGTAGCAAAATATATGTCTCTCGCAATGTCATCTTTGATGAAAGCTCCTTTCCAACAAATGATATGGTGCACACTCTCCGATCAAAGGTAAACAACATGCTTTTGATAACCTCTTTAAGTTTCCTAGTGATTTACCTATGCCACATATGTAATAGCCCTAAAAATCTTCGTCTTAATTTAATTATTTAATTAAATGCTAATACACAAGGTTAGTGGAAATTTGTAAAAGAATAAAATAGGCTTTGAAGAGATGAGCTTAGGAATGAGACTTTTGAGGAATGGATCAAGTAAATAGGCCAAGAGAGCAATAGTGAGTCCAAAAGTCCATAGAATGAGCCCATGGCCCATCAAGCCCATAGTAGAGACACATGTCACTTGGAGAAAAATCCTAGAAAATTATCCAAATACTTGTAGAAAAATCCTAGTTGGTGGAGGTTGACTAGTAGGTGGATACATGCCATGTAGGATTGAATGTAGGATCAAATGGAATGATTTCCCTACCATGGAATCTTGGAGGTACAAGAAACCATCCTTTGACTTGCCAATTGAGATCATTGTGTGTAGGGAAGTGACAAATGGCATGAAGAGAAGCATGGATGAAAGGAGCAAGGTGCTTTCGATGGAAGGCAATCCGTGGGGTGTATTTGGAGAATCTCATGGGGTATGGCCACCAACAAGTGATAGGACAAAGGGGAAGAGTGTGTAAGTGAATAAAGTATATGTGTAAGAGAGTATGGTGATGTGAAGAGAGGTATGGTGTGGGTGTAGGTGATGGAAATGACAAAAACTAGGAAAGTGGACAAAGTGGATTCGGTGGAGGCTTGGCTTGGCCGGATCATGCCTTGCTCAAATTCCAAAAAGCATGGCTTTGAGATCACTTGGATGGACACATGAGAGGATAGGGGAATGATGATTGAGTGAAAAGCAAGAAAATGGATGCTAGACACACCAAGAAGTCGCCGGCCATATGAAGTGAGAAGGAGAAAGGAGAATCCACCAAGGCATGGCCAAGATTTGATCTTGGAATGGCCTAGAGTTGTTAATCACTCAATCTATCATTAGCCATACCTAAGTATGGTAAAAAGTGTACCAAAGACCCTAGGAAAGAGAGTTGGCCGTGTGACCCCTTATGCAATCCCCTTAGCTCATTTTACTTGGACACATGCAAACACTCTCCTATCTCATTCTCTCTTCACCTCTTGGCCAAACTCACTCAAGCCACTTCTACTTTTGTTTCTTCTCTTTTCACCACATAATTTGAAGAATCCTATAGTAGTGAAGCCAAAAAAATCAAGAGTATTGAGGTGATCAATTCATTGGAGAAGGTTAGTAACTAAATCCATGCAAGCTTAGGAAGAACACACACACATGTGACACTTTGTTTTGGTTAGAAGGAAATAGGGTTTCCTTTAAGTTTTATGTTCATGGCTAGTCCAATAAGAGATTTCATATGTGTATTTTCAGATTTTAAGCTAAAGTCTAATAGGAGTGTTGTAAGTATACTTTCACCTTTTCCTTAACAATTCTTGTATATAGTGAGGTGATCATGCTTGATGGATTAATGGTTGTAATTGCCATGTTTGGATTGAATTGATTTCACTTGTCTTTGAGATGAATATTCTTGTGTAAATCTCTATGATGAAATAAGTTTAGAATGTGAGTAGAGATGATGGATCAATTATTAGTTGCAAAAAGAAATGAATAGCATGATTATCATATGAAATGATGAAGTTGATGCATGATGGATTTTAGTGTTAAGTATTAAATTTGGTGTTGCTAAGATAAAGTTATTTGAGAAAAATTAGTGATGAAATTGATTTACTCATGGAAAATATTATTTTGAGGAAATGAAAATGGACATGGGAACAAAATACATGATTAGTATGAATTAAATTGGTGTATACTTGCATACGGAAAGAAGTAACCACTTGTGCATGATGACTAGTAATGTTTACATGGAATTTTATGATATTTAAGGTTGAGATTAGAAGATTTAATTATATTACTTTGTGGTGAAATTATTTAGTTGAATTTATAAAAGAAACTTGTAGAGAAGGAAATTTTGAATATATTAGTGGAAGGAATTTCCCAAGCTAAAAAGGTGAAGGAAGGAAGATAGAAATAATTAAGTTTGGAGGTGAAAATGCTTACTTAGGGAAACATTAAGGTTTCGGTTACCCTTGCTAAGGAGGATATATGATTTAATTTAATACTTTTAAATTGTTGGAGGATAATTGGAGTCAAGTGATGGAGGAAAGCCCTAGGATTTTCCCTAGGAAGATTCGGCCATGATGGGTTGGAGATGGGCCAAGACCCCACTTCAATCCTAGGCCCAATTTTGGGGTATGGAGCATGATGACTAAGTAGGAAATTGTGAAGTTATCCCAATGAGGGATAAAAGAAAATGAAATGTGAATGCACTCGAGCTTGTCTCGGGTTTTGCATGAAAATAAGTACGCATGCATGTCCCATGCATAAGTCATGAAAAGAATGTTTTTAAAGTCAAGCATGTTTTTAAGAAAAAAAAAAGAAAAGAAAAGATTGAATTTTTGAAAGAAAAGAAAAGAAGTAAAGTTTTATAAGAACCCTAAAGGCTAGGACGGGGAAGTGCCCCAGTGGAACTCCCTGTCCACTCAGGAGTGATTAAAGTCGAGTGGAAACCCCTAGGTCGACGAAGAATAGTCGGCGGACCGTGTATGGCTCCAAAAGGTGTCTGGAGCGCTATAGCACCTAACGCTGGTGGGTGCCAAGGACGGATAAGGTGTAAGGACCTGCCGTTTTATAAGTTATATGACGCACTCACTTTAAGGTGATGCGGTAACCAGCAGGGAACACGCGATGCTTAGGGGAGCCGTGTTGTGTCTCATATATGCAAAGTGAAAAGTCATGACAAGATGGGCTTTCGAGCCATAAGAAAAGATCTGTTAAGATAAGTGGCGCCTAAGAAATAATAAAAGATATGAAACGTTTTAAAGAAATGATTTGAAAAGCAATGATATGAAAAGAAGTCTGAAAGAAGAAACTCGTATGAAAGTTTTATGAAAAGAATTCTGAAAGAAGCAAGTCTGTTTAAAAGTTTTCATGAGCATGTGCATGAGTCAGTCATTCATTGCATGTGCATTAGTTACGAATGTTTTGTTCACTTATCTGTATGTTGGAAATGTTCTGGTTTAAGTGCTAGTATACTTACTGAGATTTCTCCTGAAATCTCACCCCCTTTTTATTACTTCTACTATCGCTCCCTTGGGAACGATAGAAGTTATTGCAGGACATGATGGATCCTCAAATTACGACTCTCGAGAAGATGGGTCGGACCCTCATGGGCTCGACTAAGACTGAGACTGATGGGCCAGTGACCCTAGACCTGTTGGGTCAGTGGGCGGCAGAGTCGCTTCCTATGGCGACGTACTTTTTTTACGACTTACGGCCTACGGGGTGCTGTTTGGTGCTAGGAGTTGACGGGCTCTTTGTCACGCCCCGATTTTTCGCATTGATTACAACGCAAATCGACGCATCCGGACAAGTAACACAAGGCTACTCATCCTACGTAAATATAAAAAGCAGCATGCATGCATCTAAGCTTACTAATGAAATGCAATGCCGATCGCAGCTGGAAGAAGTAAATTCCCAATATGAGCAAAGAGATCTAACTCTCGCATCAATAGACCACATGGCATACTATAATTACACTTCTCATAACATTGTATTTACAACAATGTTCTGTATTTACTCTTACATAACCCAGTTAGTTTTCTCTAAACAAAAACTCATATCCTACCATCATCCAATACTCTTACATCTTCACTTGATTACGTACGCGGGGTCATCTCCACCGGAGAGGAGCATTCCATAGGACCCTCAGGGTACCTCAGAATCTCCCGTGCTGACCGAGTCTCAATGCAACTATCTATCCCTGCAACAACATCTATCATTCCATAAGGAATGATAGATAAAAATGGATAAACATAAAAGAGTGAGATTCACTAGAAATCTCAGTAAGTACACAGTTAACGAAATAAAGCATAGATAACCTCAACTATCATCATACATAATCATACTCACCAACATATCACTTATAAGAATACTTTATGTAACTCCACAAGTCAATTACCCATCTTACCATACAAACTTAAATCTTAGCTAGACCCATCATCACATACAACCTTAGATCTTAGCTAGACCCATCATCACATACAACCTTAGATCTTAGCTAGACCCATCATCACATACAACCTTAGATCTTAGCTAGACCCATCATCACATACACTTATACTTTTCACTTTATTTCTTAACCCCATAGGTTTCTTTTATTTCTTATCCACGATGGGCGTTACGTCTCGCCGTCCCCATCGGGTCTTACTTATCACATAACCTCGACAGGCGTTACGTATCGCCGTCCCTGTCGGCACGTCAGTCATACGGGCGTTACGTATCGTCGTCCCCGTCATGACGTGACTAACTCATTAATCATACACTCATCAATCATCCGGGCGTTACGTATCGCCGTCCCCGTTATGATGAGTCTCGTGTCAATCATCCGGGCGTTACGTCTCGCCGTCCCCGTTATGACACGGAACTTATTATTATATCACGGCAGGCGTTACGTATCGCCGTCCCTGCCGGCACGTCAGTCATACGGGCGTTACGTATCGTTGTCCCCGTCATGACGTGACTAACTCATTAATCATACACTCATCAATCATCCGGGCGTTACGTATCGCCGTCCCCGTTATGATGAGTCTCGTGTCAATCATCCGGGCGTTACGTCTCGCCGTCCCCGTTATGACACGGAACATATTATTATATCACGGCAGGCGTTACGTATCGCCGTCCCTGCCGGCACGTCAGTCATACGGGCGTTACGTATCGCCGTCCCCGTCATGACGTGACTAACTCATTATCATACACTCATCAATCATCCGGGCGTTACGTATCGCCGTCCCCGTTATGATGAGTCTAGTGTCAATCATCCGGGCGTTACGTCTCGCCGTCCCCGTTATGACACAAAACATATACACATAGTACTGCGGGCGTTACGTCTCGCCGTCCCCGCAAGGATCAATCACACGGGCGTTACGTCTCGCCGTCCCCGTGGAGATCACAATTTCATATCACGACAGGCGTTACGTATCGCCGTCCCTGTCGGCACGTCAGTCATACGGGCGTTACGTATCGCCGTCCCCGTCATGACGTGACTAACTTATCAATCATACTCATCAATCATCCGGGCGTTACGTATCGCCGTCCCCGTTATGATGAGTCTCGTGTCAATCGTCCGGGCGTTACGTATCGCCGTCCCCGTCATGACACGGAACATATTCTTTATATAAATTGTTTTCTTTCTTTATATTCTTCTCTTATACACATGAGTTATTTTCACCTATAACTCTACCCATTTGAAACACCACTACTATTCTAAGAAAACCATAGATCTAAGCAAAACAGGGTATCTCGCTCGAGCGGGTGTCGAGCGAGTGTCGAGCGAAGTCACGGGTTGGAACTCGCTCGAGCGGGTATCAAGCGACAGTCAAGCGAGATCACGGCTCATGGGGTTTTTCAACCCAAACCAAGCAATCTTTTCACACCAACCTTATTTTTACTCATTAGAACATAATTCTAGGTCCTTACAATTTTCCTAACATTTTACAATCACCAAATCATATCCAAAACACCATAGATTCCAAACACATCATTCAAGCCTAATTCAAGCTCCAACCAACAACAAACTAAATTCCATCAATAATCTACTTAATCTATGCTAAGATTAAGTTAAATTGTATACTTACAAGTTTCTCCAAAGCTTGGTTGAATGATCCAACTAGTCCTTGCAACATTCCTCCTCAAAGCACCCACTTAGCTCACTTAGGTAATGTTTGGAGGTTAAAGGGTTAGGGAGGCTTCTTCTTTTGTTTTCTCTCCAAGTGGACGTGACTCTCCTCTCCCAAAAGGTCTCCTATGATCTGAAGGTGGTTATATATATATAGAAATAGGTGGCTTGGAGAAGAAGAGAAGGAAAACAACCAAGGCAATGGGTTAGTCTCAAACCGTGTAAGGGGTATGGTGAGTTGTCCAACCTTGGTTAGTCTAATCCTCATCCATATCTCTCAAGATCTCCAATGATTTCCATCCTATGGCTATGCTTCTTCCTCATCTAAAATTATCTTAGATCAATGGCCCCAAATAATTACCAAATATAGATATAAAAGTAAGCTCCAAAAAGTCCAAAATACCCAAGATGAGCTTAATCTGGCCATTGGCTTTCCTTGCATCCTCAAGGCTTCTAGAACACTTTCTCCCTCTTTGGCCACACGTCCAAGACCTCCTTAGCACCCTTAGAGTGGCTGGAAAATATCTCATTACCTAATTCCCAAGGTTTGGTTACCAATTGGTTGGAAACAAAGGGGATAGTTGACTGTTTTGGCTAATCAGATTAGTCCTTCACTCTTGTTTGGTTCTAAGCTAATTATTCTTCTAGAAGCTCTTTCTCCACCTAACACATGCTCTCATACATGTATCTAGCAGATAACCCTGAGGAGAACCAATCAAATTCGAACATCTTAAGGTGAGGTGGTGAAGTGATTCATTTTCGAGCCCCAGTTTGCACTTAAAATAGATCAGTCCCATTCCAGCCCAATCACTCCATTGATAAACTTCGATTCTCTAAAACCTCAAATCATAAAAGTTATAGATCTATGTCTTAGGGTTCTATAGGAACTGGAATCACTTCATTTGGAGTTCATATGACCAAGTTATGATTTTTCTAATAAAACTCGACAGATAAGCCCGAGAACACCAATCCGGGTACACCAAGTGTTGGATAGATGATTCCTCTTATTTCACACGAAATTCACTAAATAAAATCTCCTCATTTTCCATATCTCTACACACTTGTCCAGATCTTAGGATAATTGAGAAAATAATCCAATGGCTTAATCTTATCCAATGCTCTTAGTCAACTTCAAGTCAATACTTATCTATCTTCAATTCAGACCTGATACTTCAATCTCCATTTCTTATTTGATTAAGTCCATATCTCTTAAACCTCAAAACATAAAAGTTGTAGATATTCCTCTTAGCTTTCCATAGCCTCTTGAATCACTCAAATCCGACATCAAATGAGCAAGTTATGACCATTATACTAAAAGACGTCTGTATGTCCCTGTATTTCGCTCGAGCCAGACATCAAGCGAGAGTTGAGCGAGATCTCGGGTCTAGGCACTTTTTCCACCTTAACACAAGTCACATTTATACCCGACCTTATTCCCAACCTTTCAATATAAGAATCCTATACATATATCCCAAAATTCCTAAAAATAGACTTGGAGAGACATAATCATCCCACACATGAAAATTAAGCGGATATCCAAAAATCCGGGTTGTCACACTCTTCCACATGGGACGCCTGTTTACGTCATCCTCTGAGATGATGTGTGACGTAGGCCCAGGACTGAGTCTGGATAGCCTTCGTTATGGCCCAGATTTTAAGAAGATAAAAGAAGAACCCGCCTATTAGCAGGGTTGGTGAAAGGAGGAGTGGATTGGCAGTATCTTTATTTTGTATTCGCCGATGTATTTTGAGGAAAAATCTTCCCGCTGTTTTGGGAAGTACTTTTGTATAAAACTGTTTACATTGGTGACTTTAGCTTTGATATATGTATATGAATGTGATGTTTAATTTGGGTTTTATTTCGTTAACCATGTGATGTGCGACGAACGTAAGGTTTCGTCGATTGTTTATGGCTTGGCCTTTTTCCGCTGCAAGTAAAAAAAAAAATCATTTACTATAACTTAAAACGAGGCTCTCACACGTAAAGATGAGGGATGACTTCCTTGTGAAGTTCGTCCCCAGCGTCGCAATTTGCGTACGAACCCAAGCGCAAGCCAGGGCGCCGACAACATATCATAAATTCTATGTCATCCATTAATCCTGAAATCATCCAATCAAATCTTGAACTTAACTGAAATGCTACACAATGTCAACTTCCATTGTATCCAAGTCCTACAAATGCTGCATCACTTGGCCTTGAAGTAGCAATTCCTAAAACAGATTCACTAGACCCATTGGCTCCATATAATATCCAGATCCAAGACCTCCACAAGAACCACCTCATCAAATGGTCACACATTCCAAAACAGGTATCCTGAAACCAAAACAATTCCCAAGTTTTAAAACCTTTTACTCCACCAAACACCCTCTTTGTGTTCTGTCCACAATTTATCAAGAGAATGAACATGCATTTTATTGCCAAGCAGTGATGATTCCTGAATGGAGAGAAGCAATAGGACGTGAGTTTGATGCATTAATGACCAATGGTACATGGTCTCTCTGTCCAAGACTAGTTCATCAACCATTGGTCCGAAGCAAATGAGTCTATAAAATCAAATGAAAACAAGATAACAACATTGAGAGGTATAAGGCACGTTTGGTGGCTAAGGGGTTTCATCAAAGAGATGGAGTGGATTTTACTGAAAGATTTTCTCCAGTTATTAAAATATCAACAATTCGATTAATTTTAACACTGGCAGTTGATCTTCATTGGCCAATTCATTAGTTCGTTGTGTCCAATGCTTTCTTCCTTGGCATATTAGATGAATAGGTATTTATGGAGCAATCGAGAGGCTTTGTTGATCAATGACAACCAGATTTTGTTTATAGATTACATATGTCTTTATATGGATCAAAGCAAACTCCATGAGCTTGGTTTAGAAGACTATCTCAACAACTAATTGAGTTTGGATTTAAGGAGTCAACCATTGATACATCATTATTTATTTATGCCAAGAGTTAGTTACATTTATTTGTTCTTGTATACGTCGATGATATCATTGTAACAGGTTCAAATAAACAAGCAATTCATCATTTTATAACTCAGCTTGGTACAAACTTCCAACTCAAGGATCTTGGCAGCTTGAATTATTTCTTATGTATCCAAGCATCTCGAGATTCCAATGGTCTTCATATGAGACAAAGCAAATGCATACTTGATCTCTTGGATAAAATTGAAATGCAAGAGCCAAGTCGATATCATCTCCAACAATTATTGGCAAGAAACTCACACCTCTGGATGGTAAAAAGCTTACAAATCCAAGTTAATATCGCACGCTGGTAGGAGCACTACAATACTGCACCATTTTCTAGCTAGACATAGCTTACATTGTTAACCAATTATGCCAATTCATGCACTGTCCAAGAGAAAAACATTGGACAGCTCTAAAATGTATTCTAAGGTATCTCAAAGGTAACATAGACTATGGACTATATTACACTCCAACCACAAAATTGAATAGATATTGTGACTCGGATTGGGCAGGCAATCTGAATGATCGAAGGAGTAGTAGTGGCTATGATATTTTACTTGAAAATAATTTGGTTTCATGGAGTACTAAGAAACAAAATTTTGTCTCTTGTTGAACCACTGAAGCCAAGTATAGATCACTTGCTTTAGTCATAGCAAAACCATATTGGATGAGAATGCTCTTCAAGGAATTACATATAGTTTTAGCAAAGTATCTAGTTCTTTGGTATGACAATATTGGTACTTTGCTTTGGCCTCAAACCTAGTTTTTGATGCTAGAACAAATCATATTGAAGTGTATTATCACTTTATAAGGGAAACAATTGTTAACAAAGATGTCCAAGTTAAACATATCTCAACAGAAGACTAGATAGTAGGTGTTTTCACTAAAGGGCACACAACGATGAGGTTTAAGTTCCTAAGATCCAAATTAATGATTCGGCTACTCCTCATCAGTCATGAAGATCAATCAAAAGATTCCGAGAATCCTATTTGACAAAGCTTGAAGATCTTCCAAGATATCTCAATACAATGGAACATGCGATATTGTTATGTAAACTGATATGTATATTTGAGTTAAGTTGTTTAGATCTCTTAGAAGATTTCATTATGTTTTTGAATTCAGGTTGTAACAAACAGGTCTTCAAATAAAAGTCTTCATTAAAAGAGTAAGGCAATTTAGCCTACTCAATTATATCCTTATTTATCTTACACTCACTATCTTCTTTTTTTATTTTTTAATGTTTGGCCCTGTTCCTCTCCTTTCTCATTTTTCCATCAGTACTCTATTTTTCTTTGACACCTACTTTTCTCTTCTTTATTTAATTGTCTCCTTCCTTCATTTCCCGTAGCTTGCCTCCTGCTCTTTGATGGGTTGGGCTTGCTATTTTTATGTCATTCACGATAGATGATAAAATATATAGGAGGAATATTAACGACGTTTCTCATATTCTCAATCGTGTGTGTGATATATATATATATATATATATATATTCGTGTTAGAATGTAATTAAGTGTGAGTCCAGCGGCGGAATTACCCTTAGACCTGGGGGAATTCAGCCCCCATAACATTTTTAAAACTTGATGAAAATAAAATTTTGAAATGTGTTATTATGAAGTAGATTGTATAAAAAATTAATATTTGCCCCTCCAAAATTATATTTTTGTAAATTGGGCCCTCCAAACTAGTTTTTTTAGTTCCGCCCGGCCCTATGTGTAACTTAATATGATACATTATATTATCAATTTAATCATTTATATTATAAATGGTATTGCATTAAAAGTAAATTATTTACTTCTAGTTTATAAATTAAAATTAATTTATGTTTGTTGGATGTTGCTAGAATAACTTTTCAAAAATTAAAAATGCTACTATGCCACCTCACTTTGGCCATTCATGTATTTATTTTATTTTATTTTTAATGATTAAGGAAGTGATTATTAGTGAATTGGTAATTCGGTTTTTATTTTATATTTTCAAAAAATGTTGAACATGTTTACAAAATGTTTGAAATAAATAGTAAAAAAATATAAAAGTTCAAATTGCATTAAGGGCACACCAAGTGAGCAATTTGAGGCTAGGTATAGTAGAGCCACTTTTCAGAAATATACATATGTCGACCAAGCTATAGATCGTATATATCAAGTACTACTAATCTATATATTCATGTTATAACCAAAGTTTTATCAATACTAAGATGCAGTCTGGATAGTATTGAGTTGAGATGAGATCAATTGAGATGAAAGTTAAATATAATAATATTATAATATTAAATTTTCATATTATTATTATTTTAAATTTTAAAAAAAAAAGAACCGATTATTATATTTACTGTACGAATTTGAAAATTTTATTATAATAGATGAGATGAGATAAAAATACTTTTAGTATATTAATAGCTCTGGAATCTACTAATTGCTTGAATGATCATAAGTGTAACGCCCCGTACTCGTAGGGGGTCACGAAATCCAACCTGTTTGGTATAATCGATCCTCAACTACAAAATAATAGGTCTCCGACCATGTTCAAAAAAAATATTTTTCCACATCTTAATCCATATAACAATGTCCGCCAAGTCATAAATAAAAGAATAAAAATAAATCATAAATGAGAGGATTCACATTCTCCCAAAAAGTTTAACAATAAAGAATAACTAACATTCTAAAATCCAATGAACTAGAATCCCAACATCTAAAATAAAAATTAATCATTTTCCCCCATCTAGCCTGAGGCTCTAACTGTTTAAACTTGGTCAGAACTCTACTCTTGGTCCTCTAATGGAACATCCAAATCATCTGAAAAATATATGAGATAAAGGGGTGAGTTTTTCCACAACTCAGTAAGCGAAGAACTTATACAAGCGTATAAATATGAGCATTTACCAAGTAATAAAATACGGATCAGAACATAATTAAGTATAAAAGAAACAAATAATTTTCAAAACAATTAAATCTTAAAGTACTTTAGTATAACAAAACTGAGTATTATCACTATATCAAACGGAGCATCTCACAAAGCAAAAACCATGTTTAACCCCCGTGGTAGGGTTGTTCAAATCCCGGTGGCCAAACCAAGCATAGACAGAGGTGAAATTTTTCCTTATTCGTTATCGGAGTCCCGAGTGTGTACATAGGAAAACCCACAATAAACCACTTTGTTTCCAAAGTGGGTGCACTCAGAGATAGGAAATTTGTACCAATCCAAACAGAGTAAAGATAGAGCAGAGCAGAGTAAAGCAGAGATAGAGTCAAATATCAACCAGAATAGTATGCCAAAGGTTTTTCAGAGTTATTAAAGACACATAGTTCTAAACTATTTTTAGAATAAAGCTTGTATAAATAAACGTCATCAACGCAATCAAAATATAATTTTTCGCGAATAGACAAAAATATTCTTTTTCATATTTCAGAAAATAACATGACAAAAAGCAAGCTCATGTCTACATAATGCATGACATAAATATTTTTCCTTCTTTTAAAAAAAGCTTCATGAATAATGCAAACAATTGACTGAGGTTTATTTTTCTCAGGTTTTCATTTCATAACTAACAAAAGCACAAATTTTCAAAAGTCAACCTCAGTCCTCTTTTGGTATAAAACTGAGAATACGAACCCCGCTTACCTGACTGTTGTAACGAAAAATCAAAACTTTAAGTTTGACCGCTAAGAGTTTCGTCACCTATACAAGAAAATAATTTTCTTTATGTTAATGACCACCCCAAAGGCCTAAATTTGAAAAATTATAAGTTAAACACATTGTCTGCCTAAATTCATAATTTCTAGCAATCCATTACCCAAACAATTAGCCACGCAAAACTATTTAATAGCATTAAATACACCTCCAACTAAAACAAATCATTCTGGCCACCACTACAACATCTCAAGTATCACTCTGGTAAAACCAACCCAACCATAGGAACATCATTCGTCCCCTTCCAAAAACTTTCACTCTCCCGGAAACAAAATAGCAACCCAACAAAAATAGTATCAAATACAGTCAACAACTATTTTCCATACCCACAAATTTTCAGCAACTATTCATCATTCCAGCTTACCATATATTTATCTCAAAAACTCCAAAATACCATGAAAAAAATAATAATTTCTTCATTACATACCGTTAGCCACCAAACAGAGTATTATTATATGCGTTTCAATAGAACTTCACAAACTACAAAATTTCAACACCCAAAATCATGTTCCTTCATCCTGTATCAACCCCCAAAAACAAACGCTCCGAACAACTCATCGACAGCACCAAAACGGCAAAAGAATTTAAACAACAAACCCTTAAACACCCACAAAAAAAAATACTTCGAAACTGGATTCGGAAATTAGAGAAAAAATCCATAAAATATTATGGAGAGAAATCTATTCATAGTATCCTTAATTTCTTACCCGAACAGCACCAATCGTGCGAAAATTAGGCAACAAACCGCACGGAAAAATAGAAACCACGAAGCCCGACTTTCGCCTCTCCTATGCTCTGCTTCACCCATCGGAAAAAATCCACAAAATAACAGTGATTAAAACCCATAACCATACCTTGCATGGATAGTAAAATGCAAGAGAAGAGATGAGGGATTTAGATGAACATACCGGCGCGAAATAGGGGTGAACGAAAAATAGAGGAGCCGGCAATAGGGAGACCCAAATCGAAGATGCAAATGCCGAAAGAAGAGTGGGAGAGAAAATAGATCTTCCGTTGAGCCTTCTAGTGGATTCGAAACTACCGAGAACGTGGGGAGTGGGCGCGAGAAAGAGGCAACGAAGGCAGAGGAGAAAACCGTCGCCCAGGGGAAAGAGAAGGAAAAGAGAAGAAAGAAAAGAAAGAAAGAAAGAAAGAAAGAAAGAAAGGGACGGAGGGTTAATCACCTGGGGAGAGAAACGACGTCGTTTCTGGAGGGCTGGGCCGGGTCTCTTTAAACCGGCTTGGGCCTGGTTGCGGGCCTTACAATAAGCCCTTTCCAGAACTAGGTCTTCTCTCTCCTCTTCCTAATTCTTTATATACATACACTACAATAATTGGTTGAAGACATTTTCACCTACATCAATTATGTATGCATGCCTAGCCTTATGTTCACTATTTGACGATATATAGTGTAGGATCATTTGTCAAATCCTGGCTGCATGTTCATGGTGATTTCACTAATTGAATTGAATTAGTTTAGATATTACATTTATAACCATAAAGCAAAATAACAATAACCATAATTCTTTTTTTAAAGAAACCCTAAAAAGAATTTAAATTTATAAATTGAAGTGTGTTGATACGTTACAGTCGCTGTGAAATCATCTGTTGTGGCACAAATTGCAACACTACATCAGTGTCTCGAAGGAAAAAAAAATAAAGTAAAAAAACAAACGAATTAGAAGAGAAGTCACAATGGACATGGAAGTCAGTCCGGCGTGGTTTTGATCTCCTACCGGCACCTTTATCTCTCTCTTCTCTATCTGTGACAACAGCACTCATGAAACTCTTTTTTTTTTTTACGTTCATTTTTTTTTTTAACATTCATGTTTAGTAGCTACTCATTTTTTCATGTCTTCTCAAAGCTATTAAACACTTAGAATTTGGCATTTGAGATTACTGTCGAGATGGTAGGGGCCCGGGCTACTATGGGTGAAAAAAAGGCCCTATACAAAGAAGGTAACAGTCTAACAAGGCCTGCTATGGGTGAGAGAAAATAAACGCATTTGAAAAAGAATGGTGAGAGAAGAGGGAGGAAGAAAGGAAAAAGTGGGACCAGTTTTGTCAAACGTTTGCATCCCAACTCCCCCAACGACTATATAGAGTTTATGAAGTAATATCAATTTATAAATTTATTTTTAAGAGATTTTTATTTATAACCTTGATATTTCTCAAACAACAATAGATCAAAAAGGATATGTCATAATGAATGCAATTCAACGAAAAATAAAAAATAAATTATAATGACATGAATTATAATTACTTTCACATATATATCCAGCTAGAATAACCTTTTATAACATGAACAGTGGATCTAGAATTAATCTTAGAACTTGCAATGGACAATGACCCTATATAAGTTCCCGCTCTTCTCGGGCTCTTTTTAATGAAATCTCACCATCATCTGTTGTCAGGATCTGCTACCTCCACGTGAAGCTAGCATATGTACTACCAGCGAGCTCAATATAAACTGTAGTAAAATAACTATCTTAAGGAAATGACATATCTTGGAATGCTCAGACATGACACAAAAGTTTTGCTTAAAAAGTCTATAACTTACCAAACTTTTCTGACATAACCTGAGGGGAAAAAAGATCAGTACTTCATATCGAATCTTTTCCCACATGTAATCCTATCTTAAGGAAATGACCCATCTTGCCTGCTGTTCCTTGTTTGTTAACGATGAGGCCAAAAGTTAATTGATTTTTTGTTTTTAATTTTCTTCATCCATAAACAAAGTAATCCATTTCCTATAAAAATAGGGCATTTGGTTTTGAAAAAATGCATGTCCTGAGATAAAGTCTCTCTAATTGCATGCCAGCTGAAAGCTCGACTCCAACCCATCCACTAGCATGGCCGATGAAAACCCCACTAGTTCGAGACTTAGATTATTCGGATTTCCATTGATGGAACATCAAGAACTTGCAGTCAAGAGAGAGAACTTTGAAGATCAGGAACAAAGAAAATTCATGTGTCAATTTTGCCGTCGAGCTTTTGCCAACTCCCAAGCATTAGGGGGCCACCAAAATGCACACAAGCGAGAGCGCCAAAGAGCCAGGCGTTCCCAGATTCAGAGTGGTCATCATGGGCAGTACTTCATAGCAGCTGCGCGCGAGCCAATTCTAACATCGCACTCCGTGAGATCAGCATCAGTAGTGCCCATTTATTCCAGAGGGTTCGATAGCACTAGCAGCGCTGCCGCCAGCTTGGAGTCGCGATCACAGGCGCGCGCGGCATATGCAAGTTTTTATCCATTCCGGCCGCCATTGATTGCATATTTTCCTCCTCGAGTTTTGGAGGCGACCCCAGTGAAGTTTGCTTCTAATGCGCAGTCGTTGGCTGAATTCTCAGCTGGTAAGATGCCAGAGGGGGAGCGAGGTGCGGATCTCCATCTAAAGTTGTCTCCCTCTGGCTCTGGTTAATAGTTAGATTAGATGAACCACCCTAAGGCATGAAACCAGATCCCTTTTCGAAAAAATCTGTCGTATATATCAATATTTTATGCAGTACTGTTTATATATATGCATTATTAATTTATAGTTTGAATTTGAAGGTTTAAGCTGGTTGACAAGCTCCAACACAATGGCCTATTTGGATTGCAAGCAGTCAATTAAGTTGGTTATTTCAGTTTGTTCATTGCAATTATATGTATATGGATGGTGAAGCTTTATGAGTAGTAAAAAGCAGAATGTACGTGTAGATCGATATGATCTGGAGAATCATTAAAGAAGGAAACCAGTGTCTGGTACTATATATATGAAGGAACATGTTAGATAGGTTAGAAAGATCACAACGGAAAAGGTTGGTAACATTCACAGATTTACATGATTAGTTTGTGTGTATATATATATATATATATATTAATATTTAGCAGCCAAGAACATTTCTACAGTAAATAATCAGAACAATTATCAATCACTTGATCGATGAACTTGTGGTTTTGGGCTCTCATTAATTCATAAGACATAGAAACCCTGATCCCAGCTGATGATCATCTGCGACCGCATTAAAAAAAAAAATGATCTTGTGCCACCCCATTTCTTTCCAGTGTGTAAAATGGATGGTTTGGGTCGGTTTATCGAAATGGCCCGTGGCCGAGGCCGTGAGCATTTTGCACCATCTATACATATATATATATATATATATATATATATCTGCATCGATGTTTGGGTTGGTATTTACATAATTAGTTGCAAGATGAATGGCGGAATCCAGCTTTGGCCTGGGTTCTTCCGGTGGAGTTGATCCCGGAACTGACGCCATAATCTACGACTGGTGTCTACCTTGCAGAACGTCTAAGTGAGCTGGCACAGGCGTTTGGGCCCAAAAATAAAGGCTGTTTAGAGTAGTACGTAATTGAAAGGAGGGGCTTTCACTTCGAGTACTACATGATGGTGTTCCGGCCGCAACTAGCTAGCTCAATAACGTTATATAAGAAAAGCTATTAACTAACAAATTGCATTTCTTACATAATAGATTTTCTTTCTTCTTGCTTAATTTGCGTCCTGCTCTATATCTTGATTGTTACTTGGACGGTACAAGAAAGAGGTTTCTTTTTGACAGGAATGACCGTTATTTAATTACTACGAGAATCTGAAAATAAATAGTCATTTCCTTTATAAATAATTCGCCATATGATCCTTTACTCTTTTTTTTTTTTTTTTTAGATGTCCATGGTCATATATATCAACAGCGACGAATCTATCCCACCCTCCCAAGAAAAGTTTCTGGATTTCTATTTGCATTATCCAGCAAGCATAAGTTAAATGGTGCTAGTTCACAAGAGTGACAGTACAAAGAATATAGGTTTTTTCAGCATTTTTTATTGTGTAACAAAAGAATTAAATGCTAATGGGTCTTATTTGCTTTGGTTTATAATTTGATGGAAAATAATGGATGCAAAATATAAAGACCACGCGACTTTAGTGTGTGTAGCTTCATAGTGACGAATTATAATGTTATTATGTTGAAAATATTGTCGCAATTAGTTTTCACATGTTGCAATGCTTACTTGCTTCGTTAATTGGATGTGAAGTGATGCAATAGAAAGTGTATTACTTTCTTGAAGGCTCTCACGCAATCCCTAGTTAAACATTTTTTAACATCCCTGACAATGTTGGTTCTAGTTCCCACCATCGCCCCTTTTTCTTTCCGTATGATTTTCCTTTTCTGAATCCAACAATCCACCCTTCCAACATATTTGTGAGCAACTTGCATCTCGAATTCTAGGGTTTATTGTTGGTTTTGATCTCGCTGGTTTCGTATGAGGTTGTTAACCTCTCGATCTGACTGTATGTGGATAATCTTAGGGTTCAGATGATCAATTACAAGCTTTGATTGAAGGATCCTTCACGATGTAGGTCAAAATCCTTCGTGATTCCTCCTACTGTCGAGTTGTTGCCTCCTTGCCTCCATGGTGGGTCTCTCTTTCTCTCACTCACACACACCTTTCTTTCTAGATCTATAAATGATCTCACTCAGACTCGCTCTCTGCTTGGTGTCCATCTTAGAAGTTCTGTCCCTCTCTTTTTTCCCTCTACCTGTCCGTTTCTCCCATCCTCTAACTCTAGCTTCGATTTTACTGGATTTTGGGGTAAGTCTTGTACCCTAACTTCAATCCCATGCTTAGGTTTGTTGATCTTGTCTAGCTAGGTTAATTAGTTTTTAGGATTGCTCAAATATCATCTGTTGCCTCTATTTTGATTTGTAATTTGCCCTATTTTGTGGTGCTCCTTGCATGTTGTTCTTCTCACGTTGTTTGACTTTATAGGTAAAACTTGATTTTGTGGTCATATAATGCTTTAGCTAATAGTGAAACAATATAATATTGTTTCTTAATGTTTCTTGTTTCTTAATGTTGTATTGACATGGCAATAGGTTAGTTTTGATCGTGTCCTGATTATAAATGGTTGACAGTAACATAGTATATAACTTGACTTTGTAATGGTCGGACCTCAAATTTTGAATCATACAAAAGAGACTTGGATACAAAGTCTTTGAACTAAATGTTTTAAATTAATAGCCTCAAGCAATTTTAGTACTATATATAGAGTAGTTTGTATATATATATATATAGCAATGACAGCCCACACCTATATTTTGGGAGTCGCTAAGGTCTTTTATGGTTAAAGTATACATTTTTTATTCACTAATATAAGTTAAGAAATCACCTTGTATCTTCTGTATTTGCTTATTGATGGCCGTGTAGGTTTCTTTGCTGGAGTGGGCAGATGACTTAGAGCTATTTATATTGAAGGGTTATGGTAATTCACTGAACTATAAAATAGGAGTGATATTACTTGAAGATGTTTTGCCACTTGTCCTACCAGATTGTGATTCTTCAATACTAGAAGCTTCCTTTTGATTCTGATGTGCTTTGCTGTGATTTACTGAAGTGTGATGTTGCATTGCTATGTATACTACTGCCATTGCATTCTTCATTTGTTTCTTTAACACAAGTAGATCATAGAGCTTTTGTGAGGGGTTGTGTTTTCTTAGTTTTTCAAGAAAGTAATTCTTCTGGTGTGGATAAAAATGTAACTTGAAGATAGGATTACATTTCTATATAGTTAAAATGTTTCTTGAGTTTCTTGCACTCTTTTTGGTTCCCTTGCTCGAGTTTAAATATGGCTATTTGTATGTTGCTGCAAAGTAGTGGCTCTTTCTCTGCATACTACCTAGAAACTATGACAGCAAAGTGTGCAAGCTTGAGAAGATTGATTTTAGTTTCAAAGTTGGTGAAATTGTGATATTTATAACATGATCAGAGCATCATTTACCTGAAATTGGATTTTTTGTTATTGTCATTTTTTTTTAACCTTTGCACACTTACATGTTAATTGTTAACTTGATCTTGAGGCATCTCAAATCATGTTCATACTTAAGTTTTACCTTAAAATTGTAGATTGACATGTCGTGACTAATTCCAACTCAGCCTAAAAGTTTATACACATTGTTTTGCACTGATCAAGGTATGTCATATTAGTTTTTGACCATCTGCAAAGTGGTATTTATAACCTCAAAAAATGTAGCAATTTTCTTCATTTTGAGCTTATGGTTCTAAGAAACCTTTCATCATTGGTATGTTTATTCCTCTGACATTTTTTGAGATTTTTTGGTACTAGTAATATAGTGGATGGGTTTTGGTAATGGTTATGGGAGAAAACATACTAATCTTTTGTGGAAACACTGAAGTAGCAGGTATGGTTGGACTTGGATTTATATGGTATTATATTGTATTTGTTTTTGGACTTGGATATCTGAAGTTGTGACTATTAATTAGGTAATTTAATTGCTCTCAAAAAATCTAGTTTAACAAGCCATAACTATGCATTTAGAAATAGTTTTACAGTCCTCATATTAATTATCCCATCAGTTAAGTGGTCGGTTATATATTGATTATGCAAACTAAGTAATTTCTATCACCCAATTAACAATGTTGGTAAATGTTGTTAGCTAGTGCATTAATATTAATGGTGCAATCACTTTTTTTCAATTAGCAAACATGTGTATGGTCCAGTCGAAGGTTAGGGGGCAAAAATGAGCTTTGCATTTTATTTTGTGGCTATTGTTGGGTCAATTAAACATGGGTTGGGTATCCTAGAACAAATATTGAATCTCTAGTTGAGTCAATGTTATTAAAATTCATTGAATACAGTTTCTACAGCATGTCGGCTCTATAAGATTTATGATTATAACACGTGCATAATGACTTCGTATACTTTCGGCACCACAAAATCTGCAAATTGTGTGCATGGTTAACGTATCTCTGTTTCCAAAATGCATGTAAACACAGTATGTTGAGGTTGAAACAAGATGGCTTGAGATGCAACTACAAATTAGTTGGAGCAAAAGAGAGATGCTGATCAAAATGGAGATAGATTAACTTGAAGATATGAGACCCACACCTGCTTCCCCAACATTTCTATTGAAGTTAAAGTTTACCCTCCACTAAATTTAGTAACATTTTAGTTTGATTACAAGTTTTTGTTGCATGTGATGGGCTGGAATTCAGTTATTTATGTAGTGACACTTGACTGGATGATTTCTGGGTATATATATGAAATATTTAGACATGTTATTATCACATGTGATTTTAGTAGCATGTTTCAATTAGCTTACTGGGTGGCCTGCCCATCACATGAAAGATGCTTATATGTTTATATAACAATGTGGAGTTTGACTTGGCTGAATGATAAATTGATAAAAAAAAATGCATACATATTATTGATATGATTTTGGTAGGTCTTGGGGCTGCTCATTATGTGTCATGTGTCAGCACTAGTACTAGCATAGGATATGCCTGATCTAATTTTTATTAGGGGCTTTATTTGACAAAGTAGAATGCTTGCAGGGTCTATTTTTAAAGGTACTATATTTACAAAATAGTGAAATGCAGTGTACATAAAAATTAGTGATGATCATGTGGTTGCCGAGTGGGGTTAATCAAAGAATTTCAGCATAAATTCAGTAGCTATTTGTATGGTACTTGGGGTTTATTTGGAGCTTTGGGTTAATTTGCACCATTTACATTATATATATCTATATATTTAAGGGGCAATTTGAGTAGTGAAAATTTGGAAGCATTTTCTCAACATTAAAGGCCAGGGGTTGATAACTAATACAATGGAGGCACTAGTCCAAAAATATGCAAATTCCAAAAGAAAAAAGAAATGCCGTTTCCACTTGCATTGACATACTTTTGGATGGACAAGATATTAAAAAGAAAAACAAAGATTTGCGTTGTTCTCTTCATATTTTGACACGAGTTATAATGGCAAGAAGAATTAGATGCCAAAAGTAATTTGCATTAAATTATGGGTTATTTGCGACCATTGAAAAATTATAGCACATACTTAGTTGAGTTGAGCTCATGTGGATGTTGATGTACATTGGCATCGCTTACCATCTGAGAAAGGGATGGTCATTAGCTGCGTTTTTTTTAGGATTTGCGGTGAATGAAAATTGTAGCAAATGTTTTAGTTTTGCAACAATATTATAAAATGGATGCAGTAGCTTTTAAATAAGCAAATAACTGCATCCATTGGCCGACCATCAAAAATTGATGCTAAAAGCTATTTTCATCAATTTTTTATTTTTTATTTTGCAATCAAATTAGTTGCTGAAAAAACCTATACTCTTTGTAGTGTGAAGAAAAACTTGTGAACTGATAAATTGGACTGGACTAATTTGAGAAAGTGGGTTTGGTTCAATACCATAATTTATAGTTATACTAATATTATGTCACTATATATTATAATATATCACTATATAATACAATTATATATATTATAGTATACTATAATATATCAAAAAAAAAAACTAGACTATAACTGGTGAAACCAGAAGTATCAGTTTAGGAGTGTAATTAGTGTGATATCGGTTTTTCAAATTTCAAAATTGGTATATATTGGTTGGTTTATAAAATATGTTTAAAACCAGACCAATTACATCCCAAATAGTTCATTTGGAGATATTTTCAAATATGAAGATTTTTTTAAGACAAGACTATGAAATTAAATAAAGGGGATTTCTTTGTCTACATTAGGAAAATTGGTCAAAATTTTAGTGCATAGATGAAGAATTTTATTTATTCAGAAAAGATTAAGTTCAATTAGGATATTTAATGTTATTCTTAGTTTTTATTATACATTGATTAAGCTTAAACACTACAAGAAAATGGCTTATTCGTGACTAGTTATTTCCTATCAAAATGATTATTTCCTGCCAAAATGAGTATTTTCACAGAAAATAATCACCTTTGCTGCAAATAATTCGTTGCAGATACTCGTTTTTCTTATAGTAAAAGTTGATATTAGAAAAATTAGATCAAAGTATGAAACAAAAATTAATATTACATTTTCGAAAATATCTTAGATCTAATACAGATATTTATCTAATTTTCTCTCATCGTTGTTCATTCAAAAATATCTCATCAATGGTGGAATGTTTTACATGATAAGACAGAGCAACCCCCACATATTCTACATCCTAAATGCTGTTAGCAGAGAGAACTTTATTAGAAAGATATTTTCTGTGTTTATGCCACACATACACACACCATCCAAATGGGGAGGGCTATGTAAATAGTTCCTTAAATTGTAACCCTGACTGGCTTATAAAATGACTTAAGAGTCACTTTATAACCACAAAGGAAGGGGAATGGGTGCCTATTATGGTACGTATTTCTTACATTTTTCACTCACATATAGTGGGCAAGACCTTAAATTTGCATATCTCAATATGTTCTCAATCTTGTTGTACTTGACAAATAGGTCATTGTGTAACCATCAAGCATAGCTGTAACAGGAAAAAAAAAAGCATTATACAAAATCTCTTCAACAAAAGATCAATATAGCAATATCCTTAATAGTGTCTCATTATGTTCCCGACTCATTTGGTTTCATCAAACTAAACATCTTTAATTTTTTTCAAGTCTAAATTACTAATAGGAATGCTCAATCTCTATAAAATATAATGTACTCACACTTATGTCACAACTCACAAGAAGCAACATAGCTTGCCGATAGTGAATACACACCATTATTGATATGTTACCAAATAGTTTTCATTTTGCCTTCATGTCATTCAGTTTTAATCTAGTCATTTTTTTAGCAATATCTCTGTAAACCGCATCATGGTCATATATAATGTGCAAAAATAGCATACACCAAAATATCAATATCCTGACATAGTCAAATGTCTCCTAAGTATACTAATAAATTAAGGTCATCAATTATGACCTACTTTTTTTACATAGTGAGAAAGTAGAGATCCATTCACCTGCCTATACTATTTGTCACAAAAATATATGTAGGACGAAGTATATGCTATAGTGGAGTACTAATTCCAAAGAAAGAGTGTATGAAGGTTTTTTATTAAAACAGTTGGTCCAGAAAAGATACATGATGGGCTTTATATACTTAACAATAAATAAACCCAACACCATTTAGTCCAAATGCAATGCAGGCCCATTAGCAACCTCCTATGCTCTAGATGTCTCATGGGCTTTCAAACCAGCCTGCAACCCATTTTTTTTTTTATAAAAAAAAAAATTGTTTTCCTTACAAATTGAGAAACAAATGGGACTAGATTTAATGAATTAAAAAACAAGCCCACTAGTTTCTAGCCCAAACCAAGCCCTTCATCACAAAATAAAACTGTCCCTCTTCTTCTTTTCACCCATGTATGGCTGTTGCTCTTACAACAGTAAAAAGAATCCAGCCCCTGCCACCCTATCAGCCACATCGTGAGACTCGGGCGGATCTACTTGAGGACTAGGGGGGCCATGGCCCCCTTAAACTTTGAAAAAGAACATAATATATAATAGTCTTTTTATAATTTAATAAGGTAATGTTAATTTTAACATATATTGGTCTCCTCTAAAAAATTATAATGACTTTTTTTATAAAATCATTTTAATTTTTTTTTGAAAATAAATTTCTAACAAATATTTAGTTGTTTATATTGAAAGAGAAATAATTAAGAGTTTTGATTTAGATTCAATATTTGATATTTTTGTTTATTTAAAAAGAGTGTAAATTACAATTTTAGACACTCTGTGTTTCTTTTATTTAATATATGTATATGAGTGTATTTATTTTATTTCAATCATATATTCTTCTTGATATATCATATATATTTTTTAATACATAGGTTTTATTAAATGTATTTTATTTTTATATTAGATCTTACTATCAGATTATTCTATACCGTACAAAAAAAATTATATAAAAATAAAACAAAAAATATCTTATATATATTATTTTAGTTTTATTTAGCCCTCCCTAAAATAAATTCCTAAGTCCGCCATTGGCGAGACTCTCCCATCCATGGCAAGCAACGACATATGGTGCTGCTCCTTGTCAGCACTGCCTCTTCCTGATAGTCATGTTGTACCCGTGTGTGCTAGAGAGCCACACTCCTCTATATGCAACGAGAGCTTGCAACACCACCATGGTACGCGCTACTCTGCGCGCAATTGAGGTTAGCACCTCTGTGGAGGAGCGTGCCACTCTGCCTTGGCGGTGCTGCTCCAATCGGTGCACATGACATGGCACTACACCTCCATTGTTTGTCGGTTTGCACAAGGCCTAGTGCATTGCTTTTCTGCAAAGTTGTGTGGAGTGCGTGACTCCATGGATGCTACGAGCTCACTACGCCACTTTGATCAGCATTGGAAGCCACCCTGAATTGTAGTTTCTTTACGGTCTAGCATAGGGCCATTTCGCGTGGTAGATCTTGCCACATTGGGTGCTCTTCGCACGGTGTAGCATTGGTAAAACACTACCTTGGGGCTTGGGCTAGTGTTTTACCAATGCTACACCGTGGCATTGTTGCACCAACGCTGGTTGGTGCGCAACACCTCTATCAACGTAGTGCCAGTGCATGTAGTACCATAGGCGGCATTGCCACTGGCATCTCTTGCGGAAGGCATTGCATGTGGCACTAGTGTCGCCACCTGCAATAGCCTACCGCCACCTAAGGGCTCCCTTCACCTTCTGTGAATGCTATATTAACCTCATATAGCACAATGTCGAGACATGGAGCGTCTCCATGTGCAGGGCTCCGTGCTACTTTGCCTGGGTGGTTAAAGCCATTGCTTGTGCAGCGATCTTACCATCTCATCGACCAACCTTGGCAAGTCGTAGTAGGGGTGTGCTCTGACTCTGACTCTGAAATGCAATCGGAGTCCGACTCCGAAATGCAGTCGGAGTCCGACTCTGATCGGAGTTCTAGTCGGAACTCTGATCAGAATTTGGAATTCCGAACCCCGATCGGAGTTCCAAATTCCGATCGGAATGGGCCAAATTAAATTCATTCCGAAACCAAATGGTCTCAATTGGGCCATACTAATTCTAGATGAGCTCAATTGAGCTCATTTTTCAATTGATTTGCCACAACTATTGATCTATTTAGGTTTTAATTTTCACTACTAATTAGTCTTAAACAATTAAATAAAAAATACACATTAGTAATTACAATGCTAATTGCTTAGCCTAATGACTTATAGCATAATACAATAGTCCAAGACTCTAGACTAATAATACAAAATATAACATAAAATATAAATTAAATTATTAAACCATTCACTATTAATGATTCAATAGGACCCGAATCGATGTTATAACAAAACAATTGTTGCAGCAAAGTAGTTTGTTGTTGAAACTTATACGGAGTCGTGCCTGAGATTAAGATAAATTAAAATGTATTATTATAAAAAAAATTAAAATTAACCAAACATGAAACAAGTAACCATAAATTAGAGAAAAAAATATATGCAACCATTAATTACTTCATCAATCATCAGCAAGTATGGTAAGATTGATAATTAGATCTGTGAAATTATAAACTGTATAAATTAAAATTTAAATAGATTTGTGAAATTATAAAAGAGATCATTGAAATAATTTAATAATTATATAAACATTGTTACTTTAATCATTTAAAAAAATTAAATAATTTAATTTAATTTTACTTGACTCAAGTCTGTAACTCACGACATCGATGCCAATACTCTCTAATCCAGTTGGTACATCACTGAGCCAGTTTTGTGTTCAAACGAGGGCCTCCAATGCTAAATGCTGACTCAGATGAAACCGTAGTGATAGGAACGGCTAGCACATCTCGAGCAATACGAGAGAGAATTGAGTACTTGGGTGAATTAACCCTCCACCAAATCAAGATCTAAAATTCCTCTCGACCTCTACCAGTAAATATCGCTCAATCTCATTTGTACACTGTAGTAGATTTCTCGTTGACCGTGCATGAAACAATGTCATAACGTTGAAGTCTCGGAATCGACTGGCTGCACTGACCTAACTCGAACAAGCATTTGTGGCTAGTCCTGAGCTCGAACTTGAACGTGAGGTAACTACGGCTGGTGAGAATGAAGCAGGATTATTGGCGCTGTAGTGGGTATACAACTCGTTCAAATCTTCCTTAAGCGCTGTGATAAATGCCGCTGCCTTCATTGCCCCGAGAACTTCCGTTGCTCACCATTCTACCACTGTCAACTTCAATCGGGGGTCGAGGATCGACGCTACGAACAATAATCTATTTATCTTCTCAACTTGCCCCTAATATTTATCATATTTAGACTGCATCTGTGATGGCATACCAGATAACAATCCGCTCAGGACAGCACAACCTTCTTTCAAGTGATGGTGTAGCATGGAAATCTTGCTAAACTACATGTTTGTCGTCACATATGTGGATCCAAAAGTCTGCATCGTGATGTCATAGAAGATATGTAAAAAGTTAACAAACTCGGATATATGTTGCCAATCCGTGCTATCTAGCGGACCGAACCTCCTTCCATCAAGCTCCAACAGGGCATATCTTTGACCTCCATTCTCAATCTCCAACCGCTCAAATACCTTCTGGTACTTTAGTGGCACATCCAACATCAGATATGTGGAGTTCTATTAAGTGGGAACATGCATGCACAATATTTTTGAAGACTCAACCCTAACCTATTTTGCTATTGTCTTGAACTTTCGCAGTCTTTGGAGAGAAGGTCTCGCATACCGCACAATGTTATAGACTTTCTTGATAGAGTCGTCCACATTTTCTAACTCCTTAGTTGTTTCATCATTAAAAAATATCTAATTATTATAATAATATAAAAAATGGTACTATTTTCAAAGACTTTAATCAGAAAAATATTAAAATATAAAATACAAAATCAAAACTAGAACGACTCACCAACAATAAGTTTGATTATATGAGCAGTGCATCGAATGTGAATATATTGGTGATTTTTAACCACATCTTTTCTCGCCCTCGTGTTTCGGATAAATCATTCGATTACGGTCTCATTGGCACCGGCATTGTCAACTGTAATGCATAATATTTTTTGAATGCCCCACTCAACCAGACAATCATCCATCTCCGCTCTTATCGATGCACCCTTATGGTCAACTATTTCTTTAAATCCAATAATCATTTTTTTAAGATTTCATTCACTATTAATGTAGTGTGTTGTGATACACATGTACGAGATATTCTATGCAGACGTCCATGTATCGGTTTTAAATGACACTCTCTGGACAGTGGTGTCGAGCATTTTCTTCATTTCTATCTTTTCCCTCAGATGCATCTTCATACAATCCTGCATCACTGTATAACGGGATGGAATTAAAATCTTGACTCAAGCAAGTTCACAAAATAACGAAACCCTTCATTGTCAACCATGGTAAAGGGCATCTCGTCTTTTACAATCATCATCGCAAACGCTGCACGGAACATCTTCTCACTGTATTGAGGGACCACTAGATTCCTTATATGTGTCTCTGTCCCATCAGTTGCTGTAAAAATCTCATAGCTAATATTAGTCTGAGACCCACTTGCGTCTGCGTTTGATAATTTATTACCAACATTAGTCTTAAATGAAAATTAAATGGGATTAAATATACAAAATTAAGTAGCATATAAAACAAGACACTAATCTCTTGACACCATCTCATTCGCTATTTGGTAGCGCTTGCAACCGTTCAGATGTGCTAAAAGGCAAGAAGTGCCTTGCCTTTTTGAATGACACCCAACTCGAGCGCCACAATAATTGCACTCAGCCCGTGAATTCTAGGGATCCCCACCCTCAACCTTCACAAAATGTTCCCATGTCCACGATTTTTTTTTATTTGATCGTGGACGGGGTGGCCTCGCAGCTACAGGGTGTACTGGTACATCTGGATCCTAAACCAGATCATCCCCAAGACCCATCTCCTCCTCCTACATAAATTGGTCAGGATCTTCCAGTTCCAATTCTATGTTGTTTGGAAGTGGAAATCCATTGCTAACACACGAGATTTATGCTTAAGTGAAGGGTAGACGACTATGACTTGAAGTTGCCGCGTGGAGCGCCGAATGAGTCCTAGTATCCATATTCGAAATATCATGTGAAGTCGGAGTCCTACTAGTACTGCGTGAGGGATCCATTTGTTTGTAATTGTAGACCTGAAATTCAAATATAACAATATAAAAAACGTTAGTAAAGACTAAAAATTTTAATGTTATAATGTAACAAAATACAGCATTAGAAAACTGTTATACATTTATATATAGTATTATTGTTAATATTATTTATTAGGAAACACTAGGAAATTGTTATGCATATAATATTATATATATAATATGACTTTTAATTGCGCCATATGCTAGCTTTAGTGACATATAATATTACAAAGAATAAGAACTTAATATATGACTTTCAATTGTGCATATTATATTATATATATATATATATATACATATATATATATATGTATATTCATATGGCTGTGTTCATTTATACCTCATCACCTAGCTAATATATAGTGTTATTGTTAATATTATTTATTAGGAAACATTAGGAAACTGTTATGTATATAATATTATATATATATAATATATGACTTTCAATTGTGCATATTATATTATATATATACATATATATATATATATTCATATGGCTGTGTTCATTTATACCTCATCACCTAGCTAATATATAGTGTTATTGTTAATATTATTTATTAGGAAACATTAGGAAACTGTTATGTATATAATATTATATATATATATATATATATATAATATATGACTTTCAATTGTGCCATATGCTAGCTTTAGTGACATATAATATTACAAAAAATAAGAACTTAATATATGACTTTCAATTGCGCATATTATATATATATATATATATGGCTGTGTTCATTTTTACCTCATCACCTAGCTAATTAAATAAGTAGTAGATCATCACTTTATGCAGAACACCATTTTATGCAACCCATTAAAAATTTAAAAAATTATAATAATAAAATAAGATAAAACAATACATACGGCCAATATATAGATAACAAGAAGTTATCACCTATGATCGCAATCTCAATCTATTAATTGATTATATATATATATATATAAGTTATCTCAATCTCAACTATACTATACTTTTTGACTTTGACATCATGACATGAATTAAGTAGCTAGCTAGGGCGCTTTAGGATCAATTATCACATGCTATGAGAAATTTAATTGAGTGGACAATTAATAATTAATAAACCTAGCCGCATATTATATTATATTATATTATATTATATTATATTATATATATATATATATATATATGGCTGTGTTCATTTATAACTCATCACCTAGGTAATTAAATAAGTGGTAGATCACCACTTTATGCAGCCCACTAAGCTAAGCTTGAAGATTAAACTGATGATCATGTTTAGATGTAATTTTGAACTGAGATGTACGTATACGCATGCACAAACTCACCATGAATACCAGCAGGCCATACTACTATATACTATGTAGCTTTCAGTTCGACTTTATATATATACTAGAAGGAGGTATCGTGTAAATCACGTTTGTTTAGTTTAATTATGTAATTATTTTTAAAAATTGATATTATTTTTATTAAAAAATAAATTTTGATTAATAATGTAATGCTTTTAAAAACATGTAATTTTTTTTTTAAAATTTGACGATTAATCATAATTAAATAGATAATAAATAATTACACATTTTCATATATTATAAAACAAAAGTATTAGTTAAAAGAATAAAATAATCTCAAAATTAAATAATGAAATTTAAATTATTATACAGAAATATTTTCATTGTATGTTTAAATACAAATAAATAAAAATTAAATAAATAAATAAAAAGAAGTTTTCAAATGAGAAAAAATGAATATACAAAAAATTAGTCAAATTCTCAAAGGACGAAAGCCCAACCCAAAATTGTAAGGTTGGAAAACACTTTTAAGCCCAGCTTGAGCTAATAGTAATTCGCCCAAATCCTCACGTTGTCATCACATTTCTTCTAGGATTCAAGCCATCTCTTAAAATTTCTCATCCCTCTATGAAACCGTGGCTTTTTCAGCCATTGTTGTCATTTAACGTGGCTTCGAGCTCTACATCTAGCTCTGCGTGTATGGAGCTCAGATCCTTCCCCTTCGTTCAACCCATGAACATGGTATCCTTCGAAAAACCATGTAACTTCTAGATCCAAAATATTTTCTTTATTCTACCCACCTAGATTTATTTTTCTTGTGTATACTAACTTGTTGGTCTGTTTTCTGCAGGCTTAAGGTTTCTCATCCAAAAAATCTCAGGGCCGAAAACCCAAGCCCGAGTCTCAGATACGTGTTCATTTCTTTTTCTAGATCTAGCATTTTTTTTAGTTGTGTGATTTAGTCTTAAGCATATTTGGGTGGTTCTTTTTTCTTGTAGTAAATCTATGAGTTTAAATTTCATATTAGAACTTCTGATCATTTTTATAATTGACAAAGGTCCAGATAGCACTGGTTGAGAGAAATAAATAAAACTACTGGTTGGTGTCAATAAGCTATTATATAATGGCGAGCTTGGGTTCTGTTTGAAGAGATTAGGATTTTTTTATTTTTTTGTTTGGGTATTTTGCTTGTTTGTAATGCATATTAAAATCATGTTTCGTTTGTTTGTTTTTATCAAATTAGAGAACAGATAAAAGATATATATGAACAAATTAAAGAATAGATAAAAGATACAGTTGAACAAATTAGAGAATAAATTATTTAATCTTATGTATTATAGTTTTAATTTGTATGTTTGTTTTGTATATTTGTATTATATCTAATTTTTAATAAACAGAACCCAAATACAAGGGGCTTTTGAGGAAAATAAAAAGATAAACAGAAAAGATATATTTGGAAAAAATCAAAAGGTGATTAATATAAATGGAATAACTTGAATTTAGTCATGATATTCATGGTTTTAAATCTGTTTTTTTCTGTACTCTGAATTATCTATTGTTTGGTTTGTTTGTTTTTAGGGAATTTGGATTATGATCTGGTCTTTTGTGTTTGGTCTCTTAAAAAAGAGATGAGTTTCCTTTTTCTTTTCATGTTATGATGTTCTGTTTCTTTTTTTCTTTTGTTAATCAAATTTGTTGGTTTGGTTCTAGTAGGAAATTTGGAAATTTTTGTTTTAAGTTTATGATGCTTTGAGGTTTGTATGTATCTATTAACAGTCAGTTTCTAACCCTTTCAATTCTTTTACCTCTGTTTTTTCTGTTTCTTTTTTTAAAAGTAGCAAATTGTCACATAATGAAATAAAATCTCTAATATTAAACAAAATCTCTAATATTTTGGACTGTGGTTTGACTTTCTTTGCAATTTTTTTTTTGGTTATAGGACTGTGTTGTTGAATGATAATGACCTTTCTGTCTTGAAGAAATTAGATAACAAATAAAAAAGATACATATGAATGCCTTTAACGATTGTGAATAATCGTTATAACATTGATTATTTTTTAATCAGTTTATTATTTTATGTGAATAATGTATTTGAGATTATGACCACTTATTTTGTGTTAGCTTTGTGATTCTGGTTAATCTGCTTTTGCAAATAAACAAATTATAACAGATTTGAATTAACAATAAATGTTTTTCACAAATTAGGAAATTGATCATACAAAATTGTTAAATTTTATTGTTTAAGAATTAAAAATAAAAAAGAGGAAACTTTATTTAAAGAAATTAGAACATAGAAGGATTATTTTTAACATATTATTATAATCTGCTAATCTGTTTTGAGTCAAATTTTTAAAAGAAACCTGACTTGATATCTTTTGTTCATTGCTGCGTTTTTTGGGCTTCCCTTTTACTATTTTAATTTTGTTTTAAAAAATAAAACAAAATTAAATAAACAGAAAATATATATTTAAAAAATAACAAAAGGTGATTAATATAAATAGAATACCTTGAATTTAGTCATAATATTCATAGTTTTAAATCTATTTTTTTTTTCTATTCTCTAAATTATCTATTGGTTAGCTTGTTTGTTTTTAGGCAATTTGGATTATGATCTGGCCTTTTGTGTTTGGTCTCTGAAAAAAGAGATGAGTTTCCTTTTTTTTTCATGTTATGATGTTCTGTTTCTTTTTTTCTTTTCCTTTCAAAATCATATCTGAAAAACAGGGAAAAAAAACCCTAAACACTTACTTTGAAGGAATAACAAAACAAAAGATGAATTTAAAAAAAAAAACAAAAACAAAAAAAACAAAAAAAACAGAATTGAAAAAAAAAAAAGAAGAATTTAGTATTCACTTTTTATGAACCAAAAAACAGAAATTATATAATTTATATGTTTTTCTTTTGATGTGGATGCATGGCCTTCACTTTTCAGCATTCTATTTTGCCAAAATTGACATATACAAATAATGTATATTTCTCAATTCCTGTTTTTAGGTCCTGAAGTTGAAGAATGTTATTAATAAGAAATTTCCTTACATTCAATTAAATTCTTTTTATTTACTTGTCATTGTTTTTTTAAAAACATAAGATAATCATAAATCATAGATTTCATAAATAACAGAAAGTTTGAGAAATAATTAAAGGTGATTGATGTAGATAAATACATTCTACTTGGAATAATTGCTTGCTTGTGATTCTGGAAAAGGATGGACGTGAATGACTTGGGAATTAGAATTAATAGTCTTTTTATTCGCTTGTCATTGTTTTTTTAAATATATAAGATAATCATAAATTTCAAAAATAATAGAAAATTTGAGAAATAACAAAAGATATTGATCTAGATTAATACCTGAGTAATTGTTTGCTTGTGATTCTGTAGAAGGATGGCCGCGACGGACTTGGAATAACAACTTTTCAACACTTTTCTTCTATTTATCTTCTTCGTTTCTTATGTATTTGTAGAAAACGATTGGACATTGTTATCTGTAATTATCAATTTAATAAGTAGTCTTTTAATATTTCTTTCTCGAGATTAGTGTCAAATAAATGGAATATGATAAATGATAGAATGCATTAATGGGAGTTCATCGGCAGAAATTAGAATATATTACATGAATTATTAAAGATAATTTTATCATCATCTTTTTAATATATTCATCTTTAAAATATTTTCCTTTCTTCAAATTATGAATCTCAATGGATTTAATAAATGCATTTTAATTTTATTTTCATTTAAAGATCTTTTCGTAAACTGGGCTAAAAGCATGAATCACAATATTTAATAACAGATTTAATAAATGCATTTTTGAAATTATCAATCTCAATGGACTTAATAAATATATTTTATTTTTATTTTCATTTAAAATTCTTTCTGTAAACTGGGCATAAAGCATAAATCAAATGGATTTAATAGATAAACTTCACGGCTTGAGTCGAATAGTGGACATTTAATTTAACTTCATGGCGTTAGATGACTGGACTTTTGATTAGAAATTTTAACGGTGCGTTGTTAAATTAATACTTTTTCATTAGATAGATTTTATATATATATAAAGATATATATCCCACATATGGCTTTAGCCTTTGATTTTACCAATAAAAAAAAATGCATAATATATATATTTTTTATAGGAGCTTCCAACAATATTAGTAATTTAGTAGTATGAGAAATCGAATATTTTAAAGCTTACTTTAGTTTTTTTTTTTTTTTATTCATAATGACATTTCATCAAACATGTTACATACATTATCAAAGTATACAATATAAGCTCGAGTTTTCCACAATATAATCGCATACACAACTCACAAGCCAACCAACTTAAGAAATCACATTAAAATAACACTTTTAATTAGTTTTAATTAAAATCTCTAAATATAAAAGTCAAAACCCTAAATAGTAATTACCAATTAATGTTGGATTCTCGGGCTACTGGAGACAATGTAACGACTGCAAAATTGTAATGGTGAGGAATCGACGGTAGTGTGAGAGAGTGAAGAAGGAAGCGGTACTAGCCATTGGAGGTTTGGAATCGCCGTTGGAGAAAAAGAGTAGAGCTTGATAACGGAGAAGAAAGAAGAAGGAAGAAAAAGAAAAGGAAGGGGGAGTTAGTATATCGGCGACCCTGAACTAAACAACGTCATTCCTATTTAATTGAAACGGCATTATTTGGCTAAATTAAAAAAAACCAAAAACGGAAGATGCAAAACATAATCGTTTTGCTTCTTCCTTTTTTTTTTTTTTAATTTGGAGTTCGGAGTTAGTATTTGGTATTGAAACTGAATCTGATTCCGAACTCCAACTCCGAAGTAGTCGGAGAGGTTCCGACTCTGAATTCCGAACTCCAACTCTGAGTGGAGTTTAGACGGAAGTCGGAGATCGAAGATTTTGCCCACCCTTAAGTCGTGGTTACAAATCATTGGAATAAAAATTCACATCATAGTAAAATATACCAAAAAAGAAATAACTACATGCACGAAAAAACATAAATTGAATATAACTGATCATAATGCTCTTGCACCTATATTAGAAAAAATAGGTCGAAGTATATAGCAAAAATGATATTATCAAATAAAAAATATCTTAGATCTAGTGTAGTTATTTCATATATTTTCTATAGTTGTTGTTCAGCCAAAACCATCCCATTAATAATGGAATATGTTACGTGGTAAGACCTGAGCAATATTTATATAATTTCACCATCTGAATTTTGTGACTTGAGAGAATTATATTAGAAATAGATTTTTTTATGTTTGTGCCACACACACGCCATATAAAGGGCAAAGGGTTATGTAAATAACTCCTCAAAGTACAACTCCTAGTTAATCATTAAGGGTTAGCCATCAAAATTCATAAAGTGACTTAAGTGGCGCTATTTCATAGCCCCTATGAGAATATAAAGGGGTGCCCATTGTGGATCTTTCTTATATATAGTTGATGATCAAATTTACCCTCATGCCATATTAATGGCATTTTCTGTCTCACTTTCGCTACAAAAATAAAGCTTATTTGAGGTGATTTTTATGTCGCGGGAAATACAAATAGGACAAACTGCTATTTTTTTTTTTGTAGTGTTTCTATATATATATATATTTGTCTCTTCGCTCTCTCTGTCTTCTCTCTTACAAATTTAAAATGGAGAAGACGAGTGGGCACGCTAATTATCACACCCAAAATCCAAGAATTATTCCAAGAGAGAAAGTGTATACGTATATATACACACGCCCAAATAAACCCCTCCCCCAAATGAAAAAGAAGATCAGAACATGGTGATCACCATCTTTTTAATGAACTTCCAATTCGTAACCAATCAAAAGGCCGATTATTCTGTAGAAAGAAGTTCTTAGAACCAACAAAAAAAAAAAAAACAATAATATCCCAGAGAAACTCAAAAATTACAAAAATCTCTAAATGGAAGCCGGAATGGACACATGAAGCCAATTCAAATCAACCCCCAGCTCTTCCTAGACTATTTTCAGTGTTTTTTGCTCCCTCGGTATTTTTCGATTAAATTAGCTAGCACCTAGTACAAGCTGCATGCCAAGAAAAATAAACTCCAAGTACAAGATCATGTTAATTAATAATAATTAAGAATAATGTGGAAAATTGTTGGCAACCCCATGATGAAAAACAAAGCAGAGAAGGATGAAAATTGGCCTTGATCAAGGGAACAAAATTATGCATGCGCCCTCTGCAAAGTAGCAGACTTTCACAACCAAGCGTTTCTTTCTCTCTACCCTTCAACCTATTGACCTCTGAGTCCTCTCGTGGTAACGACGATCGACGGAGTCCATGCGTTGGAGCCTCATTTGTTGGTAGAATTGAGCAATGAACATCTCTGCCTTAGCATCGATCATCTCATCCCCAATGCAATTGGCGTAAGCAGCACCATCATCAATATCCTCGCTCCTGTCGAGTTCCTGGAGGTTAACCACGGATGCATGCCGGCTCGTACTGGCTTCTGAACACGAAGATGCCGAGCCGTAGCAGGAACGAGACATAGGCGACGACAACCCACATGATTCCTCCAAGTGTTCGACCATCGGCGACGAGACCATCTCTGGCATGACCACCTGATCAACGTGCGACTGGCGTTTCGGTTTCTTAGACCTGCGGAAAATAAATGATGCTGCTCTGAGGAGGCTCATTGGACGGCGCTTCTTTTTCTCATCTCCCGCGTTTGCTGGATCAGCATTCTTGATGTTTTCAGGGATGGAATCCTTATTCGTGTGAATCTCGAAGATGATGATGGTGTCTGGTTTTGTTTCCATTTTAGAATCCGTTTGAAGATCAGAGCCCTTCTCTTCACTATGACGGCTGTTTAGGGAACAAAGGGGAGAGACAGGCGGCCTTTCCTGGGAAAGTCAGAAGCATCGTCATGGACCATTTATTGGGAAGTGTAATATTTATATATATAGGCAGCACTGGTTGTAAGAGGTTTAGGGTCTTCCACTAATGTTTGAGAGGGACAACTACGGACTTGTAGAAGAAACTTCATTTACAGGTTGGCAAATAAAGAAATTAATAATAAAAGAAAATTGTTACATATTGGTATTTGGCAGAGTGACAAAAATATATATGCATGGCGGAAAAATAGTAAAATACTGAACATTAATTGTGTCGAGCAGAATTATTCGTTGATCAGAACTCGGTCAAACATATTTGTTCCACCGAGAACGTCTCAGCCTATACGGCATTAGTTCACAGCTTATATATAACAAGTGCATGCATGCAGCTAGCATGATCAGCATGCACATCTCCATTCTCACAATGGATCCCATGATGTCTTCCTTTAAAATCATTTACAATGTTAAAATATAAAATACATAATAAAGATCTACCCTTTGTATATTAGTTTAAGTTTTTAAAAAGTCCTACAAACACACAAGCCGGCTCTTTCATTAGACTAATTAGACAATTGCCTAAGACCCCCTCATGAAAAAAAGCTTTCCAAAAAAATTTAAAGTATACTCTTTTTAAAAATATATATCTAATTAAAAATATTAATTAACTCAATAAGAGAATATCAAAAATATTAATTACATTTTATATATGTTATTATTAATTAAAAATATTAATTAAAAAATATAGTATAAAATTTAAGTAGTAATTCTACTTGACAAATGATAGGAATTGTTTTGAAATAAAAATCTAATGTAAAAATGCAAATAAAAATTTTTAAAAAATATATTTAATTTTATTTTTTTAAAAAAGTTTCAATCAAAATTTTAGTCTTTGACCCCCTAACCTATTGAGTCGACCCTACAAACACAAAGAAAAATGTTTTGATATGCCAAAGATGATTGGGTGGTGGTTGATTAACCCAACACCGTGCCGGTGGTCGTGTAAAGTGCCATAGCCTAAAGTTATCAAGTGAACTCCCTCCCTCAAGTGCTTCCACTACAACATATAAGGTTTTTTGCGGCGTTTGATAAGTTACGGTAAAAAACTTCAAAATCGTTGTAAAAAATCTCAAAATCGTCACAAAAGTTTCAAAATCGCAGCAAAAAGTCATTTGTTGCGTTTTGAAAATCGTGGGTTAACCGCGACTTTTTGGACGTGATAATAAGTCTAATTTCTTGCCGTAATGCTACTATTTATTGTAGTGTTCCAGAATTGAGGTGCATTGGTTAAACTGGCTTCTTCAACTGGTTGAGCATGATCAAGGAAGAGAGACCCAAATGTTTCTGGGGAGAGAATCATCCGAATATTCACTCCAAGGTCATCTTCAGCCTCTTCTGGGGTTCCCAAGAGATAATGTTCAATAATTGGAGGAACTGGAAAGAGGAATTGCTTAAAGGTTTAGACACAAGCCCCCACGGACCCAATCTGAATGACAATGGATATTTACAACTGAAGTGGCAACTTTCATCAAAGCTTTCCCAGGGGTGTAAGGAGAAAAAAAGATGAAGTTTTGTACTAAGCTTTGGAATTACTGGTAGTCCAAAACAATATATGATAGATTGAATCATTTATATTTTCTCAACATTTAGTTAAATTATCGTTACAATAAAAATGGTCTTTTGCAACGATTTTTGTATCGTTGAAAATAAAATCTCCGTAGCAAGTTGTCAATTTTGATGATTTTGATAACGTCACGGAGTTTGGTTTTCTGCGATGAAAAAATTCGCCGCCATATGTAGAATGGACTTTTGCAGCGATTTTTCACTCTCTATAATTAAAAAAGTGGTCTCAAATGATATGATGTATTGCGGCAAAAATCACTGAGAATGTCATTTAACACAAATAAATTTAATTTTAACACAATTCCCCACTCCCCCTGGCCCCCTAGCAATATTTTCCCTCTCTGAGCTCACTCGCTCTCTCTCTCTCTCTCTCTCTCTCTCTCTCTCTCTCTCTCTCCTCTTTCTCTCTGTTCATTTTCTCTTTCTTTAGTACTTATCCTTTTAAGTTTGTTTTTTGTGTAATGACTATCGATTTTAGTCTTATTTTGTACAATTGATTTTAGCATATTTGGCGATATTTTTTGGCGTAGCGGAAACGTTTAGGAGAAATAACAATTGCCCAAACAAAGTAAAGAAAATAAGAAGGAAGAACTGTGTCTTCCAAGTCGATGCAAGTTGAAGCAGGAAATTGGTATTTTCACCCGTTTATTCAAAATATGATGAAAGATAATCCCCCGGTTACAATAGCAGCCAACCTTATAGCAACCTTCACTATAATTAACTAAATGGAAAGAGAGGAAATAAAAGGAAACAAATCTTCACAGAAATCAAAACATAAACTTGGTGTTGAGTATGGCTTAGGAATACATGCCTAGACCTATCTCGCTCGACCCTCGCTCGAGCGAGACTTCGAGACTTTCATAATTGCTCCAACCCGAGACTTCGCTCAACCCTCGCTGGACCTCTAGCTCGAGCGAGGACCAGGCAGTGACTTCGCTCGATCCTCACTCGACCTCCCGCTCGAGCGAGATGCCACGTGGCGCCAGGTGTCCGACTTCTAGTTGAGCGAATCTGACCTAGAAGTCCTCGCTCAAGCGAGTTTAAATCTCGCTCGAGCGAGATTGCATAATATAAATATCGCGAAGCCATTTCGCGCAGCGGCACGACGAAGAACCCAGGCCTCTGTTTTCGGCGCCAGTGAATAGTGTTTGCTTAAAGATCATTTTCTTCTCCATTTCTCCACTATTCTGAGTGAAACTTGTGAGGATTGAGTGTATACACGTGATGTGAGTGTTCTCTGTTGTAAGAATCTTCTGATTCTCTCTCTGTAACCTCCATTTGATCTAGTGAAGATTTGAAACCAACCCCACAGTGGATGTAAGCTTATTTTGAGCTGAGCCACTTAAATCTATGTGTTCTTTCTGTGTTTACTGTTTTATTTCTCATTGTTGCATCCGCTGCGGTTTATTTCATATCTTTGTTATTTGTTTCCTTGGCTATTTTCCAACAAACTGGTATCAGAGCTATTTCATGCTCTGTGAATATTTGAAGGGATGGCTATAGCAAGATTTGAAATTGAGAAATTTGACGGTCAGAACAATTTCAGCTTATGGCGCTTGAAGATGAGAGCATTATTGCGCCATCAGGGGTTATTCAAAGTTCTAGAGGAAAGGACGGCAGATTCTCTTGTATCGTCCAAGGACGATGAAGAAAAGGTATATAGTACTATTCTATTATCATTGTCTGATGGAGTGTTGAGAGAGGTGGCGGAGGAGGAGACCACTGAGAGTCTCTGGAACAAGCTTGAGAGCTTGTACATTAAGAAGTCTCTCACAAACTGGTTGTATTTAAAACAACGGTTGTATACACTCAAAATGACTGAGGGTTCGTCAGTTACTGAACACCTAGATGAGTTTAATAAGATTGCTATAGATCTTAGAAATGTTGACATCAAGCTTGATGATGAAGATCAAGCTCTAATTGTGCTGTGTTCATTACCTGCCTCTTTTGAGGATTTTGTAAATTCTATACTGTATGGTAGAGATACTATCTCCTTAGCAGATGTGAAGTCAGCTTTGAACTCGAAGGAGTTGAGGAGTAAGTACGATAAGGGTGGTGAAGCACAGGCCAGTGGTTTGTTTGTCAAAGATACCTCCGACAGAGGAAGATCCACTCAGCAGGGTTCAGAGAAGGGCAGAGGCAAGTCCCGGGGGAAATCAAAGTTCAAGTCCAACAAGAAAAATGTAAAATATTATTACTGTCAGAAGTTTGGAGACTATAAGAGTGAGTGTACGAAGCTGAAGAAGAAGGAGGAATCTACGAGTTCCTCTAATGCCGTCAGTGCTGCTGATGAATCTGACGGCTCTGATGTAGTTCTTGTAATCAGTGATTCAAACAGTCGGTTCAGTGATAAGTGGGTGATGGAATCAGCTTGCACGTTCCATATGTGTCCCAGAAGGGATTGGTTCATGTCTTATGAATCAGTCAATAGTGGCTCTGTTTTGTTGGGGAACGACACTGCTTACAAGATTGCGAGAATGGGTTCTGTGAAGATCAAGATGTTTGATGGGATGGTTAGGACATTAACCAACGTCCGACACATTCTAGACTTTAAAAAGAATCTTATCTCCATGGGGGCCCTTGATTCTTCGGGTTTGAAGTACACAGGACAAGGTGGAGCTTTGAAAGTCAGCAAAGGCTCCATGATAATTATGAAGGGAGACCTGAAAGATGGTCTCTATTTCCTCCAGAGCAGTACAGTCAGCGGTGAAGCTGTAGTTTCAGTATCTGATCAGTCAGAGTCAGATATTACTCGTCTATGGCACATGAGACTGGGCCATATGAGTGAGAAGGGGATATCTATCCTCAGTAAGCAAGGGTTGTTAAGGAATCAGAATTTGGGCAAGCTAGACCTGTGCGAGCACTGTGTATTCGGCAAGCAGAGCAGGGTTCAGTTTGCAACTGGGGTCCACAGAACAAAAGGTACAGTGGACTACATTCATTCCGACCTTTGGGATCCGTCTTCAGTTCCATCAAAAGGTGGAACTAATTACTTGCTTACATTCATTGATGATTACTCACGGAAAGTGTGGGTTTATTTTTTGAAACAGAAAAGTGAAGTCTTCAAGAACTTCAAGCAATGGAAGGTTTTGATAGAGAATCAGACTGACAAGAAGGTGAAACGGCTTCGGACTGACAACGGGATGGAATTTTGCGGTAATGACTTCGATGAGTTCTGTAAGATCGAAGGAATTGTTAGACACCGTAAAGTCAGGTACACTCCACAGCAAAATGGAGTGGCTGAACGCATGAACCGGACCCTCCTAGAACGAGCACGCAGTATGCTCTCCAATGCCGGCCTATCTAAGGACTTTTGGGTAGAAACAGTCAATATAGCCTGCTTTCTGGTGAACCGCTCTCCAGCCACAGCTATTGAGTTGAAGAAACCTAATCAGGTATGGTCTGATGAACCTACTGATTATTTGAACCTGAAGATATTTGGTTGTCCTGCTTATTTTCATGTAAATGATGGTAAGCTAGAACCTAGGACAAAGAAGTGTATTTTTATGGGATATGCTTCTGGGGTGAAGGGATATAGATTGTGGTGTACTGATCCCAAGTCACCCAAGTTTGTGATAAGCAGGGATATTGTGTTTGATGAGAAATCCATGCTTAGTCTGACAAAACAGATTCCCGAGTCTACAGGGAAGAAGGTGGAGCTGCAGGCTTCACTTGAGACACCACCAGTAACTCAGGATCATGCTATGACTGATGAGCATGATTCTGAGTGAGAGACTGAGACACCAGCTGAGGAGCAATACAGTATAGCTACTGGTAGATAGAGGAGGCAGATCAGACCACCTCAGAGATACGCTCATGCAGATATGATCAGTTATGCACTCGCTACAGTAGAAGAAATTGTGGGGCAGGAGCCTTCCAGTTATTCAGAGGCTGTGAGGAGTACTGAGTCTGCATAGTGGTGTTCAGCGATGACTGAAGAGATTGTGTCTCTTCACAAGAACCAAACCTGGGATTTGGTTAAGTTACTAGCGAAGACCAGAGTTGTGGGCTGCAAATGGGTTTTCAAGAGAAAAGAAGGAATCCAGTTTGATGCAAGATACAAAACTCGTCTAGTTGCTAAAGGCTACAGTCAGAGAGAGGGGATCGACTTCAATGAAGTGTTCTCAACAGTGGTAAAGCATAGTTCAATTCGAGTTTTACTAGCCATCACGACTTTGTATGATCTGGAGCTTCAGCAGCTAGATGTAAAGACAGCGTTCTTACACGGTGAGCTTGAAGAGACTATCTATATGCGTCAGCCAGAGGGGTTCACAGTTGAAGGTAAAGAAGACCGTGTATGCAGACTGAAGAGGTCTTTGTATGGGTTGAAGCAGTCACCTAGGCAATGGTATAAACGTTTTGATTTGTTTATGAGTGATCATGATTATTTGAGAAGTAATTATGACTGTTGTGTATATCATAAACAATTGCCTGATAAGTCTTTCATTCACTTAATGCTTTATGTTGATGACATGCTTATAACTGCTAAAAGCATGGTTGATGTTGATTTGTTGAAAACTCAACTTAAGGATGAGTTTGAGATGAAAGATTTAGGTGATGCTAAGAAAATACTGGGGATGGATATCTACAGGGATAGAAAAGCTGGGAAGTTATACTTGTCCCAGAGAAAGTATATAGAGAAGGTTCTAGACAGGTTTGGAATGTCTGACTCCAAGCCTGTCAGCACGCGTTGGCATTGCATTTTAAACTTTCAGCTTCTCTATCCCCCCAGCAGACGAGGAGGAACAGTCCATGGCAAATATTCCTTACTCTAATGTTGTAGGTAGCATTATGTATGCTATGGTGTGTACCCATCCAGATATTTCACAGGCAGTGAGTGTGGTTAGCAGATACATGGCTAAGCTTGGTAGAACTCACTGGCAGGCCGTGAAATGGATTTTGAGGTACTTGAAGGGAACCTCGCATGTGGGCTTGATATTTGATAGAGATGTAGATCTCAGTTCAGTTGTTGTTGGTTTTGTTAATTCTGACTATGCTGGGGACTTAGACAAGAGAAGATCATTGACAGGCTACATTTTCACATTGTGTGGTTCTGCTATTAGTTGGAAAGTAACACTTCAATCAACTGTTGCTTTATCAACTATAGAGGCAAAATACATGGCAGCAGCTGAGGCTGTTAAGGAGGCCATTTGGGTGAAGGGGCTAATCAGTGACCTAGGTCTTCAGCAGACAGAGATGATAGTGTTTTGTGACAGCCAGAGTACTATACATTTGACCAAAAATCAAATGTATCATGAGAGGACATAGCACATTGACGTCAGGTATCACTTTATCAGAGAAGTAGTGTCAGATGGTACAGTCAGTATTCAGAAGATTGCTACTTCAGAGAATCCAGCAGATGTAATGACCAAGCCAGTTGCAGTATTCAAGTTCAAACTTTGTTTGGACTTGATAGGGGTTCGGGGTTTCCAGGTTCCTTAGGGAACTCAGATGGGGTTGGTTTTCTCAGTTGCTGCATTTTACATTCTTAGGTTGATCTGGATCTTATGGGGCTGTTAGGTATTCAAGCCAAGGTGGAGATTTGTTGAGTATGGCTTAGGAATACATGCCCAGACCTGTCTCGCTCAACCCTCGCTCGAGCGAGACTTCGAGACTTCCAGAATTGCTCCAACCTAAGACTTTGCTCGACCCTCGCTCGACCTCTAGCTCGAGCGAGGATCAGGCAGTGACTTCGCTCGACGCTCGCTCGACCTCCCGCTTGAGCGAGATGCCACGTGGCGCCAGGTGTCCGACTTCTAGTTGAGCGAATCTGACCTAGAAGTCCTCGCTCAAGCGAGTTTAAATCTCGCTCGAGCGAGTTTAAATCTCGCTCGAGCGAGTTTAAATCTCGCTCGAGCGAGATTGCATAATATAAATATCGCGAAGCCATTTCGCACAGCGGCACGACGAAGAACCCAGGCCTCTGTTTTCGGCGCCAGTGAACAGTGTTTGCTTAAAGATCATTTTCTTCTCCATTTCTCCACTATTCTGAGTGAAACTTGTGAGGATTGAGTGTATACACGTGAGGTGAGTGTTCTCTATTGTAAGAATCTTCTGATTCTCTCTCTGTAACCTCCATTTGATCTAGTGAAGATTTGAAACCAACCCTACAGTGGATGTAAGCTCATTTTGAGCTGAACCACTTAAATCTGTGTGTTCTTTCTGTGTTTACTGTTTTATTTCTCATTGTTGCATCTGTTGCGGTTTATTTCATATCTTTGTTATTTGTTTCCTTGGCTATTTCCCAACACTTGGAAACAAATGATATTAATGCTGCAGCTTCAGCTTGAGATCTAGCTTGTGTAAGGCTTGACTTTCCTTATTCGGTTGAGAGGATTCTTGAATCAGAGATCATATCCTGTAGTTGCCATGTTGGTGTCTTCCATGATCTGCATCATTTTTTCTGTTACTGTTTCATGAAAACAGAGGATTAGGATTTTTTTAAATCTAATCTACAATCTGGTACGGGCTGCTTTGTACGTAGCGACAGCTATTATTTGAAAAAATTTCACTTTCTTGTCTTCAAGATCTTGGTTCGTCATTTAATGTGCTAATGCTTTGTTTAGTTGCTTAGAAATGTAGTGCACTGGAAAATGTTTAGTTGCTTAGAAAGGTAGTGCACTGGAAAAAGTTTTAGTTTTAGTTTTAGTTTTGAACATGCAGCTGCAAACATCTGACCAACTTGATGTTCTTTTGAACAAGTTTTAGTTTGACATTGAATAACAAAGTAATAATTTATTCACTTTGGTTTCTCTTGCCATGATTGTTATAATATCTCTTTCTCTATCTTCGGTTAATTCATTGTGTTTTCAAGAAAGAAATACGATCGATGATATGCTTGGAAACATTGTCAACATTAAGTTGTTCTTCTATTTGTTGACTGCAAATGTTGCTGTTAGGATTTAGGTCCCGTTTGGATTCGAAAATGAGATGAGTTTAGTTTATTTTTTAATATTATTATTATTTTAGAAATTGAAAAAGTTGAATTGAGATTTGAAAAATTTGTAGAGGAATTTGTATTTTGTATGGAAAATTGAAAAAGTGTACCGATGAAATGAAGATGAGTTGAGATGAGTTGAGAAGAGTTTTGAATCCAAATCGGGCCATATTAAATTGGTTTCATTTGTTTTTGTATTCTTTTTTGTCAGTTTGTTTTTCAATTATGAATTGAGTTAAGCTTTACTGTAGTGCCAACAAAAATGTCTGTCTTTGATTCTAAGGTTTTGAGAATTCACAAACAGGATGGCAGGAATGGATATTGGGTCTTGAGGAGTCTATTTGCCTATTTAATTTGCTCGGTTCTGAATATGACTGAAATTGTTATACATCCATTGAAATATGTCTTGCATGAGTACCATATAGAAACTTCTCCTGGTTCTATGTTTTGTTGTGTATGGAGACCCGGACAAGCCAGATTTTGTCACTTATCCAGATTTAGCTCTAAATCATGAGTAAATTTAACTTTATTGTATATGTTTTTTTTCCTCTACTCTCATCAAAATACATGTGTTCTTTTTGCATGGCCATAGTTTAAATTTAAATCCACACTGTGCATGTTTTAGGGTATGGAAAAATGAAAATATGCATCATATGTTTCTGTTTTGATCAGTAAAACAAGGATTTTAATGTAACATGTTTCATGATTTGTTACATCAAGAAATTAGGAAGTCAGATGATACTATAAACATGTTTCCCCATGCTAACAAGCTCTAACTTATCTTTTGGCTGTATGTGATTGATCAGATGCGTCCTGCTTTTAAGGATTATTCTTTAGTCCAGAAGCATGTTCCTTGCTGCTCCACAATTTTTGCATATATATCATATTAGTACTCCTCCCGGGCATGAGGTTTGTAAGTTATTTTCCAATGACATAAATTGCTAGGTTTTTATTAGATCTAGTTGGATTTTCTCGTCTTTCGTTTATTTTTTTTTCACTAATGAAATAGATATTTCTCCATGAATGAGACAGCTTCTTGAATACACTGGCATTTTCAAAGATCATGAAGAAATATGATAAGGTATTTTCCCTCACTTAAAAGTGTAAACTTCTTTTCCAATTGGGCATCATATCTCATGCATATTTTAGTCAAGACATTGGCAAGAAATCTGCAGGTAAAAGGAATTTCTTATCCTTTCATATTCATGTATATATTTTCTAAAGTTTTTTTCCTACTATAAACCTTGTCTTCTTTGGTCTTTTGTTGCCTTCTTCTCCCAAATTAATTCCTACTTTTTCACTTTGAGACATTCAAGGATTAAGAAGTTCAGTGGCTTTGGCCTCAAGCACCCTAATGTGAATGACAAGGTCAATGCCCTATTACTATCTTGCCAAAGTATTTATTACCGGCTAAATGATGTTGGGAACTGAAAAACCATGGGGATGGGTACACAGCTTAGAGAGAGGGGACTGGAAGTGCATAAACCTATCCTAATTTAAAATGTATACATTTGGTACGTATGCTAATGTATTAGATTATGCCAATAAATATATGTAAAGCATTTTCATGCAGTTTCTATATATATTGTTTAGTTGATTATTACTTTGATAGCTTGCATAATAAGCCAATAATATTGGTAAAGGGTTTGGTTCTTGAATGTTGCTTTTCAAATTTCACCAAGTAGATTCCTGTAAATTTGATTTTATAGTGATACTATTTCACTATTATTCTTTTAATTTTTATACGACTTTTTGCGGTGAGTTTAATTCGTCGCAAATGATGCATTTTCGTCAAAAAACTTTATTGCGACGATTGACATTCATTGCAAATAATAATTGCAGCAAGTTTCGTGCGCCGAAAAAAAAATCACACAATTCTATTTTTTTTCATTTTCTCAGCAACAACTAATTTGTTGCAAACAAATATTATTACAACGAAATTCAAGGTATTTGCGACAGTTATATATCGCCACAAAAAGTTTTTTAAGCTATTTATTATATTAAGGAAGATTCCAGTAATCACGGGTTGGAGATTTCAGATCAATAATGATGTTATTCTCACACCTTTGTTCCAGATTTCTTGCTATGTGATTGATGTATGTTATTCTCATTTTATTATAATTTATGATTCTTTCCAAAATCATAGTTGATGTACATAAATAGTTGCCTAAAAACAGAGCATGTAATTTCTGTATATATTTCAACTCAAACGTCAATGCAACGTGTGGAAATTTTTTCATTGAAACTGTGTATGTCAAAAATCTTATATGGTATCATAAAGCCCTTCTCTAATGAGAAATAGATCCTAACATCCATCATGTCTTCCTCCCCAACCAACATTCGGCTAAACAACACCCCCCTAATTGCAACCTCTCATGAGGCTTGGAAAAACTCACCCATATGTATGCTAGAAAATCTTGAACTCGAGCCATGCAACTCAAGGAATAAATTACCTTGATCCAGAGAGGCAATCGCTCCATTTCTGACTATCTGCAAGCCATGAAAGCCCTTGTCAATGAAATCGCTCTTTTCGATCACCCAATCTCTGATGATGATCTTACCCTTTATGTTTTAAATGGACAGGGTTCTGATTTCAGGGAAATAGTGGTGCCGATTCAGCAAGAGAGACATCTCTAGCTTTTGAAGAACTTCACGACATCCTTGTAGGGCACGAGAGCTATCTGCGTTGCCTGAAGCTCACCACTCAACAGCTGGTGATGTTGGCAAACTTTCTCATTGTGCAAAGCACTCTTCAGCCGATTGTCAAGGCAAAATCCCATATAAAGGTAATGGACCCTCTCGAGGTCAAGGCCAAGGCCGAACGTACCCAGGCCCACAAAAGGACCAGTGCAAGCCCTCAAATTAGAAGCCCAATCAAAAAAGGTACGCTTCAAAATGTCAATTTTGTGAGCAAATGGGCCATACGGCAAAATACTGTCCTCAAATTCACTCCTCTGATGTCACGGCCATTCCAGCAATCACGGGTTGAAGATTTCAGATCAATAATGCTGTTATGTTCGCGCCTTTATTCTAGATTTCTATTCCAGATTTCTTGCTATGTGATTGATGTATATTAATCTCATTTTATTGTAATTTATGATTCTTTCCAAAATCGTAGCTGATGTACATAAGTAGTTGCCAAAAACAAACACGTAATTTCTGTATATATTTCGACTCAAACGTCAATGCAACGTGTGGAAATTTTTCCATTGAAATTGTATGTCAAAAATCTTATATATTACATGAAACGTGTGACTCAATTGCAATGAAATTCAACGTATTTACAGCAAAAAAGTTTTAGAAACAATTGATTTATTGCGACAATTTAGTTCATTTGCTAGTTAAACTTATAAATGGCTCGATTATAGCGACGTTACTAAAATTGCTAAAATAGATTATTTGTGGCAAATTTTGGATTTTTGGGAAGAATATATAGCACTGCAAAAAAGTCTATTTTCTCGTAATGCCGTAGAGATTATGCTAAAGAAAATGTTTTGATTTAAATTACTTTGAATAAAAACACAAAAAACAAAAAATCTATGAAGGAGTTATATTTCGATAATTTTGAAAATCACTCCGTTTGAAAATAGAGAGGATCTTACAGAAACAGTAATTTTACTGTTTAATTTTTTAGTTTATATAAATAGTTAAATTACTATTCATGTAGAGATGTGCTAGGACAGTCAGACTGTTGCCCCGATTTTTTCTTAAAAATATGATTGAATTATTATGTATACGTAATAGAAAGAAGGTCTAACCTAAACTACATAGCATGTTATGTCAAAAAAATCTCAACTCTCTCTCTCTTTCTGTCACTCATCATTACTGTCCTTCAGACTGCGGAATTGAAACATCTAGAGCCAACAATCCGCGCCTATCATGATGTTTAATCGCATCCATTACTGGTTTTAAAACTCTTCATTAATTAAACCCAAAAAAGCAAACAAGTTCAAACCTTTATGATAACCGTTGTAACTAATTATTGATGGGATCCAAAATGATATAAATAAAAAATTATTTTGGATTCGGTCTGAATGACTCTCTTTAAAAAAAAAAAAAAGTCTGTTGTTAATAGTAGCGGTGGGCGATACTACCCATGCCAACCTCTCGCGACCTCCGACGAGGTCCTGCGACGGCAACCTCTCGCGACCTCCAACGAGGTCCTAGCAGCCTTAAACCCGAAATGGTTCGTTGTGCTTCCGAAGGTTCCGTTCGGCTGAAGGTCGAATCTCTCTAAAATTCATCTTCATTTTATTTTTTTATTTCATTTTTTATTATATTTTTTTATTATATTTTTTATTATATTTTTTTATTATGTTTTCTTCATTTTATTTTTTTATTATATTTTCTTGTGTTTTTTTCAATTTATTATATTTTAATTATATTTATTGTGGAAAAGCAGCCTAAAGCAGTTACTCTAAAAATATTAGAGATAGCTCGATCGGTTCCTAGCGTTTCGCTAAAAAGAATTGGTGGGTTGAGGGAAATCCAAAATGATAAAAGAATTGGTGGGAAGAAATATATATTTGGCTCAAGACTTCTATTCCCTCAAAATGCTTGAGGAAGACATGGTGGCCATTCGAAATGGTTGTGTTATTGATATTGTACTTGTGGTATCTGAGGCAACCTCAGAAATGGTCTTTGGGAATATTGTAAGATCTGGAGAACGGTGATGAAAAATAACGATAGAAAATGACAATGGAGGATGATAATGAAGAAGTAGCTGTTGGCTAGGATTTGAGTTCAGTTGTGGAGAAAAGAGGGTTTCAGTTTCGTTGTCATCGATTTCAACTTCAAAATTGGTGTTTGTACCGACCTGCATATTTAGACCCAATGAACCCCCGTCTTTGATCGGGTGAGTTATATCGGGTTGTTCGTGCAAATCGGGTTCCAGCTCATGATGCACATGTCTACTTGGGAACGTGTCCTAATATCTTTGTTAATTAAGTTCATACTGTAGAATATAAGTATTTAGAATTAAAAATTAATCACTTTACTATTTATTACTAAATCAAATTGTAAAATAAATAATAACTAATATAGTTTAAATTCCTTATTTATTTTCTCTAAAAAATAAAATTTATATAATAAAATTTTGGACAAAGTTCATAAATGAGATTTACTTAAATAAATACTTATACATAAGTTTATTAACACCTATCGTAATGATAAATGGCTCACCTCGTCAGGATTTTGTTTTAAATTTTTAAAAGTTTTGGCGTTCCATTCCTACCGGGGTAGAGAACTCATTGTTATTTCGTCTGTGCTACTAGAAGTTCTGAGGAAGTCGAAATAAGAAAGCATTCAGAAGTTCTTCAAGATATTTTAAGGCTCCATTTGGATTCGGATATGAGATGAGTTGAGATAAATTAAGTTTAATTTTTAATATTATTATCATTTTAAAATTTGAAAAAAATATATTAAAATTTAAAAAATATGTATTAGAATTTGAAAAATATGTATAAAAAATTATATTTTGTATAAAAAATTATAAAATAAAAATAAATTGAAATAAATTTATCCCACTTCTAAAACCAAACCGGCGTGAAGAATCCCGCTAAACAGCCTCCCATCATTTGTCCACACCGCATGAAATCTGACGTCTCTTTTTTTTCTTTTAATTTTCAATTCCCCATATTCCCAATCCGAGCCCCCATGCGCTTCTCACTGCTTTTTTCCCCACCCACTTTTCCTACCCAGATCTCGCATCTGTTGGGAATCTAGACTTCCAAATCCCCCCTACCAGGATCTACTTTTGACAGAATAACAAGAAAAATAGAGAAATAAACACAACACAAGAATTTACGTGAAAAACTCCAAAACAAGAGAAAAACCACTAGACTCAGAGAAGAAAATATACTATGTGAAAAATTGTTACAATCACACAATTTTTCTCCTCACCCCAACGACACCCACAAAAACTTTTCCCACTAGTAAAACTCTAACTTTCACCTCTAATCTTTTTACATACAAAAAAGGACAATAGAGGAATTTTACTAAAGTCAAAAGTTACTAGATAAGTTTCTGACTGGTGTAATTAACTAAGGAGGTTAGGCCTCTTTTTATAGGCCATAGGTCTTACCTCCTCTCCCACTTTCTTTCCATATGGGATTAAGGAGCAAAACCCAACAATCTCCACCTTGCGACTTTAACTGGTCCTACAGCCATGCTCCACCACAATGAGGATCTTCATAGCTTTCGCTATCATGCTCTACCATAAAAGTATAACCACTCAGAATAAACTAATTCCAAGCATTTCACTTCAGCCCATGTCGAAAATAATCTTGCTGAAAAATTGTGGTGCAACTCTCACGTTTGGCTTTCCTGGAAATTCATCAGCCATCGACATGAATTTCCACCACACACCTTGCATCAATGCCAAACCAATACCCGTGTGCAAACTTGTGGAACAATTAATATTAACACATCCTCTATCATGACAACTTTGGAATTAGCGACATGCCATGAGGATGTACATGTCTCCTTTTAACAGACATCATCTTTTGTAAAGAGAGACACGATATTAGTTTCATTGTTAGTATCTCCATTTACTGATTTGGAACTTCTTGTCGAACTTGTTCCACCTCTTGGACAATTTCTTCTGACGTGCCCAGGTTGTCCACACACCCAGCAGACTACTTTCTTCTTCATGGAGTTCTTTCTCTTCTAATCACCAGCTGTCACCATTGCTAAGTTCTCAAATGAACCATTACTTCCACTACTTAGCCTTCTTTCTTCAGAAAAAAATTTACTGGTAACCTCTGAAAAAATTATTTTCTCCTTCCCATGTATCAAAATAGGCTTCATATGCTCATAGGAAGATGGAAGAGACCAGATCAGCCTCAAGGCTTGATCCTCATCATCAATTTTAACTCCAATAGATTCCAGTTCAGAGACAATGCCATTGAGAACACTTAAATGATCTGAAATAGTTGTACCTCCACTCATCTGCAGTGTATAAAACTGCTCCTTCAACTACACTCGATTCGAGACACCCTTTGTCTGATACAACTCTTCAAACTTTTCCCAGAGTCCCTTTACCGTGAATATTCCATGCACATTTGCAAGAACATTCTTGGCTAAGCACAAACGAATTGCACTTGCCGCTCTCAAATCCAAATCCTCCCAATTTTCATCGCTCATTCTAAATCTGCTCTTTGTTTCACCAGTAGTGCTTGGACCGCTACTGACTTCAGGGACTGGTCTACCTTTTAACGACTTGTGTAATTTTGATTGAATCAAGATATCCTTGACTTGCACTTGCCACAAGCCAAAATTGATTCTCCCATCAAATTTCTCCACATCAAATCTAATAGGATTTGAAACTCTACCTCCTCACATAATTTCGATGAATTTTACAGTAGTACCCACTAAGTAAGTTCCCAGGAAAGACTAATCTTTCCTATACAGAACTTCAAGGTTCTCAGGAAAAATTGGAGGATCACAACGGACACACTTAAAATTTTCAATCTCCTAGAAAGAACCTCCTTAGACCGTACGTATTCACACTACCACACCAAAACTCTATCCTGCAAAAAGAACCTAGTGGCTCTGATACTACCGTTGGGAATCTGGACTTCCAAATCCCCCCACCAGGATTTACTTTTGACAGAATAATAAGAAAAATAGATAAATAAACTCAACACAAGAATTTACATAGAAAACTTCAAAACAGGAGAAAAACCACCAGACCCAGAGAAGAAAATACATTATGTGAAAAATTGTTACAATCACACCATTTTTCTCTTCATCCCAACGACATCCACAAAAACTTTTCCCACTAGTAAAACTCTAACTTTCACCTATATTCCTTTTACATACAAAAAAGGACAACATGAGAAGAATTTTACTAAAGTCAAAAATTACTATATAAGTTTCTGACTGGTGTAATTAACTAAGGAAGCTAGGTCTCTTTTTATAGGCCATGGATCTTGTCCCCTCCCTCACTTTCTAAGGAACAAAACCTAACAGCATCCCCTCCCCTTCGTCAAGGAGTTCATCGTTTTCATCTCTCGCACCGTCGTCAAGCGCCCGACATGACCCTCCCAGCGTCAATCCATCCAGCATGAAGAGTACAAGGTTCATTACGGCCTTTGTGTATTGGGTTCGGAGAAAACACATTATAATGAGAAAGAGACAAATACCCATCAAAACCCAAACACTAGGCACAAAGCCTTACGTCAACAGTAAAACAGAAGGAAAAACAAACGGAAAACGGCAAGTTCATCAGAACATCTTGGCAAGCAAGCTACTCCACTTCTTAGCACTTGGCCTCCTTCAAACATGACCAAAGTGCAAAAATGTTGGGTCAGTGCAGGCACCTTCCTTGCAGTAAACAAATACGAGGCAGTCATCATCATGCATGCTTTCCCCCGCAAAAAAATAGAGGTCACCTTGCTTCGAAAGCAGGAACTTTGTTGATGCCTCAATGTTTTAATTCTTAAATTTCTCTTGCTGCTCTCCCTCAACCTTGGGTGTCAACAACTTGATGAACCTCTTTATGTGCTTGTAAAGCTCAAAAAAGAGAAAAAAAAAACAGCTTCTGTAGGTCATCCTTGTCCGAGTTCGAAACATAGGGCGGAAATGGGATGGGTAGGTGAGGGGAAAGAGGAGATGAGAGCCAGGAGCAGACGGGAAAGAGGGGAAGAAAAGCACGGAATTCTAAATGAGAAAAAATAAATAAGTAAAAGGTCGATTCGTGCAGTGTAGAGAAATATAGGAGGCTGAGTAGATTTTCTCACTTTAAAAACAACCTGGCGACAAAGGATTATAAAGGGCATGTTCTTCTAAAAGCTTAAACCTACAGGTGTCTATATGTTGTCATTTATTTTTTTATAAAAATATTTATCTTCTGTCAAATTAAGTCAATTCTGTTTTTTATAAATACGGATGAAATACGTAGAATTTATTTTTTCACAAACAATTTATCATAAATGTTCATTTTTATACAATGCGGATGAAATCTGTAGAAGCAATCAGTCATACTCTTGGTAGCAATCAATCTCTTATGTATTTTACTTTTAAATACATAAGAGATTTATGTACGGTAACTTATGTATTTATGAAACAATAATTAAAAATAAAATAAAATGGTACTTATCATTTCATACAAACATACTTTATATATTTTTAAATTATTTTTTATTTTATTTAATTATAGATCATGTCAAATTAATTGGATTGTTTTATTTATCATTTGTACACCATATATTTATTATAAGGATTGCTACTCCATCATTTCACATTACATACTTAACATATTTTTTAAATTATTTTTAGTATTTATTATTTTTTATATTTTTTTTCTGTTTAACTAATTGAATTATTCTATTTATTATCTATATATCACATATTTGTTATAGAACAATAAATAGGTAAAATAAAATAAATATAATGTGTAATACGTGAAAATGATGTATTTATTTATTATAAAAATAAATAAATAATAATTATATCGTGTGGTATGCAGAAATAATAAATAGAATTATTTAAATAAAAAAATCTCTATAAAAAAAAAAAAAAAAAAGGCAATCAACTTTCCTTCCAATCGGTGTACGCAAAGGATGTTTCCTGAGTTTGATCATCTTGGGTAAAGCATGGACTAGGCTATGATGAACGTGATCGGCTGCCAGCTAGTGAGGTAGGTTAAACTTTTGGGACTTTTGCTGTCAGACATCAGAAATCCTTCTGGCATCAACCAAGAGTACAGCAATGTTTGTAATTCTGTGGTCAGTGGCTCATTATCATTTACTTGAAGAGAAATTCTGAGATAAGATTTATTTTATAATTTAAATGATTTTATAATAAATTAATTTATATATATATATATATATCTATATGACCAAAGCATCATTTTATAGGAAAATACTATTATATTCCATAGTTTTGATATCTCATTTTGATACATTATATATTTTTATTTTTAAGATTTTCTTACTTAATAATTAAAGAAGTAATTATGACTATATTCATGTATTTTTAAAAAATATATATTTTAAAATGATAAAAATATAATAATAATAAAAAAAAAACTAATTTTAACTTAGCAGTCAGTCAATATGAGCGGTACAACTCAAGCCGCTCTTATTTATATTTATTATTTAGTCCTAATTTGAATATTAGTGAAAGTAAATGTAAGTATGAATACATATCAAACAAATGCTTTCATAATTGTTGGTGTGTTAACTTAAGGCTACTGGATCATAATGATCTCCTTCTGTGAATTCAAAGCAAGCCATGTGAATTCAAATACATTAATTGATTGATCATTGCTGATGGACTAAGGAATACTGCTTCAGCTAGCTTTATTTTATTTTATTTATTTATTTATTTATTTATATGTTGTCATAGTACATTATTAATTATGATGATTAATTTCAAAAAGTAAAATATAAATCATATTACTAGGCTACTAGCAACTCTTCCCACCAGACACGGTTTAGGAGAGATCCAGGCTGGTAACCAGCTACCTGACACGAGCCCCTTTCTATGAATAAATCAAGATATATATATATGATCGCTTTGAATTTCTGCTAATTTATTTGGAAATAACAAAGAAACAAGCCGACGAACTTTACTTATACAAAGTCGTTGGACTTTTTTCCCAATTCCCAGTATTCTAATTTTGTCTTGTTCTTGTCTTTAGTTAGGATTATAATTAATATGGAATAATTAAAAAAATAGAATAATAATATTCCAACTAAAATTCATGATCATGTGTTGATATTTTTATGTAATATATATGTGCCTGCGGCTCCTTTGCCTCATTTTAATATAATTTTTATATAATTTTCGGATATCTTTATTTTTTTTTAAAAAAATTATGAAAATGACATCACTTAAAAATAAATATCTTCATTTTAAAATATGACTTTAAAAAATTATAAAAAGAATTATACATATATCATTTATTACTCTTTAATATATTGCTATAATGGCCCTTTCTAAACCTTTGGCTACCTTTTTTTAATATTGAATGTCATTTTTTGTATTTTCTACAAATCAGCATCAATTAAAAATATTATTGAACGCAACTGTTGTGATTATATTAAAATTTAGGCCTATCTATGGACAAATAGCAATTGTTTTAATATTATTGCTTAGAATATATACCAAATACCAACAGGCTGGATTAATGTTTAGAGAGATCGATATATATAGGAGTTGAATCATTATAAAAAAATAAAATAAAAAATAAATAAATTAGTAGTAATCCCCAAATTCTGTCAAGTTTGTTCGAATTTAGAAGCAACAATAAAACGTAAAGCTTGTTTTAATAGTGTCCCTTTCTTGCAAGCTAAAGAAATAATGCTTTAGAGAAAGGGTTGATTTGTTGTACTTTCTTAGAACTTTACCATCAATTTGAAACTGAGAAAGGAAGCATCACGTGTGAATCTCCCTTAATTCAATATATAGCCGATTTCATAATAAATTCGATTTTTTTTATTCTCTTTACCGATATTTATTTTACTTTTATATATGCATAAATATTTTATTTTATTTTATTTTTTTCATTTTTCATATTTTCAACTTATATTCATGTATAACATCTCCTTTGAAAGGTGTCGTAAACTCGATAAATAATAGATAAGTAGTAGATTAGTATTTTCTCTTTGGATCCTATTACTCATTTTCGTGAGTTTGCCCTTCAAACTTAATATTAGTACAAATTGCACTTTTTTTTTTTCTTTCAAATATTTTTTTAACATATTTAATTATTTTTTTTAAAAATAAATAAATTAAATACTCAAACATTACAACATATCATTATAATTCCATTTTTCTCTTTTAATAGAAAGGGCGCCCATAACATTTGGGCAAGAGTGTTAACTGTTACGTGTACGAGTACAGCTTGATTCACCGCGTAGAGCCGCGTCCTGTGTCCTCCACGACTCCCTACCGCCCACTGTTTAAAACGCTCGCTCTCTGTCTCTCTTCGCTCGCAGACCGCGTACAAATTTGTCATACACATATAAATATGATTAAACCACAGCCTCCAATCTTCCATCACCACCTGAGAAACCTCCAACACAAAAAAACAGCGTTCTCTTTTCTAAATTCACATCCTTTCTCCACACACAAGTATCTTAGCTTTACTTCTGCTGCTGAAAATGCAGGAGAAGAAGTTTAATGTGGCTCGTAGAGCATTAAATATCTTGCGTTTAGCATTGTTATGGGCACGAAAGGGCGGAGTCTTCAAGCGCCGCTTCATTGTCAAGTTTATTGGAAGCCTTACTCACACCTCTCGGCGCGATGATAGACTCCATTATACTGAACGCGAGCTCTCTTTCGACGAGACCCCCATTTTCCATCATGTCAAAATGCACCGACCAGGCCGCTTGCGGTTCCACCTGCCTAACATTCCATGCATTACCCCACAAGTTGATTTCGACTACGATTTTGCTGGTGATGATGATGATGATGATGATGATGTTTATGGCTATGTTCATGGTGGGACGAAGAGTTTTCTTATGGGTGGAGCTGAAGAGGAAGATGAAGATGATCAAGAGGGTTGCTATGGGTTTTGTGAAGTAGAAGAAGAAGAAGAAGAAGAGGAAGATGGGATTGATATGAAAGCCGAAGAGTTCATCGCTAAATTCCATGCGCAGATGAAACTGCAGAGACAGATTTCGTATTTGCAGTACAAAGAGATGCAAAATAGAAGCACGAGTTAATTAAAAAAAGCAAAAAAGTCACAAATTAATCACACGGTTCTTTACTTCATTGTGCAGATCAATAAAGTTTTAATTCCACTCTTGCTATTGGAATTTTCAGATTTTTTTTTTTTTTAATGATATATATTATTCAGTCAAAAAGATCATCACATTGCATTGCGTCCGTTCTGTAATCAAGTATCAGCAAGCTTTCACCAGGGATTGAATGTATACGAATTTATAAATAAGCAGCAGAGTTCAATTCATAGACCAAGTTTGCTTTTGATATGATTTTTGTTTTAACCTTCGAGAAGAATTAAGCAACGATAATCAAACGGAAAGTGATCCCAAATGAAATAGAATTCCAGCACGCTTCTGTCAGTCCTCAGAAACAAATTTCATATATGAGAGAACCCTAATTTACTTATTAGTGCACAGGGATTTTTCGAAATTACCCAAACAAGCCCCAACGTTTTGAATTAAACAGGCCTTTAGTCTTTTCAATTAAAAGGGGCCCGTATCCCGTCCATTAATTAGTGAGTAATAGATGAAATTAGTAAGCATCGTTTGATTATAAAGATGAAATAAAATCTTGTTAAAATATTATTTTTAATATTATTATTTGAAAATTAAAAAAATTAAACTATTTGTTATATTTTTATAGAAGTTTAAAAAAGATATAATAATTAGATGAGATGAGATGAAATAAAATAATCTGTGTAATCAAAACCAGGTATAATATTCTAGAACACGAAATTATACCATAATTATGTTTAGAATTGGTAATAACTCAAAAATGTCAACAGGCAATTATCACTACCACGGTACAGCTAAAAAGTTGCACATTTTTGTCGTGTGCGTATATGTCCCAAAGATTGGAACAAGAACGTCTATAAATCCAAGGAGGGAACCAAAAACATAACTTCCTCAATCAAAACTCGACATTAGCTTTGAACTGAATCGAATCCTCTAAAATGTAGAAGAAATCATCTCGCTAGGGGTCCGCCTCTGGAAACCTGCACGCGCATTCATCCGCCAGTGATCAAAATGGCATATATGAAGCATATCTGAAATTCAGGTGGCACTATACCAAATTCAGATTCATAGGGCAAGACAGACACATAACCATAGATTACAGGTGTTGAAAGTGTCTTATGGAACCCATTATCAAGAATATAATTACCATATGAAAAGGCAAGCTCAAATATGGAACTCGGCAAACCTCATGATGGCTAGGTTCTAATCTGAGACCATACACTATATCACAAGATCACGCGCATATATCTATGCAAATGAAGCGCCCAAAAAAACCCAGAGACAAAGTCTTAACTCAGGGTGCTCCTTATGGAGCATTGTTTCGGCCCACCACTTGCAAAGTGACTGAATTTCACAAACCAATCCTAAACTTTCAGTATCTTGAAATATAGACTACCTTGAAAGAATTGATTTGGGAGATATGAAGAATGGGGCAAGCTGCATATCAGCTTCCATTTTGATGTCCGGCAAGATAGGCTTCCAACTGTCCTGTTGCTGCCAATATGAGGCCTACATTAAAAAGTTAACTTGAAGTGAGATAGGAGATATAAAATATGTCATATATTTGCTATATTTATATTCTATTATAAAAGACAGCTATTTGTGTTTAATGGCTACACTATATTTGTGTTCTTGAGTTTTATGATAGATTAGGCTTGGTTCATTTAATACCTAAAAATAGAGCTGATGGCCTCCCGGGCCGTGATTTGAATTCTGGATGAAATTGCACTCCTACATAGAAGGGATGATCTGGAAGCTCTAAAATCTGAGAAATACAAGAGAAAAATTTGAAGTTTAATGCTCAGAATCATATGGAATCGGAGAAGTTGACTTCTCTGCAAAAACACAATCAATTTGATAAACTTAAGCTCCGTAAAAGGAAGGGGGAGAGGCACAACCCCATGAGCTCCAATTCAGGCATCAAAAGTAAATGACCACAACAAAAACAAAATAAAATTCTTTTAAACAACAGAATAAAATTGTCTAATTTAAATCAATAATGAGAAATTCTCCATTTCATATAAGATTAAGCTCATCTAATTATCACTTAGCAAGAAAACCCACCTCCATCCGCTTTCCACTATCATCTTTCCCAACAAATTTGAGGCCAGCTTCTTCTAAATTTCCAATAACTTCAGGATTCACCTGCATCAGGCGATTGTTGAAATATCACCATTTATTTAGGGTAAAAGCCTAACAAGATGTTTCCTGCTGCAGCCATATTTAAAAACTAACCTCATATCTGTGCCGATGCCGTTCATCCACATACTCCGAATTGTGGTACCTGGCAATCAGGAAGGAACAAAAATGCAGGCGTGCATGATTGTGGATGCTAATAACAAACCAGGTCTACAGACAGAATATGTGACTCGCATTGGAATTTCTTATAAGCAGTCCTAGTTCCATGAGATAGTTGACTGACTGGTTAGAAAAGCTACAGAAATGGGTCCAAGAACACATATTTTCACAAAATGAGCCCTCATGTCACAGCCAAATATGCGTGGTAGCAGAGTAGCCGACCAGGAAGTTATTAAGAACTGTTAGCCGCAGCACTAGACCAACTCAGCTAATTGTTTCAGATAAATTTATCCTTCATCATTTTCTAGCAGTCCATACTTGTCCACAAAATCGCAGATAAGTTTATTAGTTCATAAATTGATATCCTTCAACCAATAGAACTAGTATATGACTACTGGACAGGCCAGCCTCATATGACTATTTGTCATACCAAATTACCTGATTGTACATAATCTAATTGTCCAAGCATTGACATAAAATGGAAGTGTCATCTGTAAAGAAACTGTGTATTTTCATAGAAGTAATTGAGCTATCAAATTAAATTTACAGAGACAGGCAGCTAATTTTGGGTAATTTCTGAAATAAAAATTTAAGAAAATCACATACAGTTTTGAAGTAATACAATCAGGCGTCTGGAATAGTGTTCTTCGAGATCCCAGTCTCATCGTGCTTCCCATATGAGTTCTTGAGCCCTAGATGAATTGATGACACAGACTAAATGCAGTATGCATCACAAAAGGTACTGAAACAACCTCATGACAAATGTATACCTCAGGCATGAAAATTACAACAGGATTTGGTGTCTGATCGTCAAACTCTGTGCTGTTTGCGCTTTTCAAATCCAAAACCTAGAACCATGTAATTAAAGAAGGGATCATATAAACCATAAAATGACAGGAAAGATACTGAAAGAAATGTCACTTACAGATCTAGCAAACTCAATGACAGAAATCTGCATGCCCAAGCAAATCCCAAGATAAGGAACATTATTCTCCCTAGCATACTTTGCAGCCAATATCATACCTCTCACACCACGATCTCCAAATCCACCAGGAACCAAGACACATGCTGCATTCTGAACATGCAAGTTTTGTCAAAACCAATTCTAACTATATATTCGTATCAAACACACCCTCCTTTCCACATCTTTTACATATCCAATATACTTGAGACAGCTTTGTTGCAATGTTACAGCCCTAAAACGCTTATAAGCAAATTATGTTTCAAAAAGAATAAGAAAAGTAGCATTGATGTATCATGTTACAGTCAAGTTAGCCCAGATCAATTGTGGGTCTACTCATCCCATATCACATATGATTATTTGAATCGACCCTTTAGCGAAGAAGCAGTGTGAAACCAGCCCCATGAGATGAGGTATACTGGAAACCCCATTGCTATTCTAAGATGTCTTTCCAGAACTGGGTAATTGTGGACAGATGGAACTACCGGACAAGGATTTCTGTCATGAAACCCTACGCTTGGTAGAGCAACTTTGCCTAATATCCAGACCAAGAACCACTTTCCCTTACATGACTGGTTCACTGGTTTAGGTAATATCCAAACCAGGGCATGACACTCCATGGTCGGATTTGCACATTTCAATCTTCCTATTTTAGAAGTGGTGAACAAAACCACATTTTTGAATTCAGAGAGAGATGTTCCATCCTGGAAGGAAGCCAAAGAATGTGAAAATAAAGAATAATAATAATAATAATAACAACAACAACAACAACAATAATACCAACAGCAACAACATTTCAAAGCGGAGATTACCCTCAAAGTCTTCCACGCAGCAGTATGTGCCTCTGGTGTCTGTATGAGGAACAAAAATTTCAAATAATACCAAGTTTTCACATAGAAAAAAAAAATATTGCACAAATGCAACTTCTAATGGATGAGTACCGATTTAGCACTATCCTCTTCAAGGTCAGAAGCTGCAATCCAATCAATTGATGGCTTCAAAGAACATGCAATGCAGGCATGAAGAAGGGCCTGCAAGCCAAATCAGGCACAAAAATAAGGAAATTCAACATGATGGAAATATTATTTTGAGATCAATTTTTAATTAGGAAGTCATTAAGAGCATCTAGCTTTTTAATCAGATTGGCCATCATAATGCAATAACAAAAGAACAATTAGGCATTCATTCTCCAGAGTATCATTTAGAAAAATTAAGAAAAATTCATGTATGGGCCACTATAGAGCTGTAATTGTATTAATGAACTCAAATATGAATAAACCATAACCCATACAACAATGACAATAATAATAAAACCAAAACATTGGAGCAGTTAGTATCTATTTGATCAAATAAACCATCATAAAGGAATTACTTCGTGAATGATCCACCATTCTTGTGCTATGATATAATCCCCTCTTCCCTGTAAGGAAACTTCCCGAGGGTGCGGTGCACAGGAATGGGGTTTACTCTGCATGGGTGGGTCCGAAGGACCTTGCCTTGGAGAAGTTCCCCAACATTTAAAAAAAAAAAAAAGATATAATCCCCTCTATAGTTAACAAGCAGTGGATAAATGCAGGGAAAACCAAGCCAACATGACCAAGCAGCTCTTCTCTGTATGAACACACTACATGATTACTTTTACAAATTTTTACTGATAACTTTCCAGGCTCTGCATATGATATGTCCACCCATTAAATAAAATCAAGCATGGAAGTAAAGGGAATATCAGACCTTCACAACAGACAGATATGAATCTGATAGGCCAACGTACTTTCCAACCAATGCAATCCTCACCTGCAATCATCAGCAGGTTATGATTTTCAATGAACAAGAGAACCATTCAAAGAAAGCATTACAACTGCCTGTAAGAATACTAACAGATTTAGTAAGATTGTCAAATGTCTCGGCCATCCTGGTCCAGTCTTCTAAAGCAGGAGGTATAGCCAGGCTGAAACAAAACTTTAATAACAAGTTAAAGTAAATCAACCTTCGTGCATTCAGTATATTTCTTCCAAATCAGGGGCACCTTTAGCTTCATGGAGTGGAATAATATTAATTGTTGAAGTAGCTATAATCTATGCTTTCCCAAGTATACAAAAGCTTGAGTTTATCGAAATCAAACATGTGTAGGTTCCCTTCATTTCATTACACGCTTGAAAAACTTTTAATATGCTGAGGTTAATTAACACTACAATGCCGTGATCATAACTCTGGAGGAGAGGGGTTGTGAGGAATTAGAAGGGAAACTTACTCTAAGTTTAGCTGCTTTAGAATTGAGTGATGAGCATTTTGGTTCTGAAACAGCAATAAATTTCAAACATCCCAAAAAGACAGTATTAGACGCAATATACTAGAAGTAAAAGTGAGTTAGTAGCATCAAAGAACTATATGAACCCACCCTAAGTAAAAGAGGAACGTGCCAAATGTTTGGAACATCATGGATATTGAGAATATTACCAGCCTGCAAGAGACCATTAGGACAGTGTAAACAAAAAGAGAGTTCTTTTGAGAAATCCACTGAGAAAACTTCAGCAACTTACTGGAACATGGCAAAACTGCGAAAGTTTCTCCTTGGTACTTCCCAACAGAGGCTACAATATAGTTAAAAATAATCTATTTTCAATATCATCAAACTTTCATTTAAAGTGAAAAATAAAAAATAAGCACTTAAATAAAAAATTACAAATCAGATCCATGACTGCTGAAGTATGAATGAAGAATTACTTATCAAAAAAAGTACAAAGAAGAATTACTAATTGTAATTCAGATCAATGACTGCAAGTACAAATGAAGAAATGGATAAGAAAATTCAAAATAACTGTTGCTGAGACTTCCAATGTCTTTCAAGAACAGCTTAATGTATACATCACACAAGCAAGGTACAAAATCAGAATTGAAAAGATCCAGGACAATATAAAACTTTGATCCCACAGAAAGTGATAAATTATACAGCTATCAAGAAAGTCATATCCCCAAAATGAAGTTCACAACTCATTTTCACACTAAGCCTTCCCAAACTACAATGATAAGCGAGTCATCTGTGAGTCAGCTGCTTGCAACCACCTGACTAGGATGAAGTGTGCAAGTAACTTTTAAATAGGTTGACTAAAAAGGTTTTCAAGCTAAAGTCCTTTTCCTTCTCTCCTGTTAGATGATTCTGGGGCTGTATATGTTCCAATAATGCATGCCCTCATCTGCATGAGATTTCAAGAGAGATGAAAAAAAATACCTGAGCAGAGCGACATGCTAACAGATGAGGAGTCAAGCCTAGCGCTCTCAGTTCACGAACACTATGTTGTGTAGGTTTCGTTTTCTACACCACAAAACACATCGCATTTAACTTCAGGGAGAGGGAAAGGGGGGAAGATGTGAGAGAACACAAAGTACTATGTTCAGGAATAAAATAAACTATGGTCTCCACATTTCAATCAAATATGTGAAACAACTAAAACTTTGCAAATCTCATATGCAGGCTATGGAGTATTACTTGCTCTCCAACAACGCCCAGTACTGGTATCAGGCTCACATGAATGAGGCAGAAGTTCTCTTGACCTGAGCATGCAAATCAAATTAGCACAACTCTTTCTGAACACGAGGAAAACTCACAAGAAGAGTGGACAATAAGTGAATACCGGGAACAATTTGTATAGCTAATAGTCATAACAAATTGTGAGCGCCAATTCAATGGACATAATGAACAGCATTGCACATTAGATAAAAGCTGATTGTACTTGACCTATTACTGTTATGCTTATAATGTATCAGGGCAGATTTTTCATTAGTTGAACCTGTAAATAAAATCGACCTTACCAACTGAAAAGGACAGTTGTCGCAGAGCCTCAATGAATGGCATCGATTCAATGTCACCTATTCAAAAGATATAAATTATCTATTGCGAGTAACTTTAACAACAGAGAGTTCATATTCAGCACAATAGATGCTCTTGGTTTTGAATAGCTTCTACCTACTGTCCCTCCCAACTCTATCACACAAACATCTGCAGGACCTTCTTTTCCATCAACAGGAATGACAGCAACCGCTTCAATCCAATTCTTAATGGCATCTGTGATGTGTGGGACCACCTGGAATCCACTCAAAAACATGGAAAGGTTTAGCTCATTGTGATCTCTCCATGCTGGCAAATTAAGAGGCCTACTTCACTAACTCAACATGGCCCACCTGGACAGTCTTCCCAAGATAATCGCCTCTCCGTTCCTTATCAAGGACAGACTGATTGGAAATGGACAAACACGGTTATTGTAAAATGCACAGAGACTTTATAAAGTTAAAAGATCTAGTATTAAATTAAAACCTGGTATATCTTTCCAGTGGTAATGTTGTTGTCTCTTGTAAGTGTCAAATCTAGGAATCGCTCATAGTTACCCAGGTCCAAATCAACCTTTTAAGAGACCAAATAACAAACTTATTATTCCATGACTAAATTAGTTTTATGCCACCTATATTAATCAATCATTCTATCCCGTACTTTATGTGCTTTATGAACTAATAGGCATAAATATTTTAAAGAAAAAAAAGTAGACCTCTCCACCATCGTCAAGAACAAAAACCTCCCCATGTTCAAAGGGAGACATGGTACCAGCATCAGTGTTCAAGTATGGATCTGCAACCAATCAATTATCGATATTTAGATGCATAAGATATTTTAGAATTGCTCCAAACATTTCGAACATTTTTTCCCATTACGTTCCATCAAATTCGAAATAACAAATGAAGATATATATATGGAGAGAGAGAGAGAGAGAGAGAGTACCAACATACATATGCTTCTATGAGTTCGTTTATAAACAGAAAAGTTATACGCATACAGACACATAAGTGACACCCTAAAAGCCAATCATTTGAAATAATTAAAAGGAAACGAACCAAAGTACAACTAACTATGAAGTTGAAATAAGTAACGAAGAGACCTTTAATTAAGTTGAATCCAATCATATCCCAGTCAACAGAACATAAAAAGTCATAAAACCAACCACTCCAAAATTTAGAACTACACCTTCAAACAGTTTAATTCATTCCTTGGCCATTATGGATAATGATAAATAAGAAGAATAAATCATACAAGCCTGAAAAGCATACTCAAAATTAATCAACTTTGTATCAGATATGGGTTAATGTAAAGTACCAATTTTGATGGAAGTGACGCGAAGGCCACAGGCTTTAAGGACGACGCCAACGCTGCTGGCAGTGACGCCTTTGCCCAGCCCACTCACCACTCCTCCAGTCACCAAAACGTACTTCATTTCCGCTCTCTTACCTTGGGTGTCCGCTTTTGTATGCGTTTGTGCTTTTAGTCGCAGACGTAGTGTTTGTGTTAATGACTGAGACGGAAAAGTCTGGCGGCCAGAGAACACGCCCGAGGCGGAGGCGACGAGTTGGTGGCTTTTGGACGGTGGCGAAGTCGCTTTTGGATTTTCCGAAGATCTAAATGAGGAGACTGCTATTCTTAAACCTCTACGATTTCCGTACAAAAGACGTGGTCTAGGAAGGCTATACCTTGTTGTCAAGTAGTCTATGTGCCTCCGTATTGCTGCCATCTCTTTCCCCAAAAGCATCTTTTTTTAGACTCTCGCATGTCACTTTATGTGATCTCTCGAAAATAATAATATATGCAAATTCATAAAAGTAAAAGAAAAAGATTACACATTCGCGTAAACTTATATATATGAAATCTTTACAATTTTAAATCTTTAAAATCTTTACAATGTTCTTTTAAAGGATTTAGTTTCTTCATATGACACGTCCATTTCTAGTATCTAATTCCTTTTGTCCACATTAACCTTAAGTTTTCTAACACGGTGAACAAAATAAAGAAAGATAAATATTTTAGTCACAAAAATTCATATAAAATAAATTTATAAATTAACTTTATTTAATGTAGCACATTAAATTATAAAATAAATCTAACTTATCATATAAAATTACGTCAATACATAAAATTTCTTTATGACTATGACCATACAACTTCCTAAAATTATTGAATTTGTAATCTTTTTAGCAATGGTCATCAGTTCAAAATATATTTTTTGTTTCTTTGCTCCCTTCTTTTCTTTTTATTGACTTTAATTATTATTGTGGAATCACACTAATGAATAAAAAGTGGGTCTAATCTTTAGGGATGCGGTAATATCTCTAAAAAGTTCTCAAAAAGATTTATTGCCATTATTTTTAGGATGGAATAGAATAAGACTCTTTTATCTTATTATTCTTATAGTGATTTATTCTTATCTTCTTATTTAAATTATATCTTCTTTTGTTGTATGTTTGGTATCGCAAATAGATTTTTTTTTATTATTATTAATGCTATGATTGACTTTATGCAGAGTGACTAAGATATAATAATTTTGAGTAATTCTATATGTACTTGAAATTTTATATACAACATTATATGTATATGACTAAGCTATTTTGATCCCTTACTATAATACCAATCACAACTTTGCTATGGCTGTTATCAACAGCAACATCCTAATTAATCTTGAATACATTCTCAGGAGGAAGCACTATTTCACAGTCTTAGTAAGATTTCTGCATTACAAGCATCGAGTGAGGAGACTTCAACTCAAATAGATCCTCTGCAGCCTACTTCAACATTGCATTTAGATGCATAATACATTTTGAATACAAAGTTGTTCCTTCTCTATAATATTCTTCTAAATACCACATCAAACTCCTCCAAGATATCCTGTTCAACACTACTTCACATTAATCCCCACAAGTCCTTGAAGAACAACTCGGAATAAGAGCATTTTTGCAACTCTTTGGAACATTGGCCCCAAATGTCTTGAAATGCTGGACAACTCCATAATGCAAGAGTTACAGACTCCTCTCCCTCTATACATAAAGGACAATTGAGATTCTCCACTACCTTTCTCTTGAACAAGTTGAGGGTGGTAGGGAGACATTCTCTACATGCTCTCCACAAAAAGGTCTTATACATTGGGAGAATGTTAAGCTTCCAGATAATAAACCACACCTTGCTACCACCCGTACTAGTTGAAGATTGGCTCCTGGTCTTCTCGATCGGTTCTTTTGTCAAGTGGTAAACACTTCAAAATATGAATTTGCCATACGTTGCACATTTCCAAATCAGTTTGTCAAGGATGTTATTGTAGCTTAGAGATTTTTATTTTTATTTTTATTTTTTAGTTGCAGCTTCCTCCTTCAAGAATATGTCATCATCAATTGAGGGGCTCCACTACCTGGTATCGACATCAATTAGCTTATCCACTATTGCATGTTCTACCAGCCCTTTAACCACACTATGAATTATGGAAGTGGAAGTTTGTGGAAGCCACTTGTCTTGCCAACTCTTAATACTTTTGACATTCCCTAGTCTCCAACTTGTGCCTTTGTCCATTATAAACTTGCAACCATGATGCTTATCCAACACATGTATGAGGGTCTTTTCCCAAGTTTAGCGTGCATAAAAAGAAGTCTTTAGAAAATATTTCAATTCAAGTACTTGAAATGCTAGAGACTGAGGGTTTTGTAATAAACGCCAACCTTCCTTAGCAAACATGGCTAGATTAAAACCCACTAGATCTCGAAAGCCCATCCCTCAAATTGACTTGGCTTTTCCCATAGTGTTCCAAGAGATTCAATTAATTTTTCTCTCTTGATCTTGTTGTCCCCATCAACAATTGTGCATGATGCCATTAATGTTTCTGATCAAGTTACTTGGGAGTTTAAAGATTCCCGTACAATAAGTAGGAAGAACTTGCACCACTGAATTCAATAAGGAACTCCTTGCTTGCTTGAGAGAGACTTTTAATTTTATTGCAGCTAATCCTGAGTCTTATTCTGTCTAGTATGTTTTCAAAGGACAAAGTTCGAAATTTCCCCCGCCAAAGTGGGCAATCCAAGGTATTTCTCAAATGGCACAAGCAACTCTTGAGCTTCTTTACATGTGTTTCTGCTAAACTAGATAGAAGTTTTCTCTTGATTCAATCTCTGTTCAGATGCTCTTTCATACATGCTAAGTAGATAAATCATTCTACTCCACTCAAGAGAGCTTCCTTTATTATGTAGTTGTATAAAAGTTCAGATGTAAAAGCAGTAGCTTTATCATTTTTAAATTCTAAATGATTATATAATAGAAAATTCGATTCAATGATGTGTTAAATCGCAAGAAGTAATTATTAGAAATATTAAGTCTACAAAAATAATTGTACGAAAGACAGTCATAAATTAACCTTTCAAGTGATAAATTTAATTATAAAACTATTTTTATTTTAATATAAAATTAATGAACGACCTAAAGGCTCTTCAATTTTTAGGATAATATTTTCTAACTCGATGGGTAAATTATTTCTCATTTAAAAGGAAAATAAAATAAGTGGACAAGGTATTTAGATCACCAATTTCAAAAAGATAAAAATGATATTCATAAAATTATCTTATAGCTTATTTTAGAACCACTAATATAATAATGTCATTATAAACAACGTATTTCACACCACTAGACGAAGTTACACGATTGACCTGCAATGAGAGAAGAACGGCGGGTTGGGTGTCCAGGGGACACTCCAATGCTAACAATAATATACTGCATAGTCCACTTTTGACAACTTTTGTTAATTAGTCCACTTTTGATAGATTTTGTTAATTAATGTTGGTTAGCTACTTAATTATAAATTAGGGGTACAATTGGTGCATAGACTCAAGCTTGAAATAATCTAACCCATTTGGTTATATTAAAACCATCTGAACTAAAACCTATCCTTCTTTCTGTTCATCTTCTAATTGAGCATAACAAATCATAAATCAAGAAAATAAAATATTTGCAAAGGTCCCTAGAGGTATGAATTGCAAACTTGTCAACATAGAATGGAATAATAATATATTGAATAAAATATGTAAAGCAGAGATAGTATAACACTCTGAAATATGAAAGAGGGTACTGCATATTTAAAAAGTCTTAGGGAAATCTAAGAGTTAGCAAAAACATTATAAAGAGCCTTATCACCAAAATTCTCATTGTCGGAGCAATACTCAATTCGTTCAAGGTGGATTCTCATTGTCTACCCAACTCCTATATTTTAATACATATTTTCAATATATGAAAATCAAAACAATTATAACAGTGGGATGATCTGAATATGGAACTATGTTAATAGATCTAGCTGTTATTTCCCTAAGTAAAACAAATACAAATCCACCTTGCCAAATAAAAATACTAAAAAGACAAATGTGATAGCAAGGAAAAGGTAAAAAGTTTATGGTTTAAAGATTCTTTAATGAGGGCTAGACACTCTCCAAGGGATATAAAATCTTTCCAAAAACAATATGATAGGTAAATTATTTAGAATAGAAAATCAATTACTTTCATATTAGGTGGTACGTTTGCCATCAAAAGTCAAGAGGTGAAAAAAAAAATCATAATAGCACAAATAATAGTAGCAGTATTTAAGTAGCAAGATTATCTTCCATTAGAGTGACAAGAATACAAGAACTAAGCATGGCAACTACTTTAAGTAATAAATTAGCATAAAGAATCAAACAATGAGAATATCCACAATTTGTGTAGATTCAAAGCCATTTTTCATTTCCTATAAGCATTTTAGTCGAGAAAAACATAGACAACTTTTAGTCCAATTGTTTTCTATCAAGTGCTTCAATTAGTCCAAATGAAATGATGAGGGTAATGAAATGGAATATCAGATCTAAGTCTAACGAGTGCTTCAATTGACCTTCTAAAGTAGAAACACCTCAAAATAAAATGGAGGAGGACATCTGATATAATAAATACAATTTATAACAAAAACAGAAATCACCTTTCCACTAAGGCTAGTTGACTTAAATATAATGTCATTTATTGCATAAAGAATTCTCTTAAAGCAAAATAGTATACCAAATTTGTTGTAGTGATGCATTGCATGAATAAAAATAAGACAGAAGAATAGTGTCTACCTAACAAAACTTTGCATCCCCAGTACTTCGTTTGCATCTTTTGTTATTACTTTGAGCTCCTTCAATGAGTATGGGTGCTGATCTAGGTCCTTTATATCTTTTATATGATTTAAGAATGTTAAGCAAATACAGATAATAAATTTTTCAGAAGGAACTGCCTTGCAAAATTAGGTACAGAAAGAACTTCAAATTCTTTCCAAAATTAGATGAGGAATTATATAATTGGTCTGTATACATCTTATTAGAAGAATGATGTTCAAAAGAAAGTGGAACATAAACAAACTTCATTGTAAAGTTCAAAACTGAACAAAAAGGTTTAACCTTTTTACCTAATACCTCAAGCATTCAATATTGCAATGTTTAGGTGATGATCAAGCACTATCGCATTTGCATCTATCCATTAAGAAATTCAGCACATAAATTTTTCTTAAAAAAAAATTGTTTCATTGATAACTTGAAGTTCTATAAATGCACCAAACAGCCATGCCATTATACATTTCATGGTATCTCACAAGGAACTAAAACCAACACAAGCTCAAAAGCAACATGAACGCAAAAAACAAAAAAAAAATAAAAAAAAATCAATGTGTGGAGCCAAATCCAATGCCAAGCAAATTTTACACAATTATATCATCATAAATTACACAGAAAATCATTTTCCCTTTTCCATTTCCACTTCCAAATTATACAGAAACAAACTCATAAATAGAGAAGACAATGAGGAAAAATAGAGATGCTTATCATATCTCTCGAAGAGAGAGAAGGAAAAGCCATGTAGTGTGCTACTAGTGTGGGAGTTGGGTGAGGAGTGTGACTTTAACGGCATGCTAAGACTTGAGAGACTCTAGGAGAGAGAGAGAGAGAGAGAGAGAGAGAGAGCGAGAGAGAGAGAGAGCTGTGGAGGATAGGATTTCTTGAAGGACAATGAAAAAGGATGATTGACTGCGTGAGGTTGCACGCGCGGGGAGGGGAGGATTACCAAAGGCAGGTGCTACTTAAGTAGCACCTACAAAATATTGTAGGTCCTTAAACTGGATCGAGGATTTTGCATGAAATGACAAATATTGTTAACAGCATAGGAAATATCAGGGCGTGTCAAGGGAGATATTGTAGTGAACCAACAAGGCGCCGATAATAGCTTGGATTAGCTAGGGGGACTCCCTCATTAGCAGTCAACGACGTACCAGAGGCCATAGGAGTGGAGACTGGTTTCGCACCATTCATACCAAATTTCTGAAGTAGAGAAAGTAGATAGCGAGTCTGAGTGACAGTGATGGTCGACTCATCTCGTGTAATTTGTAGGCCTAAAAAGAAATGGACATCGCCAAGATCCTTCATGTGAAAAGCAGTAGAGAGATGAGAAATAAAGCTGCTGATTTTTGAAGGAGAGCTCCCTGTTATAAGTATGTCATCGACATAAATTAAGAGCACAATTATATTTGATCCTTGACGTCGAGAAAACAAGGATTGATCATAGGGACATCGATGGAAACCCATTTGTTGAAGATAATTACTGAACTTCATATACCAAGCTCTTGGAGCCTGTTTTAAACCGTAAAGAGCTTTATGCAGTTGGCAAACATGATGAGGATGAGATGAGTCTTCAAAACCAGGTGGTTGAGATAAATATACACGCTCTTGTAAATCACCATGAAGAAAAGCGCTGCTTATATCAAGTTGTTTAATTGACCATCCTTGAGACAAACCAAGGGTGAGGATCAATCGGATGGTACCATGTTTAACCACTGGACTAAATGTTTCATCATAGTCCAAGCCAGGAAGTTGTGTGAAACCACGGGCCAGGAGTCGAGCTTTATACCGTTCAATTGAGCCATCATATCGTGTTTTAATTTTAAACACCCATTTTCTGCTAACCAAGTTCATGTCTGGTCTTCGAGGCACCAAAGTCCACGTGTTGTTGCTATGAAGAGCATTAATTTCAGCTTGCATGGCTTGCTGCCATTTTGGATCAGTGAGAGCATGCTTATATGTTCGAGGCTCTTGTGGTTGGTTTGCAAGATCTGCAAGAAAACATGCAGGTACTGGATGTCTTGAAGAGAGGAAAACATTAGGCTTTAATGAACCTGTTTGAGCCCGTGTGATCATGTGATGAGTGCGACGTGGAGCAGCTTGTGAGATGTCCTCAATTGTTGGAGAAGACAATTCGGAAGCATCCTGAAGAATAGTGTGAGTAGGAAGCTCCTGGCATGATACGGACTGAGGCATTGAGGCAGAGTGTTGGGCAAAAGGAGATGATGGATGCTCATGGGCAACACGAGTGGCAGCTGCAGGTAAAGAATTCGATGGAAGAGATTGCAAAGCAGCAATTTGAAGAGGCCTGGGAAGATCTATATATTTTGAAGGCATGAAAATCAGTTTTAGTGGACCCCTGTGTAGACTTAAATGGGAATGTGAATTCATCAAATCTTACATGCCGAGATATATATATGCGACCTGTTTGCATGTCTAAACATTGATACACTTTGTAATGTGGAGAGTAGCCCAGAAACACACAACGGATGGATTTATAGTCCAGTTTGGACCTTCCAAAAGGAGTAAGTAATGGGTAACATGCACACCCAAAGCCTCGTAAAAGAATATAGGATGGTGGTGATCCAAAAACAAGTTCATAAGGAGACTTGTTAGCCAGAATAGAAGTTGGAAGCCGATTGATAAGAAATACTGCAGTGGTAAATGCAGCTGTCCAAAATCGTGGCGGAATGGAGGCATGTGCCATTAACGTTAAACTAGTGTCCACAATATGCCGATGCCGACGTTCGGCCAACCCATTTTGCTCTGGTGTCCCAGGGCATGATAATCTATGAATAATGCCATGGGCTACAAAATAATCTTGTAAACTTTGGTTAACATATTCGCCGCCACCATCACTTTGAATTATTTTTACACGAGTATTGAACTAGTTAACCATTCGCTGAAGAAATGCAGGAAATATAGTGGCAACATCAGATTTACGAGCAATAGGAAAGTGCCATATATATCGAGAATATTCATCGACAATGATTAAATAAAATCGAAACCCATCATAAGAGGGGATTGTAGCAGGTCCCCACACATCGGTGTGAAGAGTATGTAAGAAGGTAGTAGCATAGGTCTCTCGAGAGCTAAATGGTAGTTTGGTTGATTTACCCAAAACACAACTTTCACAAAATTCAACATTTTTATTCAGAAATGGTAAAGATAAAAGTTGAAGAATTCTAGCTTGAGGATGTCCAAGCCGAGCATGCCACAAGTTGCTAGGTACTTTAGTTGAGAGTAGACCAACTGGAGAATTTGAATGTTGTCGGAACTGGATTGGATACAAGCCATCAACCATTGAGCCCTTAAGTAGCACCTGCTTCGTCCTTATGTCCTTAAGAAGAAAGCCCCAAGGATAAAATATAAAATAACAGTTATGTTTCCTTGTAAGTTGAGAGATAGATAGCAATTTCTTTTTAATATCAAGAACAATAAGAACATGATTGAGCTTGATATTAGTAGCAGGTAGTGAGACGTGTCCAATACCAGATATGGGTAAACCATTTCCATTGCCAACCATAACAGAATCATTTCCAAGATAAAAATGAATACCTTGTACTTCACTGGTATCATATGTCATATGATGATTTGCACCAGTGTCGGGGTACCAGGTGTCCTCTGGAGTATCGGCAACTTGGAGTGCGGCAAAAGCTTTGAATTGTTCTGTTTCCTCATCTGAGGCAAAGCATCCATCTGCTTTATGATTGGGGCCTCCACATCGAAAGCAAGTTATGCCCCCTCGTCCACGAGTAGAGCCACGTCCACCACAATTTGTGAATGTTTGAGAACGAGTTCCAGAATTACCTCTAGTTGAGCGTGAAAAACGAGCATCTTTTTGTTGGGATTGAGAAGTAGTTTGGTTGGGTGGAATATTACGACCACGAGAACCATGAGCTCCACGAGACTTTGTATTGGTTTTGCCACGGTTTGTGTAAAATGCAACATTAGGAGAAGTCACTCGTGCTGCTTGAAGACGAATTTCGAAATCACGTAATTTGCCGATGACCCCTTCAAGAGGTGGAAAAATATCCCGAGCATTTAAAGCTGCTACTATAGGATCAAACTCAGATCCTAAGCCTCGAAGAATACATATGATGAACTCACCATCATCCATTGGCTTACCGGCACCTCGAAGAGACAAAGCTAGAGATTTAGCCTTGTGCAGGTAATCCTCTAAAGAAGAACTGCCTTTGTTGAGCGACTGCAACTCGCGCTTGAATTTTGTAGGTGCTACTTAAGGACCTACAAATATTGTTGACGAAGCACCTGAACTAGATCGAGGATTTTGTAGGTACTTAAGGAAAGTAAGTAAGTAGCACCTTGTAGGTACTTTAAGGACGAAGCAGGTGATACTTAAGGGCTCAATGGTTGATGGCTTGTATCCAATCCAGTTCCGACAACATTCAAATTCTCCAGCTGGTCTACTCTCAACTAAAGTACCTAGCAACTTGTGGCATGCTCGGCTTGGACATCCTCAAGTTAGAATTCTTCAACTTTTATCTTTACCATTTCTGAATAAAAATGTTGCATTTTGTGAAAGTTGTGTTTTGAGTAAATCAACCAAACTACCATTTAGCTCTCGAGAGACCTATCCTACTACCTTCTTACGTACTCTTCACACCGATGTGTGGGGACCTGCTACAATCCCCTCCTATGATGGGTTTCGATTTTATTTAATCATTGTCGATGAATATTCTCGATATATATGGCACTTTCCTATTGCTCGTAAATCCGATGTTGCCACTATATTTCCTGCATTTCTTCAGCGAATGGTTAACCAGTTCAATACTCGTGTAAAAATAATTCAAAGTGATGGTGGTGGCGAATATGTTAACCAAAGTTTACAAGATTATTTTGTAGCCCATGGCATTATTCACAGATTATCATGCCCTGGGACACCAGAGCAAAATGGGTTGGCCGAACGTCGGCATCGGCATATTGTGGACACTAGTTTAACGTTAATGGCACATGCCTCCATTCCGCCACGATTTTGGACAGCTGCATTTACCACTGCAGTATTTCTTATCAATCGGCTTCCAACTTCTATTCTGGCTAACAAGTCTCCTTATGAACTTGTTTTTGGATCACCACCATCCTATACTCTTTTACGAGTCTTTGGGTGTGCATGTTACCCATTACTTACTCCTTTTGGAAGGTCCAAACTGGACTATAAATCCATTCGTTGTGTATTTCTGGGCTACTCTCCACATCACAAAGGGTATTAATGTTTAGACATGCAAACAGGTCGCATATATATATCTCGGCATGTAAGATTTGATGAATTCACTTTCTCATTTAAGTCTACACAGGGGTCCACTAAAACTGATTTTCATGCCTTCAAAGTTCGTGCTCTTCCCAGGCCTCTTCAAATTGCTGCTTTGCAATCTCTTCCATCGGATTCTTTACCCGCAGCTGCCACTCGTGTTGCCCATGAGCATCCATCATCTCCTTTTGCCCAACACTCTGCCTCAATGCCTCAGTCCGCAACATGCCAGGAGCTTCCTACTCACACTATTCTTCAGGATGCTTCCGAATTGTCTTCTCCAACAATTGAGGACATCTCACAAGCTGCTCCATGTCGCACTCATCACATGATCACACGGGCTCAAACAGGTTCATTAAAGCCTAAGGTTTTCCTCTCTTCAAGACATCCAGTACCTGCATGTTTTCTTGCAGATCTTGCAAACCAACCACAAGAGCCTCGAACATATAAGCATGCTCTCACTGATCCAAAATGGCAGCAAGCCATGCAAGCTGAAATTAATGCTCTTCATAGCAACAACACGTGGACTTTGGTGCCTCGAAGACCAGATATGAACTTGGTTAGCAGCAAATGGGTGTTTAAAATTAAAACACGATCTGATGGCTCAATTGAATGGTACAAAGCTCGACTCGTGGCCCGTGGTTTCACACAACTTCCTGGCGTGGACTATGATGAAACATTTAGTCCAGTGGTTAAACATGGTACCATCCGATTGATCCTCACCCTTGGTTTGTCTTAAGGATGGTCAATTAAACAACTTGATGTAAGCAACGCTTTCTTCATGGTGATTTACAAGAGCGTGTATATTTATCTCAACCACCTGGTTTTGAAGACTCATCTCATCCTCATCATGTTTGCCAACTGCATAAAGCTCTCTACGGTTTAAAACAGGCTCCAAGAGCTTGGTATATGAAGTTCAGTAATTATCTTCAGCAAATGGGTTTCCATCGATGTCCCTATGATCAATCCTTGTTTTCTCGACGTCAAGGATTAGATATAATTGTGCTCTTAATTTATGTCGATGACATACTTATAACAGGGAGCTCTCCTTCAAAAATCCGCAGCTTTATTTCTCATCTCTCTACTGCTTTTCACATGAAGGATCTTGGCGATGTCCATTTCTTTTTAGGCCTACAAATTACATGAGATGAGTCGACCATCACTGTCACTCAAACTCGCTATCTACTTTCTCTACTTCATAAATTTGGTATGGATGGTGCGAAACCAGTCTCCACTCCTATGGCCTCTGGTACGTCGTTGACTGCTAATGAGGGAGTCCCCCTAGCTGATCCAAGCTATTATCGGCGCCTTGTTGGTTCACTACAATATCTCACCTTGACACGCCCTGATATTTCCTATGCGGTCAACAATATTTGTCAGTTCATACAAAATCCTCGAGACACTCATCTCATTGCCGTTAAGCGTATCTTTCGGTACCTCAAAGGTACTCTTAATATTGGCCTTAATTTTGTACAAGCTCCAGTCATTGCCCTGCGTGGTTTTTGTGATGCGGACTGGGCCGGATCCAGGGATGATAGACGTTCTACAACTGGGTTTGCTATCTATATGGGTGATAACTTGTTATCCTGGGGAGCAAAAAAGCAAGCTACTGTGTCTCGTTCCACAGCGGAAGCCGAATATCGAGCTTTGGCCTCCACCACAGCTGAACTTATGTGGTTTATGCATCTTCTGAAAAGCATCAGCTATTTAATTCCTACTCCTACATTATATTGCGACAACATCAGTGCTATCAATATGGCCAAGAATCCCGTTTTTCATCATCCCACGAAACATATCGAAATCGATGTTCATTTCGTTCGGGAACAAGTTGCTCGTGGTATTCTTTCTCTGCAACATATCTCTGGTCCACATCAAATAGCTGATATATTTACAAAACCATTGTGTGCTGCCAAGTTTCTACCGAATAGAAGCAAGCTCTTCATCAGTCCAATACCGCCTTGAGCTTGAGGGGGGATGAAGAGATACGATCTGTCAACCATGATTCTCTCTCTATGACTTCCTCACATATTTAATTCTTTACTCTGTTTTGTATACGATCTTATTTTTCATGTATAGCATAATAGGCAGTGATTATATTTCCATGTATAGCACAATAGACAGCCATGATGTTAGCTGTACATAACCGTTACTCACACCTGTAATTTCTATTTAAGATTAATACAATACCAAAGGAAAGTAAGTTAGTTTTCCTACACGCTAGAGAAAATTGCTCTGGGTCAACTCGGCAGCGAGTGGAGAAAGACGCTCAACATCGCGCATAGAGAGAGAGAGAGAGAGAGGGAGGAGAGACAATAGTTGATTGGGGAAGAAATTAAGGAAGGTAGGGATTTAATTTAAAAACTATTTCCTGCGACTACGAATCGCTGCAAATGCTCATAAAAATGGCTAAAATATTACCAATTTCAGCAACTTTTTCGTCGGTGACAACATAACCGTGAAAAAAAAAATCTCGCTACCAATTTTCTTTCCCACAAAAGTATTCCTCATCTCAAAAACCAATATGCATACTTTTTATAAGTTTATTTGTGGCAACAATAAATGGCTGCAAAAAACTTTCATTCCCTTAAAAAAAAATTCCTTCATCACTAAAAATTTAACAAATATATAATCTTATGTGCCGCGACAATACGTCGTCGCAAAACACTATTTTTTCACCACAAAAATAAGTATTTGCCACAAGATGTTACTTGTTGACGTGATCTTGTGGCAAAAGGCTCAATAAACCACTATTTGCCACAAATTTATGTTGTGGAAAAAGAATTTGTGGGAAAAGCCCACATTTATTGTAGTGTGGATCGGATTGTCTAGAACAAGGTTATAACACCCAAATGATAAAGAGATTTGATGAAAAAATTATTTAAAAGTAGCTTGTTGTGGACTAATTTAATTTTTAAAGACTAATCACACTACTAATGTGAAGATCTAGTACTAGATCAACTAGCATAAAAATATTAATAGTTAAAAAAAATATGGCTAATTTCATTCTTACAATAAGCGTGGCATTTACAAGTAGATTTATAAGAAAAATACTATGCCCGTATGAGTATTTCGTTGAAGATGAGTTACACCCATATGATTTCCTAAATCTTAATTCAAACATGAAATTTCCAATGTACCCTTGTGAATCCACAAAAATATCTAGCAATTCACTTAAACAAATTGCTTAGATCTTAATCTTGCAATTATTTAATCAAACGAATATATAAAATAAATAAATTTGCATAATATAGTGATTAGTTACGAAGGGTTTCTTTAAAGAACACTTTAAAAGTAAAATCTTATAGAACAACCAAATTCAAGAAGATCAATTTTATTAGATTAAGATTAATTACAAGTAAAGTCTTCACATTACAAAATCTTTATAATTAAACACTCTTACTTGATCAAACAAATGACCCGTTTATCTTCTACCGCTATAACAATTAGAATTTCTGACAATCTTCAATCTATTGACTCTCTTTCTGGAATATCTAATGATTGAAATCTAATCAAAGATCCTTCAAACTTGGAGCACGATCACACTCTTTGTGAGAAACAATACGGAAATTTTCCAATAAATTTTCTCACCAAAATATGCATTGAAAGTACTCTAGAAAATCTAGATATGAATCTCTACAAATCCTAACCAGTAGGATCCTTCTAAATAAACAATCTGGAAGCAATTTTAGTTTCTACTGGAGGATAAAATCTGTTGCGAAAATATCTCCTGACAGATTACTAACATTTCATGATAACTCTCTTTGTAGTAACAAATTTAAGTTCAACCTTTGCGATAACTCTTCTTTGTAGTAACAGATTTAAGTTCAACATTTTCTCTGAATGAGTAAATATATCTTCTTGATAGTTCAAATTTGAACCTGTTTCGATATCTTTATTTTAAAATTTCTCATCAAATCATTTGATATCTCTTAACTTTTTAAATTTTCAATCCAAATCACTAATAGGAGTTTGATCAACTTGCATTAGACTCTGATGACAGTCTATTGACGCACAATTCTAAAGCTCCTTATTTGATTACAAATTCGGTTTGGATAATCCTTGCTAATTTGAACTTCGTTATCTTCTTTTTGAATTCAGATTATCTCCTTTTGAATCTTATTATCCAAATAGAATTTTGACTCACAATATAACTTTGCTCACAAATTCTACTATACCAAATACTTATCTTCTCTACACTAGTAGTTTCAAATTCAAATTCTTCTTTGGATAAGATCTATTTCTTAAAACTTGAACTCTACATTTTTTATTTTCTAAAACACTTCTTAACAACCCCTAGATAAAATCAAACAGTTGTATGTAATGTCAAAGTATTTTATATTCATCCAAATTTTAAAATCAATGATAAGATAAACTCTTATTAGTTAATCACCAAGTCATATCCAAACTCATCAACTTAGGGACTTAATATTAGCCAACAAACTTTTACATTTAGAAAACAAAAATTATTTAAAAAAAAAACTCAAAAGAAAATTGGGTGATATATCAATATATGAAATTACTTTTAAAAACTTTTATAATTAAAAAAATACTATAATGAGCGTACAACTAGATATAAATCTAGAGTGTGCAAATATTGTGCATTCTTTGTGAAAAATTATGGTGTCAGCGATTCAAAAATATATATATATTTTTTTATAAGAATCACATATTTGATTATTAAGTAATATTAGGTACAAGATACAAATAAACAAGTGGCAATTTATAAGAAATGGATCAATCACACTGAAAAAGGGGTTTTTTTTTTTTACATTTTTTATGATGTGGTCTATTTTTATTTTATTTTTATAATAGAGATCAACCATGCATAATTTATCAAAGATTTGTATAAGTTATTTCTATTTTATCTATCTTTTTCAAAATAAATGTAGGAAGCTTATATACTTTAAGATGGTTAATTTCCTCGAAATAATTATCCAAATTTAAAACAAACAATAACAACACCGACCAATAAGATCATAGTTGTAAAGATAGTCGAAACATTTCACATCAGAAACATCATATGATAAACTAGCGTTTGTATTTCTGTCAAATAAACCCTTAAAAAACTTTTCTTTTGACAAATAATTTTATTCATTGAAATTTAAATACATGAAGTCTATAATATGATCAACCGATCAATTAAATATATATTGACCAACAGCTCTTATATCTCTTATAAAAAATTATTAAAAATTTGAAGAAAAATAAAGTATTATTATTATTTATTTTTAAAAATAAAGTATACTTTTTAACATTTTTTAACAATTATTTTAATAACTTTTGATCAAATATAATATAATTTTTTAGAAAGTTGTATAAAAATTATAATTTTTTTTTAAAAAATTAGCTATTCTATTAAGAATGCTATTAGATTATTTGCTATATAAATGATTATATGGGAATGCTTTATGCTATACTTTACATGCAAACCCACTCTCCTCGTTAGCTAGGCTCTCTCTCTCTCTCTCTCTCTCTCTCTCTCTCTCTCTCTCTGATTGTGTTAATTGCATGTTGCACAAGCTAGTCAGTGTACGAGTTCTCGGTTCCAACCTTATATCTCTTCTCTTTCATCCAGAATGGCTCTACTTCAAAGCCCCAGCGTTGGAGGAATCCCGCAAGATGACTTCGAGCCCCAAGATATCCTCGTATCTTTCACCGACACCAATAGTTACAGCGACGATTTCGAATCCACCTGCTCCACCCCTTACGTTAGCGCGCCCTCCAGCCCTGGCCGTGGCCACACCTCCAACCACGCCGGCTACTTCTTCAGCGCACCTGCCAGCCCCATGCATTTCGTCATCTCCTCGACTCCCTCCACCACCTATCCCTCCACCCAGCCTCTCGACATATCGTCGTTCGAGTTCGAGTCTCGGTTCTCCCCAAACGGTTCGGTAGCCGTCGGTTCAATGAGCTCCGCCGATGAGCTTTTCCTCAACGGTCAGATCAGACCCATGAAGCTATCTTCGCACTTGCAGAGACCTCAGATCTTGGCCCCGCTGCTGGATCCCGATGAAGATGAAGAGCTCGAGGAAGAAAGAGACAATACAACTTTAAAGCCGGAGCACTCAGATACAGTACTGAGAAGAGGCAGAGATCTCAAATTACGCAGTAGATCTCTGAACCGAAAAGCGAGATCGTTATCACCTATTCGAAACGCAGAGTTTCAAGCGCTTCAGCAAGAGGAAGAAGACAACGAAGACAAAATCAAACGCGTCGATGACCTTATCTTAGACTTGCAAGAAGATTTCGCAAGTGCTAAGCAAAGTGAAACCACCACCGTCTCGACCGAAACGACGCCGTCCCCGTCTGCCTCGTCGTCGAGGTCATCATCTACCGGCAGGAACTCGAAGAAGTGGACATTCTTGAAAGAACTGTTATATAGAAGCAAAAGCGAGGGAAGAGGGGGAAACAGCAGAGAAAAGTTCTGGTCATCCATATCTTCTTTAGCTCCTTCTTCGAAAGAAAAGCCGCCACCGCCGGCACCGGCTCCAGCTCCGGCTCCGAAAGAGAAAAAAACAGAGAAGCAGAAACGAAGCAGTAAGCAAGCTGGAAGACCGACCAATGGGGTTGCAGCAGCAAAGAAAAGGGTTCCGGCTCCGTCACCGCACGAGTTGCACTACACGGCGTATAGAGCGCAGGCAGAGGAGTTGAAGAAGAAGACGTATTTGCCGTACAGGCAGGGTCTGCTTGGATGCCTGGGCCTTAGTTTTAAAGGATACGATGCGTTTAATGGACTTGGAAGGGATTTGAATCCGGTCTCTTCCGGGTAGACCACAGAGGCCGTCAGATGGGTTAAGGGTTCTTCTTAATTTGTACCAATATATGTATATCTATTATACACATGCATACTGTGATGATCTGTCTCTGATTCAGTGTCTTGAGCTGCTTGTACAGTTAAGTGAGACCATATATGTTGTGATCACTATTTTGGGATCCACCTATTGTTAGGAATGAATTTAGTATTTGAATTTGTAAAAAAAAAAAAAAATTATATAAAAAAATTTTATAAATTGATGTGATTTTGTTATATTTATTTTATAATAAAATAAATTGATGATAAATTACATCAATATATAAAATTATTTTTATATAATTTATTTTTGACTTGAGCACCCATTTTCCATATATCCAAATTCCTAAGTGGGAAGCCTAACCTAGACCAATACTAGTAAGTAATATGCTAAGAACACCCACCTTTTTCTGTTTAGTTCATTGTGTTAGATATGATCTTTAAGATGTATTACTAGCTAGCTAGGAATGAAATTCATTGGATGGAAATGAGACTTGTTTTATTTTTTTCAATCTTAGTTTCTAGTCATATGTCTGTCTGATATGATCTATTTCCGCTGTTAGCGTATCTGGGATAGATTCATGGGTCCTATGGTTTTTGTTGTTTCCAATTTGGTCTGCATGGACGGTTGCTGGGATGTGATGCTTGTTTTGAGCTTTACAAAGATTGACCCACCCATCCGACCACTAGGCGCAAGGTCGCAGGCCCCATTAATGAAGTTGCATTATTTATATATATATCTCAATTACACGAGTTTTTCATTGGAATTATAGCTGTGTTTTTTGGAGTTTTGTGCAAGTACAAGATTTGTGATCTTCTATTATGTGATCAATATTGCACAATTAGGGATAACAAATCTTTAATCCGAGCCCTACAATGGTGTTAATGTAAAAATAAGGCTTTGTTTGTATTTTTAGTGAGATCATGATAAAAATTAAAAATTAAAAAAATCATTATTATAAAATATATATTTTTTTTAATATTGTTTTTATTTTAAAATTTAAAAAAATTAAAATTTATTATAGTTTAGTTTCTTGGGCAAACCATAACCCACAAGCAGAAGGTTGTGGGTGTGGGTGGGGGTGTGGTTTAGTTAGGTGAGATGTTAAGGTCTGGCTGTCAATATTAATGGACGCCCACATGGACATGAGGGCTGACTTGTTTCGTTCATGGTTTTTGTTGGGATAGATCTCACCGTTCATGACTTTGGTTTGGTTGGTTTTTATTGAACCTTTTTGGCACCTAATTATTTCACGAACTGTGTGATTATGTTTGGAAGGTTGAAAATGGAGAGGGGGTGACAATCTCGTTTTGGTACAAGACCTTCGCGCTGCTTCCCTGTTTTGGTTATTTCTTTCTATTACAACACATACTCGATCGTATTGCTATATGAATTGATTAGCTCCCGTTTGGATTGAAAAATTCGTCCCATCTCATTTTATTTATTTTTATTTTATTTTATTATTATAATATTTTCAAATTCTCAAATAAGATATAATAAACAATTAACTTTTTTAAATTCTAATATAATTTTTTTAAAATTTTAAAATTTTAAAATTTAAAATTTTAATAATATTTTATTTAATTTTTAACATTTATTTAAAATTGTCTGATGATCTCATCTTAATATCTAAATGGTGCTATGTTTGTTCAATGATGGATTTTACCATTGGCAAAGCAAAAGGCACCTGCAATCTTTGAAATCATTTTTCTCATAACCTGGAATGGAAAATATGATCAATTATCACGGGGTTTCACAAATCATCCCCTCCGTCCATTTTTAATAGTTCATACAACGACCCAATTCCATTACAAAATCCTAGCTAGGGTAATGGGTCTTTGTTACGGACAGAATGCTCATTTTCTCCTCTGGTAGCGTCATTTTACTTCATGCCCTCGCATCAGGCGCATGATAGCAGACGTTGTTGTAAGCGGCAGTGGCTCTCATAAACTTATCTTGTTTGGCATTCTTATTCTTGTTCTTTACCATTGTTATCTTCCACCGTTGACACGTACTCGTGTAGTATTTAAAACTGTTGATCGCACCCTACAATCATCAAGCCTACCTTACAACAACGGTGGGGCAAGCCTACCTTCAGATGGATGCGTACTTTGGACCAACTTACTCGAATTTTGGGGCAAGCAAACGGGATTACGTGGGAGCTCATGTCAGCTCCCGACTCCCTGAGCAAGCCAAGTCCTCAATAGTCAAGGTGAGCACTCTCGAAGAAAATGTGCTTTGCATCAAGGCAAGTACTGTTACAAGCAAAGTGTTCGGACTCTGGTCGAGCATCATGACAAGTAAAATTCTCATATCCCAAGTGAGAACTTCTGGGAGGTGAAGTGCTCATATCTCAAGCAAGGCCTCGAGCACCATGGAGAGCAACCGAGAGGCAAAATGCTCGCGCGTACCCAATGTGAGTACCACGAAAGAGGCAAGTGCTCGTATCCAAGGTGAGCACCCAAAAAGGCAAAGTACTCGCACCAAGGTGAGCACTACTAAAGCCAAATTGATTGGATCCTGATCAAGAATAAAGGCGGTTCAATACAAATTAAGGTATGAAGTTTAAATAAGCAAATTTTAATTATAATAAAGAAAAATATAAATTATTATACTAAATATTTTTTTAAAATTTTCAAAAAATGAGGCTTTATTTAAAATATTTAAATAAGACTTTTTGACTTAACATTTAATTCAAAAATTTTAAATGAGGTGTCATTGTAAATATTATGCCTCAATTTAGCAAGATCATAGAAAAATTTATTGAAAAATATAAATTATTCACTGAATTAAATATTAAATTTTAGTATCATGGAGCCTTCCACATTATTTTAAAAGTAAAATTCTTTATTAATGAGAATATACATAGTTCGAGTATACAAGGAGTGTACACAAGTTTAAACCTTTAAAAAAAGAAGAAGATAGAGACAAGAAAATTATAAAAATCTAGACTATTGCAACACATTGAAAAATATAAAAAATTACTCATTGAAACGTTTTTTTATATATCTTTAAAAAAATTGTTAAAAAAGTATTTTTATTTTTAATTTTGAACGCCTTATACAAAATGAGGCCTTAGACAATTGTCTAATTGACCTAATACTTGAGCCGCCTTGATTCAAGAATCACGAGAAGCAAAGTATCGTATCTAAGGCGAGCACCCTAAGTGTCAAAATGCTCTTACCTCATATGAGCACCCCAAGTGTCAAAATGTTAACCAACTTGGTGAGTGCTCATACCACAAAAAGTAAAGCGCTCGCACCCCCATCCTATTACATATTTCAATCTATCTTCATTTGCCCATCAAGTTTGAATTGCTTGTATAATACCTAGGCCCAAGCCCATGACCCAAGCCCAAGAAGAGCACCACCAAGTAGACAACACAGTCTTTTTTTAGGTAAGACTCTTTCCCCCTTTTAGTCTCTTCTTCCCGAAACTCCTTCAATCTATTTCTCCCCCTCCCCCAAAGACTAATTCCTCAAACAAATTTTTTCATTTTTTTACTTCTTTGTTGTCTTCCTCCTGCAAGTCGTTATCAATGGTCTTCCTTGTCGTATAAGCATCACTTGTGTTCGAGATCTTGTTGTCAACGCCACCCAGTGCCATGATTAATGACGTAAGCATTATATATATAACATATATATAGGGCTGAAAACGAACAGAGATGCTCGTAAATAATTTGAGCTCAACTTATATAAATTCGATTTGAACTCGATTCATTTAATAAATAAGTTGTTCATGACCACTAATATTAGTTCGAATATTAAACGAGTTAAACTTGTATAATATTGACTCGACTCAATTTGTATTTGTGAACAAAATTCGTATAAACTTGACTCGACTCGTTTTGGGCTCGTAACAATATTTGTAATATTTTTATATACATATATATAATCTTGCATATATTCTTTTATTATATATATTTTATGTGTTATATATATATTATTTTTAATATTTTGTATAAGTAATATATTTTTGTTACTTTATGTAGAAGTAACCTATTTTATTTATTTACAATAATAATGTATTAAGTTCACAAAAAATTTATTGAATCAAATATTTATAAAGAGTAAGAAACTCGAGTAATTATTCAACTAAGTTCAGCTCGGTTTGTGCGGATCGATAGAGAGTAAAAACAAATATCGCTAAATAACTCGATTCGGCTTGAACTCATCTTTAATCGGCTCGATTTGACTCGACACGACAAACTCTCAGCTCGACTTGAACTCGAACTTGTGTTATTTGAATCCAACTGAACTCGATTTGTGGTTACAACAGCACATTCAAGTGAAAACTCTCCACCTCTTTTTTCTCCCAGCCAATGTATATCGTGCATGCCACCACACTAGTAAGTCTCATTGCCTTAGTTGACATCTCTCTCTAATTTTTCTCCTTAGTTTCTCTAGATCTCTCTCTCTCTCTCTCAACAACGAGATTAGACCGTGATAGTGTAAAGCCATAGGAGATAATCTCTGTGATTTCTTTTCTGCATAATCTGATTCCAAGAGCGTCCCTCTAATTTTTTTTTTGAGTTTTCTAATCCTTAACTATTTTTGATATCTCATTCATTCCCACATACTTTAAATTCTATATTCATCGCCTCTGTTAGTACTACCATCATGTCCAGTGGTAAGTGGTATTGCACAACCAAGTCCTAAGTGCTCATACATTTAAATTCTATAATGGCTGCTTAATACTAGCAATGATCATACATTTACCAGTGATTAAATTAAACCTAACATCATCTTTTTGTAACACAGCTGAAATAAGCCTTAGATAGCATTTCCTAGCCATCGAATTTTATCAACATAAGTGCACAAAAATTTGGTAAGCTAGTTAAAGTGTTAGAACCATAATTTTTATTATTTAGTTAAAAGTGATGTATATATTGGTACCCATTGGAAGACCTTGATGACTTGTGTATTGAGATTGTAATTGTGATTTCTTAGTTGGTTTTCAAGTGTGGATAGCATGTGGTTGATGTGGTGGTTGCATGAGAGTTTCGTAAGTAGGCTTATTGTGTTTGGTTGCTTTTGAGGTTGGACAAATTGTGATGGACGTAAAGTGGGTGCCAGGATTTGATAAGTAGCTGTTTTGTTACTGTTTAAGTGATATACTAACTGTTAAAGCTAATGTTAAATTGTTTGAAGGTAGATTTTACTATTTTGGTTGATGTTGGTTATGGAATATGTGTTATTATGTGATTCTCCAGTTTCATTCAATGGTTGTTTTGAGTTATGAGAGCTGTTCAAGTTTACGTTGTGACTGTACTTAGATTGATCATGTTGGGCTAGCAGTGTTTGACATAGTGTGAGTTGTGTGAATGTTCGAGACTGATGTGTTTGCTGATTGGAATGCTTGTGACATGTCAAAGTGATTTTTATGACGTTATAAACAGTTGTGTATGTGAGATAGGTTGAGTTATGTCTTAGCCATTCATTTACCACGTGTGAATCGACTTATTGGACTAGTTCAGTATAAATGGACGTATCCCATTGCAATATCTTTTGAAAAACTGAAACGCAAAATGGGTAACAAGTCCTATCTAAAAGGGTCAATTACAAAAATATATATTTATGGTGAGTGAAATACATTTTGTTCCAAGTACATTCACGGAGTTGACATGAGTTTTGATCAATCGGAAAAAAACTTTGATGTCAACCAAGAAAGACAAACAAATTGATTATTTGTATTTTCCCAACACGTATGTCCACTTGGTGCAGAGTGGTGTTATGATTTATATGGAAGGGAGTTTGAAAAAACTTGATGGTACCTGCTAAACAATTCTCCTAAGATAGAGAACCACTTTAAGTAATTTGTCATTATTTATTGATTAATATTGTGATTTCTTAAAAAATGCAAGATTATAAATTATTTTGTAATGTGAAGTTTAAATGATCATATTAACTTGCTTAAATAAATAAGATTAACTAATATAAACTAGAAATATGAAGAAGAGTTTTCAAAATGGTTTAAACAATGGGTAATGACTTAGAGAGTTGTACAGACACATAGAGATACTATAAAGGGATTCCACATACTGATGTGGTACTATGCCACATCATTTTTTTCCCTTTAAAAGTGAGCAGTCATTCCCTGTCTTGCGTGACTTCGTCCATCCCATTTTATGACGCTACTACTTTGCTTCTTCAACAATCTAACATCAGTCGCAAGTACCCTTCTCTCTCTCTCTCTCTCTCCCTCTCTCTCTCTCTCTATGTGGCATCTTTTTTTAAAGGATTCCGGCCACTTTTATGGTGTGATTTGCCTATTTTCCAAAACAATTTTTTATTTTCTGTTCGAAGGAAAATTAAAGTGTTTTTTTTTTTGTTTTTTACAAAAGGATTCCACTCCCACTACACTATTTTCTTTTTTGGTTCTTAAAGCTGTTTTCACTTCCAACTTTTTATTAGTTTTTTTTTTCCAGTTTATACAAAAATGAAGGTCCTTTATTGTTTGATAGCTATCTATGGTTGATTAAGTTAGCACAACAATTTACATTAACACCTCTAGTAATTTGTATATCATGGTGCACACTCTGGTTCGTGTTCCTAAGATTAACCTCTCACGGCTAGAGGAGAAAGGGAGAGACAGAGGGATGGATGGCAGTTTGTTGATGATGGGTTGTAGGCTATGACGACAAGTTGTGGGCTGGAAGAGAAAGGGAGTAGGTGGATGCAAAGGGGGAGTAATGGGGAAAAGGAAGAGTAAGGGAGAAGAAAAAAAATAATAAGAAAAACTGTTTAGAAGGGGGGGAGAGAGAAAGGGCGCAATGGATGGAATCCAATAAAAATGTGACATGTCATTATGTGGGATTTGTTTGTGGCTCTAGTGTTTTCCAATAACTTAATATATGTCGTTTTTGAATTATGACATTCATATCATTATTGTTTTTTTCTTTTTGTATGTTTATGCCCTCTTTATGATATAGTTTGTAGAAATCCATGCAAGTAATTTGAACGATATCTCAAATGATCTGTACGCATTGGTGTCTGACCTATTGAGACGTACAATTCAATATTTTACATGTGTTTCCCAAGAAAGTAGGTATCACACAGTAGATTGAGAACATTATTGAGAAATACAAAATAGGCAATGTCCTAGTAGAATGAAGTTATGGGAGAGAAATTATTGATTTCTATAGATTATTGTCAATGTAATTGGCTTAGAATGTTTGAGAGAGTTTATGGTATATTTATTTTACCATGATTGGTGGGATGTAAGCAATTCTCCTCGAATAAGAGTGCGACAGTAAATATTTATTGAATATTAACACATCACAAAAATGGTATTATGATGATCATTTTGTTTTGGCTATCTCAAGTATTCTACTTAGATAATCTTGAATTGGAAAATCAATGATGATTTTTAGAAATATTTTCTCTAGAAATCATATATGATGTTATATTCAAGGCAGAGAGACAAGACGAAAAAGAAGATGGTCCCTCGACTTAAGAAGCAAACTAATTAAGATATTCAACTTGTCATTAACTTATTTGTAGATTTGAACTAGTATAAGAAAATTTATTAACATATGAAAGATATTGAGATTGAAATTTTTAATGTGATAATTGAGAAAATTGACTCATATCAAGTTTCTACAAATAAGTAGGGTGAATGGTAAATTGAAATTGATATAGATGATTAATTTTTTTTGTTCACATGACACAATGACAAAATTTTTAATTTGATGCACGTATCAGTACTTTTAAATCATTTCATCCAAGAGGAATGAAGTTCACATCCCATCTTCAATCATTATTAACTATGACTGATTCAACACTAAAGATTCTCGTACAAAGTAATATATTGAGAATAATTTTATTCAAGTTGAATCACACATTTAAATATTTTCTATCATTTCATTATTTCCTACCATAAATATAAATTCTCTTTAGAGCTAACCATACAATCTCATCGAGGTCTCATTGAGGTCGAAGCACTACTATAAGCTTTACATTGAAAAAATAATGTAAAATAGGTGAAATTAAGGTTAACATTCCTCACAAACATGTTAGAGATGAAGGAGAACCAATAGCTTAACTTGCTTCGCATGTGGTTGCTCTCACACAAATTTATTTAACCATGAGTTAATGACATAAATTCTCCCAATATGTCAAACACCTTATCAAGAAGCATTGTTTGGTAATATTTAATTGATTTCTAAACTAATTTAATGTGTAGGCAAAATATACAATATACAATTGATTTTTCATACATATATTTATTCAGTGATAACTTTAAACTAAATTTTAGCTAGAAAGATGAGTGTCAAATTTTTGGTGGGCTTATGTGTAATACATTCCATAAATATAAGACGAAATGTTATGAGCTGTACAATAAGTTTGATAACAAGGACAAGGCACATTAACGTCCTTTACAAAATGATCAACTGTTTGATTAGAAAAAACTTTGTGACATGTTTGATGATCATGCATATATATAAAGTAAATGACTTATCTTATAACTTGTATTTTAAAATTTTCACTTGCTAATATATAGAAATTATTTAGAGGAGCAAATTTGTATAAACAAAGAAAATAGAATAAACTTGAAGATTTATTATCATGCAAGTTCAAGACTCACTATAATATAAATGACTTTTTGTGTCCAACTATTTTTTGTCATTACATAAATCACAGTGAAAAGAGAGTTATTACGTCAAATTTATTACCTTTGCAAATTAACAACACAAATGGTCAATTTTTTTGTAATAAAAACAATGTTGGTTTATTTGTACTTGCATCGCATTTATTTCAATGCAGTAGGATTAGCAAAATCTGTTGTTAAGCGGTGATTTCACTGATCGCAAAACGTAATTCATACTATTACGACAACTATTTTATCTTTTGTATCCAATTTTATGGCACAAAAGAATATATATATATATATATATATGTCTAGATGCACCATGTATTGCTCGTTCACCCATTTGTGGCAATTTTGAATTAATCACTAAATTTCATCGCAAATGGTATATGCAGTGATCCGAATAGTATATTCTCTATTACGGAGAAATTTGAAGTTTTAGCGGCGTTTTGCTATTACTATTAATTTTTTTTAACAAAAACTATCTTTTTTTTTGTGCAAAGATATTTGTCATTGTCTAATTTTGTTGCTAAAATCGACTTTTACTACCAAATCAAGATGTCATAATTAATTTTGGTCACACAATTTTATTTTCTATATTTTCATTGTTTAATTTTTGACAAAAAAGATCATCTCACTACAAAATAACTTTATAGCAAACTTATGTTGTCATAATTACATTGGATGATAATAATTCTTATTTCTCCATTTAGTCTTTTAAGATGATATTAAATTGCCCCATTTCTCTCAATGAAAGAGAAATAAAATGGTGTGTTTTATATTCTTCTTCTTCTAATTTGATTTCCTTAAACCTAACAATGCTTTCCTCCCTCTCATTTTCTCTCTGGTGTGTCAAACAACCTTCCTCTCTCACCAGCTCCTCTCTCTCTCTCCCCTAACCTTGCACAAACCACTCTCCAAACAATTCAAAGAAGCTGCTTGATGCCATTGCATCTCTAAATCTCAGTATACTTGTCAAGGTCGAAGACCAACAAATTTTTATACTTTATTTGTTACTTTATTTGTTATTTTTAATGTGTTAAAGTTGTATTTTGGTTTCCATTTGAAGCCTTTTATTTTTCTTTTTTGTTCAAAAACTTTTTGTAAGAGGGTTTTGAGCTTTCTGCGTATTTGTGAGCATGGTACAAAATGGGTTTGTCAAAGATGCTTCACAATCAAGTATGAATCTCTTTTTCATTTATATCTCTTTATGGTTGTATATGAAATTAAAGATTTATATAAAGCATATATAAAGCATTGATACTTTAGGGTTTGTAATCACTCTTCATTTTCACAGAATATTTTCTTGATTTGCTAGATGACAAATGTATTTTTTTTTCTTCTGATTTTTTAAAATTTATTGTGTCTTGCAATTGTACTATTTGTTGCTAACAAGTGAGAAGTCGTCAATGGTGACATATTTTGGAAAAACTATAAGTTGATATTCTTTATGTGAAGAGTCAATCAGTTAGACTGATATATTATTAGTTATTATAGTTTTAAGAACTAGTTGTCATAATTTTTCATGCATGGTTTTACCATTAACATATACTATAAAAGCTTAAGGTATATAACAGTTCCAACTTCATATATCATATTTGCCTTTCTAATATTTTTCTATATTATTATTTTTTTTTGTGGGAAAGATTATTTGATTAGATATGTGATTTAATTTTTTTTTTTATAATTACCCTCAAAGTTACTTTAGACTTTTATAAGCTTTAATTTAATATACGGTGAATGGTTGGCTTTTGAGTTCTCATTATGAGTTTTTTTATGAAGTGTTTCCACTTGAATATTCCATGTAGGCATTATTGCATTGACTCTACCAACGTACTATATAGGTACAATCCAATCCATCATAGCTCTACTATAGACCAATTAGTGTTGGCTGTTATGCTATATCTAATGAAGATGGGTTTACTAGAATTGTAATTATTGTGTTTTTTGTTTTAGGTGCTCTGGTCTACCCATAAGTTTTAAGAATTTTATTTATTATCTATGGTAACTTGGTATATTTTAACTTGGGTTTTTATGTTCTATAACTCTGCAAATTAAAAACCAACCAATCTAAAGTTTGCACAAGATGCCACACTAATTCAGAACAATGTCATATTGTTTTAAGTTCATTTCGTTTATTTATTTTATTGTTATAAGTATATTAGTAATTGTGTTGTGCTTTGATATTGACCATTATGTTGTATAACCAATATCTATTAATTACTCTTAATAGAGTTAATGCAATTTTATTTTATTATTGTAAAAGGTGTCTTCAAATATGACTATAAGTAATACATTATCAAGCACCAAAACAGTATTTTGTATCGTCATGCACATGTTATGAAAGTCATCCAATTTGCAGGCAAATTGGTTCATTTTTTATAAAAGGAAAATGCTATTTTGACACCTCATGCTTTTTATTTTTTTATTTAATAGTTAAGGAAGTTATAATTAATGTATTGATATCTTTTCATATTTTTCTAAAAATATTCTAAAATGATAAAAAATGAGAAAAAAAAATAAAACGATGAATTTTGCCTATCAATACATTTGAGAAGTAAGCTCTAGGCGGCATTGTAGCATCGTCCTTTTTAAAATATATGGAAAATTTAACTTCTTCGTTTTGCAGTTTACAAGTTTAAAGGTGCAAGTTAGAAATTATTTTATTTTTTTATTATGGTATTTATTATATTTTCAAGTTTATATTTCTTAGTTTGCAAGTTTATAAATTATTATATTTTGTAATTATTCATTCAAACCTGGAAGGTCAGGAGTGGGCATTAGCAGATGTTTGATCTTAATAGTTAGTGGAATAATTTCTTAAATGGTAAATATTGGTGTTGGCTAAAATGATAAAATGAGTTATCAAGACATGTATATGTTGTGTTTTTGGCGGTGCAAAGTAGACACACACAACCATAAATATGTTTAAGTACAAATTTAGTGTCATTCCATCATGCATACAAAGATTTGAGTGTTGATGGAGATAATCACGCTATACATATTGTGCGTATATATATATTTAAATTTTTTATTCATTTTGTTTGATTGTTGTTTTTTCTTTCATCAATTCCAAAATATTACATAGTCAGATTTACATGACATTGTGTCACTATGGATGCATAAATGGAACTTGAGATACAATTTGGTAAAAATTAAGAAATTAAGAGTCGAAGCAACCAAAACAAACAAAGATTTTAGATCATATATTAAGCAGCATTGAAGAAAGCACCCAACTTCCATTGATTAGCCTAGTACTATAGTTGTGTACACTAAATGATTGTATAAAAGTTGTCTTCCATATATGTATATATTGCTTGCATTATGGTTGACTAAATAACACTTATCATAATGTCTTGTATATTTTGACATGACTTTATAAAGCCTGGTACATGATTTGATCATGTCAAGAACTATAGATACATTAATACAATGAAGTTGAGCATGTATTCTAGTGTATAATGTTGTGTCTACTATACAACAAAAAGAAAAAAAATTACTGATCAATTGACCCATCATTAATTGTCTAACATTACGACGTTACTAAGTCATGTATTTTGTCATCAATTCCAAGATATATAAATTAATATAAAATATTTCTGAAAACCATTAAAAATAGTTTGTGATGGCGATTATAATTGTCATAATAGAGTTTTACTTAATCTCAAAATGTTTTTTTCAATCCACTACAATCATTTGTGATGAAACTTAAGCAACAAATTAAAAATGCTCTTCAAGTGTTTTTCATAAAAAATTATTTTTAATGTTAACAAATTACACATACATCAATATGAGCTATTTGCTGCAATTTATTTGTATTTGCGACAAGTTAATAGGCACCACAAAATCTAAATTATTTAAGGCAACAAAATTATTTGCAACAATAGTTTTCAGGTTGACATTAAATTTTTTCTTGACAATCTATTTATATTTGTGGCATTACTAGCTAGTTGCAGATATATTTCTTGATTACATGGTCAATCTTTCTACAAATAATAACACATTTGTAAAAATCTTTGTTGTCACAATATTAAATACTTGCAACGATATCTATTTACGATACTAAAAAAACCTAGGAATAATTTTTTTTTTTGCATTATTTATTAATTGCAGCACAAAAAAATTGTTGTAATTATATTTTTTTCTACCATCTACTATCTTTTACGTCGAAATTGGCACACCTTCGTGGTGATAGAATTTGCTATAAGAGCTATTTGCAGCACACTCTACTTTCGCTGCCATATAACTTTTGAGACGCTCTAGTAGAATCCATATTGCAGCGATTGGATTTGGAAGAAATTAATTATTCACCATATTTTTAGTATTTTCAGAGTGACTTAATAGGATGCAAAATGTTATTTCTGTTGTAGTAATTTTTTCATTGTCTTTTTAAGAAACTGATAATGCTATTTTATATAATGGATTGTTCAAATTTGTTATTTATGTATTATAATGAGTTTATATATATATATATATATAATATGTCTTGTAGCAAGAATCACATACAATTACAATCTTACAAAATTATATGTTTACTTTGCAATATTTTGTAGTTTTTCGAGATAGCATTTGGTCTTATATATAAAAAAAATCAGCTTTTGGAGATTTTAATGTCTTTCGCTGGAAAGTGATCAAAATTAAGCTGAATTATCGATTGAAAAATCCAAAAATAAGGGCATGATTGAAGATAAAAGATTACTTGTTAAGGAAACTAGCTAATGATCAATACTAGACTCAGACGTCGACTCTTTTGACTGGAATAATAAAGGATGGATCAAATTAAAGCACGGAATAATTTTTTTTTAAAAAAATCTATTAGGTGCTAGATTTTTTAAGTGATATTAGCATGTGCTAGTTATGTAGTTAGAAAGAATGAACAGAAACTAGTGTTTGTCTGGGTTTATAAAATAGCAAGAAAAAGTGATAAAGAGTGTGTGTTTGAGTTTAGTCCAGAAACATTGGAGATCAAGCATATATTTATAGGCCAAAAAGCAAAATCGATGATTGGTATAGTTGATGTACATATAAAGAAAAGAGTTATCTAGGAAGATTGAAAGCCTATGCTTTGTAGAGGAACACACGTCTCATGATTCTATCGGAGAGAAAATATAGGGTAGATATTTTTTTACCAGTAAAAGGTATGAGTAAAAGTATTGATTTTTTCTCTTATGTGTAGGAAAAAATAGTTACCCTACATGTTAAATCTACATCTGATCAAAATTTATCAATAAGTGATATTAATATTTTTACAAAAATTTAGGTCCACATTTAGGGTATTGGATAGGTTTGGATCGTTGTGTCAAGCCGTCTAGCTTGTCCTCATCATCTATTAATACCTTCAATACTTCTAGAGCTTTAGAGGAAGCGAAGCTTAAGATGAAACTGAGTACAAAGCAGCATGAGTTAAAGGCTCAAATGACACCACAATAAAATATGAAGATGCGATTGAAACAACAAGAACAATAACAAGAGAAGTTCAAGAAAGAGATGAACCTCAAAGTATAAATGCTTATTGTTGAACCCAAGGTTTCAAGTTTCATGTAAATCTACAAATGGATTTTGATGATAACAAATGAATCCAAAGAATAAAGGAGTCTCAAGCTCAAGTTGTCCACACAATATAATCAAGCACATCAAGGAAGCAAGCATGAGCAAGAAGGGAACAAGTTCATATTAAAATCATAGAGTAATTTTGTAAATCTCTTAAAAAATTTGAAATTAGGATTAAGGCTCAAAATTAATATTTTATCAAGCATTAAAATACATTTTCCACATATGCATGAATATTTTGAAAATTAAATTTGAAAATTTTGAAAGATAATTGATTGTTATCTTTCACATGTGCATGACATGATTAAAGGTTTGAACTTTGAAAATATTAATATGATTGATTGTCATCTTTCACATGTGCATGTTTTATTTGAATATTTTCCAAAGTGGTAGATGATTTTCTTGACTTATGCAAAAGGTAGATGTCTTTATTTGAAAATTTTGAAAAGTAAAGTGTGCTCCTTTTGTCATATGCAAAAAGTAAAAGATTATGTTTGAAATTTTTGAAAAGTAAAGTGTGCTCCTTTTGTCACATGCAAAAAGTAAAAATATTAGATTTGAAATTTTTGAAAAGTGAATGATGATGTTTTTGACATGGGAATCTTTTCAAATTTGAAATTGAAAACTCATTTGCCTATAAATAGCTCACTTGAGTTTTGCAAAATTCACAACAAGAGCTTACACATCTATTGCTAAGTTTTGTATCATTTCTTCAAAACTCTCATTCTCTCTTTTCTAAAGTTTTGAGCCTTAATTCTTGTTCTTGTTGAGAGAGATATAGGTTGCGCTGTATTGTTTCTATCTCACTCATTGAGGAGTGTACTTTGATAGTCTACCTACTATCAACTCTTGTATTTGTAAAAGGGTGTGTATAACCCTTGTGTGTGTGGAAGATGTTCTACACGGGGAATAGTTAAATCACCAAGTGTGAGGTGATTGGAAGTGTAGAAGGTGTTCTACACGGGGAATAGTTAAATCACCAAGTGTAAGGTGATTGGAAGTGTAGAGGGTGTTCTACACGGATTCTTTGGAGCGGTACTGCTCAAAGGTGTAATAGGTTTCTATCTCCACCTAAAGGAGATTGAATAGTGGATTTGGGAATCCTCAAGAGGTAGCTTGAGGTAAGGACGTAGGCAGTGGGGCCGAACCTCGTTAACATACTGAGTTTGCTTCTCTCTTACTCTTACTATTTATATTTATTGTTGTTTCATATTTTGTTTATATTTTATATTATATATTTGATTTATAATTGTTATTTTCTTAAATACAACTCAATTCACCCCCCCTCTTGTGTTAGTCATCTGGGCAACACTTATGCAACAATTTAAGTCTCCAAACAACTGATTTAACTTATAAATCTTTTACAGCATTTTTCGTATGATCAATACTATTTTCTTTATTTAGTTTGCATTTCTAAAACTACTTGTTATGTTTATTGAACAAATTATAATATATTTTTCAAGATATTATGTATGTGTATTTTAATTTTATTTATAGGGTAAAAGAAGTTCCTATTGTTTGAACAACTAACAATTGTTCGAACATACAGTTTATCTAACCATTTGAACAGTTACATAGAACATTTGAATATAATTCGTAATTAGCGTTCAAACAATAATCGTATGTAAAGAACTCCCCGTTGGAACGTAATAAGCATCGAATGTTTTCTAACGACATTGAACATTACATCTATGTTTGAAGACTGTAATGAACGTCCGAACATCTTATCATAGTAAGACATTCGAATGTATAATAATTCGATCAAACAATCAACGTAATGGGACCAGTCCGGTATTATAAAAAGGAAAATTGAAAGAAAATCAATATCAAGTGGTTTTTTTCTACCTTAGTAAAATGGGACCAGTTGGCGATAGTTAAAGGAGAATTGTGGTTTGAGTTTCAGAGATTTCAGAAGTTTTAATATTGCTATTATTTCAAAGTGATGTTGGCATATATTAAAATATCCGGACTCTCTTCTTACTAAAGTTTTCAAGCAAAATTACATTCCACAGTTTGATTTTCTTAATGTCAAAATGAGTTATAGGCCTTCTTTTGCATTGAGAAGTATTCTTGCAGGCCATCAATTACTAAAAGCAGACCTAGTATGTGTAAAAGGTCTATAGAATTGTGAAAATGTACACACTGTGTGGCTCTTGCATTGATGTATATATAGCTCTACAGATTACAATAAATGAAAGAATCAAAACTAAGTAAATATAAATGTAACGGCTACTACTATATTGTAACAGAGAATATTACAATGAACAAAAAATAACGGGGAAAATATTTGAATGATATCAGTTGAAGATGCGGTATTAGGATTAGGAGAGAATCAAGCCGTGAGATGAGATCTGATATAATCTTATCTTTATCATTCCCCCTCAAGCTCCAGTCGGTATTGGACTGATGCAGAGCTTACTTCTATTATCAATGAACTGAGGAGTACACAATGGTTGTGTGAAGAGATTTGCGAGTTGTTCTTGTCCAGGTATATGTGCAAGTTTGATGTTGCCATTCGCAACTTTCTCTTGAACAAAATGGATATCAATCTTTATATGCTTCGTTCACTGATGGAAAACATGATTTCCAGCCATACTAATTGCACTGATGTTATCCGAATGCAATGTAGGTGCTGCGACCTTGTATTCCAGATTTTTCAATATATTCATAAACCATAAGATCTCAGCAATTGTTGAAGCTATACTTCTATATTCAATTTCTATAATAGATCGAGCCACTATAGTTTATTTCTTTGCTCCCCAAGACAATAATTTGAGACCCATATAAATTGCAAAGCCTGATGTTGATCTCTTGTCGTCTCTTGAGCTAGCCAAACTTGCATCATAATAACCTTGTATAGCATATAAAGGTAATTTCGTATAATGAAGTCCAAGCTGAATTTTTCCTTTTTATATACTTGAATATTTTTTTGACAGCTTGCAATGTGAGTCACATGGTTGCTGCATAAACTGAGATAAGAAATTAACTGCAAAGACCACATCTAGCCATGTTAATGTGATGTACTACAGCGTGCCTACCATCTGTCTATAGGATGAGGGATCATCTAGAAAGTTTCCTTCTTGAGAGGAGATCTTTTGTCCAATAGCTAGTGGTGTCGACACTAGTTTTACTCCATCCAAACCGAACCTTTGGAGTAGAGATAAAAGATATTTGGATTGGTAGAGGAACAATTCTTTACTGTTGTGATGAACTTGGATCCTCAAAAAATAGTGTAAATCTCCAAGATCTTACATATGAAAATCAACTGATAGAGTTTAAATAAAGGTAGCAATTGATTTTGGAGAACTTTCGATTATGATGATATCATCTACATAGATAAGTAGCATGAGTACCTCATTTTGATCTTGCTAAAAAAAGTGAATTATCATATGGTGATCTTTGAAATCCCAATTCCATTAGATAATTACTAAACTTGAGATACCACGCACAAGGAGTTTGTTTTAGCCTATATAAAGGTTTGTACAATCGAAAAACATATTCAAGATGGGTGGGATCTATAAAATCTTGTAGTTGAGTTGAGTAAACTATTTCTTGCAACTCATCATGTAAGAATACATTGCTAACATCAAATTGCTTGAGAGGCCATCCTTATGATAATGTAAAATGTAGGATGAGTCGAATTGTGGCTGGTCGAACTACAGGACTAACAGTTTCATCATAGTCCTGCCTTTGAAGTTGTGTAAAACCACGGGCTATAAGCCTTGCTTTGTAGTGTTCGACTAACCCATTAGTCTTTGTTTTTGCTTTAAAAAACCATTTGCTTGTTACTAAATTCATACCTAGAGATGGTGGCACTAGACTCCAAGTTTTATTTGCATGAAGTGCATTTATTTCAGACTTCATTGCTAGCTGCCATTGTGGGTCTTTTCTGCTTGTTAAAAAGTTTTTGGTTCCAAATGAGTTGATGCTAGCTCAGTTGAGAAACAAATTAGATGCCTTGTGGCATGGTAAACTTTTGGCCTTCTTGTTCCATCTTGTATTTGGGTTATCGTGGGATGGGTTCTTTGAGGTGCATTTTTTGGTACACTTGCTCTTTGAGTATCGTCATAATCATCAATTATTGCTCATGTGTCCAGATTAAAGAACTAAGAAGCTGATATGGTATTGTTATTATCTAATATCGAGGAGGATTCAACTGTTGAGCCATGTAAAATAGATGGTGGTATTGGTTTATTTGTAAACCAGTTTGGCCTTTGTAATTTAGTAACCTACTTAGCAAAATAAAATGTTGTTTCATTGAAAACCACATATCTAGAAATATATGTACATCCTGTGACCATGTCCATGCAGCTATACCCTTTATATTGAGAAGTATAACCAATAAACACAAAAAGTGTGAATTTATTTTAGAGCTTATTTCTACCAAAAACAATGAGTAAGGGATAACACATACAACTAGAAACTCAGTGTCTCATATGTAACAGGTTTTTGAAACACTAATTGATATGGAGTAGTGCCATGGAGAATAGATATGTGCAGCCTATTGATAAGATACGTTGTTGTTTGAAATGCTTTAGACCATAATTTTGTAGGAATAAAAGAGTGATTCATGAGAGCGAGAACATTTTCAACTATATGACGATGACGTCTTCTAGCTAAACCATTTTGCTCTGGTGTTCCAAGGCAAGGGAATTCTTGAACAATGCCTCGGATTCAAAATAATTCTTTAGAGTATGATTGGCGAATTCACCTCCACCATCGCTTTGAATGCATTTAACATTAGTATTAAATTGTTTCTCGACCATTTGAAAGAATTTTGGGAAAACGGTGATGACATTTGATTTTCATGCTAAAGGAAACATCCATATGTAATGAGAGAATTCATTAATTATGACAAGATAATATCGAAAACCATCAAAGGATGTTATAGGGGCTATTCCCATACATCCGTGTGAAGAGTATGAAGAAAAACTGAAACAAATGAGTTTCGACTTTGAATGGATAATTTTGATGACTTTCCTTGCATAACAAAACTTTTACAAAAGTCTACATTGTTACTTGAAATTGAAAGACATTAAAACAAATATTGAGGAGTTTAAATATTTGGATGGCCTAGCCGTGTATGCCATAAATTTCCCGAGACTTTGTTTGTGATAAAAGTTGTTGGAGTGACATTATTGTTGATAGAAGATAGAAGGTATAAGCCATCAAGCACAAGTCCTTTAAGCATCACCTGATTCTTCTGCAGATCCTTGATCACAACCCCCCAAGGATAAAACACAAAGTAACAATTATTGTCAGTTGTAAATTTAGAAACTGAGAGAAGCTTTTTCTTTAAATTAGGCACAATCAAGGTATTTTTCAACTGCAATGTAGTATCTAGAAGAGTGAAATTTACAGTTTTTGAAATATTTAAATTTAAACTGTTTATAACCATTACTATATATGTTCCTTTATACGGTTTAATACCTTGAGCTTCATTGGTTGTTGAAGCCATGTAGTGGTTTGTACCGGTGTCTGGAATCCATGATTCCTTAGTTTGGTCACCTGTTTGAAGAGCAAGAAAAGCATGGTACTGATCTGCTTATTCATCTAATGCACAACATGCACCGGTTGTGTGATTTGGACCTCCACATCGATAACAAGTTATACGTGTCCCTCATCCTCCTCTGTTTGCATTTTGGCCTCTATTTGCAGGTTGCAAACCATGACCTCCATTTGAGTGCTGACCACTATGATAACCTTGTCCACGATTATTTGAATTTCTTCCACGATTATACTTGTTTGTAGTAGACTTGGATTCATTGGTTTTGTTTGTATACAAAACAATAGGAGAGGAATTTGCGTGATTAGTGAAAAAAATACGAAATTCAAAATCAAGAAGCCTACCAATGACATTTTCCATTGAAGGAAAAGCATCTCTTGCATTTATAGCCGCCACAATAGGATCAAATTCTGATCCAAGACCACAGAGAAGGCTATTGATGAGCTCCTTATCATCCATTGGTTTCCCTGCATCATGAAGAGAAAGTGTGAATGACTTGACTTTGTGTAGGTACTCCTCTATAGATGAGCTACCTTTGATGAGAGTTTGCTACTCTCCACACATTTGTTGAACACGATTCTAAGTGTGTCTTCCATACAAGGTTTCAAGCACCTCCCAAGTTTTATAAGAGGTCTCTCAATTTATCACCTGTGAGAGAAGCCTCTGAGAGAGAGAGAGAGCTGTTGATCCATCTGAGAATCAATTGATCCAAGCGCAACCATTTTGTTGCCGCTAGGTTTGATACCAACTGATTAGTATCATTAGTAATCATGGTTGGTGGACAAGGCAATTCATTTGTTAAATATCCTAAGAGTCCATACCCTTTTCGAACAGGAAGAACTTGTGCTTTCCATAACAAGTAATTTGTAGATGCAAGCTTAGTTGGTATATCAGGAAGATGTGTTTTAGACAAGAAAAATTCAAAGGAGAGGCTAGCAGCAGAGGTAGCTTACGAGGTAGAGGACGACGACATTCTTGCAGATCTTTCCCTAGGCTCGTAATACCATGTAAAGGTCTATAGAATTGTGAAACTGCCCACACTGTGTGGCTCTTGTATTGATGTATATATAGCTCTACATATTACAATAAATGAAAAAAAATTAAAGCTAAGTAAATATACATATAATGGCTACTACTATATCGTAATAGAGAATATTACAAAGAATGAAAAATAAGAGGGATAATATTTGAATGATATCAATTAAAGATGCGACATTATGATTAGGAGAGAATCAAGCTGTGAGATGAGATTTGATATAATCTGATCTCTATCAGGAGAATTGGCAATGGGGGAAAACATTAGAATAATGGAAGAATAGTGGATTTCAAGACCGCACCTTCCTACATGATCCAGTCTCGAGGGCAAGAAAACGAAGACTTTGTAATGGTAGTTGATCTTGTAGATTTTGATCCCGAACATATGGAAGGAAGATTACAACTTGACATCTTTTCTACACTAGAAGATCTTATAAAATCCATCCCAATTAGCCTTGGTGGAAGAGATGATCACATGGTATGTTATCATAGAAACAATAGAGTTTTCACAATATAGAGTGCTAAGTGCATACCACCTACATAAAAAATTTGAGGCCAAAAAGGAAGGGGAATCTTAACATGGAAGGTTGCACAATAACAGTTAAAGTCTATTTGAAAGTTACAAGTTTCTAATGCTGTAAGGATGTTTATTTCGAGAGCTTGTAGAGATGTGTTGCCATCTTATCTAATATGTAGACAAGGAAAGTCATGGAGAAGTCTTTATGAAAAATGTTGGAGACGAATGCGTAATGTAAACGGCGTGTAAGCGACTACTAACGTGGAAAAATCAAAATGGTGTGTTTAAGCTATAAGCCCTTCCCTCAGTTTCTATTTGCTTTCCTCTTTCTTTGACGCTCTGCTTCATATTTCTTCTCTCGATCCTTCCACGAAGTCCCTCTCCCTCTCTGAACAGAGCTTGTAGAAAACCCACATCCATGGACCAGAAAAAGAATAAAAATTTGTAGCTTGATTGTTTATTTCAAGATTAATTTTTTTCACAAATGTTAAAATTGCAACTTGAAGTACAAAATACTACAAACCCAACTGTATCTAACACGCTGTTTATAACCAACAATGGATGTGAAGGAAGTAGCTTTTGGCTTTCTATCATTTAGAAGCACGAGAAAATATTCAAATTTTATCAAGGATAAGAATGAAAAATTAAGTTATTAAGGGATCACAATAAAAAATGACTAACTCAAATCAAACTTGAAATGAGTTAAGATGGGTTTATTTTATTTTTTAATATTATTATTATTTTAATATTTGAAAATGTTGAATTGAGATTTAAAAAAAAAAATGTATTAAAATTTGAAAAAACTGTATTGAAATTTATTTTTTATATGAAAATTTGAAAAAATATAATAATAAGTTTGAGACCAGCTCATCTCATCTATAAATCTAAACCGGCCCTAAATGATCTTGTATTATTCTGACTCTCGCTCGCAAAGACAACATGACAAAAGCATGCCTGTTGTACAACAATTTATACAAAAGTAATTAGAAAAAAAAAATGCCAAGAAAGAAACATGAAAATAGATCAACTTTTTTTTGTTTTTTTATGACTAAAACAACCTGGATGGGCTAGTTGGGTGGGAACATTCAAGTACTCAAATACCCAGAAACAGGAGTGCAGATGAGCGTTTCACCCAAATAGAGCAAAGTCAGTCTCAAGTCTTTATAATATCCTTTCGACTGAATAACTTTGATTAGAGAAGCTTTGCATAAAGGGTCAACAACGGCGACGACAAAGTCAGCAACAAGCTGTCGTTTTACGTACGTACCCATTTTCATTCTCTGTGTTTCCTCTTTTATTTATTTATTTATTTTTTTTATTGGAGTATGAGGCAGCCAAAGATGTATGAAGCGAATGATGCATAAGGATATAGAAGATGACAGCCAATAACAGTTCATTTCTGTAGGTATGGAGCCAGTTACTCAAAAAACTGAATCAGGATGAAATTGAGGAAGCTACTATGATTGCTTGTCTGATCTGGTATAGAAGACATAATGTTATTCATGGTAAAGGCTTTTCTCACTCAAATTCTGTTATTAGCAAAGCAAAAGTGGAGTTTCAGAATTATAGGGAGAATAAGGAAAGCCACCTCAACAATGCTGCTAAATATGAAGACTTGATATGTGTTTGGAAACCACCAGCGGGAGCCTACAAAGTGAACTGTGGGATAAAGCCACTAATAGTGCTAATGGCAAAATTGGTATAGCCTAAAAAGATCTAGAATAAAACTGAATGGTGCCAAGGGGGTTTGTTGTTTGATGATGCAAAACAAATGCTCAGCTCCTTTGCTCGCTGGTCTAACCAACGCATTAAGAGAGAAGCAAATATGGCAGTCCATAATTTAGCAAGAGATGCTCTTTAAGTTATATATTGAAAACTTGTATGATATGGAGAAATTTCTTATTGTATTTATTCCACTGTTCTAAGTGAGATGCTAAAAAAAAAAAAGTCCTAATTAAGTCCATGCGTACACTCTCTCCTATTTACACCATGTTTTCAGTAAATAAAATTTATTAATTGTGATGACTTGATTAGGGTATTTTTCTCATAATTGATCAAGCATGCAGCGGCAGCTTAATATCTATTGAGGCCTTAAGTGAAATCTAAATAAATTATTCATAATTATAATATAATAACTTATAAATTATTATATAGAGTATTTTTAAAATATTTAATCAAATGAGGATTTATTTAAAATATATAAATTAAGTTTTTTAAATTTATATTTAATAAAATAACTTAAAATGGGGCTTCAATACAAATTTTGTGCCTCCATTTAACAAAATCTTGAAATATGATTTTAAAATATAGATAATTTATCGTATTAAATATTAAATTTAGTATATGAGACCTTGTATACATTAAAAATATAAAAATTATTTAAATATTTATTTAATGAAATGGTTTTTATTGATTTAAAAAAAAAATTAAAAAAATAAAGTTTTGCATAGAGTGAAGGCCTTAGGCAATGACCTAAGTGGCCTTACCATTGAGCCGGGCCTGCAAGCATGGCCGACAGGATCAAAAGTAGTGATATTAGCCAAGAACGATAAAAGCTCAACAGAGGAGAAATAGTCAGGACTCATCATGAATATATATATATATATATATATATATATATATAACAATCAACTATGAATTGTTATATAATTAATTCTAGAAAAGCAGTGTATTTTTTTTTATAGGAAAACAAAACTTCATTAATAACATGAAGATTATAAACATTTATCAAGCTAAAAGATTTGAGAAAGAAAGTCTAGAATATAGTCCAATCACATATCAATGCTCTTAAATATTTCGGGCAAGTCTATAGGCTGCTATATATTCCCTCCTTATAAATATGAGTGAAATGCGTTCACCAAACGAACTATAAACACTCCACGAATGGAATCTTCCATACTGTTATTCTGCAAAGCCTCCACAATCATCAAACAGCCACTTTTTATTATCAACTTTATAATACTCATGAGCACACAGGTCATGAAGTCCTCAAAAAATAGCCAAATGTTCTATAGCCTCCGGCTCCTTAACCTCGTATTCTTCTTTACTTAGGTCCCGTTTCTATTCGAATATGAGCTCAACTCATCTTCATCTCATCATTATATTTTTATAATTTTTTATATAAAATATAAATTCCTTTACACAGTTTTCAAATCCGAATACACATTTTTCAAATCCTAACACTCTTTTTCAAATTCTAAAATAATAATAATATTAAAAACTAAACTAAACTCATATCAACTCATCTCATCTCCGAATCCAAGCGGGACCTTAGTGTCACAAGCACATTGCTCTTATATTAAGAGCACACCAATACTTCTAGTTAAGGGTGTGAAATTGTATCAACAAATTGTGTTCATGTCGTATTAAGATATGTATATTATATTATATAAGTCAATCCTAACCAGACCCGTTAAACTTATCATGTCAAAATCTCAAATACTAATACGCCTTGTTAACATAACGTGTTATGTCAATCTGTTAAGACCCATTAGTGAATATAACGAAATAAATTAACTCGACAAAGTATGATACGTCATCCTGTTTATGTAAATATATTGAATATGCCCAAAATCAACCCATTTGACTTAATTAAACTTAGCATAATTTAATAAAAATATTAAAATCATAATATCTATAAAAATTATAATACTAATTAAAGTATGAATTACAATATAAACAATAAAAATATTGAAATTAAATATCTAACAATTTTATTTTTAAATATAAGGGTATACTTATAATTTTAACTTTCTTAACGTGCCATAGTGGGTCAAAATAGGTTAACCCTCTATCAACCCGTTAAGTAATCGTGTTGTAATGGGTCAACCTGTTTTGACCCGACACTTATTAAGACTAAATCATAACTCGCTATTATCGTGTTGTATTCGTGTTGGACTAATGGGTCGTATAACATATTAACATTTCTATTACAGCATCATCAGCTCAAGTAGTTTTCATGTAAAATAATATTTTAAAACAAATATATTATTTATAAATAATTTATACATATTTTTACGTATATATCGTATAAAAATATTATTTTTTATGCATTCTTTAATTTAACTATTTTTATTTTTTATTTATATTTCTTTCTTATTATATTTTTATTTTTTTAATATTTTAACTGATATAAAATTATTATCACATAATTAATTCTATAAAAAATACATAAAGTCGTTAATATTACTCATTTCAAAATTTTATAAACTATATTCCTATTTTAAAATATACTTTAATATATTAGAGTAATACTACGTTTTTCTAGATGATGTAACCCAAAATTCTCCCAAATGAATAAAATCTTATTTATTTATTTATTTTCAATCATTATTTTGGTAATTTTAAATGATTTTTTTTAAAAACAATCATATTATTATCCAAAAAAACATTTTTTTTAATCGGTCGGTAAAATGTAAATATATATATATATAAATATATATATTAAGGTGATGTATACAATGATGTGATATGGCTCGATATATAGCTGTCCACCAAAAGTTCTTTTTGAAAATCTCGCCGCTACGTACGAATGCGCGTCTGACTTGCATCAAGTTTATTCGATATGGACACGTTTTACAGTCAGAAATATAGTAAAAATAATTTTATAATTTAAAAAATTCACATTAATTTATCTTAAATCTCCCAACTATTTTAGATCTTCCAACGTGTCCCAAATTCACATTAATTTAGATCTCCCAAATTTACATTAATTTATAAAATTATTTATATATATAATTAATTTATAATGTGAATATAATTCACTTTTTTAATTTACTTTTTTTTTTTCAAAAATTTCGAACACAGAAGGCAAGGGTATCTTAACTTTAAACAAATAATAAATAAAAAATACAGGTGTTTAAGGCTTAGACCTTGATACGAATAATAAAAAAAAAACAAAAACAAAAAGAAATACAGGTGCTTCACTCTAAACAGTGAGGGCTGCTACAGCCCTGCTAGTTGGGATCCATTTCGGATCTAGTTAATTATAATTATTTTTGTATTGTTTAAAATATTTTTAAATAATTATAAAATTATTAATTAATATTTTTTAATCATTAAATAAAAATAAAATTTGAAATGAGACTCAATTATTAATATCTTTATATATTTTTTTAAATAGAGAGTTAGAGAGATTCTGAAGTCAGAACCAGTTAACGATAAACATCATCGTACTGTACGTAAATTAATGTGATGGATTCTCGATATATATAATATGTGGTCGGCACGCAGATGAGTAAATGTGCTAGGGTATATATCTCTTTTTTTTTTTTTTTTTTGGAAGAATATCACATTCATTCAACTCTTTGTAATAAATGGCGGATATAAGGAGGAACTCCTCCAAAATTATGCTCTTCTCATAGAGTTTTAGTGCATCCTTTACAATAGTATGAACAATATAATTAGAAACTCTAGGAATAAAAGAAAGAGACCACCTCTGGAAGAAAGGCAACATATTCCTAATGTCTTACATAAGCAAGCCCCCTGTATTGCACTGATCTGTGTTGCCATTAATGTCATTCTCCACTTTCTGAGCATCCCTTTCCAGCATTATTTATGAGACTCCTAATTGTTGAAGAAGAATATTTGCCTTGAGGGAAGCACAAGTCTCGGCCAGGTAGGGGTTTGGAAACATGGACTGTTGTGACCTCATGGCAGCCACTACTTTGCCATCCCAGTCCCTTACTATTATCCCAATCTCCACCCTACAATTGATCCCATCAATTACAGCATCCCAATTAGTTTTATAGAAATGGGAAATGGGTAATAACCAATGAACTTCTTGCATTGAAACTGTACCAGAAATGTTTGCACTACTTGATTGGATTTAATAAAATCGAAAGAAAAAAAAATACTTGCCTCATTTAGCAGCCTGTTAGGGTCTGAAAAGATCCCTTCAGAAACAAATAAATTCCTCGTTTTTCATATCATATAAGCTGTCACAGAAAACAAAGCAAATTCACTTTCATCAAGAAGGTTGAAAACAAATTCAAACAACTCTCTAAAGGAGGTTTCCATAATGGCCACCTTCTGTAGCTTTCTAAAGCTGTTACCCCAAACATCTTGGGAAGAATTACAAGCCCACAGGATATGGGAAGTAGTTTCCCTGCATATTTCACATAAAGGATAGTTGGGAGACTCCACTATTTTTCTTTTCGCCAAATTATCATTTGTACGAAGGGAATCATGACAGGCTTTATATATCATCATCGTGACTGCATTGGGTGTTTTTAGATTCCATATATTGGTCCATAGGTTGCTCTTCTCTAGCTGCACTAATGCTTCCCATTTATCGAAGTTTCCCATGGTACAAAGTATATCATGGTACGCACTTTTAACTGAAAACTTTCAATCACCAGTGTGGTTCCAAAATAATTTGTCTGAGGCATTAGTGATACTCGTTGGAATTTTTGAAATAAGACTAACTTCCTCACTATTTAGTAGCTCATTGAGGAGATTCAGGTGTTGGGAAATAAATCTAAACAGCGGAAAAATTATCTCCCACTTTGTGTGAACCTATTAGGAAGTAATTGAGTAGATAACAATACAAGTAAAATCACACACACAGAAAACCAATTTTTTTACGTGGAAAACCCTTCAATGCAAAGGGAAAAACCACGGGACCTAGTCCAGTTAAAACTTCCACTATCAACAATGTTTGAGTACACAAATATTCTCTCTAGATAATACTAGAGGCATACAATCAACAACGATTTCAAGAAACGCTTTCTTTACAACCAAACAATGTGATTAGGAAAGAGCTCACCAACATGCGTCACTGTTCACGAACTCGAGCACCAGAAATATTGCTCAAAATCTGATCTCCACCGTTCAGATTGTAGAGCCTTGAGTTGTGAACGTTGCTGTAAAATATCAGCTCAATCGGACCACAGACGACTTAGATCGGAGCTTTCAAAGAAGTGGTACTGTTTACAATCTCGAGCACCAAAACGCAGTACTGTTCACGAACTCGAACACCGGAAATACTGCTCAAAATCTGATCTCCACCGTTCAGATTGTAGAACCTTGAGTTGTGAACGTTTTTGCAAAATCTCAGCTCAATCGAACCACAGATGACTTAGATCGGGGCTTTTGATTGAAACTGGACGAAAGTTTTTTTCTCTCTTCATTTTTGCTTCTCTTCTTTTCACTCTTTCCGTCTCTCTATCTCTCTGTCTGCTCACCTTCTATTTTTGACCGAAAAACATATACTAATATGAGTTGGCTTCCTCCTCACATGGAGGGACCCACAACAAATCTCCCCCTCCCGACTATGTGAGAGGCTCCATCAAACCTGCTTTTACTCTGCATACTTCGAGTTTTTGCATAGGCAGTGGTTTTGTCATCATATCTGATCCATTTTCATCAGTATGGATTTTCTCAATCTGTAAAAACTTCATCTCCAAAGCATTACGAATCCAGTGATATCTCACATCAATATGTTTGGACCTAGAATGAAAAGTTGAGTTCTTGCTGAGATGGATGGCACTTTGACTATCACAGTAGAGAGTATATTTCTCTTGTTTCTGACCCAGTTCTTCTAAGAACTTCTTCATCCATAGCAACTCTTTGCTAGCTTCAGTTATGGCAATATACTCAACCTCTGTAGTAGACAGGGCAACACATTTTTGTAGTTTGGATTGCCATGACACAGCTCCCCCTGAATAAGTAATCAAATACCCTGAAGTAGATTTTCTGGAATCAATGTCGCCAGCCATATCAGCATCAGTAAACCCATCAAGCATATGCTTACCATTTCCAAAGCATAAACATACTTTGGAAGTTCCTCTGAGGTATCTCAAAATCCATTTAACAGCATTCCAATGCTCTTTACCTGGATTTGAGAGAAAACGACTTACTACACCAACTGCATAAGCAATATCTGGCCTCGTGCATACCATTGCATACATTAAACTACCTACTGCTGAGGCATATGGGATTTTTTTCATATCTTCCTTCTCTTTATTTGTGGAAGGGCTTTGCTTTGTGGTTAACTTAAAATGAGTAGCAAGAGGAGAGCTAACTGCCTTAGCTTTATCCATATTGAATCTGTCAAGCACCTTCTCAATATATCGCTCCTGTGACATCCGTAATTTCTTCTCTTTTCTATCTCGGTAAATTCGAATACCAAGAATTTGCTTTGCTGGCCCCAAGTCCTTCATAGCAAAGGACTGACTCAATTCCTTCTTTAGATTTTCAATCCTTGAAGAATTCCTGCCAACAATCAACATATCATCAATATAAAGCAATAATATTATGAAGTCATCATCACAAAATTTCTGCACAAATACGCAATGGTCAGAGGTGGTCTTCTTGTAGCCTTGCTCTTCCATAACTGACTCAAATTTCTTGTACCATTGTCTGGGTGCCTGTTTTAAACCATATAGGCTTTTCTTTAACCAACACACACAATCTTCTTTGCCATTCACACTGAAACCCTCAGGCTGCTCCATATAAATCTCTTCCTCTAAATCACCATATAGGAAGGCAGTTTTCACATCCATCTGTTCAATTTCTAAGTCTAGGCTAGCTGCTAAGCCAAGAACCACACGGATGGATGACATTTTCACAACTGGAGAAAAGATCTCATCAAAGTCGATACCCTTTCGTTGACTGAATCCCTTAACAACAAGTCTAGCTTTGTATCGTGGCTTGGATGTGTGTTCATCTTGCTTCAATCTATAAACCCACTTGTTCTTCAAAGCTCTTTTGCCTTTAGGCAACTTTACCAACTCAAAAGTGTGGTTGTCATGTAATGACTGCATCTCATCTTGCATGGCATCAACCCACTCTGTCTTATGTTCATCTTCCATTGCTTCTGCATAACATTCGGGTTCTCCCCCGTCAGTCATTAACACATACTCATCTGTAGGATACCGAATGGAAGGATGTCGGTCTCTGATAGACCTCCTGAGTGGAACATCTAATGGCAGCTCTGATTCTGGCAACTGATCAGGGGTCTCATTCTGAAATGAAGGATCTGCATCACTAGGACTCTGTTGGTAATCTTGGATAGCATCTTCAACTTGTGCTGGCAAGTCAGTCAATGGCACTGGATCCAAGTTAACTGAACTATCATTGGACCGAAGTATTGCTTTGTCTGTTTTCTGAATATCTTGTATGGTTTGATCTTCAATAAACACAACATCTCGACTTCTCACTAGTTTCTTATCAACTGGATCATACAATCTGTATCCAAACTCATCCAAACCATAACCTAGAAAGATGCATTGTCGGGTCTTCACATCGAGCTTAGATCTCTCATCTTTGGGAACATGCACAAACGCTTTACATCCAAAGACACGTAAGTGATCATAAGTAACATCTTTACCAGTCCAAATTCTGTTTGGTACATCAAACTGAAGAGGAACACATGGTGTGAGATTGAGAACATATACAGCAGTACTCAAAGCCTCTCCCCAAAAAGATCCAGGCAATTGTGCTTGTGAAAGCAAACATCTCACCCTCTCAATCAGTGTTCTATTCATCCTTTCAGCTAAACCATTCAACTGAGGAGTCTTTGGAGGTGTCTTTTGATGTCGAATACCTTGCTGTCTGCAATAGTCATCAAATGGGCCTGAATACTCTCCTCCATTATCAGTTCGGATGCACTTCAGTTTCTTTCCAGTCTGTCTCTCAACCAAGGCCTGAAATTGTTTAAACATTTCCAATACTTGATCTTTTCTTTTCAGGGGATAGACCCATGACTTTCTTGAATGATCATCTATAAAAGTCACAAAATACGAAGAGCCGCCAAGTGTTCTTGTCTTCATAGGGCCACAAACATCTGAATGCACAAGATCAAGTATTCCTGACTTTCTTGAAGAAGGAGAACTTTTGAAGGAAACTCTGTTTTGCTTCCCTTCTAAACAGTGAGTACACTTTTTCAAAGGCGCACTCTTCATCCCAGATAGAAGGTTCTTTTTAGCCAATATTGTCAGGCCTTTCTCACTCATGTGAACAAGTCTCTTATGCCACAATTGTACTGTGTCCTCATTCTTCATAACATTAACAATGTTACTGGAGAGCCTTGCTTGTAGCATGTACAAGGTTGATACCCTATTTCCTCGAGCAATAACCATAGCACCCTTTGCAAGCTTCCACTGCCCATTATAAAAGGTGTTGCAATACCCTTCATCATCAAGTTTACTTGTAGAGATCAAATTCAAATGGATGTCAGGAATATGCTTTACATCTCTAAGAACAAGAACTGTGCCGTTATTCGTTTCCAAGCATACATCTCCACTTCCAATAATTTTAGCCAAACCACCATTGCCCATTTTTACTGTGCCAAAGTTACTGGGTACATAGTTTGTGAAGAAATCCTTTCGAGGTGTAGCATGGATGGAAGCACCACTATCAATCACCCAGCTAGTTTCATGAGAAGTGATGTTTACAGTATCATTATCATCATAAACAATGAAGAAGTCTCCAGTAGTAGTGGTAGCAACTTGATCATCTTTCTTTTCATCGTCGTTCTTCTTCTCATTCCCTTTTTCTTTGTATTCTCTCTTCAACTTTCTGCAATATTTCTTTATATGCCCTTTCATGCCACAATGGTAGCACTCAACATTAGCAAACTTGTTTGACTTGCTTCTGCCCTTATCTCTGTTCTTCGGACCTCTGCTTTTACTCCTCCCTCTCTTTTCTGTAACCAAGACATCTGACTGCGAAGAAGAGCCCTGTGATTTTCTTCTCATCTCTTCATTCAAAACACTGCTTTTCGTCAGATCCATACTGATTACACCATCCGGGGCTGAGTTAGATAATGACATTCTAAATGTCTCCCAAGAGTCCGGCAATGTACCAAGCAAACACAATCCCTGTACTTCATCATCAAACTTGATACCCATTCCAGCCAACTGATTAATTATTCCTTGGAATGTATTCAAGTGATCTGTCAACGGGGTTCCATCTTGGTATCTCAGAGTCATCAAATGCTTGATCAAATACATTTTATTATTTCCAGTCTTACGAGCATATAACTGTTCAAGTTTATTCCAGAGTGTACGTGCATGTGTCTCTCCACTAATATGATTCAAGACATTATCATCTACCCACTGCCTGATGTATCCACAGACTTGTCGATGTTGCAAAGTCCATTCTTCATCAGATTTATTTTCCGGCTTCTCAGAAGCAAACACCGGTAAATGAAATTGCTTCACAAATAAAAGGTCTTCCATTTTTCCCTTCCAAATATGATAATTTGAACCATTCAAAGTAACCATTCTACTCAAATTAGCGTCCATTATTCAACACAAAGTACTAAGCGGTTATAACCCCGCTCTGATACCACTTTGTTGGGTAATAAATCTAAACAGCGGAAAAATTATCTCCCACTTTGTGTGAACCTATTAGGAAGTAATTGAGTAGATAACAATACAAGTAAAATCACACACACAGAAAACCAATTTTTTTACGTGGAAAACCTTTCAATGCAAAGGGAAAAACCACGGGACCTAGTCCAGTTAAAACTTCCACTATCAACAATGTTTGAGTACACAAATATTCTCTCTAGATAATACTAGAGGCATACAATCAACAACGATTTCAAGAAACGCTTTCTTTACAACCAAACAATGTGATTAGGAAAGAGCTCACCAACATGCGTCACTGTTCACGAACTCGAGCACCAGAAATATTGCTCAAAATCTGATCTCCACCGTTCAGATTGTAGAGCCTTGAGTTGTGAACGTTGCTGTAAAATATCAGCTCAATCGGACCACAGACGACTTAGATCGGAGCTTTCAAAGAAGTGGTACTGTTTACAATCTCGAGCACCAAAACGCAGTACTGTTCACGAACTCGAACACCGGAAATGCTGCTCAAAATCTGATCTCCACCGTTCAGATTGTAGAACCTTGAGTTGTGAACGTTTCTGCAAAATCTCAGCTCAATCGAACCACAGATGACCTAGATCGGGCTTTTGATTGAAACTGGACGAAAGTTTTTTTCTCTCTTCATTTTTGCTTCTCTTCTTTTCACTCTTTCCGTCTCTCTATCTCTCTGTCTGCTCACCTTCTATTTTTGACCGAAAAACATATACTAATATGAGTTGGCTTCCTCCTCACATGGAGGGACCCACAACATCAGTTTCCAGGTTCCAGCTTCATGGCCTATTAGGAGACTCACTTTTCAGGTTGCCGCATACTCCTTTACTGGGATTTAGACTTTGAATATTCTTGGTCTCAAGATCCAATTATCTGTCCATATATTTACCAATTTTCCATTATCAATTCTCCAAAATCAATTATTTTCTAATATCGGCTTGGCTACACATAAGCTTTTTCGTAGGTAAGAGGAGTTGCCACCCTTCTTAGAATTCATAAAATCTATTCTGTAAAAATATTTAGCCCTCAAAACTGTTGCAGCTAAGGAATGCGGCTAGGGTATAGCTCTTGAAATATATAACCGACGTACAGTTCAAAACTTCCATCCATTTCTATTCTTCGTTTCCATCAACGTAGCTTCAAAGGCGGGCTTGGCACTATTCCCTCTGATCCCCGTTCTTAATTTGTCGTTTACTCTCTTCAAGTGTATTCTTTGCATGATGATGATCTAGACATTATTTATTTGAGTAGTCCTACATGTTCTTCGGGATACGTACTGAATATGTATCGAATAGGCTATTTTTTTCTTTTTCTTTTTTCAGTTTTTTCATTTATTTTTTATATATTCTTACATATTTTTTAAAAATAAAAAAATTATATCATTATTTAAAAGTAATTACTTAATTATCAAGTAAAAAAAATTAAAATAATATATTTTACAATTCAGAATACAAATCCGAGACAAATTCAAAACAAATAACATTTCTTATTTATAGTATACGTATGAAGTTCACCACAAGAGAACAAAGTCAACATGCATGGTCAACGTGTAAATATGAAAAAATCTATTTATTATTATTTTTTAATATTTCTTTGATGTGATATTAAATAATAGACTAATAAAAACATATAATAATTTTTTTAATTATTTAATAGTATACACTACAACAAAAAAGATCTTTAGTGATGATTTTGATTTGGAACGAAATGAAAATCGTCGCAAAAAATGATATTTAGGGACGAATTTCATATTTCGTGCCAACAAAATAGCAGAATATGTATACCGTTCAAAAGCTTTCAAACGGTGTAGTTAAGGATGAAATATTTTGTCCCTAATAATAAAATTGTTCGAATGTAATGTTTTAATGTTCGAACGGTTAAATTTAACCGTTCAAACGTACAATTTGGCATATTAAGTAAAATTATTTTAGCGAAAATTTAATCAACTGTTTGAACGTAACAATTTCACTGTTTAAATGTAATTTGTAGGATTTGAACGGTGTTCATATATTATTTTTTTTACAGAATTATATTTATAATAACCAGTAATTATAAGAAATTTATCAATTAAATAATAGGAATAATATAAATCAATAATTACTTTAGAAAAAATAAAATAATACTAATTCATAATTAAATACTGAATTTATAAAATACAAAATATTATCCATTTAAAAACAATAAATAAATAAATAAAATATGCAAAGTACTAAGTCCCCAAGTCTCTGCACAATTCCTTGACTGTAGCTAAGCGTTCCTTTATCTGTGTCAATCGAGTACTGATGGTGACCTAAGTCGCAGACATAGCATCAAGCTCCGTACGTAAATCAAATATGCTAGCAGTAATCTCTGTACGAAACTCAGACACAGTAGTACGGACCTCCATACGCACAACATCGATCAGCGCTGATGTCTGTCTGTTGATCGCTACATGCACTATATCGACCATGTCCTCACGAGTAGAGCTGTGTACTGATGCCTCGACCTGTGTGGATGTCTTAGCAGCTGATACTCCATGATCTCCCGGCTGTGCATCTCTCTGAGAATCAACCGGATCTGGAACATGTCCACGAAAGCGCAATCTTGAGTGCCCTATGCCACATGAGAGGGCGGTCTTGTTGATCGATCCTATCAACTTCCGTTTACGCTCAACAACATCAGGCACAACATCGGCATATAGTAGAAATCGGGTGATCAGGATCTTGAATGGCAGTACATCCATCGAAATGTATCGGGACTCTGATTGAATTCTATCGAATCTATACCCCACCAGACCGATAGGAATGCCACGAGCGACCCGTATTATAAATTTCATCCGATCAATGTCAATCTCTGTCCTGTGCTGCCGTGGGTTAATATTGTTGGCAATTATCAAATTCAGGATCTTGAAGAAAGAAAATAGATCTGCCTGCTTGGCTCTTCGTCCCATCATATGGGAGAACATCTGGACCAATAGCCAAATCCCTCATCTCATTATCAACAAGGGCATCGACCTCATCTGTATAAACTGGTACCTCCTCCTCAATTGTCTCTGCCTCAATTGAAGGATCAGACTCTCTAAGTACCATGTTCAGATATGCATCTGGCAGCTTAGGAATACCGAGATGCTCAGCAAGTCCGTCCCGTGAAAATAGAACTAGAACTCCTCATACGGAGATCCTGTATGCCCCCCCGTCATCTGGGCTGGCACCATCGAGCTCTCTATAGAACTTAGCAACAATGTCAATATAGGAGACAGTCTCCCATGATTCCTCCCGTTTACCTTAGATAGGTCCCCAACCACGATCGCTGAAGACTGATGACAGGGAATGACCTTCCAAGACAAGACTCTGGAAGTCAGAAATGATAACTTGTCGCTTTAATAAAACAGTCATCTCCCTTACTTGACTGATTGTAGTCTCAGATGAATTGCGCCGCTTACGTCTGGACTTATAAGAAGACGACATGGTCAATCAACCTGAAATTTACAATTAATGAGCTTATCAATACAACATTAATGATACAAATATAATAAATAAATATTCACTAAATTACATGCTAATAGCAATTTAATAAAGTGAGATATTGTGAACAATAGAATTTTATAAAAATAATATCACATTATTTAATATTAATTAGATTAATATTAATATAAATTTAATATTTAACAAAATGTGAGAAAATTTTCATATTAATTTATACATAATATACTATATATTCTCGTTAAAATTTAATAGAACTATAATATGGAATAAAAATAACGATTCAATAATACTAATAAATTTAATTATACCGTTCGAATGCCAAATTTAGTATTCGAATGATATAAAAGTTGTTTGGCTAACAGTGTTCGAACGGGAGACCGTTCGAATGTCTAAAACAACGTTCGAACGATTAATAATTGAACATGTTTGGTTTGCACCGTTCGAGCGCCCTAGCCAGCGTTCGAACGGTATGCGAGACGCCCGACACTAACTCAACTCAGCCATTGAAATCCATGGAATCGTTCGATTTTTTATGGATTTTTCAACAAAGTAATACATAGAATCTTAAATAAACTTTTCTACAATGGATTTAAGCAAATCTATAGTGAGTATTGATAGATAAATTGTTTTATCCTAATTTAAACAAATAATCCATCAAAAACCTAAATTTAAATAAGAAAATGATTAGAAAATGAGCATATTGGTGCTTAGAGGAAGGGGCTTCGACTAGGTACTGTTGACAGTTGCGACGACGGCTTTAAATGGCAGAGATGAACGGTTATTAAAGAGAAAACAATATGAGTGAGTGGTTCAACGTCTATGAAAATGACCGTCGGGTCAACCTATATTTACAGTACTGTTCGAATGGTTAGTTAATACGTTCGAATGGTACTGCAAATATAAGATATATAATATATTTATATACTATTCTATATTATTTAATATATTATATACGTTTTGATAATTTATTATATAATAAACTAATGTACTAGGATATAATAATATAAGATATATAATATATTTTAGTTATTATATAAGATAATAATTAGTGGCGGTTTATAGTATATTATATGTAATAATATATATTATTATATATAATATACTATATATTATATAATATATTAATATATTCTATTATATATATAATATACTATAAGTTATATGATGTAGTATAATATAGTATATAATATATTATATACTAGTATATAGTACTATTTTATTAATATATACGACTATTATATAGTACTAGTATACTATATAGTCTTATATAGTACTATATTATATTACTATAGTAATTTAATTATATTAATATATAGTATATATATATATATACTATATATATTATTAACTATATATATCATATAAGTAATAGTATAATATATAGTACTATATGTTATATGTTATATAATATATACCAGTATATAATATATTATACACTATATTATACTACATCATATAACTTATAGTATATTATATATATAATATAATCTATTAATATATTATATAATATATAGTATATAGTATATAGTATATACAGTAATGTACTAATTAACTATTAATACTATTATAATTAATAATATTATAATTAACACTAGTATATATTATATAACATATATCATATAGTACTTTATATTATAGTACTACTTATATGATATATATAATTAATAATATATATTGTATTTTACTTTACTATACTATAATAAATATGATATTATAGTATAATATCAATGATACTATACAATATAGTTATAGTCTAATTAGATGACACTATATATGATAGTATATAAATGTTATCTATAGTCTAATATATTAACATATTATATTATAGTTATAGTCTACTAAGATGACACTATATATGATACTATATATATATATGTAATATATAGTTTAATATATTAACATAATATATTATAGTTATAATCCAATTAGATGACACTATATAATATGCTAGTTGTATAAATGAGACAATATGTTGATACTATATATATGTTACTTAAAATTTAATTACCATGATATTACATATTCATATATACTTCACTATAATATATACATATTAATATTAATATATTAATATGTATATATATTATTGTTGTTCTTTTATTTAAAGGTATAGTGTAAAAAAAATTATTAAACATTTACCAAACCGTTCAAACGCTTGTTCGAACTGTTACTAATAAGCGTTCGAACGTTTATATTATATTTTGCATCAAAGCATAAATGCATCCATAACTGTTTGAACATACTATTTATACATTTGAATGGGAAACTTTAGGAGAAAATTTTTTCCGCTTTATAGTTTCACGTTTGAACAGTTAGTAAATAACTGTTTGAACGGTAAATGTTCTGCAAATATACGATAGAACTTCATTCTCCCTTTCCTCCTGCCCGTCTCACTCTCTTACGAACCAGAGCCTATAATCCACGATCTAGCGCCTTTCTCTCTCAATCCAGTCTCAAAGTACTACTAGTTTTCATCTCACTCAATTATAATTGGATTAATCCATTATTTTTACTAATTTTAGGGGAGCTCTTTCACATTGGGTACACAACAATCTCCTTACCTTTTCATCTCCCAAAATCTCAGGTTTGTTTTTTATATTCTCATTTTGGTTTAAATATGCTATTTTGCAGTTATAGTATATATTATTTATTCTTGATATTGTTGTTTGTGTTAGTATAAATTTGGGATTAATGGTGTTTGCGGTTGTTGAAGACAACTGGAATCTACAATATTCCCGTTCAAACGGATTATGCTTACTATTTGAAAGGTAATGGTCCAGTTCGAACATAGATTAACACCGTTCGAACGAAGTTTATACATCAATGTATTTACAATTACAAATTAGAATATTTATATAAAGATAATTTTCCATAATGGTTATTAAAAAATAGTTTAAAAATACTTAAACTAAATAAAAATAAAAATACTTAATAGGAAATCTTATAATTAAAATACAAATAGTTAAGATTTTAATAATACTTAAATATTTATTCTAAGTATTTAAATTAAAATACTACTATATCTTATAATTAAATACAAATGGTTAAGATTTAATAATAGTTAAATAGTTAATTCTAAGTATTTAAATTAAAATACTACTAAATCTTAAAATTAAAATGCAAATAGTTAAGATTTTAATAATACTTAAATAGTTAATTCTAAGTATTTAAATTAAAATACTACTAAATCTTATAATTAAAATACAAATGGTTAAGATTTAATAATAGTTAAATAGTTAATTCTAAGTATTTAAATTAAAATACTACTAAATCTTAAAATTAAAATACGAATAGTTAAGATTTTAATAATACTTAAATAGTTGATTCTAAATTAATAGAATAAAATATTTAAATTAAAATACTACTAAATCTTAAAATAATACTTAATATTTATGTTTTTGTTGTATTGTTGTAAAAATAATATGTTGTTATTGTTTGACATATGTTAGCATATCTTGCATTGTTTGTTCATCAAAATAAACTTTAGACCCGTTCGAGAGTTATCAATCCTACTGAATACTTGATTGAAGTCATGATGGAGAAAACATTGATTTCTATGGAGTTATTGTCGATATAATTGGAATGAAATATTTGAAAGAGCTTGCGGTGTATCTGTTTAAGTATGATTGGTGGGATTTAAGCAATCATCGGATTGGAATACATGATGATGAATACTTTTTTAGTATTAATACATCAAAAAAATAGTATGAAAATGATCCTTTTATTTTGGCTTCTTAAGCATCTCAAGTATTCTACTTAGATGACCCAGAGTTAGGAAATCAATGACGAGTAATACAAAAATATTTATTCTCCAAGAAATATATTTGATGTTTTCCCATAGGCAGAGGAACAAGATGAAGAAGAAGATGACCTCTCTATTGATTAAGAAGCATACCAAGAGAGTCAACCCGCCTTAAATTTGTTTGTGGATTGTGCCAGTATGAGATAATTCCATTATATAGAGAAGATATTAAGGCTGAAATTGTTAATGCGACAATTGAGAAAAATGTTGAATCGTCTGAAGTATCTACAGATGATGAGAGCGAATTGCCAAATGAAATTGATATAGATTATGATTGACCAATTATGTGTTAACATTACACTTGATGACAACTATTTTACTTACTGAATATATCAGTGGTTTGAAATTATGCCACCAAAGAGGAATAAAGTTCGCAACCCATCTCCACTTATTCCTAGCTCTTCTTCAGACTCACCATTAGAGATGGACTCTACAGAACAAGGTAAAAATCTAATACTCATAAAATTTATTAATTAAGGTCATATAATAGACATATAATAGAGATTGATTACAATGTTATATTTTATAGAGTCCACAATACAATCTCGTTAATGTCGAGGCACAACTAGAGGCGTGACGTTAGAAAAGTATCGTAAGGTGGGTAAGATCAAGGTTAACATTCCTGACGAACATATTGGAGGCAAAGGACAACCAGCAGCTTGGCTTGCATCGCATGTGGGTGCTCTTACACGAACTTATGCACCTTTGGCAACGACTTCATGGAAGAAAGTCCCCTACGATGTTAAAGAGCATACAAGAAGTGTTGTTTGATCATGTTTAAAACATTGATTTAGTAGAATAAGTTTCTATATTTTACTTAAATTTAGAATATTATGAATGATAATATGTTTGTAACTATTTTTTTCAATGATGATTTCGAATTAAATTTTAGTCGAAGAGAGGAGCGTAAGATTGTGGAAGAGCTTATGAATAATGCATTCCGCAAATATAAGACAAGGTGTCATGAGCATTATAATAAGTTTGAAAACAAGGAAGATACACGCCAACATCCTTTTCAAGATGTCCAACCTTTTGAGTGGGTCAAACTTTGTGACATGTTTGAGGATCTATCATATCAGGTATAATTAAATTAATTATTTTACTTGTCCAATTTGTCATTTCGCTTCATAATATTTTTAATTTATTTGCAGGAGTGAAGTTCTATAAACAAAACAAAGAGATCAAAATTGAAGATTAATCATCATGCAGGCTCAAGATCTTTCCATCACCTCTCTAAGAAATTCGTATTGCTATTTTTTTCTATTGGATATAGTTAATTATTTGGATGAATAATAATGACTTTATATCATAACACATTTATTGTAGCAAGATTCAGATACCAATTATGATCTGACAAAATTATATGATGCATCGCACACTGATCGTAATGGAGAGTGGACTCATTCTAATGCTTGTAAAAATTATGTAAGTATTATAACCTATTTAATTAAATATATCAGAATATTTATGATGATATTAATTCTTTATATATGTTTAGGACAAAATAGTTGCCCTACATACTAAATATGTGTTAGATCAAAATTCTTCAACAAGTGATGTTGATATTTTTACATAAGTCCTGGGTCAACGTTCAAGATATTTAATGGATTTGGGTCGCTTTGTAAAGCCTTCTCCCTCTTCCTCTTCTTCCGGATTTGCCTCTACGACCTTTATAGCATTAGAGAATGCGATTTCTAGAATCGAAAAATTGACTGCAAGGCAGCATGAGTTAGAGATTCAATTAGCGAAACAAGCAAACATGGATATGTGCATCAAACAACATGACGAACAACAAGAAGAGTTCAGGAGACAGATGCAATTCCAAATACAGCAGCTTATGCAACAGTATAAGCCTTCAAGCAATTGATAGGTTTTTACGTATAGATTTTGAAATTAATTATCTATTTATGTACGAACAATGTCAGTCTCACAATTATTTATTTAGTTTACACTTATTATAAAACTTATGTAAGTATTAAACAGTTTCTAATTTACTTTTTCAAATATTATGAATGTCTATTTGGTTTTTTATTTTTTGAGTTTAAATAAAATAGTTATCGTTTGAATGACCATATAACGTTCAAACGCCATCTATTTTTGTAGCGTTTGAAGTTAACTTTCAACCATTCGAATGCTTATACCGTTTGATATGTCCCTTTAATGCTCGAACGGAAAGCTATATTTATACCGTTCAAACGGATATCTAATATATTTTTGTTTGAACATATTTTGCAACCGTTCAAACAAATTAATAACGTTCGAACTTAAATTTTAATCGTTCGAATGATATTTTGGGACGAATTGCAATCCTGACAAAAAAATTCTCCGTCTGAAAGTGTGAGAATGGTTTCCTTCAAATTCATTTCAAAAGATATATTTTGGGACAAAATGGTGATTTTCGTCCCAAAATATCTTCTGGGACAGTGTTGTTGGCACGAGCTTGGGACGAATTTTTTTCATCCCAAAAAATCTTTTGGGATGAAATACCTATAATTTGAGATGAAATTTTTCATACCAAAAGACCTATTCTGTTGTAGTGATATATAATGAAATAATAAGGGAATGATAATACAAAAAATTATGAATAACATTACTATGTACTTATTATACGATCATCTACATGCATTTTCTGCATGATTCTCAAGGTAAGTACGAAACACTAGGGGGTTCATGCACCAAAATCCCCACATCATATACGCATGAGTTCCTTTGAGTAACCAATGCAATGCACGAAGAAGTATGTAGTATGTTGAGTAGATTCCATATTCCTGCAAAGATCATTGCTAAATTATACTCCATTTTATTTTGATCAAAACTCAACATCAATTTCAGCCAGAAAGAATTAAAATCCATTTATTCACTTGGCCATTTTTGTAATCGGCTGATACTGTTAGCCCATACATCACTGGTTGTTGTACAAGACCAAGGAGCATGTTGAGTAGATTCCTCAAGCTATTTACAGATAGGGCACAAAGAATTCTCCACTACCTTCTTATTAAACAAGTTCAGTTTTTTGGGCAATATAGAATTCAATGTCTTCCATAGAAATTGCTTGACTTTTCCTGGTACATTTGGCTTCCATACTCCTTTCTATATTTGATTTATCATCTGTCTTCGTGATCTTTCACCTTTCTACGATTCTATTCTTTGCTTTTCAACATAATATGAGCTTCTAACAATGTACTTCTCATCTTTAGTGTAGTCCCAAATAGCTTTGTCTTCATCCCTTTTCACACTTAAAGGTATACTGGAAATCTAAGCCGCAACATCATTGTCAAAAATTTGTTTAAGAAGCCCTTCATTCCAATAATTAGTTCCGTCAATGATTAAATCCTTTACTCTTGCATTTTCATTCAACAATGTGTTAAAACTAGGAGTTAAGTTCTAAGGTAATCACTTATCTTGCCAAATATCTACCTTCTCTCCATTTCCTACCCTCCATATCATACCTTCCTTAACTAGATTTTGAATAGCCATTAAACTTCTCCACATATATGAAGGACTACATCTTAATTTTGCTTCTATAAATTGAATATTACAGAAATACTTGTTTGTTTTAAATCTTTGTGACCAAAGAGTTTGAATCTCAATATCTCTAAATTTCATCCCTTCATCCAGTTTGTGTCCCCCATCTTAGACCACTTTTTCTAATGAATTGATTTTCCACCCAACCTATTATTCCCCCGAAATTTTGACATCAACTCATTATTCTCTTCACACAGCTTCTTTGGTAATAGAATACATTCATAGTATAGGTTGGTATAGATTACAAAACAACTTTTATTAGAATCTCTTTTTCAGGTGTAGATAAAAAGGAATTCTTTCAATTATACATCTTCTTCCATATCCTTTATTTAATTATCTTGAAATTCTGTATTTTAGATCTCCCAACTATTGTCGGGAGACCTAAATACTTTCCATAATCTCCAAATATAACTGATCTACAACTTCTTTCATAATCTGTTCTTTTGCAATTTTCCTGGTATTAGTAGTAAATAGAATTGAAGTCTTCTGTCTATTTAGGACCTGACTAGAAGCTTTTTCATAGGTATCCAATAAATCTTGAATTACCATCCAATCCTCTATATTTGCTTTACTAAAAATGACACGGTCATCTGCAAAAAGTATATGGCTAATCTTTAAGCCTGCTTTCACAGCAGCTACCCCACTCATTCTTCCACATTTAAGCTTTTGTTAATAAATGTGTCAACCCTACTACACATAGTATAAAAATGTAAGGTGATAATGAATCACCTTGCTTAAACCTCTACCTGGATTAAACATTTTCCCAATTCTCCCACTAACTATGACTGAAAGACTAACAGATCTGACACACTTCATGATCAAACTTATCCACCCCTCCTCAAACCCCAGCTTTCTCATAATATTTCTAGAACAATCCATTCAATTCTATCATACGTCTTTAACATATCTAGTTTAAGTGTCAAACTCTCCACTTTGCCCTTTTTACTTACCATCATAGAGTGCAATATCTCAAAGGCTATCATTATATTATATGTAATAACTCGATCCAGTACAAATGCTCTTTGGTAGTCTGAAATAATATTAGGCAGTACTCCTTTGAGTCTATTAGCCAATACTTTTGCATTGAGTTTATACAACACATTGCATAATGATATTGGCCTAAATTCATTTGTTGAAGTAGGATTTTTTTACTTTAGGAATTAAAGCAATGTATGTATAATTAATACAATTAGGCATTACTCCCTCTTTTAAGAAATTAAGGATAGGCATACTGACCTTGGAACCCACCACTTCCCATTGTTCTTAATAAAACCCTACTCCAAACCCATATGGTCTGGGAGATTTCCATATATTCATTTGTTTTAAAGTTCCATGCACCTCCTCAATTGTAAAAGGTGCCATTGTGATAGCTCGAATTTTTAAGTATTGTTTAAGATTATTTTAGGGAATTTTTAGAGCCTTCTAGATGTATGTATGTAGTTCCTTTGAATCTTTTACTGGCATTGGAAAACAAATCATGGGAGACACTAAATATGATAAGAAGATATGATTTTTTGAATATTCAAGGAAATATTATATAGAAATTGAAAGAAATTTATAAAAGAAGTCAAATAGTATGAGTAGGGAATATACCTTATGATATTTCCAGATTAGATTAATTTAGACAGTTTTAACGTCCTTTAATAATATGGACATAACTTACTCATTTTATGTCGGATTGAGATTATTCAAGATGACTTGGAAAGCTAAGAGGAATATATACAATTCATGTTTTTCATTTTAAGAGATATGTCCTTAATAAAATATGAAATTGGGATTGAAGGAGCAGAACAAAATTGAATATATAGGCATTGACTTGGAGTTGACTAGTGACCTTGAATAAGATTAGGTTTTTGGATTATTTTCTTAATTATCCTAAAATATTGACAAGTGTGTAGCAATATGTCAAATGAGAATATTTTATTTAGTAAGTTTCGTGTAAAACAATAGGGATCATTTATCAAACACTTGGTGTGCCCGGATTGGTACTTTTGGACTGATCTGTCGACTTTCAATAGAAAAATCATATTTTTGTCATATGAGCTCCGAATGAAGTAATTATAGTTCTTGTAGAACCTTAATAGGAATATCTAGAACTTTTATGTTTTGTGTTTGTGAATATAAGGAATTTATTAAGGACTAAATTTAGTGTGAAGTGGACGGACAGGAATAGGAGTCAACTAGTAACCGACTTAATTGAGTTGCCTTATGTTTGGCCATGTGACAAAAATTGTGATTGACTACCAAACTTTCTAAGATCTTAAAATTTGTGAGAAAATGTGGCAAGTTAATAATAATTTATCTAGAAGTCTTGGTGGGTAAGAAAATAAAGGAAAGCAAATGGAGAACTCACATTGGGTGTTCTTGGACAATTTTGACGTGTTTCTGTAAATTAATTATATCTCTCTCATATGATTTAGGAATAAGGTGATTCAAAATCCTATGGATTACTAAAAGAATGATATAAAAGTTTTATGTTTTAGGTTTTGGAATAATTGAAGTGGATCAATGGTTATTCGGACTGGAAATAGACTGATTTGATTTAAGTATAAACTGATGCCCGAAAATGAATCACACCACTGACCTAGTTTAGAAACTCGAGTTTGATTAGTTCTCTACATTTCTATCTTCTAGATATGTGTAAAAAGTTTTTACTTTGTGGTGGAAAATTTTCTAAAAGGAAAATTTGTCTATAACCATTGAAGAAGTATGAACAAATCTGATTAGTGTAGAACCAACCAAATCAGCCAAGTTACCCATCTATTCTTAACCAATAGCCAACCAAGCCTTAAAGGAATTTTTTCAAAATGTTCTAAGAGTATCAAGGAGAGCTAAAACATGTGGCAAAATGTGAAGAAATGGTCTAGAAACCGTGGGGTGCAAGGGGGAGGCCAAGTGGCTGGTTTGATCTTATCTTGGATATGTTAAGATTTTGTTTTTTTTTTTTTTTTACCTATGTATTGTAATTATTTGAACCATTGATCTAAATTATTTTAGAAGTGGATTAAGCTTATCCATGGGATGAAAATCTTGGAAGACCATTAGAGGTAGGAGTAATCATAAGGTCTTGTATCTAGGGGGGAGCACTTCACCAGTCGGCTAAGAGGGTTGCTGAGACACCCCTCCATTTCTCAAGCCCTCTAGCACAGTTTTACCCCTATAAATAGACACAAAAGTTTTCCTTTGTTTCCTTTTAGAGATGTCATATGGTCACCTTGAGAGAAAACTAAGAAAATACAAGAAATCTCACTCACAACACACACATCAAAAGGAAGCCAAGTAGGAGCTTTAGAGAAAATGGTGGTGTAAAATCAACTCAAGACTACAAATCTAACTTTGAAAAATTTGTAAGTGCACTAATTAATATAATATTAGTGTAGTATAAGTGGCTTAATTTATAGATTTAGTTTGATGTTTGTTTGATATTTGTTTAAGCTCATGCATTGTTTATGTAGTAGCTTAAATGCTTTTGACTTATGGAGTGATTTTTAGTGTGGAAAAATGCTAAGAAAAATTTTAGAACCTTAAGAATATGTTTTATGATTATATATTAAGAGGATTATGTGAAAATATGAGATCTTGATTTAGAAAAAAATGATAAATCAACCCTAGTAACTTTCGGATTCAAAAGGGGTAATGTTGATAGATTTAACATTCTATATTAAATTGGTCATAACTTGTTAATTTGATGTCTAAAGTGAATGATTCAAGAGGCTATACAAAGCTAAGACAGAGATCTATAACTTTTATGTTTTAAGTTTTAAGAGACAAGAACTCTATAAAGGGTGAAATTGGGATTAAGTGGCAGAACATAGTAGGTAAGAACTTAAAAACGGTGTTTTTCTTTTATTCTAAAATTTTAGTGAATTAATTGAATGAGATTTTTAAGAAGTATGATAGATTTAGAAATTTCAATATACTAGGAGGATTTTCCAGAATTTTTATGCTAAAAAGATAAAATAAAATAAAATAATAAAATAATGTATATAAGAGAAATATTCAAGTAAACTTATAAATATGCTTAAGCTGTGTAATTATGTAAATCTTGGTTTAAGTTAAATAAAATTTAGTCCCCTATGATATTCGGCAAGCCTTAGTTTAATAATAATATAATATGTTATTTAATTGTCTATGTATATTTCGTTAAGTTTTGACATTATGAATTTATGTGACGTATGTGCATGTATATGTGAGATATGTTCTTGTGATGTTTTTATATGTTATATGAATTATGAAATCATAAAATATGCATGTCAAGTTTACGTTCATGCGTATGTTGCATTTCATCACACATATGTATCGTCATAAGTCATGACATCTGTTATAAGAAAATACGTTAAGAAAACTTTACAAGTAAAAAGAATAATAAGTCAATCACATCATGATGGGAACGGCGATACGTAACGCCTGTATGACTGACGTACTGACGGGGACGACGATACGTAACGCCTGTCAAGGATAAGTAAGAGTTATATCACGACAAGGATAACAATACGTAACGCCCAGACAATTGACATGACTAGCAGGGACGACTATACATAACACCTACTATGTTAAGTATTTTCTGTATCACAACAGGGACAGCGATACATAATACCCGGATGACTGACGAGTTATATGTATGGAAACCCGATGGGGACGGCATGAGTCTCATCGAGGATAAGAAATAAGTAAGACTCACAATATAAGAGTGTAAATAAAAGTTGTAAGTATAAGATAGTAGGTCTATGTAAGAGAATAAGTCTGTATGGAAATTGTAGTCATTCATATGCATGAGTCTCATGAGGCAATCGTGAATCATGTGAAGAAATTCATTATGATATATGCTATGTTATATTATTGATATACTAGGATGATGCCTTTGTTAAGTTATTTGTGTACTTACTGAGATTTTTTGGAAATCTCACTCTTTTAAATTTTATCTATCATTCCTTATGGAATGATAGATGTTTTTGCAGGATTAGATTAATTGTCATGAGACTCGGACAACACATAAGATTCTGAAGTACCCTGAAGGTCCTACAGAATACTCATCTCTGAATGGAATAATATTTCATGTACATGATCAAGTGGAATAGTAAGATTATCGGACGACAGTGGGATATGTTATTTGTTTAAGAAAACTAACTGGGTTATGTAAGTCTTGGATATAAAATGTTTCTGTAAATATGAAATTATGAAGGTTACAGTTTTACTATGCCATGTGATCTATTTATGCAAGAGTTATATCTCTTTGCATATATTAGAGATTTATCTCTTTCCACTGTGTTTCGCATTGCATTTAATTAATAAGTTTAAATGCATACATGCTACTCCTTACGTTTATGTAGGATAAGTAGTCTTATGTTACTTGTCCGAACGCTTCGATTTACGTTTTAATTGAGGCAAAAAATTGGGGTGTATAGCCATTAACTTCATGTTCAAGCCGGAATTGGTGTAGATTTTAGAATTACACTAGCAAATAAAACAATGGACACGTAGGATACTCACTTAATCTATCATGGGTGTGCATTGAGATCATTTCTTTCTCACTCTCCAAAAATCTTCCTTTCAGTCTTGTCTCTCTCCCTCTCTCACACTCTATCCAAACAGATCCCATTCGGAACCTTAGTATAGCCGATGAGCTCGCGAGTTCAACGGAAGCTACAGTAGTATTTCTTGTTCTCCAGAAGTAGCCCTTTCAATCTTGGTCTCTCTCCCTCTCTATCCAAACATATGATTCTCAACTTCTCTATTTTATTTAATGTTTGAAATATAAATCTTGAAATCTAGGTTGATGATTCTCAACCTTCTTCTCTACAAGTCATGATTTAGAAAAAAAATAACAAACACAATGCACAAAAGTTGCCTCAAGGAGTTTCTTAGTGCATCTCTCTTACGTACTATGGTTGGGTTAAGTTTTAACTTTGGAGTTGCAACCCAAAAGAATGATTATACACAAATTGCTTTTGCATCTTGTGGGGTGATAATATGCCTTTTTGTACATTATTTGTAAATTTTCAGAGAGGCCAAGAGCCCAAAGTAGCATTATTCTAGCAAATTTGGCCTCTCGTTGAGCTTTGATACTAACCTGTATGTAGAAATCAACAAGTATGACCATGACTTGTGGACACATGGGATTGCAAAAAGCACTGGTCTTATATCAACACTTTGCTTTGAGAATAGCTTAGTTTTGCTTAAACACCAATCCTAAACAAGAAAGGAAGGGAATATTCGAAATTTCATACCTATCCATCCATGAGAAAAAATCGTGTGTTTGTATTTGTAGTTACTGTTGAATTTCATGTGTTCGTAGTTTAAGGTTGTAGGAGAATGAGAAACCAAAAATTTAAAAAAAAAAAAACTTACCAATATTGCTAATGCCATGATGGTTGATCTTTTGCTTTTGAGGGATTGGAAAAACATTAATCTCCCAAATCCATCGAGCTGAAACTAATGGTGTTTTGGTAGTTGGTGCTTTTAAGTTTGAATTGTGCATACCATTAACTAATTAAATCTGAATTTTGTTCTACTCTTTGGCACCCAACTTGTGATTCTGCTCAATTTCATGTCTTGTTGTTTGCATGGAACTCCATTTCCTTTATTAATTGAATTAGCACAACATGAACAGCCCAAAAACAGCAAATCCAATGAATCAAAACACATGGACCTATTTAATGTATCACTTGTAAAACATAACCTGTAGGTACAAGGAAATGTACATAATTTATATTCTACTTATGACGGTTGAAGCTATAACTACTAGTAGAACCTGTTAATAAAATAAAGAACCACAAAGACTTTGTTGTGTACCAAGCTGGGAGACAAATGTAATAAATTCACTATAGCATTAACATGCCCCTCTTGCAATGGCTACACTTAGCATTAACATTATCATAGTTATATGAATAATGATAGGATTACATCCTATTTACCACCACTTTACCACTTTTTTTAATTCTTTTAAATTCTTCTTTTACTTAATGATTAATGAATTGATTATTAGTAAAATTATATATTTTTTAAATTTTTTCTTAATGATTAAAGATGTTACAAAAATAGAAAAAAAAAAACAAATACACTAGAGTGGTAAAATAGTGGTAAATGAAATGTAACCCTATCACTACTCTAGCTATATCAATGTGTCAAAATGTCTTAAACATTTCTAAATATACAAACATCCAAGACTGTGTCAAACATTTCAAAATGTGTCAAAATGGCATCTCAAAATGTGTCATAATCCATGAAGCAACTCCAACAAAAACAGTTTATCCAAAGTTTGGACATGAATTAATGATTTTGTGATGCGTGAAAATTCCACAAAGCACCAAAGTCTTGATCAAATGCAGGTGTGTGACTTTTCAGCATATTCCTACAAACAAAAAAGAAGAAGATTATATTAAAAGATGAATAAATAAAAAAGGATAAAAAATAACTTAATTAACCAAGCGGCATAGTATTCAGACATGTCAAATGTAGTTAAGATAAAGCCCAAATTTGAAGAATGTCAAATCTAGTTGAACTTGGTTTCCCCATATTCCAAAAAAAAAAACTGTATTTCATAGAGTTCAAAGCTGGATTTAAGAAATGTAATTAATTAGAAACATAATTACCACATCATTCTAAGTACCTATTTGATGTGCAATTGGTTCAAACACGCCCCTCTTGTTTGCATATGCTACATCGTCACTTCTTGGTTGGACCAGTACTTTCCTTTGGGTTCTTTAGGCATAACTATTTGGGCCTTCCCTTTAGCACAATATGTGAAGGATCTTGTAACAAAAATTTTGAGAGTCGTTGCCTATTGATCGGTTGTCCCTGCTCAATGTTTTCATCACTAACATTCATTAAAAATTCTTGTTGAATATTTTCTATGCCCCTAGAGACATGCTCATATCTTTAGATAGGCTGCTGCACCCCATTTCGGCAACTTCATAAAACTGTTTGATCAAACAATGTTTCTTGACTAATGCAGTTGGGACGGTGTCCACTACTTGTACCATGCGACTCTTTGTGTTAATTGTCTATCTCTCTAAGACATACTATTGCAATATGATATTCATCATAGACTTTTTTTCAAAAATATATAGGCCGTGGCGGCATAAAAATCTAATAAATTCAAATTTACAATATGTACAAGAAACATTGAGCTTTCCCTCCCAATTGTTACTTCATATGCCAAACTGTCTTTTCCCATCAAATGTCACCAAATGTATTTTCCTCCCATCTTGCTCACGTGTTTTAGAGGCCTTGTATCATTGGGTACAAAGTAGTTCTTCTTGGAATGTCAAAAGTGACTTTCTTATGTAAAACTTGGCTATTTCCTCTTACACTTTGAAACAAGTTCTCATAATTGGCTTTGTCTTTTTTGTCTTCATATCTTTCTCTTTCTCACTGAGACAATGGGCGTTTAATGCTTTATCATATTGATGGACAAAATTACGAGTCATTGTACTTGAATGAAGAAATTTTTAAAAAACTTGTGAATACTCTCATTTCGTTGATTTGTGTACATTCCAGCACAAAATATGACTCTTAAGTAAGCTAGCACCCACTTTTTCCTCGTGGCATACATATCTTGCAACCAACTATTGTCTTCCAATTTGGACTTTAATAATATTTTAGTCCACTCCAACTCAAGCTCTTCAATTGTGAGTGTTTCATGAATACAATGGTGAAAATCTTCTTTAAGTTGTGGATGCTTATTATAGACACAAGCTAGATGTTTAAAACCTTTTTGTAATATATGCCATAAACACATTTGTGAGTTGTATTGGACAATACCTCCGTGATGGCTTTAGCCATTTCCTTGTCATCATTAGTAATTATTATAGATAGAGCATAACCAAACATCATCTTTAGCCATGTTTTCAGCAGCCATGTATAAGACTCAGCTATCTCATTAAGGCACATCCAAACATCACAGATGGGTGGTGATGACTAACTCTAATAAATAGAACAAAAGCCGTCTTCTAGCGATTGGTGAGATATGTGGCATCACAAGTCACAACGTTCTCAAAATATGCGACCTGTGATTTAGCATCTGCCCAAAAGCAGTTTTCCATTGATCCATTTTTATCGACTTGGATTGAATACACAAAGCTTGGATTATTACATTCGCTTTCCAAAATAAGTGTATAGGCTTTATGCATCTCCCTAAATAATTTTGAACGTCTTTACTAATGTAACAATATTATAGTTACCACGAGACTCCTTATTCAAGACAGACATTATTTTTCATGCTAATATACCCGACTTGTTTAGTGTGTCTATTAAGGTTTTTTTTTTTTGCGTTGGTATCACCCGTCTATTCCCACAACGAAAACTTGTACTCGTAGATGTCAGTAGCTCATGATTATATTGGAGTACAAATTTGGACACAACCTATTTTTCTCTATTATTCCATATTGTCATCATTGCCTTACACACTCTTTGTTTCTGCAGCCTTGGATCTTACTCTATCTTTCCATTTCAAACTCTAGAAATGGAACCCTTCCCTCAAACAAACATGTTCTATCTCAATTAGTGATTTGTCTTCTTTTGACAATCAGGTATGGTTTGTTCAAATGCTAAAACCAATTCGTTTAGAGAAGGCTTTATAGCAAGTATGTACATCTTCTATATCGTCAGACTGTAACCCCACATACGGCTCCACATATGAAGATGACACGGTATTTGGTTCCTTGGACAAGTTCCTATCTTTTTCAACCTCAACATCCAAAATTTCCAACCATTTGAACTTCATCGGCACTAAAACTAGAAGAATCTAATACCTCAACATCATCCCTAGAAATACTCATCTTTCAAATTTTTATTCCACCTAGCTAATACCATAAAAAATTGTGTCATTTAGAGAACAAAACTCGCATGCACAATAGTTATTAATTTAATGGAATAGTATCCAAAAATAAGATTGGCAACAAACATCACTAATTAAAATGGTTATAGTTCAAAAAAAGGATTGCACTACTGGAAACATATTTTTTGCTGACTAATCATTATCATAAAGGAAACCAACAAGGGAGATTTTTTGTGGTTTTGTACCTAAAGAGTAATTTAAACATCATTATCACAATGCACTTCTTTAACCTAAACATATTTTATTCATTCATGCAGGTAATGATCTAAAAAGTGTCTAAAAAGTCATGGTTTTGTGTATATGGAAGTTTTTAGTGGGCTATGTTGCAACACCAGTGATTTATAATAATAATAATAATAATAATAATAATACAAAGTTTTCATTTTTCTTCTTGTTAGTGGATATGGCTTTATAAACAATCCAAAAAAGTCATTTTCAAAAAATTAAAATTAGACCTTTTGTCAAGCACCACTGTATACAGATTATGGCTATATTTTTATGGAGGTTTTGGTGCAATTGTGAAGTAGTGAAGGTGAAAACAGATTATTTTACAGTGCTTATTAAAGTACAAGAAGCTCAAAAAAAAAAAAATTGGCAGCATATGAATCGGGGTCCACGTCAAAAACACAATTCCTGAATACTTTGGCTTGAAGAGAGCGAGAGCGAAAGCGACAGCACGACAGAAGGGAGCTGAGAATCGGGGTCCAATTTATCAGAAGCTACATATTCAAAGGGGAGAGAGAGAGAGAGAGAGAGAGAGAGAGAGAGAGAGAGAGAGATGGGTGAAAAAAGTGAAAACACTAAAAAGGGGAAAAGGTATCGGGTCTTCTACCAAAAGTTCCTACGAATTCACTACAACCAGTTCAGTATTTGATTTTTTTTTATAGGAAATTAGCATGACATTTCATATAGGCACAAAAGGCCTTAAGAGTCATTACAACCAAGTGTATCAACATAAGCCAGATCATCCAGAAACTGAGGGACTACATGCCACCAAAGTTCCATATCAGTAATTGACCAAGCATGTCTTGCAAATGTATGAGCAGCCACATTAGCCAATCGAGGTACATGTTGCACAGATCGAACAAGTGACAAATCTTCTCCTCAAGCTTTGAATTTTGGCAATCACATTTCTCATCTCAGAAAAGCTCTCAGTTTCCTTGTTGATTTCCTCTACAAGGTGTAAATAATCACTCTCAACTAAGAGATTGTGAATACCAAAGTTCAAACTGAGTTGCAGCCCCCTTAACATGGTCATTGCCTCTACATTTTCCAGTTCCATAAGCTCAAATTCAATCCTGCCATAAGACATGATGATAACTGCACCAACAGAATCACACAGAATAGCTCCAATCCCAATATTATTACAATCGAAAAATAGAGCCCCATCTATATTTAATTTAAACCATTTAGGTGGGGCAGGACACTAATGAATTTGTTTCTGCCTTAACTGCACTAGGCGCTGCATTATTACATCCTTGAGAAAATTCTTCCAAGAAAAAGCATGATCCAACGCATGAATAGGGGCCAGCTTAACAGAGTCATGGACCATTTTGAAGAAAACTTTTATGTGTCGTCTTCTAATCGGATGGTGTAAAGGTGTAAATACACCCATTCCTATTGCCATTTCCATTTTCTAATTTCAGAAATTATCTCATCTCATTTCATCTAATCTAATCTCATCTTATTACTATAATTTTTTAAAATTTTAATATAAAATACAATAAATAAATTATTTTTTTTAAATTTTCAAAACAATAGCTAGAAGCAGAAAAACTTTACAATATCTAGAAGCTCTGTTAAGTTCATAAAAGTTTTGTGAACTAAATGTTTTTCATTCTAAAATGTTGTACCATATATGTATGTATATATATATATATATATATATAAGACATGCGGATGTCAACTACTATTTATCTATCTAGAAAATTTAAAAAGCTTATTTTAAATCAATATTTTAACTGTATGTGTATATATATATATATATATATATATATATGAATTATGACCAACGGTTTAGACAAGATTTCTAGTTGAGAACTAAACAATCAGAATTAATTATTACTCATTTCATAAAAAAAAATTCTATGAAAACTAAAAGTTAATTACATGCTCATATCGGATGAGCACTTAACTCAAAATTTAAAAAATACTCAACATAAAATATTTCACTACTATTCCCAAATTATATATCTTATTTATGAAATTCTCATCTTATCACATTTCCCAAATTAGCACTTAGAGCTGATAACTACCCTAGATATAAATAGAATGAAATTTTACATAATTCTTGTAAAAGAAACTAATTCTGAGTACAACCACAAGTCATATGATCCCAACTCTTAACTCAAACAACCAATTAACACTTCTCAGCCAAAAAAAAACATTTTCAAGGATAGAACCAAGCGACCAAAGCATCCTAGTGTGCTGTCGCAGGCAACCAAAAATAAAGCATATACTCCTAAGAAATATGTTGAACTCAAGGTTTCAAGTTTCGTGTAAATCTACACATGGATTTTGATGATAAGAAATGAATTCAAAGAATAAAGGAGTATCAAGCTCAAGTTGTCCACATAATAGAATCAAGCACATTAATGAAACAAGCATGAGCAAGAAGGGAACACGTTCACATTAAAATCATAGAATAATATTGTAAATCTCTTAAAAATTTGAAATTAGGATTAAGGCTCAAAATTAATATTTTATCATAAAGTATTAAAATACATTTTCCACATGTGCATAAATATTTTGAAAATTAAATTTGAAAATTTTGAAAGATTATTGATTGTCATCTTTCACATGTGCATGACATGACTAAAGGTTTGAATTTTGAAAATATTAAAATGATTGATTGTCATCTTTCACATGTGCATGACATGATTAAAGGTTTGAACTTTGAAAATATTAAGATGATTGATTGTCATCTTTCACATGTGCATGTTTTATTTGAATATTTTCAAAAGTGATAGATAATTTTCTTGACTTATGCAAAAGGTAGATGTCTTTGTTTGAAAATTTTGAAAAGTAAAGTGTGCTCCTTTTGTCATATGCAAAAAGTAAAAAATTAGATTTGAAATTTTTGAAAAATAAAGTGTGCTCCATTTGTCACATGCAAAAAGTAAAAAGATTAAGTTTGAAATTTTTGAAATGTGAATGATGATATTTTTGACATGTGAATCTTTTTAAATTTGAATATGAAGTCTCATATGCCTATAAATAGATCATTTGAGAGCTTCACATTAATAACACCAAGAGCCATTCATTCAAAGTTTTCATTCTCTCTTCTCTAAGCATTGAGCCTTAACCCTTATTTATTTTGAAAGATATAGTTTGTACTGTATTGTTTTTATTTCACCATTGAAGAGTGTTTTCTGATAGCCTACCCACTATCAATTCTTGTATCAGTAAAAGGGTGTGTATAACCCTTGTGTGTGTAGAAGGTATTCTACACGGAGAATAGTTAAATCACCAAGTGTGAGGTGATTGGAAGTGTAGAAGGTATTCTACACGAGAAATAGTTAAATCACCAAGTGTGAGGTGATTGGAAGTGTAGAGGGTGTTCTACACGGATTCTTTGGAGCGGTGCTGCTCAAAGGTATAATAGGTTTCTATCTCCACCTAAAGAAGATTGAATAGTGGATTTGGGGATTCTCAAGGGGTAACTTGAGGCGAGGACGTAGGCAGTGGGGCCGAACCTCGTTAACATACTGAGTTTGCTTCTCTCTTACCTTTACTCTTTATATTTATTACTGTTTCATATTTTATTTATATTTTATATTGTATATTTGATTTATAATTGTTAATTTTTTTAATACAACTCAATTCACCCCCCCTCTTGTGTTAGTCATCTGGGCAACAATTGGTATCAGAGCTATAGCTCTGTTATAAGATTAACTATCTTTTGAGTTAAGATCTTATGGCTAACATTGCAGTTTCATTTGGTGAAGGTCAATCTAGCAGTCGGCCTCCACTCTTTTGCGGAGACAATTACTCATTCTGAAAAGTTAGAATGAGAATATTCCTTCAGGCTCAAGGTCGAGAAATCTGGAAATGCGTTATAAATGGACCTTATATTCTAACAAAAGTGATTGATGGAGTAAAAGTCAAAAAGGAAGAAGAAGAGTTTGATCGTGAAGAGGATAGACTTTATACTTTGAATTTAACTGCTATGAATTTATTATATAATGCTCTTAATGGTAATGAGTTTAATAGAGTAATGACTTGCGCTATAGCAAAGAAAATTTGGGATAACTTGGAAGTTACTTATGAAGGAACTTCTCAAGTCAAGGAATCAAAAATTTATATTCTTACTCATGAATATGAAATGTTTAAGATGAATGATGATGAATCTATTTCTAGTATACACACTCATTTTACTAACATTATAAACAGCTTGACAGCTCTTGGCAAAGTTTATTCCAAAGTGGAGATAGTAAGAAAAATTCTCAACTCTCTACCAAAACGTTGGGAGTCAAAAGTGACAGCGATTCTTGAAACTAGAGACCTCAAGAAGCTCGAAGTGAATGAACTCATCGGGTCACTTATCACCCATGAGTACACATTGAAAAGAGGAGAAGAAGAAGGAAAGCCAAAGAAGAGCTTGGCACTTAAAGCTGTTCTATATGGAAGTGAAAGTGATGAAGATGAGGAAAATGACGACAAAGATGAAGAAGTTGCGATGATAACAAGAAGAATTCAGAGGTTCTTAAAGAAAAATAAAACTCCTCCAAGGAAATCTTTCAAAAAGTTTTCCAAGAAAGATTCAGGTAAAAATGACACTTTAATTTGTTATAAATGCAATAAACCTGGTCATATCAAGTCAGATTGTCCTCTGCTAAAGAAAGATTGAAACAAAGGCAAAAAAGCAATGAAAGCTACATGGGATGATGATTCAAGTAGCTCAGATAGTGAAACAAGTAATGGAGAATCAGCAAATCTTTGTCTTATGGCTAAAGATGACATTGAGGTAACAAATTTTGATAATATTGAAGATCCTTCATATGAAGAATTGCAAAATATTTTAGAAGAGGTATATGAGGAATTTGAAAAACTGGGTATCAAGTATACTGCTTTGAAAAAGAAAAATTCTTCTTTAACAAACGAAATTGATATTTTAAGAAAAGAAAGTATTATTTTGAAAGATGAAAATCTTGAGTTGAAGAAAAAGAAAACTAATTTAGAAAATATTATTGAAAACTTTACGAATGGAAAAAGAAATTTTGAAAAACTTCTTGGTAGTCAAATATGTGTTTTTGACAAGGCAGGCTTGGGATATATGCCAAAACAAAAATACAAATCTTATAAAAATTTCTTTGATAGTCCTTCTACATCAAAGTTCAATATTCAAAATTCTTTTCACAAAAATAATTTTGTTAAAAAAGTATACTATTATAATCACTCAAGTTCTTCATATATGTCACATGCTATTTGCAATTTTTGTAATAGAAATGGTCATAATTATCTTATTTGTCCTATTAGAAGAAAACATACAATGACTATTAGGGCCATATGGGTACTTAAAAATATTGTTTCTTTTAATACTAATATATAAAGGACCCAAAGAACTTGGGTACCAAGTTTTAATTATTTTTGTAGGTATGCATGAAGTCTTTTACAGGTAAAAGTAAATGGTTTTTAGACAACGGATGCTCAAGATACATGACATGAGACAAAACTAAATTCATTGACTTCACTTCTAAAGAAGAAAGATGCGTGATATTTAGAGACAATTCAAAAAGGAAGATCATGGAAATAGAAGGAAAGATCATCAATACTTAGTATAAGATGCAACCAAACAGTGAAAACATGTGAAATTTCATCCAATAGAACAAATTCTGAGAGAACTTTCACGAGGTGAAGAATTTGAAATGAGCATGATGGGAGAATTTAATTTCTTTCTCGGATTGCAAATCAAGCAAGCAAAAAGTAGAACATTTATTAATCAGTCAAAATATATCAAAGAGTTACTCAAAATTTGAGATGGAATGTGCGAAGGTAATTGAAACATCAATGAATCCAATCACTAAACTTGATAAAGATGAAAGCGGTAAGCCAGTTGACTCAAATGTATATCGAGGTATGATTAGTAGTTTATTATATTTGATAACTAGTAGACCTGATATTATGTTCAGTGTATGTTTATGTGCACGTTTTCAATCATTTCCAAAACAATCTCATTTGAATGCAGTCAAGCGGATTTTTAAATATTTTGTCAGTACCATTGACTTAGAGTTATGGTATCCTAAACACACTTCTTTCGATCTTATTAGTTATTCAGGTACCGATTATACTAGTTGCAAAGATGATCGAAAAAATTTTAGTAGAACATGTCATTTCTTAGGTCATGCACTAGTTTCCTGGTTTAGTAAAAAAATAAAATTCTGTTGCATTATCTACTGCTGAGGTAGAATATGTTGCTGCGGGTAGTTGTTGTGCTCAAGTTCTTTACATGAAGCAACAACTTGAGGATTTTAAACTTATGTACAATCACATTCCAATCAAATGTGATAATACAAGTGCTATAAATCTTTCAAAGAATACAATACAACATTCTTGGACCAAACATATTGAAATTAGATATCATTTTCTTAGAGATCATGTGCAAAATGGCGATATTGTATTAGAATTCACTAGTACACATGATCAATTGGCATAAATTTTCACAAAACCCCTACCAGAAGATAAACTATGCATGATTAGAAGATAAATAGGAATTATGCATGCCATGAATATCTGCTAGATACTTTTATTCCATTATCTCAAATGACCTACAGAAACTTGAGACGTTTAGCCTCATCATTCAAATGCACTTGCTCCTCATAAATCATCATGTCATCCTTGTCTAAAAGATTAGGCAATCGAAATGCAAAGGCAAGTAAGGATTTTAAATCCTTATTATATTGTTTTAAGTCTACTATTTTTTTGTTAGACTCTTGAAAAAGTCGTTGAAGAATATCGATCTTCTCATTAAGCTTCTCTATCTCGCGGGTTTTTGACTGCAACCGAGCGAAAAAAGCAACAATGGAAGATGAGTATCGAGTCCCGAGACCCACAAGCTCGTAAATGGCATCATGATCTGATTTATTAGCCAAATCAGTGTTTTGCTGCTTCATGGCACTTACGACAGATGCAGAAATAGATTGATCACGAGAAGCACTGAAGGAGAATTGATGAGCCATAAAGATTTTGTAAAGTAAGAATGAAGATGAACTACAACAATGAAAAGAAGACTTGATGCGGATTAGATAAAACTAAGGATTGCTTTTATAAAGATGGAAATAAGTAGAAGACAAACTGTCATCTCTTCAAATCTTACTTAGTCAAACTTACAAGATATGCCGGATGCATATTGTCAAAAGTTACCGAACTAAGCTAGTGAGATTAATTATAATTGTCCCTGTTTCTCTCGTGAAACGCTGCCATTATCTGCTAATGTTGACTCTGTGCTTGAACTCTTACTCATTCCGCTTCCTCTATTTGAAATTTCAAAACACGAGTTAATTCCGTCAAATCTTTATTTTCTTGATTTAACCTCTTATTCTTTCTGCCTTTATTTGCAAGCTTTTGATGCAAAACAGATATTTGATTGTTAAGTCGATCAACCTCATTTGCCCTCGCTAGTAATCTCTGAGATATGGTCGTAACAGAGGCAGCATATTGAGCACTGAGAGTTCTTGATGCTGCAACAACTTCAGAATCAGTTCTATTTGAAAAATGTATTTCTGCTTCTATTATGGTGTTGACAACCTATGAGATAAAATGACTGGTTGAGACGGTTCCTTATTCAAATCCGGAAGATTATCAGACGAAATTTTTTTCGCCATTCTATCATTTTGAATAAACAGAAACTGGATCAATGAATGGGGTGAAAATTTATTTGAGTATCCGACAGGTGACAACGGTCTTTTAAACAACAACTTTCAAATCTAGATAATATTTAATTTTTCAACAATATCACGCGGATTTAAATCTGCTTTCGCACCGACTGCTAGAGCTAGACCTCCAACCTTTGCAGGTTTTGTCAGACACGCGTGGCTCCGCACTGAATTGCCAGAGTTAGACTTCCAATATTTGCAAGTTTTGTCAGACATGCATGGCTCCGCACCGCATTGCCAGAGCTAGGCCTGCAGCTTTTGATGTCTTTGTCAGACACGAATAATTTTAATTATTCAACTTCAAATCTCTGGAACATCTAATTCGTCAATAATATCAAGCGGATTTAAATCTTCTTCCGCACTGAGATGATAAAATTCGGCTTCAACCTTTGCAGGTTTTGTTGGACACGGGTGGTTCTAACTTCTACAGTCTCTACTAACGCAGCGTTTTATTTGTCTATTGGTTATTGTAAGAATATATCTTATTGAGCTAATTATGATTCCTTTTTAATGATGCCAAAAGGGAGAGAAGTTTTAGACTAGAACATTAACATTATTTAAATTGCTAAACTTGTTATATATGCTTGGAATTATATTTATATTTTTGCTTGAAAAACTAACGTACATTCTCAGGGGGAGCTTAAGTATTAATACAGGTTTCAGGTTCTATCAAGCATTTGTCATCATAAAAAAGGGGGAGATTGTTGAATTCAAAGTTTCAAGTTTCGTGTAAATCTACACATGGATTCTGATGATAACAAATGAATTCAAAGAATAAAGGAGTCTCAAGCTCAAGTTGTCCACACAATAGAATCAAGCACATTAAAGAAGCAAGTATGAGCAAGAAGGGAACAAGTTCACATTAAAATCATAGAATAATATTGTAAATCTCCTAAAAATTTGAAATTAGGATTAAGGCTCAAAATTAATATTTTATCATAAAACATTAAAATACATTTTCCACATGTGCATAAATATTTTAAAAATTAAATTTGAAAATTTTGAAAGATGATTGATTGTCATCTTTCACATGTGCATGACATGATTAAAGGTTTGAATTTTGAAAATATTAAGATGATTGATTGTCATCTTTCACATGTGCATGTTTTATTTGAATATTTTCAAAAGTGATAGATGCTTTTCTTGACTTACGCAAAAGGTAATGTCTTTGTTTGAAAATTTTGAAAAGTAAAGTGTGCTCTTTTTGTCATATGTAAAAAGTAAAAAAATTAGATTTGAAATTTTTGAAAAGTAAAGTGTGCTCCATTTGTCACATACAAAAAGTAAAAAGATTAGGTTTGAAATTTTTGAAAAGTGAATAATGATGTTTTTGACATGTGAATCTTTTTAAATTTGAATATGAAGTCTCATATGCCTATAAATAGATCATTTGAGAGCTTCGCATTAATAACACCAAGAGCATACAACATTCATTCAAAGTTTTCATTCTCTCTTTTCTAAGCATTGAGTCTTAACCCTTGTTTATTTTGAGAGATATAGTTTGTACTGTATTGTTTTTATTTCACTCATTGAGAAGTATTTTCTGATAGCCTACCCACTATCAATTCTTGTATCAGTAAAAGGTGTGTATAACCCGTGTGTGTGTAGAAGGTGTTCTACACGGGGAATAGTTAAATCACCAAGTGTGAGGTGATTGGAAGTGTAGAAGGTGTTCTACACGAGAAATAGTTAAATCACCAAGTGTGAGGTGATTGGAAGTGTAGAGGGTGTTCTACACGGATTCTTTGGAGCGGTGCTGCTCAAAGGTGTAATAGGTTTCTATCTCCACCTAAAGGAGATTGAATAGTGGATTTGGGGATTCTCAAGGGGTAGCTTGAGGCGAGGACGTAGGCAGTGAAGCCGAACCTCGTTAACATACTGAGTTTGCTTCTCTCTTACCTTTACTCTTTATATTTATTACTGTTTCATATTTTGTTTATATTTTATATTGTATACTTGATTTATAATTGTTAATTTTTTTAATACAACTCAATTCACCCCCCCTCTTGTGTTAGTCATCTGGGCAACAAAATATATATGTACTAGTGCGAGTAAGGATCGTTTCCACAGAGAGTGTCTAGCCTAATTTTATGCTACGTGAACAAACATGAGGGGATTTTGAATATAATGAAAATAATTTCAAGAAAAATAAAAACTACTAAGGAACAATTCAATTTAAAATATCGAAATCAATTAAAAGAACAAGCATTGGTCTAAGTCAACATCCACAATCAAAATTTTACAACTGATCATCAATGCAAATATATATATCAATTAACACTTTGAATATTCACTATTGGAACTATTTTCTCATCTCTCCTTAGTCATAATTAATTAAAAAACAAGCGATCTGATTAACCCTAACTCCTAAACAAACCAAGACAAGTACTAAAGATTTAATCTAGTAGCAACCTTAAGAATTAGAGAGACTGATGAAACTAAACAATACAAGCACAAGCGATCACATTTAATTTAGTCGAGTGTTTTTCTTAAGATCTAATAATTTTTAATGCAGCAAATCATTAAATCTTAATTACTTCACAGATTAAAGGGATCAAACAATTATGAATTTAATATCTAACCTGGCAGTAGATTACACCGAATAATAAACAAGTAGACCTCCTAGAAATTAAAAGAGTTAATCATAAAAATAGGCACAGAAGAATATCTGATATTCAAAGCATAAATTGAACAATAAAATCGCATTAGATATCATAGTTTTATCAATTCTGAGATTTCTGTCTCCTTCGGCCAATTAGAAGAGTTTAGCCACGCAGAGCCATGATGAAAACTAAAAGAAAAAATAGAAAAAGAGGAAGAAAAAGGGTTATGGTCGTGCTCCCCTTCAAAACTACATATATATAAGTTTCATCTTTTCTGTCTCTATATAAGACAGACTTCATTTAAATTTTAAATTATCTTTCGTTTCTTTTCATGCACGTGAATTTGAATTTGAATTTAAATTTGAATTACCCTCTCTTAATAGACTTATTTTTGAATTTGAATTTAAACTTTGAAATAGCTTCACATCTATTTTCATTTAGCATTTTTAAACAAAACATCAACAGTGCAGGTGGATTGACTTCAATCCCGATTTCAACTTTGGTGTGACAAGTGTCTCTCAAAATTCAAAATATAAGAGTTGTATATCTCTTTCTTGGCGTTCCATATCATTTTGATTCATCTAAATTGAAGTTCGTACGAGAGAGTTATGCCCAAATTACAAAGTCATGTCGAAACTATCCAAAATCACTCAATTAGCTTCGTTTTGCATTTAACGTCTTCATTTTTATCCTAAATCAAAATATAAGAATAATGAGTACATTTAGGTGTCAAATAAGTATAAAGATTAAATATCAAGAGATAAAAATATGACATTTTGTATTCTCATCAAATTCTCTCACACTTAACTTTTACTCGTCCTTAGGCAAAACTCAAATTCAAATTCCCAAAAATACCAAGGGTGCAATGCTATCAACAAAGAAAAATTAATTAAACTCTTTAAAACTCATAACATATCATGAACAAACAACTTACAATTACTTAGTAGGCATTTTCACACTAAGATGAAGTAAAGTAAATACGTAGATCCTTCACAACAACTTATACCTTGTATATATATATCACATATAAAATATACCCTTTCATTGAAGTTTCAGGAGAATTATAAACATGGATAATTTGTACTATCAAAAACAATTTCTTCCATCACTTCCTTTCTTATTTTCTTTTTCTTTTTTTTTTTCTTTTTTTTTTCTTTTTTTTTATATTTTTCTTATCAGAATTACATCAACAATGGAATCAGGAATTGAGAATGAAAACATATTCCATTTCACCAATTATAACCATACCAAAAATCCAAACACCCCCACATTTATTTCTTGCACACCTATACATGTCATAATGATAAACAATATTCCACTAGTTCTATGACTTAGGTAAATGTATTGTTTTTCGGGTTTAAAGCTTGTAATGTGAGTTCATAACAATGAAAAAGACCAATAAAGCTCAAAGGGGTTCAACAAAGGGAAAAATTAATTACAAGGTAGGCTATTTAGCTTATGTAGCTTATAACAAAGAGGGCCTTAATCATGTTCATTTATGCATGTATCAATTTGACCTCGAAAAAAATCAAGGCAAGTTCTAGAGAAATAACCATGGAAGAATATCTCGCATGAAAGAAAATAGTCAGACTCATATGGATATGTTAGTCTAAAGGTTCAAAATTTTACCGACTTTTGTCTACCAAATTTAGTCACTATCATTCTTCAAAAAAAAAAACTAAACTAACTAATTTAAAAGATCACTTAATCAATCATGTTATGAATTTTTTTCAAGCTTAATTAAATCTTCATGACAAACACAACAAAAAATCATTAAAAACTACAAAAATAAAAAGTAAAACTTTCTTATTTTTATTTTTATTTTTAATTTCTTTTTTAAAAACACGGATTCTTTTTTTCAAAAATTAAAACACAACCTAAATTCCCTCCCCCACACTTAAAACTAACATTATCCCTAATGTAAGGTTAAATGCAAAGAAAAGACAAAAATAACCAAAATATAAATGCGAGAATAAAAAAACAAACTCCCATTGGATTGTCTTCCAAGCAGCGCCTTTGTTTATTGTCGTTGGCTCAACTGGAGCCTTTTTTCTTCAATCAGAATAAATTGGATCCTCAAGGTCTAATTTTGCCACATTCTCTATTTGAAAACCTTCATAGAAAAGATTAAGTCTATGGTTATTCACTTTGAACACTTTGGAAGTTGCTAAACTTTAAATTTCAACTGTACCATGAAGAAAAACATTAGTAACAACAGAAGGTTCAATTCAACGAGAACGCAACTTATCTGGAAGTAAACGAAGCTGTGAATGGTATAGAAGGTCTTTTTGACCAACTTTAAACTCTTTCCTAGAGATAATCTTATCATGAAAAGTTTTCGTCTTTTTCTTTTTTTTAAATCATTGCATTCTCATAAGCATCATTGTGAATTCCCTCTAACTCTTGTAATTGCAGCTTTCTATGTTCTCCGCTTTCATCCATCTTCAAATATGACTGTTGTGACTTCGAAAAATCATTCAACGCCGCAACAATTTCCTGAAATTCAATACTCAAGGCAAACTCATCATTCTCTTTCTTAAGATGCTTACTAATGGCAACTTCCAATTCATATTTTCCATCAAGTTCAAAAATTTCTTGTACTAGAGAATCAATCACATCAATAGAATAAACAGGATTATCATTACCAGGATATTTTATGACATCATCAATATTAAACTTAACAATTTCTCCATCAAATTCTATGGTAAGTGTGCCACTATGAACATCTATCTTAGTATTGGATGTCTTTAAGAATGGTCTCACTAACAAAATAAGAGCACTTGGATCACCATTCTCCATATAAAGTAAAAATAAATCAGTAGGAAAAACCAAATCATTAACTTGCACAAGAACATCTTTAACTAAACCCTTAGGATAGACAATAGATTTATCAGCTAATTGAATCACAACACCAATTTTATTCAAATGTCCAAGTTTCAAAGAAGCATATATAAAATATGACATAACATTGATAGAAGCTCCTAAATTAATCATGGCCTTTTCAAATCTAGTATTACTTATCGTACAAGGGATAGTAAACATACCTAGATCTTTGTATTTCATAGGGAGTTTTCTTTGAATAACTGCAGAAACATTCTCTCCTACTCTGGCACTTCACATCCTTTAAATTTTTATTTCCTCTTAATTGTACACAGGTCTTTCAGGAATTTAGCATAACGAGGTACTTGTTTAATAGCATTTAAAAATGGAATATTTATCTCACATTTATAAAAGTCTCATATAAATCTTTATTTTGATCATATTTTCTAGATTCTACTAAAGCCTGGGGAAAATGAGGTACTGGTTTATAATCAGGAAAAGGTGAAAACTTACGCTTAGGTCCGTCATTGTCATTGGAAATGTTCTTGTCTGCAACGACATTTTTCTCATTTTCTTACTCTGAAGATGCAGGGGCTGCCTTTATTGGAATCTCAACCTCTTTACCATTTCTTAAAATGATTTGCACTTACATTTTCTCTTAGATTTACTATCGTTTGAGAGGTAATTTTTTTGAACTTTGCACCTTAAGTCGGCTAATTGCGGTTGCCATCTGGCTCATCTGATTTTCTAAATTTTGAATACTGGTCCTCATCTCTTGTTGGAATTGTTTCGTCTCCTGTTGAAATTGTAAAGTGTTAGTGACAAGAGATTTGACAATATCTTCTAAAGACATACCAAAATTAGAAGTTTGGCCCTATTGTTGTCTAGGGCAGTATGATTGCTTATATTTCTGGAAACTTAGATGGTTTTGAGTTGCGGATTGATTCACTTATGGATTCCCATAACTAAGATTGGGTTGATCCCTCCATCCCGGGTTATATGTACTCGAATAAAAATCATAATGCCTTTGCAGTTGTCCAGGAAAATCACCCGCCGCATTCACTTGGAGAGATGAGCACATATCGATTGGATACCCTACTACCGAACAAATCCCACAAGCCTTCACCGTTTGCATATTACCTACAGCCATTTGACAAACAAGAGAAGTTAGACTCGCGATTTGCTGTTCAAGAGAGGAAATATTTACCTCATTAACTTGCTTAGATGGAAGGTCGAGCCTAGTGCCAAATTGTTGAGAATTGGCTGCCATGTTTGCGATCAAGTTTCTCGCAGTCTCGAGAGTTTTATCCACCAAAGCTCTTCCACTAGCAACATCAATCATGCTCCTATCTGTGGGTAGAAGGCCCTCATAGAAATACTAGATAAGTAGCTGCTCACTAATTTGATGATAGGGGCAGCTTACACATAATTTCTTAAAACGTTCCCAGTATTCATGTAGGGACTCTCCATTGTGCTGCCTTACACCACAAATTTCTTTTCGAATGTTGACTACCCTTGAAGTTGGAAAATATTTCTCCAAAAATATAATTTTCATCTCACTCCTTGTAGCAATACTCCAAGAGGGTAGATAATAAAGCAAATCCTTACCCCCGTGCATACGACATGAAGTTCCTTTAAATGCTTGTGAGAATCTTCATCTGCAAGGTCATGAAAAGTGAGTAAGATATGTATTAGTCCAGATTTTAATTTAAAAGTAGTAACAACTAAAGTAGGGAACGATATGCATAAAGGTTGTTTTCAAATCAGGAGTGGCAAGCTCCTTCAAAGTTTAATTTTCCGCCATGACTTCTTCCTATTCTAAATTAGAATCGCTAGCAAATAGGAAATTAAGAGCTAGATTGTTCTTTTCAGAATTTCTCCGAGCTCTCCTCCTTAACCTACACAAAATTCTCTCTATTTCTGAATCACACTGAAAATCACATTGATTAGAAGATCGAGTTACAGTCATAAACAACCAAAGAAACTCTAATGAACAATGAAAAAAAAAATATGAAATCAGAAGAAACCTAGAGTAATGAAAATAAACAAAAATAACTATAGAATACTAATGTGATTTTTTTTTTCAAAATCTTTTTTTTTCCATTTTGTTTTTCAAAAACGAAATTAGAATCACAAGAAGCACAAAAATCAACTAGAATCACTCCCCGGCAACAACGCCAAAATTTTGGTGTGCTGTCGCAGGCAACCAAAAATAAAACATATACTCCTAAAAAATATATATGTAGTAGTGCTAGTAAAGATTATTCTCACAAAGAGTGTCTAACCTAATTTTATACTACGTGAACAAAGATTGGGGGTTTTGAATATAACGAAAATAATTTTAAGAAAAATAAAACTAACTAAGGAACAATTCAGTTTAAATTATCGAAATCAATTAAAAGAACAAACATTGGTCTAAGTTAACATCCACAATCAAAATTTTACAATTGATCATCGATGCAAATATATATCAATTAACACTTTGAATATTCACCGTTGGAACTATTTTTTCATCTCTCCTTAGTCGTAGTTAATTAGAAAACAAGCGATCTGATTAACCCTAACTACTAAACAAATCAAGACAAGCACTAAAGATTTAATCTAGTAGCAGCCTTAAGAATCAAAGAGACCGATGAAACTAAACAATACAAGGACAAGTGATCGCATTTAATTTAGTCGAGTATTTTTCTTAAGATCTAATAATTTTTTATACAACAAATCATTAAATCTTAATTGCTTTACAGATTAGAGGGATTAAACAATTACGGATTTTATATCTAACCTAGCAATAGATTACATCGAATAATAAACTAGTAGGTCTCTTAGCAATTAAATGAAATAATCATAAAAATAGGCACAGAAGAACATCCGATACTTAAAGTATAAATTGAACAAGAAAAACGCATTAGATCTCACAGTTTTATTAATTTTCGAGATTTTCGTCTCCTTCGACCAATTAGAAGAGTTTAGCCATGCAGAGCCATGATGAAAACTAAATGGAATTATAGAAAAAGAGGAAGAAAAGGAGTTATGGTCTTGCTCCCCTTCAAAACTACATATATATAAGTTTCCTCATTTCACTAGTTCTCTAGATAGGGTTTGGATAAGATAGATTTCATTTAAATTTTTAATTATCCTTCGTTTCTTTCCATGCACGTGAATTTGAATTTGAATTTGAATTTAAATTTGAATTATCATCTCTTGATAGACTTCTTTTTTATTTTGAATTTAAACTTTGAAATAGCTTTACATCTTCACATCTCTTTCCATTTAGCATTTTGAAACAAAACGTCAACACTGCAGGTGGGTCGACTTTGATCCCAATTTCGACTTTAATGCAGTGAGTATCTCTCAAATCTCAAAACATAAGAGTTGTAGATCTCTTTCTTGGTGTTCCATATCATCTTATATCATATAAATTAGAGCTCATATGAGAAAGTTATACTCAGATTACAAAATCATGTCAAAACTGTCCAAAATCACCCAATTAGTTTCATTTTGCATTTAAAGCCTTCATTTGCATCCCAAATCTAAATATAAGAATAATGAATACATTTAGATATCAAATAAGTATAAAAGATTAAATATGAAGGGATAAAAATATAACATTTTGTATTCTTAACACATCCTGTTTGTCAGGATCTATATCTGTCAAGCTACAACTATCCTCATCCAAGCTTACTACAAGAAAAATGATATCAAATATTTGCGGATAAAAAAATTATTTGTAATTAAAATAGATTAATAATGACTAAAATAGACTACTTGAGACTAATAAATAATAACAAATAATTAATTTCTTTGTAGTGAAATTAGAAATGATCACCCTCCCACAGTGAGAATAACGTGACATTCTCTTTCGGATCATTCCATATCTCATTTTCCTGTTCAACACCATCCCATAATTCCCAATTATCAACCCCATATAATTCATCAAAACCCGAAGTCATTAATGGAGAACTAGAATACCACTCTCCATTATCTCCGATATTCCAACAATTATTACCACTGATCTCCGTGTACTCGTGATTATTAGTACTTTCCATACCCAGCAGCTTGTTTACACACAGGAATTCAGTATTGTTGCGGTTTTTCTCCTCGGATACAGCTTCTGGTTTACAGTTCCCTAATTCGCTTGCAGTTAAAAGCTCATTTGAATCCAGCAAAGCATTGGTGAAAATGTAATCTAACCACCACAACCTACCATCATCAATGCTCTCGTCACTAGCTACTGGTCCCAAAGTTTCAGTCTCCTTCGGACCATTACTAGGGCACACTGCCATTTGGTTCTGATCATATTTCCCTTTTGCATGATGATGACAGCCCGAAACCACGCTCTCTCTCTCCTTGTCAAGGACAACATCTGGATCCAGAACCACGACATCCTCTGTTGCAGTACTAGACACGCTGATGATCTCTTTATTTCCCGATGCTGGTGTTGGGTACTGTGGTATTGAAGGGATTTCATGATCAGTTGGATTAAAAACTCTATCATTAATGGGTTCTATCGTCAGAATCCGGCCAGCATTATTCTTTTGAACGTAGTAATTCTTGTTCTTCTTCATGCACCGTCGACTGGTTCTCCCGCCTCTTCGCTTAACAGGAATATCCATGATTACCGCTACCGACGTTCCACCGGAAACCCTAGTGAACGAGTGAATCTTTCTGCTCAAGTGGGCGTTCCAGTAATTTTTTATTTCGTTATCTGTTCTTCCAGGCAAGTGACTAGCTATTAGAGACCACCTATACGTATATGGAAGGAGGCTTATTATTAGATTAATCTCACGTATAATTGTAGGAGGCATAAATAGTATACATTCATTTTGAAAAAATAGAGCATATCTGCAGTTTTGTATGCTGCAGTCCAGTAACCCACAAGAATTGTAATACTTATTTTTAAAATAAAATAAAATAAAATTGCTGCGTATGCTGCAGCACACTGTAATTCCTGATTTTTAAAAAATAAAAAGAAATATATTTAAATTGCTGTATGTCCAGTATTTCTCTTTTATTTAAAAAAAAAATTAAAAAACAGCTGAAAATGAAAAAAAGAGAGAAAATGAAACATGGGTGCGAAAACCGGAAGCGAAAGGGGGAAAGGGGGGCCGCGGAGAGAATGTCTCCGTCGCCGTCGCTTGAGTCCATCCCTGCCGTCGCCTGAGCCGTCGACAGAGAGCATCGTCGCCTAGGAGCCATCGTTCGACGACCCACGAAGGTTCTCGGACATCTATAATTTCTTACAACTATGAATGCATATTACATGGATAATCTGTTGTGATTAGAATGTCAGTTTGCACATTACGGGGTTTTCTTATGAAACTTTGGTCAAAACAAAAAAATTTATTTAATCAAATCGTAGTTGGATATTGTAACTGTCGGAGACTAGAGATTTTTATGATTCACCAGTGTGCCTGCTTTGAGTAAAAATAACCAATATCGTTCAACTTCGTGGTTTTCCTGTGTCGACCGATAGCTCCAAGGCGACGGCGCTCTTTGTCGACGGCAGGGATGGGCTCAAGCGACGGCGAGGCGACATTCTCTCTGCGGTTCCCCCCTCTTTTCCGTCTTTCACTTCCAGTTTTCGCACCTAAGTTTCGTTTTTCCTCTTCTATCGTTTTCAGATTTTTTTTGTCTTTTTAAAAGAAATTAATTCTTTTTACTATCTATATTTAAAAAACTGTATTTTAAATCTAATTAAAATGCTATCATTTAATGGATAAATAAAATAACTTTTTTATACTTTTATAATTTGATTTGTAAATAAAAATATTTTACTTAATTTTATTTTAAAATTGAAATTTTTCTTTTTATTCATTATTTAGACTACAAATAAGTCTATAAAAATATGCTGTATATAATATTACGCTTTAAAAAAATAATTGGACTAACCTGGCATATGCCACGTTAGTCGGGGGCGCAAAGGCCCAACCTTGGGGTCATGTAGAATTTTTTATATCATATTATGTCGTCGTGTTACATATATATCAATCTCGTGAATTATAAGATTAAATAATTTTAGATAAAAGTTAATAATTAAATATAATATTATTAAAATAATAATAAGATGTTAAAAATTATTATTATAATAATAAGCTATCATTTGTTTAAAATCATCGAGATGTTACAAACTTTCAAGAGCTGAGAGCTAGCTAGGAAGATGGAGTTAATTCATTTGCTCGATTCTTGAGAGGGAATTAAATAGCTATTTATATGAATAAAAGTTTTATGTGCTGTCATTTTTATGTATATAATTTTTATATATTTTATTAACGTGATTGGCTAGTTGCATATTTTATTAATAATTGTATTAGTCAATCACACGTATTAAAAACAGAATGAACGCTGCACTAACATATTTCCCATAGAAGCATGCAACTTTACGATTATTTGATCCTCTTCAGCAGAAATGTTTCCCCTCTTCAAGCCGTCTTTCAAGTAGTTGATCCATCTCAGCCTGCAGCTCTTCCCGCATCGCAGCAAACCTTCAAATAAAATTCCAAAATACACAGATCATAAATGGATTAAAAAAAACCCCCAAATACTCGTTCATTTTGAGTTATCAAGTAAATACATATTATCGTTCCGTTTGAATTTGGAAATGAGATAAGATAAGTTGAGATGAGTTTATTTTTTAATATTATTATTATTATAGAATTTGAAAAATTTTCTTTAAAAATTAAAAAAGTTGTTTTGAATTTTGTATTTTATATAAAAATATGAAAAAATATAATAATTAGTTCAGAATAAGTTAAGATAAGATGAATTCACTCACAAATACAAATACAAACGAAGCCTAATAGCTACGGCGTTGTGCATTTATGTTAATTATTACCTGCATTCTGGGGCAGTGACCTCCACAAACCTTCGCCATTGGCCTGAATATACTTGATCAGGATCTCATCCTCTTCTGCACTCCATCTCCCCTTCCTCAGGCCCTCTTTCTGGCAGCATGGAGCTCTTCCCATTTTGTGTTCCGGCCATGCACAACTTGGAAGCAAGAAAAAGGTAATACTTTGCTTTTATAAAGACAAAAACGGCTGGCGTATTACGTGGTAGTTTAGAGAGGAGGGGGGAGCTATTGCTGAAGAGTGAAGATGTTTGTGGACCTGTGGTGGAAGATAAAGCCACGAGGGCTATATCCTTTTTGTCGTCGAGCGAGCTTTAATTCGCAACGGGGACGAGCACGTCATCCTCCCTAAAAAGATGGTAGAAAAACCATAAATGAATTCAGCAGGGAAAACACGACACAAAAACATATAAAAAGAGGAAAAGATGAAAAAATATATATATTAATATGCCCACCATTTTTTACATTTTTTTTTTAATTTATCCTCTTTTTGACATTTTGACACCTCACAAAATGTTAACTTGGCTTTAGTTACGAGGTATATTCTTCGTTACTGTCTTTTTCCTCCACCTACCTATATTTTAATTCCCTGGCCCTGAAAATAATTGTCCAACAGCATTCCCGTTCCGGTCCATCATTATAATCTAAACGTAATTCATTTATTTTTTCTATTTTAATTAACAATAACATTAAATCTGCAATATCTTGTATTTTTCAATATCTCATATATTAATATGAACGCAATATGTATTTATTACCGAAATAATATCAATAAACCAATAAAAAATTAAAATGAAAATAAGAATGAAAGAAAATTCATTCTTTCTATTTTTGTCCACTTTTATCCTTACATCATGGTTTGCAATCTTTTCTTAGTACTTATTTTTACCAAAATAAAAAAATAATATTTTATTTCTTTATGTCTAAAAGTAAAAGTGTAAATATGAGAAATATGAAGAAGAAAAGAGTTAGAAAAAATAACGAAATTATTCAAAACAAAAAAAATGTTTACATAGTGTAGGTTACATGTAGAAAAACACTTTTAACTCATATGCATCTTACGTAGATTTTACATAATTTAATGGAAGCATTATTTTGACATATTATTAGTCATTTTACGTAATACTACAAAATATAAAAGTCATATAGATTGTCACATTGGGCTCCCTATAATAGGTAATCCCTGATTATTTGGGGGCTCAAATGGGTATATGGGCTCATGTACAGTGGCTGCCCCCCATCCTTCATCCTCTAGTTACGATTTGCCCCATTCTTGAGCTTTCTTTCATGCCATGCAATCTCGTCTGCACCCCTACCTCCCCCGCCATCTTATTTTGTTTTTTTCGATGTAGTCGTCTCTAGTAATCTCTCATCTCTCTTGCTCACTTTCAAAATCCCTTACTCAATATTCAGAGACCCCTTTTTCTCACCCTCTCAATCTCTTTTTCCCCCCCTCTCTCGCTACTACATTGCTAGTTTGAATATGTTTATTGCATCCTGATTTGAGCCAGCTTTGTTCCTATTCAACGAAGAGCAGTTCAAGGTTTTGAATTTTGCAATCTTACCGATTATTTTAGTGGAAAATTTTGGGCAATTTGATATTGTTGGCGTAGGATTTCGAAGGGTGTAGAATTACCATCGGTTTCCTATTGATTTGTGATGCTTCATCTCTAGAGTTTCAGACTTGGTGCTTATTTTTTCTCACGTTCATCCTTAATCTACATGCTTTCAGTCATTCACACTGACACCCATATACATTGAGGGTTTTAGGTGGATCGATTTTTTGGATTATTATGTTGCTGTGTTTGCTTATTTTTTGGTGGTTTTTGATACTTACAAATTACAAATGCTGGACTTTGATTTTTGATACATAGAGATGCCAATTGGTGATGTTGATGCTCTTTGTGTGTGTGTGTTTTGCTGCTATTGGTTTTTATTTTTGGTTTTATTAAACTCTTAGGGATGACAATTGATGATGTTGGTGCTCTTGGGTGTGTGTTGCTGTCATTGGTTTTTATTTTTGTATTTTGATGCTTAAGGATGACAATTGGTGATGGTGGTGCTCTTGGGTGTATGTTGTTGCCATTGGTTTTTATTTTTTATTTTTGATGCTTAGGGATGAAATTTGGTGATTTTGGTACTCTTGGATTTGTGTTGCTGCCATTGGTTTTTATTTTTGGTTTTATCAAACTCTTAAGGATGGCAATTGGTGATATTGGTGCTCTTGGGTGTGTGTGTGTGTGTTGTTGCCATTGGTTTTTATTTTTGTTTTTTGATGCTTAGGCATGGCAATTGGTGATATTGGTGTTCTTGGGTGTGTGTGTTGCTACCATTGGTCTTTTGGGTTAGTTCTTGATGCAATGGGATGCCAATTTGTCTAGTTGGTGCATGTGATGTGTGTGTTTGGCTATCATTGCTCTTTCATAACTTACATTCCTCTTCGTTATCACTTTTCATCTCCTACATGCTTCCATATCTCGACTTTGTGATTTGTTATTACTAATATACTTCTTACCAAGACGGTTCTAAGGTTTAGAGGTATAGTGTTAGGTTGTGATGAGTAAGCTTCAGTTAGAAGTGTCCAAGCATGAGACGCTATTGATATGACGGGATGATTTGTGAAGCCCGGATGGCTACCATTTGGCAACAGGGGTTCACGGTTTTGTAGCCATTTATGTGCGCCACTTTTCATACAACTGCTTTTACTTTAAAATAATACCACTCTGAGCCCTAGTGTTAAATCTATGCATTTTATGGCGTGTAGAAGCATAGATTTCTTTGGTGTTTTATTTATCTTTGTCTACAAACTTAAAGCAAACTAAACAATAATATCACCTCAATACCTGGGTCAAGTAGTAGCAGTACTAATATCTCACGCTTAGGAAACAATCGTCGAAACGAATACCCAGTATATTATAGTGGTATTAAAGCATGCCAATGAACTGTGCACACCGACAAGAACGAGGGGCAGTGATTTTTCAGTTGCAAAAACTATGAGATTAGTTTGGCAATTTCTCATGTCGTGGTTACATTAATGTTGTTGATACTTTTTCTTAATGATTGTTGTCATTGCTTGTCCTTTGAGTTGATTAATTGACACTTGTGTAGGTTGGCCAAACTTATAAATTTTTTTGTTAGTATGATTAAGAAATACCAGCATATAGACAGAAGATAATAAATCGACTACAAAATGAACTTCATAAAATGCAAGTCTTGTTAGACATCCAAACCAGTAAATATTGCCTAGAAATTGATGCTAAGAGGCAAAAGCGAGTAGTGGAGAAAACTAGTTTTATAGTTTGTATAGGGATGTTGTGGTTATTTGTAATAATCGTGTACTTTGGAAAATTATGTTTGTTTCTCGAGCTTTTCTTTGTAATTGTTATTAGTTTGGGTTAGTAATTTGTTTTAACCTATTTATTTTTTAGGATTTTTAGATTTTTTAGTTAAAACAAAAGTTCTTGTAGAAGACTATTTATTATAATCGTATTAAATTTGTGTACTTGCGTATGAGGGAAAAAAAATATTTTATTTAATTTTAGGGTTTAATTTAAGTAGGACATACTTAAAATAGGAAAAGATAAAAAAAAAATAAGTAATTAAGAATGGGAGTGAGAGGGAAAAATAATAAAGAAATAATAAAATAAAAATATTTTAATAGAATAAAAAAAGTATTAAAAATAGGATGTAATATGTTTTTGAAAGAGGAGTAAAATTTAAGGAAAAAAGAAGGTAAAGAGTGATAATTTTAATTAAATTATAAGATTTGAAATGGGAACTCAACATGAGTGCTCCAAGAGATGCTTCTCCCAATTGTAGGTTGTCTCCATCACTAACTTTTGGCAAATTTACTCATAAATTAGTTTTTGGTCTCTATAGTAATTACGTACATTTTTCATGTTTTGTTTTGTTTTATTTCAGACAAATTAAAGTTTAATATTATATATATTGTTGGAATATGTGACTCATATTTGATGAGGATATAGTGACAAGTGGTAGATGGTGGAGTGAGCGGGCAAATGACATTCGTACACCTAGAGTTAGTATAAATACATATGTTGTAATCCTAATTCAGATGATAGTAAAAGTTTAATTGCTCGCTCCTGTGAATGTAGGCATATCGCCGAACCACGTAAATTTTTTTATTATTTCTCTTATTTTCTTTTCGATTATTTTGTATTATTCATTATAATTACCCCACGATCATAATATCTGGTATCAAGAGTTCAGATTATGATGTCTAGGATTTCATCTGCAAAATTCGATATGATCAAATTCGATAGAACTAGTAATTTCGAATTATGGCAGAGGAGGGTTAAGGATCTGTTAGTGTAACAGGGCATGGTGAAGGCATCATGCAAAAAGAAACTGGAAGGCATAAAAAAGACATAATGGAACGAATTGAAAGCGAAGGCTGTAGCGACTATCAGACTTTGTCTGGTTGAATATGTGATGTATCATGTCATGGATGAGGAATCATCGACGACAGTTTAGCTGAAATTGAAAAGTCAATATATGTCTAAATCATTGACGAACAAACTTTATCTTAAATAGAAGCTATTTAGCCTTAAGATGTCAGGGGGTTCAAATTTGAACCAGCACATCAATGTGTTCAATCAGATCATTAGCGATTTGAAGCGAGTTAATGTGAAGTTCGAAGACAAAAAAAGGCATTGATGTTGCTGAATTCCCTACCGGCGTCTCCTATGCACGAAAATTTGGTGACGACTCTAATGTGAGGGAAAAAAACTCTCGAGTTGGAGGATGTCACAGGTACTTTGTTAGACTAATCAGCCGAAGAAAACCAGGGATGAGATTTCACAGTGAAGGACTTGTGGTGAAAGGTAACTAGAAACGTGGAAAAAGCAAGTCTCGGAATGGATAGGGTAACAAGAAAGCCCAGTCTAAATCGAGGAAGAAGAAGAATATCACGTGTTACAAGTGTGGAAAAAAATAGGCACATTAAATGAGAGTGTCTAGAGAAAAATAAAGCAAATGCAGAAAACAAAAAGGGTCTATCAAAGTCTACAAACATAGTGGAAGAAGAAGATTCAGAGAGCGGTAACAGTGACATGCTTTCTGTTTCATCTAGTTCAGATTATTTGGCAAATTCGTGGATTATGGATTCAGCATGCTCCTATCACATGAAACTTAACAAAGATTGATTTGACACCTACAGGTCAATAAATTCTGGTTCTGTTTTGATGAATAACGATGCCCCTTACAAAGTTGTTGGAATAGAGAATATCATAATTAAAATATTTGATGGTGTAGTTAGAATGTTGTGTGATGTTAGACATGAACCAGATCTAAGGAATAATTTGATTTCATTGAGCACTTTAGATTGTAATGGATGTAGTTACAACTCTGTAAGTGGAGTAATGAAAGTGAGTAAATGTGTGCTAACAGTCATGAAGGGACAAAAACTAGCATGAAACATTTATAAACTGCTAGGTAACACAATTATAGGCGGAGTTGTTATTATGGAGTCTGAGTCAGACAATACAGTCTTATGGCATATACGGTTGGGTCATATGGGTGAGTGTAGGATGATGAAGTTTTATAAGAGAAATATATTGAAAGATGTCCAGACATGCAAACTCGAATTTTGCAAGTATTGTGTTCTTGGAAAACATAATATGGTGCAATTTAGGACAATCACACCCAAGATAGAGGGATTCTTGACTATGTTCATATAGATTTTTGGGGATCAGTCAACGTAACATCAGGGGGAGGACATATGTATTTCGTGAATTTCATTGATGACTACTTGCAAAAGGTTTGGGTGTACTTCATGCGACACAAGTTAGAAATATTGCCAAGTTCAAATTATGGAAATCTGAAGTAGAAACTCAGACATGGAGGAAGATTATATGTCTCAGATCAGACAATGGTATTGAGTACATAAATTCGAAATTCCAGGAGTTGTGTGAGCATCATGGGATTAAGAGACACTTCACAATTCGCAAGACACCATAGCAAAATGGTGTAGCGGAAAGGATAAATAGAACGATAGCTAAGAGAGATTGGTGTCTCTGGTTGAATGCAGTGTTTGCAAAGAACTCTGGGCAGAGGCAATGAATATGGCATGCTTCTTGATTAACAGATCACCGAGGGTAGCACTAAATGGGTGAGTATCAGAGGAGGTGTGGATAGGCAGTGTGGTAAACTACTCTGGCTCAAGAGTGTTTGAATGTCCAACCTACATGCACGTTTTTAGTGAGGATAGATCGAAATTTGATGCAAAGTCTAGATAGTATATTTTTTGGGTTATTAGAAAGGGTTGAAAGGCTTTAAACTATGGGATCCGAAGGCAAACAAGGTGGTGATCAGTAGAGATGTGATTTTTGATAAAAAAAAAAAAAAAGTCATGTTACAATGTACTCAAAGAGAAGAGAAACAGATGCCAGAAAATTTCAACAGTGATGAATATGTGGTGCAGGTAGAGTTAGAGACCCATGATAGAGATGAAAATACACATGATTTAGAGGGTTCTAGCTCAAAGCGTCAAGAGCATCATATTATAACCACAGACAGGCCCAGACGCACTATTAGGCCACCCACCAGGTACGCTTTGAGAATTTAGTTTTTTATGCACTTATCACTAGTAGCGGAGATCCTACTATTTTTTAGGAGGCAACACTCACCCAAGACAAAAGTAGATAGATGAGTGCTTTGGTAGAGGAGATGGAGTCGCTGCATAAGAACTATACATGAAATTTGGTGAAGCTTCCAGAAGGGAAGAGAGCAATAAGATGCAAATGAATATATAAGAAGAAAGAAACAGTATCAAAAAAAGAGGGACAAAAGTTCAAAACTTACCTAGTAGCAAAAGGTTACTCGCAGAGGAAATGGGTTGACTATGATGAAATATTTTTCCTTGTAGTCAGGCACACTTCTATCAAGATAATGTTGGCTTTGGTAGTACATTCAGACATGCAATTTGAGCATATGGATATAAAGACAGCTTTCCCTCATGGTGATTTGGAGGAGCAGATGTACATGGTACAGGCAAAGGGGTTCAATCATCCTGGACAGGACCACTTAGTCTATAAATTGAAGAAATTACTTTATAAGCTTAAGTAGTCTCCAAGGCAGTGGTATAAGCGATTTGACTCCTACATGATTTGGATTGGCTACAAACAATGTGAGTATGATTTCTGTGGTTATGTAAAAAACCTTGATGATGGTTCATTTTTTTTTTTTTGTTACTCTATATAGATGATATGTTGATTGCTACAAAGAGTATGAGTGAGGTCAACATGTTCAAAAATTTGTTGAGTAAAGAATTTAACATGAAATATTTAGGTGTTGCTAAGAAGATTCTTAAGATAGAGATTCGCAGGGATAAAACTTCCAGGAGATTATGGCTATCTTAGCGTAGCTATATTGAGAAAATGTTGAACAAGTTCAGCATGGGTAATGCAAAACCAATGGGTACATCATTGGCGCATCACTTCAGAATGTCTATCGCACATTGCCTAAAGACAAGTGATGAGATTCAAGACATGTCAAAGGTTTTATATGCAAGTGTAGTAGGGTGTTTGATGTATGCTATGGTTTGCACAAGACCAGATTTAGCATAGGCTGTTAGTGTGGTGAGTAAATTTCTATCAAATTCAGGTTGATAGCATTGGGATGTAATCAAGTGGATTTTCAGATATTTAAGGGTTACTACAGACTATGACATCATGTTCAGCAAATAACAGAGTGATCCTTCAGTTGTGGGATATGTGGATACAAACTATACAAGAGACTTGGATGACATGAGATCTACCACATTATATGTATTCACTCTTATGGGAATGCTTATTTGTTGAAGGTCCATGGTACATTCTCTAGTTGTACTATCTACTACTGAGTCAGAATATATGGTAGTGGCTGAGGCTGCTAAGGAAACTGTGTGGCTTACAGGATTAGTCAAGGAGTTGGGTATCCAGTAAGGTGGAGTTCAGTTGCATTGTGATAGTCAAAGTGTCATCTATTTAGCGAAGAACTAGGTATATCATGTGATAATCAAACATATAGATGTGAGGTTTCATAAGATCAGAGAGTTAGTTTCTTCTGGTGAATTACTACTTGAGAAAATTCATACTTCTAAGAATGCAATAGACATGTTAATAAAGTCTGTTACTACAGATAAGTTCAAGTATTGCTTGAACTTGATTAATGTCTCCAATGCTAGATGGGAGACGCCCCAACACAGTGTCACATGTAGAATTTCCAGTTATACTTTCTTTTCTCTTAAGAGGTGAATATTTGATAAGGTGGAGATTATTGGAGTATATTTATTAAAAAATAATTTTTTATTGATCTTAAGCACATTTGAAACATGGAAGATGATGCAGTAAATATTGTATATTTTAGGTGTAAGCCTTTCATATGTTGCCAAACTAAAAGAAAAAGGCTGAGTTTTAGATATTAACCACACACGACTTATTAAAAATAATTATGTAACAAAATACATTAATTTATTTTAATTTATAAACTTATTTATATAAAACTTATTTATGATTAAAATATTTTTTATACGTAAAAATAACCAAGACAATTAAATTATGAGAGACGCTGGGGACCGGTCCAGCTGTCCCCAGTGTTTAAAGCAGCCCAACGTTAGTTGGGCTGCTTGATGATGAAAAATACATGAAAATAAAATAAAAAAAAATAATTAAATAAAAAAATGAAGATTAAAAATATATTAAAAAAATAAAATGAACAAAACATAATAAAAAACATAATAAAAAACACAATAAAAAAATAAAAACATAATAAAAAACACAATAAAAAAATAAAATGAAGATGAATTTAAGAGTGATTCAGCCATAGAGCAAACGGAGCCGCCGCCGATGGTGGTGGGCGACACCGCCCCCGCCATCGGAACTGGCGGACTCAGGCGACCTCACCCCTACGACGGCGAGCTCCGGTGTGCCCCCGGCAGCCTTCAACCCGTTTCGGATCCGTACGGGTCCGAAACGGGTTGAAGGCTGCCGGGGGCACATCGGAGCTTGCCGGAACTCGCCGTCGTAGGGGTGAGGTCGCCTGAGTCTACCGGTTCCGATGGTGAGGGCGGTATCGCCCACCGCCACTGGGGACGGCAAGGGCTGCACTGTGTAGGGGGCAGCCCGTCTGCCCCCCAGGTTTTCTCTTAAATTATTTACAATAATTTAGTCTCCACATGACTAAACTTTCTGCGAGTTCGTTCCTGCCTCCCAACAAAGACCACGGATCTCTTCTCTTTTGGTCAGAGTTGGAACATGCTCGAGATAAAAAAAACGCTAGTCTTTCTTTTCAAAATCATTCTGGTGGTTTTCGTTTTGAAGATTTTAATTTTTTTTTTTTTACATAATTTTAAAATTTTTTTAATTAATATTATTTAAAAACATTTACTTAAAAATTATGTAAAAAAAAAAAAAACTGAAAAAAAGAACTTCAAAACTATAGAGATGGTTTTCAAAAGAGTCCTGCTATACGGCTGCCCATTTAGTACACCGCACGAAACTTTTTTATTTTGATTTTTTTATTACAATGGGGCCTACTTAAATTTGATTTTCCCCCCAACTTTTTGTCTCTTTTCTTTTCCCCCAAACCTTCTTCTCTTTTCCCGACCCCTCTTCCCAGACATCCCTTCCCATTCTCAAACCACCCACTCGTCAAAAGGATCTCGCGGTCCCCCTCTCTCCCTGCGGTCCCCCCACCCCCATAATAGAACTAACGTGTTCCCACTCCCACATTCCTACTCAGTTCTTGGGTCCTACATTTTCTCATTTTTTCCTTCTCTGTATTTAGTCCGAAGCTCACTCGTAAGTTTACTGTAATTTTACTTCTTCTCTTGCAATTCCAATATTTCTATTTCCTACAAATTATAATGTCTATTTGCGACAAATTAGATCAGAAAGTTAAGATTATATAATGTCTATTTGCTACAAATTATAATATATTTGTAACAAATTAAGTTCCATACTAATTAATTTAGAATATCATTTACGTGTATATGATGATAGAGATATAATAGAAGTTTTGGCTCAATATTTTACTGTTGTCCACCCATTATCAATCTATACTTGATAATGAGGAGGTATGATCTTTTAAATAAGCAAGCATAAATAAAATATTATATGCATAAGCTATTAGATTGTGTTACTAATGGATGATTATATTATGTATTTTTACAGAGATGTGCTGGTACTGGAAATTGATAACTGATAACATGAAGGCAAGCTTGTTGTGTCATTACATGAAGAATGGGTGGCAGTACTGGTTTTGAAGTATTTTTTGTTGGGGAGTTTGAATTAATGTTTTGATTGTGTACTTTTGGAAAAGTTGGTACAAGGGTAAATTTTTTGCACCCATATGTCTGGGTTGTTGGAGAGTTTGTACCTCCATGTTATACGACTTAATTTTGAGTCATTGTTGGCCTCGTTGCAAATATGGATTCATATTGTTGCAAATTTATTTAAATACAACCAACCAAATATGGATACATATTGTTGCTCATTAATGCATATTGTAGGCCTCGTTGCAAATATGGCTTCATATTGTTGCAAATTTATTTAAACACAACCAAATATGGATGCCGATTGTTGCTAATTAGATTGTTGCAAGTAAACCCAACACTAAAATTAGACTTTGTTGCAAGTAAACCCAGCACTAAAAAACTTGGAAATAAAAAACAATACAAACGAAAAATGAAGTAAAGTTCCTTTATTCTTTAACTAGGATCAAGCAGAATAATACACTTTACGGAAGGGAATGCGGAAGGGAATGATTCGAACTATTTATTGAAGTAAACATTCCGTCAAACACAATATGGGCACAAAACAAAATCAGTCGGATCCCTGAACACTGAACACAAAACCAAGATTAAAATAAAAATTACACAAAATCAGACTACAATCAATGTCATCAACCAAAAATTTTTGTACTTGTACATCAATCTAAACCATGTAAATTAGCTTGCCCCATCACTGGAATGGGTTACAATAAAAACTAGCTTCTCGCAGATTTGGACGTAGGCACGGTTCCTCTGAGGTGAGATCTGGATATACAGGGAGAGACCGGAAGAACCAAGACACAGAGGAGTTTAGATGAAGTCTTCATACTCAAACAGTTCAACCTTGCCATCAATCTTGTAAGCTAAAATGGCTTTTCTGATGCAAACACCTGATTTGGATTGACTTAGCCCATTATTAAAAGCCAAAAATTGCATACTGGAAATGGAGTTGGTGAATGGATGAAGGGAAAGACGAGACTTTGGAAGGAGGGGTGTTCTGTGAAAGGGATGATTGGGTCTTTGAGAGGGGGGTTGTTTCTGTGAAGGGAACGAAAGATACGAGAAAAGGAGACAAGGGCGTGGGTGGGGGGGTAAGATGAAAAAAGGAAAAGATAAAATAATAAAAATAAAAACGAAAATAATAAAAATAAATATTAAATTCGTGCTGTGTAGGGCGGCCGCATAGATTTTCTATATTCAAAAAGCACTTCCCCGCCCGAGATCGATGTCCAGAGTCTAAACGCTCGACCGACAGTCGACTGTCCCTCTTTGACGCGTATGAAAGTGTACTATGATGCCGTATTTATCTCTGAATTGTTATGAAACTTAAAGAAATAAACTACTATTGTAAAATAGAAATAAGAAATTCTTTCTGAAATTCTTAAAAATTGAAATTTTATTTCTCTCTCTATTTTTTCTTATGAATTTCATTACAACTGAAACTCCTATTTATACGCTTTGAAATTACTATGCAAATTACTATGCAAGTCACTATGCAAGTCACTATGCAGAATTTAAAATAATAGTGGTGGGGTCATTCACATAATTTAGTGGTGGGACAAGGGGCGGCTGCCGACATTCGTTTATAACACTCCCCCTTGAATGACCACCCATAAAGAATTTGCCTCGTTAAAACCTTGCCAAGGAAAAACCCAGTGGGAAGAAAAACCAATGGCGAAGGAAAAAGAGTACAGTCTTCTTATGTATCCACAAGTGCTTTAAGATTGCCTCATTAAAACCTTGCAGAGGAAAACCCAGTGGGACATTTACTCCTGAAAAGTGCATGACAAAAGATTTTTGAGTCTTCGCATTCTAATGTTATGCACAATCTTCTTGAATGTGGAAGTTGGTAACGCCTTTGTGAATAAATCTGCTAGATTATCACTAGATCGTATTTGCTTGACATCAATTTCACATTTTTTTTGAAATTCATGAGTATAAAAGAATTTCGGTGAAATATGTTTGGTTCTGTTACCTTTGATATATTTTCCTCTGATTTGAGTGATACAAACAGTATTATTTTCATATAAGATTGTTGGGCTATTATTGATCATGGAAAGTCCACACTTTTCCTAGATATATTGAATAACTGATCTCAACCAAATACACTCTCGACTTGCTTCATGAATAGCAATGATTTCTGAGTGATTTGAGGAAGTAGCAGATAGTATCTGCTTAACAGATCTCCATGATATGACAGTATCTCCATAAATAAATAAATATCCAGTTTGAGATCTACCTCTGTGTGGATCTGAAAGATAACCTGCATCTGCATACCCAATCAATTCTGGACTTAAACCACGTTGATAAAATAATTCCATATCAACCGTACCATGAAGGTAACGAAGGACATGTTTAATGCCATTCCAATGCCTTCGAGTTGGTGCAGAACTATATCTTGCAAGCAGATTAACTGAGAATGTAATATCTGGTCGAGTGCAATTTGCAAGATACATCAAAGCTCCAATTGCACTGAGATATGGTACTTCAGGACCAAGAATTTATTCATCGTCATCACAAGGACGGAATGGATCTTTCTTCACATCAAGTGTTCGAACAATCATTGGAGTACTCAGGGGATGAGATTTGTCCATATAAAAATGCTTTAGGACTTTCTCAATATACATGGACTGATGAATAAAAATTCCATTTGGTAAGTACTCAAGCTGCAGGCCGAGACAAAGTTTTGTCTTGCCAAGATCTTTCATTTCAAATTCATTCTTTAAATATATAGCGGTTTTTGAGATCTCTTCAGGAGTTCCCACAATATTTAAATCATCAACATAAACCGCAATAATGACAAATCCGGATTCTGATTTCTTAATAAAAACACATGGGCATATAAGATTATTCTCAAATCCTTCTTTCAATAGATATTCGCTTAAGCGATTATACCACATGCGTCTAGATTGCTTCAACCCATATAAAGATCTTTGTAGCCTGATTGAGTACATATTTCTAGATGTACTTGTAGATGCTTCAGACATCTTATATTCTTCAGGGATTTTCATATATATGTCATGGTCTAAGGGTCCATATAAATATGCAGTGACCACATCCAACAACCGCATTTCTAATCCTTTTGTAACAACCAGACTAATCAAAAATCTAAATGTGATTGCATCCATAACGGGAGAGTATGTTTCTTCATAATCAATCCCGGGTTTCTGCAGGAAACCTTGTGCGACAAGTCGTGCTTTGTATCGCACAATTTCATTTTTCTCATTACGTTTTCGTACAAATACCCACTTATATCCAATAGGCATCACACCCTTTGGTGTTTGGACAACAGGTTTAAATACTTCTCGTTTTGCTAGCGAATTTAATTCACCTTCAATAGCTATTTTCCATTTTGGCCAATCATTTCTATGTCGACATTCTTCGACGCTTTTTGGCTCACTTTCTTCATTATTTCTGGTAATGTCAAGGGCCATTTTATATGAAAATATGTTGTCGACAACAGTTTTATTTCTATCCAGAATTTCTCCAGTTTTCATGAAATGTATTGAGATCTCATTATTTTCAGGTACCTGTTCCTCTTCAGGGGAAAACATTTCATGACACACCTCTTCAGGAGGTCCCTTTTTAGGAGATTTATATTTTTCAAGAGTTTCCTCTTCAGGAGGTTCTGGAATAGAAGATTTAAGCTCTTTAGGAGCACCAATTATATTTGTGGCCTGTATTGTGGGTACGTATTCTTCAAGAACACCAAATTCATTTTGTATTCTTTTCCTTCTAGGAATTTTATCTTTTGCACCAATAGGTCTTCCACGCTTCAGGCGTATTTTAGATTCACCTATTGTTGCTTTGACAATTTGTCCTTCAGAGACTTCAATCCTTGCTGGAGTATTAACAGCAGGAATATAAGATTTTACTACACCTTTAGTGTCAGTAAATACATCCGGTAACTGATTTGCAACATTTTGTAAATGAATAATCCTTTGAACTTCCCGTTTACATTCATTTGTAGGAGGATCAAAATGAGACAGGGTCTTATTATCCCAAGTAATATCTTGTCGTGCTTCAGGCACCGACTTTTCTTTACCCATTAACGAAAAATTTGATTCGTCAAAATGACAATTCTCAAAACGTGCTTTAAACATATCCCCTGTAAGGGGTTCAAGGTATCTAATAATGGATGGAGAATCAAAACCAACATATATCCCAAGTTTACGTTGAGGGCCCATTTTTGTACGTTGTGGAGGTGCAATTGGAACATATACAGCACATCCAAAAGTACGAAGATGAGAAATATTTGGTTGTTGACCATATGCAAGCTGTAATGGAGAATATTTATGATATGCAGATGGTCTAATGCGAATTAGAGATGCTGCATGAAGTATAGCATGTCCCCAAACAGAAATAGGTAGTCTTGATTTCATAAGTAAAGGTCTAGCGATTAGTTGAAGCCTTTTGATCAAAGACTCAGCTAAACCGTTTTGTGTGTGTGTATGGGCAACAGGATGTTCAACATCTATTCCTATTGACATGCAATAATCATCAAAAACTTGAGATGAAAATTCACCTACATTATCCAATCGAATGGTCTTAATTGGATACTCAGGAAATTGTGCTCGTAGTTTAATTATCTGAGCAAGAAGTCTAGCAAATGCAACATTTCTAGTGGAAAGAAGACAAACATGTGACCATCAACTAGATGCATCAATTAGAACCATAAAATATCTAAATGGTCCACTTGATGGATGAATAGACCCACATATATCTCCGTGAATCCTTTGTAAAAAGGATGGAGATTCAACAATGACTTTTGAGGGAGATGGTCTAATAATTAACTTACCTTGAGAACATGCAGAGCACGGAGATTCATTGGGTAGGAATATCTTTTGATTCTTTAAGGGATGCCCATGCGAATTTTCAATAATTCGTCTCATCATTATACAACCCGGATGTCCAAGGCGATCATGCCAAGTCATAAATACTTTAGGGTCAATGCACTTCTGGTGCATTACCACATATGATTCAATTGTTCTCATTTTTGTATAATACAATCCAGAACATAGAGCAGGCAGTTTTTCTAATACGAGCTTCTGGCCCGATACTGTTTTAGTAATAAGAAGATGCTCTTTACCGCTTTCATTGGTCGTTTCAATATGGTAATCATTACGACGTATATCTTTGAAACTCAATAAATTTCTTCTGGACTGTAAAGAGAATAGAGCATCATCAATACAAAATTTGGTGCCATTAGGCAACACAATATAAGCTCTTCCGGAGCCCTCAATTAAATTCGATGAACCTGATATGGTATGGACATAGGCTTTACTTAGTGTTAGATTTTGAAAATATTTCTTTTCTTTGAGAATTGTGTGAGTTGTAGCACTGTCAGCCAGACATATATCTTTATCATTCAACTCAGAGATAAAAAGCTCATCAATGTGATCCATGATTCTACAAAATATACAAAACTTTTATTACTGATACAAAGAAAATACATTAATTGAGTGGAACACTTCCATCTCCAATTAAGTGTTCAATACTACCATCAGGATGATTAAAGAAATCAGATACATTAAGATGAGTAACGTCTACATCTACTGAATCTAATAAATCATCTGATGGTTTTACTAAATTTGTTTCATGCACTTTATTCTTTCCTTTAATAGAAGCTTGATATAAATCAGCTAAGTGCCTGGCCGTACGACAGGTACGTGACCAATGTCCAGTCATTCCACATCTATGGCACACCTCTTCACTTTTCTTTGAAGAATTATTCTGAGGATTTTTACCCCTCTCTGAATTGTACCACTTCTGGTGATATGGTATATTATAATCCCTTTTAATGTTGTCACTCCTGGGACCAACATTTCTATAATTTCTCCTACCACGTCCACGCCTCCGATTTCTTCTAAAGGATGCACCATTCACTTCTATGAATGATGCAAACCTATTACCATTCACTTCAGGGAATGATATTGAGCCAGTAGGGCGTGACTGGTGGATTTCTAATAAGAGCTCATTATTCTGCTCAACTACTAGAAGACATGATATAAGTTCAGAATATTTCTTGAACTTTCTCTCTCGATACTGCTGCTGCAGGAGCACATTCGAGGCATGAAATGTAGTGAAAGTCTTCTCTAACATATCTTCATCGATGATTTTCTCACCGCATAATTTTAATACTGAGCTTATTTTAAAAAGTGCGGAATTATACTCACTAACACTTTTAAAATCTTGCAACCTCAGGTGCATCCATTGAGAACGAGCTCTTGGGAGGATGACAGTCTTCTGGTGTTCATACCTCTCCCTTAAATTATTCCACAAAATATAGGGATCTTTTACTGTGAGATATTCAGTTTTCAATTCTTCATGAAGATGGTGGCGAAGGAAAATCATTGTTTTAGCACGTTCCTACAGGGATGCTTGATTTCCTTCTTTAATAGTTTCTCCCAGATGCATTGCATCAAGATGTATTTCAGCATCAAGTATCCAGGATAAATAATTTTTCCCGGATATATCAAGAGCAACAAATTTCAATTTTGTAAGATTTGCCATTTTCTACACATATAAATAATAAATATGTGTATCTCAGAAAATATATTTATAAATTCACAGAGATAATCATCAATAAAATATATCAAAGATTTCAAATAATATATTGAAAAACTTACAGAGGAATAAGGCCACTAGCTTCAAAATTGGCAGAATCGTCGTGCTGATAACGTGTTATGAAACTTAAAGAAAGGAACTACTATTACAAAAGAGAAATAAGAAATTCTCTCTGAAATTCTTAAAAACTGAAATTTTATTTCTCTCTCTATTTTTTCTTATGAATTTCATTACAACTGAAGCCCCTATTTATAGGTTTTGAAATTAATATGCAAATTACTATGCAAGTCACTATGCAGAATTTAAAATAATAGTGGTGGGGTCATTCATATAATTTAGTGGTGGGACAGGGGGTGGCTGCCGACGTTCGTTTATAACATGAATGCATTTATTTGCATTGTACCTTTTTGTTTTTTTCGCAAGTTTAAATTATTATTATAAATGTGGTACATGGCTTCTGGTCATTACCATTTTGTGTTTAATAAAGCAAATAATTGCAATCGATGCATAATTAAAGAAAAATAATATTTATAAGAGAGATGCGGGCCCTTTTCAGCATTAAAAGTAATTTAACAACAATTAAATTATTTTTTGATAATAAATAAAATAAAATAAAAAATATAATAAAAAATAAAATGAAGAAAATATAATACAAAATACAATAAAAACATAAAAATATAATAAAAAACACAATAAAAAATAAAATAGAGATGAATTTTAAGAGCATTTACCTTTGGGCTGCAGCCTGCCGTCTCCGGTGGTGGTGGACGACACTGCCCACCTCATTAGAATCGGTGGGTTCCAGCAAGCTTACCCCTTCAATGATGAGTTTCGGCAAGCTCCAGTCTTTCTCACCGAGACTTAAACTTGAAATAAGTCCGTACACCAGTCTCGATAGAGTGGGTGGTGTCGTTCACCGCCACCAGAAATGACGGGCTGTTTTTAGTGAAAGAGTTAGCCTGATCGACCCTTAAGAAATCTCTATTTATAATTGCGAATTTTATCTGTTTGAATGTTTCGAAAAAAAAAAATTTATATGAAAATATTAATATTTTCATACTAAATTTTACTCATTTTAAAAATATTTACGTAATATTTATATATTGTACGATTTTATCCATTATGACTTACAGTTAAATTCATCCAGCTAGTAGTATTAGGTGAAGTAGTTTACGCTCGATGCCACATGAGAAAATATTGATGTGGTTGTACAATATTTAGGATGTTGATCCCAAAAGTACTAGAAGTGGTTGGTTAGAGAGTCGGGACCAATATCTAAGATGAGCGACAAATATCAGCTCGCTAAAAGAGGCAAACGCATTGTTTTTATTTTTTATTTTTTAAACATTCTCGCATCAAAGTAATATCCTTATAAAAAATGTTAAATCCACATAGGATTCCGTGGTTTTTTAATTTAATAATTAAAAATATACTTTTAATAATATTATGGTTTGTTTTTAAATATTTAAAAATAATAAAAATATATAAAACAAGAAAATAAGAATTATATTATTAGAATTCTAATCTAAATTTGTATGTGTGATTGTAAAATCACTCTATTTTTACTTTTGACTTGATATAAATCATGATCCAAGACAACCATTTACAATAATGCTTATTTAATTTTAACATGGTATTAAAATAAATTTGTATTAAGCATAACATACTAAAATTATCTAAAAATTATAATTCTAAATAATTTCTTAAGTTACTAATGAGAACTTATTCCAAACCTGTTAATCATATTTTTGTAATAATGTGGCTGATTTATTGTAGGAATTTGTTTCTATAAAAGTACCTGTTATAGATATTATCGATATAACTGATCTGATCTATAAGCAATGCGTCAACTTAAGAAAGAATATAATTTTTTATTTGTATGATTTAATTTTTAATTTGGAATTTTGTTTTTGTTTGCATAACTTCTTATAATATTTTGAAGATCAAGACGATTTTTTTTTTTCAAATATTGATAAAAGGTATTATTAATTTATTAAGTTTCTTTAGCATTATGCTCTACTAAGGCCTGTTCATCTAAAATCCAGCCCGGTTCTTTTTTTTTTTAAATAATTTTGATATTTTTACTTAACAAGTTTAAGAAAATTTTAGATTCGAAATCCGAATTCTCGTATCTGGAATCTAGATGAACAAGCTTACCTCCACTTCTGTTACTAGCTCTCTGTGTAAGACCATTGGCATCCACTTCTGTTACTAGCTTTCTCAATCTGTACTCTAGAACAAACAACACCATTCAAGTTCACATGAGATATTACCAAGTATTTGTTTTAACAAGGAATCTTTTGCTTTCTTTTACTCCTACTTGCAAGCCTTACACATATTACATGTTAAATAAGTCAAATTTGATCATGTCAACCGTACGTATTAGGGTTGTGCATAATGAGCTTTGGACTTGCCCCGACCTATCCAACCCTAACAAAAGTGGGTTCATCGGGTCCACATATAATAGTTGGGTTTTAGTCGAACCCGACAAAACTAATGATCCTTCCCAAGCTGCGATTCTCTTCTCCCCCAAGTTGCCTGTAGAAACACTAGAATTGGTGTTCTCCGTCGCCGTCTCCATGGTTGTTCTCCATTGCCATCTTTGGTATTCTCCATCGTCGTTTATCATAGACTTTTTGTTCACCGAAGACGTTACAGGTGACAACACAATAGTGTATCATGAAAAATCGAGATTTGGGATTCTGTCTGTTCTAGAGAGAGAGAGAGAGAGAGAGAGAGAGAGAGAGAGATGGGTGAGGTGATCGTTACTTATCTTCCAAGTTTTCATTACCAGGAGGTTCTTCTATTACCGACCTTCATTTTGGTGAGTTTCGAAAACTCCTAGTCGTAACTCGATTGGTTTTGTTTTGTTTTATCTTATTAAATTGAGTTTGGCAGTTCCACGATATGTAGAGGCAATTCGTGATGGATTAAGAAACAAAGGGTGGTGTTGTTGGGGTTTTGTTTTGTTTTTGGGGTTTCGTACATTCCAATAGAGTTCTTGATTAGTGAAATTAATCTGGAGTACTTCTATTATAGTGGTTATTTAAGTCATGATGACATCTTTTGTGAGTCATCCTCAGTAATCAATGTATCCATTTCATTAGAGTTTAGAGACTAGAGTTTGCATTATCATGCATTTGAGCTTCTTATGGGGCTTTATGAGAATCCATTCCAATGGGAAAGCAAGGTTTTTGCTTTGATTGAATTTGAAGCTTGGCAGTTGACTTGAAAACAGTTTTGCAATAAAATTATAGTTTTTGATTTTTGAGAAACTTGAGATTTTAGTTTTTCATTTGGATTCTGGGGAATTTGTGGATTCTAGGATTTGAGGGCCTAATGATAATTTTTGTGATTTAGGAATGGAAAAAGGAAAAGTGGGTCAAACAAAACCCAACCGACCCGAATAGTGTGGGTCGAGTTGAGTTCCCTTACTATTGTTGTGAGGTCGGGCCCAGACCCGCATTTTTATAATCGGATTGCGGTCCTATGTACAAATTCCTTAACAAAGGGAGAGGCTTGTAAATACGAATTCAATCAAGCATATATATATATATATACACACACTAAGGAGGAGCAACGTGTAAAACACGTTTTTCTAGTTTAGTGAAGCGAATTTTTAAGAAATAATATGATTTTATAAAATAAATAAATTTCGATCAATAATGTAATTTGCATGTTATATAAATTACATATAATTTGTGTTGTTTAATCTTAGTCTAGTTGGATGAGTTTTATAAATGATAGGGGAAGGATAACGTTGATCATAAAAAAAATTGAGTTGAATTTAAAATTAGGTGTTAGTTTTAATTTAGGGAGGCACGAGTTTTGAATTTAGCTAAATTTGAATTTTAAATGTTTGATTTAAGAGTTTTAATTAGAAAACTAAAATTTAAAAATCAGATCATTTCAAAATTCAATTGGATGGACGAATGAAGTTAAATTTAACGAAAAAATAAGAAAATCTAATGAAAAATAAAAAAATCTGTTAAATGATCATTAGATAAACATTTATTATAATAGAAAGATATATTAGTTTTGCTATCTCACACACCATATTTATTTTCATTTATTTTATTTTATTCCTGCTAAACTAATTGAAATCTTCTATTCATTATTCTACACCATATATTTGGTAAGTAAAAATAAATAAAAAAATAAAAAATTGTGATAGTGTGTTATATAAGGATGATGAGTAGAATCTATAGATATCTATTCTAATTGTAATAAGTCTCTATTAAACGGATGAACATTGAATTTTGTTATTTTCCATTATAATTCTGTCTGTCACTGTTAACTCCATCTGTATTCATCGACTGGTTCATCTCTACGATTACCTCGAGGTTCGGGTTGAGTCTCTCGATTTCTCCAAAGTAGAAGTCGACTAGTTGCCTAAAGAACTATGGTTTTATTTCGAAATCCTAATAAAAAGCCTTGTTTCTCTACACCGTCGTCATTCTTTCCTTGGTTCGAGTCCTTGGGTTCAAATGGTTTCGTGCCATTCTCCTTTGAGTTCACTTTCAACTCCTTTCTTTTTTTCCTTTTCTCCCTCGAGTTCTCTCTTTTCTCTAGAAAACAAACTTTCTCTCTCTTTGTCATCTCTTTCTCTACAATTTTTGTTTGTTAAAACCCTAAATTTATTTTTTTTTTGTTTTTTTTTAATTTCATCTTTTATGTTCTATTATTTATTTATTCACTCTCTTCTTTTTTGTCATGTGGTATCTGGGAAAGGACTGAGCTTGGGGATAAACTGTTGTGAATCGAGAATGGCATCAGTTGAGTTCAAATGAGCATACGGTTCGTTTTATTTTAGTGAAATGGTGCACTATGGAGTTAATGAAAATATCGACTTAGAAAGGTATTGAATGGTGCATTGCAAAGTTAGTAATACTGGAGTTTCAACCAGCGACATCGTTTTTAGTCATTCCTGTAAATTGAGTCTGTAACTAACTTTCTAGTTCGTTAGAGTCATTTTTGTAGTATAAATAAGGAGTTTTGTAAGCACACGTTATCTTTGGCATTTGTTGAATAAAATTCTTGGGAGCATAGGGATTGCTCGAAAATCCCTTCCAAGAATCACAATTGATTCTTGGCTCAATCTTGTGTTCAATTATGTTGTAGTGTGAATGTTTCCTTCTGTTCTTCTTGATTGATCTCTAACAGAAGAAAGCATGTTACAATTGGTATCAGCCTTCGATCCATGGTGGAACATACGCGTGTGGCAGCTCTGAAAGCATAGCAAGTGACGATCTCAAAGCAGCAAGAAGTAGTGATTAAGCAATTGGAGGATCACCGTGGAGCCATTTCATGCATTAATGGCCGGTTAGATCAAATGTCTGATATGTTGAAAACTTTAGTTGAATTTTAGAAAGTGAATGGGGGTTGTAGTGTTCCTCCTAATGTTGAAGTAGAGGCACTGAATCGGGAAGTGGTTGTCTTTCGTAGAACTACTATACATGAAGAAATATTTCCTAGGGGGTTAAACTCAAATTTCCTTGATTTGATGGGTCTAACCCTGGCACTTGGATATTCAAATCAACTCAATGCTTTGAGTTCAATCAAGTTTCTTTTAATCAGATACTTTTAATGGCCTCTTATCACATGGAGGATGAGGCCTTCGTGTGGTATCAAGATGAGGTTGGTAGTGGAATTTTTAGGAATTGTGAATCTTTCAAGAAGGCCTTGTTACTCAGGTTTGGTCCTACAGCTTACCATGATCCTATGGAAGCCTTGACAAGTCTCAAAAAAGTGTTGACATGTCTCAAATAAGTGTTGACATGTCTCAAACAAGTGTCTTCTGTGGCTCTTTATAAGGCACAATTTGAGAATCTTTCGCATAGATTGAAGGGGCTGAGTGACAAGCATAAGTTGAGTTATTTTTTGAGTGGGCTGAAGGATGAGGTTGGATTGCTAGTTCGAATGTTGAACCCTATTAATTTGAATGATGCTTTGGTCTTACAAAGATCCAAGAGGAGTATTTGATGGCTTCTAAAAGGTCTTGGAGAAACAACATGGCTAATGTTTCTAAGGAGAGTTCTTCTATGCACAAGTTTATGGTGCCAGTGAGAAAGGTTCTTGTTGCTCAGATTGAAAACAAGAAGAGGAAGGGTCTTTGTTTTCATTGTGAAGACAAATGGCACCCTGACCATGTCTGTAAATACCAAAGGTTTATTTGTTACAGACAGATCAAGATTAAGTGCAATAGTTTGATGGATATGGTCCTGTTTCCAATGAGCAAGAAACTAAGAAAGAAGTTGTTGATTTGGAGGTGTCTATTAATGCTATTTCTGAGTGTACTAATGATAGTGCAATGAGGCCACATGGGAAGATTCGCAATTCGACTGTGGAAATTCTTGTAGACTCTGGGAGTACTCACATTTTCTTGGATCCGATGGTGGTTCAAGATGCAAAGTTGAGAATTGTACAAGACTCGAGTTTGCAAGTAAGGTTGGCTAATGGTGACAGAATATTTAGCCAAGAAAGAGGGCAGGAAATTATCAAGATTCAAGGTTCTAAGTTCTCTGTTCCATTCTATGTTTTAACCCTTGGGGTGTGATATAGTTCTTAGGGTACAATGGTTGAAAACCTTAGGATCTATTACATGGAATTTTACTCAAATGTCAATGAATTTCAAATGGAATTGCAAGGTTTGAAAGCTGCTTGTTTAAATATGTTGATGAATAGTAATAGCTTTAAAACTGATATGGTGATGAAGTAAGGTTGGATTCTACAGATGTTGCCCATAGAAGAGTCAATTTTAAACAATTCTGAGGACTTGATGGCTGAGTTGCTTGCTGAATTTAAGGATGTGTTTAAGGAACTTGCAGGGTTGCAACTAAAGAGAGCTTTTGATCACCCAATCAATTTTAAGGAGGAGACCATGCCTATGTCAATGAGACTTTACAAGTATCCTCGTTACCAAAAAATTGAGATTGAAAATATTATGCAAGATTTGTTGAAATTTGGGGTGATTAGGCCTAGTCAAAGCCCATTTTGGTCTCTTTGTTAGTCAAGAAATCTTATGGGCATATGACGTATGTGCATTGACTACCGTGCCCTTAACTTAGTAATCATCAAGTATAAGTTTCCAATTCCTGCTATAGATGAGTTGCTAGATGAACTTTTTGGTGCTAGAGTCTTTTCCAAGCTTGATTTAAGGGCTGGATACCACTATATTAGAGTTAGGAGGGAGATATTGAGAAAATTGCATTCCGAGCCCATGATGACTATTATGAATTTTTTGTCATGTCATTTAACCTTACAAATGCTCCAGCTACATTTCAAGAGATAATGAATCATATATTTAAACCCTTTTTGAGAAGCTTTGTACTAATTTATTTTTTTAATGACGTACTATATATAGCTGTGATATGTAGAGTCATTTGAACCATGTAAGATCTGTGTTGGAGGTTTTGAGGCAGCACACTCTTTATGCCAAGATGAAAAAGTGCAAATTTGGTGTGGATCAAATTGAGTATTTGGGTCATATCATCTCGAGAGAGGGTGTATAGACAAATTCCTCAAAAATTGCTGTTATGATACAATGGCCTGAGCCTAGGACCTCGAAGTCTTTGAGAGGGTTCTTAAGTTCAACAGGCTATTACAAGAAGTTTGTTAAGAATTATGGTTCGATAGCTACCCCCTTAACAGATTTGTTGAAGAAGAATTGCTTTGTCTGGAATGATAAAGTTGCTGCTGCCTTCCAGTAATTGAAAAATGCTGTTAGTAATCCTCCTGTCTTGAAGCTATTAGACTTTACTAAAGCCTTTACAATTGAATGTGGAGCGTGTGGAGTTGGTCTTGGAGCTATTTTAATGTAGGAATCTCAACCTATTGCTTTTTATAGAAAGGGAAGCACTGTTGTTGTCAACCTATGAGAAGTAGTTCTTAGTTTTTGTGTCTGCAGTCCAAAGGTGGAGACCTTATTTGCTTGGACATCATTTTAAGATCAAAACGGATCAACAAGCACTTAAGTTTTCGGTTGAGCAAAAGATTGGAATTGAATTTCAACATAAATTAATATCCAAACTCATTGGGTATGATTTTTCTGTTGTTTACAAAAGAGGCAAAGAAAACCTGGTAGCTGATGCACTATCTTGAAAGGATGAAGATGAACAAGCTGTGTTGGCAGTAATTTCTTTCCCTACTCCTCTTTGGATAGAGGAATTGAAAGAAAGTTACTCTTTGTGCCCCAAGGTTTTAGATTTGATAGCAAGAGTTCAGAAAAAGGGTGAAGCTGTGAAGCATTACTTTGTGCAACAAAGACTATTATTAAAGAAAAGGAAGATGGTGGTTGTTCCCAACTCTTCCATTCATGTTAAAATTTTGCAATTTATACATGAGAACCCACAAGCAGGCTATGTGGGTTATCATAAAACATTGCAGAGGGCAAAAAGAGATTTTTGGTGGGAAGACATGAGGAAGGATATCAAGAAAGTGGTGAGGGAGATCCAAACTTGTCAAACCAGCAAGTATAAGAATGTTCATTCTCCAAGACTGTTGCAGCCCTTACCTGTTCCAACATTACCATGGTTAGACATTTCAATAGATTTTATTGAATGTTTGCCACATTCCAACAGTTTTTCTGTGATCTTTTGTGTGGTAGACAGATTAACTAAAATGGCACACTTCTTACCTCTTTCTCACCCTTATTCTATTGTGAGAGCTGCTAAAGTATTCTCTGAAGGCGTTTTTAAGCTTCATGGTTTACCAAAATCAATCGCATTTGATAGAGATTTAGTATTCACAAGCACATTCTAGAGGCAGTTGTTTCAACTTCAAGGAGTTTCATTGGATTTTAGTTCTTCATATCATCCACAATCGAATGGACAAATAGAAGCATTAAATAAATGCTTAGAGGGCTATTTGAGGAGTTATTGCAGTCAAAAGCTTGAGGAGTGGAGTTACTGGTTAGCCATGGCAGAGTGGTGTTATAATACCACCATACATTCCTCCATTAAAATGTCCCCATTTGAAGCTTTTTATGGCTATAGTCCTCCTCAGTTACTTTCTTATATGCTAGGAACCTCTGTGAATGGTGCTGTAGATAAGCAACTCAGGTCAAGGGAAGAGTTGCTATCCTTGTTGAGGAAAAATATGAGGAAGGCTTAGTACCGGATGAAATTTTATATTGATTTACACAGGTCTAAGAGATTATTTGAGATTGGCGATTGGGTATAGTTAAGGTTACAACCTTATAGACAGAAGAGCATTGACATGAGGCATAACATGAAATTGGTACCGAGGTTTTATGGACAATTTCAGATCTTGCAGAAAATTAGGTCTGTTGCATATAAATTAGATTTACCTAATTCTTCCAAGATACATCATGTATTTCATGTGTCTTGTTTAAAGAGAAAGGTGGGCCAGCATATCACTCCCTTATCTACATTACCCTCTACTGATGTTTATGGTTAAAAACAGCCAAAGCCTCAATTGATTTTGGAAAGAAGGCTTCAGAAAAAGGGGATTAGTGCCATCACATAAGTATTAGTGTAGTGGTTGGGAACAACTGTTGAGGATAGTACTTGGAAATCCTTGTGGAAACTTAGGCAACTTTACCCCTATTTGGTGGGGAAGATCCTGTGAGTCATGTGGAATCTGGTGAAGGACTTGGGGGCAAGTCTTTGAAGGAGGGGAGATTGTCATGTGGAATCTGGGGAATGATTGAGCTTGGGAATAAACTATTTTGAATCGAGAATGGCATCAGTTGAGTTTAGAGGAGCATACAATGCATTTTGTTTTAGACGGTGCATTGCAAAGTTAGTAATACGGAGCGTTTCAAGCAGCATCTAATTATGAAGTTGTAACTAGTTACGCGTTGTTTATAGTCATCCCTGTAAAATGAGTCTATAACTAACTTTCGAGTTTGTTAGGGTTTCAAGTAGCGTTGCAAAGTTAGTAATACAGGGCGTTTCAAGCAGCGTCTAATTAAGAAGTTGTAACTAGTTACGTGTCGTTTATAGTCATCCCTGTAAAATGAGTTTGTAACTAACTTTCGAGTTCGTTAGAGTTGTTTTTGTAGTATAAATAAGGAGTTCTATAAGCACACGTTATGTTTTGAAATTTTTTGAATAAAATTCTTGGGAGCTCAGGGATTGCTTAAAAATCCCCTCCAAGAATCACAATTGATTCTTGGCTCAATCTTGTGTTCAATTGTGTTGTAGTATGAGTGTTTTATTTTGTTCTTCTTGAGTGATCTCTGATAGAAGAAAACACGTTACATTTTCTTTTCTTCCTTCTTTTCCTCTGTGCCACGCCCCACCCGGAGCCTGCTCTCCTTCATTGCAACCGATGTCGCCACCCTCAATGTCGCCCAACGAAGGCCCTCAGCTCCCAATCTCCTCCACCGCGCCTTAGATGCCGCGGATTTTGACCCACTGCAGCCCAACACTCGAATTTGCCACCCATTATAGCTCAGCACTTAGATCCGCCATGGATCTCAACTAGCCCCTCAAATTCGCTGTGTTTCTTCTTGGACAAATATAGCCTTCCCAGTTGAGTTTTCTTTTATTATTTTCTGTTTTGGAAGCTACCCGTTTACTTTGTGCATATGCATGTCAAGTATTTGTTTTATGATCTAACTTTTGTAATATTTATTTGTTTGGTTTGTGATTTCCAGGCTGATATCACCGATGGATGCAGTCGGACCATCGAAAATCTCCTATACATGATAAGATAAATGCTTGAAGAAATGATTTTTGCTCTGCATGTTTAGCTAAAAAAATCATTTCCTTCAAAAGTTTTAAACTTGATAAATTGGTGTACTGCCGTGTGATATAAACAAGCACGTGAAAGTATAATAAGAAGTTTATGGTTACACAAAAATTTTAGTGAAGTTTGGAAGGGAAAAGAAAGGGATGAAAAATGCTTAATTTTTCAATTTATTTTATTTTTTCCTTCTTATTGCTTCAAATTTTCTTTCTCTTCTTTATAGATTTATTTATTAGCAATTTGTGTTTTACAGATATGAGAAAATTGTACCCTTTGAGCTCTTCCATTTGGGTGGTGATGAAGTTAATATAGGTTAGATTGATTAGCTTTCTTCCATTTTTATAGTTTGTTTATCAGTTAGTAGTCATTTGGAAGTTATTCTTGCTTTCAGATTGGTACATGTTAATCTCTGAACCTTCATACATTGATTTTGCATTCCAAAACACTATTTGACTTGTGCTAATTCTCCTTATTGTTTTGACTCATCTTTTTGTATTCAATATTTATATATTATTCTTGCCAGTGTTATATCATATTTTTTTCCATGTTCTCTCATCTTTCAATCCAATACATCTTCTAACACATCTTGTCATGTTTTTACTAGAATAACTTGCTTCAGCTATTCCAGTTATTTGGGATCATTATTGAAAGAAATTTCACATTGCTTTGAAAGAAATTTCACATTACTTTGAAAGAAGCTTGTCCTAAGTTTTATATAAGGCATCATCTCTCATTCCTAATGAGGTCTTTTAGAGAATGGTGCGTGGGCTTCTTTATGGTATCAGAGCCAAACTTTCCAGTGATGCACTCCACCCATTGATGCAATAAGGTCCACTTATAGGAGTATGACAAAAGATTAGCTCACAAGTGAGGAGGTGTGAAGAAAATCCCTCATTAGTTTAGAAGAAGTTTGTTCTAGACTTTCTATGAGGCATTCACTTCCCTTCCTAACAAGGTCTTTTAGAAAAGAATAGATGAGCTTCTTTAATTATTAAGCTTATGATGCTTTGCACAAAACAAATTAGGTTGTGAATTAGCCACTATGATAGAGGTGTTTTTTTTTTTTTTATAACTTGAGAAAACTCCTGAGTCTGATACATTTTTATGCGTAATCATTTGACATGAACAGCAAAGTTCTATTTGGCATTGTATAGTCATTTGGTGTCATCGTGTACAACTACAAAGTATTTTCTTAGTCTAACTATGTAAGTAACTCTATTGACCCAAAGTCACCCATCCAAATAAAGGGCTAGCTCTGTTTTGCTAACATGTCTTCTTTTTGCAGCAAAGATAGTGACTAACAAGGGGCAAGCTCTTTTGCCCCTGCAATCGGCGTATATCAATAGCAAATTATCTTGGGTGGCTAGATGTAGTCTTTAAATATGTTGAATAATATGGTAAAGTTCTACATTCATCAAAAGATGAAGTGCAAGGTAATCATAGAAATACCACATGTTACCAGTGCAAACTTCCAATTAGAATCACCTCTTCATTTTCTTTTTGGTATAGATGAAGATTATGACTCATGTAGCTCTAACTTGAGTGTGCTTTCTTGTTGGTTGGGATTATTTTGCGTATCTTTTTCTACTAAGAAAATTTATAACTTGCAACATATTAACAGCCAGTTTAGTTTTTGTACATGCATAACCTAAGGGTCCGTTTGTTTTGGGAGTTTTCAAATCTCTATATAAAATATAGTAAAAATTTAACTTTTTTAAATTGAAAAATTACTTTTTCAAATCTTCATATACAACTAATATTAAAAAAATATATTACAATAATATTAAATTATTATTTTTAATTTTTATCTCAACTCCTCTCATTTTTTAAAATAAACAAAGTCTAAATTTTCTCAAAAACACAGCTTAGAACCCCAAGAACATGTTTTTTTCTCTAGAGAAAGGTGTGCCAAGATAGACAATGACTATGCTTATCCATTGGCTGATGCTGCATACCCAAAAGCCTTATACCTCACCTTCCCCGAATCACTCATGCAATTAAAATTTCCGAATCACTCATGCAATTAAAATTTTTATTTGTTTTTCTCACACCAACCTTATTGGTAATCGTAAATCAATCCTCATATACAAGAGCAACTAATACCAAACTGCTATAAGAGCCCTACAACCTGCAAATAAAATTTAGGCTTGGTTTGTTTTCACAAATATTTTTATTATATCATTTTATCATTATTAATTTTTTAAATTCTCATACAAAATAAAATAAATAATTCAATTTTTTCAAATCTTAAAATAAAATTAATATTAAAAAATATATTATAATAATATTTTACTTAATTTTAAACTTTTATCTAATCTAATCTTATTTTATCTATCAAAACAAACCAAGCCTTTAATTTAATAAAAACTTTAACTTTGTGATAAGTTTTATAAAAACTTCTTGCGTTCATGTGAACGAGTGAGTTGGTTTTGCAGGATCTTGATTTCCATTGGAGTCCACAGTATGATTTGTTGTTGAAGATATAGGGATTTCGTTTATAGTGATGAATAGGTCCAGAGAAGACGTTTACAAGGCCTCTCAACTCAAGTGACCTATATTTTGTTGGTGCAATGCTTAGTGCAGTTCACGCTTTCAATGTGCAGATATATTCGTGTTCCTTTATCTTCTCAAACTATTTACTGTATACAATTTTTCTTTTTTCTTTTTTCTATCGGTTACTTTTGTATACAAATTAAGTACTTAGTATTTTCTTTTTATTTCAGGGATCCTGTATCTTCCATCGGTTACTTTTGTATACAAATTAAGTACTTAGTATTTTCTTTTTATTTTAGGGATCCCGTATCTTCAAAATCTCGCGAAAAGACCAAAGTGGCTTCCTTTTGTGGTTGGGGTAGACCTCATATACTTCTTCTTTGTAATTGTTTCGTTTTTTAAGTTGATTTTTCAGTTATTCTCAATTCAGCTTGGAAGATGGGTAGGATAAATTGCATGTAATTCTGCTTAGCTTACCTTCATTGCCTTTCTTCTCCACAACTTTCGCACTGCTACTCTTTTCAAGTGCCTATGCTACATTGGAAGGTATGGTTATCCCCTCTTTCTCTGGCAAAAAAGTGCGATGATTAAATTTTAATTTAGTTCATTTCTTGAAACTGGCGCTCAAATTTCCTTCAGTTTTATGCTCAACATAATCTGTTTCACTGGCTGATTTGGTCCGTTAACAATTTTTTCAAGTATTAAAGTAAAAGGTCTTTTATCTGTTAATGCCTGATGATCTAAGTTCTGTGTATTTGTTTTCCAAACAATATATTCCATCTAGGAATAATGTTGAACTAGTTCTTTAGGTAACCAAAGTAGTCTCTAAAATGCTGGTTCCCCACAAATTCAACTCACTCAAATAGTTGAAGCATCGTCAAAGTTTTCATAAAACTCTAAATTTCATTTACAGGTTGTAGGGCTCTTATAGCGGTTTGGTATTAGTTTCTCTTGTATATGAGGATTGATTTGATTACCAATAAGGTTGGAGTGAGAAAAACAAGTGAAAATTTTAATAGCAGGAATGATTCGGGGAAGGTGGGGGTGTAGGGCATTTGGGTATGCAGCATCAACCAATGGAAAAACATAGTCACTGCCTTTTCTCTAGAGAAAAAACATGTTCTTGAGATTCTAAGCTGTGTTTTTAGGAAAATTTGAGGTTATGCATGTACAAAAAGTGAACTGGCTATTAATATGTTGTAGGCTATACACTTCCTCGAGTGCCTCCCATTATGGAATTTCACTTCTCATGCAACGTATTGAAGAGGCCCACTCTATCCAGACTTGGCAAGAAAGAGTTAGATGATTTCTTGTAGCTGCATATATTATGAGGTCTAATTTGCTTTTGCCAATTTGTAAGCAACGGCGAACATGTGGTTAGAGGCATGGAGTCTTAGGTGTTTAGAATTGTTCTTCCCTTATTTGCCTTTCTATTTAATACCTTCTATTATAATTTATCGCTTCACTTTGCTATGATCATCTCATAATAAATATTATATTAATTTTACCAAGATGATTCTATAAGGTTTTAACTCTCTCTCTTTTTTAAAGGTATAAGTTTTTAATTCAAGAGTTGGTAAAACGGTTGGAAACATTGTCCTCTTGAATTGGGGGATGATAACCAATACTGAGTATGTTATCTCGATGAACCGGTCTATTACATTCAGTATAAATCAACTTTGGGAATGAAGCAGAAGAGAGTGATAAGAGTGTACCTTTTTGTTCTTCAATAAAGTGGACACAAAAAAATCTTAAAAGTGGACTAATCAAGTATATCCTACGATCTAATTTGCGTATTATAGGTGGGAGCCAACTCAATGTTCAGTTCATAAATTGTTTACCATTTGTATGTTTTGTGTTATTTTGCTATGAGGAAATTTTGTTATGTATGTATGTATGTGTATATATATATATATGTATGAATTTTCATGATTTTCTAAGCAACTTCTTATCTTGTTTGAGCCCTTTTCAAAGTAACTGCAGCAGTAGTAGAGTTGCTTTTAAATGGGAAATTTAAATAGGGAAAAGTGAGAAATACTTGGGTTGAAGTACAATGGGAGTGGAAGTGAGCCATTATTGATGGATCGAGTCTATACTTCGTAGTATTATTCACTTTACTTTCTTTGGTCGGCTAGCTCAATCTGCCTTTGTATTGGAAATTCAGATGGGCCAGGCCTTTATGCCACTCTCTATAGGCCTGCTTTCGGGCTGGCTTTTTGTTATTTCGTAATGTATTTTTATAGCCTTCTATACACTATATTTAATTTTTAATTTTTAATTTTTAATTTATTTTATTCTTGTTAAGCTAAATAATTTTTCTATTCATCATCCATATACCACACATTTAAAGAGTTTTTTGGCTCCAAGCAAATCTTAATTCCTCTCTTTTCTATTATCTTAAACAGCTACTTAAGAGGGCTTAGTAAAATGATACTAAAGTCTTATATTTGCCTAATATTGCGTCAAATGTCGCTCTATACCCAATGAATTCGCATGAGATGAGATAATTAGTAAGAAAGAAAGATTATTTTACCTGTTGTTCTTAAGTCTACCCTGCAGCATGATTCAATATATAGTAGTATCACGTGCGGCCGAGGAAGAAGGATTGATTGCACACACACACACACACACACACACACACACACACACACACACACACATATATATATATATATATTGAGAGAAATAGGTTTATTATTAAACCATGAAACTTGAGTTTACAAGACCTATAAAGACTTAGAAACTTAATTTACAAGCCAACTAACTGCTAATGGGGTATAAACTCTAAACCTCTCAGAGAAACGTCTGAGAGTCCAAATACTACTTCCAAAAGAGGCAGTTACTAATATTCTCTCCTTCAAAAGAATGAGAGATATTAAATTTTTTTTTTCTATACAAACAAACATTAAAATACAACAACAAAAAAAAATCACAAACAAATCAAGACACAAACCCATAAACAATCCAAAAATTTGGCTTTGGTGGCGTGTGTGCAACACGCGCAACACTAAGACTGATCAACGACACAGCTGAGGAGTGCGGTGGGCCTGGATCCGTGATGAGCCATCTCCGGTAAAAGGATCCTCCAAAATGCTTGATGCGTCGGATTGAGGACCCCGCGCATTATGATCACGCGTCTCCTCAAACGACAAAAGCTTTGGTCGACACGAAGATTGGCGGGCTATGAACATTGTGACGGTGCACATGATGGGCTTTGGCTGCCGAAACTCCATCAACCTGCTACAAGCCGAAAACATCAAAAAAATCCTCAAAAACCACCTCCAAAACTACACAAGAAATGGTGGCCGAGAAAAATGATAGAGAAATGAGGAAGATGAAAGGTCTAAAGGGAAGGTGGAGCCGGAGCTCCACCCCCCTTCCCTTAGAGATAACAGCAATGGAGGAGATTTAAGGATTTATCGAGCGAGAGAGCGAGAGAGAACGAGAGAGAACGAGAGAGAGGTCATGGACATTGATGGATTGCATATATATGCAAAGGAAAACTCTACATGCAGGATGTTTTGCGAAGGGAATGCGTAGGAATGCTTATGTGGAAAATGATACAATGTGTTTGGATTTTTGCTATCCTTTCTCTCCAAGGCTTCACCCACTCTCTTCTCTTCTATCTTAGCTTCAGTTAGATGATTTTTGAACTCAGAATCCTACCATCTCCCTTCGGACCCTTCCCCCACCATCTCCTTCCCTCCTCCATGCCGCAACTTGATAAACCCTAACCTCCATCATCTCTCTCCCTTCTCCCTTCCACGACTTGAGATGGGTTTCTGGAATTATGGAAATGTTCGACGGCCACAAACAATGCTTTTTGGAAATTCCCACACAGGTACTCTCCCTCTTTGTAATTTGTTTCTTGCTTTTCTACATTTTTTTTTTGTAATCCCAAAAACGTTCAGTTCACTATTCTTTTGTAATTTGTTTTTTTCTTTTCTTCATTTTTTTTAAGATCTCCTTAGATACTATCAACCAATTAATATTCTAATTACCTAATATCCGTCCCTTTCCATTTTCATTTCAATGGGAAGTAAATTTTATTAGTAGTTGATGTGAGTTTTTCTTTTTTCTTAAGCTTTTTATCTTTATTATTTTTTGAGAAACTCCCTCTCTCATGTTCCCTCTATTTTTCTTGTTTCTTGTTTCAAAAATCAAGCTTAGAAATTATCCCCAGAACCATTTCCTTTAGGTTTAGCTTCAAATTTTTATGGAAGAAAATTGAAAAAAAACTAAGTAAATGGAGTCGAGTGGTCTTCAATGAGTCAATGCCACCAAATAGAGGGATAGAAGGTTATGAAGGTGAAATAAAGACGGGTAAAGAGGGCAAAAAAATACTTAATGGAAGGGAGTGAATAGTTTTTTTTGTTTGGAAGGGCTAAGTTCAAAAAAAAAATTGCCACGTCACTAAGTGTGTGGAGTATATAAACTAGATGGATTATGAGTAGCACTATATATATATATATATATATATATATATATATATATTTGTGTACGTCTTTTTCAAATTAAACCTAAAAGTTTTATGGTTGTGATTATTTGGGCCTGAGCAACTTAAAAGTTTCAACAAGAAATTGGGCCTTGTTCATTAAAAATAAAAAAGAAAAAAATATTGGGCCTTGCCCAGGTTGGAAAGTATGGACGGACATATCAATTTTTTTATTCACTCAAAATCAATCTTGTCCGTTTATTTACTCACTCCTTGAAGTTGTCATTCGATTTCCATTCCACAACGGTCGTCGCTCGCCCAGTTTTCGCAGTGGACAAAAACTATCATCAAACTGCCAAAGCGGAAAATCCCATTTCGCAAGGATCTGAGATTCTGAAATCAAAGCCCTAAACTTGCTCGCTTTCCTGAGTGATCCGACTCTCTCCCAGGGCTCTTCAAGTCTGCGATGGCGCATCGAAGAACGAAGCTCTCGTTCCTCCTTTTCGCTCTGTGCCACGCTCTCACCTCCATTGCAGCAGGGTTGTTAACATCCTCTCTCTCTCTCTCTTGTTGTCCCATTAGGTAAGTATGAATAATTGCATTGTTTCGGTGCTTAAATTTGTGGTATTCTGGTCAGGAAGAGCTACTACGATATACTGCAAGTGACGCGTGGTGCGTCGGATGAGCAGATCAAGAGGGCGTATAGAAAGCTCGCATTGAAGTACCATCCTGACAAGAACCAGGGAAATGAGGAGGCGAATAAGCGATTCGCCGAAATTAGCAACGGTATTAACTAAAACTTTGTTGCTGTTTGTGTACCTGCTGTGTAATTGGGCTATGCCTATTTACTTTTATTAATAAAATGTTATTTTACTTAAATTTATATATAAAAAAAATGGATCTATAAAAAAATGGATCCTATTTTGCATTCTTTTATTGCTTGAATAGATTCTTATACTCGCTGGTTTAATCATGAAATATTTGTCATAGCGTACGAGGTGTTGTCCGATAGCGAGAAGAGGAATATATACGACAGGTATGGGGAAGAGGGACTGAAACAGCATGCAGCTAGTGGCGGAGGCAGAGGTGGCGGAATGGGAATGAACCTCCAAGACATTTTTGGCCAGTGAGAACTTTTTTTCTCATTTTTGGAACTCTTTTGCTTGTTGAAAGTTGAAACTTTAAACTACTGCTAGGATATAAAGTTGAATATTATTGAAAGTTTAATCTAGGAATATATAAATTGAATTTTTGCATTACAGTATTGTAGGTCTCCTAAACCCTCGGGCCTCAAGTGGTGAGAGTCTTGGTCTTGGTGATATACTCCCTCGAGGTCTGAGATTTAAACCCTTGAGGACAAAAAAATTTCTATGGGCCATCAGACTAGGAGAAATTCTCCTCTACTTACCCGGGATCTCCTTGGAGCAACTGTTCACCACCCGGGATTAGTCAGGATTTTTGTTTCGGAGACCCCATTCCAATAAAAACAAGTTATAGAGGAGCTCCAAGTAATGGGACATTTAATCTCAAATCTTAGTGGCAATGGAATTTGGACTCCTATGGGTCTTTCAGATTGAAATTCCCAAGATTTGCTAAAAGCAGGCATCAAAAATTGAAACTTCCCATAAGAGAAAATTATTTGGAAGTACAATTTTCACACAAGCAAAACATTGGCATTGATGAAGGTGTGGATAAGGATTGAGGTTTATGTATTGCTTTTTTTTTTTCCCTTGTGATTGACACCTTTGTGATCTGAAGCCTAAAACTAATTTGTTGCATCTCAATGGTCATTATTGGCAGGAATTTGATAGGAATATAAGTGACAGAACAGCCCTTGAATTTTTCTCTGCTTTTGCATTACATGTTTCATTAGGTCCATCAATGTAATTGTACGTTGACCACTATTTTTGTTAATTTAAATGTGGAAGCGATATTCTCCCATGTGAGAATGGTTTTTGTGGTCATGCACTTATCTGTAGGTGTGTAGCGATCCATCAGAATTGACTTGGCAGATTGCTTTTCTTTGTTGATGTACCCGTAGCCTGCCTGTTTATGACTGACATGATATTGTCTTCTAGGTTTTTTGGTGGGGGCGAAATGGACGAGGAAGAGAGAGTTGTTAAAGGCGATGATGTGATTGTTGATTTGGATGCAAGTTTGGAAGATTTATACATGGGAGGGTCATTGAAGGTATTCTCATCTCAGATAAGTAATCTTAGAACATGTTCTTCTTAAGCCCTAGGCAACCCACATTCCAGTCCTGACGAATTCGAAATGAACTAGTAACCAGTATTGATAACTGCCCGATCTGAGAAATTTAAAACAGGAAGAATTGAACTACATATTTTAATTTTCTGTTTTTATGTTGTTTAGTATTTGCATTCCTTTGCCTTTTTTCGTATCTGCCAGCAGATGGGAGAAAATACCATTTATAATTAACTTTAATTTCATATTTTGAGCTACTTGTGATAATAACAAAATCGAGGTGTGGATGATGTGGCTTTATAGAACTAGTTTTCATTAAATAGTAATATAGTTGGAATGTTGGATAGGTGATGAGGTGGCTTCATATATGCTTTGGAAATTTTACAGTATGCAATATAAGTAGTGCTTTCTTCTTTTACGTGAGCTTTTATGTGGGATTCATCAGGTTTGGAGGGAGAAAAACATTTTAAAGCCGGCCCCAGGCAAGAGACGCTGTAATTGTAGAGATGAGGTATATCACAGGCAAATTGGTCCAGGGATGTTCCAACAGATGACAGAGCAGGTATACAATTCTACGAATAAATTCTAGTGAATTATTTCTTCCTGTTTTTTATTGTGTCTAGTTAGCAGGCAGTACTATTTATTTTTGGCCATAGTGGATGCCTTGGTTTGGCTTCATTTTATTTTCCGTACACTGCAGTCGCATCCTCAGTTGGGCAATTTTATGCTATCTCCATCTCTTTGTTGACACTAGCTCTTAGATGCTATTTTTTCACATTATTACCTATTTCATATTCTCTTTCAGGTCTGCGAACAATGCCCAAATGTTAAATATGAACGGGAGGGATATTTTGTTACTGTTGATATTGAGAAAGGGATGCAGGATGGGCAAGTAAGCTTTTAGATTTCATTTAGTTATTTTAGAATCTATATGTCATTAAATGGGTATTTCCCGTGCATGTCATTAGCAATTTTAGCCTCTCTTGTTTTATTGTATATACCTGTCTTGCCAAAAATTGAATGTAACGTATTCCTGACATAAAATCTGTGGATAGCAGTGTCCTTAGCCCTTAACCACGTGAAGTTATAGTAATCATGTGGAGAGAGAGAGAGAGAGAGAGAGAGAGAGAGAGAGAGAGAGAGAGAGAGAGAGAGAGCGAACAGCCAAACACCCTTGATCTCCATATTTGGGGACACCTGGGCTCTCAAAAATCATGGTTTTGTTACAACTGAACTTAGAGTAGAAAGCAGCAACTGGATGAACTTGCTCATTGGTAGTTTTGTAAAGATGATTTTTCTTGATTTGCTGAAGGACTATTATGTGCTTTCACAGGAGGTTGTTTTCTATGAAGATGGCGAGCCTGTAATAGATGGAGAAGCTGGAGATTTAAGGGTAAGTTCCTTAACATCGTTTTAGTGTCTGGTCTTGTGCACTACTGTCTACTGACAATATATACAACTTTTTGGGCAGTTTCGCATCTGCACAGCATCCCATGATCACTTCAGAAGAGAAGGCAATGACTTGCATACATCAGTCACCATAACACTGGTAAGTACCACTGATTCTAGTTCTGTGCATATCAATAGCTGTGATTACAAGTTCAAGTAGCATCGGATGTGGGTAGTGAAAATTAGGTCTACATCTTCAGGTTCTGGTGTTAGAATATAGGTATGTATTACGGAATAAGATCCTCTAGATTTCATCATCTAACGAAAAAAAATGTGTGAGGATTACTTTCTGTTTTCATGCTGAGTTGATTTTCTGAACCCTTCTCAGGTTCAAGCCCTAGTTGGTTTTGAGAAGACTGTCAAACATCTTGATGACCATTTGGTGGACATTGGCAGAAAGGTAAGGAATATCATATCGTCTAGCTTCCTGTTATATCACTAAGATTGGTGGCTGGGTTGGGGGAAGATACTACAGTTAGTATCTTGCCTGACATGCTGTCTTAACTACTCAGGGAATTACTAAGCCCAAGGAAGTGAGAAAGTTAAAAGGGGAGGGGATGCCGTTGCATTTTAGCACAAAGAAAGGGGATCTCTATGTCACGTTTGAGGTTTTATTCCCAACCTCTCTAACAGAGGACCAGAAGACGAAGATTGAGGCAGTTCTTGGTTAGGATATAGGTCAAATGTTTTCGGTTGGGTTTGAAGATGTAATCAATTGTAACATGATGAGGGTATTATAGAAAATTCAGCGGACCCTGAGGTTTTTTCTTTTTCTATTAAATCCTTTTTCTCTGTTGTTTTGTTGTTTCCTAAGATGTTTTTTACTGTAATCATTGAAGTTATTGAGGCATACTATTTTTTCCTCGTTGGCAGCATAGTCTCCACTGTTAGATCTATGATAGAAATCAGAAAGCACTAAATTTACTGAAGGGGGGAGAGTTGGTATGAATCTCTTATTCACTTTGCTGATGATAGTCTGATGAATTTGAGCACAAGTTATCTCAGAAATAGTGGATGGATGAAAATCTCCAAAAATCTGATTTCAGATTAGCTTATTCTTATAAAAACTGACTTTCAGGAATGATTCTTCAGGTTATTCTTCAGTTTGCAGAACTGAAAAATCCATTATGCAACATAATCAGCACATAAACACTTCAAAACTACACCAAAAGCATATCCAGAAACAGCATAAGAACTGGCTACTCATTTAATTATCCACATTTGTCTCTGGCTATGGCAGGGCAAGTTTCTGACCTGCGTAGGTGCCTCAAGCTCACCTACCAACGCAGGTTACCTCATGGAATGAGGATGACTTGATGGTTCTGGAGGAAAATGATGGTTTCCGGTGCTTGAGAACTGGAACGACCGTGTGGTAGGATTCATATAGGCTATAAGCCAAGACCCCATTTCAGAGAGGTAAAATTTTTCCATTTTCTTGGTCTATTTGTACCATATCTGAACCTTTCCTTTTAACTTACTTTTCTATTGAAATTTGAAATATTAGCCACTGGAAAACCTCTCTAAGGTTAGCACATTGCTTTTAAAACAAATGGTCTCTTACAATTTGCGTGAATAAATCACCAAAATCTATATTATCTTCTATGGTAGAAAGATATTGAAGGTTCTGCAGCTGACATTTCTTGGTAGATCCTTTTTGATGGATTTGAACCATGATCTCCAGTTGTTGTGCAGCTTGCAAGTACTTGAGAAGAAAAGGACCTTCAGATTGCATTTACTCTTCCCATTTCCCTCCTAATGGTCCCCAAAGATTTGCTTGCGTTTACAAATTCTGTAAGTGCTAGCAATGTTGGAAAGATGCTTCGGGTACCACTTGAATATTTGTTTATTATGTCTTTACCCTTCTTTTCTTCCCTGGTGCTTCCCCGGCCATAGTACTCTAATTTGCATGGCTATGTTATTCTCAGTCTGGAAGGTGTTGCACCATATTACGTTTTATGCATTTAGCATTTATAGCCTTGGATTGCTTACTATTGCAACTCCCAGCTGTTTACCCCAATTCAGCAACTCTCATCTCCATTTCTGACCTCATGTAGGGGATACATTTGTATTTCTAGGCAAAATGTCAAATTCAAGACGCCGTTCAGAAGTGTGCTGCTATTCTCTCCCACTTTATTTCAACAAATACACAGTGCAGAAAGGCAGTTAGCCCGAACTTGAGAGTGAGAGTGCCTTAGTCAGTTCTAAGGCACATGAGGGATACGAGTTCAGGAAATTGAAGCCATTCCAACTTCAGCCTGTATGATCCTTAAGGTCATCCCACTCAAATTCCTGTTTTATGGGGAAACAAAAAAAAGAAAGCAAATTACTTCCAGTTTGTGCTACCAGCCCATGGTGAATAATATAATATCCTCGTAGAATGAGAGTGAGATGACACTGTAATATATAGTATATATTATTCTTTCTATTTTTTTAAATCGCCATGCAAGCATAAGGCTATATGTATACCCACACCGTGTATAAAAGTACAATATTATTATATTACATATTATAGTTAAAAAAAAATATTTGTATTATAGTATTTAGGGACAACATTATTTTTCAAGTTAATAATTTTTTTTTTCATCTGTAGTTGTACACAAATAAAGATTTCCATTGAACAGGTGGTGTCAAATATGCGGATGCAATGCCCATCAAATATATATATATATGACAGAATTGGCAAAATCATTTTTACGATTGTATTTTTTATTTATTTTTTAATCAAACGTGTTTCCTTTATTTTCTATTCAGTGTTCAATTAATACAGAATTTCTCACTAAGAATAGCGTTTGTAATCTGTTGAGGGTCTTTCTATCCGTACCCTGTCCTCCGAAAAAGAAAAGGCTAATTTTGCAAGTGCTATATTGTTTGCTTCTCTATTCACAGACTCTGGTTCATTCTCCTCCATATCTTTGCAATTACTTCTTGTACTATACCTTTTTTTGCACAAGGCTACACCACAGCACATGATTGTTGTTTCAATCTCCCTTTCACAGATTGAACAGGCCTAAATTTCTTCTAGAGGTTGGCCTTGGTAGAAGATCATGTCCAGCTTTCCAGATAGAAGGATTTTCTGTTAATTCAATAGTTACCCGTTTTATGTTAATTGTCTTGCAATTTATTCCCAAAGGTCTTGCACGACTATTTAATTCAGGCCCGTTCATTGGGTTTCGAATCGGATTCGAAGAATAAGTAATTTTCTCGAGTAAAAGTGCCAGAACTTCTGAAAAATAAAGAAAATTTCAGGGCAAGCCCAGCCCAGCCCGGATGAACATTCATGTAATCTGTTTTCTCCTTTCTTGGACTGTACCTAGAATGCCATATATTGGCTAATTGTATGTGGAAACCGTTAGTGTGGCTCCACTTAAAACCATGGCACACTGCTGTAAGGAATCATCTGATGAATTATTCGAATACAACTTCTAGAATTTCACTCTTTTCTCTCAAATCTATGGAGGATACTCGCCTCAAAGTGAGCTGCTCTACAATTAAATCCTATTTCTACTTCCACTGTTTGTTACAAAGGGGACAAGGTCTTATTTTTTACTTTCACCACATGTTGAGATCCGGATAGAGGATTAATAATATTGTAAGCCAAAAAACTACCCGTCCAGAGAAGTGAAACTCCCACATCTAGAGAAAGTAAACACAGATGTTGGTTGAATAAAACACCCACATGTTACACATTCGACATTAGCTTTCTTCATCTGCCTCGAATACCTTCCTCAGCTTCTCCTCATCTGACTCAAAAACCTTCCTGGCTTGTTTCAGCTCCTCATTCATAGAAAGCAACTCTGTACACCGGTTAAGTTTTGGCATGTCCTGCCGCATCAAAGAGTAAGATTGGTATTTGTTTGCCATCACATATTACAACAGACTTCAAGCAAGAACATTTTACAGCAGCATCTATCAAACATATCCAGACTACAAATTCAAGAAATATTAGAGAATTTATTTTCCACCAATTTAATTTAGCTAAAAAAGGGAATAAATGGGGGCGGAGGGTGATGTTAACTAAAGAGTTTCTCCTTGCATAGTTCTAGCAGTTGAAGTCCGAAGGTCCTGTCTTGGTGAGGTTCAACAACACCAAACATGAAATAATAAGCCTTTCTCCTAGAATAGTATTGGAATGGGAAAAATGAAAGGAAAGTTCCTTTCCACGTAGGTTCTTTTGAACATTTTCCATAGAAAAGAAAATCAAAGCATATGAATGCTTTTGGCTCAGGCAAACAATGTGAAATTGTTATGCCATTTTCAAATTGCATTATATATATGAGACCCACATAGTCAACTTGTCAACTTGCACCTATAAGTACAGCAAAGTGAGCTTGGTAAATAGTATGCTTCAAAGCCACATGTAGCCATAGAAATTCTTCGTTAGTTAAGTGAACATTTTGTGAAATGGTAACTAATCAAAGTACCTTGCGTATCAAATACAGGAAATCTTCAACTGATAGCTTTCCTCTCTTTGATCCAGTATCTTGAGCTTTATGCACCTTCAGAAAAGTGAAAAGGTATTTTTTTTTTTTTTTAATAGGTAAGAAAAAAGTTAAAGATCTATTATACACCATGCATAAAATAAGAAATATTGAGTACCCACAGAAGTACCTACCAGATCAGTGACATACTCCACAATGATGTCCTCCACAAGTGCCACACTCTCTGGAAGAGGCTGATAATGGAATAATAAACATTTACTAACTTAAAAAAAAAAGCCATTTATATTGGAACAAAAAATGCAAATGCATATGAGACTCTTTGACTTTCAAGCTCCGAAGAATGCTCACATAGCACCTTTAATTCTTTAGAATCAGAAAACTCCATGTAAAAAAAAACATTTATATTCGATACACAATGCTTTAACAAATGCAGTATGTAAAAACAGGAAATGGTAGGAACTCTGTAGTATGTAAAAAAAACATTACCACAGCAGAACATTTCAGCAGTCAAGTCATAGACAGATGAGATGCATACAATTGCATTTGCAATACAATTTCAAAGTTCATTCTAATACCCAAGATATTAGGCTTCTTTTATTAGTAAAACCCAAACTGTACACATCACAATCAGCAAGTGCATTATAACTTCAAACGTCACCAATCAACCATGAGAAACTATATCTTACAACTGAGATGCAGAACATTTCAGTAATCAAGCAATGACAAATGAGATGCATACAATTGCTTCAGAGTTCATGACAATATCCACGATATTAGGCCTTTTTTTTATTAGTAAAATCCAAACAGTAACCAAATCGCAATCAACAAGAGCATTATAACTTCAAAAAGTCACCAGTCATCTGTTAGGAACTATATCTTACAAATTGATACGTTGATATAGTTTCTCACGGTTTATTACCTGTTATGGGTATCCATTAACAGAAGCAGATTACCAGTTATGGGTATCGTCTTCAAGCACAGACCGTTATACAATAGAAAGTTCTACTTACATTGGGGTCATCTCCAAAGCCATACATCATATGCTGCACTATTAAAATCCAAAAGAAGAAGAAGAAGAAGAAGAAGAATTAGGCAGATAAAACAAGCTCTGAGAAAAATCCCATCAAAGCAAAACGTTTTCACATACGCACATTCTTTCTGGAAGACTCCGCGTTTACGCTTAAATGAAGTTTCTGAGGGTTGCAATGACCCGGCCTTTGATTTCGAGGAGGGTCCCCCAGAATTAGCATTCATATCAAACTCTCAATTAAGTCTGTCACGTTGAACATCGAAGTCTTAAGATTGAACCCAACATAATACAACTAGAAGTTTCGTAATTTATAAGAATCAAACAAGACTAACCTAACTTAATGCAACTGTTGCAAGTGAAAACTGCTAGACCCAAATTCTGCTTCTTAACTTCGCAGCTCCTGGAATTTGCGGATGAAGGTCAGACAATTCTTTTGGGAATTGAAACTGGAGTGGCAACCAACATAAGGAGACCATTCACATAAACAGTAACAAATACGTGTCAAACTATAAATGGAAGGATATCTAAATTCAAGAGTCTCAACCTTTTTCCTATCATGTTTTAGTACCAAGAATGTAATTTACTTGAACAATAATCAATTTTTTTTTTTTTGGGGGGGGGGGGGGGGAATAATGCTTCAATAGACCCAACTTCTCTATGCTTCCAACTAGAGAACTTAAATCTATTAAGAAGGCATCTTGAGTCAAATGTCTGCTAGCTGCATGTCTCCTTGCTATCAAACTAAATAAATTTTGTTGGTTTAGTTCCCTATGGTTCGTTCTCAATTCTAGAGTTTCTTTGCTTTGAATGCCTCCCCAGCACATTAGGCACTCATCCAAAAAACTGCTCTTCATTAAAAGCGAACGCCCAAACAGGATATAGATTAAAAACTATTGCAACGACAAACCCACCAATCATGTGATGCAGAAAGGATTTCCAAAACTAGATATCACTGCCATCAAACGGTATCTGCAAATCCACAAGCCAAACCGATACATACTTAAGATAATAACTACCTAGAATAAATTAAGAACAATTAATTTCATCCTATGTAATTAGAAGAAAGATTAATCGCACATAATAAAAAAGAACAAAATTAAACCTAGAATGGTCCACACTCGAAAAACTTTCACCGCACTTGCAATTCATGGAGAACAAATATGTTCTAATTCATGGGGAGCAACTTTCACTTTCTTTTCAAGTGGAAAAACAGAAACAAAAGAAAAAAAACCAATAGCAGAAAAAGAAAGGAAACGATGCCCTTAGAGAGAGGGTCCGTGATCGAATCGAGGTGGGGCGGTGAGTTAGGCTCCGGCGGCAGCTACTAGGTACGACAGATAGCCTAAAGCAGAAAGAGAAATAGGGATGGAATGAGGGAGATGAAGACGGATGGAACCGAGAGAGAGATTAAGGGTTACGACCATAGAAGGAGAATTAGGGCGAAATCGAGAGAGGGAGATTGAGAGAACCGTACGGAGATGGATAAAAGACAGGGAGAGAACTTACTAAAATGGAGATCGAGCGGAGGAGGGCCGGAATAGGTTGGCTGCGGCGGCGCAACGGTGGGGCAGCTGTTATGAACCTGGGACTTAATTGATAAATAAAGGATGGAAGAGCAATTCTGGTAATCAGAGGAGCAGAAAACCTCCCAGGCATACGGCACAATTTTGGAAATAAAATGATGGATCCCTTCCGTGATTGAACTGGACTTTTTTTTTTTCTTATTTTTGGTGTGCCTGGGAGTATTAATAATGGGAGTAGTTCTACACAACACTTCAGCTTCTATATATTATTATTTTTTAATTTTTTAATTTTAATTTTTTAAACTTATTTAATTTTTTTATTCTTTACTTATATATCAAATAATTAAAATAAAATAAAATAAAATAAAATAAAATATGATGTGTAGAGATTATATAAATAGTTGTATAAATAGCAGGTAATTGTATAAATTTTTTTTAATAGTAGTCTTGTTAAAATTAAGTTTAAATTAAAGGCCAATTTTATTCTTTTGGCTATAATCTATATGATTTAGTCAAAGAGTTCACGTTAGTCTAACTAAATCAAAGTTTAAATAATAATATAATAATATTATTTTAATATAACTCTCTTTTTAAATTTTGTAAATACACTTAATAAATTAAAATTTAATTTTAGTAAATAATAATTTTTTAAATTTTTTTTCAAATGGATGTAATATATTAAATATTAATTTTAGTAACAAATATTTTATTATTATTATTATATATTTCCTCAAACATTAGCACAATTAAAACACAATAAAATAAATAGATGGAGGCATGAACAGTGACACACCAAACATAATCAGTCTTCACGATTTACTATAGCAAAAATGTAAGATAGAGGTTGGATAACAAGACCAATGTAGACATTATTTTAGACTTTTGGCCAAATTTTAAAAATGCAGTAGACTATAGCCAGCCCACAATTAATGCTCTAAATAGATACATATAACAGACTCCAACCACCCATAATACACGCTTAACATAATTGACTATTGGACCAAATAAGGATAATGGCCCACACGACACAAACAAACCCAATTGTTGAATTAAAAAAGGCAAAATTTACAACCATAACCCTTAAATAATAGAAATTGACTTGCTGATATTGCCCTATGAGTTAAGCTCATAACACAAACTCCCCATTCCAAAGAACTCGACCCTGCATTCTAGAAAGTTCCTTCATAGCTCCTCTGATTCAATTCAAGTTGCATCTTCCTCATTTGATCCTTTCCACTGAATCAGCAACTCAGTTTCCTTTCTTCTTAAGTATTTGATCAATCACTTTCTCTAGTTCCGGGATTAGGGTTCCATCTTCCGTCATCACAAGTAATTTATGGTTAGGATTTACTCTTTCTCCTAGCTTCTTTTCTTAGATTATTGTGGAAGATCTAACCTGTAAGCAACCTTCCCGATTCTCTGGGTGACTTGAAACGGACCGAAATGCTTTAGAGAGAGTTTTAAATTTCTTCTCACGGCCACAGACATCTGTCTGTAGGGACGTAATTGGAGATAGACCCAGTCTCCGATATCGAGCTCTTTGTCTATTCTCTTCTTGTTTGCATGTAACTTCATTCTTGCTTGAGTTTCCTGTAGGTTTTCTCGAACGATGGTTAGAATGAAGTCCCTCTCTTTCATGTCCTTTTTGACTGCTTGTATGGATGTAGAGTCGGGCTTATATGGAAGGAGGCGTGGTAGGGGATGATCATACACAACTTCAAAGGGGGTGAATCTTGTAGAGGTATGTATCGAGGTGTTGATGACCATTCGGCTAAGGCTAGCCACTTAGCCCAATCTTTAGGTCTATCATTGGTAAAACGACAAAGGTAACCCTCTAACCACTTGTTCATAACCTCTGTTTGGTGGTTTGTTTGTGGGTGATACGCTGAACTCATCAGTAGCTTGGTGCCATTTAGACTGAATATCTCATTCCAAAAATGGCTAGTGAAAATTGCATATCTGTCACTTACTATGCTCTGTGATATGCCATGTAGCTTAAGTGTTTTCATGAATTCTCTTGCTACTGCTGCTACTGCTGCTGCTGTATGTGGATAAGCTAAGGGAATGAAGTGACTATATTTTCTAAACTTGTCCACCATGCCATAATGACATTGTGCCCTCTTGACTGAGGCAACCCCTCGATAAAATCCATATTGATGTCCATCCATGATTTGCTTGGTATTGGTAATGGTTGTAGATAGCCTGCTGGTTTGATATTTTTTATTTTATTCCTTTGACACTTTTCACATTCTTTGACGTATTTCTAAATGTCTTTATGCATGTCATGCCAAAAATTTTCTTTCTTGATCCTTACATGAGTCTTGTGAGTCCTTGTATAGCCTCCTATGGGGCTGTTATGATACTGTTGGAATACGGAGTCACGATACTGATTAAGGGTTCCCAGGTGTAGCCTCCCCTTGTGGAATATCAATCCATCATGCACTTAATACTTGAAGGGGTCAAGGGTATCCTGATGGTGGTTACTTAATAGTTGCTTCAACTGGGTATCCTGGTTGTAAGTTTGATGGAGCCCTTCCCACCAATTATCTTTGACCACACTAATGACTTTGACCTCTCCTTTACTTGTCATTGGTTGTAGTTAATCTGTTTCCTCCATGACTATCCTTGAAAGGGCATTTGTAGCTTTGCTCTCCTTTCCACTTCTGTACTCCACTATGAAATCAAACCCTAGATGCTTAGCCACCCATTTTTATTGGAAGGGAGTACCAATCTTCTGCTCCAAGAGATACTTCAAGACTTGTTGGTAAGTTCTAACTCTGAACTGGTGTCTCAATAGATAATGCCTCCATTTCCTGATAGCCAACACTAGTGCCAACAATTCTTTCTCATAAGCAGATAAAAATAATTTTTTACTTTTTAGTGCTTGACTCAAGTATGCTAAAGGTTTGCCTTCTTGCATTAGAATTGGTCCAAAACCATTTTTCGAGGCATCACACTCTGCCAAGAACTATTTTGAGAAATCTGGTATTCCCAAGACAAAAGGAGTAACCATAGTTGCCTTGAGGGTCTCAAAAGTTTTGCTGGATTCTTCATTCCAAGTAAAAGAGTTCTTCTTTAATAAGGTTGTTAAGGGGGCATCAATGTTCTCATACCTCTTCACAAATTTTCTATAATAGCCTGTCAACCCTAAAAATCCTCTTAGAGTTTTAGGATTTTTAGGTTCAGACTAGTTAATCATTGCTGTAATCTTGGACAATTCTACCTTAACTCCTTTTTTAGAGATGACATGTCCCAAATATTCAACTTCCCGACAACCAAAAGTGCACTTTGAATCTGTTGCATATAGTTGATGGGACTTTAAAACTTCCAGGACAGCTTTTAGACGTTCCATATGATCCTCAATAGTTTTATTGTATACCAGTATATCATCAAAGAACACTAAGACAAATTTTCTGAGATATGACCTAAATATCTCATTCATCAATTCTTGAAAGGTTGATGGAGCATTAGTGAGCCTAAAAGGAGTCACTAAAAATTCATAATGCCCTTCATGAGTACAAATGGCACTTTTAGGCATCCCCAGGTTTCATCTTGATTTGAGTGTAGCCTGACCTTAAATCAAGCTTAGAAAACCATTCAGCCCAATACAACTCATCTAATAATTCATCAATATTAGGTATTGGAAACTTATCTTTGATGGTATCTTTGTTGAGTGCTGTGAAGTAAATACACATGCGCCAGCTCCCATCTACTTTCCTCACTAACAGGATTGGAGAAAAGTAGGGGCTCTGACTTGGCTAAATAATTCCTATTTCCAACATTTCATTCACCAACATTTCATTCACCAACTTTTCAATCTCCTATTTTTGATAGTAGGGGTACCTGTAAGGCTTGACACAAGTGGGTTTGGCTGCCTCTTGAAGTTGAATCTGATGGTCATGACTCCTGGGAGGTGGAAGTCTATTGGGTTCAGCAAATACTATCTTGAATTGGTCCAGAACAACTTGTATGGTAGTTTCCTGGGTTTCCCTTCTCGGGTAATCAGACACTTTCATGAGTTGTAGCCAAACTCCTCTTCCTTCAACTATTGTTGCCTTGTTGAGTCTGTGCTCCTCCTCTAGACTACTCTCGGGTAATCTCAATTTTTGTAGCAGTTCTATTCTCCTTCAACATTAAATCTCATGCTCAAATCTGCAAAGTTCCATTGTATACTTCCCAAACTCCTTAGTCAGTCTACCCCCAAAACAACATCACATCCCCCTAGGATTGGTAAAACAGATTGGCTAATATTTCACAACTTTGTAAACCTAATAAGACAATCTTACAACAACCATGGCAAGGAAGGATCTCTCCATTTGCGACTTGGACTGCCAAATGGCCTGCTTCCATTGGCAGTTTAATCCTCATTGCTACATTTACATCAATAAAACTATGTGTACTTCCAATATCAATAAGCACAATGACTGAATATCTTCCAATTTGTCCAATTAACCTCATAGTTTCAGGCGAAGGGGCTCCTACTATGGCATGCAATGAAATGTCGAGTAGTTTAGCCTGTTGCTCTCCATGAATTGCTACTACCTCGAGCTGACAAAGGACCATGTTCTCTTCATCTTCCCCTCCTTCTTTTGTTTCTAGGTCCATTCCTTCCAATAGATATAATTTAGGTTTGTTGCATCTGTGCCCAAGTTGATACCTCTCATCACAATAATAGCACAACTTTCAATCTTTCCTTTCTTGCACTTGAGTGGGACTAATTCTTTTAATTGGGAACATGTTTCTTCTAGGTGAATTCAGGTTAGGTTTAGGAGGTGTTGTTGGGAGTCTTGGAATAGGATTTGGAGGTGCTAATTTGAGTGGGGCTAGTTTAGGGATGTTAGGGAAGGTAGTGTTTTAGGTTTTATAGGAGTATTGTTTCCTACTCATTTCCTCTTCTTGCAGCCAAGCCAAACCAAAAGCATATGACAAAGTATTGGGTTTGAACATGGTAACAATAATTCTCAACCCATCTCTTAATTCACTTAAGAAAGTTCTTATAAGAAATTCTTCACTTACTCTAGTAATTTTGTTTGACAACATCTCAAAAACTATTTGATACTCTTCCACGCTCCCTATTTGCCGCATCTTAGTAAAGGCCCCAATTGGATCTTTATATGCAGATGGACCAAATCTAGTGCACGAGACTTCCAAGAAGTTCTCCCATGAAATCACTGGGCTGGACTCCATCAACCAGTGGTACCAAGACAAGGCCTTTCGCTCCATGTGGAAAGATGCTATCTTCAATTTGTGATCATGAAGGGTTTGATAATAGTCAAAGAACTAGTCTAATTTCAATATCCAATCGGAGGGATCTCCACCATCAAAGTGTGGAAATTCTAACCTTAAGGATCTTGCCTGGATTCCCCCTTGTTCTTCAAATAAGAGATTAGTATTTACCTTTGTATTGCTTAAGGATGCTTCTTTGCCACTTATTTTTGTTGTAATTTGTACAAGCTATCATAGCTTGATGCCAAATTACTAAGTTGTTGTAAAATTCCTTCCATTAGTGATTTCTGTTGATTTTGTTCTTCCTTCAAGAAAGCAGACTCCCTATGTAAGATAGTCATAGTTTCAGCTAACTGTGCCAATCAAGCTCCTTCAGCCATCACAGGAACGTGGCTCTGAACACAAAGTTGTTATGAATCTAGGACTTAATTGATAAATAAAGGATGGAAGAGTAATTTTGGTAATTAGAGATCAGAAAACCTCCAAGGCACACGACACAATTTTGGGACTAAAACGATAGATCCTTTCATTCATTGAACTGGACTCTTAAATAGATACACATAACTGACTCCAACCACCCACAATACACATTTTACATAACTGACCCATTAACATAACAACTGGACCAACTAAGGATAATGGCTCACACGACACAAACAAACCCAACTGCCAAATTAAAAAGGGTAAAATTTACAAACATAACCCTCAAACAATAGATATTGACTTGCTGGCGTTACCCTATGAGTTAAGCTCCTAGCAGCAGCCTAGAGACTCACTGGTTAGGCGAGATAGGTGATGGTACGACAGAAAACTCACAGAGAACAAAGGGAGTGCATCGGGCTAAGAGAAGACATGAAGGAATTTCTTTAGATTTTATCCAGGTACAGTGCCTTCTACCGCTAAATGTACTGGACATTTAGCGTCATAGTAATTTCGTCATATTTATCAAAAAAAAAAAATCACCGTAAAACACTAAGGCCCCTCTCTCAATGATACCTGGGTTCGGCATTTTCCATATTTATTTCCTCAACACCAAATTACATCATTTCTGGATGTTGCTAAGCAGGTTTTTAACAAATATGTTATAGATGGTTTGGCTACTTTCTTCCTACTGTCTTGAGGCTTTTGGCATAAGAGAAACAAGATGATACATGAGGGGATCAATCTGCCATTGACTCAGGTAATTGAGTTTGCGCTATCCAAGCGTGTCTCTTATAGTCCACACAACAAGTAGATCGGGGTCTCTATTAGGAATTACTATATTCACTAGTCTCCAACACTAAATGGGTGTCTCAAAATCAATTGTGATGGGGCTATATTCTTTTACCAAAACATAACTAGTAGTGAGGCAATTCTTAGGGATCATAAGGGTGTTGTTATTATGGCCTCAAGCAAAGAGGAAGATAAGTTACTGGAACCTGAGGTAGTTGAAGCCATTGCTATCTTGTGGGGCGTTTAGTTTTGTCTTACTCTGGATATTAAGAAACTCTTGATTGAGTCTGATTGCTTGCATGTTGTAGAAGAGATTCAGGAAGATTCGAAGTCTTACTTCCATTTGAAATGTTGTGGTGGAAATTAAGAGACTCATGCAACAGTTTCCCTCTCGTCAGATTCAACATTGTGACCATGAATCTAATGCAACCGCCCATTCACTAGCTAGAAATGCCTGGACTACAAGCCCCTTACAGTTGTGGTGGCATTAAACTCCTACTATTGATCATATTGTATTTGTTAATGGTTTATATTATAGAAACTATTAAGGCCTTAGTTCCTCTCTTAATGCGATGCCTATTTTCAATAATAAAAAAAAAATCCTTATGCCTTTTTCAAATCTCAATACAAAATAATATAAATAATTTAACTTTTTCAAATCTCAATACAAAAATTATATTAAAAATATATATTATAACAATATTTTATTTAACTTTTTACTTTAATCTCAACTCATCTCAATCTCATTTTTTAAAACAAACCAGACATAAAGCATCAAACTTTTAATTTATGTCAAGATTAGATTGGAGGATATATTTTCACCATAAAAAATAGTATCTATGAAGAATTCTTACTCACCGCATATAAAATGATGGATATGCAAAAATTAATGGTGTAACCAATTCGATTTAATCTGATTTTGGATAAAATTTATAATTGAATCAGTATCATCGATTTTGCATTTTTCGAAATCAATTATGCATCGATTATTCTTCAAAACTGGTAATACTAGTTTTACCGATTTCAATCTGATTTCAATCCGATTTTTTGATTTTAAATTAGTCTATATTAGTCTATTAGACTACTAAATATTAATTATAATGATTAGAATAATTATATATTAATATTTTTTATAATAAATTTTTTTATTTTTTTATAACTATATTATTGAGAGTGATAGTATTAGTATACTAATACTAATAGTATGAGTATTACTATATCATTATTACATATATAAGTATTTAATATAGTAATTATATGGACCGTTACAACTAATGATATCCATACATATAGGATTAGTCCTTTGCTCTCCTGAGAGAGTCTTGAGGTTTTGTCTTTGCTTAGCAAAGGTGGTCCTTTATTGAGCTAGAGGGTTTACGTCCGCTGAGAACATAGTGATGGAAGAAGACCTAGGGAGACTATGGAAGGGGTTTTCCTTAACCGCAGAAGAACTACAAGAAGTTGAAGTGAAACAAGAGGTGTTTGATACTATTAGGGGGAAAGAAAAACTATGTCTTATGGCCATGGTCATATCCGAAAAGAGTCTGAATAGAGAAGCATTTTGGGGAACTATGGCCAAAATCTGGAACACAACAGGATGGGTTTAGTCCAAAGACATTGGTGCTAATACATTCCTGGTTGAGTTCCAATGGCTCCAAGACAAAACTAAAATCCTGGTCGATAGACCATGGACCTTTGATAGATCCTTGGTTTACATCAAAGAGTTCAACAGTTCCAAAACAACAAATGATGTTTTTTTCTCTACCAAAATCTTATGGATACAAGTATTTAATATGCCTGTGGGGAGTATGAACTATCATATAGGTGAAAAAGTAAGAGCTGGAGTGGGCCAAGTGTTAGAGATAGAAGCTGACGAAAATGCAGTGCATGAGGTCCCTTATTACGCATAAAGGTCCAGATAGATAACACAAGACCACTGACCAGAGGTAGATTACTCAAGGTGAAAGATAAACAAGTTTGGTTACTCATCAAGAATGAAAGACTCCCCTATTTCTGCTTTTATTGTGGCATCCTCAAACATCAAAGTGATTGGTGTAAAAGCCACCCTAGAGGTGCAACAGGACACCAAAAAAGGAATATGGTGCATGACTAAGAGCAAATCCCTCAAAAGCTAGCAACTTCACGGCAAAGAAGTATGGTTCATCTGAACCTCCAGATGAACGACATAATGGGGTTGAGGAAAGGGGTGAGCTGTCCCCCGACAACGTGGTACCAGTAGGATAGAGCAGCTCTAGCAGACTACCTTTTCCAAAATAATTGGCTTTGAGGATATGGTATGCAACATGGTTCCTGCTATGCCCCTAAAGTTAAACTCACCAACCCCCATATCTGACCCCTAGGAAAGCAACTTAGTAAAGCAGGTATCTAGGAGGATTCCAAGGCACACAACAACCCCAAAGTCTAGTGGGCAAGGCAAAAAACTAGGTAATCCCCCCAAACTCCTTGGACAAAGTGCCTCCAAGGAAAAAGTCTCATAAGACTCTTCCCTAGTCTCTAAAGTTAATTCGCTGAACCATTTTATAACTCAAAAACTAAACCAACTGTCTAAAACTAAAAACTCCTCTACCTGGAAGAGAATAGCCCGAGCTCAACTTGAGAATCAACCTAGTTGCAAAATTAGTTCATCTCTATCAAAGAGTGTAACCCCACTCTTGAGACCCCTACACCAACCCTGCTGCCCCAAAAAGTTAAAGTTTGATCTAGTCCCAAAGAAGGAAATTCAGGATGATACAATAGTGGTGGCTTCCTTGCAGCACCACTAACACCAATGATTGCTTTAACCTAGAATTATTGAGAGTTTGAGAATTTTTGGTCAGTTAATGAATTTCACTACTTGATGAAAACTAAGATCCCGAGTCTCATATTTTTGATTGAGACTAAATGCTCAAAACGACGTATGTAAGCTGTTAAATTGAAAATAGGCATGAAAAACTGTTTCACCATGGAGAGTATAGGGGCAAGTGGAGGTTTGACACTCTTGTGGACTGAGGACATCACTATTGATTTGATTTCCTACTCTCATTTTCATATATCTATTAGTGTAATAAAAGTAACTAATAACATAGCTTGGAGCCTGACTCGTTTCTATGAAAACCCAGTAACGGCTCTGAGATACCAAAGTTGAGACCTGCTGTAATTGTTGAAAACTATAAACAACTCTCTTTCGGTATGTGTGGGGGATTATAACGAGATTCTTCATAATCATGAGAAGATGGGGGGTAATGCTCGACCCTATCAACAAATGGAAGCCTTAGGACAAACTTTAATCAACTCGAGGCTTTATGACCTTGGTTTTAAGGGAGAAATTTACTTGGTGTAACAATCGAAAGCTCTGGAAAGAAGTCAGGTGGGATTAAAATCCTGGAGACAAAAACTTGCTAGTAACTCGAGTAAGATCATTCAAGCAAAAAGACAGGAACTTTTAGCTCTAGAATAAGCAAACAAGGGGAACTTAGGACCAAAAGTCAAAACACTAAAGCTGGACATAGACAAGCTACTTGAAGAGGAGAACATAAAGTGAAGTCAAAGGACTAAATAACGATGGCTACATGAGGGAGACAGAAACAAAAAATACTTCCATCAATGTTCAACATAGAGAAGGAAAAAGAATTGGATTACAAAAATATTAGATTAGGCAAGTAATAAGGCAACAACCACAGAGGCTATCAGTGAGAAATTCCAATAGTACTTCTCCAACATCTACACCACCTCAAGACTAGAAAATATCCAAGCTTGCACCCAACACCTGGAAAAGACGGTCACCCCTGAGATGAATATTAGACTAAATAGGAAATTCACAAGGCAGGAAGTGGAAGAGATTGTGTTTAGCATGCACCCACTAAGCTTCCCTAGACTTGATGGTTTCCCTCCAATTTTCTATTAAAACTTCTGGAACACAGTTGGCAATGACATAGGTGAGATAGCTTTACAACTTCTAAATTCTGATGCAAAACATGAGGATATCAGCTATACTTTCATTGCTTTAATTCCTAAGTTGTCTAACCCCTCCAAAGTTTCAAAATATCACCCAATTAGTCTTTGCAATGCCCTTTACAAAAATCGTTTCCAAGACAATTGCAAACAGGCTCAAGTTGATACTTCCTGAAATCATAGCTCCCACCCTCCCACCCAATCTGCCTTTGTCCCAGGTAGATTAATAACCAATAATATTATAGTGGCATTTGAATCCCTGCATACCATGAATAGCAAAATCAACATTGAAGTTGGATATAAGCAAGACGTATGATACATTGGAGTGGGAATTTCTCACATAAGTGATGGTTAGGCTAGGCTTTGAAAAGGCTCGATCAAACTGATAATGAAGTGTATCAACTTGGTCACATATTCAATCCTCCTGAATGCAATTCCACAGCCAACTACCAAACCTTCAAGAGGCCTTCAACAGAGGGACCCCCTGTCCCCATACTTGTTCATTCTCTGTGCTGAGACACTTAGTTCTCTCCTAAACCATGCTGAAATCTCGAGAAGCATCTCAGGGGTGCCTATGGGCAGAAGACGGCTCCACATTAACCACATTTTCTTCACCAATGATTGCCTCTTGTTCTATAATTCTAATGCCAATGAATGGAGCCAGCTAATCTCAATCTTAGAAGTCTATGAGTCATCATCGGGTCAAAGACATAACAAAGCCAAGACCTCAATTTACTTTAGTAAGAACACTTCTCAAGAGACCCAAAATTCCATCTTACAGCTTGCAGGAGTCAGATTTTCTCGGTTCTATGAAAAATATTAGGAAATCCCAACAATCATAGGAAGACATAAGTTTAAAGCATTCAAGGCAATCCTAGACAGGATTAGACAGAGAATAAGCAATTACAAAGTCAAAATACTATCTTATGTCGGTAAGGAAATCCTCATTAAGGCAGTAATTCAAGCTTTTCCTAAATTATCCATGGCTGTCTTCAAGCTCCCTTAGTCACTACTTAATGAGATAAACAAACTCACATGTCAGTTCTAATGGGGGTAGGTTGAAAGGGAGAAAAAGATGCACTAAATTCCTTGGAACACAATGGCGAAACCAAAGCTGGTAGAGGGTCTGGGATTGAGAATTACATTATTTCAACCTAGCTTTACTAGCCAAGCAAGGATAGAACTTAATCCACAAACCATAAGCTTTTGCCTCCTAGGTCCTAAAGGCGAAATACTACTCCCACATTGATTGGTTTAATACAAAACTGGGTCATTGACCCTAATTTTTTTGGAGAAGTATCCTGGAAGCACATCCACTACTATAGCAAGGCACTTTATAGAGAATTGGGGATGAGGAATCTCTCAAGGTTTGGAAGGACAAATTGATTCCTAAATTCACCTTAGGAAAAGTCACCAGCACTGCCCCAGTAATGGAGTTTAAAGCCTATGTCCACAGCCTGATTGATCCATCTACAAGACAATGGAAGTCAGTTGTTATTGATTAACTTTTTTCTAGAGAGGAGGCACTACTCATTAAGCAAATTCCTCTTAGTTCAATAACGAGGCATGACAAGCTAATATGGAATCCATCAACTCAAGGCATGTTCTCAGTAAAAACAACCTATCATTTGCAAATGGAACTACTAGAATCAAAGAAGGGTCATCCATCATGTAGTGCAAGTCCAAAAGAACTCTAATCACCTGTGTGGCAGCAAATAATTCCTCCTGCAGACAAGAAATTTTTACGGAGGGCGTGTCATAAAGGCCTCCCAACTATGCAAAATCTATATTAGAAAAAATTGTGGAGAATCCTCTTTGCCCAATCTGTGTGAGAGCATAGGAGAGTGTTATTCATGCATTATGGTTGTGCCCATCAGCACAAGACACATGGCATAATTGTTCCCCTCAGCTCCAAAAAAGACCCTCATCCTATCAATACCTAAGAGAACTCTTGCTTAAAATCCACACTCTAGGAGGTTGTAATAGCCTGCTAGAAATTCAAAGGTGGAATTTTATAGGTTTTAGGAATCTTGTGAAAACTTTGTAAGATTTTACAAATTGACTAATCTCATATATTTTAGTATGTCAGCATAGTCAGTGTTACCACTCATTATGGTGCCAGAAGTATATTTTTATTTATTTGAGAAAGTTAAGTGTAAGAATATGTTATGGTCTACATCATTAGACTCAGTTGATTATTTAGAATCTTATGGCATAATAATTCTATTTCAGTTTTTAGTCGATACGCTTGTTAGAATTTGCACTTTGATTTTTGAGGTACTTCAGGGTTAAATTACAATAGACGAATTTTACTTTTAGCTTAGTATTCTTATTTAAAATTTTTCAGTACAAAGTTTAGTTTTCACTTTTTCGAAATAAATAGTAACCTCTTTAGTAGCACCTAATATAATATTTTTAAAATCACAGCATGGGAAATCCAAATTAGGTTGGAGAATTTTTATTTGGACACTTGAAAATATTTTAGCCATACTTGGTGAGTAGTATTAGACACTTGATATCAAGAGGAATCAAAAAAGTTTTGAGAAAGAATCAAGGTGTGAAACCGAGTCACCTAAGTAAAACCTTATTATTTTTCATCTGACCATCCAAATTGTGTCGAACCAAAAAGGGTTCCAACCCTAACAATATCCTAAATGATGGGAATCCATTTGAAACCCAAAAGACTTGGTTGAAATCAAACTTTAAACGGTTTCCCCAAATCAAACCCAAAAGACTTGGGAATCCTAAAGTTGGCTTCCAATCCATTTTTATCCAATGTCTAATATTGTGTCTAATTATTTGATTAAATCACTTTCATATATTATTAATTTCTCAAATTCATATTATGACATCATTATTTAACCTTTTAAATCTTAAAATTTTGATTGGTTTAAGAAAAATTAAATTTGAGCTTGATAGCGTCTCAAACACTATCCAAACCCTATTTAAACCCCAAATCGAGGCCTACTTGGTAGAGACCCATTAGGGCCTACTAAGGCCCATGAAAATTGGACACTTTGGAAAACATTCTTGGGGAAGTTTCCTCCCCCACATGTCAGGCCATCCCCTCCCCTTGGCTACACTCAATAGTGATATAATGTGAATACAAATCCACCTTACTTCCCTCCATGCTTCACAACTGCAGCAGCCAGCTATACTTCTTACTATTCCTTACCTTTATGTGACCTAATTACTTCCAATCAAAGGTCGTTCAAGACCATAACTTCCCCCTCCAGAGATCTTTGTTCGTTCAAGACCCTTTTGATATTATTTCATCATCTTTTCACTCCATTTTCAAAGATAAACTCAGAACAGCTCTCTTGGATATATTTCTATCTCTTTTTGTATGGTGATTTTGGACCTTTTATAAGTATTTTATTGCTACAAATCCTCATAAAAGTTGTTCATATTTGAGTATAGTTTTTGTGGGTATATTATTCATTTCATTTCATGGTCATTTGGCTGGTCAAAAGTGGTTTTAACCATGAATAGGTAACTCTGGACGTTAAACTGGAGAGTGAGTTATATTTTGGAGTTTTGACCAAGCTAATAGAAATATTTTAGACTGAAAATTGTATGGAATATTTTTAACATGTTTTTATGAATAACCATTGAGGTTTTCTTGCATGGCTAAAGCTTTTGATGATGTTTTTTCTTGAAACTAGAAACTTAAAAACTGGAAGTGGAAAAATAGTTCTGTTTTGAGTAAGTTTGAATATTTCGTGGTCTAATCTTATTCCAATAGCTTTGATAATTTAATTGAATGATCTTAAGCCTTTCATATATATATATATATATACATATATTATAGTGTTGTTTTGAAGATATTTGATGTTAGTTTCAAATATATGAAATTTTATGTAAAGAGATATTTGGGTGGGTCAAAGTGTTGATGTTCTTAACTAAATTTATGTTTTGGTTGATTTCTAACTATGTGATTTTGAGTTTGAAGCTTGTATATGTATTAGGACATCTTTTTAAACTATGTGATGTTTGGGTTTGAAAATTACTTATTTACAAGTTATGGATCAAGAGATTGATCAAAACAAGTTAAAAATGAAAATTTGTTTTTGGACTTAAAGGAAAGCCAATAACTTCAAGTGTTGTTTTGAGATTTTGATGACTTTTGTTTGATGATTCAAAGCATGATTATTCTTAAGTTATGTTATGAATATGTTAGAGGTAAGATTTGATTTTTTTTTTTTTTTAATTTTTGGAGATGCTTTGAAATAGGTCAAACCATATGACTCAAGATTATTCTTTTTAGTTCAAAAGGTTAGATCTTGTTCTAAAAAGTTTGGTTTTAGACTAGCATATTTATAGGAGATATCTTAAATGTGTTTTTAAAGTTAGGATATGAAGATTTTTGTTGTAAAAATCTGGTTTGATCATGAGTTTTATAATTGAAAAAATTGCAACAAAAATTAAATAAAAAAGCCTATGCATGTTTTTGACTATTATAGATTTTTCATGGTTATATTTAGTTTTAAATTTTTCTGAGTTTGTTGTTGAGGTTAGGACAAGATTTACATATGGAATGCGAATTTTGTTAAATTTTGAAATTAAAATATGAAGTCTTTAAGTTAAGGGTAAAATTATCATTTTTTTCATATGTAAAGGGTAAAATGGTAATTTTTCTCTAAATTAGTATTTCTTTTGGTGTTGTTAATTATTAGTGATTAAGTTTTAACTTTTAAAATAACCTATTTTTAGTTCCTCATATTTCGCTCTTTATTCTGTAGAACGCGACGATCGAGGTAAGTTAGCTTTTAACTTGCAGTTTACTGTCTGTGTGATAGGTAAAAGAGTTATAGTTTCTTTATGTATGTTATCGTATATGTCATGCCATGCCATGTCATTACATGTTTATCTGTTACATAATATATTCTGTCACGTATTGTTCATTGCTATATGTTTTAAAATGTTATCTTTTATCTATTAAACTATGGTACGAAATATTGTCTGCTACATGTTATATCACACGATAAAATATTTTCTATCTCATAGTACATCATTGTTTTTGTCTCATGTTAACGTCACATTATGTTACGTCAAGGAGTCTGTCTTTCTGTTCATATCATTTTTCATCTTGAGTACATTTTGTATATCTCGATAATAGCCTTTCAAGTCATGCCAAGTCTGTTTATGTCTATTACGACCCTAAGTGTTAGGATGATGTAATATCCTAGTAGAATTCCTTTGTTTACGTTGGAGTGTCTAAACTATTATGCAATTTCCTAGGCTGACAAAATAAAGTCAATGAGCTGCGAATGAGGCCTAAGTAACTGGTCACCGAAGCACTGTAGGCACTAACGCTGATGGTGCGACTATTTTATGTTCATGTTATACGTACTTGTGCGGGTACATATACTTGTCACATGATACATACAATACGTGTATCCATTGAAAGTGCAGATACCTGTGAATTGGCGCGTATGTTAACGCACTCACAACTGGTGCAGATACCTCTATTAATGCGGTAATTGGCAGGGGCATATAGCTCAAGCGGACCCGTATAGCACCCATGAGATAAGAACATGGTATCATGGTAACTCCATGAGATAAGAATAAATTATTGTGTAAACCCCACGAGATAAGGATATGTTATCATGGTAACTCTATGAGATAAGAATGCGTTTCAAGTTCACGCTTAGATTATATTTCAAGTCTATATATGTTCAAGTTCATGTTCAGTTATGCTTATGTTCACGTTCATGTTTAATTAACTTTAAGTTTAAATTCAATTAACTTTAAGTTTACGTTCATGTCATATTTCAAGTTCACATTTATATTATGTTTCAAGTTCACATTCATATCACGTTTCAACTTTAAGTTTATGTTATGTTTCAAGTTCACATTTATGCTATGTTTAAGTACATGTATGTTTAAGTTCATGTTCATGCTATATTTATGTTTACCTTCATATTATGTTTAACTTTACGTTTATGTTATGTTCAAATTCACGTTTATGTTACGTTTCAAGTATATGTATGTTCAAGTTCACGTTATGTTCTGGAATACGTTGTTTCAAGTTCAAATTCATGTCATGTCAAGTCAAGTTTAGTTCACATTTTAATTTAAGTTATGCCAGTTATGTCATGCTATATGATAAGTTATGCTATGATTATTTATGACTTTGATTATGCATTCATCATTTACTGTTATGCATGCATAATTAACCTGCGTGGAGGTTTTCTGTTAACTTGCTGAGATTTGTAATCAAATCTCATTGTGGTAGTTTCACTACCATACCACTCGAATGATAGATCTTATAGCAGGATCTGAAGGAGAACTAGAATTTGACTAGCTAGACACAGTCGACTGAGCGACAGGATAATATCGATATTCATATAATAGTTAGTTTAAGTTACTATTTATACTATGGAGTTGCATCTCTATTACTCTTTGTTTATAGCCATTTTGGACTAACGTTATGAACTCAATTGTTTATTATGTCATTTTGTATGAAGCATATTTTAAGTATTTGAAATATTTTTAGTTTGATGCATAATATCGCTAAAAAAAATTATTCGCTGCGAATCTTGCATACTGTTAGATGCATCTTAGGTGTATTGCATCTTTATCTGTTATGAACGGGGGTTGATAACCTTGTGTTGCATATCCCGACATTTCAAATATCCGTCCGATCCCAAATGTAAATCTGGGAGTGTCACAAAGGTAGTGAACTCATCAAGGAGTTTTCTATGGTGGCCAAACACATATGGATGAGGAGAAACAAGTTTGTATACTTCTAGTAATTCCTCTCCCTAGATTCAGTTTCTAAAATGGCTAAAGAAACCCTCCAAGATATGAGAGATCTGCTTCTAGAGAAGTTTCTCGCCCCAGCCCCTCTGCAACCTGAGCCTCTAGTTTGGACCCATTCCCCAAAGAAGGTATTCAAGATCAACTAGGATACTTTCCTAAGTAAGGAACAAAGTAGAATGGGAATTGGCATGATTGCGTGGGACAATGATGGAAAAATAATGGCCACTGCTCGCAGGAATCGACCTCTATACTATGATCCCCTACTAGCAAAGATCTTCGATGCTTTGGAAGCTTCCTGCTTTGGCACCCAACTAGGTGTCACCAAAATAGTCTTCGAAGGTGATTCAAGAGAGGTCATAAAGACACTCAAGTCCCAAAAAACAAAATTGATAGTGATAGGAATGTTTTTAGAAGATATTTGAACCCAATTTTGTTCTTTTGAAGATTGGTGAGTTGCACATGTTAAAAGATAATGTAAATCTGCAGCATATAAGCTTGCTAGGGATGCTATGTTAAATTGTATTTCTTTTGTCAATGTGGGGTTAGTCCTAGCGTGTATTGTTGACCTCTCATAAGAGTTTTTATGAATGAAAAATTCTCATTTCAAAAATAAAATATATAGTAATTTATATATAGACTTTAAGTGTATTATTAATAGTAATATAGTATTAGGCTATAAAATGTAAATTTTAATTAATTTATATTATATTAATATAAAAAATATTATATATAATATAAAAAATTATTTTATATTACATATATATTCAAAAATAATTTAATATATATATTGTACCAGTTTGATTTTATCCAATTTTAAAAAATTTAGAATTGGGACCTAACCAATACCGTCCGGTTTTGACATTATAAGAACTAATTTCGGATCGATACCAACCCAAAATCAAACCGATATCACCGATTTAATTCGGCCTAATCTGGTCCAACTTTCCAATTTTCTAATATTTTTTACATCCCTAACAAAAACTGATGTTTTGCGTCAAAACTCAAGTCGTCACAAAAATAAACTATTCTCTTGCAACGTCAATGCATGGTTGCACAGGCAAACAAATGAGTTTGATTTAAAGTAGTCATTCTAAGCCATTTATATATATATATATATATATGTTATTTACTTAATATAATTTAATTTAGAATTTAAAATTTATGAATTAAATAGTTTCATTTAAGTAATTTGGATAGTGCACTCTACATGTCGGCTTGAGAATAAAATAATTATTTAATTTATAGGATGTAATAACTTCTTTATTATTAATTAAATGAGATAATTTTTATAAACATTTATTTTTAAAGAGCAAAGTAGAGTATTTTCATAGGCATGGAACTTGTTACTAGTTTTTATTATTTTGTAATGCGTAAAAGTAAAGCCATTGCTGTAAAGTGGTGCAATGCAAGGCATTATTAATTTATGGAGACTGAAATATTGGCAAAAGAGTCTTCTCAAAGACGAAAGCCGCATGAACATAATTAATAGTAAAAGCCATATGATTTTGACTTTCATTTCCTAATTTCGATTGCTTTTGTAAATTCTTCATGAATGCTTTTGAGTCCTACAGAACATTAATCAACCTACCAAAAAATTAGATATATATTCAATTTATTGGATTTTGCCTTCTTTTATGATGGGAAAGAATTAATGCACCATCTATTTAATCTGAAAGGCTAAGGCCACACTTAGAGATATTGATTGAATTTTTTATTTTATTTAATAATTAAGAAAGTATTTTTTTAATGACTTGATCCACGTGAATCTTTATTTTAAAAAAATATATTTAAAAATATTTAAAAAATAAAATAAAAAATGCACCGTCGGAATTCTAGGTGGAGTCCCTGTAGAGCCACTCCTATTTAATTTTATTTGGTTAAAAAACCCTTCAATGGAGATGCTTTTTGGTCCCCAAATACCTATTGTATATTCGGATGGATTTTTATCAGAGTTTATGTTGAATTTTGTCCATATTTACTTATCATTTCATCCCACTGATCCCTTTGCATGTTATATATATATATACACGTACACTAGATAGAAATAACATACAAAACGCATTTATTTAATTTAATTTTTAATAAAAATTTAATGATTATTCATAATTAAATAGATGATAAATAATTATACATTTTTATATATTATAAAAAAAAATCAATAAAAATATTAAGATAGTCTTATAAATAAATATAACATATAGTTTTATTAAACTTGTTTGAGATAATTTTGATTAAAATTTTAATAAAAGATTAGTTCAAGATATAATATTTTTTTAATTCCAAAATGATAATTTAATATTTGTATTATTTTGTACGGCCTCAAAACAGAGGACATTAAAATATCTATGTTTTTTTAGTTATGTGATTATTTTTAAGAAATAATATGAGTTTTTTGAAAAAATAAATTATATAGTTTATAATTTATATAAGAATGTTATATTATAATTTATAATTTATATAAATTTATTTAATCATATATATTTTAATTAAATATTAAACATATAATATTAATTATATTTATTGTTTATTATTACCAATTTAATATAATTATAATAAATTATATACACCGTATATTGACTATATATACCGTATATATAGTTAATTTAATAAATAATATATTCATTTTAAAATTATAAATTATTAATCATATAATAGGAATAAAATTTTCATGAACAAAATTAAACTTTCTAACGTATAAATTGTTATGAATAGTTTATTTCTATATATATTGTTATATTTGTATATTCTATACTATTATTATGTCATTATATACTATTATTATTATTTTATATTTATTTTACATAAAATAAAATTAAAAAATATGTCCTAAGTAGGAATTCTAAAATAGAAATTTCTAACATTATTTATGGGTTTAATAGATTGTGTTTAAAGTATTAAGTGGTATTAAAAATGTGTTAAATAAATTTTAAATGGAAAGTTTACTATTGTAGAAAATTGAAGAAGTGGAATTAATTTTAATGCCAAGAACATTATTTCAATAAATAAATTTAATAAATTGTGTTTAAAACGGTAATTTTCATTAGATACAATATTAATTTTAACAGAAACTAATAAAAAAATATTAATTTTAATGAAAAAGCAAGAATTTTTGTTAAAATAAAAATTTCTATTAGATAACTACTTTATATATATATATATATATATATATATATAGATATTCACAATAGATAAGAATTTGCCATAATCTTATAACCTAAATACTTTTTAAAATTCGGAGATTAAGATTTAAGCAAAATATGTAGTGGACGGGAATTCACATTATTGATTAATAGCATTCAATGCTGCAGAGTATGTCTGTGTTTCCGAATTAGAGAAAATAATTTAATAAAAATTAGGTAGTGTAATAGCAGGACCAACAAGTATATTTTTATTTTAGAAAATATTAGTTTAATCGATAAGAGTAATCGATTGAATTTTTATTTATTATTTTTACTTAATGATTAAATAAATGAATATTAGTAAATTGGTATTTTTTATTATTTTTTAGAAATCATAAAAACTGTATAAGAAATAATTAAAAAAAGAAGATTTTTTTTTAAAAAAAAAATCGATCAAATTATCAGTTCACTTAGCATTTATCTTTGGAAAAAGACATAATGATCCTACAATTTAATGGGAAACCTAATTGGATGTTTAAAACCATAAGCAAAGGCAAGCATACCAAAATTGCTCTTGAAATTGTTGGTACATAGTAGCTCCACATTTTTGGGTATGGAAAACCATACTGTCCTTATGGTCCATCCAACTCCCACCCACTCTAAATTTAGATTTGGAGAGCTTTGATAGCCAAATTTCCTAAATGGAAAATAGACACGTTTGTCATTTAAGCCGTAATAGTTAATGGATTCCTTTTGACAAATTTTTTCTTTCTCTCAAAATTTCGTATAAATTTTAACTCAATTTATTTTATTATTATTTATAAATTATTTTTTTTTATAAATTCTTCATTTTTTATCGTCTCAAACCAACTTCACATCTTTTACACATTATTATTTTTTATTTTTTTTATTTTCTTAAGATTTTAATATTAGATTTTTTCTTTTTAAACTAATTTAATTTTTTTATTTATTATTTATATATTAAATATTTGATTAAAAATAAAATAAAATAAAATATAGTGTATCAAAATTGTGTGAATAATAAGAAATTGAATAGATTTTTTGGATCAAGTATATTTTCAATGTTTGGAATTAGTAATAAAATAATGTATAATTATTAAAATAAACAAGAAAATATTTTAAAACATTTTATTTTACGTGAGGAGAAATCGTTAGTCGTTACAAAGGTGTGAAGGTTGGTTGGCGACCCGTTTAAACACTGTCTCTCTCCGTGTGAAGAAGAATAAGCTGGAAGAGGCCGCGAAGGAGGAGAAGAAGAAGGAGACGACCCCCCTTGTTTAAAGAGTGTGGGTGCACGAACGTTTGCATTTTCTTCCTATATATATATATATACATATACATATACATATGTAGATATAACCCAACAAAAACTAAGGAACATACTTAAGGTTTCTTGAATGGATAGTTTGTGCTTGAAGGGGATTAATGGCGGCCTGGGGGTATGTAGTACATCTGGTGCTGGGGGTCTGGATGCCCGTACGATGCCGTCTCAGGTAAGCACTGTAGGGAGGTCCACTGGAGAGAAAAAGCTGACGTCCTTTTCGAGGTTCTCGTTCAAGTACGCGTTGAGATCTCTTTGGCCACCTAATAGAGGTGGGGGAAACAATAGATACAATGGGTTGGCCGTGGAAGACCCCGTTCTGGTGGACAATAATAGCAATGTTAAGAATAGGGACAACGAAGGTGCGGAGATGGATCGGGAGGGCCAACGCGAGAACTGGATGTTGAAGATTTTGCACGTGAGATCTCTCTGGAAGGAGAGAAGCGCTGGCTTCGTGAAGGAACAAGAGGAGGAAGATAAGGCAATGGCAACTGATGAGAGAGTTGGTGTAGATGATGGGGAAGATTGTGATACTTGTAAAGTTGATTATGGGGATGATGAAAGAGAAGACGTTCATTTTGATAGAGATTCGTTTTCGAGGTTGCTAAGGAGGGTGTCCCTGGCTGAGGCCAGGTTGTATGCTAAAATGTCTTTTCTGGGGAATCTGGCCTATTCCATTTCCAAAATCAAGGTACTAATTGCTTTTAGTCTCATCTTCTATAATTTTTTTGATTTCGTTATTATATATCAGTTTCCTTTATTTTTGTTTTGATGGGTTTGTGGGATAGATTTTTCAATTTCTATGCCGATGGATTGTTGAATTGAATGGAAATTTGGGCAGTTCTATCTGTTTTGATTCTAAAAGTTTAGAGATTTTACACTGTTTTTACAAAGGAACTCGATATCTGAGTATCCTGTTTATATAGAGATTTTACACTGTCGTTTGGTTTGGTACAAGATTTATGTTATGAACTTTTGATAATCCAGCCCGGGAGTCTTTTGAAACATCATGGTCTGCGCTTGATAACTTCATCGATAGAGAAGAAGGAATTGGCTGCAAAAGCTGAGAAAAATCAGTTGTTAGTTGAGGCTTCAGAAGAGGAAAAGGGCAAGTTTGAAAACAAGGATCACAAGAATGAAAGGTATCAGTTAAGTGCATCTGCTGCAAGCCAAATTGTTGCCTCTGCTGCTTCCTATCTGCATCCTCCTACCAAGACTATACTTCCCCTTAAATCCTCGAACAATCTGACCGGTGAACATTCGCCTGAAGGAAGTGGTGGAAGTGATGACGATGCTAATACAATAAAATCTGAGGTGGCCACTTTCATGGCAACGACGGATTCTGTGACGGCTGTTGTTGCTGCTAAGGAGGAAGTGAAGCAGGCTGTTGTGGATGACCTGAACTCAATGCGATCATCTCCCTGTGAGTGGTTCATATGTGATGATGCTCAGAGTGGCACAAGATTCTTTGTCATTCAGGTAGAATGAATATATATAGTTAACTATTTTTTTTCTTCATTAAGTCTTACAGGCATTAGGTAATTGGGGATTGCTTAAGTCCTTTATACAATGTTTGTTTACCACTTCAAATGCACTTGTGAATTGTGATGCATTTTGGACACTCATCTAACTTTTCTAGCTAGTTGATCAATGGAGCATGTATTGGCTTCATTTCTGACTGAAAGTGGTGCTAATTTGATTGCTAATTTTTGGCAAAATTTGAGATTCTGGTTGTACTGAAAGTTTCCTGAACAGGGGTCAGAATCACTGGCATCTTGGCAAGCAAATTTACTTTTCGAGCCCATTCAATTTGAGGTAAATTCTCAACTTTTTTGTCTTAAATTCTCATATCTATTTCACTATTCCCATATAGAAATTTGATGGAGATATATATTTCCAAAAATTGAGGAATATGATGTATATAATTGTGTTGTGTAGGGACTAGATGTGCTTGTGCATAGAGGTATATATGAGGTAGCAAAAGGGATCTATCAACAGATGTTGCCTGAAATCCGTGCACACCTAAAATCTTATGGAAACAAAGCAACCTTTCGATTCACTGGGCACTCTCTTGGGGGAAGTTTGGCACTGGTTGTAAATCTCATGTTACTATTAAGGCATCAAGTGCCAATTTCTTCCTTACTTCCCGTGATAACATTTGGTGCACCATCTGTCATGTGTGGAGGTGACCGTCTGCTTCGCAAGCTGGGATTGCCAAGGAATCATATTCAAGCCATCACAATGCACAGAGACATAGTACCTCGGGCCTTCTCTTGCAATTATCCTAATCATGTTGCTGAGATTCTCAAGGCTGTCAATGGAAATTTCCGCAATCATCATTGTCTCAATAATCAAGTAATTTCCACTCTTTAGAAAGAATCATGATCTAATGAAATGAACAAGTTTCCTACAAGTCTAAACTATCTGACCATATCATCTTTTTCATCTACTACAGAAACTACTTTATGCTCCAATAGGTGAGCTTCTTATCCTACAGCCGGATGAGAAATTCTCTCCCAGCCATGATCTCCTTCCTTCAGGCAGTGGTCTATATCTTCTAAGCTGCCCGATTTCTAATACCATTGATGCAGAGGAGCAGCTTAGGGCTGCACAAATGGTGTTTTTGAACTCACCACACCCACTTGAGATTCTAAGTGATCGGTCTGCATATGGTTCTGAAGGAAGCATCCAAAGAGACCATGACATGAATTCTTACATGAAAACTATCAGGGGTGTGATTCGCCAAGAGCTTAGCCACATCAGAAAGGCAAGGAGAGAGCTACGCCGTGAAATTTGGCAGCCCCTTGTGGCCGCCCCTTGTGGCATCAGTGCCGGTATAGTTGTGGCTGGGAGGTCCATGATGTCAATCAATAAGGGTGAAGAGCAGTCCAACTTGAAAAGGTTCAGCAGGCTTGTTGCATCACAACACATGCATTTGTTTGTGGTGCTCTTGTTCCCAGCTCGATTGTTATTCTTTAGGGGCATATAGCATGATTAGTTTTCGATAGATGGCTGCATGGACGGTTGGATGATTCTTTATTCATTAGTTTGAAAAATTGAAAGCAATTCATGTTACTTTGAAAAACAAAAATGTAACATTAAAGGTGTAAACAAAAATCAAAGGTTTTTGGCAATCTTCTTTCTTTCTTACTTTCTGGGTAATAATTACCATGTCTTGGTTGGATAAAGTCCTGTTTGAATTTGGAGATGAAATGAATTGAGATAAATTTAATTTATTTTTTAATATTATTATTATTTTGAGATTTGAAAAATGTGTATTGAAATTTGAAAAAAAATATAAGAATTTGAATTTTGTATAAAAAATTATAATAATATAATGATGAAATGAAGATAAATTGAGATGAGTTGAGATGAATTTTAAATACAAACAGGCCTTATCCAGTCTACTCTAATGTTTTTTATAGAGTATTTATATTTTTCTATTAAATTTATTGAACGGCGTAAAAAAAAAAATGTTAGGAAGACTTAAATGGTCGTATCTATTTCTATAAAAAGATATTTGGATCCAAATAATACGTTGGAAAATTTTAAAAACGGCAAGATAAGGCCCATGATAAAGACAGCATACAAAAAAAAAAAGAGAAGAGAAAGCCCACAAAAGAAACACAGCCGAGGTCATGGGAAAACTATGGTGATCTAGGTCTAGGGAATTGAGAGCCAATTCAAAACAAGCCCCATGATCTGCCAATGCAACACATGACGTTGTAGAAACAAAGGAAAATATTATGAATGTGAAAACGACAAGTTTGATTATGAAAATGACAAGTTTATTTATTTATTTATTTATTTTGAAAGAAACATACTGAATTTTCATTCAACAAATCAAATAAAAAGCAGAATACATGAGTGACTCTTCTAGTCTAACCTCATCCACAGCACTCACTAATCCATGTTTAGCTAACACATGAGCACACGAAAAGTTTGATTAATTGAGCACACGACAAGTGGCCAAAAACGAAAAAAAAGTATAAGCTTTATCAAGGCCAGTAGCGGAGCAAGAGATTTATTTTAGGAGGATCCAAGCAAAAACTAATACAAAATATATAAACCATTTTTTGTTCTATTTTTATATTTTTTTTATGTAATATAGAATAATTTTATATTAAAATCTACAATAAAAATAAAATACATTTAATACAATTTATATATTAAAAAAATATAATATGTCAAGAATATGTCATCATAATAAAAAAATGTATTAAAAATCATTCAACTTCTTTTTTTTTTTTTTTAATAAAAACATGTCATCATATTATTATATCATTTTATCTTATATGAAATATATTTTATTTTTAAATTAGACTAAATTTTGTATAGGAGGTTAAAATAATTTTTAAAGAGGAGGGCCAACACATGATAAAATTAATATTATCTTACTAAATTATAAAAAAACTAATTTATATATTTTTTTCTTTAAAAAACATATATTATTTATTTTATTCTTTTTGAAAAGGGGTGGGGGCTCCGCCACTGATCAAGGCAATATCATTATAAAAATATTAAGGAAAATGCCTAACACAGTAGATATGTGCACAAAATAAAATCATGGATTGTAAAAATTAAGGAGTAATATTAGATGCAGAATTAGAATGTGCAAATTTGGCATATTCTTTTTGTAAATAAGTAAAATTTATTATTAAAAAATAATTTTTATATGAATCTCAAATTCATTTATTGTTTTCAAACAGAATGCGTGTAACTTATATGAAAATGCAAATGCTATTTATCAAAATTAAGATATTATTTATATACTGCACATAATAATATGTAAATAGAAGAGAAAATATTTAGAACTCTTATTACTTAATAACTGAATTCTCTCTCTTTATTTATTTCTTCATTTCTCTCTTCTTTCTTTCTTTCTTTTCTTTTCTTTCGTTGTTGATACATATTTCACGAATCGAGCAATCATATATATCTATATATAGGTGATAGTCGTTCACAATAATGGTTCACAATAATGCAGGGGAGGGAGAGGGAGCTCATGCCCCTTCACAATTATTAAAGGTGAAGAGGAGATATAGTGAGCCCCCCTCTATGATTTTTTTATACAACACTCTCTCTTGAATGATCATCCATAAAGAATATGCCTCGTTAAAGTCTTACCAAGGAAAAATTCAGTGGGAAAAAAAATCAATGGCGAAGGAAAAATAGTACAATATTCTTATGTACTACTAAGTATTTTAAGATTATTTCATTAAAACCTTGTAAAGGAAAATCTAATTAGACAAAGCCTTAGCGAAAGAAAAAAAGTACAATCAACACAAGTCTTTAAGACATTTACTTTCCTTGAAAAGTGTATAACGAATATATGGACAACTCTATATTCCCATATAATATTATCCACTATGGCACTTCAGGGCCTCAAGGATTTAAAACGCGTCAGATAAGGTAGAGGGAGCCCCACATATAAGGCACTTGACAGCATTGCAGTTGGTAATTTTTTTTGAATAAATTTGCCAGATTATCATTTTTTAATATGTTGAATCACTGATCTCAACTAAATACACTCTCGACTTGTTTCATGAATTACAATTTTCTTTAAGTGATTTAAAAATGTGGCAGATAGTATTTGCTTGATAGACTTAGTTGAAACCTAATACCTGCAGTAATACTTAAACTCCTCCTGAGAATATGCATTAGTTTTTCAAATAATAAATAAACATGATTTTAGCATATATAATAGGATTAAGAATTCAAACATAGCTCTCAAAATAATGCATTAGATACAACAGGTTAATATTTTCGTCTAAAATTTCTCTCCCTTTCGGCGTTATTAGGGAGAACATGTTCATGCATAGCAAAAAAAGTATTGGAAACCACTCATGTTTGACAAAAGCTGCAAAAACTTAAGGTCTACTTCTATCGGTTCGGCGGAAATTCAAATCCGTTTGATATTGTTGACAAATGAGATCTTTGCGGAGATTTGAGAGCTTTGGGTTGCAGTTTAAAGATGATCATTTTCATTCATCTGATACCCACGCAAGAGCTCATATTCCTCATTGATCCATTTGTTGTTTATCCATAACGATTCTATGGTTGAGAGAAGTTCTTTGATTAATGTCTCAGATTTGAACCAATATCCTTTTATACCTCAACCACTCATCTTTACTCTTAAGGCTGTCAACACTATGATAGGAGCAGATATACACATTTCTAGTAAAATTGATTCTGAAATTGTTGCAATATCAAGAACTCTCAGTGCTCAATATGCTGCCTCTATTACAACCATGTCTCGAAAGCTACTAGCGAGAGCAAATAAGGTTGATCATTTTAATAATCAAATATCTGAATTACATCAAAAATTTGTAACTAAAGATAGGAAGAATAAAAAGTTAAGACAAGAAAATAAGGAGCTGAAAAAATTTGCAGACGGGTATTCTCGTGAACTGAAACCTCGAATAGAAGAGCTAAAACGAGAGAAAGCTCAAATACAAAGTCAACAACGGCAGCTAACAGCAGAGATTCAGCGTTTGTAGGTACCAGGACCTAAAGAACTTGGGTACCAGGAATTGTTTTTAATTGCTTTTGTAGGTATGCATGAAGTATTCTACAGGTAAAAATAAATGATTTTTAGATAACGGATGCTCAAGATACGTGACAGAAGACAAAACTAAATTCATTGACTTCACTTCTAAAGAAAAAGGATGTGTGATATTTGGAGACAATTCAAAAGGGAAGATCATGGAAATAGAAGGAAAGATCATCAAGACTTAGTACAAGATGCAACCAAATAGTGGAAACATGTGAAAGATCATCCAGCAGAACCTTCACGAGGTGTAAGTACTCGATCATCTCTTAGAAATATTTGCAATCATACTGCTTTTCTATCTCAGATTGAACCTAAAAATATTGATGAAGCACTTATTGATGAATCTTAGATTCTAGCTATGTAAGAAGAGCTTAATCAATTTGAAAGAAATGATGTTTGAACACTTGTTCCTAAACCCAAAAATCATACTATTATTGGAACAAAATGGGTTTTTAGAAACAAGAAACATGAGTCCGGAGTCATTACTAGAAATAAGGCTCGACTAGTGGTCCAAGGTTTCAATCAAGAAGAATGAATCAATTATGATGAGACATATGCACCAGTCGCAAGATTAGAAGCTATTCGAATACTACTTACATATGCTTCTTATAAAGATTTCAAATTTTTCAAATGGATGTTAAAAGTGCTTTCTTAAACGGTTTTATAAATGAAAAAGTATATGTTGAGCAACCTCCAGGTTTTGAAAATCATATTTCTCTAAATCATGTTTTCAAACTCACAAAAGTACTATTTGGACTCAAACAAGCTCCTAGAGCGCGGTACGAGAGATTCAGTAGTTTCTTGATTGAAAAAGGCTTTTTAAGAGGAAAAATTGAGACAACTCTTTTCATTATATACGAAAATGATGATATTATTTTGATTCAAATTTATGTTGATGATATAATATTCGGTGCTACTAATGAAAATATGTGCCAAGGTTTTGCTAAGACTATGCAGGAAGAATTTGAAATGAGTATGATGGGAGAGCTTATATTCTTTCTCGGATTGCAAATTAAGCAAGCAAAAAGTGGGACATTCATCAATCAATCAAAATATATTAAGAAATTGCTGAAGAAGTTTGGGATGGAAGGTGCTAAGGAAACTGGAACACCAATGAGCCCATCCACTAAACTTGATAAAGATGAATCTGATAAACTAGTTGATTCGAAGGTATATCGAGGTATGATTGGTAGCTTATTATATTTGACAGCCAGTAGACCAGATATTATGTTCAGTGTATGTTTATGTGCACGTTTTCAATCATTTCCAAAACAATCTCATTTGATTGACTTAGAGTTATGGTATCCTAAACACACTTCTTTCGATCTTATTAGTTATTCAGGTACCGATTATACTGGTTGCAAAGATGATCGAAAAATTTTTAGTAGAACATGTCATTTCTTAGGTCGTGCACTAGTTTCCTGATTTAGTAAAAAATAAAATAAAATTCTGTTGCACTATCTACTGCTGAGGCAGAATATGTTGCTGCGGGTAGTTGTTGTGCTCAAGTTCTTTACATGAAGCAACAACTTGAGGATTTTAAACTTATGTATAATCACATTCCAATCAAATGTGATAATACAAGTGTTATAAATTAAAAAAAAAACCCATTATAACATTCTAGAATTAAGCATATTGAAATAAGATATCATTTTTTTTAGATCATGTGCAGAAAAGTGATATAGTACTAGAGTTCACAAACACACACGATCAGTTAGCAGATATATTCACAAAACCCTTACCAGAAGATAGATTATGTATGATTAGAAGAGAAATAGGTATGATGGATGTTATGAATATCTCTTGAAAGATAGATCAGAGTTCATAAAAATAGAGAGATATTTTTTTTTAAATACTTTTACATAAACTTGAGGTTCTTAGCCTCATGTTTGAGACGCTCATTCTCTTCATACAATATCATGTCATCCCTATCCATGGGAACTGGCAAGCGAAATGAAGAATCCAATAGAGATTTCAACTTTTTATTCTTCTGCCGAAGGATTCCTTCCCTTGTGTGAGACTCTTGAACAATTCGTTGAAATACAACAATTTGTTCTTTAAACTTTTCAACCTCATGATTTTTGACTTGTAGCCGCTGGGAAAAAGCGACAATAGAGGATGAGTAGCGAGTCCCGAGACTCACCAAGTCGTAAATAGCATCGGAGTCTGGCTTATTAGCCAAACTATTGTTCTCTTGCTGCAACATGGCGCCAATGGTAGCTGCAGAAAGGACATGAGATTGAGATGTAGAATACCTCATGGATGCATCTAGAGGAATGTTAGAAGAATGAGCCATTGAGAAAATAATTGAAAACTTAAAGCGAGAATATTGAAGGAATGCAGATGAGTTATAGAGATGAGAATAAGATTTGATGCAAATCGAATGAACTTTAAAACTGATTTTATAGAGATAGCATAAAGAACAAGACAAACTATTGTCTCTTCAAATCTTATTAGTCAAAAGAAATATAAGATATGCTAGACACATATTGTCAAAAGTTTTCTTACTAGAAAAACGGTTCTCTGCTCCTATCATGGCATTAACGGCCTTAGGAGAGAAGATTGATGGTTGATGCGTCAAGAGTTCCTGATTCAAGTCTGGAACATTAGTGGAAGAGAATTGTTTGGTCATTCTATCGTTATGGAGAAACAGAACTTAGGTCAAGAAGCGATGTTTTTTTTTTTTGGTATCCGATAGGTGAAAATGATTTTTTTTTTTTAACTCAGAGCTTTCAAACTCGTTTGTCAACAACATCAGACGATTGATTTAAATCTGCTTTCGCATCGACTACTATAGCTAGGCCTCCAACCTTTGCAGGTTTTGTCAGACACGCGTGGCTCCGCACCGAATTGCCAGAGTTAGACTTCCAACATTTGCAGGTTTTGTCGGACATGCATGGCTCCACACCGCATTGCCAAAGCAAGGCCTGTAGCTTTTGCTGTCTTTGTCGGACACGAATAATTTTAATTATTCATCTTCAAATCTCTGAAATATCTAATTTGTCAATAACATCAAGCGGATTTAAATCTTCTTCCGCACCGAGATGATAAATTCGGCTTCAACGTTTGCAAGTTTTGTCGGACACGGGTGGTTCTAACTTCTGCAGTCTCTACTAACGCAGCGTTTTATTTGTCTATTGGTATTGTAGGAATATATATTATTGAGTTAATTATGATTCCTTTTTAATGATGCCAAAAGGGGGAGAAGTTTTAGACTAGAACATTAACATTGTTTAAATTGTTAAACTTGTTATATATGCTTGGAATTATATTTATATTTTTTCTTGAAAAACTAACGCACATTCTCAGGGGGAGCTTAAGTATTCATACAGGTTTCAAGTTCTATCAAGCATTTGTCATCATCAAAAAGGGGGAGATTGTTGAACTCAAGGTTTCAAGTTTCATATAAATCTACACATGGATTTTGATGATAACAAATGAATTCAAAGAATAAAGGAGTTTCAAGCTCAAGTTGTCCACACAATAAAATCAAGCACATCAAGGAAGCAAGCATGAGCAAGAAGGAAATAAGTTTACATTAAAATTATAGAGTAATTTTTTAAATCTCTTAAAAATTCGAAATTAGGATTAAGGCTCAAAATTAATATTTTATCATAAAGCATTAAAATATTTTTTCCACATGTGCATGAATATTTTGAAAATTAAATTTGAAAATTTTGAAAGATGATTGATTATCATCTTTCACATGTGCATGACATGATTAAATGTTTGAACTTTGAAAATTTTGAAAGATGATTGATTGTCATTTTTCACATGTGCATAACATGATTAAATGTTTGAATTTTGAAAATATTAAGATGCTTAATTGTCATCTTTCACATGTGCATGACATGATTAAAGGTTTGAATTTTGAAAATATTAAGATGATTGATTGTCATCTTTCACATGTGCATGTTTTATTTGAATATTTTTAAAAGTAATGGATGCTTTTCTTGACTTATGCAAAAAGCAGATGTCTTTATTTGAAAATTTTGAAAAGTAAAGTGTGCTCCTTTTGTCATATGCAAAAAGTAAAAGATTATGTTTGAAATTTTTGAAAAGTAAAGTGTGCTCCTTTTGTCACATGCAAAAAGTAAAAATATTAGATTTGAAATTTTTGAAAAGTAAATGATAATGTTTTTGACATGGGAATCTTTTCAAATTGGAAATTAAAAAATCATTTGCCTATAAATAGCTCACTTGAGTTTTGAAAAAATCACAACAAGAGCTTACACATCTATTGCTAAGTTTTGCATCATTTCTTCAAAACTCTCATTCTCTCTTTTCTAAATTTTTGAACCTTGTTCTTGTTGAGAGAGATATAGGTTGCGCTGTATTGTTTCTATCTCACTCATTGAGGAGTGTACTTTGATAGTCTACCTACTATCAACTCTTGTATTTGTAAAAGGGTGTGTATAACCCTTGTGTGTATAGAAGGTGTTCTACACGGGGAATAGTTAAATCACCAAGTGTGAGGTGATTGGAAGTGTAGAAGGTGTTCTACACGGGGAATAGTTAAATCACCAAGTGTAAGGTGATTGGAAGTGTAGAGGGTGTTCTACACGGATTCTTTGGAGCAGTGCTGCTCAAAGGTGTAATAGGTTTCTATCTCTACCTAAAGGAGATTGAATAGTGGATTTGGAAATCCTCAAGAGGTAGCTTGAGGCGATGACGTAGGCAGTGGGGCCGAACCTCGTTAACATACTGAGTTTGCTTCTCTCTTACTCTTACTATTTATATTTATTGTTGTTTCATATTTTGTTTATATTTTATATTATATATTTGATTTATAATTGTTATTTTTTTAAATACAACTCAATTCACCCCCCCTCTTGTGTTAGTCATCTGGGCAACACTTCTCATATCTATAATTCATCTGCATTCGTATTCCCATTCTAAAAATTTTTAATGGCTCATCAGTTTCCTTTCAATATTCCTCATGATCAATATATGAGGTATTCACCTCAGTTACAAGTTGTTATTGCATCTTTCGTGGGTACCATGTTGCAGTAAGCGAATGATTTGACTAACAAGTCAGATCGTGAAGCCGTTTATTAGCTAATGACTCTTGGTACTCGATACTCCTCCTCTATTGTTGAGTTTTCCAGCCGATTACAATTCAAAAATCGTGAGATTGATGAGCTTAACGAGAATTTTTCCATACTTTAACGACTCTTTCAAGAGTCTGACAGAAAAATAGCAGACTTAAAGCAAGAGAATAAGGATTTAAAACTCTTACTTGCCTCTTCATTTCGATTGTCTAATCCTCTAGAGAAAGATGACATGTTAGTTTATGAAGAGCAAATGCATTTGAGAGATGAGGTTAGAAGTCTCAAATTTTTATAACTCATCCAGCATTTGACTAATAAGATATGTCATTTTCAAATCGATTCTTTAAATATGTAGTAGTTCTTATGATTTCTTCAGGAGTTCTAACAAGACAAATCATTAACGTAAATTGTAATAATAACAAATCTGGATTCTGATAAAACACATGGGCATATAGGATTATTTCCAAATCATTCTTTCGATAAATACTCGTTGAGTCAATTATACAACATGTGTCCGGATTACTTTAACACATATAAAGATTTTTAAAACTTTATAAAATACATACTCTTAGATGTACTTGAATTAGATGCTTCAAGTATTGTATATTCTTATATATGTCATGATCTAATGATCTTTATAAATATGTAATTACCACATTCATCAACCGTATATTTAATCATTTTATAATCTGAATGTGATTGCATTCATAATGAGGAAATATGTTTCTTCATAATTAATCTAGTGTTTCTGCAGGAAACTTTGTGCGATAAATCGTGATTTGTACTGTACAATTTCATTTTTCTTATTATGTTTTCATATAAATATTCACTTATATCTAACAAATATTACACCCTTTAGTATTTGGACAACAGGTCCAAATACATCTTACTTCACTAGCGAGTTTAATTCAGTTTCAATAGTTGTTTTCTATTTTGGCCAATCATTTTTACGTCGACATTCTTCGATGGTTTTTTGTTCACTTTTTTCATTACTTCTGGTAATGTCAAGGGCTATCATATATGAAGAAATGTTGTCGACAACAATTTTATTTCTATCCATAATTTCTTTAATACTCATAAAATGTGATGAGATCTCATTATTTTCAGGTATTTGTTCCTCTTCAGGAGAAAATATTTTATGAAACATCTCATCATGAGGTACTCTTCAAAATTTTCATTTTCAGGAGGTTTGTACTTTTCAAGAGTTTCCTCTTCAGGAGGTTTGTACTCTTCAAGAGTTTCCTCTTTAGAAAGTTTGTACTTTTCAGGAATTTCCTCTTCAGGAGGTTTGTACTCTTCAAGAAATTCCTCTTTAAGAGGTTTGTACTTTATACAGAAAGTTTGCATAAATCTTATTACTTATTTTTTAGGTACGATTTCATTGAGAGTATTGATTTCTTTTCCTTTTGCTTTTCACTTTTGCATCAATAGGTATTCAACATTTCAAGTGTATCTTAAACTCATCTATTGCTGTTTTAACAACTTGTCTTTCAAGGATTTCAATTCTTTTTTAAGCATTAACAGCAGCAATATATGATTTTACAACACTTTTAGTGTTAATAAATATATCAAGTAATTGATTTGCAACTCTTTGCAAATAGGTAATCGTCTAAACTTCTGATTCATATTCATTTGTAAGAAAATTAAATTTAGATAGGGTTTTATTATCTCAAATAATTTTTTGTCATGCTTCAAACATTAACTTTTCATTATTTCAAAATATGATAAAATATTAAAAAGTTTTACTATAATATATAAAAGTTTAGTAAATCAAGTGTTTGGTCATACAACAGGTATGTGACCAATGTTCAGTTATATCACATTTATGACAAATATTTTCATCTTTCTCTAAAAAATTATTCTGAGGGCCTTTACCCTTCTCTGAATTGAATCACTTTTGGTAATACGGTATATTTATATTATTATCCTCTTTAGTATTGTTGCTTTTGGAACTCACATTTTTATAATTTTTCTACCATGTCTACGTCCTTGGTTCATTTGAAATGATGCACCATTTATTTCTGAGAATGATGTAAATCTAATATCATTAATAAGACGTAATTAGTGATTTATTAAAAAAAAACTCATTATTTAACTCAATCACTAGAAGATAAAATTAAATTTCAAAATATTTATTGAACTTTCGTTCTCAATATTGCTGCTGCAGGAGCACATTCGAGATAGGAAAAATAATATATGTATTCTTTTAAAATATCATCATCAGTAACATTCTCACTGCATAATTTTAATATTGAGTTGATTTTAAAGAGTGTAGAACTATATTCATTACCACTCTTAAAATCTTGCAACTTCAGGTGCAATAAATTATAATGATCTTTTGAGATGATTACATCTTTTGGTACTCATATTTCTCCCCTAAATCATTTAACACAATAAGAAGATTTTTTACTGTGAGATACACAGCACGGTCCTACAAGGATACGTGATTTTCTTTTTTGATTGTATCTCCCAAATTTATCATATCCAAATGGATCTCATCAAGGATCCTGGACAAATAACTTTTTTCAAAAATGTCAATAGTAATAAATCTCAATTTTATAATATTTGACATTATATATATATATGAATCTCAAAAATAAATCTGTAGATCTAAGAAATATATTCACATAATCATGAGAATAAAAGTAGAATTTTATCAAGTAATATTCAACAATATTACCTTTTAGATTTATCTTAAGGATTGTAAATAATATATTGAAAAACTTACTTGAAGTAGAAGACTACTAACTTCAAAATTGATAGAATCTCGTATTGATAATGTATTATAAAACTAAAATAAAATTACTATTGCAATAGAAAATAGAAGATAAAATATTTAGAACTCTAATTACCCAAGAACTGAATTCTCTCTCTTTATTTATTTTTTCCTTTATGTATTGTTTCTTTCTTTTCTTTTATTTCGTTCTTGATACATATTTCACTGATCAAGCAATCATATATATATATATATAAGCGATGGTCGTTCATAATAATAGTTCACAATAATGCAGGGGAGGGGAGGGGGCTCACGCCCCCTCACAATTATTAAAGGTGATGGGGGGACATAGTGAGCCCCCCTCAATGACTTTTTTATACAATAAGAAATAGTTATTTTTATTATTTGCTTCCTTGCTTTTATTCTATGGCAGGGGTCTAGTAATGGGAACTACTGAATCATAAATCCTTTGATTAGTGGTTCCCATGGAACCCACAGCCATGTTGTTATACTAATTAACAATTATTGCTTTCCTATCCATGAGATTGCTAATTAATTAATAATATAAATGAGTAATTTTAGAATTCACATACAAATGTATCATTTCAACAATCAAACGGCCATTGTGACTCGTTTGGATTCGAAGACGAGTTGAACTTGTCTTAACTCATCATTATAGTTTTTTAAAATTTCATACAAAATACAAATCTTAAAACAGTTTTTTCAAATTCCAATACAGTTTTTCAAATCTCAATTCAAATTTTTTAAATTCTAAAATAATAATAATAATAATATTTTATTCAATTTTAAAATTCATCTAAACTCATCTTATCTCAATTTCGAATCTAAATGGGCCTGTATTTTCCGTGAATGATCAAGATCACACTTGAGGTGATTTGACGTAAAATGATCTTTCATCCTTCTTTTCATTGATTCATATTCATTTTAGATATGGCCTCGTTTGTATTCGTGAGTGAGCTCATCTTATCTCAAACTCATCATTATATTTTTTTTTGTAAAATATAAATCCTAATAAAGTTTTTTTCAAATTTCAATACAGTCTTTTCAATTTCTAGGAATATTTTTTCAAATTTTAAAATAATAATATTATTAAAAAATAAACTCATTTCATCTCATCTTCGAGTCCAAACGAAGTATTTTTGAAAATCTTATTCCTTTTTGTGGGGGAATAAATGATCCAAACATATCTTCTCATATTGAGGATAATATATAGTAGTAATAAATGCATATATTTAAGAATAATAATGATACACTTATCATCTTACTACTATGTTTTTAGTATTCTTTTTATTATTTTAATTTTTTTCTAAAAAAATATTTTACTTAATAATTAAGAAAATAATTATTAATAAAATTGTACATTTTTTTAATTTTTTTAATAACTAAAATGTTAAAAAAATACTTGATGAAAATAATAAAAATATATATACTAAAAACTAATAAACAAGTAATAATAGAATAATAAGTGTTTTATAAACAGAATATTTGAAGAATGCAAAATATTTGATTCAAAAACAAATGTTACAAAATAAAGTTTACAAACTGTCATATCAATTAACTACATTAATTTGTGAGTATTGTTTTTATGTGATTTATTTATGAATGTAACACTTTTTTTTTATAAATCGCTTTAATTTAAAATGCAACTACTTATTAAATTTAATCTTTGCATTTTTACTTGTTATGTAACACACTAATAATAATGGAAAGATAGAAATAGAGAATTGATAAAAAATTGATGAACAATATTAAATTTCACTATGAATCATGTTGTCTTCCTCGAGGGAGACTTCCTCCAAATTTAGAAAGTTTATTAAATGATTTATAGATACCTTCTTACAATTGCTTTATTGCTATTTATACACTAAAGTAATGTAAGCTATAGTGCCCTAATTACATGGGCTAAAATGTAAATACAGATTAGGCTAGAATGTAATTGCAGATAAATGGCCTAAGCCTTAAGCCCAATTCACAGTTGCCTTCAATGCTCTAATTGTTGCTTTAACTCATATGACCTCAAGCCCACCACTATATTGTTGTTACTCAACATAGGCCCACTATAATTGTGGCCTCTAATATCACTATTATGGATGTATAACAAACCCTTTCCCTTCAAAGCACCTTGCCCACAAGGTACAGAGGTGTTGGCAATATTCTTCTATTGTAGAATAATTTTATGAATATATCTGGCCATAATGAATTGAACTACTTGAAGCGATTAACTTCTTCATAAATTGAGTAAAATCTTGTAAACAAAGAGTCGGTGCCTCTTCAGGTTGCTAGTAGAACATCACATGGTGCATATTCCAGTGGTTCTTTGAAATTTCACTTCATCTATGTGTCTCATTACAATGATCCTTGAATGTAATTCCAACATAGAGTAATATAAGATTTATTGACCTCATTCCTAACCAGGTAACATGGGTCCAAAATAAGAGATATTTCAACCTGGTAAATGACAATAATGAAACAAATGGAAGCCCCAAAAGGATCTTAAATGTAGAACAGCGAATTACAATTGCAACTGAAGGAATGCAACCCCTGCACCAAATGTGGCACCTACAGAGTGGGTTACAAGGCCCACAAGCAATCCAAAAACATAACCACCACCACCAAGCATTAACACAGATGTTGGAACATTCAACACTATCAGATGAATGCATGCAATAGCCAGCACAACAGGATCCCAGGTCCAATATCTTGTTCAACCCATAATAAAAATCCTTGTAGTGGCTCAACGAGGGGCCATAGTTTGTCTTGTTGAGTCTTTACCCATGCGAGGGACTATGATTAAAGAGTAGAAGTAGAACATGACAAGTGGAGGATGACGAAAGAGTCTCATGATCATTGCTCTTTCTCTTCCCCTATGAAAGGGCTTGAAAACCATGTTAAGTGCCAAAAAATTATGCAGGTTGGGGGCATGATTTGTATCTACTAAAAATTTCAACTCTATCCAACAAGATGCCTCTGGCTCTTCATTCATTACCAACAAAATTGATGACCAAGTATCACTCATACCATGGCAGTAACTCAGGTCAAAGTTGTAGAATGAGCATGCTTACAAAATTTCACTCTTCCGTTTCAAAAAAGCAAGAATTAACTCATCCAACAAAGAGAATTATTCCCTCCCAACATATGTTGAATCATATCGATGGTATCCTATCAAGAATGCCCATACCAGTGCCAACCTCATTTCAGCATATCTTCCTCTATCAAACGGCTCCAACACACCTCTCAGCGGCATTACAACAAATAGAAGAGAAGCGAAAGAATTCTTACCTCTCAGATTCTGCTTCAGCGGCATTGGTGTCATTGGTGCTCTCTTATCTAGTCCTCTATTATACTCAGGCTTGTTGACGACGACATTGGTGCCATTAGGTTCTTCCCATCTCAACTCTCTATTTCGTGTCTTTGTCCCCCAAACATGAAAGCCTTGGATAAGAAGATCAAGACTGGCATCAACAAGTTTGGCAATCTGATGAATTAGGGCTTCAAGAGTGGAGATGATGGAGCTGATTGTGGTATCGTAGCAAAGCTTGTTGCAGGCTAGCGAAAACTGTGAGGGCTTATAGTACATCTTGATGATCCCCTGTTCAGTCATCTTCACTGTCCAGAAGTAAATGGGGCAACTAATGAAATCATAATTCGAAATCGAAGCAGATGTGCAAGCTTCTAAGATGTGGAGGTATGCAAGAGAGGGAAACCCTAGGCTCTGCTTCGCCGTCAAACCCTGTGCCTTTTCATTGCTCACAATTTCGACTATTGAACGTAACCTCTGCTGTAATGTCGAGTCCCTGAAGGAAAGAAAAGAAGAAATAGGTTGCATATAGAAATACAGAGAGTGAAATCTTAGCCCTATGAGAGAGAAAAAATGAGTTAATAGGGAAAATGAGAATGGTTTGGTGTTGCGAGCTGATGGTGAAGAATCAAGAATGTGAGATGTAATTCCACCAGGATCAAAAGCTTTTTTGGTATCTAGATTCATCCCAATGGTTGCGATATGGCTAGGTAAGATCAATGAAAATGAAAAAAAAAAAGGGAAACAAATCTTGAGAGCAAAAGAAGGAAATTGAAAGAGCAGATGATTTCCGAAAAATGATGGAAATGAAAATCGGAGATGGAGATTTGATTTCTAAAAAGATAATTTCGAACCTGGAAGAGAATAATTTCTAACCGGTTCTGGAACAAGTGCACGAGTAATTTGATTGGGCTTGATTTCATCTATTTCTTCCACAACCACTGCAACTCCCTCTTGCGTTTCACATATTTGAGTCTCTAATTCATCAAGACTTTCTTGAAAATTGCTGGCAATTGCGTCAATTGATTGTTGAAATCCATGGAGCATTTCATTATGACTAACTTGAAAATCATTCCAATGTTGCTGAAAAATGTCGAAGCAATGTAGAATTTGTTCTCATTGTTCTTTGATGGGGGGAGTAAAGATGAAATAATATTTTACATTTTTCACCGATCTAAGAAAGGACTAGCTCTGGATATCACTTTAACACACTAATAAAAATGGAAAGATAGAAATAGAGAATTGATAAGAAATTGATGAACAATATTAAATTTCACCATGAATATTGTTCGAGTGAGACTTTCTCCAAATTCAGAAAAGTTCTCAAATGATTTCTAAATGTTATAAAACTAAAAAGAAAACTACTACTATTGCAAGAGAAATGTAAAAGAAACTTTCTGAAACTTTCTTCCTTCTCTATATTTTCTTATGAATTTCATTACAACTGAAGCCCATATTTATAGGCGTTGAAATTACTATGCAAGTTACTATGCAAGTCACTATGCAGATTTTAAAATAATAGTGGTGGGGTCATTCACATAATTTTTAGTGGTGGGACAGGGGGGCGGCTGCCGACGTTCGTTCATAACACTCCCCCTTGAATGACCACCCATAAAGAATCTGCCTCGTTAAAATCTTGCCAAGGAAAAACCCAGTGGGAAGAAAAATCAATGACGAAGGAAAACGAGTACAGTCTCTTTATGTATCCACAAGTGTTTTAAGATTGCCTCATTAAAACCTTGCAATGGAAAACCCAATGGGATAAAACCTTAGCGAAGGAAAAAGAGTACAATCAGCACAAGTCTTCAAGACTTTTACTCCCCCTGGAAAGTGCATGACAATAGTTTTTGAGTCTTCACATTTTAATATTTTGCACAATTTTCTTGAATGTCGCAGTTGGTGATGTCTTCGTGAATAAATTTGCCAGATTATCACTTGATTGTATCTTTGATATATCCTCATTGATTTGAGTGATACAAGCAGCATTATCTTTGTATAAAATTGTTGAGCTATCGAAATACTACACTTTTCTTGGATATGTTGAGTCATTGATCTCAGCCAAATATACTCTTGACTTGTTTCATGAATTGTAATAATCTCTGAGTGATTTGAAGTTGACAAACTTAATAGAAATCTGATACTTACAGTAATACTTAAACTCCCCCTGATAATATGCGTTAGTGTTTCAAGTAATAAGCAAATATGATTTCAGTATATATAACAAGTTAAGAATTCAAACACGATCTCCAACTAAATAATGCATTAGAGAGAGTATGGTAATATTTTCATCTAAACTTTTCTCCTCCTCATTCGGCATTATTAGGAAAAACTTGTTTATCTACGGCGGAAATAACATTGGAAACCATCTATGTATGATAATTGCTGTAAAAGTTTTGAGGTTTAATATTATCGGTTCGGCAGAAAATCAAATCCGCTTGACTTTGTGGACAAACGAGATCTTGAAGAGATTTGAAGGCTTTGGGTTGTTGTTTAAATATAACCAATTTTACCATTGGTTTACTCCAGCAAAAAGATTTCACATTCCTCATAGATTCAGTTGTTGTTCATCCAGAATGATATTATGTCTGATAGAAATTCTAATGTCCCAGATTTAAACCATGAACCTTTTATATCTCAACCACTTATATTTTCTCCTGAGGTTGTAAACACCATGATATGAGCAGAGATATATCTATCTAGTAAATCTGATCCTGAAATTGTTACAGCATCAAGAACCCTCAGTGCTCAATATGCTGCTTCTCTTACAACCATGTCACAGAGGCTATTGGCGAGAACGAGTGAGGTTGATTATCTTAAAAATCCAATATCTAAGTTGCATCAAACGCTTGCAATTAAAGATAGAAAAAATAAATATTTAAAACAAGAAAACAAGGAGCTGAAAAAACTTGTAGACTGGTATTCTCGTGACTTGAAAACACGAGTAGAAGAGCTGGAATGAGAAAGAGCCCATATACAAAGTCAACAACAGCAGCTAACGGCAGAGGTTCAGCGTTTACAAGAAAATAGGGATAGCTGTAATTAATCTCGCTGGTTTTTGAAATTATGCGTCCAGCATATCTTGTAAAGTGAGATTTGAAGAGATGATGGTTTGTCTTGTTCTTATTTCCATTTCTATAAGAACCGTCTTTAGCTTCATTTAGTACGCATCAAATCTTCTTCTCATATCTATAATTCATCTGTATTTGTATTCTTATTCTACAAATTTCCAATGGCTCATCAATTTTCTTTTACTATTTCTCACAATCAACATATGAGGTATCCTTCATCTCAATTACAAGTTGTTCCTGCATCTTCCGCAAGTGCAATGTTTCAGCAAGCAAATGATCTGGCTAATAAGTCAGATTGTGAAGCTGTTTATGAGCTGGTGACTCTCGGCACCCGATACTCCTCCTCTATTGTTGGATTTTCCAACCGATTACAATCCAAAAATCGTGACATTGAGGAGCTTAACGAGAAGGTTTCTGTACTTCAACGACTCGTTCAAGAGTCTGACAGAAAAATTGCAGACTTAAAGCAAGAAAATAAGGATTTAAAATCCTTACTTGCCTCTTCATTTCGATTGCCTAATCCTTTAGATAAGGATGGTATGTTGCTTTATGAAAAGCAAATGCATTTGAGAGATGAGGTTAGAAGTTTCAAATTCTTGTAACTCATCTATGAATTGAATAATAAGATCTTTCCTTTTCAAATGCATTCTTTGAATTTATAGCAACCCTTGTGATATTTTCAAGAGTTCTAATAAGGTAAATCATCAACGTAAACTGTAATAATGGCAAATCCGAATTTTGATAAAACACATGGACATATAGGATTATTCTTAAATCCTTCTTTCAATAGATACTTGTTGATTCAATTATACCACATGCGTCCGGATTACTTTAACCCATATAAAGATTTTTGAAACTTTATAAAGTACATACTCCTAAATGTACTTGGATTAGATGCTTTAAGTATCGTAATAATCTAATGATGCTTATAAATATGCAGTGACCACATTCATTAACTGCATATCTAATCCTTTTGTAATAACCAAATTAATTAAAAATATGAATGTGATTGCATTCATACCAAGGAAATATGTTTCCTCATAATTGCTCGGGTTTCTACTGGAAACCTTGTGCGACAAATTATACCGCATAATTTCATTTCGCATTACGCTTTCGTATAAATACTCACTTATATCTGACAAATATTACACCCTTTGGTGTTTGGACAACAGGTCCAAATGCATATCGCTTCACTAGCGAGTTTAATTCAGTTTTAATAACTGCTTTCCATTTTAGTCAATCATTTCTACGTCGACATTTTTCGACGATTTTTGGCTCACTTTCTTCATTACTTCTGGTAATATCAAGTGTTATCATATATATTGTCGACAACAGTTTTATTTCTATCCATAAATTTTTCAGTACTCATGAAATGTATTGAGATCTCATTGTTCCTCTCCAGGGGAAAATATTTCATGAAATACCTCTACAGGAGGTTCATCTTCAGGAGGTTTATACTCTTCAGGAGTTTTCTCTTCAGGAATTATACTCTTCAGGAGTTACATTCTTCAGGAGTTATACTCTTCAGGAGTTACACTATTCAGGAGGATTATATTTTATACAAAAAATACGGTTTCTTCATGAGCACCGATTTTTATTTTTCTTGTGCACCAATAGGTCTTCAACGCTTCAGGTATATTTTAGACTCATTTATTGCTGTTTTAACAACTCGTCCTTCAGGGACTTCAATTCTTGCTTAAGCATTAACAGCAGTAATATATGATTTTACAACACCTTTAGTGTCAATAAATACATCATGTAATTGATTTGCAACACTTTGCTGATGAATAATCCTCTGAACTTCTGGTTTTCATTTATTTGTAAGAGGATCAAATTTAAACAGGGCTTTATTATCCCAAATAATTTCTTGTCGTATTTCAGGCACCGATATTTCATTATTTCAAAATATGATGAAATATTAATAAGCTTATATATAAAAACTTAGTATAAGTAAATCAAGTGCTTGGCCGTACAACAGGTACGTGACTACTGTTTAGTCATATTACATCTATGACAAACATCTTCATCTTTTTATGAAGAATTATTCTGAGGGCCTTTACACTTCTCTAAGTTTGATCACTTCTGGTGATACGATATATTTTTATCATCTTTAGTGTTGTCGCTTTTGGGACCAACACTTCTATAATTTTTCTACCACGTCTACGCCCTTCGTTCCCGTTCACTTCTGGGAATTGTATAAATTCGATATCATTAATAGGACGTAACTGGTGTAACAAAAACTCATTATTTAGCTCAATTACTGGAAGACAAAACAAAAGTTCAGAATATTTGTTGAACTTTCACTCTCGATATTGCTATTGCAGGAGCACATTCGAGGTATGAAAAATAATGTCTTCTTTTATATATCATCATCAATGACATTTTCACTGTATAATTTTAATATTGAGCTGATTTTAAAGAGTGCAGAATATTTAATACCACTTTTAAAATCTTGCAACTTCAAGTTCAATAAATCATAATGATCTTTTGAGAGGATTACATCTTCTGGTGCTTATATCACTCTCTTAATTCATTTCACACAGTAAGATGATTTTTCATCATGAGATACACAGCACGGTCCTTCAGGGACACATGGTTTCCTTCTATGATTGTATATTTCAAGTTCATCATCATATCCAAATAGATCTCATCAAGGATCTTGGATAAATAACATTTTTCAGAAATATCAATAGCAATAAATCTCAATATTTGACATTATATTACAAAAATAAATCTGTGAATTTAAGAAATATATTCACATTATCATAAGAATAAAAATAAAATTTTATCAAGTAATATTAAGCAATATTACCTTTAATATTTATTTCGAGGATTGCAAATAATATATTGAAAAACTTACTTGAAATAGAAGACCACTAGTTTCAGTATCGGTAGAATCTCGTGCTGATAACGTGTTATAAAACTAAAAAGAAAACTACTACTATTACAAGAGAAATGTAAAAGAAACTCTCTAAAACTTTCTTTCTTCTCTATATTTTCTTATGAATTTCATTACAACTAAAACCCATATTTATAGGCGTTGAAATTACTATGCAAATTACTATGCAAGTCACTATGCAGATTTTAAAATAATAGTGGTGGGGTCATTCACATAATTTTTAGTGGTGGGACAGGGGGCGGCTGCCGACGTTCGTTCATAACACTAAATACCTTTCTACAATTGCTTTGTTGTTATTTATAGACTAAAGTAATGTAAGCTATAGTGCCCTGATTACATGGGCTGAAATATAAATGCAAATTAGGCTGGAATGTAGTTGTAGATAAATGACCTAAGCCTTAAGCCCAATTCATAGTTGTCTTTAATGCTCTAATTGCTGCTTTAACTCATATGACCTCAAGCCTACTACTATACTATTGTTACTCAACCTAAGCCCATTATAACTATGGCCTCTAATATCATTATTATGGATGTATAACATGTTATCTCACATAAAAAATCAAATAAATTCTCAAGAGTACTTTTTGTGTAGTATAAGCCACTAGGGCACTTAGAGCTGGCTCTTCCATAAGAGAAAGTAGACAATTGTCTAACACTCACAATAAAAGAAGGCCTCAGAAAATATTTAAAAGAAAAATTGGTTAAAAAAAATTTAAAAATTAAATTATCTAAACTAATCTAAGTGACGTTAACATTAAAAATTGAAAAAATAATTCTCAACTCCACGATAAAGAAAAAAAAAGTTGCTAAAAATTATAAAATATATATATCTTTATTTAATTATATAGATTCTACAACTTTCCAAGCTAAAAGTCATAGTAATAATTATAAATTCAATAATTCCAATCTAAAAAAAAAAAATCCATTTTAACTTATTTTTTTAGACTTTAAAATCTTTTGAGTTGACGCTAACCATCCATTGCAAGGAAATAAAATAGAAAAAAAATGGATAACTATAATAACCTTTGACAACCGATTCTCATGAAGAGAATTACCACTTTATATTCAGATTTTCTTCATTGGATGCTCATGGAGTAAGTACCAATTAATTTCACGGATTAGATTAATTTGTCTCATTGAGAGAATTAGCTTGAGATGATTTGACGTAGATCTTTGACTCCTTGATCTTTTCATTCATTCATTCATTCATCCATCCATTCATTTTAGAGCAAATAATTATGGAATTCAATCAACCGTTGTCTATTATGGAATTCAATCAGCCGTCGTCTCTCCCGTGAAAATCTTCCTTTCGTAGGGGAAAATTGATCCAAAAATATATTCTCATATGATCTTCATTATCTATGAAGGTTGTGTGGAGGATAATTATATATATAGCAGCATTATTAGGTCGTACTAAATGCATATATTTTTGTATGCGAGACTTTTACTTGTTGAAAGAGAACAAAGCTGATTGGAGCTTAGGGGTTTTACTGATTGAGGATGCTAGAAGAATTTTGAGTAGGGCTGAGCAAAAATTCGAAAATCCGACTCCGACTCCGCCCCGACTCCGGCCCGACTCGGACAAATCAGAGTCGGAGTCGGAGAAAAAACTCCGACTTTAATTGGAGTCGGAGACGGATTCGGTAAACAAGTCCTGCCGACTCCGACTCCGATTTGTAACCTGACTCCGACTCCGACTACGATTCCGACTCCGACTCTGACATTTTGCATATAATTTGTAAAAAAATATATATATCTATTTTTCATATATAAATATTATAAATAGATAATTAAATTAATTATTGTTTCCAAATAATTTACTTATAATAAGTCATATTAATTATTGTTTCTAAATAATTTACTCATAATATAATAGACATATATAATTATAAATACTAATATATTAAGAATTACTAATGTAATAATTTGTAATATTAATATATAGAAAAATTAAAGACTAACATATAAGCAGTGATGTATTATAAACTAATAAATAGTAAAATATCATAATGTCAAATGGGTTTAAAAAAATTCCAATACAAAAGTCCAACAAAAAAGTCCAATTCCAACTCCGTTCCGACTCCGCTCTGACAAAGTTAGAGTTGGAGTCAGATTGGCGTGTATAGAAGTCGGAGTCGGAGTCGGAGGTCGGATTTCATTTCGACAAAGTCGGAGTCGGAGTCGGAGGATTCCATTTCCGACTCCGACTTAGTCGGTGCTCAACCCTAATTTTGAGTTCTTGTGCCCGTGATCAGTAACACATATCGACAGAGCGGCTAATATGCCAACTTGTTAACGTTGCTCTCAACCTTCATCAAGACTTATATGATTTGGATGATAATTTTGAGTTCTCATTTGAATTTAAAGATGAGATGAAGTAAATTAAGATAAGATTTAAAAATTGAATTAGAATTTAAAAAAGTTAAATTATTTATAATATTTTATGTGAAAATTTAAAAAAATATAATGATAAATTTAAGATGAGATCAGATGAAAGTCTACTTAACACAAATTTTTTTTATATTTAAAAATTTATTAAAATATAATAATGAGATGAGATTAATTTTAAGTGAGATATTATAAATCTTCATTATTAATAAAGATCAATTTCATTTAAAAAAAATTAATTTTTATATTTTTACTCTATCACATAGAAAACCAAAAAATTGTCAAAGATTTTTTGTGCAGCATTAGCCATTAGCCATTAGGCCACACATTGTAAAAAAAAAAATAGTAATTCTCTCAACGAGATTCCGCTGTGAAAGGGTTTTTTTTTTATTTTTTTCGGTTTGAGAATGAGAGAATTACTACTTTACACTCACATTTTCTTCATTGGATGCTCGTGGAATAAGTACCAATTATTTCATGGATTAGAATAATTGGTCTCCCCCAACATACTCTGACCAGCGAATAAAGTAAAAACAAAAATTGGGTGCCCCTCGTGAGTCGTGAGGAACAAGACCTTTTCTTTCACAGCAAGAAAGAAAATAAAAGTAATGTTGGTAAAGTGAACACAGAAAATAATAAATAGATTTGACATTTATATAAATAACTTTTAAATTATAATAAATTTAATTTTTTTAAATATATACAATATTTATATAATTTATAACCATATCCAATATTACTCAAATAACAATAATACAATTCTCTGTGATAATCCAATAAATGCATAAAATAGCCTAAAAGTAGTATTATAATTTATAACATAGTTCCAATTGAAGATTACCAGTAATTATTTCTGGCTCACACCCTGATTTAAAAGTCAAGATGGGGCAACTTAACTTCACGTGTCGCCAAGGATCAAGAGTCATGACCATCATCATATCCAAACTATCATGTTTTACTACTCTGAAATTCAAAACCTGAGTGAATCAAACGTAGTAGAAGTAGAACTCTTCAATAAAAGGTCTCAAGTATTACATCGTATGTTGCTTTGCTAAGCACACGACACCTTAAGAAAAACCATTTATTTGGGATTAGTTTTATTATAAAACAATTTTTATTGTAAAAATAAGTTCATTCTCATGATAGCTAGGCAATTAGTCACAGATAATCATGATTTTTTGAGTAACTTTATTCTCCACTACTATCTTTTTTTTTTTAAATAATACTACATATACTTATAAATTTATTTAATTTTTATTTACAACATTCATTTTATAAGTTCTTTTAATTTTTTAATTTTTAATTTATCGATATCTGACGTGTAGAGAAGTAATTTTTTTTTTATTTATGAATTTTTCTATAAATATATTTAACAATTTTTTTTCTTATCACTTTTCTCATTAAAATCAAGAAACGTGGTCGTGCAAAAATTGGGATCCCGCCTATGGTTACCACCATTCAAAATAAGCCAAAAATTATGTTGTTTTCATATTCTTTGAAATATTATAATCTATAGTCACGTGGAGCTTAGAATACAAAGCTTCTAGCTAGGGTAATGCTTTCCACTTGGCTTTCAAGTTTGAAAATATCAAATCGTCAAAGAATCATGCATATATATAGCTCAGCAGAAGCGAGCTGTTATAAGAAATGTCACATACATTAATGGAGTTAACAAGCACAGAAGTGGTTTGTCATGTTAAGAACAAGAGAATTAATATTAATTAATTAATTAAAAAAAGGAAAGGCACTAGCTGATAGTTGGCCAAATGTGGGCCAAAGAAAAATTTCATAGTTTATAAATAAGTGATCAGTCGTTGGGTGTGTTGGTGATAATAATTAATTATTTTAACAACTTGGAAATCGAGCAACATGTGAGTATATAGAGAATGATTATCTCCTATTTTAACCCAATTATAGACGAAATGATTTAAAACATCTTTCAATGCTCATAGATAACAATGCCATCTCGATTTGCTAGCTAGCTAGGGAGGGACTAGGGAGTCTACCTGCTTGGGGCAAAAAAAGAAAAGGCCAACATAATCATTGCGTGGCGTGGAAGCATATGATTTTGTCCAATTTATCAGAAATAAATTGAGGTTTTCCTTATCTTATATATTCCTTGTTGCTTATAACTGTAAAACAATAACTTTAGAGCATTAAAATTGAATCTATCAAATTTTTTTTAAATATAAAATATAAAATTGATATAAAATATAATTTAAAAAAAAAACCAATATCTTCACATTCGAAACCTATATTAAATATATTATTTAATTCATCAAAATAATAATATAATAATATTTATTTAAAAAAAATGGAGGAGAAAAAGAAAAGTAGAAAAAATAAAATATATTAAATAATTAATTTCAAGTGTGAATAATAAATTTTTAAAAATAAAAAATAAATCAAAATTACTATAAATCAAAATTTGAGATAATAAAATTTGATTCATTCCATATAAAATTATTTTAAATAAAATCAACTCATTAGAGCACCTTACCAATACGGCCGGGCATCCAGTGCAGTTGCAATAAATACATGTTTGTTTAACGGCTTTGCCTAACAGCAATCGTAATTAATGGTAAAGAGGACCTTTTAAGAGGGTTGTTCGGAATCAATGAGGTTTTCAACCTCCAAGTCTACATTATTAAGTTAAAATAATATCAATAAGAATTTCTTCCATTGACCCAGTAAATTAAATTATTTAATTTTTCAAAGAAGATTATTTAATTTTTCAAAGAAGAGAAATATATACTTTACAAACATTTTAAAAGGAAAATATTAAAGATAATCACAAAAAACTTACCTATCCATTTGACTTTTTATAATTTTTTATTATATTCATTTTTTTCTTATGCAGATGAGAAAGCCACCATATGTAAGTTTTTATGAGTAAAGTTAGCGTTATCACTTTTAAATATTTAATACTTTTTATATAATATATTTTAAAATATAATGTTAATTATAATCATACAATGCATACTTACCATATATATATTTTTTAAAATAATGAATTTGACTATTAAAAAATAAAATTATATATATATCTTATTTACTCAATTTTTTAAAAAAAATAAACAATACTTATTCACTCACTATAAATACCATATTTAGCTCAAATAACATGCACGGCTTCGGCTTCCTTTCAAAGGGAAAGCCTCAGCCTGGATTTTTAGCCCTATGAAAATCTTGCATCATTTAGCTACTAACTAATCGTCACAAAATGCTGAGTACTAATTTTTTATGGTCAATTTTTAGTGCTAAAATTGGCTTTTTTTTTTTTGCTTGTTCAAGACTCAAAGACAGCTAATACACGTGTTAGGCCACATATTAATTAAGTACATTTACGTCTTTTTATAATACAGTCCTTTAATTATTGTTGATTTCAAAAACTTTAGTATAGTTTGGTAGTCTTTAACTATTTAATTCAGTTATAGATAGATACCACAAAGTCTCATAATAAAAATTGAATAAAAAACTAAAGAAGAAAAGTTTAACTTTATGATCATTTTCTTGAGAGCACTTGGATAAATGGGTTATCTAAATTTTTGAAAGAAAATTTTGTACATTAAGAATATTTTTATTGAATTAATTAAAAATTATTTTTTAAAAAGTATATTTTTACACAAATATCATAAAATAAATATTATATTTAATCAAATGTGATAATGAAGTATGTAAGGAAAAGTTCAAAAAATACTTTTTGTGAATAATAAAAATAAAATAATTGTCAAAAAATTAAAATAATTGCCACATTTGATAATTTCTTTAGCTTTTTTGATAAAGTTTTAGTTTGATTATTTACAAAAAGTATTTTTTTAAACTTTTTTTTACATTTTATTATCATATTTGATCAAATATAATACTTATTTTTTAATATTTGTATAAAAATATACTTTTTAAATTATAACTTTTAATCAATCCAATAAAAATATTCTAACATTTCTGAATTATAGGATCATGTTGCTTGAAGATACTAAATGCATACTAAATACTGAGGATCTAGATATTCTAGAAAATGAACCCGTCTCTGATCACACTTACTACATACTAAGTAGTGAGAATCCAGACATTCTCGATAATGACCACATCATTGCCAAGTGCATACTTAATACATAGGATCCAAACATCCCTCATAACGATTACAGTTTTTTTTTTATCATATTCACATCTCAGATTCATTTAAACCCATATAAAAACAACTAATAGAAAAGTACTTGCTGCCTAGAAAAGCTAGGGAGCCAATTTGTATTTCACTCATTACATACAGGTATCGTTACAATCTTATTGAACTTACAATATATTGATTCACATATTAATACGAGATAAGAGTTATTCTTTAAAATTTTCCTGAATTTTTTCGTTAATACATAATATATTGATTCATTGTATTTTTATTAAAAAATTTAAATATATATTTTGATCATAAGGATGAGAATTGGTACATTATCACTCCCTTGCATTAAACGAATAATGGAGTTGATACATGGATAAAATACGATAAAAACAATATAATAGAGACAAAACAAATTTACTATCTACATTAACTTGCACTAGTCATTCTGACAGTGGCGAAACCAAAAATTTGAATTAGGGGGACCAAACAAAATTAAAATAAAATATATAAAATGTTTTTTGTTTTATTTGTATATAATTTTTTATGTAGTATAAAATAATTTGATAGTAAGATTTATAATAAAAATAAAATACGTTTAATACAACTTAGGTATTAAACAAATATATAATATGATAAGAACATGTCATCATAATAAAAATATATTAAAAATACATTAGAAATCATTTAACTTTTTTTATCTATAATAAAAATATATTATCATATTATTATATCAATTTATTTTATATGAGATATATTTTATTTTTAAATTAAATTAATTTTATAAAGGGAGACCAATATAATTTTTAGAAAGGGGGTCAACATAAAATAAAATTAATATTATTTTACAAAATTATACAAAAATAAATATGTTTTATTTTTTTTCTTTAAAATAACATATATTATATTATATTTATTTGTTTTTTAAATAGGGATGGGCCCGTGGGAAGGGGCATCCCCTGCCCCCACGTCCGCCACTGGTCATCCAATAATAGACAAGAATCACCGAGTAAAAATACAGCATGTATATAAGGTATCAGTACTAAGAAAAATGAAATATACGTAGATAGTTGTGTTTTTGAACAATAATGGTTGTATTATAAAACTAAAAAAAGAAAACTACTACTATTGGAAGAGAGAAATATATATAAGAAACTCTTTTGAAACTTTCTGAAACTTTCTTCTCTCTATATATATTTTCTTATGAATTTAATAACAACTGAAACTCATATTTATAGGCGTTGAAATTACTATGCAAGTTACTGTGCAGAACTTAAAATAATAGTGGTGGGGTCATTTACAAAATAATTAAGGGGGCGGGGGCCACCCCCAATAATTTATAACACTCCCTCTTAAATGACCACCCATAAAAAATCTGTCTCGTTAAAATCTTGTTAAAGAAAAACCCAATGTAAAGAAAAACCATGATAAAGAAAAAAAGTACAATCTTTATATGTATTCACAAGTGTTTTAAGATTGCCTCAATAAGACATTGCAGAGGAAAACTCAGTGGGACAAAATCTCAGCGAAGGAAAAAAAGTACAATCAATACAAGTATTTACTTTCCTGAAAAGTGTATGATGATAGATCTTTGAGTCTGCGTATTTCAATATTTTGCACAATTTTCTTGAATGTTGTAGTTGGTAATATTTTCGTGAATAAATCTGCCAGATTATCACTTGATCGTATCTTTGATATATTCTCCTCTAATTTGAATGATACAAGCAGCATTATTTTCGTATAAAATTGTTGATCTATCATTGATTATGAAATACCATACTTTTCTTGGATATGTTGAGTCATTGATCTCTGCCAAATATACTCTCTACTTGTTTCATGAATTGCAATAATTTCTGGGTGATTTAAAGATGTGAAAAATAATATCTAGTTGACAGATTTAATAGAAATCAGATACCTGCAATAATACTTAAACTCCCCCCGATAATATACGTTAGTGTTTCAAGTAATAAACAAATATAATTTCAGCATATATAACAAGTTAATAATTCAAACACTATCTCCAACTAAATAATGCATTAGAGAGAGTATGATAATATTTTCATCTAAAAGTTTTTCCCCCTCATTCGGCATTATTCGGAAGGACTTATTTATATATGGCGAAAATAGCATTGGAAACCATCCATGTATGATAAAAGCTGTAAAAGTTTGGGGTCTAATATTATCAGTTCGGCAAAAAATCAAATCCGCTTAACATTGTTGACAAACAAGATCTTGAAGAGATTTGAAAGTTTTGTGTTGTTATTTAAATATAACTAATTTTACCATTGGTTTACTCCAGCAAAAAGATCTCACATTCTTCATAAATTCAGTTGTTATTCATCCAAAACGATATTATATTTAATAGAAATTCTAATGTCCCAGATTTGAACTATGAACTTTTTATATCTCAACCAATTATATTTTCTCTTGAGGCTATAAACACCATGATAGGAGCACAGATATATCTTTCTAGTAAAACTGATCCTGAAATTGTTGCACATCAAGAACCCTCAGTGCTCAATATGCTGCCCCTCTTACAACCATGTTTCAGAGGCTATTGGCGAGAACGAATAAGGTTGATCATCTTAAAAATCAAATATCTGAGTTGCATCAAATGCTTGCAACTAAAAATAGAAAAAATAAAAATTTAAGACAAGAAAACAAGGAGCTGAAGAAATTTGTAAACTGGTATTCTCGTGACCTGAAAATACGAGTAGAAGAGTTGGAACGAGAGAGAGCTCAAATACAAAGTCAACAACAACAGCTAACGACAGAGGTTTAACTTTTACAAAAAATAGGGATAGCTGTAATTAATCTCACTGGTTTTTGAAAGTTTTTATCCAGCATATCTTGTAAAGTGAGATTTGAAGAGATGATGGTTTGTCTTGTTTTTATTTCCATTTCTATAAGAATCGTTTTTAGCTTCATATAGTTCGCATCAAATCTTCTTCTCATATCTATAATTCATCTATATTTGTATTCTTATTCTACAAATTCTCAATGGTTCATCAATTTCCTTTCAATATTTCTTACAATCAACATATTAGGTATCATTCACCTCAATTACAAGTTGTTCCTACATTTTTCGCAGGTTCCATATTGTAGCAATCGAATGATCTGCCTAATAAGTCAGATTATGAAGTCGTTTATGAGCTGGTGACTCTCCGCACCCGATACTCCTCCTCTATTGTCGGATTTTCCAACCGATTGCAATCTAAAAATCGTGAGATTGAGGAGCTTAACGATGAGGTTTCCGTACTTCAACGACTCGTTCAAGAGTCTGACAGACAAATTGCAGACTTAAAGCAAGAGAATAAGGATTTAAAATTCTTACTTGCCTCTTCATTTCAACTGCCTAATCCTTTAGATAAGGATGGCATGTTTTATGAAGAGCAAATGCATTTGAGAGATGAGATTAGAAGTTTCAAATTCTTGTAACTCATCTATCAATTGAATAATAAGATCTTTCATTTTCAAATGCATTTCTTGAATTTATAGCAGCCATTGTGATCTTTTCAGGAATTCTAACAAGGTAAATCATCAACATAAACTACAATAATGGCAAATCCGGATTCTGATAAAACACATGAGCATATAGGATTATTCTCAAATCTTTCTTTCAATAGATACTTGTTGATTTAATTAAACTACATGCGTCCGGATTGCTTTAACCCATATAAAGATTTTTAAAACTTTATAAAGTACATATTCCTAAATGTACTTGGATTAGATGCTTCAAGTATCGTATATTTTTATATATGTAATGATCTAATGATCCTTATAAATATGCAGTGATCACATTCATCAACTGCATATCTAATCCTTTTGTAATAACTAAATCGATTAAAAATATGAATGTGATTGCATTCATATCAATGAAATATGTTTCCTCATAACTACTTTCGGATTTCTGCAGGAAATCTTGTGCGACAAGTCGTGTTTTGTACTGTACAATTTCATTTTTCTCATTACGTTTTCGTATAAATATTCACTTATATCTTAAAGGCATTACACCCTTTGCTGTTTGAACAGCAAGTCCAAATATCTCTCGTTTTACTAGCGATTTTAATTTTGCTTCTAGCTGCTTTTCATTTTTGGCCAATCATTTCTATGTCGACATTCTTCGACAATTCTTGACTCACTATCTTCATTACTTCTGGTAATGTCAAGTGTTATCATATATGTTGTCGACAACAGTTTTATTTCTATCCATAAATTTTCAAGTACTCATGAAATGTATTGAGATCTCATTATTTATCTTCAGGGGAAAACATTTCATGAAACACCTCTACAGGAGATTCCTCTTCAGGAGTTTTCTTTTCAGGAGTTATACTTTTCAGAAGGTTTCCTCTTCAGGAGGATTATATTTTATACAGAAAGTACGGTCTCTTCATGAGTACCGATTTTTTTTTTCTTTTTTGCACCAATAGGTCTTCAATGCTTCAGTCGTATCTTAGACTCATCTATTACTGTTTTAACAACTCGTCCTTCAGGGATTTCAAGTCTTCCTTAAGCATTAATATCAGTAATATATGATTTTACAATATTTTTAGTGTTAGTAAATACATCATTGATTTGCAATACTTTGCAGATAGATAATCCTCTGAACTTCTAGTTCATATCTATTTGTAAGAAGATCAAATTTAGACAGGGTTTTATTATTTCAAGTAATTTCTTGTCGTGCTTCAGGCACTGATATTTCATTATTTCAAAACATGATGAGATATTAATAAACTTATATATAAAAGCTTAGCATAAGTAAATCAAATGCTTGGCCGTATAACATGTACGTGACCACTGTTCAGTCATACCACATCTATGGCAAACATATTCATCTTTCTATGAAGAATTATTTTGAGGGCCTTTACCTTCTCTGAGTTGGATCACTTCTGGTGATACGGTATATTTTTATCATCTTTAGTGTTGTCGCTTTTAAAACCAACACTTCTATAGTTTTTCTACCACGTCTACGCCCTTGATTCCTTTGAAAGGATGCACCATTCACTTCTAGAAATCGTGTAAATTCAGTATTATTAATAAGACGTAACTGATAATTTATTAATAAAAAATCATTATCTTAACTCAATCAGTGGAAGACAAAATAAAAGTTCAGAATATTTATTGAACTTTCACTCTCGATATTACTACTGCAGGAGCATATTCGAGGTATAAAAAATAATATATGTCTTCTTTTAAATATTATCATCAGTGATTTTAAATCATTCAGACTTTAAAAAATAATATAAGAGTGGTATAAAAAATAATATATGTCTTCTCATTGCATAATTTTAATATTGAGCTGATTTTAAAAAGTGTAGAATATTCAATATCACTCTTGAAATCTTGCAACTTCGAGTATAATAAGTCATAATGATTTTTTGAGAGGATTACATTTTCAGATGCTCAAATCTCTCTCTTAATTCATTTCACATAATAAGATAATTTTTTCATCATGAGATACACAGCACGGTCATTCAGGGATGCATGAATTTCTTTTATGATTGTATCTCCCAAGTTCATCATCATATCTAAATGGACCTCATCAAGGATCCTAGATAAAAAAATATTTTCCAAAAATGTCAATAGAAATAAATCTCAATATTTGACATTATATCACAACAATAAATCTGTGAATTTAATAAATATATTCACATTATCATGAGAATAAAAGTAGAACTTTATCAAGTAATATTTAGTAATATTACCTTTAATATTTATCTCAAAAACTGCAAATAATATATTGAAAAACTTATTTGAAGTAGAGGATTACTAGCTTCAGTATCAGTAGAATTTCGTGTTGATAACGTATTATAAAACTAAAGAAAGAAAAATACTACTATTACAAGAGAGAAATATATATAAGAAACTCTTTTGAAACTCTCTAAAACTTTCTTCTCTTTTTATATATTTTCTTATAAATTTCATAACAATTGAAACTCATATTTATAGGCGTTGAAATTATTATACAAGTTACTGTACAAGATTTAAAATAATGGTGGTGGGGTCATGCACAAAATAATTAAGGGGGCAGGGGCCGCCCCCAATAATTCATAACAAGTTGTACTTTTTTGAAAATATTCCAGAATTTTATGACCATGCTGCCTAAAGATATTGAATGCATACTAATTTTATTTAAAATACATAATATAATGTTTTGTTAATACATAATATAATGTTTCATTGTAATTTTATTTAAAATATTTAGATATGTTATTTTTTAAAATCTTCTTGAATGTGTTATTTTTTAAAATCTTTTTGAATTGTTTCATTAATACCTAATATAATACTTCATTGTATTTTTATTTAAAAATTTTACATATGTGTTTTAATTATAAGGATGTGAATTGTTACATCACGTTGGGTGCTTTTATGTTAGCAATAATTCAGAGAGAGACATAAATGGAAAGGTCTCCACATCCTCCTCTTTCTTCCTTTCTTTGTTTTTTTGTTCTTTTCTATATATTTTCTAAAATTGAAAAATGTATATCTACAATTTTTCAACAACATGCCAATATCCAAGAGACACACATGGCACGAAAAGACTCACATGCTGTAAATTATTTGAAGATTAGTGGTGGTTTGGTAGAAATTGTCGCGTGTGGGCCTCATGCTCCATTCCTTCTGATAGTTTTTTTCATCATACACGTCGAACCAACATATTTGCCACCATCAGAACCTTTAGACCTGATTGTTGTGGCTACAAAGAGACAGACACATGGGCACTAGACACCGTCACAAATTTTCTAACAGAATTGGCTCAAACTGTAATCCATATATTTTTACGTCTATCTTAATGCTTTCCTTGTTGCTTTTACTAGATTTGCTAAGATACTGTTAAATGCAAAGAGTTTAGTCAAATATTCATGGTGCCTAATAGTCACCATCTCCTTGTTGGTCCCTTGGCGGCTTCTCTCTGCAACAATCCACGAGCCCCACTTTTTTAACTTTTGCCCCTAACATTAGAATCACATGTACTGCTTTGAAAGAGTCTGGAGCTTTATGACGACGTATAATGTGATGGAGTTTAGAAGTTTTAGCTAGTTTTTTTACATTATAAGAATTGTTTTATTTGGCCACTTGATCATGAAGACTAGGGTTGTAAAAAAAAAAATAGACATAAGGAATCTCTAAGTCTAGCTTCTAACTTCATCTTGCCCTGATGGGATGAATGAAGGAATGGGAGAATTGAAAAATCTGCCCATACCGGTTGGTTTGATTTTGTTTTGGACTAGTTTGGTTTGGGACCTGTTTTGAACCAATTCGGTTTGAGACCAATTTCTCCATTTTAAAAGCCGGTCATAATGGATCTGACCTTGGTTTTATATTTTTTAGGACTAGACTAGACCAGTTCGTATATTTATATATTTTTAATTAATTTTTAATGTTTTTAATATTAGATATAATTTTATATATAAAATATGTCAATTATAATTATATAAAAGATGTTTTAAATAAAAAATATATATTAAATTTTATGGCCTAATATTAAATTACTATTAGTAATCTACTTTAAGTCTATATATAAATTACTATAGTATTAGTTATACTAAATAATATATATAAATGTTATATTATAATTTATAACATAAATTTTAATTGTAAATATGAAAATTATTTGATCATATATTTTAAAAATAAGATATTTATAAGATATTAATTATATTTTATGGCCTAATACTAATATTATTAGCAATCCACTTTAAATTCGTATATAAATTACAATATAGATCACTATAGTATTAGTTTTAACAAGACTATATCGCTATATGATACTCTTAACTATAGAGATATAGTAATATTAATACTATCAATGATATATGGTTATATTAATATTTATACTAATACTAATATATAGTCATACTAAATTAAAATTACTATAACAAATGTTAATATATAGTTATAATACATTACTATATATAGTATATAGTATTAGTAATAATTTAATATCAACATATGATTATATTCCTTAATGTATAATTACATATGATATAATATCATTAGGGGTGATAATATGTGACACGACACGTTAATACGAAACGAACACTATACGATAAAAACGGATTAGTGTTTAGCCTTAACGGGTTTCAGATTAATTCATGTCAACCCGTTAAGATACGATTTAATAACGGGTTAAACTCGTTATGACCCGTTAAGACACGTTAAGAAATTTTAATTTACTTTTATACCCTTGAGCTAAATTTCAAAAAAGTCATTAACGAGTTAACCCATTGTTATTAATATTTTGGGTTATATTTTTAATATTTTACAATCTATAGATCATATTTATGTGTTTATCATATTTTATAGTGTACTACTTATTGAATTTTAATTTTAAGATTGTAATTTGTAATTAATTTTTTATATTTTATAACTATTATTTAAGTTTTAATATTTGTATAAAATCAATTAGGTTAAACTCAAATGGGTCACTAACGGATTTGTGGGTTGAAAGTCAGATCGTGTTGTATTGTGTCGTGTCATATCGTGTCGTGTCATATAATGTCAAAGGTCTTAAAAGGTCTTAACGGGTCGTGTCGTGTCAACCCGTTATCTTAACGAGTCGTGTTAGGGTTTAAGTTTTTGACACGAAACCCTTAATGGGTCGTGTTCGTGTTGACCCTTTAAGTATTATGTACACGCTCTAACATGACACGAACACAACCCGTTAACACATTTTGACACCCCTAAATATCACTGAAATGTATATATACACACTAAATCTAGTAGTAACACTACAATTATATAACATATAGTACTAATATATATTAATATACTATAAGAGTTATAGAATAATATTTTTATAATAGTATAGTTAACTTAAAATGTTTGCATTAATATCACTATAATTATATAGAGTATTGATATCACAATGATATAGTATTTACTATTAGTATTGGTATAGTCTATAGTTATTTAGTATTATAATATATATTAATAATTTTTCAATGCAAGCGAGACCTAAATAGCCCAATTATGATTGGGGATGCGGATGTGTCCTCTTTTTTGTCTGAGGGAGAGTAGGGTTTAGTTTCCTTTTTTCACAAGGAACCCTAGTTCTCATCTTGAGGTTTCTTCAAAGACTCAAGCGCTGATTGATTTTGGAAGAGGAACTATCGGAAAAGTTGAGATTGTGGATAGAAGAAAGCGATGTCTTTGTAATCAAGGAAAGCAAGTTGAAAAAAAAGGGAAACGTGGGAACCTTAATCTTATCGGAGGGGTGATGTTCAACAAGAATATCAATAGTGAGGCATTCAAAACCATGATGACAGAAGTATGGCAACTGACTGGGTGGGTTAAATTTAAAGAAATGGGTGAACAAAAATTTATGATTGAGTTCCAATATCTTGGGGATAAGGAAAGGGTGATGAGTGGACATCCTTGGTTCTTTGATAAGAACTTGATTTCTTTACAAGAGGTGAATGAATCTATTTCTTTAAAGGAAATAGCTTTTCAATTTGAGTCGTTCTGGGTCCAGTTGTATGGATTCCCTTTAACTATAATGAACGAAGAAATTGGTAAAGACTTCGCAGCTTCGATAGGTCATGTGATTAGGGTTGAAATTGACTCGGATGGCTGGGCCTGAGAAAATTGCTTAAGAGTTAGAGTAGTCATTGATAGGATGAAACCTCTGTTAAGAGGAAAATGGGTGAAATTAGGAAATATACAATATTGGATAGTAATCAAATACGAAAGATTATAAGCATTTTGTTTTAGATGTGGAGTTTTAGCCTATCGTGATAAAAACTGTATAATTCCAAGAGGAGAAGAACTAGAAGTTGAGGAGAACTCAAGTCAATTCGTGGCTTGGCTGAGAGCCCAACCAAGAAATTCTAAGTTCTTTGAGACTAGAAGATATGGTGGGAGAGAGGAAAAATCAAACGAAGATACTAATCCGAACAGGATGGCAGTGGAAAAAGCAGAAAATACCACTTCTGTTAATGATATAGTAGTAAGGAATAAGGAGAAGAACAAATGTATAGTTATTAACTTAGAACCAACAGATCAGCTAAAACCAGTTACTCTAGTAAAATTAGAGATTTTTAAATTTGGGATAAAGGAACATAGATGACATGTGGGGATAGTAAAGATAATAATTCAGTTATAGAAGAAGCACCTAAAGTTAGCAATACCTTTGAGGAAGTAGAGGAGTAAAGTAAAAAGTTGTCAATATGGAAAAGAAAAGCAAGAGAAGTAAAAGTAAATGACAGTCTAGATACATAGCAAATACATAATGTGACAAAGAAAAGGTAAGCAGAAAGCATAGACGATCACATCAATTATAATAAGAGAATGAAATACGAAAAAGGAGGAGCTAGTGGTAATGATGATATGGAGCTGGTGGAGGCTGTTTGGCAATCTCATCAGCAGCAATGATTGGTGTTACTTAGTACAGTAGGGGGCTTGAGAATCCCTAACAGTTAGAGAACCTCAAATAATGGTTAAAACTAAGTCTCCCAATTTTTTTTTTTGATTGAAACAAAATGTGGCCAAAACAAAGTTGAACAGATCAAAAACAAGATTCGTTCTGATGTTAGCTTTATTATGGAGGTATAATTTTTAAATGGAATAGTAAGTATGATTTTGTTCTTGATACTTACTCCCAACACCACATATCAATGAAATTTTTTGATGAAGAGCAGAAAAAAGTGATTTTGATCTCAGGATTTTATGGATATGCTGAGACCTCCTCAAGACACCATAGTTGTAACCTTTTGAGAAGGATGAGGCCGAGAGAGAAAATGGCATGGCTATGTTTTTGGGACTTCAATGAGATTTTAAGGCAAGATGAGAAGAGTGGTGTAGTCTTAAGATCATATCAGCAGATGGAACAGTTCAGAAATTGTATTGGCCAATGTGGACTGAGTGATCTCAGGTATGATGGAGTAAAATTTACTTGGAGAAACAATAAGGAAGGCAACCAGTTCACTAAGGAAAAGCTTGATAGAGTTTTAGGAAACATGGAATGGATTGAGCTGTATGATGACTGTAATTTCTAAAATGTGGCAACAATATCTTCATACCATTGTCCTATAATCATGAGATGGTGCAATAGGAATAGACATGGTCAGTATAAAGAAGAGATGAAAAATAAAGTCAAGATATTTAGGCCTGGTTTGTTTTCAAAGATTAAATAAAATGAGATGAGATAGAAGTTAAAAATATATATATTGTTGTAATATATTTTTTTAATATTAATTTTGTTTTAGGATTTGAAAAGGTTGAATTGTTTATTTTATTTTATATAAAAATTTTAAAAAATGTAGTAATAAATTTAAGATGAAATGAGATGGTTTGTTAAAAAAAAAAAAAGACCTTAGATCTGAAGTCAAATGGAACCTCCAGGAGGATTGTAAAAATATTGTTAAATCAAGTTGGAATAGCCAAATATTGAGACAGGATAGCAGAATCAATTTAGTACAAGAAAAACTTAGTAACTATAGAAAGTTTCTAGATCAATGGAGCAATAAGACTTATAAGAAAGAACAAAAGGAAATTCAAGAGAAGATGAACAGACTGGCAGAAATCCAGAAATCAAATACAGGGTACAATTGTGAAGAGGAAATGAGCATTGAAAAGGTAATTGACAGATCTCTGGCTATGGAAAACTTGAAATGGCAACAACTTGCTAAACAATCCTGGTTGAAAAATGGTGACAGAAACATGAAATTTTTCCACAGATATGCCAACCAAAGAAAGAAGATCAATAAGATAAAGGTGATGGGACAGACAGTACATGCAAGCAGGAACTAATTAAGGTATTTCAACATTACTTTCATGATTTGTTTACTACTCAAAATCCTAGAAATTTAGATGAATGCTTGTGTAATACAACTGCTAAAGTTACTGATAAAATAAACAGTTCCCTGACTAGTATGTATTCTGATAATGATATTAAAATTGCTCTTTTTCAAATGAATCACATGGGATCCTCGGGCCCATATGGGTTTTCTCCCATTTTCTTTTAATCTCATTGGAATATAGTGAGAAATGATATTGTTAAAGCTGCCTTTGATATTTTTAATCATGGGGCAAATATTGAGCCTTTAAATGACACATATATTGTCTTGATACCTAAAGTGAAGAACCCTAAGAATGTCTCTGACTATAGACACATTTCCTTGTGCAATGTATTATACAAAATAGTCACTAAAGCCATAGCTAACAGACTTAAGAACATACTGCCTCTACTCATTTCAGCCAATCAATTTTCCTTCATATCCGAGAGACTTATCTAAGACAATGTAATCATAGCTTTTATGCTTTCCACTCTATGACTATTAGGGGGAAGAGAAAACAATGTCATATGTCCATTAAACTCAATATGAGTAAGACATTTGATAGAGTGGAGTGGCTTTTCTTAAGGAAAGTGATAGAGAAAATGGGATTCAATCTGAATTGGATAAATATGGTCGTGGATTGTGTGTCAATAGCCAAATATTCTCTTCTTATAAATGGCTGCCCCCAAGAAACCTTAATTCCTACTAGGGGTCTAAGGCAGGATGACCCTATTTCTCCTTATCTCTTCCTATTGGTGGCTGAAGTGCTAAGCTCCCTAATCAACAAAGCCGAATCCAATAGAGAGATACATTGTTACTGCATTAGTAGAGGTAGTATAAGTGTTAGCCACTTGTTTTTTACGGTTGACAGTCTAATCTTCGCAGAGCAAATGCTCATGAATGGGCTACCATTAACAATATACTGAGTTTATATGGTTCAGCTTCTGGTCAGCTAGCGAATAGAACTAAGTCCTCTATCTTTTTTAGTGCTAATACAAAGAAAGACACTAGAAAATACATACTCAATATAATTGGTACTCAGGCTACCTATTTCTATGAAAACTATTTAGGTTTACCTGTTTTAATAGGTATATCTCAAAAGAGAGCCTTTAAAAGCATCTTGGATAAAATAAGGGAGAGACGTAGCAATTGGAAGACAAAACTTCTCAACCAAGTAGGTGAAGAAATCCTTTTGAAAGCTGTTGTCCAGTCCATTCCTACCTACTGTATGAGAGTCTTCAAATTGCCTAAGTCATTGCTGAAGGAAATCAATAGCTTAATGAAGATGTTTTTTTGTGGTACTTTATGGAAAAAGAGAGAAAAGTGCATTGGGTTTCTTGGAATCAGATGGAAAAACCAAAAGTAGTAGGGTGGATAGTGTTTAGGGATTTTGAAAGTTTTAACTTGACTTTGTTAATTAAAGAAGGTTAGAGGATCATGCAAAATCCCAACTCCCTAGTTGCCAAGATATTAAAGTCTAAATATTTTCCTAAGAGTGATTTCCTTAATGCTAAATTAGGTCCTAGACCTTCAATGATTTGGAGAGAGATCTTTGCTGCCAGGAAGCTTATTAATGAAGGTTCCATTTGGAGAGTGGCAAATGGGGAAGAAATAAAGGTAAAAAAAAGTAGGGGATTCCCAAACTATCTTCCTATAAAGTCCAATCTTCCATCAAACACTTGAATGTGATGCCCGGGTCTAAGCCTGTAAATGAACCAGACTACTCGATTGCTCGCGCGATATTCACTCGGCTAAACTCAGATCGAGCTCGACTCGTGAAAGAAAAAGGTCGATTGTGAAAGCAGAAACCCGCTCGATTAGTAAATGACACATACTCGATTAAATTCGACTCGACTCGATTAAGGCTCGTTAAGGCTCGCTCGTTCAAACTCGACTCGGTTCTTTAGCTCGACTCGATTAAAACTCGTCCATAAATCATGAATATATATATATTTTTTCTATAGATTAGTATTTTTACACATACACATACTTCTATGCGTATTAAATTTAACAACATAAATATAGTTATCTTGAAAATTAAATATGTAGTATATAACCCATTTACTTATACCTAATCATTTATACCTATATATTGAATATAATTTATAATGATATATTAGTTAATTAAGTACTTAAGTGAATAATTATAGTATATGTATAATGTGCAATAGTTAGTATATAAGACTTAGTAATTTCATTATATACTATAATGTGTAACCATATAAAAAATGTACTCATAAAGATGTTATAACTTTATAATTTAATATAAGGTTTATATATTAACTAAGTTTTTATTATATTTAATATTTTATTTTATAATTTGGTATATTTAATTTTTTAATTTATTCAAAAAATATATATAAGTATAAATAAAACTTGAATAATAACTCGACTCAGATTGACTCGACTCAAACTCGTTAAAAAGTAAAAATCAAGATCAATAAATAACTTGGCTCGAGATCATGTTTGATCCGCTCGAACTCGACTCGGATCGGCAAGCTATTAACTCGAGCTCGAGTTATTTGAGTCCAGTTCGACTCGATAACTCAAAAGCTTGACTCGGGTCGGATCAATTACAGCCATAACTGGGTCCATGAGCTAATAGACTAGAATGCCAAACAGTAGAAGCAAGAGGTGCTGTCTGCATATTTTCAAGAAGAAGATAGAAAGTTAATGACCATGATTTCTATTAGTACCAATGAAGCAAAAGATAAACTGATTTGGAAGGGGAACAAAAATGTGATGTTTACATTTAAAAGTGCCTACCACACACATATGGAGATGCTAGAAAAAGAGAAAGGGCAGCCTTTTAGAGTCGGGAATAGGAAGCTGGAATGGACTAAGTTGTGGAAACTCCATGTCCCCAATGCTGTGAAAGTCTTTTAGTAGAGGGCTTACTTAGAATCTCTGCCAACAAAGCTGAACCTATACAACAAAAGAATAGTAGATAACCCAACGTGCCCCATCTGTAAAACAGAAGTAGAAATTGTAAACCATAGCTTATGGAGTTACGGAGCTGCTAGAGATGTTTGGTGTCAAAGCAACCCTAAAATTCAAAAAATGGCATGCTTGGAAGGTTACTTCAAAGACCTTTTGGAACTTATTGTCATGAACTGCTCCAAAGAGGTACTTGAACAGTTTTCTATCACAACTCAGGCCACATGGAAAAGAAGGAATAAATAATATGTGAGGACAAAATCTTGCACCCATCTAAAGTTCTAAGTTCTTCCACTAACTACTTAGAGGAGTTCACAATGGCTCAAGAGGAAAATCCTAATAAGAACCAATAGAGTCCAGTTTTGCAGTCTCATTCGTGCCCTCCTCTAGTGGGTGTAATGAAGATCAACTGAGATGCTGCATTCATCAAGAATCAAGGCATGGTAGGGATTGGACTTATAAGTAGAAACCAAGAAGCTGAGATGATTGCCAAGAAGAAGATTGCTATGCATACATTCACAGGATCTTTGCTAGCAGAAACGTTGGGAGCTAGAGAAGCAGCAGTAATGGCAAGAGAGTTGGACTTTTCCTCTGTTATCCTGAAGGGAGATAACCAACAAGTGGTCATGGAGCTTAACAAAAGTTCAGATAGATGGGATTGGGTAGGCCTCCAGGGATGTTAAAATGATCATATTTCCCCTTTAGATTGGAAAGCTATATATGTAAGACGTAATAGGAATTATAATGCCCATTATCTAGCAAGAGATTCCCTGTCGCTAGTGGAAGGAGTGTCTGAATTGATCTCTGTATCAGTGGAATAAACTCCCTTCATATTTGTTTTTCTAATGAAAGCTGGATGTTTCCATTAAATAAATAAATCGCCCAATTGCATCTCCCACTAAATCTTCCAATACAACATAATTTTTTTTATTTTAATGATATAGTCAATTTTTAAAAAATATACATTTTAGAATATGAAAAAATTAAATAAAAAAAATTCAAAAAACATTATTCTTCTTCGAACAAAACCGTGCTACGTCCTCGGTTGCACTGTCCTTGTAAAATGCTCTTGTACAAACTAAAGGCAACCTGAGAATAACTGACAACTTTTTCCGACTTCACATTGCTATCGGATCACTGCCTTATCTCCATAACCAGCCTGTACGCTCAAAGTCATGCCACCAAAAGGGGTGCAAGCCGCAAAGCCGTCGGCAGAAGTACAAAACAAATTAAGAAAGGTTAAAAAAACTATGACACACCTAAAATTTTTAACTTATTTTATAATTTATTAATATAATTTATTTCGTTTTATTAAAATTAACAGAAATGATATATTTATCTAATCCGAATTCGTGTACCCTTTTTTATTTAATGATTAAGAAAATGTTTTTTAATAATAATGTAATTTTTTTAATTTTTAAAAATTATTTAAAACCACTAAAAAATGATTAAAAATAAATCTAAAAAGAAAATAAAATAAAATCTCCTCCATTCGGTACAAATTCGGGCGGGGATGTAACACCGCTCTAAAATTGATCTCAATTTTGAAATTGAGATATGAGTTTACTTTCTTCTTGGAAAAGCAGAATCAGTTTCTCTGATGCACCCACTGCAATTACAACAGCAGTACAGAGTCGCTTATCTTTCCAATGCCAACCATTAATGTTGCCGAGCGAAAGTAAATGTTGAAAGCAATCTAAATAAACTGCGAAATCTTAGACAACATTTGAACGCTGATAAAGCAAAAAACGCTGTACAAACCCCGAAAGTCGAAAATCGAAAATTCTGTACATAGGAGTAGATCAAAAGGATACGTGAAAGAGACAAAATTTTCCGGCCGTAATTGAAATAATATATTTTGTACAGAATAGAGGAAGGTGATCCAGAGATTCCCCTGCCGGCAACATCTCAAGAGAACTTGAATTTTCTCGGCCAACCAACTCCATTGATCCAATCAGCAGCTCAATGCCTCGTACTTCATCGGAATTTGACGGTTAAAACCAGCCTGTGAAAGCAAACTTCCAACCACAGCAAGGTCCCGGCAAAACACACCTTGGAAAACCGACGTATTCGTACAGGACTTGGAAGAAGAAGTCATGTTTTCCGATTCCGATTGGGATTCTTGGGTTTGCTGCAGGACTGGTTTTGCCGCCGCTTGTGCTGCTTGCAGTGCAGCCGCGGCGTTTTTCCTCTCTTTCTCGGCCGCTTCCTCGTCCATAATCGTAGCCATTACACTGGAATAACCCTTTTGTATCAATCTGTAGAGCAACAAAGCTGACATCCTCGCCCGGTCCTTCAAAGAATCAAGATCGCGATCATCGGCAAGCTCACACCGATCGATAAAGTTGATAGCTTTATCCGGCTTATGCTTCAAACACAGCAACAAATGCGCTCTCTCTAACTCAGACCTAGAACACCCACGTCTCAACCCAATCAAACCGTAGTAATCGACGTTTCCGGTCTCCCCAGAAGCGACCCTCTGTTTCAGTTGTTGAATCTTCGTCGAGAGCGCACAGAGCTTTCCCGGAATCTCCCTGTACCTCACGTTTTGTCGCTTCCAACCCGACCCGGGAAGCTTCCGATCCCGGAGAATCGAGTTGTACAAAAGTTTCAGATGCTCAAGGTCGTGCAGAGAGTCCGGCAAGCACCGGATCGTTTCCAAAAGAGACGCTCTTGTGTCGAGAGCTTGAATGCAAGTCGGATCCAAAGCCAATGTCTTGTTGCAATCAGCGATCGATTCGGCAATTCGACCAGCTGATCGATAGGCCGAGGCCCGGTGCATGTAGCATTCGGCCAAGAACCATTGAGGGGCGCCACGGCGGCCGTCGACGATCTTGCTGAAATGGCGGATGGCCTCGGAGTAAAGCCCGGCATCGAGGGCAGCAAGCGCGGCGGTCTTGCGACGGAGCAGGAGCTTTATGTGGCTGATGAGTTGGTTTACGCTCTCGGTATCGGTCGGATCACGCGGCGGAGTGGTGGGAGGGGTTGTGGAGATGCTGATGGTGGAGGAGACGGAGAAGCTGTCTTCGGACCGGCATGTGCTTTCGCGGCGAAATGCAGCAGCGGCGAGGCGCTTGCCGGTCTGAAGGAGAGCCATGGCGTCCTCCATCAGCCCTAAATGGCAACAAGCTTGACCCAGAACCAAGTACCTGCATCAATGGCGTAGAGAGAGAAACTGAGTTAACGTGAACCAGTTTGCACTTAGGGAAACGACCGACCGAATCGCAACGAGATTTTGAAAATTACAAAATTTCCTCTGATCAGTTTGTCTTTACTTCTACTTTAAACAGGAGTTATAGTGAATTTACATTAAATTCACGATCGCAGGCTGTGCATTTACTCAAACCAATCTAACATGGCAGCTTTACAATAAATAAACTCACAAGAAATAAACGTACAGTAATTCAAAACCAATGGATCAATCTATAGATAACAGATTAATCTTTTACCTCCATTGTCCATCTTTGTCGCAGTTTTTGCTTAGCCCCGCCATGATTTTCTTCTTCAAGTCCGAGACAGAGAAGCACTTGAAACTAGGATCCCGGTCCCGACAAGCCCAGTCGGAGGACAATTTACCAGACCCAAGAAGCTTGACTCGCTCCCTCGAGAGCTGCTGTGACGAGTTCTCGGATGAAAGAGATCCCGAGTCATCGTTAGCCATTTTCAAGCTCGGAATGTAGTCTTGGAGCATACAGGCTACGTCCTTGAACCGCCGGAGATATAGCAAAGCCCTGGCTTTGAGCTCCAGGGCTTGCTCGAGCGCCGGCGAGAGGGCCAAAGCTGCGTCCAGAAGGCTCAGTGCTGAGGAAATCTCGCTCTGTTCTTGGGTCGCTATCAGATTACGAGCATCTCTAACGTATTTGTCCACTATCTACATATTTACCAGAAAGATCAAAACCCGATCAGTGGGTTAAACTTGCATGTAGAAAGAACGATTTTGAGACGAAAAGTATTCATTTTGATTGATATAATCATGGATTACAAACAAAGTTTTCGACTTTGATGATTAATGCAGCAATTAAGAGAACCCACAAAATAAATGGAGGACCAAAGTTTTACCCTTCTGTTGGTAAGCCACCATGGCTTCTTTTCGCTAGCGGTGGGGCGTGGAGAAGCAGTCACCATTGTTCGTTCTTTTTGTTATGCTGTATCAGCAGAAGAAAGAACGAATCCCTCCCTCTCTCTCTCTCTCTCTCTCTTCCTCTCAGAAGATATTCATTTTTCTCTACTCTAACGAAGGAGGAGAGCTTTCAAGTCAGAGACAGAGAGAGAGAGAAGAAGAAGAATGTGGGATTTAAAATGAGTGTTTGGAGTGTAAATAGGGGGAAATGGTGGAGAAAAAGAAAGGCCAGAAAAGAAAATGCCAGCTTCGACAGTTCGTCAGATGAACCTCTGATCCTTCAAGTTCATAGCTGGCAGCCTGGCACCACACCACTGTATTCTCTAGATCTCTCCCTACCTATGACCTATGTCATGGCCTATAGGAGTATATTATATTATATTACCTAGACTTTCCATATATAAATATAAATAAATTTTATTTTTAGAAAATGATAATTTTTTTAGTTTACTACCCTTTTCAGAATGGAATGGATAAGAGGAATTGACTTTCATACATTAAATTTGAGTAATACTCTACACTTTAGTCTTTACTAGTTAATTCTATTAGTAATTCTTACTCGGATTCGAGCTCAAAATATTGTATATGACAAACCACTCTCAAAAGAATCAAAGAAATCATTATCTTCAATCGTGTATAATTATATTCATAAAAACTCAAGACACTCAATTCTTATATTTGACTCAGGATGTAGCCAATGAGTGTGTGATAGTTACCGAGTATAGCCGGCAAGTCATCACGGATCCATCCTCTGGTTCAACTATTAGAGAAAAAAAAAAAAGGAGTTAAAGAGGGCAAATAGATCAATTGGTAGAAACTTAAGCAAAGTGAATTTGAATGTAAAACCTATTCAGCTTATTTAGGAAACCAATTCATATATAAATATATTATATAAAGAAAAATTCATAAATTGGTATGACTATATATCATTTAATAGATATATTTTATAATAAATATAATTTTATAATCTGATGTACTATATTAAACTATATTAATTTATAATTTTATTTTTGTGTAATTTTTTTGTAATTAAAGTATTTTTTGCTTATTTATCTTGACTAATGTTTCAATTACTATTTTACCCTTCCGTTCCCTTGAATCTTGGATAAGATTATTCTACCCTCACGCCTACAATATATCCCAATGATGAGGTGGCAAGCTAGAACGAAAAGAAATTAAAATAGGGAGAATATGAGTAAGTATAAGTTTCGATTGTATAAGTTTTGTATAAGTTTTTTATAATAATGTGAATCTCATAAAAAAAAATACCTTTTATTATATATTCTTTTATAGTGAGATCCACTTTTTTATATAAAAAAAAATTATATGAAATTTGTGTATTTGAGACTGATATACATGATTGATAAGAAGTGGTTTAATGAGGGATTAGTAAAAGCATATGCATATTAAGGGGGAATTGGAGGAAGGGACTTCACTCATAAGCCACAAGAATCATGCACTTTCTCCTTTCTATTTCACCCACATTTGATTAATGAATGCACATGAATATGGATAGATTGCCAGATGGGTTTGTCTTTAAAAAGGCTCTCTAACTTCCCCTTTTTCCCTTTGCGCCCACAATATCCCCACACACCCTACCATCCCCTTTTATAAAAGGAACAGTTCCTTCCTTCTACCTCCAGCCAACAGGATACCCCAATTCTCTTGCCACGTCACCATGTGTAACCCTAGCCTGTCTCCACGGTGTCATTTTTTTTTATACTGGGTCCAACATTACAAGGACCACTCCTAGTTCCAGATCAGCAGCATTTGGTGCTGAAACCATTATAGTATGATCAGTTTAGTATTATGTGATCGTTCATTTAAGGGTTTCACATGTCAAAAGATCACCCTTTAATGTTAAGAATCTTCATAAATTAATCATCAATATATATATTTAATATTTTCCTTCTAAGACAGTCGATTGATCTCTCTTCTAGAGTTTTTGCAGCACCATCTTCAGCTTTTTTGTTAAACATTCTCTTACATAAATCATCTGCCAATCTTCTATAATTCAGTTCTGGTAGTATGTAAAACATAATCAAAATCTACAACTACATAAATCATGTTCTGATTGGTGGGTCTCAAGCGGACGTATGGGAATCAAAACAGGCGTACTCACTCGACAAGGACCATAAGTAGGGGAACTACATGGTCAGGTGGTGGGAGCTTGCGCAGCAACTGTTTGATGTGAGACCCCAATGGAACAGGGGAAGTAACCATGGCTGATGAACTACTATTGGTAGTGCTTTGTACTGTTGTCTTTGCATTATTGGTGTGAAGTGTTGTTCCTTAGTTAGTAGAGTACATAGTAGTAATTTGGCAGTTATCTACTTTGTCAGTTCTTGATGTTTTATATATTGGGGGAAACTACATCTTGCATCTTCCAATTATCAGCCTTTTATACTTTGCATCTTAAAATAATTCCAATATTTGAAGAACTTTACACCACACATAGCACCATATAACTACTAAAAGTTAACAAATTTCAGTCTCTTATGTTTTTGAGTGTTGATAGGAATGCGAAGTGTTTACCCCCCCTCTCACCACAAGTTTTAATAGCCCCATTATTGAAGAATGAAAATGGTTGATTAATTCTCTCTCTTTTGGATAAGATATAGGTCCCATTACTAACATATAGCATATGTCTCTGCTGTAATTCTTGTTCCCATAGGTTACAAGGGTTGTTTTCTTCCAGAAGCATGGCCGCGCGTAATTCCATTACAGCTAAGGAGTTCCAGGTTGTAATAACCGGGACCGCTTATTTGAAGAAGACGACCCATTTTCTTGGTAGATATCATCAATACGATAAAGCTAGCCGCAATATTGGCAATGCCATAGATGGTCCACCTGTTTTGTTTGGTGGTACAATCTATTGTGAAACTACCTCCATGCATTTTTTGTACTAATTATTTGGCGTCTTATTCAAGTGTGATGAATTCTCTAAGAAGTTCTCTATCAAACATGACCCATTACAATTTAAGACACTTTCAACCTTCTCGCATTTCGTTTTGTGCTCTGTTTTTAAATGGTGGAGCAAGATATTAGAGATGTGTGTATTGCATATTGTTGATATCGTACGACAATTATAATGAATAATACAGACTACTTGAAAGAAAAATCAAGAGAAAAATAATATAAAAATTTTACGTGATTCAGCAGTGTGCCTACATCTACGAGAGCAAGAAATGGCGATGTCGCTCACTTCGCTCTGTTACTTTTCACTTCGCTTGCTCCAACATCTGCCATCTTACCGGTGGACACGCCTCAGATTTGTGCAAGGGTTCTAGTCCTAGAATTAGTGATGCTTTACATATAAGATTTGTAAACTAACATAAGTCATGTATATTTTATTGGGTAGGTGTGTTCTGAAGTTTATGCTTGCTTTTGTGTATACAAATGGAGCAGGAGAGAATGTGAAATGAAGAAATAAGAAATATATAGCCTAGACATAGGGTTAGCTAGCTTTTATGTCATATATGTAAAAGGCACATGATGTGTCGCAGAATATATCCTTATAGATTTGAATTGACTAGTTTTACCAAAGTGCATTAAACTTTGGTTGTTGATCCTCCTGCCTGCCTGGACACTAACCCATATTTCTCGGGTATAAATTGTTTGATATTGAACCACAATTGATTAATTGGTGCCGTTTTCTTCAACATTCTATCGGATCTACCTCTCTTTGTTGTCATTCCTTGTTATTATCTGCAACTGTTTGCTAGCATGCATACTAGAGCAGACAGCATATATTGATGCAACTATTTCTGAGCCTTTTCTTTTCATTTAACAGCACATTTTGAGGTGTAAAATATAGCGAATAGAACAGCTGAAAATGAGTTTTGCTGTGCATAAATTAGGCATGTGTTAACACACCATTTATATTTTATAGTAGGATCTATTATAATTTAAAAATAAAGGGCTAGTTTAGGTAGTGGAGTATTCTATTTCTCATAATATTTTATTACTATTTATTATTTTTTACATATTTTTTATTGGGCCTATCTAAATTCAAATAATAAATAATTTTATTGAACTTCTTAGATAAATATGTCTACTTTTTACTATTATTTATTATTATTTAATCTTTTATTATTATTTTTTTTTTCACTACTACTCACAGTATATGAGATCATTTCATTACTTAAACGTAATCTCGAAGATTTTTCCAACATAGACAATGTTTTTCACTTTTACTATCTATGTTAAAACACTAACTAGGATGGGTAGAAATTTATTTCTGAATTCCATGAGCAAAGGCATTCCTGGCCTCCAAAACAATCATTTCATAGTTTGCAAAGGGCAAAGCATAGCTATGAAACTGGAAACCAACCCACTGAATCGCCAGGGTGGGTTATGCTCAAAACAAGATCCTTTTTTAATGGTGGGGGGAATCAGCATCATGTAATGGGGATCTCTCTCTTTGCCAATTATTAGCAATATTGTAAAATCACTTATTAATTAATAATTAATTGGGAATTTGTATATTAATTTTGGTCTATGGGAAACGTTCCCATTATCTAAGACATGTTTGTATCAAAGGGGGCAAGAACCCCAAAAAGATTCTCTCAGGAAAAATCTCATGGATAAGCTTCTTAATTGCGTATTATTTATAGGTAAACACACACATACACGCAGATATAAGCAATTGTGGTGTCTTTTTGACGGCTTGACAGTAGTGTCTTCTCGATCTTCATGCTTACATTCATCCTCCAATGTGATTCCATTTCCCAAAGCTGAATAAACCTCTGCAAAAAAGCTCAAGGAGAGTACTCTGAGGAGCGCATGCACGTGTCTTCACGTGGCTACGATGACCCATGTGCAAGGACGTGCATAAAGCTTTTGTAAAACATGGAGTGTTTATTAAGCTTAATATTAATGGCCAACAAGGCCAACCAAATTTTGGATGGTTTTTAGCATTCTTTTTCTTCTGAAAAGCTGCTCATGATGTTACCTAATATTACAGTGAAATTTTCAATTTTTTTGAATTTTATTGTTTGGAGCGGAGAATGGTGATAGAAATTCATATAATATGGGAATTTTTTAAGTTTTAAAGGCACCTATTTACAAGGTTTGATTAGGCACCAGCATTATTCTGATACGTTGGAAGACAACAAATAAATTTATTAAAAAAGAAATAATAGATGCTTTCTTTATATATCTTGAGAAATGTTTTAGTGATAAAAAGATAGTATAAAAGTAAAAATCATAAAATAACATAGTTTAATATACTGATACGTTAAATTGTAAAACTATTATTATACACAATAGATCTAATGTATTATATAAAATTACGTCATTTGTGAGTTTTATTTCTTAAAATTTTTCTATGGATATAAAATTTTTATGTTTTAAAACCCACCAGAGAAAATTCATAATCAAACAGTTAAAACTGTCTTCTTGTCACCCATGTGCATACCGGAGTTATGAATACAAAGATGGAAAAACTTTGAGAATTAGATAAGTATAAGTAGGGATTTGGTAGAGTAAGAAGATTGCTAACAATTTTTTTAATGAACAGAATATAAATTACCATTTCTTTTATCAAAGCCAAATAGTATAATCCAAATTGTAATTGAGGAAGCTTAGTGCTAAGGAATAATTTACCAAATGCAATGAGTTGACCATACAGATGGTTCTGTAGCTCGATGGTTCAGGTGAAGCATGATATTTAAAGTCTAAATTAATACTAATATATCAAGTGATCAACCACGTTGATTAAAAAAAAAAAAAAAATTGGGTCAAAACCAACATGTTGCAGGTCAAGTTCGTTAAGCTTATAGACGGCTGATAAAATTGTCAATTTGATGTAGAAAATTGATGGATGCCATAAATTTGTCTCGGTTAAGGCAGACTCAACTTAGATCTCAGATTCATTGACAATTCTGTATGTATACATGTTATGACTTGTAAAATTACTGTTTATCTTAAAAGTTCAAACTAATGAGTAGATTTTATTAATTTATATTATATTCTCAACATGGTAGTGGACATCTCTGAATATTTATTATAAGAAAATTATTTATTTATGATTAATTATTTTTAATAAAATGATTTTTTTTAAAATTAAAATAAGTCCATTTTTATTATAAATAATTAATTATAAATACACGTTTTTATTATAATGATTATGGTCATGTAAAAGAAAAAAAGAAAGAATGGAAAAGGGAAAAAAAGTTTTGTACGTACATTATGGCTAACATATTTTTATGCCAATATAAAGTTATCCCTTTTATTTTTAGCTTTCTTTTGTCAGTAGATGATTGATCTTTTTATAAACCTAAAAGCAAATGCATTTGATTTGGCATAGATGACAGGCCTCCATACAGCAATTATCCCCAGTTAAAGTTAAAACTGATCCAGAGGTAAAACAAACAGACACACTGCAACTGGTCTTTGTAATGATTGGGAAACAAGATGTGGAAAGTGGATATGGAGGCTTTTGAGCAAAGCTATTCCCTCCAGATCAGGATTCATGTTTTTTTCTTTTTTTTTTTTTTAAAAATAAAATAAATAAATCAGTCTTTGTTAAAGTATTCTCTTTAAACTGGTACCAAATCAGAAGGATAAGTTCTCTGCTCATCTACTCCCTGTGTTTACTTAAAGGCTCAGCAAACAAAAAGTAAAAAGAATCAAACTTAAATAAGAAGATAAGTTTTAAACAGCCAAAGATAGGGTAGTTTTCTTTCTCTTTTTCTTTTGGTAGCGAAATAAGATTTGACATTTTTATTTTCTGAGTCAAAAGGACACTTATTGCATGTTCCAACACTTCATGAAATTATTTTTAAATTTTGTAAGCAGTAATAAAATAATTGGAGTTGAAATATTTTAGTAAATTTTGGTAATTAAGAAAGAAAAACTTGAGTAAAAATATTATAAAATTAAAAAATATATATATTTGAATATTATTTAAGTTGTGTTTGAATAATGATTTAAGTAATAATTATATAAAAGAAATTAATAATTAAAAATTAAAAAAATATTTCAAACTGTTTCCACATTCTTCTCTCACCGTCTGCAATAAAATATACTTTGGTGGAGGCCGAGAGTGTCTTCCAAAACCTGGATTATGACTACACATGAAGAATAAAATGGATGGTAGCGATTGAGGAACTGAACAGAGTTGTGGATATTTGTGATCATTCTGCTGCAGAAAATTTAAATATCCTGGCCGGATGTTGGTTTTTTGTCTTGGAGTCTTCTCAATTGCCCTAAATTCTTTGTACATGGATGTCAAAATCAAAGCCATACTAATGTTCTATAATTTCATTGTCCTTGCCTCTGGAATGATAGCTTGAGGAGCTTCATCAATCATGATGATAAGTATGTATGATGCACATGCATCCCCACATATTTTGGTACTAACATCTGCAAGAAACTTGAATTTTATTATTAGAAATGGTTATGTTTTGGGAGCTGTGATGATGATGATGATAGATAGCTTTTAAAGGGGTGGAGAATTGGGAAGGTATGGATGGGCGCAATATATAAGACAGTTTCTATAGCTAATTTTGCAGCCCAACTGCGCGCAGTGGATAAGCGGTAGGCATGCAACTGGTCCCGCCAGGCCTTTGAGTAGCTGTAGCCATATTCATGCCTTTGACAAAATGGCCTGCATGGTTATCATTGCCACTTTTGGACAATAAGGCAAGCACTACTCTTGAGTATCTCTCCATACGCTTCATTTTTTTTCTTATTGGCATGGAGGATAAAGTTCCAATTAATTTTGGATGTATCATGCTCTCAGCAAAGGTTTCTCGTAAATGCGCTTCATCACCATAAAAAAAATAGTACCCGTGACAATTTATTTATAATGAAGATGACTATTTACGATAAAACAAACTTATTTTAACAAAAAATAATTATTTTGACAGGAAATAACTGAGTACAACAAAACAATTTTTTTGTAGTGCGTGTAATTTTAGGAGAAACTAATCCAATCGTTTAATAGTGTGAATCATACCGAGTTTCAAACTCAAGACATTCTGTTTGCATATCTTCATGAAGTAAATAAAATAAGATAGAAATTAAAGATCGGATGGAAGGTAGAAGGAGAGAGATAATTTGCAAATGTTCTTAAATACATAACATTTGTTTCTATTTATAGAAAAATGAGGCTAGAAAACTAATAAAAATACAATAAATCAATTTTACTAATTGATCCTGATTGATTTATACAAGCATCTGAATATGATAGAAAATATGTCATATTACCGTATATACTAAAATATTATGAATGTATTCAAGTATGGTAATATTCTACGATAATATTCTAACACATCTCTCTACATGCTACATGCCCTTGAAGATGTGTGGGATTAAGTCTTAGAAACAAAAAATTGGGATTCATGAGGAGGACCATGATAAAAAAAGATTATAAAAAAAAATTGTATGGCTATTCTTCAATTTTATTCTTGTTTCTGCCGTCGTGAGGGGGAGTGGAGGTCCGGCTTCGGCTTCTCCTATTCTTCTTCTTCTCTTTATTTTCTTTCTCCTTTTGTTTTCCCGGATGGCTACTTGGTTTTGGTTTTCGTTGTCGATGGTTTTTGGTTCGGTGTCAACGATTTTGATGGCTGGGTTTGCAGGTTTTGATGGCTTCGGGTGTCCTTAGACCACCACGCGTGGCAATGTTGCTCTATCCGTCCACCGATCTTGGCGTCGGTCGGAGTCTTTTGTGGAATAGTCAAACGTGTGCTCCTCACGCGTAGGGACAGATTGAGGGCAGTGCTTTCGTTGTGTTCTTGTTTTTGTGGATCTAGCATACCGGCGGTGATTTTGTTCGGATCCAGGACATCGGAACATCCCTTACCTTGCGGTGGCATTTCTCCTAGAGTGGCGTGTGGTGTTCACGCGCCACCACAAACAACCTTGGGGTTGATTTCTTTTTCTGTTTTTGTAATCTAGTTTTAGTTGGTTGTTGTTTTGTTGTTGTGTTTTGTTGGTGGTTCGTATATTTTGTTTGTATAAAGAAAATTTATTTGGAGAAATAGTGTCCTAGACTTTTTAGTCCGTGGAATCTAAGTTCTTTCCTCTGTGAGGATGAGATTTTAGTTACTGTCATCGGCAGTATTTGGTCTCTCTAACTTTTAGTCTGATGAGTTTTAGAAGTTGTGCGTTAATATGTACTTAATTGACTGTTTTCGATCACATTGTAGGCTTCATGCCATCTTAGTTTCTATGAAGTGAAACTATTTTCTTAAAAAAAAAATTATTCTTGTTTATAGTCCCAAAAACCAGAACAAATACCTACAATTCAAAGATCACTTCTTAACTATAGGTTCATCTTTTTTATTTATTTATTTTTTACCGAATAGTCAGGATCATATGTCCAGTAGTAACCCATACTCAAAATTTATTAATAAGCACTCACTTATAGCATAGGAATACCGTGATAACAAGCAAAGCAATTGGGAGTTAACATCAAAAAAGAAAAATAAAACACTCCCAAATACAAACCACCAAAAAACCAAACCAAAAGCAACTCTAAAGAAGCCTAAGAACTAGTGAACAAGCCTAGAGAAATCTAGAACAAAACCTCTAAACGTACCTAGAAAGAATAAAGAAACAAAAGAGAAAAAGGAACCTACAAAGCGCTAGAATCTGGAATTGCAAGACGCTGACTACTTGAAGATCTACAAATCTGAAACACCAAATTGTCACAGCAACAAACTAAATGCGGATGTAAGCTAATTCCAATATGTCTAGTCTAGCAAGGCCTTTAATAGCACGAGAAATACTCTGAGTATCCGAGTAAAACATATCCACACCCTACGCGCCCTCATTTGCTAAGGAATCCGCCAATGAGTTTGCTTCTCTGAAGCAATGATTACACTCAATGTCCATCACCTCTAAAAGTTCAACAATATGGTCCCAAAAATCCCACAAATACCAAAGGGAGCAATTTTTGAATTTTACCCAAGAAACAACCACTTGAGAGTCACAATCAATATCAACATCCCTCCAACTGACATTTTTGCAAAGATGAAGTCCTTAAAGTAGGCACAGAGCTCAACCTCAGTGTTAGTACATGGCCGAAAACATTTAGAGAAGGCAAAAATAATTTTTCCATCCCTATCACGGAGCACTCCTCTTCCACCTCCACTCCTCGGATTGCCAAGATTACACCCATCCACATTCAATTTGACACGACCATGAACCAATTTGGACCACCAAACCACTTTTTCACTTTTGTGCTTAGGATACACCATCAGTACTTCAAGGCGAGCTAGAAGATGAGAGTCCCCGATACTCAGCTTGGCAACTTTGGAGATATTGTCCATCACCACATGCATCCAGTATTTAATCGAACGCCAAACTTCATTCACAGTTACTCTCCTATCTTCCATCCAGGCCATATATCTACGTTGCCACAGTCTCCACACAACAATGCATGGTAGTAAACCGATGAGGATCCCGACTTGGGACTGACGTGTGGCACATTGAAACCAAGCAGATATACTTTCTCTCCAACTTTGAATTGCCACAAACAAAACCGCCATCTCTACGGACACTTTCCTCCAAAAAGGGACTAGCAAAATCACCACTACCTAGGACATGGTTAAGATTAGGGATGTCAAAACATATTAACGGGTCGTGTTCGTGTCGTGTTAAGGCATGTACATAATACTTAAAAGGTCAATACGAATACGACCCGTTAAGGATTTTGTGTCAAAAACTTCAACTCTAACACGACCCGTTAAGATAAGAGGTTGACATGACACGACCTGTTAAGACCTTTGACACTATATGACACGACACGATACAACACAATCTAACCCGTTTCAACCCGTAAACCCGTTAGTGACTCGTTTGAGTTTAACCTAATTGATTTTATACAAATATTAAAACTTAAATAATAGTTATAAAACATAAAAAATTAATTACAAATTATAATATTAAAATTACAATTCAATATATAGTACATTATAAAATATGATAAACACACAAATATAATCCACACATTATAAAATATTAAAATTATAATCCAAACATATTAAATAAATGGGTTAACTCGTTAATGATTTTTTAATAAGTACTTAAATAGAATAATTAAGTGTCTAAGAGTATAAAACTAATTTTAAATTATGAGTTTTTGAAGTTTAGCTCAAGGGTATAAAAGTAAATTCAAATTTCTTAACGTGTCTTAACTGGTCTTAACGGGTCATATCGGGTTTGACCCGTTATCAAATCGTGTCTTAACGGGTTGATACGATTTGACCTGAAACCTGTTAAGGCTAAATACTAACCCGCTTTTATCGTGTCGTATTCGTTTCGTGTTAACGTGTCGTGTCATATATTGCCATCCTTAGTTAAGATCTTCACATTGGTGACTCTCGCAACACTTACAACATGAGACAACCGGAATACCAAGTTTGCGAATTTGGTCATCTACACTTAAGCAATTAAAGTAAGATTTTCACATGCAAACATATATTTTACGTGGCAACCATTTAATCCAAAACTAAGTCGCACCATCGATTTTTGGGAATTTGACATGAATCAACTCCTAAGTTGACTTTGTAAAAAATTTCCCATGTTTATCAAGGGTCTAAATCAACATATCCTCCTTATTATTCTCCCCACAAACCAAAGACATAACCTCACTGGCCAGCTGAGATCCAACAAGCTCCTGGAGTTTATCCACGTCCCAACTATTCCGAACCACTAAATCTTTGATCTGGATATGAGGCTTCGAGATGTGATTTACCCTTGTATACAAAGGGTCGATCTCCATAAACTTGTCATACCAGAGAGAAACATTTTCCTTCCCTCACTTTCCACTTTGAATTCTCTAAAAAATCATCAGGATGCCTTTCAGAACATTATTCCAAAACTAAGAGCCATGTTGCCCCTCTTGAATTAAAGAAATATGATTATTCATCACATATTTAGCATGGCAAAGTTTAGCCCAGCGAGAATCCTGCGTCAAAAGTTGCCAACGAAACCTAAGGAACATAAGCTATTGAACCTCGTCGAGGTCCCTAACTCCCACAACCCCCTCTTCAACCAGCACACACATTTTCTTTCAAGCCTTCTATTTCCTTTTCTTTTTCCCATCCTCTTAGCAAACATGCTGTTCAATTTTCTCTTCACAGTCTTCGGCATAAAGACCACCGAAAACAAGTGGATAGGCATGCTAGTGAGGATGCGTCGCAAGAGAATCAAGCAACCATCTTGCGATAGCAACCAGCTCCAAGGTAGGTGAAAGGAAACTAACCCTGCGTAAATCCAGTATCAGCCATAATTTCTCTTGTATGACTTAGCAGAAACCACTTAGACCAGAAAATAGTAGGCTTACTGTAATTTATCTTTTGTCCCGACCAAATCTCAAACGTGCGGAAAATCTCCCTCAAGGATCTGACCGTGCATATAGAAGCAGCAGTGAAAACCACAATATCATCCGCATACAGGAGGCAAAACGTCATAGGGGCACTAGAAGGCAGAGAAAACAGTTTAATTCTCCCCTCCCTCACCTTCTTGGTAATAAGCCGAGATAAAATTTCCTGAACCAAAATAAAGAGCTAGGGAGACAAAGGGTCGCTTTGACGAAGACCCCTATTTGATTTAAAGAAATATTTATACGTACCATTCATCATGACAGAAAACCATGTAGTGGAGACACAATTCCAAACAAGTTTGCAAAAGAATTTAGGGATCCCAAAAAAGCAAAGGATAAGCATCAGAAACCTCCAATCTACTCTATCATTCACTTTGCTCATATCAATTTTCATGAGCAAATTACCTCCCCTTGCCTTCTTATGCAGCATTTTAATAATTTCTTGAGTTAATGAAATATTATGAAAATTACTGCGCCCTTTTACAAAGGCACCCTGCTTTGGAGAAATAATCTTGCCAAGGATCGGAGATAAACAATTAACCAACAATTTAGCAAACGCTTTGTAAATCACATTACAAAGACTTATCGATTGAAACTTATTGAAACTCGTGGGATTTGGCACCTTCGAAATCAGCACAATACATGAAAAAGAGTATAACCGAGACAGACTGACACCTAGGAAAAACTCTTCCACCACAGCCATGATATCATGCATAATGAACTCCCAAAAAGCAATGTTAAAAGTAGACCCTAACCCATTAGGACTAGGGCTAGAATCTGAAGAAATAGAAGCAAACACCTCGATAACCTCAATTTCTGAAGGCTCTTCAAGAAAAGCATCTCGATCTCTATCCAAAAAGCACAACTGGATGAGAGAGGTCCAATTCGTAAGCTCGCGATTCCCAGACTGACCAAGAAACTCCTCAAAATGCCTCACTACCTCTTCATGCACTTGTTTCGGGGATGAAAGGTTTACATCTTCCGAGATCTGCATGGACTTGACACATGAATTCCTACATCTCTGGCAATAACAACATGAAAAAATTTATAATTTCGATCCCCCTCTTTTAGTCATTTTTTCTTAGCCTGCTGAGTAAGACGCGCATGCTCCTTTTGCACCATCCAGGTATCCAACTCAATCTTGGAATTCAAAATTTGGTTTCTAACTGGTTAGAAAAGCCATTTTGAAGGCTCTCCTCAAGAACTTCAATCCTCTCTTCTAATTCTCGAATACAGATGGCCACCCTGCCAAAAGTATTTTTATTCTAAGCACGGAGGATGACTTTCATCTTTTTAAGCTTACCTATGACTACCCCAATTTACGTTCGGGATTTAACATAAACTGAAATATTAGGGTAAGTAATACTAGTCTATTCACCCCCGTACGTATAAAAAATTAATGCATGCACCTAGACTTACTAGTACATGTAATGCAAATCGCAGCGGAGATGATCTAGATTTTTTTATTTATTTAATCACAGAAGTCTAATGATCACATGACAACATATAACCACAATATCCACATTATCCTATTCATTATACCATTACTCATCATAACCCAGTAATTTTTCTTAAATACAATATTTACAAGACTTCTAAATTATCTTCTTAAGGCCACCTTGGCTCCTTCTTCATTTCTTGAAATTTCATCATGTTCCAACACCGATCTCTACTACTATTAACTAGTCAAAACTTCTAGGAAAAGTACTTGAAGAGCCCCTCAAGGTTCCTCTGGGTCTCTTTAACGGCTAGGGTCTTACCCATATCCATTATCAAATCCTGTAGTGCAATTTAAATTTCTAAAAGAAAATAAATATACAAGAATGAGATTTTTTTAGAAATCTCAGTAAGTACACACTTAACTTAATAAAACCATAGACATAACAATACATCAACATACAAGACAAATCTCAGTAAGTACACACTTAACTTAATAAAAACATACAATAATAATACATCAACATACAATACAATCAGTAAGAACATGCAACTCATGAGATGTTTCGTGCGACTTATGCATGACTTATGTTCTTAAACTTATACCTTATATGTACTTATTACTTTCATCCTTAAAATTTTATTTTCTCTGTGTTTTCTTTCTTATACTTATGAGTCTTACTTATTTCTTAATCTCGACAGGTGTTACATATCACTGTCCCCATCAGATTCTTCACTATTATCATCTGTGGTTGGGCCTTATCCACTATTGTTATCCGTAGTTAGGCCATATCCATTATTTTTACTCGTGGTTGGGCCATATCCACTATTATTACTGATGGTTGGGCCATATCCACTATTATTACTCGTATTTGGATCATATCCATTTCTGAACCTCGATAGGCGTTATGTATCATTGTCCCTGCTAGATTCTTATTTTCGTCAGTCATCTGGGTGTTACGTATCGTCGTCCCCGTCATGACATGACCAACTTTTTAATGTTTTCACTTATGAAGTTTTCTTATCTTATTTCTTAAATGCTCGTCATAACCTATGACAATATTTACATGACAACCTGTAACATAAACGTTTCTTAAAATGGACGTCACGACTTATAACGATACCTATATGTGACGAAGTGCAATATATTCATAAACTTATAGTTATGACATGCATGTTTCATGTCTTCATAATTCATGTGACATTTAAAACATATCACAAGAACATATATAACATGTACGTGCACTTACATCACACAAATTCGTAACATCAAAACTTAACGAATAATGCTTAAATAATTAAATAAAATATTAACATATTATCAAAACTCAAGCTGGCCGAAACTCATGGGATCTAAATCTCATTTATTTATTTATTTCAATTCAAGTCAAAAATTCACATATTTAGCATATCAAAATTTTTCTTAATCAACTTATGCATATTAAGTTGTTTTTCTTAGTATTTCTTCTATAATTCTTAGCAAAATGATTCTTGAAATTTTTTTTAAGTAATTTAGTGTTTCTAAACTCATTATAACCACTAAAATATTATGCAAATACTTAAAAACCAATAAATAAAATTTATAACTAAAATTCCACCAAAAACCCTATTAAGGCCGAATTACCCTAGGGAGTTTTTCTCAATTTTTTTTCAAATCAAGACCTCATATTTTTTCATAATCATCTTAATATATTATCATAGAATATATTTATGAGGTCCTATAACTTTCCTAACATTTTCCCATAACAAAAATCACTCCAAAAGTTAATAGGTTTCAATTTAACACATAAACAATGTTTAAGCTCAAACAAGTATAAAATATAATCCAGTCATCAAGCCACTTATTCTATGCCAAGATTAGGTTAAGTAGTGTACTTAAATTTTCTCAAAGCTAGGTTGGATGATAGGATTGAGTTTTAGGCAATTTTCTCTCCAATGCCTCTAGTTTGCCTTCTTTTTCGTGTTCTAGTAGTGTGAGTGTGTTTTGGTGAATTTTCCTCTTTCCTCTTCTTGTGTGACCATGGAAAAGGACTAAAGAGAGGCTTGGGACTATGTTCACACATATATATAGGTGAGTGGTGCTATACATAAGGGCTTAAGGGTGAGAAATACCCAAGGCCTTCGGTTTTCTTCCTTGGCCGACCATGTGGGGTGTTCTCCTCACTTAGGCCTAATCATATCTCTCATTTAGGTTTTGTTCTATTCTAATCTTCATCCAAAGGTATTGCTTACTCCACCTATAAACTCTCTTTTGATCAATGGCTCATATAATTACAACACATGGAGATAAATGGAAACAAAAATCTAAGAAATCTTGGGTGAGGTTCAACCGGCCACTTGGCCATTTCTTGTGCCCCACGGCTTCTAGGGTGTTTTCCCACTCTTGCTACATGTTTCAGCCCTCATTGGTACACTTGAGATGGTTGGAAAGATATTTCCAAAACTTGGTCAGCCATTGGTTAGGAGTAAAGGGATGGTTTGGTTGGTTTAGCTAGTTTCTCACCAATCAAATTTACTCCAAATTCCTTCATGGTTATAAACTAATTATCCTTGTAGAAACTCTTCCACCACATGACACCTACCTCCCTAGACATGTCTAGAAGATATAAATGAAAAAAACCAATAAAATTTAAGCTTCTAAGGTAAGTCGGTGGTGCATTTTATTTTTGAATTTCAGTTTACGTTCAGTTCAGGTTAGTCCACTTCCAGCTCTCATAATCCATTGGTACACCTCAATTCTCCAGAAATACAAGACATGAAAGTTTTAAATCATCTTCTTAGGATTCTATAAGATTTTGAATCACCTAATTAAAAGGTCAGATGAGTGAGATATAACAGTTTTACCGAAACATGTTGGACTAACCTGATAACTCAATTCCGAGCTTCATGTGTGCTTTTCCACTCCACTTCTAATATTCTCAATTTTCCTCTTAATCTTCTTAATATAATTATCCTTCAAATTCAAAATAAAATGTTCTAATTTACACCTTACTCAATCTCCACAATTTTGATCAAAATTCACTATATTTCATCTAATACCTTAAGTATCTTTAATTTAAACTCCAAGTCTAAATGTCATAAGTTTCCAAAAATTCCTTAAAATAACAAATCAATTTCTAAATGAATATAACCTAGGAAAATCTTCAAAAAGAAAGGGTTATTACATTACCAACTAGTATTATCGACTTATTGTCTCCCAGTGTCTCAACACCAAGCCTCACGAGCCGCCCTAAGAAAATCATCATACATACCACATATTCTGAAAACGAAAGGGAGTCGGACCATATCGATGGAAGGAGGGAATCAATTGAAGAAATAGGGGCGAGTGATCTGAGGTTCTGCGATTGAGAAGCCTGGCCTCTACACCCCACACTTAACTATAAAAACATTATTAACCAAAATGTGATCAAGCTTAGCCTAGCTACAAACTAGACCCTATTGCCCATTACGCCAAGAGAGTTGTTTACCAGTGAGGTTCCACTCTATCAGCCCGCAACTGTCAATGCAGTTATTAAAGTCACCCATAGTTATACGAGATCTCAGATTACCGCCCACTCTTTCCGAGTCAACACGGATGTGTTAAAATCTCCCATTACAACCTATGGGATACCCGTACATGTAATACTACTTAAATGATCCCACAATGCTCAAACAACAAACATTTAGCATAAAGAAAAGAAGCCATGATAGTCTCCCCATTGAGAGAGAACAAATTCGAAAAGGATTGGTCAGTCAAAGGTACCAAATCCATGGCTATATCCTCTATACAAAAAAGCCAAATTTTATCTCCCACTTCCATATTGGAGGCGAACTTGTGAAACCCAATACGAAGCTTCCACTTTTGGATTTTTCCAACCACCTGAAAAGGTTCTGAAATTATCAAAATTGAAATGTTAAGCTTATGAATCAAACTATGTAACCATATTTTGGAAGTGCCCAACCCATGGACATTCCAAACAAAAATATTATCAATCATTAAAAAAGTTTGGGGGGAAGGACCTTAGCCCTCTTTGATCTCCTTGGCTCGATAGTTCTTTCTTCTTTTGATACTCCCTCCCCTGTCAACGAGTCACTAAGGTCTGAAGTATAATCTTTAGTAACATCAATCATCGATTATGTTTCTTCTTCCAATAATGCTTCAAATCTATTCTGATAATGGATCCCTTTTACCCTGCCCAATGTCTCTTCTTCACATGTAATGTCTTTTACGATCACCTCATTTTCAACACTATTACGATTCTGGCTGGATTCTCTTATAGCACATGGTATGAGACTTTCAACGGCTTGACTATTAACAACTGGAATTTTTGGGATCACAGGAAAAGTTTTATATTTTGTTCAATTCTGACCGAAACGACCAAAATTTTCCATTCCGAAATAGTAATCAGAATGGTAAAGTCCTACATTTTGCACCGGTTAGGATTTTGGATTCCGGAGCATGCCAGTTTATTTCGGCTGGAATTATATGTTCCAACGAAAATATTAATTCCGATTCAAAATTATAAGGAGTAGCAATTTTGTAATACTTTATTTTTTTTTGTAATTATACCAAGTCACACCTTTACCTTTTAGCCTTTACTTTTAGACTTTGTGTACTTTACTCTTTCGATCTAACTCTTTCGTTTTCCTCTTTGTTTCTAAAACATTACGCATGCAACTCATTACTTATCTCCCCCATTTAAATAAAATCGTAGCTCTATTGACTAGCCACAGTAGCATAGCTCCTTCAAAACAACACCACTTCCATAGCCAGTTGATCTCTGGTGACCTAGTCTCCTCTCTATAGCCAACGGTGCAGCTCTGATGTAATACCCCGCTCCCAAATAAAGCATTTTTAAAATATTTTAGGGAGCTAGCATGCTACTAAAACTTTTCTTTACAAAACGTACTAGATATGAAAGTTTTATAATAAATGAAACAGTTTTTATAAAAAATTAAAGAGAGTCAGATGAAGCATTTAATTAAAAGTATTGAAATATCATGTGTTTACAAAAAAATTTTATTCACTGAAAACCATAAAATAAAACTAAAACACTATGTAGGCGTCTGTATCGCTTCCCTGAGTCAAATCCTGTCAGTTATGTATCCCCATTACTTGTGATGGTTTTTAAAAAAAACATGGAAACATAGAAATAAAAATAAAATGAGTCGAATACTCAATAAGCAACACATTATATGGTAAAAATAATAATCATCAGTTTCATGCATATTCATAGATACATACATAATAATATGAACATGCACTTTTCATAAATGCTGAACATGAACTTTTCATAAATTTTTATAAACATGAATTTGTCATAAATTTTGAAAATATGAGCTTTCATAAATCATGAGATTTTCGTAAAAACATGAACTTGCTTATCATATCATATCATATCATAATTTGTTACCCACTGTTGAATCTCGTGAGTTAGGGTTAGTGAATCTAAAAAATTTTGATTTCGCCTGTGACCGCAAGTTGTGAAATTCATATATAAGGAAAACATACTGGGTGCACTACCAGCATATACGAGATGGTAATGCAATATGCCCATACATAAGTACCGACTTCATATCACACATAGACCATTTACATATCTTATCATACTTGCATTCTTATCATAAAATAAATTTCAAAAGAAATTGCATACTTTTATAACATGTCGTGATGTATGATTTCTCACATGAATCCATGATCTTTCATAAATAATTTTATGCACTCTCACATAAAATCATGACTTTTCATAAATAACTTTAATGCATAAAATCATGATGTTTCATATTTATCTTAATGTATAACTCTCTTATAAAAATCATGATATTTCATAAATGTTTTTAATGCATAAACCATCTCATAAATCATGTATGAATTTTTATAATTTTTTATATCATGATTGAGTACATAAAAAAAGGTTTCCAAATAATGGTCATACATACATAATATTTTTATAAAACATGTTTACCATACATACGTGATAAGTATGATCATGCTATTTACCTCTTGGCACTATATCCTGATTTCATGTTGTAACTCATAACCTATACGAGACACTGATTGTCACTAATTTTCTAGAAAATGAGTCGTAATACTTGAATCATAAATATGGATAATTAATAAATATTAAATTACGATTAGTACATAATAATAATTGAACCTTATAACATATTCTGTTTGAAAAAATAGAACTTAATAAGTTTATTTAAATCTAGTAAAAACAACACTCGGACTATTAACTAACATAATATGCTCAAAATAGCATAATAGTATACTTTCAAAACTTATTCTATAAAGACGTGTATGTGGGTGTAATTGTTCAAGTAAGACCTTGGGCTAGTGTAGAGTCAGAAAACAGGTTACTAAAATAATAGGGCTAAACTTAGTCATAAAGCACAAACCCATTTAAAGTAACTAAGCAAGTTTCTTTAAACACCAAGCCCAGTACTTTAAGGGAAGTCTGAAATAGCAATTAGCTGTAACATGCCGAATAAAACGATAAAGTGAAGCTTACAAACACAGCAGCTGTGCAATGGAAGAGGGACTCACCGAGAGGAAGGAAAAGATGCAACGACGGCTCAGGACTGGGAGTCCCAGTGGCGTAGGAGTGATCGGCGACTCACTGGATTCCTTGGGAAGTTGGTTCGACGCAAGAGAGAGAGAGAGAGAAGCAGCCGAGAGTAGTAAATCGAGGGAGGAAGAGAGATTCCAACGGGAACACACCGGAAAACACACGGGATTGTGGGTGGTGGCTGGACGGAGTTTTCTGGGTGGTTTCCACCGAAGTTATGGTCGGTGGTGGTTGGCAATCGGTGAGCACTTGCTGCTCTGTTTTTGGCAGTGAAAACAGGGGCGTTGCTTTGTTGTTTCGGTGGTGGTTCTTTGCTGCGGGATTCACGGTGGCTGTATTCCTCTCGGTCCACGGCAGCGGTAGCGTGCTACTGTCGTCGGCAAGTGTTGAATGCAGGGCTAAAGGTGGGGCTTGGGAACGAGAGGGCTGGGCTATATTTTTGTGGCTGCCGAATGGTGCTATGCCAGTGCTCTGGAAACGTAGGAGGCCGGACGTCGGGGTTACTTCATGCAGGAGAGAAAGGCAGATATATATAGACAAATAGAACCCTAGGGATGAAGAGATAGGGGCGTGCATGGATTGGTGAAAAGAGACGTGATGCATGGGAGAGTTTGACGTGAGTTATTAGGAGATTAAGCTACGGATGCTGGTTTTGAGTTTGAATGTTTGAGATGAGATTTGTATTTGATTTTAAATAGAAAAACCAGAGGAAGAAGGCTTCGGCTTGAAGTTTGAATTTAAGATGGAGGTTGTTCAGGAGAAAATTGAAACGAAGAGGATGGGAATTTTTTTGCAGTGTTTGAGGTTGGTTTTGGCCGAGATATTCTGAGTTGGGAGTTGGACTTCCATTAGGAGGTAACAGAGAAAAAAAATTATGAGGATGAAGGCGTTGGGTGTGAATTGTTTTCGGGACTCATATCAGAATTCAAAACCAAGAAAATCACGGTTTCTTTAAACAAAAGAATCTCAACTACGAACCAGTTGAGGAAACACGGCTATGAGAGAAATTCAGAACAACAAAAAAACTCATTAGCTTAAAACTTATCTTAAACATATCTAGCTAAAATAGTAAGAGTTAAATAATAACAACAATAATAATAATATTAATAATAAACTAATTAAAAAAATCGGGGTCAGGATGTTACATCCGAAGAACGACGTCAAATCGTAGATCTCATTTTTAACATCACTGTGTATATCAAATAATCGGATTCTTCATTTCCTATTTTGAATTTATAATTTACACTAAATACTTATTAGTCTTCATTATATTTTTAGCTGTATCCAATGTTTATGAGAATGATAAAAATCTTATAAGATTACTTATTAGTCTTTATTGTTTTTTATGAAATTAATTAAAATTTGAAATTGACCAACGGAGAATTGCTCAGCAATTTTATCCAGCTTTGATAGAACGACATCTACTAGATCTACAACATTTTTACTTTGTATGTTGAGAATATCTCCCTACCATGGGTAATTAACATATGGAAATATGTTATTGGTGCTTGCATTTGGTAAACTTGCTATTATTGGTGCTTGACTTGATCTATTTTTTGTAATTATGTAAGAGTATATAAAATAAAAATATCTAGTTGTCAATCAAATATTGCTACATCTACGACACTCGGCTCCTATTAGATAAAAAAAGATCCAGTATGAGCCTATGTATGTATAGTGCCAAGGGCAAGAAGTAGTACTCAATATATAAATTGTAATAAGACAATTAGAGGTGGCATAGTCAGAAGGTTGAAAAATCATCTAGGTATGATTCCAGGCAATTTAGAAGCATGCGAAAAGATCCATACTGATAAAAAATGGCAAATGAAGGAGTTGGTCAATGCAATGAAAAAAAATAAAAAGAAGAAAAGAAAAATAAATTCACAAATTAGAAGCCCTATAGATTTATGATATAATGATGTTGATCTTGATCTTGATGATGATGAATGACACATTCATAATTTGAAAGGGAAAGGAATGGAGAAAGTAGGCAGAAAGTCAACAGGGGGATTAAATAAATTTTTCACTCAAAGAATAACTCCTGAGTTTCAACCTTTTATTAAGAGTACTATGTATTCAAAGGAGATGATTGGTAAAGCAAAGATGGCTATAGTAAATTGGTGGTATGATGTTAATTTATCTTTCAATGCATCTCAATTCAAGTTTTATCAACCAACTATAGATGTCATAGCTGCCATCAGATCAGGATTCAATGGTCATTCTATGTATGAGTTGAGAGGAAATTTGTTGATAAAGTCTATGACTAAGGTTCATAAATATTTCTCATTTCTTAAAACATCTTGGGGGCGAGTGGTTGTTCACTAATGGCAGCTGGTTGGACAAACTAGAGGCAATAATCAATAATTAACTTTTTAGTTTATTATCCAAAAGGTACAATATTTTTTAAGTCTATTGATATGTCGGGTTTTAGAAAAGATCCTAAAATATTATTTAACATTTTTGATGAAGTTGTTCAAGAAGTTGGGGTTGAGAATGTTGTACAATTCAGAACGGACAATGATGCAAATTATAAGGGAGCAGGAAAAAAGTTACAGCAAAAACATGGTTATTTCTTTTGGTTCCCTTGTGTTGCTCATTGTATAGATATGATGTTAGAGAGTTTTTGTAATCTTAGGAATTTTCCTATTATTGATGAAACTATAAAAAATGCAAGGAAGATAATAAAATTCATTTACAACCATACTTGGATTTTGACCTTGGTGAGAAAAGACTTCACCGATGATCATGATTTATGTCACCTTGCAGTCACAAAATTTGCTACAAATTTTATAGGTATCCAATACTTACTTTTATTTAATAAAGAGCTTAACTAGATGTTTACCTGTGATAAGTGAATTATATTAAGTTATTCTAAAAGCAACGTAAAGAAGAAAATAGTTAGAATTATTTTAGAATATAGAAAGTTTTGGACTCAATGTCAGTTTAATGTAAAAGTTAGTAAACATTTGGTTTGAGTATTACGACTTGTTGATGGAGAAGAGAAGCTAGCAACGAGATATTTGTATGATGCAATAGAGAGAGTCAAAGAGAATATCAAAGTAAAATTGAATAACAAAGTTACTGCATTTATGTCATTCATCATGATCATTGATGCTAGTTGGGATTTGCAATTTCATAGTCTATTACATGCGACAATTTGTTTTCTTAATCCTCAAATTTACTTCAACCATTGCTCTAAAAGTAAAAATAATATGTTAACAGAGTTTTTGAGATGCGTTATAAAGTTAGAACTTGATACTGATAGCAAGATGAAATCATGGAACAAGTGGAATTGTATAAAAAGGCAAATGGTGATTTTGGACAACCTTTAACAATCCGCCAACATACAAAAAATTGTTTAGGTAACCTCGATACTTTTTGTTAATTATTGTGAATCTATCTTTTTTATTATTATTTATTTTTAAGTAATAATTTATGATTTATGTTTTGCTATAGTTGCATGGTGGACAAATTATAAAATTGAGGTTCCAACCCTTCAAAGGTTTGCAGTTCGCATATTAAGTCAATGTTGTAATGCAACTGGTTGTGAAAGAAATTGGAGTACATTTGAGTTTATTCATTCAAAGAAGAGGAATAAATTGAAGCATAAACATTTGAATGATTTAGTATTTGTTCGTTATAACTTGAAGCTGTGTGAGAGGTAAATTTTTTCTAAAGTAATAATTTTTTACTGTTGAAAAATATGCAACACTTTCACTTATTTGTGACTTTTATTTTGAAAAAAAAAGGTAAGAGTTGCTTTTGATCCAATCAACTTTAAGAATATTGACTTTATGGAAGAATGGGTTAGAGAAGAACTAGAGTTTATTGAAAGAGAAAATTTGGATTAGGGAAGTATTGAGGAACCATTAGCCTCACTAAATTTATAAGATTGTGATAATGTTGGTCTTAATCTTGATGATGATGGTGATGATATTGAAGAGAATGTTTTGAATAACGTTTCACTTATTGATCCTTATCGTTTTATTAAAGACAAGGAATATTGATTATAAGTTTTAATTGTTGGATTGAGAACTTATGCTATTGTATTAGATTTTATAAATATGTGTATTTAAGACTTGTATTGACTATTGAGAAATATTATTAAGTTTATCAGGCATGTATGCTTTTAAGATTTTTATATATGTTTATTTTAGAATACAGTTATTATATATATAATTTACTCATATGATGTCTATCCCGGAACAGCACACCAGGACGAATCGAAACAGAAATATTCCATTCCAGTATCTCAATTGGAATAGTTATTGGAATGAAATTCAAAAGTTTGATTATTGGAATAACTGGAGGTAATGAATCCCCCCTCCCCACTTCCGCTAGGTATCTCCACATTCATGCTTTCAATTTGGCCAAGTTGACTATCATTCACAATTTCCTTACCTTTCTCTACTACTTTGTCTCCCCGCCTTACTAGACTCAACCTTATCCTGAGACTCGAGAACCTTGCATCCTTCTGCATTTGTTATTTCAAAAGCTTGATTCTTTTGTCCCACTTCCTTCCAAACTTTGGTATCATCTTTGTTTCAACCCACTTTACCATGCTTATTCACATCATTACTGTGATTAGCCCACTGTCCGATTCTACAAACGACCTTGGAATGACCTTGTCAAAAACATTTGTTATAGTAAAAACATGGCTTCTCATATATAACTAGCTGCCATATCTAGTTCAAGTTTCCGACCATCATAGGATAACCTGCAATCGGATTAGCCCCGAGGTCCACTTTGATGCACAACCTCGCTCTCGTGGCATGTGTTTTATAAAGAGTCGCATTATCAATGTCCAAGAATTTACCAAACCTTGTAGCAAAACTTTGGAGGCAATCCAACTGATATAGGTGCAAGGGAAGACCTGGAAAAAAAAAAATCCATTGGGGAGCACTGGAGTGTTCTTTTTTAACATCAAACCTCACCAATCAATTAAAAAGTCTAAATGAAAATTGTGCCACCACCCGACCTTCACGTGCCCGTGCATGGAGGTAGTCTTTCTCATTCGCTAAGTGCAAGAGGACATGAAAATCATCCATAAAGCTAATCATCGGCACCTTACTAAACCCCATGATTTAATAATATGTTTCTGCAATACATCAATGGATGGTCTAGCGTTCAAGAAGTTTAGGACCAAAGCAAATTTTAAATCTTCGGCCGCCCTCTCCATCTCAGCGTCCGTAAACACAAATTCTAATTCACCATTGATTAGCTCAGAATGATTGACTTGAAGTTTGAATTTTGGAGGAGGAATAGGCCGTTGTAACACCTTCACAAATAATCTTTGATCATTCGCCTCATTGTCTCTATTTCCACTTGAACACTCCAACCCCACTAGAGGAGGGCCTTATCGGATTATTTTACTCCAACCCACTGGTGTTAGAGGCCATCAGAGGCAAAGGACCTGCGCCGCACAATAGATAACCCTAACAGAGCATGCACACGGCTACGTAAGGAAAGTTTTTAATTATAGGTTCATCATGCACATGGGTTTCTAAAATATTGAGATGTAAATGGGCTCCCTTTTTGATCTGTTTTCAGTCACATGGCCTAGAATTTTCACAATTCGTGGGACATTGCTATGTGGGCCCCAATTGGGCTTCATGGCTTCTCTATTACCAAATAGTTTATAAACCAACATTCTTTCTAAATCTGATTCTTATATACTATCAGTAGAGTAATACTAGGGACAAATCCCAAACACATAAATTTTGTGCAAGTATTTTTTTTTGTTGAACTTGTATATATCTTTGTTCATTACTAATAATCAATGAAATCCTTAAATCATTTGAACTAGTGCACATGAAGATTTGATAGTCAATTTCATAAACCATATGATCCAGTACTACTTTTTTTATGCAATCATGGATGGGATCCCCCCCCTTCCTTGGCCCGCCTTCTTTAAAAAAAAAACACAAGACTAGGCAACTTGTTTATGGGAGACCCAATAACTGTGAGGCAAGATAAGAAGAATGAGGCCAAGGCTAGTGCAGGAAGAGGGTCAATGTGGAATGATTGAGCCAAAATATTATTCTCATTTTGCACTTAAATTTGATGTCGATCACATTTTTCTCACTAGTAATTGAGTGAATTAGGCTTTGATAAATCAACCCTAACTCAATTGACAAAAGCCTAATTTATGATCTCCATTCTTTGATTTATTATATGAAATTGAGAAGGTACATTTAATTTACTTTCAGGTTGGGTCATGCACCAAATTGCATTAAGCCAAGTTCACGGATAGCATATGAAATGATTTTTTTCTCCAACCATCCAAACAACAGTTTCACATGAAATATCATTTCAGCATTTGGCACCCCACCAACTCACGGCTTCAAACCAAAAATCGTGAAACGTCTGCACCGAATCCTGCTATGGTACTTCACAGCATATCATCTTCAATGAGTCTTTATGTTGAGAGCAAATTGAACATTGTTGGCCCATGACCCATCCCAATGCATTTAACTCTCCAAGCATTGCAGCCTTAATGGAAACACATCCTCAGCCCAACATAGCAAACCAACTGAAAGCTTCCCTATAGCAAAATTAAGCCAGCCCCTGCATGAAAGAAATTCATGGCATGCCCAAATTCACCCACGCGGAAGGCCCAGCCTAATTACACCGCCTCAAATCCATTCAAAAGTAAGTCCAGCACTTGCACTCCAAAAACGTAGCACTTCGGGTGTGTTTCCAAAACACAACATTTCGATTGCACCAACCTACTTTTCAACAGCTCAAGTTACCTATTTTGGACACACCACTTTTGCTGGCAGTGAAAGAAAACGTGAAGGTTACCTGAAAATAGTAGTAGTGAACTTGGGATTGCAACAAGGAGAACAAAAAGGCAGGGGAAGAAGGAGAAATGTGGGTTTTTCTTTAGGTTTTGTAGACCAATTTCTTGGCTGAGCTCTGGAGATTGCCCTTGTTTTTGTGGTTTTCGTTTGGAAGAGTTTGTAGACTGATCACTCAGCCAAACTCCCCAAGAGTTGCCTAGATTTTTGCTTCAGTTTTCAGATTAGTTTCATAGAATCCATAGACCTTTGAGGCTGGATTTGAGTTTTCTTTTCATTCCTTTAGTTCACATCGTGTTTTAAGTTTCGATAATCTTTCATTTATTAGCTTGTATATGGTTTTGGCTGGAAAGAGTTTCGTTGATCAATTTTTCTGGCCGAAGCACTCTCAAGGGAAACCCATTTCTTTCATCATTTTCAGTTCTTTTTAGAGTTGTTTTGAATCTATAGACCCCTTGAGCTGGATTGAGTTTCTCTTCATTTAATTTAAATTGTGTTTATAGTGTTAGTAGTTCTTCATTTTATGAGCTTGCAATTAGTAGCTAAATTCAAATGTATTCGATTCTATAGCTCAATAGTTATAGCAGAATCGTTTAGTCATTTTAGGAGCTTATTTTCTCAAAGCATGTTTTACATTTAGTTGGTTGTCTTTCGTTCAGTAGTGGTTTGTTTTCTCTTTTAGTTCAGTAGCATATTTGTGGTTTTACATTTTCAGTGTTCCATAGTCCAGTCATTATTTTCATTATTTTTGTTCCTAGTAACTGTATTTTTAGTAGCTCATTTCAATATGTGTTTAGTTTTGCATCTTGCATTTAGACCCATTTTATTTATCATTTTTCTCTTTGCTTTAGCCTAGTAGTGAATGTTGTTCCGTTAGTTTATTATTTCAATAACAGTGTTAACTTATTTGTCAATTGGTGCTTGCAGATTAAATTTGATCATTTACCTTTTCGTAGCGACCATTCACCATTTCATTCAAAAAATAAGACGTCATTTTTATAACGTTCAAAATTCATTCTCATTGTGAATACTATTGTAGATTAGCTTAGGTTATAAATTCATTTTATTTTTGGTAGTGGATAAATTTGCATATTAAATAAATCGTTTCTTGAGGAAATAACTTAGAGACTTTCCTAATATTACTTGACATCTCTTATACTTATGAGTCATTTCTAAAACACTTTTTAGAGCGAGTCATGGAACAATAGGATGGCGTCCTCTTTGACACAATGCTACACACATACATTGCAGTATATCGATACCGCATTAAAGGGCTAGATACAAAATGTGGATAGAAATCCTGGTGAGAACCCTTGTTTCTCACTGAATGCGGGGAAGATGACCGTACTCACCAACCTGCCATGTAGGACACCACCCGAGGAAGCTACACTCCTTTAAAGGCGATGACATGATACCAAGTATGAAGGACGAATGCCTCTGACTTGGGGTATGGGTAATCAACTCCACCTTAGAGTTGGAGTTCAATCTTCTTTTTAGTCAAATTAAATATAAAAAATGCAAGGAAATTATACTTTTAGATATTTACAATCATGTAACACTAGGACCAAGCCTAGGCCCAAGAGGAGAGTTAGGGTTGTGCTCCGACTTCGACGGAGGCAGAGTTCGGACCTTTGTCAAAATCAAAAAGTGGCTATGACTACAACTTCGAAATGGAGTTGGATTTCAACTTCGATTGGAGTTATGATCAAAGGTTGGAATTTTGATTCTAAAATGAGCCCAATTGGCCCATTCCAAATCTAAATGGGCCTATTTCAACCCATTTCCTGAAATGGGTTATACAAATAATACAATGGTCCAAAATACTATTAATACAAAAAATAGTTCATTTCAAACAGTCCAAACTGAATAGGAAAAAAATCAACTGCAGCATCGACAACTATGCTAGGGTTGATAATTATATCTGTGAAATCATAGACAGTATAAGTTAAATATATTTATGAAATCATAAAAAAAATAAAAAACCATTGAAATAATTATGGACATTATTTCAATAGACTTTAATAATAAAAAATAAAATAAAATAATTTTACCTGACTCAAGTTTATAGTTCTTAGCATCAATGCCAATGCTCTTTAGTTCTAGGGGTGTATCACTAATCCAATTTTGTGTGCAAACGAGAGCCTCCACAGTTGATGGTGATAATGAACTCTAGTAAGCATTCAACCCTTGACCTATAATACTAAATGCTGACTCAAATGCAATCATAGTGATAAGAATAGTTAGCACATCTCCAACAATATGGGAGGGGATCAAATACTTGATGAAATTAGGCTTCCACTAAGTTAATATCTGAAATTCAGGACTAGGTGTCTCGACCTCTTTCATAAAATACTATTCAACCTCATTTGTACATTGCATAACATTTCTTGTTGTAATGAGCTTATGGTACGATGTTATAACGTTGTAACCTTATCTGGGTAGATGGCTACGAGCATCAGAGGGAGGTCCGGAGTCGAGTGTAAGGTACCTACTACAGATGAAGCCTGGCCAATGTCTGTGGTGTTGTAGTGGGTATATAAGTCATTACGATCACTCTTAAGCGCTATAATAAACTCCGCAAACTTGTGGAGTCAGTGCTAAGAAGAAATTGTGGCATCCGGATTCCCTCATGGAGTCCCATTTGGTGAATGATACATCTGTGCTGAAATGTATAAAATAAAACAAAAAATATTAGTATCCACTCATGCTTGTTTATGTACATAAAAGAATTAAAATAAAACTGGTATAAAAATTGGAATACCCTTGCTTTCATTGACGTACCTTTAATGATATCAACAAGGTTATGAGAGGTTCCAATTGTATTCTGGCCAAAGAAAAAAGAACATGTGTGTATTACCAACATTAGTTTTGAGTGGAAAATGATTTATATAGCATGTACAACCAGACAACCCAACCTGATTGCCAAGAAAGTATATTAATTAAAAAGGTGATTTCACAACTAGAGAGAAAGCATATTAATTAATATTTTACATCACATGTATAATCATGGTTCTTACAATCAACAAGAGAGAAATGAATTTTCTTGTAATTGTGCAATATTTTCGAGGGATCCCCAGTTTTGAATTCCACCAATTTCTTTAGACCCAAGTCTTTAATTGCTTTTTTGGACTCAACAAGTTCTGGTTCGGGAAGAATACAAACCAGCTTGCCACGATTTTGCCTTGCGGCTGCTGGTAAGGCTATTGTTGATGGGGAAACAACAGTTTTGACCTCTACTATGAGCTTAGAACTTGTGCCTGTTGCTAAGGCTGATACAAATTCATTGATCCCAAGTTCATGTGTCTTCCATGGATTGCATTATCTCTTGTAATTGTTACATTGAAGGTTCATTAATGAAACATATAAGTTGGCTAGCTACAATTTATGAAGCTAATGAAATATTAAAACTAACAAGGTTTAGTTGTTCTAAGTTGCATGAAATCAATCAGTAGTTTAGAGATGAATAAAGTGAAGACTTTGATAGTTTTGTCATCCTATTGCAAAAGTGATCAATGGTCGTAATTTAACTTATGCAAATTTTCTTCCAACTCTTTTTTTTTAAGATTTGATCAAGAAGGAACTTAAGAAAGTTTCAACAAGTGTTGCAACTAGTAATTTTTTTTAAAAGAGATGCTTTATCTACAAATTAGAGATTTCAAAAGAGTAACCTTACAAACTAACTTAGTTTAATGTGAGGAATTAGATCTAATTTACTATAAAAGGAATGTCACAGATTGACCTAACTCATTAACCATATCAATGTTAAATCTTTCCAATACATTCAAACCCACATGACAAGTGGGGCCGAAATTCCAGATTATTTGTAATTTTTCCATAATACATTATGAGGCAAAAAACACTGGAAGATTCTTTAATTAACTAACCTTAACCAAATCATGCACCCCCCCCCCCCTAAACTGGTCGGCATGTAATTATTTACAAAACAAAAAAACAAATATATCCCCAACAAGCAGCAACCCATTTATTATGCACACTTGAAAACAATTTCCAACATCATTCCCAACCACATATGTTTTATTACAAATATATTTGCATTAATGCAAAGTCTCTACTATTGAGAAATCAAAACTAAAAAGAAAAAAAAACAAAGAACATAAGCCAATTGTAAATCATTTTTATGAAATATTACTAGAAAATAAGGTATCTCTAATCAACTTTGTCATTGTTATACTTCTACATAATATCTTCCCCTAAAAGCCTACACTCGAATTAATTTTGGCCACCTATTTCTCAAAGTGACATTTCCACAAACACTTTGCACACACTGTCCATAAACATGAAATCCAACACATTCGGAGCCCAACTCGTTTCCTAAATACAAAAGCACACACAACTCTCAAGATTTCCCATTCTACAGAATCCAATCAATAACCAAAAATAAAAATAAAATCATAAATTAAAATTCCTAATTTTAAAACCCTAAAATTTTGGTAATTAGCAATTAAAAATCCTGATTTGTTCTCGGCAAATGACTTAGGACGATGGAGCACAAGGGAAGCTGATAACAGCATGACGATGACAAGATGTGGATGAAGACGATGTGAAGAACTAGTAGAGATGAGAGCTCTTGGACTGAAAAATGGGAATTGAGAAAATTAGAAATGGAAAAAGGAGAAAGGAGAAAGAAGAAAGAAGGAAGAAGGAAGAAGGAAAGAAAGTCACGATTTTTGTTCTCGCAAGCTTAAATGATGTCGTTGCTATTTAATTGAAACAATGTTGTTTAAGCTATGTTAAAAAAAATACAGATCCAAAACGACGTCTATTTTTTTTTTTTAATTTGGAGTTCAAATATGAACTCAGAGCCTAAATGGACTCTAGATCCAACTCCGAACTCTAACTATAAACTTTGACTTTGACTTCTGACAACTTTGATTCCGTCAGAGTCAGAATCAGAGTAAGTGTTAGTGAAATCTAAGTAGGAGAATTTTTGAACAGCCCTAAAGAGTGCCTATCCTTCCATTTTCCCTATTCTTTCTACCCCTCTCTCCAACGATTTCTCCCTCCTTCCTATTTTCTCTTTCCTAGTCGTGTAGTTCCATCGCCTGTTGCTCTTCATGTAGTAAAATCTTGTGAGTTTACACTCCTTTTTCTCCATTTGGTGTCAACCATTGTGCTTTGTTGTGTGTGACAAAGCTGGTAAGCTTTGTTCCCTCTTCCTCTCTTTTTTTCTCTCTTGTGGTTTGTGTATTTCTTTGCCCTGAGATTGTCATTTTTCACATAATTAATAATAGTACACCACCATCTCTGTTCATGGACTTTATTGCCAACATCATCCCACACCATTGATCGTGGTGAGTCTCTCTAATTTTTATTTTTGGCTTCTCTATATCTTTGTCAATTTTTGTCTATCGTTCGTTCAGTCTCTCTCTAAATCACATATATCCTTTTTGTTATGCAGTGGTATTGCATAGCCTCTGTTTGAAATGTTGCCAAGGTAATGACCTTGTTCGATTTTAGTCCTACTACTATGTAATACCTCCCTATGCAAACTCAATCTTTTGCATCATTGTGTTGATTCATAGGGTAGTAGTTCCATTCCGGGACAGTATTAGTTTGCTCTTGAATTTCTAGGAACACTGCACGAGATTGTATGAAACCTAGATCATTAGGACCATTTTGTACTATTATGTGTATGATATGAATGATTGGTTGTTGCTAGATTTTTTTATGAATTATGTTTGCAATGTAGAACTTGGTTGTGTGAATTGTTGAGTGTTGTTGTTTGGAACATCTTGTGACTATAATGTTGGGGAGTAAAAGAGGATGAATGCAAATTGTTGTGGTTTGGGTTGCCGTTTGGATTATGTGTGATGTGGGGAGTCGTTGAGGTAGTATTTCAGCTGTGTATGATTGCTTGATATGTTAGTTTGTGATATGATTATTGTTATCCATGTTGGGAGTCGCTAGTTGTAGTGTTGTAGGCAAAGAAGACTTGATAGTGTGGCTGTTTGGGTTGTTGGTATTGTGACAGGTTGTGATTCTGTGCTAGTTGTGTTGGACATGTTGTGAGTTGTGTAGATGTTTGGGGTTGACGTGTTGCTATTTGGTTGTTAGACATTTCGATGTTGGGAGAAATGTAGATTGGTTATTGGTTTGATAAAGTGAGGGGTAAGTGTTTTGATTGTGTGGTTGATGGGTTGATGTACGATTGTAATAGTGAAGTAAAATGATTTTATATAAAATGCTGCATTTGAAAACTTTTGGCCTAACTCTCTGTTTCTGCTTCCCTCCCAATCTTTCTACAGGTGTAAAACTATTGCCTCTGTTATAATATTGGTACCAATATCTTTGTTTATGGTGCATCCACTTTGAAAACAAAGTGATCTTCTATATGATCTTTTTGTTTATGTGCACTTGTGGTTCTGAGAATAATAAAGAAAATATTTAAATTTATTTCTACTTGATTGGCCGCCATGCATAACCCTACCATGGGGAGTAAACATAAAATATGGCTTGTTATGATGTTGTTCAGTTATATTTATGTCAAAGGATTTTGTATATGTTTTATTGTTGTAAAAAAATGTTTTCTGAAGTTCACTCTGAGAATTGGATAATGTTTCTTTTTTTTTTTTGCATACTGCATAGCTCATATTTACATATTAGTATATGTTCACTATTTACTGAGTTATTGATAACTAATCCAATTACATTCAATATTTTAAGTTGGTTTTGATGGTTCAACTAGGGATCAATAATAGGAACTATATATGAGAACCATTAGTTAAGAATATTGGGCTAAGTACCTAAGGGTAATATACACTATAAGAAAAATGAGTATTTGGTATCCCAAGCAGCAAGCATGACTGTAAACCCTTCAACACTAGAAGCAACTTGATGGTAGTAGGCCCATCTACTTCATATTCAAGTTTAGTAGGCCCATCTCGTTTCTATCATTTCTCAGCACTAATCCAATACCAGCCTTTCTCATGTCATAGAAAATAGCTCCATCAATATTGGGCTTAAAAAATCACTAAGAGGTGGTTGCCCACTATGTATTTTCCTCATATTAGAAGAAGAAGCCAAACTAACCTCATTATAAGCTTTATGAAGAAACAAAGCATGGCCAACACTATCCAAAAGGTTCAACAAAATTGCTTCATCTTCATTTTGTCGTGTCTAAACCATATAACCCAGCTCAACATAAACAACAATGTGAACTCAGCTTTAGTGCCATATTGCAGCACATACCTCATTGTTTCAAATAATCGAAAGAAGATGAGATGGTCTACAATAAAGGAAGATATTTCTGCCGTAAGGTTGAATTGTGGGGCATTGCAACAGAGCATAGTTAACATCTTCACCAGGTTCCTTATAGAAACAACATCTATCCGCCACCACTACTTTTTTATTTCTTAGAATAGTTAGTGTTGGTAGAATATCCTTGTAAGCTTTCCAAGCAAAAGTTTTAATTTTTCAAAGCCCTTTCATCTACCACAAACACTTCCACAATTTCTTATCCTGCATCATTGTTGAACTTTTGTCATGTCTTCCTGCACTAAAAGACTGGATTAGCTAGTAAACACTTCTAACTGTAAACCTACCATTTGACTCCACTCCCCATATCCATTTATCTAAATTTGCAGCGTACATAATTTGAACTAGAGAATGTTATCAACCATATTTGGGCTGAAGAGAACTTGGGCAAATTGCACCTTCCATTAGCTAGTCAAGAAATCCACAAGACTAACAGCTATTTCATCCTTATCATCAATCGATCGACCTTTTTCACAAGTCTCAAGTCTTAAAATGCTCTAACCTGGTATCCAAGGGTCCTTTCAAATTCTAACTAGCTCACCTGTCTCCACTCTAAACCTACATACTTCTTTAAGCCACTTCTTGGTTTCAAAATCCATTTCCACACACATGAATAAGTAGTATGTGTGAGACCCTAAATTTTATGTACTTTATGTATTATTTTATTATTATTATTTATTTATTTATTTTATCATTATTATTGGTAGTTTGTTTTACTAGTGATTACGAGACAGTCATGTTTTATTTAATTACTATTGTTGATTTTTTGTGAGATCTCTAGTTTTAGTATTGTTATTTATTTAATTGTTATAAGCTGTTTGTGAGATTCTTAATTTTAGTGTTTTAGTTATTCTATTTAATTATTAATATTGGTCATTTAATTTGAATTGTTATCATTATAATTTTTTTTTGGTTTAGTTGTGTTAATTTATGTATAGTTTAATGTGCATTTTAATATTGGACCTTCGCGAATTGGTTCATTGATTTTAACTTATTAAATTATTAGATCTTATTATTTTATTCTATTTTATTTGGTGGTATTTTGAAGAGCTCCAAAATATTATAATTGTACAAAATCATTTTATAAGCTCAATTTTAGTTATTTAAAATATTATAGGATTTTAAATATGTTTTAAATCTCTGATTTAAGTATATAGCTTTATTCTTTTAAGTAATTAATAAGTTTTATCATTTTAATTAATAATGGGAAATATTATGTTATGAACTAAAGTTAAATTGAAATAATATTCTATTTTAAGTCCCTTGAGTGTTTTTCAGTTTAGTTGATTTTACTTGTTTTCAGATCAATGTTTTAAGCACATCGTTTATACATTTGAAAATCCTGAAGCGTTAGGCCTATAAATAGCCCGGAGAGGAAGCCAAGCCTCTCACTTTTTCGCTCTCATTTTTTTCTCTTCTCCCTTCTCTCTCTCTCTCTTCTTTCCATGCGTGCCACCCCCTCCCATTTCTCTTGGCCGTACGGCCTTAGTCTGGAATCACCACCACCTTCAACCACCGTTCGACACCACCCCCTCTACCTTTACTGTCGTCCACCAGAGACCTACCACCGGTAAGCCCAGTCTTGATGGGGCCCTCACCTTCTCTGACCTCCCCTAAACCCGAAATGGGTCTCTCATTCCTCGCTCTCCATTTTCGGCTCCATTGTCGGCCACCATCACCTCATGCCAGCTTCCCCACACCCCCACACCACCATGGCCCCTCCCTTCTCCTCATTTGGCCAAAACAAGTGACCCACAAAATGGTTTTCACAACCCATGAATTTAGCCACTAAGTGCCTCCACCGACTACCGTATGGTCTCACCACCACTACCAAAGTATCCCCCCATCTCAGGCGACCTTCCACCTAGATTTGCTCCTCCAACTGAACCACCACCACCTCTCACTCTCCCTCACTCTCCAAGGGTTGCACACTTTTGGGTTAGAAGGCTATTCGTGGCATTTTTATGACTTTTTTACAGCGGCATAAATTTGCTGCAAAAAATCATCCATTATTCGGCAATCAACTTAAGGAGAGAAATTGAGCTTATGTCATGCTAAAACACTAGTGTTTTGCTTGCGACCTAAAAACTGCAGTAAAAGCCCATTTGCCACAATTAATTAGTCATTTGCGACCATTTATACCGTCGTAAAACCTATATAATGTTGTAGTGCACTTTCCAATTGTTGCACTCTCTAACCACTATAATCATGAGATTCTCCTTTCTCCAATGAGTATTATCCTGGTTTTTGGTATCAAACCGAACACCCTAGCCCAAATTGTCACTTTGCATGGTTGATGCCATCGTACTTGGCGTTAGCTGCAAGGTACGACCCTTCCACCGCCAACGAACTCTCCACCATTTAAGCCATCCTCATTTCGTAGCCTTTTTTTGAAATGCACCCCAACCCACAAGTCATAGCCTTCTTGGCAACTATCATTGTGAGTTGTTGCTGCCCCATTGCTGCTTTGTAGCCTTTGGAGCCACCTCGTAACAACGTGCTCGCTTGCTGATACGTTAAATTGCATCTCGAAGCTTTATCAATCATCCAGAGTTTATCTGACAACGAGATAAGTAGCAGTCAATTGTGATTTATGATTTTTTAGATTTATTATTTATGTGCTAACTTTCTTTGGCAGCTTGAAGTGTTAATTAACTGATTAATAATATCAATAAATCTGAAAGTAGATTGGTTGGGCCTGAGGCTATTAAATGGAGGAGGAGATCACTCTGTAGTTGGTATTGGCTGTAATTGAATTGTTAGAAATTATTTGTTGGATGTAATTGTTATGTTGGATGATTTTCACTTATTGTGTGATAATGTCATGCTATCCAATAGCTACTTATCATGCATATATATTATTTTTTGCTTACTTGGATTATCTAATGTGGAGAAGTGTTCTGAGGTTTTGTTGTCGGGTGGTTTTTGGTCTGGTCTAGTGTAGCTGGTGGGTGCGTGTGTATCACGACCCTAAGTCGAGATGCGACATTATCTCGGTGGAGCTGCTCTGGTTACTCGGGAACATAATATATTGTCGTGACGTCCCCTGGATTGTCGTTTGGCGACAACAGGATCGAACGATGTGGTAATGGTTTCGTGCCAACTTCGTGGCTTTTCTGCTAGCGGGAATTAGAGGATGCCTGGCCATGGTACGTGCTGGGTGGGATTAGTTAGTTATTGCTCATTACGAAATCACATGTACGGTCGTTACCCTTGGTGTGGCGAAGAGAGCCAGAACGTATGTATGGTCCCTAGGGAAAATCATGGTATATAGTTGGTTAATAAAAAATGGAAATGTGTAGTGAGCCAAAAACTAGATTTTTGTCGGGTTAGCGTGCTGTTGTTCTTTTTGTGAAAGGATGGTTGTGGATGCGTTCTTTTCTGGGAAAGGACGGTCTGTTGATGAATTCCTTTCTGGGAAAGGACAGTTAGTGGTGTTGCATTCCTTTCTGGGAAAGGACGTGATGTGTTTGGTGCACCTCTTTCTGGAAAAGAGCGATTGGGTATACTTGTGGACTTCCTTTTTGGAAAAAGAAGTGGGTGTGTGGATTTAATTTGCTTACTAAAAATATTTATGCTTTTTGATATTTGAAATTATTGGTTGTGTGCTGACTGCTACTTATTGAGATTCGCATCTCATGTAGTGTATCTGTTCCACCTATGATTCTGTTTTATGGAATTATAGTTTTTGATGTAGAGGACGAAGATGAGCCCGAGGGGCAGGCTCTGGCGGAGGGATAGTTGGTTGAAATGATTGAGAGTGGGATTAAAATCCCAGATGTTTTTACTATTTTTTCTTGCTTTTCTTATGGATGACTGTTTAAATATTTTTAGTAAGCAAATTAAATCCCATATATTTGAAATTTTCTGATACTAGAATAAATGACTTTTTATTTTTCGCTACGAATCATTTTAATTGTACACTTATGCATGTTTCACACACACTCTTGGAGCACTAAGTGATGTAATGATTGATACGTGTGATGATCATCCTAGTATTGCGAGTCCCTCTAAATCTTCGGGGGGAGTCGTGGATGTCACAGGTAGTATCAGAGCGATTCGACTTTGGATAAATCCACATCTTACCTAGGAATTCTACCAGAGAATCTTATTGTTTTAAATTTGTTTGTTTGTTTTATTGTTTGGTAATTTTACTTTATTTTATTATTTTAATCGTTCTCTAGTTTATTCCTACCAACTTATATTCTAAGGTTTTAAATATTTATTTCATTATGTTGTACTTTTTATTTTAATGTGCCTTTTATTTATTAGTTTCGAATTTATCTTAGTTTAGTGGGTTGGTTTTAATTATTATATTTTATGATTATACAATAGTTGTATTTTATTTGGTTTCAATGGATATCTTATTTTATTGGTGCCTTGCTTGAAATTTCATTCCATGGGTTCCTTACAAGACGACCTTGGTTTGATTTGTTTAATAGTTGTTTACTACCTTTACTACAACTCTTATCTTTTATATGTTTATGAATATTTGAATTTCTTTGAATAAAAGATTTAAAGGACATTATTATTTTCGTAAACCTTTTCAGAGATGTGCTTTGAGGTGAGTTTATGATTAAATTTGTTGTTTCACTTTCTTATTTCTTTTTAATTCAATATCTTGTCCTTTTAATGATAAACTTTTGTAATATGGTCTTTGACAAGAGTGGGCTTGTTTTAGGTGAGTTGTTAAAGTTTGTTTATTTATTTACTAGGGCTCTTTTCTTTTAAAAGATTCTAAATCCTTGAGATTACTACTATAAACCTTTTAGAGTTGACTTTGAGGAGAATTTCAAAGTTCTATTTGCCATTTCACTTCCTCTCTTTTCTTTTTTAACCCAATCTCCTTATTTTACTTAATGATGGTTTTGGTTACTTTATCTTTGGCAAGTGAGGTGGGTTCATTTTATTGATACGCTGGTATTTATTTATTTATTAAATTTCCCCTTTGTGTTTTTATATAGTATTTATGTAAATTACTTGGGTTTGTTCTAATATCGTTTCAAAGTGGATTTGCTTTGGTAAATTGTAGGTATTTACTTATTTATTTATATTTCTTTATTGGTATTTTTATATGTTATTTATGTGCATTGCTTGGGTCTCACTTAGTGTTTGAGTTTCTAAACCCTAATATCTTTTGGAGGAGGTTGTTGGAATTTTGCTCTAAGTATGATTTTGTAAGTGTTGAATATGTACCCTTTGATGTATTATTGTTGTTGTGTTGCTTAGAGTGTTTGGGTCGATTGGTTGTAGTTGATCACTTGTGTGGTAGAATTTTGGTTTTGTTTGTAGATGCTTGAAGTTTGGCATATACTAGTTGTGAGTGTGTATAAATTTTGGAGAGTGCATGTCCTTGGTCTAATTTTGCTAGGAGAAGTTGCTTGGGTAAGTGCGGTAGTGGAATTGATACGATGGTAGTAATTCAAGAGATCTTAGCCTTAGGTTATTTGATAGGTTGATTGGAGTGTACAATCTAAACATTGATACTTGGCGAATTTGATGATTGAAAAGATTATTGTGATTATTTACAGGAATTAATTGGGACTTGAGGATGCCTAGGAATATATATTTGAGATAATTCTTTTCTTGAGAGATTGAATGTCCAGTTGGAAGAATGTGGATTTTGTTAATTAATCTATGAAGAGAGTGATGAATCATCATGATGAGGGATGTATATTAGAAGTTTGGAATATAGGCAGTGGCGGAGCCCCGTTGGGATAGGGGGGCCATGCCCCCCCTCCCCACGGGCCCACCCCTCCTCTAAAAAAAATTGAAAAAAATATTATATGTTTTTTTAAAGAAAAAAATAAAATATGTTTTTTTTTTATGATTTTGTAGAATAATATTAATTTTATTTTGTGTTAGCCTCAGTTCTAAAAAATTATCTTGACCCCCCTCAACAAAATTAATCTAATTTAAAAGTAAAATATATCTTATATAAAATAATATAATATAATAACATGATGATATCTTTTTATTATAGATAAAAATAAAAATAAAAAAGAAGTTGAATGATTTCTAATATATTTTTATTATAATGACATGTTCTTGACATATTATTTACTTTTTTAATACATAAGTTATATTAAACGTATTTTATTTTTATTATAAATCTTATTATCGAATTATTCTATAATGTATAAAAAATTGCATATAAATAGAACAAAAAATATTTTATGTATTTTATTTTAGCTTTACTTAGCCTAAAGAAAATCTCTGACTCTACCACTGAATATAGGCATCAATAATGGGTGATATAACTAGATTTATGAGATGGTAAAGCATTAGGATTCGGAAGTGTAGTGCTTTAACGTCTAGTGGATTTGATATTTGAATTGCAAGGTTTGCCTTAAGGTTTTAGACATGATGTATTATTGAAAGATTCAATAATGGTAATATTGAAAGAACTTTAGTATTACGGGTTCAAAACCTTAGGCTGATCTTAAGAAATTGGTGTTGTGATATGAGACCTTGAGATTATATTTCCCTTTGGAATTGATCTTTGTTGTGCAAATTATGATATTGGTGGTTAAACTGAGAAGTGACTGATGGGTCACCAAAGTAGAGAGTAAGGCATAAGTTAAAAGTTAAACTTAGGAGTCAATTAATGATGGGGTGATATGGTATATGGAGCTAATGAACCTTAGGATCTTTAAGAGATTGTATAAAGATCTTTGTGGATATAGAGACTTTTGGTTTCAGGGCTGCTTTAGGAGTTCTAAGCATGATATGGCATTTGGAGACTTATAGGATTATGATGAAAGCACCTAGCGAATAACTATGAGGGAACAACATCTATAGGTGTTTGGGGAAAGGGGTGATCGTGTAAATTTGTATCGAGCAAGTGATGAGTAGTATGGTAAGTGGGTTGTTGGAATTCTTAGTGTTGCAATTTAGCAAATTTCAAGGACGAAATTTATTTTAAGGGATGAAGGATGTGAGATCCCAGATTTTATATACTTTACGTATGATTTTAGATTTATTTTATCATTATTGTTGGTAGTTTGTTTCCTAGTAATTATAGGTCATGTTTTATTTAATTACTATTGTTGATTCTTTGTGAGATCCCTAATTTTAATATTGTTATTTATTTAATTGTTATTGGTTATTTGTGATATTCTTAATTTTAGTGTTTTAGTGACTCTATTTAATTATTAATATTAGTCATTTCATTTGAATTGTTATCATTATTATATTTTTTGGTTTAGTTGTTTTAATTTCTGTGTAGTTTAATGAATTGTGTTTTCTTTTATTTGATGTGCATTTTATTATTGGACCTTTTCGAATTGGTTCGTGAGTTTTAACTTATTAAATTATTAGGTTTTATTATTTCATGATATTTTATTTGGTGGCATTTTGAAGAGCACCAAAATATTATAATCGTACAAAATCATTTTATAAGCTCGGTTTTAGTTATTTAAAATATCGTGAAATTTTAATTATGCTTTAAATCTCTAATTTAAATATATGGATTTATTCTTTTAAATAATTAATAACTTTCATCATTTTAATTAATGATGGGGAATATTATGATATGAACTAAAATTAAGTTGAAATAATAATCTATTTTAAGTCCCTTGAGTGTTTTTTAGTTAGGTTGATTTTACGTGTTTTTAGATTAGTATTTTAAGCACATTGTTTATACATTTGAAGACCCTGAAGCGTCAAGCCTATAAATAGCTCGAAGAGGAAGCCAAGTCTCTCACTTTTTCACTTTCCTCTTTTTCTCTTCTCACTTCTCTCTCTCATCTCCACGCGTGCAGCCCCTTTCCCCTTTGTCTTGGCCGTTTAGCCTTAGTTTGGAATCACCACCACCGTCAGCCACCGTCCACTAGCGACCTACCACCAGCAAGCCCAGTCCTGACGGGGCCCTCACCTTTTCTCACCTCCCATAAACCTAAAATGGGTCTCTCATACCCCTCCCTCCATTTTCGGCTCCACCGCTGGCTACCATGGCCACCACCACCTCAGGCAAGCTTTTCCATACTACTAGGGACCTACCCCAAGCCACCATGGCCCATCCCTTCTCCTCCTTTCGCCGAAACAAGTGACCCACAAAATGGGTTTCACAACCCACAAATTTAGCCACCAAGCATCTCTACCATCCACCGTATATTCTCACCACCACCACTAAAGTGTCCCCTCACCTCAGGCAACATCCTCCTCGATTTCTCTTCCAACCAAGCCACTACCACCTCTCACTCTCTCTCACTCTCTTATGCACAGGTTGCACACTTTTGTGTAGATCTGCTACCTTCTAGTAGTTGCACCGCTTCACCACTACTATAATGAGATTCTCCTTCCTCCAATGAGTATTTTCCTAGCTTTCAGTGTCAAACCGAGATTCCCAACCCAAACCGTCACTTTGCATGGTTGATGTCATTGTACGTGGCGGTAGCCGCAATGTACTACCCTTCCACTGCTACCAACAAACTTTCCATCATTTTAGCCATCCTCATTTCGTAGCCCTTTCTTTGAAATGCACCCCAACCCATGGGTCATAGCCTTCTTGGCAGCTATTGATGTGTATCATCGTTGTCTTATTGTTGCTTTGCAACTTTTGGAGCCACCTCGTAACGATGTGCTCTCTTGCTGATACGTGAACTTACATCTCGACGCTTTATCGATCATCCAGAGTTTATCCGACAATGAGGTAAGTAGTAGTCAATTGTGATTTATGATTTGTTAGATTTATTATTTATGTGCTAACTTTCTTTGGCAGTTTGAAGTGTTAATTAATTGATTGATAATATTAATAATTCTAGAAGTAGGTTGGTTTGGCCAGGGGCCGTTAAATAGAGGATGGAATCACCTCGTAGTTGGTATTGGCTGTGATTGAATTGTTAGAAATTATTTGTTGGATGTAACTGTTACGTTAGATGATTTTCAATTGTTGTGTGATAATGTCATGCCATCCAATAACTACCTATCATGCATATAGAATATTTGTTACTTGCTTGGATTATCTGATGCGGTGAGGTGTTCTGAGGTTGTATTGTCAGGTGGTTTTTGGTCTGGTCTGGTGTAGCTGGTGAGTGCGAGTAATCCCATCTCAAGTCGAGATGTGACATTATCTCGATAGAACTCCTCTAGTCACTCGAGAGCGAAATATACTAACGTGACATCCTCTGGGTTGTTGCTAGGCGACAACATGATCAGACGAGATGATAACGCTCTCGTATGGTCATGGTACGTGCTGGGCACGATTAACTAGGTATTACCCGTTATGAAGTCATATGCATGGTCGTTACCCATGGTGTGACGCAGTTAGTCAGAACGTATGGATGGTCGCTATGGGAGACTATGGTATATGGTTGGTTAATAAAAAATGGAAATGTGTGGTGAGCCAAAAACTGAGTTTTTGGCGGGTTAGTGTGTTATGGTTCTTTCTGGAAAATGACGTTTGTTGATGTGTTCTTTTCTGAGAACGAACGGTCAGTTGATGAATTCTTTTCTAGGAAAAGATGGTTTGATGATGTTGTTCTTTCTATGAAAGGACGGTTAATGGTGTTATGTTCCTTTCTGGGAAAGGACATGATGTGTTGTGTGTACCTCTTTTTGGAAAAAGGCAATTAGGTACACTTGTGGACTTCCTTTTTGGGAAAGGAAGTGAGTGTATAAATTTAAATTGCTTGCTGAAAATATTATTTATGCTTTTTGCTATTTGAAATTATTGTTTGTACACTGACTATTACTTACTGAGATTCACATCTCATGTGGTGTATCTACTCCATCTACGATTTCGTTTTATGGAATCATAATTTTTTATACAAAAGACGAAGATGAGCCCAAAGTACAAGCTCTGCCGGAGGAGTAGTTAGTTGAGATGACTGAGAGTGGGATTAAAATCCCAAATGTTGTTAGTATCTTTTTTGCTTTTCTTATGGATGATTGTATAATCTCCACTTGGAAAATTATATTTCAGACTAATTTATAAGTTTTTAAATTTTCTAGTACTAGAATGAATAATTTTTTATTTTTTGTTACGAATCATTTTAATTGTACACTTATGCATATTTTACACATATTCTTAGAGCACTAAACTAAACGATGGGATGATTGATATGTATGATGATTATTCTGGTGTTACGAGTGCCTCTAAATCTCATAAGGAAGTCGTGGATGCTACAATACGTTATATACAAGTTTTGTATATGAGATGCGTCATAAAGAATAAATAACTTTTAATACAGAAATTGGCATTTTTTAGTGAAAGGAATTTTACGATTTAACATATTATATAAAAACACTCCATTTATGAGTACTTTTGCGGCATGACTTGTGAGTATAGCACATCTCCACGTAAGTAACATCGTTTAAACAAAACTTAATCTTTTAAACAACCAGTGAGACATCTTTTTCTTAATGTTTTTCTCCTTTATGGTATCCAAACTCGGTTTCCATCCCTTGCCTGATAATTGCCTGCTCAAGTAGTCCGGCCTTCCCTCTAGTATCTCCGGCAAAGATTCCATTAACACAAAGCTCTTCTCAGTCCTCTCTTCGCTGTCCTTCTGCATCAACAACCCTTGTCCATCTCCTAAACCTGCAGCAGGGAAGATCTGAGCGAACAATGGAAGAAACCTTGACGAAGACAAAACTAGCGATGACCTCGAACGCAAAACTGAGTTTGCGGTCAGAAGAATCCGCCGAGTTTCTTCACCGGACAATGCAGCAAGCTTCCCCTGCTTAACAGGAAGCATTACGTAAATCCTTCTGGTTTCTAACATCTTGTCTGCCGGCAATGGAGTTGGCCGCTTCTCATTCACGGCTGAGTGCAGCTCAACCACAACTTGTTGGGAGTGCTCCAACATGAGCTCAGCCGCCGTTAATGGTTTGTCAAATTCATGGACGGTGCCGTCGGAAAGAATAACTTTGCCGGTGGCATCTTCTGATGTAGAGTATGCGATACAGTTTCCCATGAAGAACAGAGAGCTTGAAGTTAAGAGATTAGTGGTAACAAACAGCATGTTTCTTAGTGCCGCTTTTTATAAACAAGTGGGTACGTGTGTTGATTGGAGAATGTGTATGGATCGGAGGTGTTTGGTTAACCGTTCCACGTCAGGACGGCAAAGATGAGGGAATTGGTATCTAACTTAGATGGGGTCGTTGGGACGTTTGAGGTGAGGCTGATGGAAGATATCGACATTGACATTGATCACCTGCTCCTCATTGGCACTGATGTAGTCGATCTCTGGTCAGATCCAACAGCAACAGATGTTCTGAAAGATGATCTGTGCATGGGGATTCGTTCTACATTTGTACCTAAAAAAGAAAGGAAGTCAAAGGAACGGTTCAACTGTAACTATAGTCTGTTATTAGTTTATTGGTCTTAAAGTTAATTGTCAGTACTATTATTTGGATAACTGTATTAACTAATCCTGAAACTATATGTCATGATAGAAGTCACTTAGCTAGTCCATGTCCAAACTATATGTTAATTTTCCATGTGTGGTTAATTTGATTTCATGTTCAAGGGTAGAGCTATATATTCAAAGTGGAGAAAAAAAAGCCATTAATTTTCCATCTCCCATGATAAAGGGTTTTGGATTTTACGAAGATAGAAATGGTTAATATTATTTGATTAATTGTGGTGAACAGAGACATTAGAAAGATGTGATAAGTTATATCTGCAATTGTAAAGTGTGTAAGGGTGTTGCATAATCATTTTTAAAAAATTAGTAAAATATGAGATTTATATATAAAAAAAATTAATAATAAATTTTACTCTTTTTAAAAGCGATTAGACAATGTATATCCGGCCAACCACCATATGTATTGTTACTATAGGAAGATACCTTTACTTACTTACAGTGGAGTCCGTTCCTTCGCATTGATGAAACAAAATTTTTTTTTTTCTTTTGAGCAATATTGATGAAATAATTAGTTGAGAACCGAGACGATCATTTTTGCCATAAACCAAATATTAAGGGCTCGATGGAATAGTTAGATGATATGAAAAATTTATAAATAAAATAAAATGATTTGAATTAAGATTTTTATTGAATTTTAAAAAATAAAATATATAAATTAATTTTTAATTTTTAATTTTTAATATTATTTTTGTTTTAAGATTTGAAAATGTTGAACTATTTTTAATGGTTTATATCACAGTTTAGAAAATTTTATAATAATTATAATATTTAAGTGAAAAAATACGAAGAAAATTTGATGTGTTTGTCGAACCAGCCCTAGTCTTCAAAGTTTAAAAACAGAGAAAATTTGATGTGTTTCTCCTTCCTCTTATTTTCTTCGTCCTCTCGCCTTATCTCTTCTGCCTTTTTCTCTGTTTTTATTTTTATTTTTTATTTTTCCGAACCTCCAAGCTCTTCTACCATTTTTGTCTTTTGGAGGGTAAATCCACCGCGCACCCTTAAACAGTAGAAAAAAGCTAAACAACCTTTTCAACTTTCACACGTTATATATATATATATATATTATCAAATATTTGATATATGAAAAATAAATTAAAAAAATTCAATTAGTTTTAAAAAAATAAACTAAAAAAAATTAAAAAACAAAAAAAATTGAAAAAATGTGATGCAGAGATTGAAAAATTTGTGTAGCTTGGTTCTAATTAACATTAGCACACATATACCATTCCTCCAGAATCGCCACTTCCTGATCTTCGTATCTGGGGAAAAATAAGCCCCATTTTCTATTAGACCGGCCCGGCCCGGCCCGGTCCGGCCTGGCCCCTTTTTCACGTTGGTGAAGGAGTTTCCAGAAATTTGCAACAAAGTTAAAATGAGTCCTTTTTATTAGCAATTTTCTGCATTGACATTGCCAACTTATAGCAAAGTCTCACAAATTTAAATATAAATCTTCCACAAACTTAAATATAATTCTTCATTGACATTTTCTTTTGTTGAAGTCATGTTCACTACATTATAGTGATATTGACGCCGATGCCCACTCATTACTAAAAACATGCTCAATTAAGATATATAAATACGTGTTCATGCTAGTTAGTAGAGCTGAAATGGTTAATTAATGGCTGAGCATGATCTTCAAAACTACCACTGCTGTGAGTGCACCAATTAGCATTTATTCTTCAATTAAATGATTAAGATTTCGATTACCACCTGTATCTTAATATGACATAATAGGTTATTATTAAAAATTTTTATTATAAAATAGATGTAACTATCACAAGGCTATTTCAGTAATTATGAGAAGTAAGTCGATATATGTCTTTACGTGGTGGCCATGGACATTGTCGAGTTTTGTAGATATTACTGCATGCAATCATCATCTGCATATATATATATGAATGCTAGACTATCATAATTCTGTTAGCTCTGTTTAATAATTTGGAAAAGCATCCTCCTTTTGAGCTAACTGTATAGTTAAAGAAAATACTTCCCGAGTTCTGAGTTTAAAAAATCTTCCATATTCGGTTTCCCATTCAAAGACAACACAGAAAAATATAAACAAGAAATTAAAGTGGAGGGTTGGTAAAAAACCCTCGGAATTAGGTTCTAAAGCAGGAGTCCACCGCCTTTGGCTCCCCATCTGGAGACCCGGAACTAGGCCAATAATTACCTTCCCTCCCAAAACCTGATCATTATTAACCTCATCATCATTACCTTGATCATCTCCCACTTGATCTCTCGACTCCACCTCCATAGCCGGCAAAACCTTGGAACCACATGGCTTCAATTTGGATGCTTTCTTCTTACAAGCCAAGTCTATGATTGCCATCTCCAACTCGGAAACCCTAGAGCGAACCATATCCGAGGATACCAGAAGGTAGACCTTTCCAGCCAGAAGCTCGTCGTCGGCCTGCATGCCGGATATGAGACGTGTTCGACGCAAGTCCTGCTCCGAAGTGATGAAGTGGCCGGGGTGTTCCAGCATGAGCTCCGCCGCTGTTAGAGGGAGCATGAGTCGCTGGGGGTTACCATGAGAATCAAAGAGCTTTGCTGTTTCAGAGTCTGAGGATCCAGGAAAGTAATGAGAAGTATAGTTCCCCATTTTGATATTGAATAAGAGAGAGAAAGATATAGATCAAGGCAGAGGAGAGTAGAGGGATTGTGGGCAATGGCTGGTGGAAGTGAAGTTTTGGATTTTATAAAGCTTTGGAAGGAAGGAAGAATTAAAGGAGAAGGGTCAAAGTGAAAGACTGTAAATTAAGGAGAGTGGGATAGTGTTAGAAACGCGGATCCAGGTTGTCCATTTGAGGTGGAGTTAGGCGTCGGACATGAAACTTAGATTGTAGTGTAATATGTGGGGTCCTTTCCCATGAAAGAAGGTTTTTTGATTTTTGTGTGCCGTGGAGGTGACCACGAGCTGGAGAGCGATTTAACCCCTTTATGTGAAAGATGTCGACCAAGAACTCTATGACTCCGTTACATGTAACTTCATAGCAATAGTTCGAGGAACAATGTTTTGTGGCTGTCCCTGAGCTCCAAGGACAATATGGAATCACACTTCCAAATTTTGTTAGATACGAGTCCAGGGGGATGGATCTCCTTTTTATTGTTTATTGTGGTCAAGAAGATTGGACTCATTAGTTACAATATCAACCTCATAATATTAAGATTGGTTTGTTTTTCGAGTTCATTTAAACTTAACTTAATTACTTATTTAATTATCTCTTTTGAATTCGAAGATAAGTTAAAACCAATCTCATTATTATAATTTTTCTAAATTTTTACATAAATGATAATAAACAATTTAACTTTTTCAAATTCTAAAATAATCTTTTCAAATTTTAAAATAATAATAATATTAAAAAAATATTTTATTCAATTTTCAAAACTCATGATCTTAACTCATCACATCCCATCTCTCAATCCAAACAGGCTTTAATCATTACAAATTTTTAATTTTTATATAAAATAAAATAAACAATTCAATTTTTTAAAAATTTTAAAACAAAAATAATATTAAAAATATATTCTAATAATATTTTATTCAATTTTAACTTTTATATCAACTTAACTCAAAAATAAACTAGAGGTAAATGATATTTTTTAAAATAAATAGATAGATATCTAGACATATCTGGTAAATGACTAGAGGTAAATGATATCTAGACACCAGTTTACAAATAAATTAAATCAATTTGTTTTTGATATCGTGCTTTATCTTACCAAACCACTTCTTATGCTAACAAATGTGGAATTCTTTTATTTAATAGCATATTGATATGCCAATAAACAAAATTGTAAACTGATGTTTTCATGCCCTTAAATTCTAAGGGAAATTCTTGCCATGCACACAAAGCATATAACACAATACCGAGAATGATATTGAGCCAAACAATAAAAGTATGTCGTGTTCTGTATATATCAAGAGGTCTCCTCGGACAGTTTGGGGGTGGACTAGTAAGGGACTTGCAAACATATAAATATAGAAGGGAACTCGGGGGAAGTACTCATGGGACCGTTCGATGCTTAAGTTAGTTTCCTTTTTAGGAAGTGTTTATTTTGCCTTCAATTCCATATGTTGGAGTATACCTTAAGTGGACTTTATATTAGGTTTGAAGTGTTGTTGCTTCCATTCCCATGGAGGTATCCCATCATGTCCCACACTTCAAGCACATGAATTAGTTACCTTAAAGGAAATGATTAATGCTGTGTAAGGTTCTAACTTACGTCTCGATGCCATCTCAATCAAGGTCGATGAGTCCCATTTCTCTCTTTTCACAAAAAGAGCCATAGTTACTATTTCAGTACACATACCCACAATTAATGCTTCATGACCATCATTCCAGTGGCTTCTTAGCCTGTTACAGTGGTGCCCACCATTTCCCAGCGTGTGGGTCATGGTTACTACTTCTACATGCTTCGTAGCAACTATTTTATAGGAACATGCTTCCTGTTAGCTATGTGCTAGTGATGATTTAAAGCGGTTGTCAAGTCGGCGCACGTCACCCCTAGCCACTTTTGTTGGCGTCTCATTATTTTTACGTAGGGCATAAAGGACCTCTTCACTTTACCAGGCTGATGGGCCTCATTTGGCCTGTGGGGCCTTGGACACTTAGGCTGGAGCTTTTTACCCCACTAATTCTCATAAAACCAGTTCAATAGGAATTTAATTTTCCCTCTTTTTTCCTCTTTCTCTTTTTTCTTCTACGGTTTTACCCCTCTCAACTTAACAACTAGTTTGCTCGAGCTTGTCTAGATGCGTCATTTGGTTTTTCCGAGTCGCGTTGTATCTCGTGTTTCATGGGATTCAAACCTTTTAATATCCCTCTTCTGACACATGGTTGTGGAAAGTCCATCATCCCTTCTCTCTTACATAAATGTGGTTCTACCTTCTTTCTCTTTTTTACCACAATATTCTCCCTCGTGCTCTAAATATTTCATTCCTTTTGCTTGATTCTCTTCATTTTCCCAAGAAGCCCATTCAATTCAAAGTTCCTAGAAACCTGTATTTGCCCGAAGTTGGCACCGTGGAGTAATTCTACATTGGGTACAACTGGCACTCGGATGTCACCCTAGGGTTCTTGTTATCACTGACTTCCAAATTTACTTCCTTAACACGATGGTTTTTGAGGCTTTGGAACCACGCAAAGAGTTTTTCAATGGCGAGGTTTATGCCTCCAAGATTTTCCTTTTCCCTACATATTTTCTTGCAGGCTAAGCCTACCATTCCATCGCCTTGTCTGTTACATGCTAAATTGTCTCGGATTCTCGGATTGGCTCCTACTCAACTTCACCCAAACGCTTGGAAAATCCTAATGTTCGGTTGCATCCTCTAACGATGAGGTTTGTTAGAATCTAACCCAAAGCACATTGACCTCACTAGTCATAGTTTCTTTTGACCCATAACCTTATAAAACATGAGGGGAGCATTCGAGCTTTCAAGAGATGTACAATTTCGTCTCCTTGGGGCAACTATATCGCAAGGTTAAAGACTGGATCTCGAAATATTTCCTTGTATTCAATGGAGGGTGGGAATTTTCTACCAAACAGGTAAATCATTGTGAGTTTCCCGTCCAAGTCATATGTGGGTGTTTTTTTATGATAAGGCAATGCGGCTGAAGCCTTCTTCTGAGGAGATCTCGTATCTCCCTCGTCAAGAAATGGGTGAAGAGTCACCCATCTAACATCCTCTCAAAGGCTCTTCTTAGGGAGGGAATATGAGGGCATTTTCACCTCCCTTAGGTCACACTATCTTCAATAACCTCACCATACCAAAGTGCTTAAAAGCCATCTCAGCTCAAAAGCGTTCACTTAACCCTGCTCCAGCAGACGGCAGGAAGAAATCCCGTTTGAAGGTTGTTAGGGCCAACAATAACCCAGTGTTCCCTCCTCAATTCCCTTTAAGATAGTCCAGAGTACAGATTGAGATCTGTAGACCACCACTATCCATAACTACTCCATTGTTAACCCCACCTAGTCATCTGTCGAAGTTGTCGATGAGGTAGGGGATGGGAGCCCTACCGTCCCTAAAGTACTGCCCGTTCCTCCTTTTGTGGTGGCTGTGGTCACAGATCCTGTTACGATCACAGTCTTTGTAGCACCAATCACCCTGACGAGCCCATGCAGAATGACTCGGGGGACCAAAATACTCTCAATGCATTTCTATAAGGCTCTCTTGGAATCTGCCCATCATCAGCCAATTTTGGTGGAGCCTCTTCCCGAGGTGGACTTAGAGATGATCCCTTTATCTAGTTCACAGCGCACTCCACCATTAGAGATCAAATCTTTAAGGGCATTGAAGAAGATCAGACAAGAGGCCTAACTTAGGTGTGGAGAGGGTAGCTTCCCCTAAGTTCCCTATTGCCTAGCTATCAAAAGAAGATCGTGCTAATGCCGTTGTTAGGCTCGTTGTGACACCTTTTGGGGAGCCTGTTAGGAGAGCTTTGGGAGGGGAAGTTGCGGGGCCAAGGTTTTTCATGGTTCCCGATCTTGTTGTCTAGAAAAAGACTACTTTCCTCTTTTCCTCACATGTCATAAGGTTGTCTATTGCTAGAGATGAAATGACTGTGAAGTTAGGGATCAAGGAAAACAGTCCATGTGGCCCTAATGAGAGAGTGGGGGCACTAATTTCTACAAAGAGCTTCCTACTACCGTCAAAGGCAATTTTCTTTCCCAGCTTGCCATCAGTCCAAAGGAGAGGGTCGTGGACACAGGCAATGACATGGAGGCCGCTACTCGACCATCTCTTGATGAGATCCCAATGAAAGCCATTCCTATCTCCATTCGATTCAAAGCATGAGGAGCCCGGGCAGAGTCTTTAGAATGGGTGACCAAATCCATGATGGAACTATATTCTGAGGTCATTTGTGTATTTATAACTGTTCATCCCTTTCATCAACAATCTTGTACTAACTCTTTTTGAGCTCCTCTCGCTTTGATGTTGACGAGAAGATTAGGGGAGTCAAGCACCATGTGTCTAGGTGTTGCCTCATCTCTTCCCTCAGTCTATGAGGGCATACGAGAAGAGTCACGAGAAGGCATCTCCGTTGGCAAAGATCAGGTGTACACCCACGTGCTATAACCACTGCCAGTGGGTCTCTTTAGGGAACATGCCTTCAATGTTATTGAGCCTCCTAACTCCATAACTGCCTTACATAGGATACTTTCGAAAATGAGTCAATGGGCTTAACAACTACCTAAGGTGGGATCCAAGGGCTCGACGGATTCACTAGCCACTTTGCATTGGTGACCATATATAAACTCCAACACTTATAGTAAACTAGAAATATTAATAACGAATCGCATTGGATTAATATACGCTTAACTACCGCAACAGATAAGTTTAGTCTTATGAACTGCTCGATCTCCATCATGCCAAAGAAGTGGGTCCAATCTTTCGACTACCTGGCTTACCCCCATTTTCATAACAAGTTAAGAGGCAAGAAAGGTAAGAGACCAACCTCCTAAACGCTAAGTAGGCAAGCAAGTCACTTGGTTGTTGACCAAGCTTGTTTGCATCTTACGCAATTAAGTACACCTCCCGCTATAGTCTAGCTCTGCGCTCGCATTTTATCCAGTTGAGTACACCTCTCACCACACCGATCTCCATGCTCGCCATTTTCGTGATCGATTTCATCTCCTTCCACATCCGAGCTCCACGCTCACATTTTATATGGTCATGTATACCTCCCACCACACTGAGCTTCACTTTTGCCATTTTATGCGGTCGAGTTCAGCTCCTGCCATGTATGAGCTCTGCACTCACATTTTATGCTGTCAAGTATACCTCCTGCCATACCGAACTTCGTGCTAGAAATTCATGTGATCAAGTTCATCTCCCGAAACTTCTAAGATCCGTAGTCACATCTTACGCGGCCAAGTACACCTCCAGACTAGCTCCACGCCCAAAAATATTTTATCGCTTAATGCAAATGAAACAGATAACCAGGAATCAACTCTCAAAATAATTTATATTTAAAGATTCTCAAGGTCCTTTTTGGAACAAATGACAACTAGAAGAGAAAAAATATATTCGACCGCAAGTAGGCCTACTAAGCATAGCCTAAAGGGAGAGGTTCTACCATTAGAAGATAAATGAAGAGAAATGAGGGGGAGACAAATAGTAGACAAGGGAAATGAGAGTGTCAAGATAAAAGGGAAATGAGAAAAATGGAAAGGAAATGAAGATATCATACATGTAAGGGAAAGGCGGCCATTGTTTGCCACTACTTAGGGGCAAGATAAAAGAGAAGATAGATAAAAAAAAAAAAAAAGGCCAAACTACTCCAAGAGGAGTTCAACTTCTTCAGCTTTTTCAACCTCTGAAAAGAGAATGAAGTGAGATTAGATTAACCAGCAAATATATTCAAGATTTGCAATATACTGTGAAAAATAAGAGGCAATGAGTGGCTATAAAAAAGCTTGTTATAAAGCTGAACCATGTAAATCTATTTTTTTTTTCTCTTTTACATTCTTTGTATTTATTTTTTATTCACTACTATGAACATAAGCACAGCTACACCAGAAAGTGCCGGAAACTCTAGACCACACTAATTGAGATTCGGATCATCATAACGGGTCGGTAATGACTCTTTCTCCCCTACCGAATTGTTTTGCAAATTTTGGTATTAACATGTTAGTATTGATACTCTTTCACCTCATTCACTACTATATTACTATTACTCAACCTTTTTTTCTTTTTATTATTTGTGTATGGATTGAAAATCCCAAAACATGACCTTCTTTCATAATCTATAAAAAAAAATCAATCAACCAACGTAATAATGTAATTTAATTAAAAATAAATTCAATTATATAAAAATAAAACCTACTAAGTTCTTCCCAAGGGAAGAGATCCTACCACTAGAAGATGAAAAAGAGAGAAGAATGAGAGACAAAGAGGGGACAAGGGAATTAAGGGAGTCGTGATAAAAGGACAAGAGAAAAATTGGAAGGAAAAGAGAATGTCATACATGTAAGAAAAAGGCGATCAATCCTCACCACTCCCTTGGGACACGCGAAAAGAGGAGATACATAAAAGAAAATGGCCAGACAATACCAAAGGGACTTTAACTTATTCTTTAGCTTCTTCAAGCTCTAAAAAGAAAATCAAGCGAGAATAGATTATCCAAAAAATATATTCAAGATCTCCATTTTACCGTTAAAAATGAAAGGCAATGAGGAACTATAAAATAAGCTTGTTATAGTGGATATTTCCTCCCCAAAAATCCCATGGACATAAGTTTTATGCAAAACCATGTAAATATGTGTTTTCCTCTATTTTACATTCTCAATTTTATGCCAAACCACGTCGGAGATTCAAGACTATACCAATTGAGGTATGAATTTTCATAGCAATCAAAAATGATTATTTCTCTCCTATTGGACTATTGAGCGATTTTCGATATTAACTTGTTGGGTAATGATACTCTTATACCTCATTCACTACTATTTTACTATTACTCACAATTTTTTTCTTTTTATTATTTGAATCTAGATTAAGAATTTCAAGACATGACCTTCTTCCATAATCTAGAAAAAAAAAAAGTTCAATCACCAATGTAATCATGTAATTTAATGAGAAACAAAATAAAGTAGGCCTACTAAGCACATCCCAAGGGGAAAGGTCACACCACTAGAAGACAAAGGAAGAGAGAAGAATGAGGGTGTCAAGATAAGGGGAAAGAGGAAAATGATGGGGAAAGAGGAAAATGATAGGGAAAGAAGATGTCACACACACAAAGAAAAGGCAATCAATTATCGTTATAGTGAAAAATGAAAAAGAATAGTAAAAGTAAAAGTAGCGTCAGGATAAGAGGGGAATGAGGAAAACTTAAAGGGAAAGAAGATGTCACACACGCAAGGGAAAGGCTTCCAATCCTCGTCACTCCCTAGGGAAACATGAAAAGAAGAGATAGATAATAGAAAATGGCCAAACTACTCCAAGGGGACTTCGATTTCTTCTTCAGCTTCTTCAACCTCTGAAAATGGAATTGTGCGAGAACATATTATCTATCAATTATTTTTGAGATATCCATTATACTATGAAAAATGAGAGGCGATGAGGGACTATAAATAAATTTGTTATAGTGTATATTTCTTTCTCATAAATCTCATGGACGTAAGTTTTGTGCCGAACCATGTCAATCTGTGTGTTTTCCTCTCTTTTACATTCTCAATATTTATTTTTCGTTCTCTGCCAAGGACGAATGCACAACTGTAACGGACTACGTTAGGAAGTCCAAACCACACCAATCTATGTCAGAATTGTCATAGCAGTTGGAAATGACTCTTTTTCGCCTGCCGGACGATTGTGTAATTTTTGACATTAACATGTTGAGTAATGATACTCTTACACCTCATTTACTACTATTTTACTATTACACAACTATTTTTCTTTCTATATTTGAATTTGGATTAAAAATTCCAAAACATGATCTTCTTCCATATTCAAAAAGAAAATAAATTCAATCAACCAATTTAATCATGTAATTTAATTAAAACTAATTTCAATTATATATATATATATATATATATAAGTAAACCTACTAAGCCCAACCTAAGGGGAGAGGTCCCAATATTAGAAGTCAAAGGAAGAAAGAAAATGGGGAAACAATGAGGGACAAGCAAAAGTAGATTGTCAGGATAAGAGGGAATAGGGAAAACATAAAGGAAAAAAGATATCACACATGTAAGGAAAAGGTAGTCAATCCTCTTCACTCCCTAGGGACAAATGAAAAGAGGAGATAGATAAAAGAAAAGGGCTAGACTACTTTAAGAGGATTTGGACTTATTCAACTTCTTCAACCTCTAAAAATGAAATTAAGCGAAAGCAGATTATCCAGCAAATATATACGAGATCTCCATTATAGTGTGAAAAATGAGTGGCGATGAGAGACTATAAACAAGCTTGTTATAGTGGATATCCCCTTCCCAGAAATTCTGTGGACTTAGATTTTATTCCAAACTATATAAATTTGTGTATTTTCCTCTCTTTTACATTCTCAGTGTTTATTTTCCTTTCTCTGCCATGAACGTACACACAACCACATCGGACCACGTCGAAGACTCTAGACCACACCAATTAAGGTCTGACTTGTGATAGCGGTCTAAAATGACTCTTTCTCCACTACCATATTGTTGTGCAATTTTTGGCATTAATATGTCGGATAATGATATACTTTTACACTTCTTTCACTACTATTTTACCATAACTCACTTATGTTTTTTTTTTCATTTTATTATTTGAACCTAGATTAAAAATTTCAAAACATGACCTTTTTCCATAATCTGAAAGAAAATAAATTCAATCAAATAACATAATCGTATAATTTAATTAAAACAAATTTTAATTATATAATAATAAAGTAAACCTACTAAGTTCAACCCAATAAGAGAGGTCCCAACAGTAGAAGTCAAAGGAAGAGAAAAGAATGAGGCAAGGAGGAGACAAGGGAAATGAGGATGTCAGGATAAGAGAAAAATGGTGAAAACAGAAAGGGAAAAAAGATGTTAGACATGCAAGGAAAAGACAGCTAGTTCTTGACACTCCCTAGGGGATCGCAAAAAGAGGAGATAGATAATAAAAAAATGATCAGACTACTTCAAGGGGACTTCGACTTCTTCTATGACTTCTTCAACCACTGCAAAAGGAATCAAGCGAGAACAGATTATTCGGGGAATATACTCTAGATCTTCATTATATTCTGAGAAATGAAAGGCAATGATGGATTAAAAATAACCTTGTTATAGTGTATAGTCCCTCTTCAAAATCCACGTAAATAGGTTTTATGCCAAATCATGCAAATCTCTTTTTTTCTCTCTTTTATATTCTTAGTATTTAATTTTCATTCACTATTATAGACGTATGCACAATCGCACCGGACCACGTTGGAGACTCCAGACCACACCGACAAGATCCAATCGTCATAGCTCTTTCTCCTCTATCAACCTATAGTGCATTTTTGGGCATTAACGTATCGGATAATGATAATTTTACACCTCATTCACCACTATTTTACCATTATTCACCTATTTTATTATTTTATTATTTGAATCTAATTGAAAATCTCAAAACATGACCTTCTTCCATAATCTAAAAGAAAATTTAATCAACCAATTTAATCACATAATTTAATTAAAAATAAATTCAATTTTGTAAAAATAAATTAAGCTTACTAAGCCTAGCCTAAGGGGAGAGATCCCACGACTAGAAGACAAAAAAAAAGAGAGTAATGAGAGAAAAAGAGGAGACAAAGAATATGAGTGTCAAGATAAAAGGCGAAGGAGAAAAAAAAAGGAAAGATGTCACACGCACAAAGGAATGACGGTCAATTCTTGCCAGACTACCCTAAGGGGACTTCGACTTCTTCTTTAGCTTCTTCAACCTTTGAAAAGTGAATCAAATGAAAACAGATTACCAGCAAATATATTCGAGATCTTAATTGTACTGTGAAAAATGAGAGGCGGTGATCGGCTATAAATAAGCCTATTAAAGTGGATATTCCCTTTCCATAAATCTCGTGGACGTAGGTTTTATGCCGAACCATGTAATGCATGCTTTTTTCTATTCTACATTGTTACATTTGTTTTTCATTCACTATCATGGACGTATGCATAGTTGCAACGAACCACATCAAGGACTCAAGACAACACCGATCGAGGTTCCAATTGTATTAGTGGTCAAATTACTCTCTCTCCCCTGCAGGACTGTTTTGTGATTTTTGACATTAACATCACGGATAATGATACTCTTACACCTCATTCATTACTATTTTACTATTACTCACCTATTTTCTTCATTTTATTATTAAATCTGGGTTAACAATCTCAAAATGTAACCTTCTTCCATAATCTAGAAAAAAATAAATTCAATCAATTAACATAATCATATAATTTAATTTAAAAATAAATTTGATTTTATAAAAATATAATAAGCTTACTAAGTCTAGCGAGAGGTCTCACCATTAAAAGAAAAAGGGAGAGAGTGAAAAAAAAGAGTTAGATAGGCATGAGAAAGATAGCCAATCCTTGCCACTCTCTAGGGACACACAAAAAGATGATATAGATAAAAGAAAATGGTTAGACTACTCCAAGAAGACTTCAACTTCTTCAACCTTTGAAAATAAAATCAAGCGAGAACAGAATATCTAGTAAATATATTCGAGATCTCCATTATACTGTGAAAAATGAGATGTGATAAGAGACTGTAAATAAACTTGTTATAGTAGATATTCGCTTGCCAAAAGTTTCTTGGACCTAAGTTTTATGCCGAACGATGTAAATCTGAGTTTTCTTCTCTTTTGCATTCTTAGCATTAATTTTTCATTCACTATCTTGGACATATGCACAACCGCACTGGACCATGTCGAGGACTTTAGACCACACCGATTAAGGTCCGAATTTTCATAACCGTTAGGAATGACTCTTTGTCCCCTACCAAATTGTTGTGCAACTTTTGGCATTAACATGTTGGGTAACGAGACTTTTAACACCTCATTGACCACCATTTTGCCATTACTCAACTTTTTTTTTTTCCTTTTATTATTTGAATCTAGATTAAAAATCTCAAAATATGACCTTTTATAATGTAGAAAAAATAAATTCAATCAACCAATGTAATCATATAACTTAATTAAAAATAAATTCAATTTGATAAAAATTGACATCGTTGCTTGAAATTATTTTATTCTAGATTATACAAGAATGTATTGTTCTGAAATTTTTAATTCAAATTCAATGAGAAAAAAAATAAAAAACTGGATTGTAAAATAATAATAAATAAATGTAGACAATCATTTCCCTAATTTGACGTTTACAATTCCTGATGAATCTGCTGCACGCACATAAACAGACGAGTGTCCGGAAGTTCTGTCACTTCTGTGCCCTTGCCACAAGCAACGAGAATTAAGAAACCTGGACAGAGTGTCCTTATTAGTTTTAGATGCACTAAGAAGTGAGAAATATTCAGGCACGAGTGCTAATTTTCTTGAAATGTATCAATACATCATTCCGAAGACAAATATAATAACAAGTAGAGTTTTCCATTTTATGACTCAAAATATATAGTAAAATGAAGAGGTTTAATGACAAATTACAACGCCAAGAAAGATTTGCTGTTACAAGTAAACTTACAGGGCAGTGACAATAAAACCTCCTTCCACACACATCCAAACAAAATACATCCAATTTAAAGCCACTTAGAGGCTAAAACAAACGGGGAATTTTATACATTTTCATGGGTAGCTTTGGGTGTGCCTTGGTGGGACTTCCAGGTGCAGGGGCCACAAGTATCTTGCTGACCACTACCCTATTTGATGTATTGAGAGAGCCACTTGAAACCATCACCATACCCCATTTTTCGTACGATGCTGCACATAAAAACCTCCAATGGACGGACATTAGAGTCTGCCAGGTTTACCTTCCCTTTGCCAGTGGTGAAGTTGGTCAGGCCAAGATGGTATCGCAACTCATCTTCCGAGGCAGCATAAGGTATATCAATCTTGTTTCCCAAAATAAGGAAAGGGACATTAGCGAGGGCCTCATCAGAAAGGAGTGCGTCAAGTTCATATTTCGATTCTGCAAATCTCACCTTGTCATAGGCATCCACCAGGTACACCACAGCATCAACCTGTAAAATGAAAAAGCCAGCACATATTACCAATTCATGGCAGTAGTTCATGTAAGACTCTGAATTGAGCATATGAGGTTGGTGAATGGAATCTTTTATTGCCTAAAAGAGAGTTTTTCTTATATAAGTAAAGAAAAGAGCTATTACCGGTTTTATTCCAAAATGTTCGAATTGCAACAATGGCTAGTCCTTTTGAATCGTTACAAATGGTATCAAAATCCTAATTTTGATACCATATTGAGCATAGGAGTATGTGAATGAGATCCCACATTAGCTCTGATGATTTATGGCAATTTCAAGAGGCTAAAATTGTAACATTCAATGATCCTTTTGGAAGATAAGTCCACATGTGGCTTGGACTTTTCTTGGGTCATTACGAAGACTATCAGAGCCAATTGTAATACTGCATACGGAGTATAGAAGGGAGGGAAATGGGACTTCACATTGCCTACGACTGAGAAGTTCTTAACAGTTTATAATGATTCAAAAGTACTCAAATCGCACATTAACTAGTCATTATAAATTATAGGACCAGATGTGGCTTGGACCTTTTTTAGTTGTTTTAGTTAAAACATCATGAGAAACCCAAATTGGAAGCATGAAGGCACAACCCAGATGTAAGAAATTAGTAAAGTATGCTCAACCATCTGAAATATCGAGGTCTGAGTCATGAATTTAATTAAACGCTGCCACATTATGACACTGGTTTTTTTCTTATTCATAAAAAAATAAATAAATAAATAAATGACGACACTGGTTAGAAAAAAAAAACTGAGAAGTACAAGTTATGAGCCGGTGGTGGTTGTTAAAACATAGTGTTAAACAATGGTGAGGAACATAAATCTTGAGCTTAAAGTCACTTGCAAGTTGAAAGCATACAAGCTACTACAATCACATCTACACAAGATCAAAGTACAGAAACTGAGTTACAACTCTTTTTGGGAGGTAATTCAAAATACAGAGGATTCCAATTGTATATAAGATTTATAGAGGAATAGTTCAGCCACATAACTAACTTAAAACGTGCACTTCTGCCTAAAATTTTTATCCTATTCTGAAAAATGTTAGAAAGAATTAGATCCAACTTTCAAAGAACACAAGATTTTTTAGCAGTTTCAAGAGAAGTGTCAAACATAAAGGTGAAACCCTTTATGAAGGTGTGTGTATCACGAGGCTGTCACACTAGAGGTGTAAATCTCATCACGAGACATGCCATTTATTGACATGAACAGGTCAGCTTTAAAGTGAAACCGCATTTTTTTATAGGTTAGAGTGAACCTTAATAAACCTTGAGAACCATAATTGTTATCACCAAATAAATGTTATGAACTAGATCAGTAATCTATATATATATGAAAAGCAACACATACGTATACAATACAATTTTTTTTTTTAAGTATTAGCTTACGTATACAATACAAATTTTTGGTGGGATTATCTCAAGCTTTTCAAAGAACTGAGAAAAACATGCTGGTTTAGATATTGACAGAATTAAGATGGCAATCCTTTTAAAACTAGATGTTAGGATAAGAATTTAAAATCAGAACAAAAGACAAAGCAAGTTTTACTGCTAACTGAGAACAATGGCAAAAGCAAGTGAGCATGGAATGGTGATTAATAAAAAGAAAATATGATAAAATAACTTCAATCTCAATAATTCCTATACATAGAAACTTCAGAAGACAAATCCAACAAACTACAGCTCTGAGTGATGTATATAAATATATGATTATAAAAAGATGACAAAGCTATTAAGAGTTGGCGCATTTACAAGAAAAAAAAAACATGACAATCAACAACTTTAATGAAACAATTATGGCCTAACAAACATTAATAAAGGATGAAGCACCTCTGCCAAATAAAAGGATGTAGAGAACATCACATTCAAGTTTTGATTATAAAACACAAACACAAACGTGTCTGCACACAAGTTGTATAATAAGACTGCAAAAGCAAAACAGATTGATCAAAAAATGAAAAACTCAAGAAATTAATAGAAAGTGTTCATAACATTTTTTACTAACTCTATTAACCGTACAACTACTTGACTGCAACAGATCAAGTAAACATCAGAATGCAGATCAGAGAAGTAATGTGGATCTACTGAAACAGAAACAACCAATAAAAGTTTGGGGAGATAACAAAGTACATAGCTACAAAACTAGTTCTGACTCTTTGCCTACTGCTTACTTTGGCATAGTAATCCTTCCAGACTCTGCGAGCAATCTGATGTCCTCCCAAATCAAATGCCTTGAACTTGATTTTCCCAATACTCAACTCCTCTGATGTAGGATACTGTGTCGGCTGGTGCTGTACCAATCTCTGGAAATCAATATTACAACATAAAACAATAGCAGTCAAAATCCATTTGTTCAAATGGACAATTGAAAGTATAGAAAATGAGTGGTATCCAATCAATCAATCCCCCAAACTGGGGAAGCTTAAGCAGAAATGAAAGAGAAGGGTGAGGGGTAATTTTAAAAGAAATATCATTGACTAATTTAAACCTCAAGAAAACACTTACACAACACAAACATACCTTCAGCTTACCTAGACCTTTCACGATAATTTACTATGGTTAAATTAAGTTTTCTGTTTTTTAGGCAAATGAAGTACAAAGCATTACAAAATATTTCACAACTGATTGGGGTGGGGGGTATTTTCAACTATGAAACCATTGATGGGCGAAAATATGGGAATGCTTCCTATTCGATGGGATGTGTCCTGTTTCACCTGCTCCTGCACGCCAGGTTTGCAATATGTGAAATAACACAAGTGCTCTGATTGGAATTACTAAATAAAAAGAAGAGGAAGAGCAATAAAATCACTATGAGGACCAACAAAATCCCCAAATCTTGCCATTACCCAAGCCAAATCCCTAGACAAGGTTGACACCAACGTCTGTCCATATTGATCCACAGGCTTGACAATGGAAACAAAGACACTGAGAGAGGTGGTGGCAAGAGACTGACAGAGGAATGGATTTATAAAATTTTAGAAGTTTTCATTGTTTAAACTAAATACAACTATAATTATATATATATATGTGTGTGTAGCATCCAAATTAAAAGCCCAAACCACATTATCTATACTCCAAAAGAACTAGCCAATGACAAAATTGAAACCTCATTGGAACACTATAAAGAGCAAAAACTTCTAATTCCTAAGCAATGGGAGATCTCATGCACCACCTAGTCTTATTCTTATCATATGGGGTATACAATATATATATATTTTTTTTTATAAGTAAAGGGGTATGACAATATATGAGGCAGACAGATGGGTGTTTCACTTCCACTGGAAAATTTTTAACCCAACTGTTCCTTGCCTGTTTTTGTACACTGTCTTAGGAATCTGCCAGCTCGCTTGGGGTAGTTGGTTGTAATCCGTCTATTAGCATTGGCTCTCCTAGGGGCTGAGTGGATTTTTCAAGCAGGACAGGTTATGAAGTGGTAATAAGCTGCCGTATCTGGGTTCATCCACAGACTTCAATCCATAAAGGATATGCTTTGAGGTTAATTTATTAGATGGAGAGGTCACGTGACCAGTCTTGTAGTGCTGAAAGTTATAGCATGAAGGATTTAGGGGCATTGGAATATAATTCTAGTTGTCTTCCAAATGGGTGAATGAGAAATAAAAAATGTATTGGCCATCAAAAGTTCAATGGAAACATTCCTGCAAATGGATGGTGGATTTTCCACGGGTTCTGGAAGAGATATATTTGCCGATGAGGGACTAGGAGGTTGGTTTGGAGGTTAATTGAAGTTGGTGAAGAAGATCATCCCAGTTGAGGTATTTGGTTTGTGAGATGATTTGGATGGAGGAGATGTTTCCCAAGCTGATCAGAGGATTATTCCTCGGAGATAAGTAGTTTGGTGGCAGGGGTTCCATGGACTGATCAGTCAAGTGCTGATCTCTTGCTGTGACAGTAGAGGGGAAGGTATCACGGATGGTGCGAAGATATTAAGGAGAGGGATCTTCAGGAGGAAGAAGAGCAGAGAAAAACCCTCCAATTATAATGTTTCGATCTCTAAAAGTGGAAGCATCACCTCAATAAGCCGATTGAGGCCAGAAGTACTTTTATAACGAAGGTTTATTTCGACTTATGACAGAAGAATTAGAGAGGGGAAAAGCAGATATCCAAATACTTTCATTTCCTAGCATTTCCCAGCAAACCGATCTTATCATTAAAATAAGAAAACCAAACGAAACAACAACAAAATCAAGGAAACAAATTCCGAAGTTAAAAGCATAATATCGGCGATACTACGAAGAGGAATCGAACCTCGTCTTTCAACATATGGAGCAAGGTGGTCTTTCCGGCATTATCGAGGCCTAGGAACAAGATCTTCGCCTCCTTTTGCCAGAGACCGAGCGAGGCCAGGACTCCGTAGAACCAGTCAAGCAGAAACATGCTGCTGCTGCTCTTCTATCCCTCTCTTCTCTTTTCGGATTTTGATTTCTCCGATCGAGCACGGGGTCGAAGAGGATTTAGAGTGTGACAGTGCGAATGAGAACGAGATCCTCCGATACGAGGTCTACGAAAGCCCTCAATGGATTCCCTGAATAAACAAGATGAGGAAAGAAAATGTAATAGCAAAGCAGCGAATATTGTTTGAAAAATACTTTTGGGACCCTGGGTCTGGTTCATCATAGTACAAAATGATGTCGTTTTAAGTGAGCTAAAAGAGAAAAGGGCATGCTACTCACTTAAAAAGAGAAAAGGGCATGCTATGCAGTAGCTCCTGTGCTGCTCCATATACGCACACCTTTTTCAAATCTTTTTTATTTTCCTTTTTTTTCTTCTTCAATGTCACCAGCTGCTGCACATCATTTTTGAAAGAAAAATGTTATAAGCTTATTATACAAAAGTAATGTATTATAGACTAATATAATTTGATATACCATTTATTTTAATGGTAGCAAAGACAAGAAGCTAGTAATCTTTTTTTGAGTATTCTTTTAACCTCTCTCCCTCTAGAGTTAGAGACTAAGAAGAAGAAGTAAAGTCTTTGATCTCTTCTGGGATATAGAGAATCTTTTAACTTGCGAGTGTGAGTAGAGGATCACAATAGAGGAAATGGAAGAAGTGTAGAGGTGTCTAAAGTTGAAAGATGATGAGGATTGTCAAATTAAGGTATAACAGATTTTGCTTAGGTCGATGAGATTGAAGGGCAAACGAAGTTTGATGGGAAAGATTATCTCAAATCGTACAATAAGGAAGAAAATTGCCAAATCTATAATGGAGAAAGTCTAAAAGGTAGGAAAACCACTAGAGTTTCAAACATTAGGAAATAATTGTTTTGTTATTACTTTCATTTCTCATAAAGACAAATTGAGAGAACTCAATGGATGTCCATGATTGTGATATTCATTTGTTTGTTTTGAAAGAATTTTATGGAAATATGAGACCTAGCATGATTGATTTCGATCATGCTTTCCTTTGGGTGCAAATGTTGAACTTACCTTTGAGTTGTATGAATCAAAAGATGAGAGAGAGGATAGGAAGTTCGATGGGGGAGGTCTTGGAGGTAGAAGTGCAGGAAGATGGCTCAGGATGGAGGAGATGTTTGAGAGTGAAGGTGGAGTGTGACCTAAAGCATCCTATAGCTCGAGGTATGACTATTATGGTAGATGGGAGGAAACGCTGGGTGCCTTTTCAATATGAAAAGTTGCATAGGATGTGTTTTAATTGCGGGAAGTTGTTCATGAAAAAAGTGGATGCAGGGAAAAGAAGGAAACACAGGACAATATGGTGTTTGGCTTCAAGCTTTACCTCAATCACAAAAGAATAATGTAACGAGTGGGAAAAAGGAAGCTAATGATAAAAGTGAGGATACGGGAGAGCTTTTAAGACAAATGGAGGAACAATGGGAGATTCAGAAGGGAGGAATTGTGGAGTCGAATGTTATGAAGACTAAAATGGTGGAGTCAAAGGTACTAGTTGTGCAGTCTCCAAGGCAACTACAAATGGCTAATGATGAAAGGCAAGAGTCATGTGAATCTGGAAGATGTTCAGACTATTATGGCTAAGAGTAAGCTACTAATTAAAGAGATGAATGTAAATGCTGGAGAATAGATTCAAGACGATAAGAGATCTTCAAGATGGAAAAGGAGGGCTAAAGCTAGGCCTGAGTCAGATTAGTCTACTAGTTCTCATTCTTTGATTAAGAGAAGCTTTAATTCTATTGAAAATGATAATGAGTCGATTTTAGATGGGAAGAGGCTGAAAGGGAACACTGAATTGGTTTGTGATGAAAACAGACTAGGGATGGTGTCTGATATGCAGCACCACCTGATATTATGAATATTACATGTTGAAACTGTATAAGGCTTGACAACTCTGGAACAATTTAAGACTTTAGCCTGATGGTTAAAGAAAAGAAGCCAAATTTGATTTTTGTTTGTGAAACAAAAGTCAGATCATGTAAGATTTCTGGTGTACAGAGGAGATTAGGCATGAAAGGTTGTTTAATTGTAGATTCTGTAGGGAGGAGAGAAGGAATGGCTTTATTCTAAAAGTGTAAAAATGATGTGGAACTTATCAACTACTCTAATTTCCATATTAGTGTACTGATAAAAGGTGAAAATGAGGATAGGGATTGGTGTTTTATAGGATTTCATGACCATCTTGAGGGAGGGGAAAGAGGTATTTCTTGGGACTTATTGAGACAATTAAAGCTTGCAAATGATGCTGCTTGAGGGTGGGGGCGAGGGGGGATGGATTTTAACAAAATTCTATGGCAAAGTGAAAAAGAAGGTAGTAAAAGAAGAGCTAGGAATCAACTTGAGAAGTTTAGAGATGTATTGGAGGACTGTGGCCTAGGTGATATTGGTTATAGAGGATGTGCTTTTACTTGGTCCAATAAATATTCTTATCAATCTTTTCCTAAAGAGAGGTTGGATAGGCATGTGGCAAATGAGAAATGTAGATCCCTATTTAAAGAACTAAATGTTGAAGCCTTAACTAGGAGGTGTTCTAATCACCTGCCAATTCTACTTTCTCTTGTTAATGGAGGACAAAGGAGGAGGAGACATATTTTTTCTTTTAGGTTTGAGGCCAGTTTGATTAAATAAGATGATTGTGAACAAGTAAAAAAGAAGGTATGGGAGAGGGGAATATCTATCTCAAAACTAGTTCAAAGAGTCAAAACTAGTTCAAAGAGTCTAAACTAGGCTACAGTGTTACAGTGAATTTCTATCATCAAATTCCAAAGGAAGGGATAAGGGAAGAACAAAATAGATAGGGCAGATTTCTAAGGAGATCAAGGAATTGAAAAAGAACCTATCTCAAGAAAATATGATGGAGATGAAGGTTTTAAAGATAGGGTGTATTTGTTGCTGGAACAAGAAGACACAAAGTGGAAGCAGCATGCCAAAAGAAACTGGTATACCATAAAAAATAAAAAAAATACTAGATTTTTCCATGAGTATGTAAACCAAAGAAAGAAAAGAAATAGGATTGTATTAATTCTTGATGATCAATTAGTTCTAAAGGAAGATGAAGAGGGTATTGCTGATGCTTTTAAAGATAATTTTTCTGAGATGTTTTTAGCTCAAAACCATATGTGGAAGCAATTAATGAATGTATTATAGTTTTGAAACCCAGGGTGACAACCTCAATGAATAAACTTCTTAAGAAGACTTTTACAAGAGAGGAAATTGAGATAGCTATTAAAATGATGGGCCCTATGAAAACCCTAGGACCTGATGGTTTTGGGGTTTGTTTCTTCCAATCTTTCTGGCATGTGGGGGGAAATAATGTGAGTGTGGCTGTTCTAAAATTCTTTAATGGAGGGAGATTGCAAGATTCAATTAACCAGATTTTTATTGCTTTGATTCCCAAGGTAAGTGATCCAAAGAGTGTTAATGATTTTAGGCCTATAAGTCTTTGCAATGTATTTTACAAGATCATTGCAAAGACACTTGTAAATAGGCTTAAAAGGATGATGGATGAGATTATTTCAAGATGTTAAGTGCTTTAATACATGTAAGGTTAATATTAGACAATGTTATTATAGCCTATGAGATGTTACACTCGATGAAATGTAGACAAAGAGGAAAAATGGGGAGTATGGTAGTAACGCTCAACATTTCAAAGGCTTATGACAACGTTGAATGGGGTTACCTAGAGACTATGATGAGAAAGCTTGGGTTTGGGGCTAGATGGATAGATTTGATCATAAAATGTATTTCATCAGTGACTTATGCTACTCTTGTAAATGGCAAACCAAGTGACTATATTACCCCCACTAGAGGTTTAAGACAAGGAGACCTATTGTCTCCTTATATTTTTCTTTTATGTACTGAGGAATTAAGCTCAATGCTAGAGCAAACAAAGATAAAATGTGAGCTTAAAGGGGTTTCAGTGGTTTAGGGAGGGGTGAAATTGACTCATCTCCTATTTGCAAATGATTGCTTAATTTTTGGAAAAGCCACATGGATTGAATGGAGGATAATCAGTGGAATTTTGGAAGTGTATGAAAAAACATCTAGTCATAGTTTAAATAAGCATAAGACAACAGCTTTACTCAATCCTATTGTTGGTATTGATGTAAGGAAAGCCATTGTAAATGATTACGGGGCTAGGGTGCAAAATAATTGTGAGAAATATCTTGGATTGCCAATTATGGTTGGCAGATCCAGGTATCAATCTTTCGCCATTATCAAATATTGTGTGTGGAGAAAACTGAGTAACTGGAAAAATTAATTTTTGTCACCCTCAAGAAAAGAAGTACTGCTTAAGTCAATTATTCAGGCAATCCCTACATACTATTTGAGTGTTTTTAAATTGCCTAAAAAGCTATGTCATGAGATAGCTTCTCAGATGGCAAAATTATGGTCAGTCTTTAAACAAAAAGAAAATACGATTCAATGGAGGAGCTGGTCCAAGATGGGGCTGTCAAAATGTGATAAGGGCTTGGATATTAGAGAATCTGAGGCTTTCAACCAAGCACTTATTGCAAAGTAGTGCTAGAGAGTGTTGAAGAATCCAGATTCTATGGTTGCATTGGTTCTAAAAGAAAAATATTTTAGACACTCAAATAATTTGCATTCTTCTATAGGTTTTAAACCATCTGTTATTTGGAGAAGCATGTGGGATTTTTTGAATTTTTTGAAAGAAGGATTGGATTGGAGGGTTGGAAATGGGAAGAGCATTAATATTTGGAGGGATAAATGGGTTCCTAAGCCTGTTACTTTCAAGATTTAGTCTCCAGTTAATGTTTTGAATCTTGAGGGAAAGGTGGATGAGTTGATCTCAACCAAAAACATATGGAAGATGGAGTTAATTAAATAAGTATTGAATGAACAGCAAGCTGCTACTATGTGCAATTTACCCATAAGCTTCTCGAGACTTCCTGATAAATAGATTTGGGTTTACTCCAAAAATGATTTGTAAAGTGTTAAAAATGCATACCGTTTAGAAGTGAGTAGAAGAAGAAGGGAGAATGGTGGGATTTCTAGTAAATCAGATGATCTATGGAAGGGATTGTGGAGGCTAAACATTACAGGTGTTGCTAAAGTTTTTGTTTGGAAGGCCATTTCAAATTGTTTGCCAACAAAAAAAAAACTTTATGTGAGGAAGGTTATTAAGGATGATGTGTGCCAAGTTTGCAAAATAGAGGAGGAAATAGTGTGTCATGGTTTGTGGAGCTGCAGTTTGCAAGCGATATATGGGCTTGTGAGAGGAGCCCTATGCAAAAATGGACAAGCAATGAAAGGGGTCTATTTGAACTATGGTCAGATTGGTCTTCAAAGCTATCTCAAGATCAAATGGAGGAACCTAATAAATGGCTTGGTGTTTGAGAATAGGTTTGTATAATGTAATGAATTGTTTAACCAGGCTATGGATTGCTTGATAGATTTTTAGATGGCACAGGTAAAGAAAAACAGTGATCTGGCAAAATGGGGGTCGAAACAATAATAGTAGTTATCATTGGAGACAACCTGTTTGTGATTTGGTTAAAGTAAATTGGAATGCTGCTTTGAAGGCCAATGAGAATAAGGTTGGGATTAGGATGGTGATTCGTGGTAGTAGTGGTGAAGTTTTAGCTTCATTACTATCTGAGATTATATGTATCAAATCCTTTGATTGCAGATGTCTATGCACTATGGAAGGCTATGACACTGTGTGATGGACTAAACTTTATGTGTGTGCAGTTGGAAGGTGATGCATTATCAGTGGTGCAAGCTGTTAATATTTCAAAAACAAGTTGGGAATGGCATGGTCAACTAATTAAAGACTTAAAGGTGGTATTGAAGAACAGGAGAAGCTGGACAATTGTATATGTTAATAGAATTTGTAATAATGTTGCACATAGTCTTGCAAAAGTAACTTTACTTGTAGATGAAGAGAGAGTATGAATGGAAGATCATGATTCTTAAATGTGTAAATTTTGATCAATTTTGTAAGTCAGTGAATATATGAAGACAACATACAGATTTTCTTTCAAAAAATTATATATATGATTTGATATGATTTATTAAATTGTAAAATTATTTTTATATTATACAATAAATCTAATAGATTATACAAAATCACATTAATTTGTATATTATTTTTATATACTTTGTAGTTATAGGCTAGGGCGGCACTATAGCCTCCGTTTTGAGTCCCATTAGTTATCTTTTTACATCATTTTTTAATATTCTTAAATATTTAAAAAAAAAAATCGCAATATTAATAAACAAGAATATCTTAATTATTAAAAAAAAAATACAGAAGAGCGGTGCATAAAAACAGGACTCACCAATAGTGGCCCTATCATTTTTCTGTAGGCTATAGCACTCCTCGAGATTAAACAAAAAAAAAAAAAAAAAGCTTTTACCAAAATATAAATGAGTAATTTACAAGTCTTATACCTGTATAAGAACTTTTTAATAGTAGAGTTTGCCTCTCTTTTTTTTAAAGGATTTGCTTAGAACTTGTATAAATCATTACCCAATAAATAATAATAGCTTTGATTTACTTAGCTGGTGTGGAATTTTAAGCTTTTATTTATTTTCATTATTCTTAAAAATTATATATATTTTTTATTTTATAATTATTTTAAAGAAGAATACGAGAAGTCTAAGAGCTATAAAATTTTTAACAAAATCCTTAAGGTTGTACACAGTACAAGTGGTAAACGCGTTGGATTTGAAAGTTACATGCTTCCCACCTATCTAAGGTTCTCTTCGATGTATAATATCTAGGAACCATTGCTAAACTGCACTTATAAAAAAACTCTTTGCTAAAAGTTTGTGCACTTCTAAAATCAATCGGAACGCCAGACACTCAATCTCAATTAAAAAAGTTACAAATAAGTAACCTATATTTTATAATTAAAAATTACAATTTAACATATTACATAAACGTACAATTTATGAATTCTTGTAATATCTTTTTACAGACTGCATATTTATTAAAAAATAATATTAATAGTCTTTCTAATATAATGGTTTCTTCTCTGTTAAAAATAAATAAATAAATAAAATGGCTTCTTCTCTATCAATATTAGCATTTAAATCATTCCCAATAACAAGAGAATGAGAAGAACGTGATAATGACTCCTTCACTCTATCTTATATTTATTAATTTTTTTTAACCATACTTTATTTGTGTCAATTTAGTGGGAGAAATTAACAAAAACACCATACATTACCCGCACGAACTATATGTAGATGTTTACTTTCATCCTGACTCCCTGAGTATTGATTGATCGAAAACGTAACCTATAAAATAACAAATCCTTTTTATAAGTAAAATTAAATGCCAAACTAAAGAAAATAAGAATATGGATTGTAATTGTGTTGGTACTTTTTTCTGTCAAGATCGAATGTCAACAATATGATCTAATTATCCATGATAGAGCTCTATCATGTTTTGGAAACTAGAATAACTTTGACTTATAAGTGGTTATCATTGTGTTGGTTGGAGTACCAGGTTCTTTGTCGAAAGGTAGTTAATATCTTTAGTTCGGAAGATAGTGAATCAATTCTCACATTATTTAGAGTGATTCTAAATAGTGCTTTATAATACTCCAATAGGTTCTAATTGTAATCTTAACTAGTCTTTTTGAAATATAGATATAAACTCAACTCAAGCTTTACCCTGGTGATTTCTTGAGTCACAAGTATTCCATCTTCCACCCAAGTGGTCCACAGTCTTAACGAAGCTGTCTTTTCTTGTACATGATATTGCTTGTTAGAATATATTTATAAACCTTGATTATGCGAGTTATTGTAATATTTTGTAAATATTCTATGTTAGAATATCTTGTATCACTATAAGAAAAATAGGTAATAGTGATTAAATATGTAATAACCTAAAAATTTTCAAGATAAATCATTTACTTGAGAATATTTTAAAGGAATTTATTGGAAGGATATTTTTTCTATGAAAAAAGGATTTAAGGCTTAGATGCATTCAAAGAAAAATTTTGGATTGACTTTTAAGAATTTTAGCAAGGTGTTAACTAGAGGAATTCAATTTAGACCTAGAAAGAGATAAATTTTCAAAATTTAAGGAAGAAATTCACTGGGATGTAATAGAACAAAACATCAAACACTTGGTGTGCCAAAACGAGTTTTCGGGTTGATCCGTCAGGTTTTGGTGTAATAATCATAAATCTTTCATATAAGATCAGAATGAGGTAACTCTAATTTTTATAGAATTTTAAGAGATAGATCTAGAACTTTCATGTTTTGAGTTTTCGAAGATAAAGATTGGATAAAGGACTAAATCTGGTGTGAAGTGGACGGACAGGAATAGCAGTCAATTGGTAACTGACTTAAGCAAAGTGCATTGATCTTAGCCATGTGACGAAAATTGTGATTGGCTATAAATTTTTCTGAGATCTTGACATATGTGGGAACATGTTTCAAGTTGATAAAAATTGATCTAGAAGCTTTAGTGGATAAAAAAATAAAGAAAACAAATGGAGAACTTGAATTGAGTATTCTCGAGTAAGTTCTGACGTATTTCGGTAAAATAATCATATCTCTCCATCTGATTTCGTAATGAATTGATTCAAAATCTTATAGAACGTAAGAGGATGATCTTAAATTTTATGTTTTGAGTGTTTGAAGAATCTAATTTTATTTCGGACTTATTTGGGCTGGAACGTGATTGACCCTCAGGAGAGGCCAAGCGGCCAGATACACCCATTACAAGATTTCCTATGATATTATCTTGTTTTACCCCTATATGTTGGAACTCTTTAAACCCTTGATCAAGATCATTTTATAGGTAGATTAATCTCAACCATGTGATTAGAATATTAGCAAATCCCTATAGAATTAGGGGTAATCATGAGGCTACAAGTGTAGGGGACACCTCACCTATACAGCCAAATGGAGTTATTGAAATGCCCAAATTATTTCTCCTTGTATCCCACGCCTCTTATGCTTATAAATAGATGCATGGGCTTCTCTTCTCTCCCCATGAGAGATACCAGTCGACCATAGAGAGAAATACCCAAGAAAAATACACAAAAACCCACTCACATCACCTAAGTGCCAAAAAAGAGCTAATTGAGAGCATTGGAGAATAAGTGGTGCAAAACCAACTATAAACATCCAATTTAGTTTTGGAAAAATTTTTAAGCGCATATATTAACTTAATCTTGGCATAAAATAAGTGGTTTGGTGATTAGATTATGTTTGATATTTATTTGAGATTAATCTTTGCTCATGGGTTAAATAAAAATATATTGGATTTTGGAGTGATTTTTGCTATGGAAAAATGTCAGGAAAATTTGAGACCTTAAAAATATATTATATGATGTTATATTAATAGAATTATATGAAAATATGAGATTTTTCTATAGAAAAGAATGAAGAAACAACTCTAATAACTTTCGGACTTTAATGGAGTTAAGTTGGCAAATTTAATATCTTACAGTAAAATAGTCATTACTTGTTAGTGTGGTGTCGAAATTGAGTAACTTAAAAGGATATAAAAATATAAGACATAGATCTACAACTTTTATGTTTTAATATTTAAGAAATAAGAACTCTATGAAGGACAAAACTAGAAATAATGCACAAAACAGAGTAGGTAAACTCTTAAAAATTGATGTTTTCCTTCATTTTAAAACTTCTAGTGAATTATTTAAATAATATTTCTAACAAATATAATAAGTTTAGAAATCATAATATATTAGGAGAATTTTTAAGAATTATTATGCTAAAAGGATAAAATAAAATAATAATATTATATATATATAAGAAAAGTGTAAGATACACTTAAAAATATTTAAGCTATGAAATTATGCAAACTTTTGAGTTTGGGTTGAATAAATTAAAAGGAATAAATAATTAAGAATAAATTTCCCATGAAAATTGGCCAGCCATTGATTTAATAAAAATTTAATATTTTATTTAATTCTATACGTATTATTTGTTAAGTTTTAACGTTACGAATTTAGGTGACGTAGGTGTATATGGGTTTTTGTTATATGCTTTTCTATGTCATATGCTTTACGAAAACATGAATCATGCATGTCATAAATCTAAGTTTATGCGTATGTTGCATTACGTCACATATATGTGTCGTCATAAGTCTTGACATCTATTTTTAAGAAGAGTCCATGTTACATGTCGTCATGTAAGTATCGTCATAAGTCATGAAATCTGTTTAGGAAAATACGATAAGAAAACGTAACAAGTGGAAAGATTAATAAGTCAGTCACGTCATGACATGAACCAGCGATACGCCCGAATGATTGAGCACGGCAAAGACCTAAACCTTTCGAGTATTTGAAAACCGAAAGGGACCATAAAAACTGGCAGGGACCTAAGTTTGTCAAAAATATGAAAGCTGGCAAGGACCTAAGTTTGTCGATGATACGAAATAAGTAAAATCCTGCAGGGACCTAAACATGTCAATGATAGGAAATAAGTAAAGGCTCACAATATTACGAAAGAAAATAAGAGTTTAAGTATCATAAAGTGAGTCTATGGAGAACGTAAGTCTGAGTCATGCATGAGTCACATAAAGCATGCTATAAATGCATACTTTGATTGTCTGGCTTGTATATGATTATTTTATGATATTTATACTTTTATTAAGTTACGTGTGTACTTACTAAGATTTTCAAGGAAATCTCACTCTTGTATATTTCCCTTTTTAGAAATATAAAATTATGTTGCAGGATTGATAATTGATAAAAGGGAAGGCCCGATGACTTACAGAACTTAGAGAAGTCTAGATGACCATGAAGTTAGTTTAGGTTTTGTATATAAGTTATGTACATGACAAATAAAACTAACTGGGTCATGCATATAAAGATACAATGCTATTCTTAAGAATGGATGATGTGGATATTATGATTTTATTTCACCATGTGATCATTAGTAAAAATTTCAGTCAGAACTTTTCGCTGCGATTTGTATTAAATTTCGATAAGTAAGGGGGTGAATAGCATAGAATTACTTAGCCTGACACTTCAATTTACGTTGAATTATAAACATAAATTGGGGCGCCACAAAATATTTACGATGAAAATGACTATGAACGACTAAAACAGATTATTAACAACTAAAATTGACTATTTACGACTAATAAATGATAGCAAATAACCAATTTTGTTGTAGTCTATTTAGGTGTTGATTCTATTTTCTTTATTTTTAAACGAGCTCTCTTACACTATAATTAATAGGCTAATCATGTACATTGTCAATACACATTGAATTTTAAAGTTTTCATACATATAATATTATTTATAGTATTATACTAAAAGTTCTAAATTTGAACCTGACTCTACCCCTATCACATGTAATTAAATATTCCAGGTGTATGGCTACTCATTGAAAGGAAGTCTGACTTACATGTGACACATGTGAGGAAAAATGTTAAGATATAAATTAAAAAATAAATAAATCTACTACTTTCCATCAACTTATGTTTTTTCACAATAAGCAGTGATTCACATGATATCAAAGATCCAAACACCATTCTGTTGCCTCAAGTTGTAACTATCCGTGTCAAACATTTTTGTAGTAGCTATTGATGTTCCCTTACTATTTTCTTAATAGTCCACCAAGGTTGCTACGCCTGTTATATTCTAGTTGACAATTGTAACTTCTTCACATTTTTCATTCCATGGATGATTATTGTTTCGAAAATCTGAGGATACTGTATGACTTCGAGTTTTGCCAATAATTTTGTGCAAAAATTATACAATTCTAGCATGTAATGCTCCAATGGCTCCTTTGATGTGTTCGTAAACATTTGGCACTACCCATGTGGTTTACTTCGATTGCTAAAATTATATGGTCCATCTTTCACCCTATTACAATCCACTTTCACCCCAACCTATCTCATGTAAGCTTTTCTTCTACTTTTATTTCTTCCATTATTAAAAGCTCAATTTTCTTTCATGTTTGCTCCACTCTTAACCCAACTCAACCCATTGTATTTATTGCATCTCTCTAATCACCATCTAGTCAGTTACCATGTGTTTACCATGTAATGGTTGGTTTGTGACTTTTGACTTTGACCATTGACCACCAAAAAACAACTCTAAAAATGTCCTTCCCTTCCCACCTTGATAATATTTTTCATCCAATTGACAATATTTTAGATAGATATATTCATAATATGTGCACACAAAATATAGAAATATTTTTGTATGACCATAAATTGTGGTATTGTCTCAGGAGATATTGTTGCTCCTAAGTAACTAGAGAGTGAAAGTATTAAAGTCTATGCATGCCACCTTGAAGATTGGTACAGTGTGCACTACAAGAGGCTTTCTTGGTTTATCAACAATTATATTTCTTTGACTCATAGTTTGCTCCCTAAACTCAAAAATGCTAAAACTAAATGGGATTTACTTACAAAATGATATAAATGTGCTCATGATGCCCGTTGTAGTTTCAACTTAGGACTAGGTTTTATTAGATGTGACATGAATCATGTTAGTATATTTCTAATTTCTATTCTAGATAATAATCTATGGAAACAACTATCTTCTACACATCCTTAATTGAAACATCCTGAAGATATTGAACTATTTGTGGCCTATCATGATTGTCGAAAGCTTATGTACTTCATAATGGCCTCTCGTGACGACTTCGAGTCTGCACTGGCCTCTCTCTTGCATCGCACACCACTTCCAACTCTTGAGACTGTATTTGTTGAGCTCATTTCTGAAGAAAATTGACAATCTATAATGAAGTTGCAATCTCCAAATTTTATTGTAGCCACTACCTCTTAAGTGTCTTCCAAGTCTTCATTTGGCATTGCCTCTGGATCTTCCCCATCTCCATCATTAACCAAGATTGTTGTCTCTAAATATTGCAAACTCTTAGATCACTTTTTCATCGAATATTGCAAACTATGGTATAAGAATAAAACAAAGACACCATCTGTCTCATAGGCTGTCACCATAGCTTCCACTTCTCTTGCACCAGAATGTTCTTCTCAAACCACTTCACTCACTATAGATGACATTGAGGCATTAATTCATCAAATGTTATCCCAATATTTTATTGTCTTGTCTATCATGTTAGGTAAATATCATTAATTTATTAACTTTGTATGTTGTAATCACATAATCTTTGACCCTACCCACTTTTCCAAAAATTTGCACTCTCACCTAATAGTTCTAATTTGCCTGTTAATAACACAAGGTTAATTTCTTCCTCAATACTATCTATTGCAACACATACTTTGTCCTTAAGACATTCTTAAATCACTTTCTGTTGGTGAACTTTGTGAGTTAGGTTTGATTTTAACCTTTTCCAATAATGGTGTTGATGTATAAAATCTTACACGGGTTAGTTTATTGGGACCAACCATTTGGTTGAATGTTTGTTTGAGCTTTCTTATTTGCAATCTGCATATTCCCTCACATGCATCTACACTTGTTGCTGGACTCACCAATTTCGCTCATTTACGGGTTCTTAGTTGGATCACACCTCTTTTTCTTTTATTCAACTTTTAGTCTTCCAAAGTCATTTAGGGTCTATAGATTTTGAGTTTTTTTTTTTTATTGTGTTTCATGGCAACATGAAAAACAAACATATTTGTTGTCCAAAAAAAAAAAGACTCATTTTCCTCTCCACCTTTTGATTTGATTTATTTTCTTATTTAGGATCTCACTCCCATTCCTATAAAGGCAGATCTCGTTATTTGTTATCTTTATTGATAATTATTCTCACTATACTTGGATATATCTCTTACAATATCATCTTAAAGTTGGTCATATTTATCGAAACTTTCACAAATTAGTACAAACTCAGTTCTCTTATGTCATCAAAAACCTTCGTTCAGACAATACTATGGAATACAATGAAAAATCTTTTCTTGATTTTTTAAGTCAACAGGAAACAACCTCTCATCATTCTTGCCTATATACTTCTCAACAAAATGTCCAAGTAGATTAGAAACACCGTTACATTCTAAATATTATAAGAGCTCTCCTCATTTCTGCTTCTATTCCTGAAAACTTTTATGGTGAAGTTGTTGTAATTGTTGTCTATACTATCAATCGTATTTCTTTCTTTATCATTCATAATAAAATTCCTATTGAGCTCCTCTATTAAAACATCTTTGAGTACTTACTAACCTAAGATATGTTTGTGTATGTTTTGTCAGTCTTCGTTCACATGAGTGTACTAAACTTGAGTTGCGCTTTTGCTTGCATTATTTTCTTGTCGTGACATCAATAAAAAAGGATACCATTTCCATGACCCACTAAATGCCTTTGAGTTTCTCGCTATATAGAGTTTTGGGAACACAAAATATTTTCAAGTGTTTTCGGGTTTGTACCATCCTCCTTTATATAGTCTCCTATATTCATTGATCCTCTATTGTATTACTTCATTACTCTTTTGTAGAGACATCAAGCTCCTCAAACAATCCTCTCCCAGTTCCTTTCAACAGATAAATATGTCTACTAGTCCTCTTGTTACATCACATGCCCTAGATTCCTCTTGGGTATTTGACCCTCGTCATTCCAATGGGTTTAGTGTACCTCTTCCTCACCTTAAAGTTTATCATTGTTTTTCTACCCTTATTACTCTTCACAAACTCCACATTTACTGTAAGGTTAGTCCTGACCCCTTTGTCAAAAGTTATGTCAAATTAGTTGCATGCTCTTACAAAACTAAAACTTCGGACCTGGTGGATGTGCCTCGTGGGAAAACTTCATTTGGATATAAGTGGATTTACAAAACTAAGACCCACATAGATGGATCTTTGAAACATTATAAGGCACGTCTTGTGGCAAAAGACTTTGTCCAATAGTATATACTTATTACAAAGGAACATTTATTATTGTTATTGCAAGAATTGCCTTTGTTAGATCATTAATTGCAATAACAATTGTTTGCAAATGGAAGTTAATTCATATATATGTTAAAAACGGATTTCTCAATGGTGATTTTGTAGAAGAAGTATATATGCACCCTTTATCTAGTTATGAACATCGTTCACATAAAATTTGTCGTCTTCGTCGTGCTCTTTATGGGGTCAAGCAAGCTCCCTATGCTAGGTTTGCCAAATTAACTCTGTATTTGATAAGTAAATATTTGTTTTAAGTTCATATGACTCTACACATTCTCTTTGTCCTATTGATATTGGTACTACTATTATCATTCTCTATGTTGATGATATAATTATTACTAGTAATGGCATCACAATATTAGAGACCTTCAAGATTTTCTCAGTTAGAATTTTGAAATGAAATTTTTGGAGAACTTAAGTTACTTTCTTGAACTTGAGATGACATTGGTGCAAAAGGTTATTGTCTTTCTCAAGCCAAATATGCTTCTGATTTGCACTCTAAAGCTAGGTTAACTAATAATAAGATAGATAACGCTCATCAGGAAAACAATGCTAACTTCTCACTACTGATGGTGCCCCTCTTTCAAGTCTCACTCTCTACAAATAGTTGGCTAGTAGTCTCATTTACCTCGCAGTTACACGAGTAGGTGTTTCCTGTGTGATTCAAATGATCAGTCAATTTATGAGCGTGCCATGCAATACTCATTACATTGCAGTTATTTGTATTTAGCACTATGTTAAAGGCATTTTATTATATGGGCTTCATTTCTCCTTATACTCTTCTCTTGAGCCTCGGGCTTACTCTAATACTAATTGGGCTAGTGATCTCATTGATTATCACTTTACCACTGGTTATTGTGCTTTTGTTGAGACATCTATGATATCTTGGTGTAGCAAAATGCAGTCATATCTTGACCTAGTATTAAGGCTAAATATTGTGCATTGGCTAAGACCAATTCTAAACTATTGTAGCTTTTATGGATCTTAGCAAATATGGGTGTTTAACAAAAGACTAGTCTTTCCATTCACTATGATAGTCACAAAGCCATACAGATTACTCATCACGATATCTTTCATGAACTTACCAAACATATTGAGATATATTATCATTTTGTTTGTCATCACCTTCAACAAGGTGCTTTACATCTTCGCTTTCATCCACTTGGTCGGCTAGGTGTTCTTGTTTCCAAACTCTACTTGGCTCCACCATCTTGAGTTTGAGGGAATAGTTAGCATATATTTACCTACCTTGATTATGATAATTTTGATAATATTTTGACCGTAATTTCTTTATTTATAGAGGCTATATAACACTATAAATAGGTCAAGCATTTACATTGTCAATACATATTGAGTTTTAGAGTTTTCTCCATACAGTTTTCTACACTATCAACACTTAAAAGAAAAAATTATTTCTTTAAACAATGAGCATCATGAAATATTTTTATTCTCCAAAAATTCTATTGTAACTTTGATTACTATAAATATATTTCTATGGAAGCTTATTAAGAGAAAATACATGAAAATAGATATACAAGTGAAAATTCATTCTTCATACCAAGTAGATGAGACTTTTCATGAACATTGCATCAGTTGGACGAGCCCTAAACATTCACGTGTACGTACGCATGGCTGCCACATCAACTGTCATTTCAAATCTTTTTAACAAGGATATGCACACCATGTTTGGGCTCCACGATCATTCTATAAGTAGGAGAATGCCTGTATTTTGGAGATAGGGAGAAAGAAAACTTGGAGATAATCAGACAAAGAAGAATTTTTAGCTGAACCATTGCAAAGTTTCTGCCCAAGCACAGGCGAGGACCCAGTCCAAATGGGATATAGGCTTGGGGAAATTTGCAAGCCTTGGAAATACCATTGCTGAATCTCTCGGGTTTGAACTCATCTGCATCTTTTCCCCAAATATTGTTGTCTCTGTGTAGTGTTGGGATCAAAGTCCACAAGCATACTCCTTGGGGAATAGTAATATCTCCCACTTGGGTGTCTTCAAGAGCCTCTCTTGATACAAAGGCTGCAGGCGGATATAGACGCAAAACTTCTTGAATCACAATAGTCACCTGGAAGGATTACTTTAGATAAAGATAGGGTTTAATTGCAAAACCAATACTTAAATTTTCATGTTCTTACAATTTGATGCCATAGCTTTTAACTTTTACAATATTAGACTCGTGAGTAAAAGAACCCACAAATAAATATCTTCATTAATATTTTGAAAATCTTAATCGAGCTGCTAGCATGGCATATTGATGCCTTGTGTCAGTCACATGACGTTAATATGTCACGTTAACTTCTTATATATTGATTTAACTAAATTTTCATAAGCGAAATTGACGAGTTTTTTTTTTTTTTTTTTTTTGAGAAATGATGCTTATAGACGTGAGTATGCAAATGCTTTTAAAAAAAATGAATAAATACTGAATCCACATGAAATGAATGAATTTTTTAATAGTGGACTTGACTCTTTTTCAAACTGACAGCACGACGTTTATGCATTTTACGACTATATAGAATTAATATATATAACAACATGGCCACATGCACATATGATATATGATGATTAATGATCTATACCGTCTTCAACTGCGAGATTGAATTTATATCTGCTAAGCCATTTGGGGAAAGTTGAGCAACTTCTGTCCTAATACGATCTTGCCATTCTGGATGTAAAGCAAGTAGCATCAAACACCAGGAAGCCGCAACAGCAGTCGATTCATGCCCTGCAAAATATATATTCTTGCAATTATCAACTATGAAGCGCTTGGATGAATCCTTCCCCATAGTTTGATCATTCATCGCCCCCTCTAATATCGACTGCATTAGGTCCTTCTCACATGTTGATGTCTCGGTAGATTTCTCTTCTCGTTCTTTCACTGCCTTCCATATCAATGTCTCGATCTCTCTCTCCAAATTCCTAATCTCCTTTTGCTTTCTTGTTCTATGAAAACAACCCACTTCACTATTGTAAGTATCAAAGATTAATTTGTTACCATTTTTAAAAGAGTAAATATATTTGTAAGCATGTTTATTGACTAACAAACCAAGACAACCATAGGAAAAGAATGAACATTTTCTAGATGTTTAATCATGGTAAAAAGGTCTCAAGAAGTGAAAAGTATCGTTGATATTACGAATCATATGCATTAGAAAAATCCTGCTCATCATCCTCACACCACATACTATAATGAGTCGAATAATTCAATTAGCTTAAAAAAAATAAAACCAAAGAAATTAAAATATATATATATAATGTATGATTTGTGAAAATGATAGATAGCAAAAGTACTTCACATACCCGAAACTAGTAACGCCAAAAAGGAAGCCATGCTTAGAAATAACCTTCTGAAGGCTTCGTAGCTTTGAGAAAATTTCTTTTCCCTTGAAATAAGAACTCCCAAAACAAGCCCTTGAGATCACATCTGCTGAGACACCCTTCAAATCCTCGTCCACCTGAATGTCTGCTATCGTACCACCTTGAGCTTCGATGCAGTCCTCCCATTTTCTCACCAATGTTTGTGCTGACTCGAGCATTAGCCCCATCATGCCCTGCCATTTATCATTGAGTAATATTAGATTATATAGTTATAAGGTGTGCAAGTCTTCTATGGTCCTTTTGAAAAATAACAGTCTATTATTAAAATAATAATTTTTTCATATGAATCTTAAATTTATTTGGACTAATCTCGAGAATGCACAAACCCTCATAAAGAAGTTTTTTGTAAGTACATCTTAGTTAATTCAAAAAACAAAAATTTCACAATCCAATAGCCCCTAGAGATTGTTTGTATTTAAGGAGATTCAAAGTTTAGATTTAGGTGTATCAAGCTCAAGGTCTTTACCACTTAAGCCAATCTCGAGAGGTTAAATTTATTTTCTTTTTTTTTTAAATGAGTGTGTGATATAATTTGCATATCCTAAAATTGTAAATATTATTTTCTTTCCAATTTATTTATTATATTATAAATGAAAACCTATGGAAAAATACAATTATATCATTTAGAGAAATACTTTATTTACAAAAAGAAATTATAAAAAAAACCCCTTAGTAAGCACTTTACGTAGCTTGATGTAATATATAAGATTGTAAAACATTTTTAAAAATAAAATAGATCTAATATATTACATTAAATTTTTAGTTGATAAACTTATTTTTGTTGGATCTTTTTGTAAATCTAACACTACTTTTTTTTTTCTATATCTTATGGATTAATCTTACATATTAGGCGATTAGGAATTAAAAGCAGGCAGATTCAGAAACCTAAATAAAACTAGAATTTAGATTCAGTACCTTGACTTTGTCCATGAAGAACTCGGGAGCAACAATTTTCCTTTGTTGTTCCCAAAAATGGCCGTTGGACCTCAAAATACCACTGCCGAGCATGGGTGCAAGTCTCTTAGATACATAAGAAGGCTTTCCTAAGCCCAGAGTTATGCATTGGTTCATTTCCTTTACTAGCTCCGGCTGGTTCACGTATAAATGTTGCCTCATCCCCGTTGAATAGGTATATATTAGACCTGTACGTATTTCAGAATATCAAGATTTACCAAGTCCAATAAAAGTTTATTTGATGTTAGGCAATTGGTTGCAAGAGGTTGTTACTGTTTAAAGATTTATAAAAAATGATAATTCTAACGAGGGTGTAAATATCGTATAATTATTTTAAAAAATAAATAAAAAATATTCATATAAAAAAAATATTTTTTTAATAATAAATCCTACTATTTTTACTGTACAGCACTTATACGTTACACAATTATAGTTAGTTTAAATTTACACAACTCATTTTTCATACCTAATAATAATAATTTGGGGATTTGATAGGTCGATCTAGCTAATTTTGAGCTGTACTCGAGTCTCTTAAATCTAATCATCGATTTTCCCGACTTGGGTTATCGATTATCCCATCTTTAGTCATATGATTCATTGGCTATGGTCTTTTCATAAACTATAGATTATCAATGTCATTGTCACCAATCACCATCATAGATTATAGTCTATCATGCACTTAAAACTTACTAAAGGAGAAATTAGGTGCAACTTGCCGAGTTTAGTATAGTTTTGAAACGTGGAGATGCATCCAATTGTTTGCTTTTGCCAATGTTTGCTAAAAACCAGGGATTTGTCTGACGAGCCATCAATGCTAAATTGAGTGAAATTACAATGGTACACTCATGTTTCTAAATTTGTCGCTTTATTTCATACCATTTATTTTTAAAGATAAAATAAGATAAAAATTAAAAAAATAATAATATATTATTATAATATATTTTTTTAATATTAACTTTATATGAAAATTTAAAAAAGTAATTTTAAAATATAAAAAAGTAAAATTTTTTATTATATTTTATCTAAAAAATTTTAAAAAATATATAATAATAAATTTAAGATGAATTTAAAATTTTTAGTTTCATCTCCAAAACAAACTTAATTTTTTTAAAAACTTCCAAAATTATGTAATGCTGAAAAGCTAAAAGCTCCTTAGCAATTAAATATTTTTGTTGAAATAAAAAAATTTTAAAAAATTATAAATCAATCCAAAAAAATCATGTACGGTTTTAATCTTTTTTAATCTCTTTAGCTTTTATCAATTCACAAAATCGTTTTTTAGCTATTTCTTAAATATTTTAAGATTCTATTAGTTATTTCTTAAATATTTTTTTTGTTTTAATAAAAAAATTATTTTTTATTGACATGGGATGTTCAAGAAAAGCGTTCCGAATAATTTAAGAGATTTAAAGATCTTAAATAAGAAATTCTTCGCAAATGCACATCAAGTAATTCAATATAAATAGGTTGGATATCATAAAATTATATAAATAAAAAAATATATTTAAAAAAAAAAGTCTAAAATTCAATAGAGTAATTTATCTATAATTGCATCGACTATTTAATTTATTATTTAACAAATTACATAAATTAAAAAATTAATTAGAGAACTTTTGAAAAAGTTATGAAATTCCATTGCAAATCAACCATTCTCCTTCCAATAACAAATGAACGAACATAATTCCAACCAAACACGCCCCCCCGTCATTTTCCAATCATCTCAATTTCACACTGATTTTGAGAAACGAAAAGCATGTGTTACTCATGCAGAGACAAAAGCACTCATTTTTAGCTTCAACCATTTGGTTAAAAGGAGAACACAAATTTTCAAACGACCCGTCAGCTCTCCGGCCATACAAATATATGAAAAATTTTATTTGTAAATAAATTTGCATACTAATAAGGCGTATGAATAATGAGTTAAAAATATAGATTTTAATAAAATATTTATATTTAAAATAAAAAATACAAAAGCAATAAAATATTTATTTTTAAAATAAAATATATGAAGCAGTTAATAAATATTAGTGTATAAATTGATCCACAGATTTATTTGTAAATTTGCACATCAATATAAACATCAATATTGAGATAGAAATATAAATTTTAATGAAATATTTAAAAGATACAAATATAATGAAATATTTATATTTAAAAATTAAAAAAATATGAATACAGCTAATAAATATATATTAATATACAAATTAATTTACAAATCTATATATACGTAACATTACTCTAAATATATATGCCGGATCTACTCATAATGCTACCATTATGAACTAAAAATCAGACAGATTACGAAAAGCAAAGAATATTCAATCAAGAACAGTAAAAAAAAAAAAAAAAAGGACGAATGGAGAAGAAGCATGAAGAAGGAGAAGAAGATAAAAGAAGAATACCGTATTCTTTTTTCCACTGTTCAAAATAAGGAAAGAGAGTGGAAGTGTAATCGTGGGCAACAATTTGATGAGCATGATTTGGGGCTTTCGTCGCCTGGGATTGAATCTTCTGCATCTCCGACAGATTCCCAGAAAAAAACGAAGGTGGAGGACCTTTGATTCCTTGCATCTGCAGCTTTTTTCTGATCCTTTTCGACCTTACCCAAACAGTGTTGTAAAGATGAAACAAATAGGCAGCCACTCCTAAAACAGCTACCCAGAAAATAATTCTCAAAACAAGAGGAAGTTCCAACAACTTCATCATCATCATCTCGATCACACCCTTCTCCTTCTTCTTCTTCTTCTTCTTCTTCGCTTCCTCTCTTTGGACTTACTATTTTGCTGTGAACGTCAAGCTATGCGCTCTTTAAAAAGACAAGATTAATAATTAAAAAAAAAAATAGACAAGTAATTAAAAACACACACACACAAAAAAAAAAAGAGTAGTTCTAGTTATATAGTAGTGAAGTGGTCCTTACTAAAAATAATAAATAATAAAGTGGAGTGGTCCTTTAATAATAGACAAATAATTGAAACATTAACAAATATGAATGTGGAGGTCAAGAAATCCTCGAATCAGATTTCAAATCTCAATCAGCCTAGCTAGCTGTAATAATCTTCTTCTTCTTTTTTTAACTCAGGACCACCGGAGTTCAAGAGGAAATGATGCATTTAAAATTATTTATTTTATAAATCTTATGCAATTTTTAAATAACATGGTATTATTTTTTAGACTTAAACCCATCAAAGTCAATTCAGATTCAGAAAATAATTGATATTTTTTCAAGAACTTTGTTACCCATCAAAGTCTTGTCTATATCATTTTTTTTTTTAGCGGAACTTCTTGTTACTGAATTGATGTTTGGATGAGAATGAGATTTCTTAAAATTTTATGAACTATTCATTTCCTGTCACTTTGAAAGGGATTTGTTAAAATATAAAATATAAAATAAATAATCAAATTTATCTTTTTTTATTAGTTTAATTTTTTTTAAAAAGTGGTCATGATTTAATATAATATCAAAGCAGAAATCTTGAATTCGAACACCAGTGACTGTATGTTCTATTCTTCGAACACTAGTGATTGTATGTTCTATTCTACTTAATTAATATTTCACATTTTGGTCGCTCACTGAGAGAGAAAGTGTTAAAATATAAAAGAAATAGTAAAATTTAACTCTTTTCATCCACTTAAATTTTTTGAAAAGGTGATAATTTTACAAGATGGACATAATTTGTTGATCTTATTATCATGTTAATTAAATGTTGCGTGTTGATAGTATGAACCCGGCCAGTATTAAATACAATAGGATCTATTTCCTAATCTAAGAAATAATTGAATCAAAAAAATTGTAGGAAAATATTGATACTGCAAGTAGTATATTATACCCAATTTGGCCAGCTGGTTCAAAATCTTCAAATTCTATCTCAAAGAAGAACAAAATGGTCCAAATTAGAAAGATCCCACGGGAGGGGGGCATCTACATTTTATTAGAAAAATTGATCAAAAGAAAAACTATCTATCTACCATTATCTTTTTCTCATTATGTTTTTGACGTGACATTAAATAATTAATTGATAAGTTAAAAACACCAAATAGTATTTTAATTATTTTGATTACTAATGGTCAATAGATGAATAGATGAGGAGACTTACAACCATGATCAATGATATTTTTTTGAATAAAATAGAATTATTCTTAACACAAAAGATTTTGTAAAACTATATTTAAGCTAACGTCGTTATATATAAGATTATAAATATATTTTTATTATAAAATATATCTAATAGTATCAGTCCGTTTTTTTTTAGTGTATGTATTGAAAAATCATCTCAATTCATCTTATTATTATAATTTTTTTAACTTTTTACATAAAATACAATAGACCATTCAATTTTTCCAAATCTTAATTAAACTTTTTTAAACTCAAAATAAAAATAATATTAAAAATAATATTTTATTTATCTTTCAATTTTTATTTAAAATTATCTTATTTTATCTCCTAATCCTCAAAACCTTAGTATATTCCAACATTTTTTAATTCTAGATCGGTGAAGTGTGAACCATCCTATGAGCGTCATTTGATGTGTAAGGCTTTTAATATATGTACACTATACATTCAATAATGTACTTGATTACTCCTATTGCGATATATATATATATATATATAATTTTTACTTATAAAAAAATATATATACATGCACACACTACAGTCTACACATGCATTCATCTTTGGCAAGGGCTTAAAAAACAAAGCTAATGGACATGGGCATTAAAGACACCTAGCTAAATAACAGATGTTTTATTACTCCCTGCCTTTCTCAAGAAAACAGTCTTTTACATGTTGTCTATATATACAATTATAATTTTATAGAATAAATCTTGTTTAAAAAATATGGTGCCGTTGGAGAGTTGTTTGGTGGGTGCTTTGCTTGTTTTGATAAGATGGTACCGTCAAGTGATTTACTTGGTCTAGAAAATTAGGTTTGATATATTAAAAGTATTTCATCTCATTTTATTTTATTGTTATAATTTTTATTTTTATAAAATATAAAAAAAAATATTTTAATTAAATCTCAAATAATAATAATAATAATAATATTACAAATTAATTTTTTAATAATTTTTTATTTTTATTTAAAACTACCTCATTTTATGTGAATATTTATTCCACCATAGCGTCATTGGATCGGAGCCTTTGGGAACATCAGATTTTACTTTAATACGTACAAAATCCAAAGGGATCTCGTTGACCTACTTTGGCCCTCCCACTTTGGGGAGGCTATAAATTCTTTTTGTAATTATTTGAATTATGAAAAAAGATAAAATAATTTTAAATAAAAAATAAAAGTTAAATAAAATATAGTTAAAATTTTAATATTATTATTATTTTAGAATTTAAAAAAATGAAATTATTTATTATATTTTATATAAAAAATTAAAATAATAAAATGAGATAAAATCATTTTTCAAACAAAAAGTTATAAATTTGTATTTTTTTTTTTAAAAAAAACAAAGTTATAAATTTGTGTTTTTTTATTATATTTTTGATCGGAGCCTTTGGGAACATCAGATTTTACTTTAATAGGTACAAAGTCGAAAGGGATCACAGCCGTACTGTTGACCTAATTTGGCTCTATCCCACTCCCGCTTGGGATTGGCTATAAATTCTTTTTGTAATTATTTAAATAATAAAATAAGATAAAATAATTTTAAACAAAAATTAAAAGTTGAATATAATATAGTTAAAATTTTAATATTGCTACTAATTTAGGATTTTAAAAATTAAATTGTTTATTATATTTTATATAAAAATTGAAATAATTAAAATAATAAAATAAGATAAAATAATTTTTTAAACAGAAAGAGGCAATGAGCTGTGGCCAGTGGCCACCATGTATTTTATCTTTTAAAAACAAAGTTATTAATTTGTGTTTTTCTTTATTTTTTGAGATTTATAAATTTGCGTTTTGATATTTGTGCATGAATGAGTATTATTTTATATAAGCTGATGTAGCAATTTTTAAGTTGAAGAGCATAAACCATAGGGTATACCTAGATCTTATTCATAAAAAATTGCAGGTTGCTTAATATAATTTAGATGAAAAATGATAGATCTATCGAGAGTTAATGGGTCCCGATATTTTTTTTATTTTCTTATTGATTAAAGATATATATTTTTAATAATATTATAATTTTTTTAAATATTACAAATATAAAAAATTAAAATAAAAAACAAAAATAAGATTTGGACTCGTTTGAATTTAGAGATGAGATGAATTGAGATGAGTTTAGTTTATTTTTTAATATTATTATTATTTTGAGATTTGAAAATTTTATATTAGGATTTGAAAAATGTGTATAGAAATTTATATTTTGTATAAAAAATTATAAAAATATAATAATAAAATAAAAATAAATTAAGATAAATTGAGAAGAGTTTTCAATATAAACCGGGCCTCGGTCTTCTCGAAACCCATCCTCAAGTTACACCTTCTGTAGGTACAGTAGTACCATTCAAAGCTAAAATGGACAAACTAGACCATAAAAACAATCATGTTTCGGGATTAAAAATATTTTTTCATTATGTTTTCACGTAACCTCAACTGATGATTAACATATTTTAAATAATAGACTTCCATTCCAATTTGAACCCTCTAGACTAGTTTTATTATCATCAATAATTCTATTAATTATGCTCTTTTAATTTTAACAGCTCATACGTTTAATTTTTAATTTTTATTTTCTTTCACTCATTGATAAAGAAACGATTAATAATTATTGGTATTTTTTCTATTTTTAAAAAATATTATAAATTAAAATTATAATTATAAAAAAAATTATTTAGAAAAGCACGCCCAACAATTATTGTTGGACACCCTATAATACTCTATTATTATTTTTTTATATATATTTATAAAGAATTATATAAAAATAATTTTATAGATTGATATGAATTTATCTAATTTATTAGATTTATTTTATAATAAAAATAATTTTATAATTTGATCAATCATATTTAAACACATTAATTTATAAAATTATTTTTTTATAATTTAGTAAAAATCTTTCTATTATTTTTATTATTATTAAGTCGGTAAACTATCTATGATTCTATCATGTGAGGCTTATGAACATCATCTGACAATCTGACACGTAAGATCAAGCTGTTCAGAAATTGTAGTCATTCATTTATGTTTGGCAAGGGCCGTAAAACAAAGCTAATGGACAGACAAAAAGTCCAAAAGGAGATCACTCAATACTGTTGGGGCCAGATGCGGCACCGCCTCCACATTCGGCTGCCGGAAAATCACCAATGATGAACAGAAACTATCGTCCTCTTTTTCTTTCTTTTTTTTCTTTTTTAAAAATTATACGAAAATTTTATATCGCACACTTCCATATAATTAATATATTTTTATTTATTTTAATACTTAAATATGTATAGATATTTAAAAAAAACATTTTAATTTTTTGAGAGAAGAAAACAAAAATCTTAATTTGTGTGTTGGATTATCTTATTCGCGCGTTCCTTCGTAAGAGAGAAAGAAGAGAAGAAGAAAAATGAAGACTTTTCAGATGCTGACTGCTTGTAAAGGTTAAGGTCTTGCTAGTGGGCCGGCATTCTACCGACCCAACAACAAAATCGAATAGGAATATTTTTTAGATTGTATATAGATAAAGAAGAAAAATTACACTCATTATTTTTTATCTTTTATTTATTTATTTATTTATTTTAAAACTTCTTTTCATTTCAGAAAGTAAAGTTACACTTATGATTGATAAACACACAAAAAAATTCAAATTACAAGTCAATTTATTAGCACTTCTACATATAAATTATTTTGTGACGAACATTATTTAAATTTTTATAATTTTTTAGAACATCCACATCCGAATCTCCAAAATTTTTCTTAAATTTTAACTAAAACATCACTCCTTATAAGTTGTTTTTTTAAATTTTACTTAATTTTCAAAAAATCTCATACATTCATTCCTTATATTTTCTCACATCTATTAAAATAATATTATTTTATTCTTTATTTATTATTTTTTGTCTTATTCTTTGTTAAAATAATATACTTTCCTCACCTATATTTTCATTCTTAACCACTTAATCTTTTTTGTCTTATTATCCTCTTTTTAAATTAAGTATTGTAATAAATTGATAAACACTTGTATGATTTTTTTTTAATATTATTTTTGAAAATGACATCCAAAATGAAAATACTAGTTTTTCTAATATTTTCATTTTCCAAACTAATGGTAATTTTTTAGTGTTATCTTTTTTGTGTTATTTTTTTCAGTGGTATTTTTTTTCTCTTGGATGCCAGCGGTAACATTTTGTACCCAACAATAACATTTATTGTCTCACAGTCTCTCCAACATTAATAAATTTTTTTCTTGGATGCCAACGGTAACATTTTATACCCAACAATAACATTTCTTGTCCCACAATCTCTCCAACATTAATAAATTTTTTTCTTGGATGCCAACGGTAACATTTTGTACCCAACAATAACATTTCTTGTCCCACAGTCTCTCCAACATTAATAAATTTTTTTCTTGGATGCCAACGGTAACATTTTGTACCCAACAATAACATTTCTTGTCCCATAGTCTCTCCAACATTAATAAATTTTTTTCTTGGATGCCAACGGTAACATTTTGTACCCAACAATAACATTTCTTGTCCCATAGTCCAACGATAACATTTTTTGTTCTCTCTCCAACAGTAACATTATTTTGTCTTTTTTCCAATGATAACATTTTTAGTCCTATATATAAGTGTAACTTTTTTTCCTATCCTACCATTCTTTCACAAACGCAGAAACCCACTATTCACTTTCTTTCTTAAACCACAAAATCATAATTCATTCATCACTCATCTCGATCTTCCTTCAACACCCAAAATGGGTTGTTCTTTATTTTGTAAGTTGCTCAAATACTTTTTGTCCTCTAATAATGAGTTTCATCATATGAGTAATGTAGAGGTTGATGCACAGCCATCGAAGGGCCATCCCATTCTAGAAAAGTGCAAGTATATTTGACGGGATTATCTTGAAGGACAAGAACGCCTTTATGCTGATTATTTCACAGAAAATTCGATATATCCCGCCCATTACTTTGAATGAGATTTAGAATGAGCCGTCCTCTATTTTTTCGTATCCTAAAAGAGATAGAGGCTTACGAGCCAGATATAGGTTTACGAGCTGTACTTCATCCAAAGAAGTGATAATGCGGGAAGACTCGAATTGTCTTCAATGTAAAAGGTAACTGCAACTGTTAGAATGTTGGCGTATGGGGTCACTGTGCATTTTATGGATGAATATATACATATTGGTGAAACTACTATAATGGAGAGCCTAAAGAGATTCTGCTCGACAATCGTAAAGGTTTATTCCAACGAGTATTTGTGGTCTCCAAATGCCAACGATATTGCTCCTTTGCTTGTAGTTAGTGAACAACATGACTTTCCAGGTATGCTCGGTTGCATCGATTGCATGCATTGGAGGTGGAAGAACTGTCCTACTGCTTGGAAAGGTTTATACTCCGGCCATGTCCTTAAACCAACGATTATTTTAGAAGCAGATGCTTAATACCATCTTTGGATATGGCATACTTTTTTTGGTTTGCTTGGTTCACACAACGATATAAATGTACTGGAGAAATTATTTATTTTCACTAAACTTTCCCAATGGCATGCTCATCTATTGAAGTACAACATAAATAGTCACTGGTATGTAATGTGGTACTACGTTGCTGATGGTATTTATACCAAGTAAGCAATGCCCATGAAGACTATTCCACAACTGCAAGGGAACAAGAAGAAAAATTTTATCGCAGCACAAGAATCAGCGTTGAGCGTGCATTCGGGGTACTTCAAGCACCTTTTGCAAAATTTTGTGGACCTTCTCGAATCTTCAAGTAATATAACTAACAAATATAATAAAAGTCTACGTTATTTTACACAACATGATTATTAAGGACGAGCATGATGAAAGTGGAGGTCCAACCATGGAGTATGAATAACTTGATCTTCAAATTCTAGAAATGTCCCGCAATCCAACAAAGGAATTTATGAATTGCATTCACCACCATCATGAAATTAGAGACACTTTGGCACATTATCAGTTGCAAGCAGATTTGATTAAATATCAATGTCATCTATATGGTTAACAGTAGAGCCTACCACCCCGATACACCACTTCCCTAGATTTCATGACACATATGTGAACTTGCTTTAAGATCCATCCATTGTAACATGTAACTTAGTTTTACCTGTAATGTTTAATTTATCTGCTTTTAGTAGTTTCCAATATCATGAATCTGAAGAATGTAACAACAAAGAATTTCTAATAATTTCGTATTTTTCTATCCAACATACTTGCAAATAATAGAAAATTCTCAATCACAATACAATACAAGTTGTCTCCAAAATAATGTATCTAAATAATAATGTCGAATGTGCAAAAAAAAAAAATTTAAATAACAAAGAAAGTCTAGTGAAAAAAATAAACCAAATTGCCCCTCCACCTGGCCAATATCTCTTGTTGAAGCCCCTGAAAATAGACACGCTGGATCTCGGGTAATAAACTGACATACATCATCATAATCTGCTCGTCTTGCTCCTTTTTGGTGGTTGCAAGCGAGTGTTACTGCAATGCAAGCCGCCTCTTCTTCACTATCATTTTTTGTGCCTGGAGCTCTCTCTTATATGCCATCTTTTTATCAGCTGTAATCTTCTCAGTATTCAATCGGATGAGTTCTTTCTCTTGCTTATGTGACTTCTCTAGGAGCTCGTACTTAACACTTGCTAAGCACCATATACTTTTTTCGAGCCCTTGCTCAAGACCTTGTGCTTTCATTTGTCAGCATTCTGTCATATTGGCCCCTCCAATTCCACCAATTCATTCTTATGAATATCCTCCACCTCCATTCCACCAGGTGAATCAGCCGATAAACTTGAGGTTTGTGAGTACGTGGGGAACATAGTCGGCCTTCGCTTTGCCCCATCCACGTGTTTGTTGCCACGAAACCTTCATTTTGGCTAGTTCTTCAACAACTCCTAGTAATGCTCGAATTGAAATGGTGATTTCTCGAGTTGATGATACATGAGTTTAGCTTTGTCATACTTGTAATAGAAACAAAAAAAAATGAGTTACTTAACTAGTTGATAAAAGAGAAGGACACATAACATAAAGATGTTGATAATAAGTATAGAAAAAAATTAAAAGCATTAATCTTATACCTTATCTTGCTCAGTCATCCCAATTGGATGCAATTGTTCGACCGCGGAGAGCTGTGCATAAAATATGTTTGTCGCCTTCTAAATGGAACTCCACCAATGAGTTAATAACCCAACAATCCACTTAGTTGTTGTCTCTTTATACTTGTTGAAGTATTTTAAAATTGTTTCCCAAAGTGCAAAGAATTTTTGGTCCATATTCGAGATGCCATCGATGAAGCAGTTAGGCTATGCGTAGACAAGCAGTTTGTCTTCCTCGAGGGTAAAACTTGACCCCTCACTTCCCTTCATTGAGAGGGTAACGCAATCTCAGGTACCAGTGGAAAGTCATCCAATGGTACATGAGATTGTGCACTTTGACCAACATCTAGTTGGTCTAAGTCATGCTCTTGAGTGGGTAGGCTAGTGAAGTTATACAGATTGTTGGTATTTTGTGAACCCATACCTAAGAAAATGTTGACACAAATGGGAATCAATGCATATGTTAAACACTTCAAAACAATATTAGTTCAAGTGGAACAATTTATGTGAAACATAACAGCATGCGTAAGACAAGGTTCAGGTCCATCAACGTCTACAAAACCGTGAACCCTGCTTGTTAGTAGGTAGCCTCACAAGGTTCATAAATTCCTCACCATATCAATGGCGCCTCTTGCCTAAATGCTATTAACTGACCCCACTATCACAATCAAAACAGATGACATAAATGGCAGTCAATTACACAATGAGAACCTCGGGTATAGGAGACCAATAAATAATCAGAGGCATCACATTTCAAAATAGGGGCATCAACATCACAACAAATAATCACTGCCAACTATGACAGCAAACTCAACAATGAGAAGCTCAGTTATAAGCAAAAGAAGGCTCAAACCCGAAACTCAATCACAAAACAGGAGTCCACAATGAGTTAATGGATGCTTGGTATGTAAACATCATAGTCAAATAAACACGAAACACCATGACAGCAAATTCAATAATGAGAAGCTCGGTTAATAAGCAAAAGAAGGCTTAAAGTCGAAGAACAATAACAAAACAGGGGTCCATAATGAGTTAATGGATGCTCAGTATGTAAACATCAAAGCCAACTAAGCACAAAATACCATGACAACAAATTCAAAAATGAGAAGGTCAGCATAGGCAAAAGAAGTCTAAAACTCGAAACTCAATCACAAAATAGGGGTCCACAATGAGTAAATGGATGCTCAGTATGTAAACTCGAATCACAAATGCAAAATAGGGGCCTCAACGAGTACGTTAAAAACAAGTACGTTGTAAACATAACAGCAAGTTTCCCAGACTATTCCACCAACTTTCCACAAATCCATCACAACTAATTTCATAAATAAGGAAGGAAAACCCCAAAATGAGGCCAGTAAATTCGAACCCTAGCCTCAAACATTCATGATTCATCAAAGTAATCCTAAACCGAAATACAAAGTACAAAGCAATAACCATCACAACACAAAATCTTCAAAAAGTGAAACCTTAATGAGAAGCATTCAGGATTCATCATAGTGGTGTTAAATCGAGATACACAGCACAATAAATCGCAGAGATCATTAATAAAAAATCATAGGATAAATTAAAGAAATGCAAGAAGCATGGGAGAGAAAAATGAGGGAGCCGAGAAGGCACAAAATTGCATATTTTAGGGATAGAGAGAGAGAAGGAAGCAACGAACGAAGCCACAGAAAATAAGGGTTCAAAGACCTTACGGTGATGAAATATGGAGGGCAATGTTGTGAGCGTGATGGAGAAGGAGGATGAGGGACCTCGGGCTTTTTAAGGAAAATGAATAGGGGTTTGGGATGGGGGTTGCTCTAGCACCTCTCAAAGGATCCCCTAAAATGGGGATCTAGATGTGGGGGTGTTTTAGGCTTAAACCCCAAAACACCCTCTAAAATATGGGGAAGGCTCCCTCTTATGGAGTCTAATGTGGGTGCTTTCAAATGACAAAAATTTCAAAAATTTCAATTTCAATTTGTTTGAGAGTATACCACTCTGTAAAAACAAAGATAACCAACCTCCACCTTCCAACAGAGGATATGAATGAACCACCCCATCCTTCAAAGAAGGAGAATGATGAACCATCCCCATCCACCAAAAGGAGAAATGGGACTAACGAGAAATAGTCAATTCTATTTTATTTCAACCTAACACAAACAACATAACAAATTATACTAGAATATAAAATAAAAACGTACAAACAGTAGAAAAAGAAAAACACAACAAAAAACAAAAAATGAAACACGAAACTATACTATGCAGGGGAATTGAAAGGCACGTGAGGGACACGAGCTGCCTAATGAGTGTGTCGGACTACCAATCTGGAAGTTACGAAAGACGCAAACCCCAGAAACGCCATTCTTGGCAGTAGAATAGCCGTTATTTGTGGTGGCGTGTGGCGGTTATATACAACCTTCAACCTGTGTGTGTAGATCACACACCATTCCTTTTAGCAAGATCTTTGTCGGTTTGACATATCGACGGCTTATTAATCTCGTGGTGGGGCACATGGTAGTTACAGGCTACCAAAAAACACCACAATCCACTCTCTCATGTAAAAACAAAGGAAACGAAATAAAACACAACCAAATAGAAATAGCTAAAGGGGAAATGGGGGAGGGAGGGAGAAGGGGGGGGGGGGGGGGAGGAAGGGGAAACTCCCACCCCCTATGACAAATTCTTTTGCCTAAGTTATCTCTGGTTGGACCCTTTTTTCTTTCTAAAATGGCCCGAACAAAAGCGATTTGCTGGAGCGTTTCCATATTTGAAAACCCTGACTCATTATCTTCACATCACATATTATATATAATTTTTTAATTTTTAATTCTTTCTTACTAAATTTGTAGTGTATGGATGAACTCTATTAGTTTAGAAAGAATAAAATAAAAACAAAAATAAAAATAATATTTAAGGATGATAAGTAACAAAACTCCAACCTAGAAAGAACTCCAATCTAATCAATTCTACTTAATGGATATATCCAAAGTTTGCCTCAACCGGTGTACTATACCTCATTGTTTCGTTCCGGGTCAAATTCCAGTTCGTTCCGGTCAAATTTCGGCCGTTCCGATCCAATTCTGATCATTCCTATCCCTATTCCGGTTTAGATTATTTTTGTAATTTTTTTTGTATTTGAATGATATTATTTTTTTAAATTTAAATTTAGATTATATTTAATTAATTCTAGAATATAAAATATATTTATATACTTTGTAATTTTAAATACGTATTTTTTAAATATAATTATTTTTTAATACTTTATCTATTTATTTATTTTTGTATCTCAACTCAAATTTGTATTTTTTCAACTTATAATTATTTTATAAATATTCAATTATTCTAATATGTACACATATACATGATACTCATTTGCATATATATGTCTTTATTCTATTAGTTGTTACTTTATATATATTTATTATAATATATAATTAATTCCGAAATAGTACATCGAAACAGACCGGTACTAAAATATTCCATTTCAGTGCCTCAACCGGAACGATCATTAGAACGGAATTCAAAAACTTTGGATCATATATCCACCATATTAGAAACCTTATTTTATATTCACTGCATTACTCTAATTCATAAATAAATTTACTATTTTTAACGAATTATTTACTATTATTTATAAATTATTTTATTATTATTCACAAATAATTTAAGATATTTATAACATCAAAATAGAGCCTAAAGAATATCATGTTGATCTTTATGTGACCTTTCCTCTTCTCTTATCATTCTTATAAAAGAGAGAAAAATGAGGTGATGATAACTTATATAAACATGAAAATACAGTAAAATTTTCCTCTTCACGATAAGTAGATGCAAGCCTTAGCCCAATTACATAAATTCGAGTATATCTCTCTTTAATTTTATTTATATGTTTATTCACTGCTCACGTCATAGACGAGCAATTCATGCACATCTCTTTGTTGAAGCATCAATGTGGATGATTCAGTTAGACTTGTTCATTTGAAATTGGAGAATTCAGATTCTAGATTCGAAATTTTCTTGAACTTCTTAAATAAAAATATCAAAATTATTAAAAAATAAAAAAAATTTCGAAACGGGACTGGAAAAACTTGGCCTAGATGAACATAACTAGACCCAATCATATTGTTTGACCATATTATTTGCATTCAACTTTGATAAAAATATATATATATATATAATTATAATGGATAAACACTTGAGAAATTCATTTATAATTGTTTATTACTTATTGAGAACTGTTAAGTACACAAACATATTATATAAAGTAAATCATAAGCTGATATAATTTTATAGGATTTGTTAGATGAATTTTATAATAAAAAGTAATTTTATAATCTGACGTACTATATCAGATCACATTAATTTATGGGTTTACTTTTATATAATTTTGTTGTGTCTAAAATATCTTACTTACTATATATAACTAGTATTAGAGATTTTATTCAGTTTTATTTTGCTTCTCAGCTTGTTTTCTAAAAATAAGAATTTTGGTACTCATCATATCCACACATTATACATCAAATCTTTCTTTTTTCTTAAGTCTTTTAAAAAACTTTTGATTTTTTTCTTCATAAACTAATTGAATTTTTATACTCAATTATCTATACACCCCACATTTGGTAAGAGAAAAAAAAATAACGAAAAAAGTTTTATATAAGATGTGATGCGAAGATGATAAGTATAATTTTTTTTTAGGTTACGTTTGGGTGTTGAGAATGCTTGAGTGTTTGTAAATAACAGTAAAAGATAGGTAAAAACTAATAATAAAATATTGAATAGTAATAACAAAAATAATGAATAGTAATAAAAATAGTTAAAAATTAATAATAAAATAATAAATAATAATAAAAAATATTTGACAATGATTGGTTTCCAAACCTGGTCTTAAACCAAAGGTGTAGTTATGAAACAGTAAACGCTGAGTCGGGCTGGTTACTCAGAGCCTGAAAAAAAGAGAACCAGCAGGAGGCTGGGCTTTAAGCTTGGGCCTAGTTCAAATGGACTTGACCTTCAGCACAAAAATCACTGTAAATTTATTTTAAAGCATTTTTTTTTTCCAGCTTTCTTTAAACTTGAAGTGGGCAAGAACCCATACATCATACCATGACTTTGAAGCAAAAGCCATCTCCAACGCCGACCATTCCGTCACATGAGTTGCTATCAGGTTGTTCTAAATCTCACAATATTCCACTCTTCTTTTTAGCTTGCTTTCCAACTTAATATTTTAACTACAAAAAATTATATAAACGGACATAATTTGATGTAATTGATCAAATTATAAAATTATAAAATATATTTAAAAGATTACACCCTAATTCCGCCACACAAGATAGTTAATGCATATCCGAAAAAATAAAATAATGACAATGATAAGTGCTTTTCTGGAAGTATCCACCCTAACTCCACCATACAAGATTAGTTAATTCCCCCATCATGCTGAGGAGGGATATTTCTGAGGATTAGATTTAAAACTTTCCTCCCTCTTTTTATTACGACAAAGAAATAATGCATTCGTGAAAGTTAAAATCCACGACGCTATTTTTATATTTATAGATCAAAGGTAGGACGCCCAAAATTACGGCCTATAAGTTAATTAATTTAGCTCTGGTTTGGTCTATAGATGAGAATCTCATCTAATATAATCATTATAGTTTTAAAAAAAAAATTTGTATAAAATATAATAAATAATTCAAAATTTTTAAATAAAAAAAATTATATTCTAATTAGATTTGATTTAATTTTTAATTTTTATTCCATCTCTTATCATCTGTATAAACAACGAGGCCATAGTAAACATGTAAAACTCAATCTCAAAATTATAAAATTAAAATTGATTCTCTAAGTAACAAAGTAGAATGCAAATTAATTTTTTTTTTCAAAAGAAAAGAAAATCATCTCCTTTCATTTTTTGTTTTCTAAGCATGCATGCAATTGCCTCCATTCTATCACTATAGAAAAGCGATGTCGTACTTTTTCTTTGGTTCCCTTTTAATAGCTAGCTTGGAAATATATGTAGGCTTTGCTTAAGCTCGACTTGACAAGACTTTGACCTAACAATCAAATATTAGTGTTCCTCAAATTCAAGGCCGAGAATCAACTTTATATAAGATTAATTGGCTTATTAGTACCTTCAACTGGTTACTGCCTAAGTACTTCTTGTTAGTTGTTACCATTCGCTGACCATATGAGATATTCTTAATAGATCACAGTAGACTTAATTTCCTACATAATTTTTGAAAAATACTCTTTTTTTTTCCTGATAATCTTGGACATATTAACAGGCATATCTTGTTGTAAATGGCACATATTATATATAAATTCTTAACTCTTGTAAAAAGCCAAAAAGGGAGGGCCTGACCCCCCCTTCTCTAATTTTTTTGGCAGAATATGCCCCATTTTTTTTTTCCTTTAGTTTTGTAAATAATGACTCCCGATGTTAAAGTTTCTTATATATATGAGAGCAATTAATTTGTATGTATAAGAAAAAAATTTCAGTTCTTGAGTAATAAAAATTCTAAATATTTTTTTTTTATAAATTCTCTTGTAATATTATTTTCTTTTTTAATTTTATAATACATTATCAGTACGAAGTTCTGTCAATTTTAAAGTTAATGGTCTTCTACTTCAAGTAAGATTTTCAATATATTAATTGCAGTTCTCAAAATGAATATGAAATATTATATTGCTAATTATTACTTGATAAAATCTGTATTTATTCTCATAATTTTATAAATATATTTTTTAGATATACATATTTATTTCATTATTTATATATATGTAGAAAATATCAAATTTTACAAAGTTGGAAATCGTTGCTCTTGACATTTTTGAAAAAAATTATTTATCCTGGATTCTTAATGTTGAGATCTATTTGGATGCAATGAACCTGTGAGAGACAATAAAAAAGAAAATCAAGCGTCATTGCAAGACCGTACTAAGGTAATGATTTTCCTTCGCCACCATCTTTACAAATAATTAAAAACTGAGTATCTTATAGTAAAAAATTAACTTATTTTGTAAAATAATTGAAGGGAGATATATAAACACCAGAAAACGGTAATCCTTTCAAAAACTCGTTATGACTAGTTGCACCTGAAATTGCATGATTTTAAAAATGTTAGTAAGTATAACTTTGCACTCTTTAAAATAAGTTTAGTATTAAGATTATGCAGTGAGAAAATTACTAATGATGATATGTTAGAGAAGATATATACTACCTTTCATGCTTCGAATGTGGTCTTGCAGCAATAGTATTGAGAGTGAAAATGCAAAAAATATTCTAAACTTATATATTTTCTTTTAGTAGCTCAGCAAAATAATGAAATTTTATTAAAAAACTACAGTCACGTCCTACTGATTCAATATTATTTATTGAAGTGAATGGTACTAGATTTACATCATTTCTATAAGCGAGTGGTGTATCATTTTGAAAAAATCGGTGGCGTAGACGTAAAACTATAAAAGTGTTGGTCCCAGAAACGACAACACTAAAGGGAATAATAATAAAAATATACCGTATCACCAGAAGTAGTATAACTCAGATAGGGGTAAAGGCCCTTAAAATAATTTTTCAAAGAAAGATAAATATGTGTGCTATAAATGTAGTGTGACTGGACATTGGTCACGTATCTGTCGTATAACTAAGCACTTGGTTGATCTATATCAATCATCCATAAAAGGAAAAACAAAAATGATTGAAATTTTTTTTGTTGAATCATCATATGATTCATATATATAGATGAATGGGATATCACTCATTTTGATATTTCTGATATTTCTGAGGATCCTAATGGTAGAATTGATCACTTGATTGGAGATGGAAATGTTCATTCCAATTAATGTATTATCTTTATTTTATAGTAGAACTTTTTATTATTTTGTGATACTTTAAAGTAATAGAAGTTTTATATATTTTGCAGAATCATGGATCCTACTAATGAATTTTTTATCTCTGTGATGCATGATAGAGATATATGTTTGACTAATAGTGCTATAATTCACACGATTTTTAAGGATAAAAAATATTTTTAAAATCTAATACTAAGTAAAGCCTATGTCCATACCATATCAAGTTCATCAAATCTGATTGAGGGCTCTGGAAGAGGTTATATTGTGTTGTCTAATAACACCGAATTTTGTATAGATGATACTCTATTTTTTTCACAATTTAGAAGAACTTTATTGAATTTCAAAGATATACGTTGTAATAATTATCATATTGAAACCACTAATGAAGGTAGTAAAGAGTATCTCCTCATTATTAAAATAATTTCAAGCCGGAATCTCGTATTAGAAAAATTATCTGCTCTCTCTTCTAGATTGTATTATACAAGAATGAAAACAAGTGAATCATATGTGGTAATGCACCAGAAGTGCATTAATCCCAAAGTATTTATGACATGACATGATCACCTTGGACATCTGTGATCAATAATGATGAGACGAATCATTTGATAATTCTTGTGAGCATCCCTTAAAAAATTAAAAGATTATTTTACCTAATGAATATCAATGCTCTGCTTGTTTTCAAGGTAAATTGATTATCAGATCATCTCCCTCAAAAGTCGTTATTGAGTTCCCATTCTTTTTACAAAAGATTCATAGGGATATATGTGAGTTTATTCATCCATCAAGTAGACTATTTAGATATTTTATGATTTTAATTGATGCATTTAGACAATGGTTACATGTTTATCTATTTTCCACTAAAAATATTGCATTTGCTAGACTTATTGCCCAAATAATTAAACTACGAGTACAATTCCATGATTGTCCAATTAAAACCATTCGACTGGATAATGCAGATAAATTTACATCTCAAGTTTTTCATAATTATTGCATATCAATAGAAATAGATATTGAACATTCTATTTCCTATACACACACTCAAAATAGTTTAGCTGAATCATTGATCAAAAGGCTTCAACTAATCATTAGATATTTACTTATGAAATCAAAACTACTTGTTTCTACTTGAGGACGTGCTATATTTCATGCAGCATTATTGATTAGGATTAGACCGTCTGCATATCATAAATATTCTCCATTATAGCTTACATTTGATCAACAACCAAATATTTCTCATCTTCGTACTTGTGGATGTGCTGTGTATATTCCAATTGCACCTGTACAAGGTACAAAGATGGGTCCTCAACGTAAAATTGATATATATGTTGGTTTTGATTCTTCATCTATTATTAGATACATTGAGTCTCTTATAGAGAATATGTTTAAAGTACATTTTGAGGATTGTCATTTTGACGAATCTATTTTTCCACCATTAGGTAATGAAAAGTCAGTACCTGAAGTACGACAAGAAATTACTTAAAAAAATAAAATCATGTCTCAATTTGATCCTCCTACAAATGAATGTAAACTAGAAATTCAAAATATTATCCATTTGAAAAGTGTGGTAAAATTATATATTCCCGCTGTTAATACTCCAGCAAGGATTTTAGTCCCTAAAGGATAAATTGTCAAGACAACAATAGATGAGTCTAAGACACGCCTGGAGCGTGGAAGACTTATTGGTGCAAAAGATAAAATTTCTCGAAAGAGAAAAATACAAAATGAATTCGGTTTTCCTAAAGAATCCATACCCATAATACAGGCCACAAATATAGTTGATGCTTCTAAAGAGATCAAATCTTCTATTCCAAAATTTTCTGAAAAGGAACCTCCTGAAAAAGTGTTTTATGAAATATTTTCTTCTGAAGAGAAACAGGTACCTGAAAATAATGAGATCTCGATACATTTCATGAGTATTGGAGAAATTCTGGATAGAAACAAAACTGTTGTCGATAACATATTTTCATATAAGATGACCCTTGACATTATTAGAAGTAATGAAGAAAGTGAACAAAAAAATGTTATAGAATGTCGACGTAAAAATGATTAGCCAAAATGGAAAGTAGTTATTGAAGTTGAGTTAAATTTGCTAGTAAAGCGAAATGTATTTGGATCTGTTGTCCAAACACCAAAGGGTGTAATGCTTGTTGGATATAAGTGGGTATTTGAACAAAAACGTAATGAGAAAAATGAAATTATGCAGTACAAAGCACGACTTGTCGCACAAGGTTTCCTACAAAAACTTGGAATTGATTATGAGGAAACATATTCTCCAATTATGGATGCAATCACATTCGGATTTTTTATTAGCTTGGCAGTAACAAAATGATTGGATATACAGTTGATAGATGTGGTCATTGCATATTCATATGGATCATTAGATCATGACATATATATGAAAATCTCTAAAAGATATAAAATGCCTGAAGCATCTAATCCAAATACATCTAAAAGTATGTATTTTATCAAGTTTCAAAAATCTTTATATGGGTTAAAACAATTTGGACGCATGTAGTATAATAACTCAACGATTATCTATTGAAAGAATTATTTGAAAATAATCCTATATACTTATGCGTTTTTATTAAGAAAACAGAATCCGAATTTGCCATCATTGCGGTTTACGTTAATGATTTAAATCTTGTTGGAACTCTTGAAGAGATAACAAGAACTGCTATATATTTAAAAAATGAATTTGAAATGAAAGACTTTGGCAAAATAAAATTTTGTTTCGGCCTGTAGCTCGAGCAGATTTATTCATGAAAGCATTAGCCGATACGATATTTAAGAAAATTGTGCAGAACATTGAATGCGAAAACTTAAAAATCTATAGTTATGCATTTTTCAGGGAGAGTAAATATCTTGAAAACTTACGCTGATTGTATTCTTTTTCTTTTACCAAGGTTTTGTCCCATTGAGTTTTCCTTAGTAAGATTTTAATGAGGCAATTTTAAAGTATCGGCAGTACACATGAATACTGTACTATTTTTCCTTTGCCATTGGTTTTTCTTTCTACTGGATTTTTCCTTTGTAAGATTTTAACGATGCAAATTTTTTATGGATGATTATTCAAGAGGGAGTGTCGTGAAAAGTCAAAAAGGGGAGAACCCCCCTTTTTCTTTCCTTTAGTTTTGTGAATGACCACACCCAATGCTAGAGTTTTCTTACATTTGTACATATAAGAAGAAAACTTCAGTTTTTGAGAAATAAAAATTTTAAATATTTTCTCTTATAAATTATTTTACAATATTATTTTCTTTTTAAGTTTTATAACAATAATGACATATTCAAAAAATTTCTAGATTAATTTTCTAGAGAATTTAATCTCTATATTCTTGCCATTGTTTTTAAAGCCAGTGGCTAGGATTATGCAACAATACCTTATAGCTATTTTTGTTTTGAAGGAACAATTCCATTGATGAAGAAAACTTTAATCTTACAAGCTTTATAATCCATAATAGAGTTTAAAACCTCAACAAGACCATCTTCTAATCAGACACGTTCACCAACATCACTAATTGCCAACTTAGATGCTATATAAGCAACTTTGTTAGCAAATCTATGAACAAAATATAGCTAGTCGCCACACTTGATTAGGTCCATCATTTGTTGTAAATCCTATGTTGCTTGACCAAGCCAATAATTATATGCATTTTTGGACTTGACAGTATCTATAACAACTTTAGCATCCCCCTCGAACGTCACTTGATTCAATCCTAATTCATCACATAGTTCTATGGCTTTGTAGAGAGCAAAACTTTCTACTTGGAAGACTAAGGAAACATTCTCCTTGTAGGCAATCAAACAAGCTTTCAAATCTGCTTTAGAATCCTTGATAATGACCTCCATTTTCATTATATAATTGTCTTTATCAAAAGCAGCATCAAAATTCACTTTAAAATAAGGCTAATCAGGTGGTGTCCAATTCTGAATAGAATCATAGACCCTCTCTCATGATCCCCTTTTGCTCTATTTGTACCCTTCTGATTGACCTCTTTTAACATATTAAGATATGTCTGAGCAATTGTAACAACTGCTTCAAGTCTCTTAAACTGATTGTGAAAAACATCAGCATTCCTCCTAGCCCATAGGTGATGGAAAATAACTGAAGCCAATGCAAGGTTTTCCTGATCCAATCTCACGATCATCTCTAACCATAGCAACTGAAAATCACCAAAATTCCTTTGCCATTTTCTAAAAATGCAGGTCTATCCACCTAAACATTGGTTATTGCATAACAGTTCCATAAAAACATGAAAACATTTGTCTCTATCTCTCTTTCACATATTGGACATAGATTACTCTCGATGATATTCTTCTTGAACAGATGATTTTTAGTGAGAAGGATATTATTAAGACATTTTCATATCAACTATTTAACCTTCCTGATACTTCTAGCTTCCATAAATCTTTCCATAGAACTTCATGAGTTTCTTCTCAATAGCAATGTTACCTTGAAGTAAGCACTTTTAATAGAAAAGTTTTCTCTTGCAAAACCTACCATATCAGTTTGTCACATGATCCTCTACTACTAATTGGTATGGAACAGATTAACTTAGATTTATCTTCATTATAACCTATTGTCACCAATTCTTTTTTTCCAAGACCTACTATCCTCATCAATCAATGCATCCACTCTAGCCTCAGAATCTAAAGTGTTAATAGGAGACTAAATATGGAAAGTAACAAGACAAGGTAACCACTTGTCCTTCCAAGTTTTAATGTTTTTCCCATTACCAACCCTCCAAACAATCCCTTCCTTGACTAGACCCAAGTTGGACCATAAACTTCTCCAAATAAATGACACACAACCTCCTAGTTTAGCATCAATGAAGTCACTATTTTGAAAGTACTTTTGTTTAAAGACTTGAGCAACTAGTGAATTAGGATCCTTTATAAGTCTCCAAACTTATTTGGCAAGAAGATCTCTATTAAAGCTACTTAGGTCCCTAAAACTCAAACTACCTTGGCTTTTGACCAAACCCAAATACCTCCAAGTTTTTCAATGAATACCTCTCCCATCTCCTTTATGGCACCATCAAAATCTAGATAAACTGTTTCAATTTCTTTGATTAGCAGCACATGCAGTTTAAACACACTCATTGTATAAACTGATATTGCTTGCAAAACCCTTTTCATGAGGATTCCTTCCCTTTTGAGGATTGAAGTTTTGTCTTCCAACTATTTATTATTTTCCATATCTTCTAATTCAAACTTCTAAATGTGTTATACTTAGACCTCCCTACGATTGTTGGGAGTCAAAGATAAATGTTGTAATTATTACACCTTAAACCATCACTTGTTGCAAGATGAAACCCTTTGTTTCCACCTTAGCATTCAAACTAAAAAGATACTTGTTTTCTTTTTGTTCAAAGTTTGGCCTGATGCTTTCTCATATTGAATCAAAATTTCATTAATTAAACACCACTTAACTAGCTTTGCTCTACAGAAGATTACACAATCATCAGCAAAAAGTAAGTGATTAATCCTTATCCCACCCCTTGTCACTAAAACCCCCTTTATAAGCCAATTAGATTTAGCTTTCTACAAAAGAGAACTGAGACCATCAACATAAATTAGAAACAAATAAGATGACAAAAGGTCACCTTGTTATAATCCTCTTGAAGGAATGAAGGCCTCACCTAGGACCCCATTAATAAAAACAAAATAAGAAATTGATTTTATACATTCCATCACTAATCTACCCATTTCTTGCCAAAACCAAGCTTAAGCAACTTAGCCTATAAGAAATCTCACTCTACCCTATCATAAGTTTTAGACTGTTTCACTTGATAACCATTGAACTTTCTTTCCCTCTCTGTTTTGACTGCATGGTGTGAAGTAACTCATAAGCCACCATGATATTATCAGTGATAAATCTATTAGGGATAAAAGCACTTTGGTCTCAAGATAGCACCTTATCCAACACAACTTTCATTCTATTTGCCTTGGAGATCAGTTTGTAAAATACATTAGAGAGATAAGTCTATATTCCTACAATGAATTAGGGGAGTTTACCTTGGGAATTAAAGCTAGATGAGTGTGATTCAAATCCCTTGGCTTCCCATTTTTTAAGAAATACAGTACAACTTATGTCACTTCTTGGCCCATTATCTCCCAATGGTTTTGATAGAAACCTGCACTAAAACCATCAAGTTTAGGATACTTGATTGGAGACATTTGTTTAAGAGCTACCTTCACATTCTTCTCTGAAAAATCCTTTTCCTATTTGTTCTTCATCTCAGTTGTTAACCTTCCTTCTATCCTATGAAGACACTAAGCAATGCAAATTGAGCTACGTTGTAAAGATTGAAAAGTTGTAGAAAATTGTCTCCTAAAACTAGCAGCAATATCTTCTTTCTCTGTCAATTATGTGCCATCCATTTCAACTACTCTTTTTATGATATTCTTTTTCCTTCTCTAATTCGCATATGCATGGTAAGATTCATATTTATGTCTCCTCCTTTCAACTAGTGTCTCTTAGCTTGTTGCTCCACCTCCTGTCCTCTTGGTCTAACAAAAAATCAAATTCCTACTGTAAAATTTTTTCTTCTTGCATATTCTCAGGTCCATTTGTTTTGTGCAGAGTGCTTAATAATTGGGGCTTCTCTCTAATAGTTTTAGTTATGTCCCTTACCAGATTCCTACTCCACTGTTTTAGCCCATCTTTAGTTATTTCCAACTTACTAATCACATAGTCCAACCCTGTCACCCTCCAATCCCTTCTTAGCTAGGCTTTAGAAACTACATCACTATAACCTTCCTCCTTATTCCAGCCTGCCTCATACTTAAAGATAGTATGAAAGCTTCAAATTGTTCTCCTCTCAACATTCCACTGCAAGATTATTAGGCTATGATTAGAACAAATTGTTGTAAGGTCTCCACTGAAAACTTAGAATACTTGACTCTCCAAGAAGAATTAGCAACAACTTTATCTAGTCTTTCTTTAGTAAAAGACTTATCGTCATGACAATTATGTCACGTGAACTTATTTCCTCTCCATCCCCAGTCAAAAAGATTTCCCTCTTCCATCATATTTTTGAACATACCCATTAATTTTTCACTCTTATGACTCCCCCCATCTTTTCTTCCTTGCACAGAACCTCATTAGAGCCTTCTATAACTTCCCATCTTCCCTCCTTAGGGTTGAAAGAAGATAAATAAGTTTCAAGTCTGACACCTTAGACTTGAGTTTGGATGGACATAAAAGCAAGACTACAACCACGTGAAATTACATTCCTCATCATTCATGATCACATTAATGTGATGTTATGAATAATTAACCAATTCTAGAAGATCCATATGTTTCCAGAATAACATAAGTTCCCACTCCTCCCTACAACCTTTACTACAATACAGCTATCAAACCTGAACCTCTTGGCATCAAATTGAGTTTCAGCATATGAAAGTTTGGTCTCCACAAGAAAAACCACATTGAGCAACTTTTCCTTCACTATCAAGGAAAGACTTTGAAATGTTTGGGGTTTTCAATGTCCTGACAGTTCCAACTTAAAAGTTTCATAATATCTGGCGGGGCTAACTGACAGCCTTTGCCAATTCTAAAGAAAGATAATTATTTTTAGCCTATATCCATTTTGTGCTTTTCTAATTTTATTTTTCAAAGGAACATAACTATTGAGATTTACCTTTTCCGTTCACTTTTTACCAGGTGACAACGTTGTATCAGAAGAATCATAAACTTTCCATTTGTTAGAGCACATGTTTCCACCTCCTCCTTGCACCAAAGGATTCAGAGCAGAAAACGATTTTTCCACCACTTCAAGGTCTTGTACACTAGCCATTGCATTATTAGTCAGCAGACCTTTAGAACACGTCTTTGATAATAGGTCCAGATGCTCGATTAGACCCATTTCCCTCCTAAGGCCCAACATAAGTAGGTATATCATGAATAGCTTCCCGCCTATCATGCACGCCTCTATCCATCATGATAGCCACATTTTGAAAACTTAGCTGCTTTTCCTGCAAAATCCTCTCCCCCATTAATAGCAACATGGCCATTTTCAAAAACCTCCTCTAGCCTTCCCTCTAAATCTGTTGGTATCTTCCCCAATACCTCCAGCAACTGAATTGCCTCTCATTTTTATGCCCATAAGATTCTTTAAATGAGAAAAATTTGGACTAGAATGTCCCTTATCCAAACCCCTTCCTGACTACCATTTTGTTGTATTACTCGCAGAGGCCTTGGCCTCCACCTCGCCACATTTTTTCACAGAATTCATTCTCCACTCCCCTATGCCATTATTGGACGTAAAAGACCATTGCCTACTTATTCCTTTAGCCTAAAGCCATGACCCAAAATTATGAGTCTAAAGTAGCTTTTTCTCCCTGAACATCTTTGGCAGACAGGCGCCCATCTCCATGAAGAATCCAGGCACAATTGAAACATATTTTAGATAATTTCTCATAACAAAAATGAGCCCAAATTTTTAATTCCCGAACATTAATAAGTCAGCCCCTAGCAGTGGCCTTGCATAGTAGTATCTCAACCTTCACTTTCAAGCTCCTCCCTCCCCCACCCAATTCTATCGTCTTCAACATCAATGACATGCCCCCCTCATCCTCCAATCTGATGGCCGCATTCCATCGAAATACAGCCTGGAGGCAAATTATGAATTTGCATCCACAAAACTTCTCGATCAAAGCATAATTTCTCTAGTTGCAATATCTCGTCATAAGGAAAAATAAGAAAGAAGACATTGTCGAATAACCACGGTTTGCCTTCAATGATTCTTTGCATATCGACATGTATATCAAAAGTAATAGCAAAAATACTTTTGTCAACTTCCAGAAATATAGCCCACTTGCTAATCCTCCAAATTAAGATCCTTCTCCACCATACGATCTAAGCAAACCTTCCATATCAAACTCATTTCTCTTTTTCTTTTGATCTCTTGCCTCTACCACTATCAATTTCTAGCACAACCTCCTCTTTTTCTGTTAATCTGAATTCCCTCCACATCCTCAAAACCTCCCATCATCGATCCCTCCCCACTGGACACAAGTAGCCCTGAAGGAGATTAAGAGACCCAAAAAACTACCTCACCACCTCTGGTTTTGACGAAACTCTAACCAGAGAGGAGACTAAGGATAGGGAATGAATAACATCTTATAGCTATTAAATTCATATTCAACCTACTAAAATAATAATAGAAATTAATGGGCTAAGTTTTGAGTTTAAGGGAAGTTTGAATATCAAAATTATTTTAACTCATCTTATTACTATAACTTTATCAAATTTCTAAGCAAAATACAAAAAATAATTAATTTTTTTCAAATTCTAAAATAAAAATAATATTTTATTTAATTTTCAACTTTTATCTCAACTTATCTAATTAAAATTCACTATCCAAATAGACCAAACCTCCCCTTAGAGCATTCTCATCTGGTTCTCTAATTTTTTCCCTAAATTTTAGCTAAAAATGATATTCTCTATAATTTTATCCTAAATTTTACTTATCTTCAAAGAACCTCCTACGTCTCATTCCTTATTACTTCTTTATTCTATTAAAATAATATTCTTCTTTGTTTTTTTTTGTATTATTTTATGTCTAAATCTTTAACTATTTCCTATAATATATATATATATATATATAAATTGATTTAGGGAATGAATAGTAGCTCCCTTGTTCACATCCTAGACCTATATTTTAAAATAGGAAACTGGATGGAGTTATTATTTGTCAAAAATTTAAGTTAATTTCTTAAAATTTAGAGATTTAAGGAGTATAGAGAATGGGATGAGGATACTCTAAAGGTGATAGAAATGCTGATATTGCAAAATCTCGAACATTGAATTTAAAAATTAATCAATAGACTTTAGTTAAATCCACCAATAAACTACCCCACGGTATGAAATCTTGAGCCTCGTAGTCCTATTTTTGTAAGTAATTCATAGGCATCCATATAACAAATGCTACTTGGATTTGTTTTGATAAGGAGATCAGATATTTTTTTTAAAAGAATTTCTCACAATTCTTTTTTCAAATATTATTTAAATATATTTTTATTTTAATATCAAATATTCAACTTTGTCGTCTAATTATTACAATTTTTTTTTATAAGTAAATCTAATCATTATAATTTTTACAAAGTTATGCTATATATAGTCCTCATTTGAGGATTACTCATACAAACCCATATAATTATATTTAATTTTTTTAATTACAATAATATGTTTTTTAAAATTATGTTTTTTTTTCTTTTTGCCCCCATATATCAATGGGACTATATATACAATCTCCGACTTAAAACTATTAATTTAATTTGTCTGTATAAGAATCTTAAAATAAAACATAAAAATCAATACAGCTTTCATATTTCAAAATAAAAATTATATTCTAACAATATTTTAATTTCATAATATTTTAACTTTATTTCTTTCCCTCATTTCCCTAAACCAAATAAAAGATATTAAATCAAACCATTTAATTACTATTCCTAGATTAATTTCCTACTATTCACATAATTTTGTACTCCATGTATACAAAGAGACATTAATTTAAAACTTTATCATCTTCAACCCCACTTACTGTTGTAACACACATTTAGTAGTTTCATATATCTACTGTGCCTAGTTTAGTTTCTAAACTCATCTCAATTTATTTCATCATTACAATTTTTTCAAATTCTAATACATTTTTTCAAAATTTCATATAAAATATAATAAATAATTCAACATTTTCAAATCCTAAAACACCCATAATATTGACAAGTAATATTTTAACAATATTTTATTTAATTCATCTCAACTCAACTTAGCTCATCTTGACGTCCAAATGCAGACTTAAATGAAGAAAAATGCTGCAGTCCGGGCTGTCTTCAAAATTGAGATTTGTAGCCAACCAACCCCCAAGTACCATGTAGGCACTTCCCAAAATTCCATTTGAGGTCGCCCGCACCAAATTACAAATGGGAGACCCCAAATCAAAGCTCTAGCCAATGTGTGCGAACGAAGAGGCCTCCCAACAATCATACTTGACGCTTTCTACTGCGGGGTTAATATTCAATTCCCCTTCAAAAAAAAAAAAATCAATTCAAACTCTTCGGTGAGTGAAAAGAGATGGTAAAAATGTGCATAGGAGCAAATGCTTAGCATTTCAAATGGCGATTTGGTTAGGAAGATATTGTACTTCACAAAATACTTACTTTCAAACCCATTTGTTTAGGGAATAAGCTGTGGGCCAACCTCCCATTGAAAGCAGTCCACTACTGTCGGTGGCGGTGGGCGACACCGCTGATTTTATCGAGACCGACGAATTTTGGCGACCTTACCCTTATGACGGTGACTCACGACAATCCAACTGTTAGTTAGACTGTTTTTTACGCTATGGACAATCTGACCGATTCCCAACGTCATTGCCAAGTTATCATCGGTTCATATTCATCTATACATTATATGACGTATATGCTTCCATCATTTTGGTACGATTTTCAATTATATATTATTCAATCTTTTTATTGTAAAGAAAAATGCTAGAATGCACAAATGGGTGGAAGCATGAAAAGCATGAAACTAGTCTGAAAACTCGATTTTACCCTTGATAGAACAATCCTATTGCGGTTCGTTTCCCTTTCTCTCCTGATCTATTCTCTCGCCATCTCTCATCCCGAGTCTCTCTCTTCACTTCCATGGTTGGTTTTTTGTTCGTAATAAAGTCACCTCGCTGCCTAGACGTACTATGGCGTCCCACTTCGTTAAGTCCTCTCCATCTCTCCCAGTTTCGTGTCTCTTTTTCTATCTCTAACTTTGTTAGTCGCCACTCTGCACCTTATGCCCAGATGTTAAAAAAAATGAACTAATTGCAGGCCTAGTTTTTGGTAGATATCTTTGGGTGAACAGAGAACCCATGAGAGATGATAGCGAGTTGAATGAATAAAGTGATGTGCTGAGACAAAGAGAGAATTCTCTCTCTAGGCTGCTCTTTAATTTTTCATTTTCTTTTGTTTTCTTTTTATGTAGATGTTGCTGTTTTTTTTTCCTTCTTAAGTAATCATCTTCATTTCGGCCTTTTTTTGTCTGGTTTTGAAGGGGGGCTTGTAAGAAAATAAATACATTAATTTTCTGAGATAAGAATCTTCAACTATCATAAAAAATCACATAATCATCTTTTATTCTGAAATAAACATTTCATAAAAAAACATACTTGAATTAGCCATAATGAAATCTCCTTGAAGAAAGTTTATAGAAATTATTTCTCTCACGTAACCCCATTTCTTTTCTTCACTAGAACATATGGAGAAATCTGATGAAAATAAAAGTGTGGGTAAAGAGAGGACAATGTTTACGTAAAAATATTAAAAGAAGTAGTTATCCTACTCCCCATAAAAGTAGGCACATAGGAAAATAACTTCCCCTATTATTTCTCACAATAACCGTGCATCAGATTTCCGAAGCCAATAACTACCTTATCACATTAAGTCCAAATAATGTCCATATTGCCCTTTCATGTCGGACATATTTTAACATTCTCCCACTTGGCCCATATGAATGACACTTATTTGGATTGACAAGGTAAACATAATATGCGCATAACATTAGCTTATTCACACTTTAGTGAGATTACAATAATATCATAATTAAATAACTTACCAACATGAGTCATGGCGGTAAATGTCAATAAAACGACATCTCCTACCATGCACTACAATGCTAGCAAATCACTTAATTATAATCCATAATAGGAAGTAACTGTAATGTCCCCATAATGTCTTTGTCAAAGACGATTCCTGCCATCAATGATCCATCTTCATAATTACGTAATTGATGGTAAGCAAGAAAAAAGTCAGAAACACAATTAGTGATATCTCTATAGATGTTATAGAATGAAAAACATAAAGATCCACAAGCATACCTCAGGGATTGCAACAAAGACCCATGCAATCAACATATTCCTTAAATGTCTTTGGTGCTAACCCTTTAGTCAAAGGATCTGCAATCATGAGCTCAGTCTTAATATGTTCTATAAACACTGTCTGTTTCTGAACTTCCTCCTTAACGCCCAAATATTTGAGCTCCCAAATATTTGAGCTTCATGTGCTTAGCACCATTAGAATATTTGTCGTTCTTGGAGAAAAAGGCTGCTGCAGAATTATCACAATACATTTTCAGTGGCCTGGCAATGCTGTCAACAATTTCAAATCCTGAGATAAAATTCCGCAACTATAAAGCATGAACTGTGGCCTCAAAGCATGCTACAAATTCAGCTACCATAGTTGATGCTGCTATGATAGTCTGTTAGGCGCTTTTCCATGATATTGCTCCTTCAGCTAATAGAAACAAGTAACCAAAAGTTGACTTTTGAGTATCAACACAACTAGCAAAATCTGAGTCAGAGTAGCCAATCACCTCCAACTGATCAAATCTTTGATACATGAGCACATAGTATCTTGTTCTCTTCAGATGTCTTAAAACTTTCTTTGTAGATTTTCAATGCTCCATTCCAGGATTACTTTGATATCTCCCGAGCATTCCAACTACAAAACTAATGTCCAGTCTTATACAAGTTTGAGCATACATCAAGCTCCCAACAATAGATGCATAAGGAATATTTTCCATCCTTTTCTTTTCTAATGCATTCTATGGACAATTCTTTTCATTGAACTTGTCCCCTTTATATATAGGAGCAGGAGTGGCTGCACATTCAGCCATATCAAATCTTTCAAGAACTTTATCGATATATCCTTTCTGAGACAACCCTAACAATCCACGTGATCTATTGTGAAATATTTCAATTCCTATCACATAGGTTGCCTCACCCATATCTTTCATTTCAAAGTTCATATAAAGAAATCTCTTGGTTTCACTTAGCAAACCAAGATCATTACTGGCAAGCAATATGTCGTCAACATACAGAATCAAGAAAATAAACTTACTCCCATTGACCTTTAAATATATACACCGATCAGCGGTATTTTTTTTAAATCCAAAGGACGTGATGGTATCATTAAACTTAAGATACCATTATCTGGAAACTTGTTTAAGTCCATAAATTGACTTCTTTAATTTGCATACCATATGTTCTTTTCCTTTAATCAAGAAACTTTCAGGTTGATCCATATAAACCTCTTCACCTAAATTTCCATTTAGAAAAGTAGTTTTCATATCCATTTAGTGTAACTCCAAATCAAAATGAGCCACTAAAGCCATTATGATCCTAAGAGAGTCCTTCTTCGATACAGAAGATAATGTCTCGTAATCAACACCTCCCTTTTGAGCGAAACCTTTTGCAACAAGTCTAACTTTATGTCGTTCAATATTACCATTGCAGTCTCGTTTGGTCTTAAAGTCCAACTTATATCTTACAGTCTTAAAACCTTTAGGAAAATAAACGACGTCCCAAACTTCATTTTGTTCCATTGATTTCAACTCATCATTTATAGCATTGATTCACTTTTCAGAATCACTACTTTCAATGGCTTGTGAAAACGAAACCAGATCTTTATTCGTCCCTAAATTATAATCAGATTCTTGCAGATATACCAAATAATCATCTGAAATAGCTGATCTCCTTTCTCTTTGAGATCTCCTTAATGCTATTTCTTGTGATTGTTTAGCATCTGGTTCATTGGTGACATTCTCATTATGGAGTGACTGATTACTAGATTGTTATTCAATGTTATCATATTGTTCAATAACTGGAGAAATAACAATTTTCTTTGAAGTTATGGGTATCTGGATAGGTACCCAAACTTCTTCGATGACCACATTAAGTGATACATCACTCCCACTAATTTCACCATTCTTAAGAAATCTGGCATTTTCGGTTTCAACAATTCTCGTACTATGGTTAGGGCAATAAAATCTATACCCTTTGGACTTCTTTGGGTAACCAATAAAGTACCCGCTTAAAGTTCTAGAATCTAACTTCTTTTCATGTCGATTATAGATCCTAGTCTCTGTTGGACAACCCCAAATATGAAAATGTCTTAAACTCGGTTTCCTTCCCGTCCACAATTCAAAATGAGTCTTTTGGACTGCCTTACTAGAAACCCAATTAAGCAAATAAACGGCTATCTTAAGGGCCTCCATCCACAATGAAATGGGTACTGAGGAGTTACTTAATATACTCCTAACCATTTCCATAAGAGTACGATTGTGCATTTTAGCCACACAATTCTGCTGAGGCATACCAGGCTTTGTGTATTGTGACAAATACCATGCTCTTCTAGGAATTTAGCAAACGGTTCTAGACATTGTCTTATTCTATCATATCTTCCGTAATACTCACCACCTCTATCAGAACGAATGATTTTTACCTTTTTATCTAATTGTCGCTCAATTTTAACAATATATGCCTTTAAAACATTTATTGCTTGAGACTTTTCGTGCAACAAATAGACATAACCATAACGTGAAAAATCATCGATGAAAGTGATAAAATACTTTTCTCCACCAAATGATGGTAATTCGAAAGGTCTACAAATATCAGTATAGACAATCTCCAGAAGTTTTTCACTTCTTGTGGCACCTTTCTTTGTATGTTTGGTTTGCTTACCTTTAATGCAATCCACACATATATCAAAATCAATAAAATCAAATTTGAAAGAATCCCATCTTTTACCAATCTCTCAATTCTTTCTCTGGATATATAACCCAGTCTTTTATGCTACAAGAAAGAATAATTCTCATTAATTCTGCTATGTTTAGTTCCAACATCATGATGCAGGGTGATGAGTGTTTTAGCAAAAACCTTGTTAATATTAAATCTATATAACCCTTCAGATAAAACACCAGAACCAACAAATGAGTCATTTCTCAACAAACGAAAACTCTTATGTTTAAAATACAAAGCAAAACCATCATAATCAAGTCTTAATATGGAAATTAAATTTCTAGAAAAGTAGGAACATAAAAAGTATCAAATCGGTCCAAACAATGGCCTGACTCTAAAACAAACGTAAAGTTCCAACACCAACTGGTACTTGAGTTCCATTTCCCAATACTATAAAATGCTCATTTTCCTTTATATTTTGGATCGAAAGCTATCCCTACATCGAATTTGAAACATGAATAGTAGAACCAGAGTCAATCCACCATGTATTAGAAGGAACTTGTGTCATATTTGATTCGAAACATATATAAGCTAAAAGCTTACCCTTCTTCTCTAACCAAGCTCTACATTTCGGATAATTTTTCTGTAAATGCCCATAGCCATGACAGAAATAACATTTCGGTCCATTATGTTCCTTCTTGCGGGTCCCATTAACATGAGAAGGTCCCGCAACCTTCAATGGATCTTTCTTGAAACTCTTCTTTGGTTTCTTTCCTTTACTTCCAACTCTATAACTCATAACATTAACTGAATGTTGTACTTGTTTCCTAAGCCTTGCCTCTTCTTGAATTAACATACTTGCCAATTCATTCACATTCCACTTTTCCTTAATAGTGTTATAGTGAATCTGAAATGACCCATACTGAGTAGGTAAGGAATTCAGAATGAACTGAACAAGGAAACTTTCATCGACATTCATACATAAAGATTTGAGTCTGGCAGCGAGATTAGTCATTTCAAGGACATGCTCATTCATTCCACGACTACCATCAAATTTCATGGTGGTAAGCTCAGCCATTAATCTCCCTCCAAGGGACGTATCTGTCGAACGAAACCTATCTTCCACAGTCTTGAAATATTCTTTTGCATTTTTCAATTTGAGGAAGTGTTGATTTAATATTATTTGCAATACACATTTGCATAAACATGATGCTTAATTTGTTTGATCTTTTCCATGACTTAAACAAAGCTTGCTGCTCTGAACTACTTGTTTCAGTAATAGCAGTCGGGTTGTCAATTCGCAGTGCTAAGTCAAGATCCAGAACACCAAGGTGAAACTGAATCTGTTCCTTCTAGTCAGAGAAATTAGTTCCACTAAAGATCGGAATAGAAGAAGCTAGCGAATGAAGCGAAACAGGAACTTATACTACAATAAAATTATCACAACATTAATGCTTTGAGAAAATCACTTCCATTAGTAATATTGCGTTCAATCTTTGGATTAACTAATGCAATATTCTAATATTCAAATTTAATGATGATTTTTTTCATTCACTTAGGCATAATTGATTACCTTTTAAAATTTGATTGGTTTGTCACCTTTGGGCATCCATTCCAATCTCACTTTCATTCTATCAATTAACCTAATTAATTTAATGACTACTTGAAAGTTGGTGCACCTTTGGGTCAAACCATAATAATCAAATAATCATTCCATAATAATTTTGTAAAGTCATAATTCAATTCAATATTTATAACTTTTTCCAGCAAGATCGCTTTGGTGACAACATGCTAACCATAATATAAATATTGATTGATAAATAATCAAGCAAAGATCTGTTCATATTCAAAGCAGATAAATAATATCCCAAAATAAAAATATTATCATGAAAGAGAGTTTTCAATTGGTAAGCATGCATTGTATTTAACATTATTTTCTAAGTTTAGGACCTAGCATTCTCTTTTAATTATCTCAATTACATGCAAAATCCAGCCCATAACAGTTCGGTCCATGC